>CM022301.1:471377077-473777077 GCA_011799875.1 Thinopyrum elongatum
TCTCTATAACCCTAGCGTCACCGAACCTTAAGTGTGTAGACCCTACGGGTTCGGGAGACACGCAGACATGACCGAGACGACTCTCCGGTCAATAACCAACAGCGGGATCTGGATACCCATGTTGGCTCCCACATGCTCCTCGATGATCTCAGCGGATGAACCACGATGTCGAGGATTCAATCAATCCCGTACGCAATTCCCTTTGTCTATCGGTACGATACTTGCCCGAGATTCGATCGTCGGTATCTCGATACCTTGTTCAATCTCGTTACCGGCAAGTCTCTTTACTCGTTTCCGTAACACATCATCCCGTGAACAACTCCTTGATCACATTGAGCTCATTATGATGATGTCCTACCGAGTGGGCCCAGAGGTACCTCTCCGTTACATGGAGTGACAAATCCCAGTCTCGATTCGTGCCAACCCAACAGATACTTTCGGAGATACCCGTAGTGCACCTTTATAGCCACCCAGTTACGTTGTGACGTTTGGTGCACCCAAAGCACTCCTACGGTATCCGGGAGTTACACAATCTCATGGTCTAAGGAAAAGTTACTTGACATTGGAAAAGCTTTAGCAAACGAACTACACGATCTAGTGCTAGGCTTAGGATTGGGTCTTGTCCATCACATCATTCTCCTAATGATGTGATCCCGTTATCAATGACATCCAATGTCCATGGTCAGGAAACCGTAACCATCTATTGATCAACGAGCTAGTCAACTAGAGGCTTACTAGGGACATGTTGTGGTCTATGTATTCACACATGTATTACGATTTCCGGATAACACAATTATAGCATGAATAACAGACGATTATCATGAACAAGGAAATATAATAATAACCATTTTATTATTGCCTCTAGGGCATATTTCCAACACACAACCCACCAGGGCGCGCCTGGGCCTCCAGGCACGCCCTGGTGGGTTGTGCTCCCCTCGGAGCACCCCCCCAGGCGCTTCTCCGGCCCACTGGATGTCTTCTGGTCTAAAAAAATCCACAAAAAGTTTCGCTGCGTTTGGACTCCGTTTGGTATTGATTTCCTGCGATGTAAAAAACATGCAAAAAACAGCAACTGGCACTTCGCACTATGTCAATAGGTTAGTACCAAAAAATGATATAAAATGACTATAAAATGATTGTAAAACATCCAAGAATGATAATATAACAGCATGGAACAATAAAAAATTATAGATACATTGGAGACGTATCAATTGCCTCCAGGGTTAGCCGCATAATGCATCTTGTCCTCCTGTTGGTCGTAAGAAGAGTTGTCAAAACCGCCGATTCAGAAACCGTAATGTCATACCATCTGCTGTTGTACTTGGCCATGCCAATCACGTCAATGCTGAAAGGGCTCAGAAGGAACCGACTATCGTGCTGGGAACACTCTCTATGAATTCAGTGCTAGCTTCTGTTCTTTTTGATTCAGGTGCATCACATTCCTTTGTGTCCTAGCAATTTGCACAATTGCATGGGTTAGCTATGAGCTCATTACCCACTCCTTTAGAAATCAGCACTCCCCATTCCAGGTGGCAAACCAAGATGGTAAGTCACAACAATCAGATCAGAATTGAAGGGTTGATGTTCTCTGCTTCCCTTATTGCTCTTGGACCTTCCGACATAGACATCATTCTCGGTATGGACTGGTTGACCGCCCATAATGCTTTGATTGACTGTGCTGCCAAGACAGTCTAGCTCACTCACCCTTCTGGCCAAACAGTCAAATATTCAGCTCGAACAGTTCAGAATGCCGAGAATCAGATATATGTTCTGAATGCATTGAATGCTTCACCTCTTGAAGGCATCGAGAACGTTCCAGCTGTTCATGATTTTCAAGATGTCTTTCCAGAAGAACTTCCAGGAATACCCCCTGTTAGAGCTGTCGAGTTTGTCATCGAATTGAAACCAGGCACAACTCCTATTGCGAAGCGTCCTTATAAGATGCCTCCGCACCACCTTCTCGAGCTTAAGGAAGAAATCGACAAGTCACTTAAGAAGGGTTTCATCTGCCCCAGTTCCTCTGCTTGGGGAGCACCTTCACTTTTTTTAAGAAGAAGGATGGAACTAACCGATTGGTCCAAGATTATCGGCCCATTAACCAAGCCACCATCCAGAACAAATACCCACTGCCCCAGATCAATGATCTTTATGATCAGCTTGCTGGATCCTTGGTGTTCTCGAAACTTGACTTGAGGTTGGGTTATCATCAGATCCGTGTCCGCGAAGAGGATATTCCGAAGACTGCCTTTGTTACCCGTTATGGCTCCTATGAGTACACTGTCATGTCTTTCGGATTAACCAATGCCCCAGCAACTTTTTCTCGGCTGATGAACTATATCTTCATGGATTACCTCGACAAATTCGTCGTGGTTTACTTGGATGATATTCTTATATATTCCAAGAATGAAGAAGAATATGCTGAACATCTTTGGCTGGTACTGGAAAAGCTACGTGAACATCAACTATATGCCAAGTATTCCAAGTGTGAATTCTGGTTGTCTGAAGTGACATATCTCGGCCACGTGATCTCCAAAGATGGCATTGCTGTTAATCCAGAACGAGTTCAGGCAATTCTTGAATGGACTCCACCGAAGAATGTCAAGCAAGTCAGAAGTTTTCTCGGTCTTGCAAGCTATTGCCGTCGCTTTGTCGAGAATTCTCAAAGATTGCTAAGCCTTTGACTGATCTGCTTCACAAAGGCGTTAAGTGTGACTGGATAGACAAATGTCAGGAAAGTTTTCAAACACTCAAAGACAAGCTAACATCTACCCCAGTACTTGCTCCTCCAGATTCTCGCAAAGACTTCGTGATTTATTGTGACGCATCCCGTGAAGGATTAGGCTGTGTCCTAATGCAAGAGCGTAAGGTGATTGCTTATGGCTCTCGGCAGTTGCATCCTCATGAAGAGAACTACCATGTCCATGATCTAGAACTAGCTGCTGTCATCTATGCATTGAAGTTGTGGTGACATTACCTCCTCGGTAATCGTTGCGAGATCTACACGGACCATAAAAGCCTGAAGTACTTGTTCACTCAACCATCTCTGAACCTCCGTCAGCAAAGATGGATGGAGACCATTACAGACTATGATTTGGGTATTTCATATACCCCTGGCAAGGCTAATGTCATGGCGGATGCCTTGAGCCGCAAGTCCTATTGCAACAACCTCATGGTTAGGCAAGCTCAACCTCGTCTTTATGAAGAACTGCGCAAGCTGAATCTGTGTATTGTTCCACAGGGTTCTCTTAATAACCTTGTGATACAACCAGATCTTGAGAAAGCTGTTAAGAACGTGCAAGCTAAAGATGCTGAAATTGATCTGATGAAGAAAGATCTTCACCTGGAAAAGTACAGGGATTTCTCGCTATCTGAAGATGGAACCTTGTATTTCAGAAACCGCATTGTGGTACCTCGCTTCGCGCTTATGACTGACAAGGTTATGAAGGAAGCACATGATACACCGCTGTCTATTCATCCGGGTAGTACCAAGATGTATCGTGATCTCCGACAAAAGTACTGGTGGTCTAGAATGAAGCAGGATATTGCTCGGTACATTGCTGAATGTGACGTTTGCCGTCGCGTTAAAGCAGAACATCAGAAGCCTGCTGGAATTCTACAACCACTACCTATTCCTTTATGGAAATGGGATAAAGTGCAAATGGATTTCATTACTGGCCTTCCCAAGTCACAGAAGGGTCACGATGCTATTCTTGTCGTCGTCGACCAACTCTCTAAGGTTGCACACTTTCTGCCTGTCAAGGAGACTATCACTGCTAGTCGGTTAGCAGAGCTGTATATCTCCAGAATTGTTTCACTCCACGGCATTCCGAAGGAGATTAGTTTGGACCGTGGCGGTCTTTTCACCTCAAAGTTCTGGGAAAGTTTCCAAGAAGCTATGGGAACTCATATTACCTGGAGTTCAGCTTATCACCCCCAATCCCAAGGCCAAGTCGAGCAAGTCAATCAAGTGCTTGAAGATATGCTGCGAGCTTGTGTTATTTCCTTCGGCAAGAAGTGGGAGGAATCTCTCCCGTATGCTGAGTTCTCTTATAACAACAGCTATCAAGCCAGCTTGAAAATGGCCCCCTTCGAAGTACTCTATGGACGTAAGTGTCGAACCCCTCTGAATTGGTCAGAAACTGGGGAACGACCGCTCGTGGGTCCGGATATCATTCAACACACCGAAGAGCAAGTCCGTATTGTCCGAGAAAATCTCAAGGCGGCTCAGGACCGCCAGAAGAGCAATTATGATCGCAAGCGATGGGGTTCGACTTATCAACCTGGTGATCAAGCTTATCTATGAGTCACTCCTATAAAGGGCACTCATCGTTTCGGAATCAAGGGCAAGTTAGCTCCACGCTACATTGGTCCTTTCCGCATTGTTGCTAGACGTGGTCAGGTGGCGTATAAATTGGAGTTGCCACCGCAATTCTCTCATATCCACGACGTCTTCCATGTGTCGCAACTTCATCGTTGCTTCAAGGAATCTCCGCACCGCGCAGTGGATCACGAGATGCTCGAATTGCATGATGATCTTTCTTATAAGGAGCATCCGATCCGCATCCTCGATGAAGCTGAACGTCGGACCCGTCAGAAGGTTACCAAGTTACTCAAAGTGCAGTGGTCAAATCATACTGAAGATGAAGCCACTTGGGAACGCGAGGATCATCTTCGGGAGGAATACCCCGACCTCTTTCCTTCTACCTCCTGAATTCTCGGGACGAGAATTTCTTTTAGAGGAGGAGAATTGTAACACCCCTGTGTAATAAGCACTGTGTTCTTCTGTTAAACATGCCAGGTCATCAACATTTGCCATGCTTGATCATAGTGGTAAAAAAAATCAATTCAAATTTCTCTCTGAAAACAATTCAAATTCTAAGTGCAAAATAAAGTTGCCCAAAAGTTGCTGGAAAAATGTTCATCATCTAGCAAATATTCGAAAACAAATGTTGTTAAGGAAAACAACATCACCATCAACTCATATTTGGGTTAGTGCATTTAAAACAGTGCAAAAAATAGCACTTTAAATGCCTTTTCATTTTTGAAAAATCCAAATGAATTCCAAAATTGTCCAAACTTTATGTGGCAGAGCAAAATATTCTAAAGTATTTGTTTTGGCCAGTGGCATATTTTTGCAAAGTCATTTGTGGCTAAAGGAAAATGCAAAAGCTACTAGAAAAAGAAAAACAGAAAAAGAAAAGACAAAAGGCCAGAAGCTACTGTGTACTTACACCTGGCACAGTGCGGCCCAGCCCGCCTAGCCTCTTCCCCCACCTCCCGCACTGCTCACCCTTGCCGTTGTCGAGCACGCAGCGTGCGTGCGCGCGCCTGGCCCCCCTCCCCACTGGTCGACAACGCGCGCCGCACAGAGCTACAAAGATCCCTCCCCGACCCCTCGGACAAACCCTAGCCGCCCCGCTCGCCCCCTCTCCCTCGTTCCCCACCTCGCCCGACGCCGCCATGGGCTCGCTTCGGTGAAGCCCGCGGTCACCGTCCACCCCTTGCCTCGCCGACGAGTCCAGAAGCACCGTAGCGTCGTCCTCATCATCTACGTCGAGCCACACGGCGCCGGACGGCCCCGTGACGCCACCCCAACCTCGATTTCCTCCTCGGGCTCCGGCGGCCACCGCATCGATCCGCGCCACCTCGAGCTCCTCCGGCGTCCCCGGGCCTCCTCGTCAACATTGTGAGCACACGCGCACGCTCCCCTCTGCCCCCCTCCATTTTGCTGTCACGGCTAGCCCCGCCGCCGCGCCCGTAAGCTCGCCGCCATCTATAGCAGCGCTGCCGTAGCCACAAGCCCCGCAGCTCATGTCCAAACCCCGCAGCGAACTCCTCGTTCTCCCAGGAGTCAAATGCGTGCACGTGCGCGCCTCCCCAAGCCCCGTTGCCATGGATCTGCATACGCCTGAACACCGGCGGCCGCCGCGCTCGACGTCGCCGATGGTGCAGCCTATCCCAGCCCCCGCCGACACCGTGAATGGATGCGTGGCTCAGCCCTCTGTCGAATGCGCCACTCCGCGCGCCAAACGGTGGCCGGAGGCGCGATCCCGACCAATTCCGGCGAAGCTCGCCTCATTTTTGGTCGCCGGTGCGCCACCGCATGCGCTAACGTGGCCGGCCCGGGGCCACCCCCTGGGTCACTGACCCGTGGGCCCCAGGGGCCCGGCCGACCTGTTGACCTGGTCCACCATGCTGATTGGACCGGCCCATGCAACTGACAGATGGGGCCCACCCCCTAATTAACGAAATTAACTAAAATAATTTAATTAACCTATTTAGACACTGACAGGTGGGCCCAGTAGTTTAACTAACTATGTTTAGATTAGTTTTAACCCTGTTTAATCCACTGTCTATGATAGGTGGGTCCCAGGCGTCAGTTTGACCAGTCAACTGGTCTGTTTACTGCTGACGTCAGAGTGATGTCATGCTGGCGTCATCATTTACTATTCTGGATAATGTTGATTTAAATTAATTAAATAAATCCAGAAAATGATTAAATCTTTAGAAAATCATAGAAATTAAACCGTAACTCGGATCGAAAAACTTTATACATGAAAGTTGCTCAGAACGACGAGACGGATCCAACCATGCTATCTGTTTCCATGTCAGGACCCTCTACAGAGATGAATAGTGCATATACACCGATTAATAAATCCAACTTTAATCCTAAAATAACTAATATGATTTAGACATGTCTTTAGGCAACCCTGCACTGCACGATTGCTTAGCAAGCTCTGTGTTGCATATGTTTGATGTGTATTTATCTGTTTCCTCCCCCTCTTCTCTCTCGATAGATCCCGGTATCGACGTAATCCCCGAGACTGACGCAGCTCCGGAGATCGACGATCCTACCTTTGCCGTCGAGCAACCAGGCAAGCACCCCCCTTGAACAAGCCGATATCGCCTATTATTTCTCTCTTATGCTTGCATTAGAAATTGCTGCTGCTATTGTTTATCCTATTTCTGATGCATAGCCTATTTTTGTAACTGCTGTTGATACCTACCTGATTATCCTAAACTGCTTAGTATAGGCTGGATAGAGACCCACCAGAGACCCCACTTTGTCCCTAGTTGCCCCCGCTGGATCATCGGAAGACTCGACGACCAAGCCCCAGCACCGCACATCACCCCCCTTAGTTGTACGACACTGCAGCGTTACCATCGAGTGCCGAGGGTTTTACCTCATTTAGCACTTCTGATGTTAACTCTGTAGAGTAGCTATTCGGTCGTGGTCATCGAGGGTGATTCCTCCTTCACCACTTCCGGTAACGACGCTGTCGTGCAACACCTCAAGTGTGAACCCATCGAGGGTGATTCCTCCGAGTTCACCTTGACGGATACATCGAGTAGGAATCCAACGAGGGTGATACCTCGGATTCCCTTGATGTTATGGACACACATATACTTGGACTTTACTACTGTTACTTGGAAAGGCGGGTCGACCCTGAGAGGTACCCGCGAGTGATGTGGAGACGGGTTGACCTGGAGGGTGCCCGAGATATGAATACGAGGCATGGCCGGTCATTCTTAGCCCTTGCCGCAAGTCCTTGAGACGGGGCGACGGGGTCACATCGATCGTGAGTCTCTGCTTGTTACCGCACTACCAATACACTATGATTTGGATATGTGATCTGAGTGGGCCTCTGGCCCGATAGCACTATCAATCATGCGGGAATAGTTATGGGCACTCTGCATCGTATGCATCAGCCGAAAGCTCTGTCAGACGTCCAGTTCAGCATGGCGGCCGGGTCGGATCGTGCCGTTGGCGCTGTTATCCACTCTGCTCGCAACGACCTAGAGTGCACAGGGCGACAGCCCAAGACCCCTGAGCGCTTAGGATATAGACCGACGCGGACCTTTCTGCTGAGCTTTAGGTAGGGCTGCGGTGTGTCGTTTAGCCGAGGCCGGGCATGACCCAGAAAAGTGTGCCTGGCCGGAGTTAAGCGAGCGTGGTGGGTAAGTTGGTGCACCCCTGCAGGGAAGAACTAATCTATTGTGACGCCCCCGACTCAATCGTACACTAATCATACACGCAAACGTGTACGATCAAGCACAGGGACTCACGGGAAGATATCACAACACAACTCTAACACAATTTAACGGAGATCCACAATATTACAGACCAGGGATCCGAAGATCCGAATACATAAGTCAGTCATACAAATATTATCTGAGTACAGACATAGTTAGACAAGTTTTGCCTTAAGAAGGCTAGCACAAACAACGACACTAGATCGAAAGGCGTTGGCCTCCTGCCTGGGAGCCTCCGATCCTACTCCTGGTCGGCTGGCTCGATCCAGTAGTAAGTGCCCTCTGGACCCTCCTGGTAGTAAGCTCCGGTGGTGGCATCTAGCTCCTGGACTCCATCGTCTGATGTATCATCAAGGTGGGGTATGGGGAAAAAAGAAAGTAAAGCAACCGTGAGTACTCATCTGAAGTACTCAGCAAGCAAGGATCTATACTACATATGCAACATTATCAATGGAGAAAGGCTGTGTAAGTGGACTGGGTTGCAGAAATGCCAGAATAGAGAGAAGGCCTAGTCCTATCGAAGACTAGCATCTTCAAACATCTTCACGAGGCCATCATCTTGCAGCAGTAGAAGAGAGTAGAATAGCATTTTATTTAGCAAACATGTTGAAGTACAGCTTAAAGGTCCTTCCTCGACTCCCAAGCGAGAAAGCGATCCCGAAGCTTCAATTAAGTAACAAGTATCCAGTTCAAGTAGTAGATCGGGATACACAAACTGAGCGTCCTTCACCGTAGGACCGGCTATCAATAGATGATTCATCCCTGCAGGGGTGCACTACTGTTACCCAACACGCTCGATCAACTCTGGCCGGACACACTTGCTGGGTAATGCCCGTCCTCGGAAGATCAACACGAAGCAACGCCCTACCTAGGCTCGGCAGAGAGGTCAGCACGCCGGACTAACCTATGCACCCAGAGGTCTCGGGCCATCGCCCTGGGCACCCTGCGCGTTGCGAGACTGGCCGGGGTGCAGGCGCGACACTGAGCTCGTCAGTGAAGTATCCAGCCCAATCCCGACAATCAGCCCGCACGGTGAATCGTGATGTCAGACGAGCTTTTGGGAGAAATGTACATCGCAGAGGGTCCCATAACCATTATCCCGCGTGGTGGTAGTGCGTATAGGGCACGTCGACCCACTCAGATCACAAACCCAAATCCAATAGGCTCAATTAGTATCACGCGGAGACAATCAGAGTCTCTGATGCTCCGCCACAATATCACACTCGAGTGCCCTTCCGGCACACCCGACAGCATAGATCCCCAGCGGGTACCCACCAGGGTGGACCCGCCTGTAACAAAGGTCAAGTAATCGTGTGGTCATAACATCAAGGGGGAAGCCCGAGGAATCACCCTCGGCGGATTCCACTCGATGAAAATCATCAGGGTGAACGTATGAGGCATCACCCTCGAGGTTCACATTGAGGGTTGCACGACAGAGTCGTATCGGAAGTGGAGAAGGAGGAATCACCCTCGATGACCATGATCGAACAGCTACACTGCAGAGTATTCATCAGGAGTGCGTTATGAGGTATCACCCTCGGCACTCGATAGTTACTATGCAGAGTCGTACAACTAAGGGGGTGTGAAGTGAGGTGTCGGTCTCTGGTCGACGATCACGTTGATCGTGTCGTCGATGATCAAGCAGGGGCAACAAGGATAAGGTGGTGGGGTCACTGATGGTTCACTACCAACCTATACTAAACAGTTTATCATAGGCAGGTAAGGTAACAATGAACAAGTTACAACAGCAGGCTATGCATCAGAATAGGAGCATACATTAACAGTAGCAAAATCTAATGCAAGCAGGAGAATAGAATGGGCGATATCTGGATGCTCAAGGGGGGGCTTGCCTGGTTGCTCTGGCAAGAGAGAGAGATCGCCAACGGGCTGCTCGTCGATAGAGTAGTCGTACCCAGGTGCAGCGTCGTCGGTCTCGGCGTCTATCGAGAGAAAAGAAGGGGGAGAGAAACAATAAATTCACGGCAATAATGCAAACAATATGTATGACATGCCTAAATGATATGCCGGGGTGTTCTACTGCCTAACTAAATGATTTAGTTAATTTAGGAATTTATTCGGATTTATTTAATTAAAGTTGAGCACTATTCATTTATCGAAATCGGTCTAAAAGTTCAATGTTCTTATAGCTAGAGGCATCTGACAGGAATACGGAGGGAGTATTCGGGTTTGTATCGAAATTCTGAGTAAGTTTCATGTATAAGGTATTTTCATCGGAGTTACGGATTATTAATATGATTTTCTGAAGTTTTTATTAATTTTTGGAATTTAATTATTTATTTAATTAAACATTATCCGAAACAGTGTATGCTGACGTCATCATGACATCAGCAGTCAACCTGACAGGTGGGGTCCACCTGTCATTGACTGTTAGGCTAATCAGGGTTTAATTAACTTAACTAGTGATTAGGTTAATCTAATTAGGATTAATTAAACTAATTAATTACTATTTAATTAATTAATTAATTAATAATTTTATTAATTTTTATTTTATTTCTCTTTTTTTATTTTTTATTTTTCTTAATTCGTTTTAGGGGCTCGGCCCCATCGGTCAGT
This sequence comes from Thinopyrum elongatum, assembly GCA_011799875.1. NCBI lineage: Eukaryota > Viridiplantae > Streptophyta > Magnoliopsida > Poales > Poaceae > Thinopyrum > Thinopyrum elongatum. Next base: position 471,387,689 of record CM022301.1, read on the forward strand.
GGCACAGTGGCCTTAGCGTGCACGGGCACTGGCGGGCAGCGGGCGGAGCCTCGTGGGCGCGCGGGCGCTGGGCGCGGGCGCAGCGCGGGTGCGTGTGCGGGCGCATGCGCGTGCGCGCGGGCGAGGCACGGGGAGGGGCTGGCAGGAGCGGGCCGCAGCCGCAGCGGAGCAGCGTCGGGCGAGCAGCGGCGCTAGGTGAGCAGGGGCGGCACGCGGGCGGTTGGCAGCAGTGGCAGGCGACGCGCGGCGAGCGGGTATAGGCGAGGTGCGGGCGCACGCGGCGGCACGCCGAGCGGGGCAAGGCCGCGGTGAGCGCGGTCAGCGCGGGCGCGCGCGGAGCTGCGGCGAGGTGAGCGAGCAGCGGCGGTGACCAGGGGGCGACGGGGTTCTCACCCCCGATGCAGAGAAGAGGGCGGCGAGGCTCGGTGGAGCCGGCGATGGCGAGGCGGGACAGTGCAGTCCAGCGAGGGGCGGCGGTGGGCGACGGGGTCGAGCGGCGTCGGCGCTGGCGAGGCGAGCGCGGGCGCTGGCCCGATCCAGAAATGGATCGGGGGGGAAGCGAGGGGGGGAGTGTCGGTGGGGTTAAGGTTCGGGGTCCCCTGGGGAGGGTATAGGCCGAGGGGGGAAATGGGCCGGCCGGCTGGGCTATGGCCCAGTTGGGCCAGGGGTTTTTTCCCCTTTTCTTGTTCTTTTTGTATTTTGTTCTGTTTTCTCTTTACTTTTCCTTTTCTTTATTCCTATCTCCTGTTTTGTAATTAGTTAGGCCACTAAATGGTTTTTGTAAAACATGGCAATTGTTCCAATAATTACTAGGCATCATCTGCTACTACCAAAAATTGGTTTGGAGGCAATTGGAGTTCACACAATTTTTATTACAAATAAAATGCATTAGTTCTTGCTGTTTTTGTAATGTTAGGGCCACCTAATTAATTTATTAATTGTTGTTACAATTTTAGAATAGTCTCTGTATTATTTGTTATTTATTGAACATTTTAGTTTCTATGTTGGATAACTTTTATTTTCCACTTTCATTTAAATTTGAATTTGTCTTAGGAGCTGAAATGCAATATGATGCTAATGATGATTATGCTCTGTTAAACATGCTGACTTGTCATTTTCAAAAGTGATTACTGTGGCTAATGACATGGGGTGTTACATCTATGCATAGCCGGATCCTCGGTAACGGACGCTCGGAGTTGTATCCCGATCGATACAACTAGAACTGGATACTTGAGATGAGATATGGATACTAGGGCTCTGGGATTGCTTTCTCGCAGGGAGTCGAGAAAGGATCTCTGGCCAAGGTTGATACTGATTACCGCTACTACTTTATACTATACTAATCTACACTCTTCTAATGCTGCAAGACCGCTGAAGATGCTAGTCTTCGATAGGACTAGGCCTTCTCTCTATTCTGGCATTTCTGTAGCCCAGTCCACATATACAGCCTTTCTTTGATAATGTTGCATATGTAGTGTAGATCCTTGCTTGCTGAGTACTTCGGATGAGTACTCACGGTTGCTTTGCTTCCTCTTTTTCCCCATATCCGTTTGATGCAACCAGATGACGGAGCCCCTGAGACAGCTGTCCCCGCCGACGGCTACTACTACTACACCGAGGATGGATACTACTATGAGCTGGCGAGACGACCAGGAGTAAGTTCGGAGGGTCCCAGGCAGGAGGCCTGCGCCTTTCGATCGTAGCTTTTGTTTTACCCCGCCTTTCTAAAGGCTTATCTATTTCTGTTTCATATCTATACTCAGATATCTGATGCTTCCGCTGACGCTTGTATGCGAGCTTATGTATTCGAGCCCTCGAGGCCCTGGCTTGTATTATACAGCTTGTATGACTTTATTTATGTTTTAGAGTTGTGTTGTGATATCTTCAAGTGAGTCCTTACGCTTGATCGTGTGCATTTGCGTGTATGATTAGTGCACGATTAAGCCGGGGGCGTCACAAAAGAGACATGGTTTAAAGTAGGATGAACATAGTATGACATCATTCATATCACGGGCAAACAAATATCAAACAAACAGGCTATTGTATCATTGTGTGGGCACGTGAACATCACAACTAGATTACAGATCAAGTAACTTCTCCATGGTTCATACCCCCCGATACTACCCATAGATTCATCAAAATAAGCAAACAACACATCGAAAACTGAATCTGTCAAAAACAGAATAGTTTGTAAAGACCAGAATATTAGTCATACTTCTCTAACTCCAAAAATTCTAAAAATTTAGGACAACAGAGGAAATTCATATATAAATCTGTGTAAAAAATTCATAATTTTTCCACTCTCCAGTAAATTTAAACAATTCTATTACTGGATGCAAAAGTTTCTGTTTTTCAGCAAAACCAAATCAACGATATTACCAAAGCATCCCAAAGGTCTTGCTTGGCTCAAACACTAATTAAAGCACCAAAACACAATTACTACAGATGTAATATTGCATATACTCATAAAAACAGAAAATAAAAATATTGGGTTGTCTCCCAACAAGCGCTTTTCTTTAAACCTTTTAGCTAGGCATTGATAATTTTAATGATGCTCACATGAAAGATAGCAATTGAAACACGAAGAGAGCATCATGTAGCATGTGAAAAACAAGTTTAAGTCTAACGTACTTCCTATGCATAGGCATTTTATAAGCAAACAAATTATCAAGACAAGCAAAAACTAGCATATGCAAGGAAGAAGAAAGAAACAATAGCAATCTCAACATAACGAGAGGTAATTTAGTGACATGAAAATTTCTACAACCATATTTTCCTCTCTCATAATAATTACATGTGGGATCATATTCAAATTCAACAATATAGCTATCACATAACATATTCTCTACATGATCCACATGCATGCAAAGTTGACACTCTTCCAAAATAGTGGGATTAACATAAAATAAAGTCATTACTTCTCCAAGCCCACTTTTATCAAAAAATTCACAAGATTGAACACTCTCCAAATATGTGGGATTATTTTTAGATAAAGTTGACACTCTTCCAAACCCACTTTCAATATTATGGCAAACATATTCATCATGAGGCTTAAATAAATTTTCAAGATCATAAGAGGCATTATCACCCCAATCATGATCATTGCAATAAGTAGTGGACATAGCAAAACTAGCATCCCCAAGCTTGGGGGTTTGCATATTATTAGCACAATTGACATTAATAGAATTTTTAATAACATCATTGCAATCATGCTTTTCATTCAAGGAGCTATCGTGAATCACTTTATAAATTTCTTCTTTTATCACTTCATCACAATTTTCAGATTCACGAATTTCAAGCAAAACTTCATAAAGATAATCTAGTGCACTCAACTCACTAGCAATTGGTTCATCATAATTGGATCTTTTATAAAGATTAGCAAGTGGATGAGGATCCATAAACTTTTTGCTTTCTGATTTTCAATAAACACAGAATTATACCAAGCGAACAAGCAAACAAACCAAGTAAGACATAAATGCAAACGAAAAGACGAACGGAAAGAAGGTGAATAAAAAGGCAAATTTTTTAGTGTTTTTCTGAAAACGTTTTAGAAGTGGGGGAGAGGAAAACGAGAGGCAAATGGCAAATAATGTAATGCGAGAGATGAGAGTTTATGATAGGTACTTGGTAGGCTTGATGTAGAACCTCCCCGGCAACAGCGCTAGAAATTCTTCCTGGTACTTCTTGAGCTTGCGTTGATTTTTCCCTTGAAGAGGAAAGGGTGATGCAGCAAAGTAGAGATAAGTATTTCCCTCAGTTAAGAACCAAGGTATTAATCCAGTAGGAGGCACAAGCAAGTCCCCAATAGATGCACCTGCACAAACTAACAAACACTTGCACTCAACGCAAAAAAGAGGTTGTCAATCCCTTCACGGTCACGAACAAGAGTGAGATCTAATAGAGATAGATATAAAAGATAAGTAAAAGGCAAAATAAAGTAAATATAAATAAATTGCAGCAAGGTATTTTTGGGTTTTTGATTATATAGATCTGAAAATATAAGATGAGAAATAGACCCGGGGGCCATAGTTTTCACTAGAGGATTCTCTCTTGAAAGAACACATACGGTGGGTGAACAAATTATTGTTGAGCAATTGATAGAAAAGCGCAAAGTTATGACGATATCTAAGGCAATGATCATGAATATAGGCATAACGTCCGTGGCAAGTAGACCGACTCCTGCCTGCATCTACTACTATTACTCCACACATCGACCGCTATCCAGCATGCATCTAGTGAATTAAGTTAACAAGAACGGAGTAACGCCTTAAGCAAGATGACATGATGTAGAGGGATAGATACAATCAATATGGTAAAAAAAACATCTTTTATCCTTAATGGCAACAATACAAATACGTGCCTCGCTACCCCTACTGTCACTGGGTGAGGACACCGCAAGATTGAACCCATCACAAAGCACCTCTCCCATTGCAAGAAAAACCAATCTAGTTGGCCAAACCAAATCAATAGATCGGAGAGAAATACGAAGCTATCTTAATCATGCATAAAAGAGTTCAGAGAAGACTCAAATAATATTCATAAATAATCTGATCATAAATCCACAATTCATCGGATCTCAACAAACTCACCGCAAAAGAAGATTACATCGAATAGATCTCCAAGAACATCGAGGAGAACATTGTATTGAAGATCAAAGAGAGAGAAGAAGCCATCTAGCTACTAGCTATGGACCTGTAGGTTTGTGGTAAACTACTCACACATCATTGGAAGGGCAGCAAGGTTGGTGTAGAGGCCCTCCGTGATCGAATCCCCCTCCGGCAGAGTGCCGAAAAAGGCCCCAAGATGGGATCTCACGACAACAGAAGCTTGTGGTGGCGGAAAAGTATTTTTGGTGTGCCCTCTGACGTAAGGGGAATATTTGGGTATTTATAGAGCAGAGATTAGGGTTAGGAGAGCTGCGAGGGGCCTACAAGCCTAGGGGCACCCCCCCTGGGGCACACCATGAGGGCTTGTGGCTCCCTCGTGGGTCTTCTGGCCTCTTCCCGAAGCTTCGTGGTTGTCTTCTGGTCCAAGAAAAATCCTCAAAAAGTTTCGTTCAGTTTGGACTCCGTTTGGTATTGATTTTCTGTAAAAGACAAAAACAAGGAAAAAACAGCAACTGGCACTGGGCACTAGGTCAATAGGTTAGTCCCAAAAAATGATATAAAATAGCATATTAATGCATATAAAACATCCAAGATGGATAATATAATAGCATGGAACAATCAAAAATTATAGATACGTTGGAGACATATCAGCGCGCCCCAGGGGGGCGCCACCGGAGCTTATGGCTCATTGGTGGGGCCTCTCCTGGTGATTCTTCTTCCAGTATTTTTTATTAATTCCAAAATAAATCTCCGTAAATTTTTAGTTCATTTGGAGATCCGTAGAATAACTATCTCTATTGTAGCTCTTTTCAGGTCCAGAATTCCAGCTGCCGGCAATTTCCCTCTTCATATAAATCTTGCATATTAAGATAGAAAACTCATTAGAATTGCCTCATGAAGTGAAATATTGACCCAAAACATTATAAATAACAGTAGGAAAACATCATGCAAAATGAACGTATCAACTCTTCTAAGCTTAAACCTTGCTTGTCCTCAAGCGAATACTGAACTCGATGATCATGACTACATGTTTATAGAGAGAGGTGTCGATAAAACAAAATACGGACATGGTAGCATCATGCTCATTATTATAACCACAATAAATCATCATAAAACTTCTCACGATCAAGTAACACTTCATCCACAATGCCAAAGTATATGAAATAAACTTTATTGACAACTAGCAAACTATGTTCTCGGTCATCAAAGCAATTACAATTCATCATATTTCAGGAAGAGTCTATGTAAGAGAATTTGATTTAGCAAATTCACATACTCAACCATCATATAGTCTTCTATGATTGTTAACACTCAGAGCATATTCTTAGAACAAACATTTCCATCAGACACGAAGGAAGATGGGGTTTTAATATTAGGGTCTTTTACATTTGTGTCCCTAACTCAAACCCACTACTCATATTTGCCCCTAATTTTGAAGCGTGCTCAAATTTGCTCCTCTGCCGTTAGGTGCACTTACAAAAATGCCCTTTTGTGCCGTTACCGTCCGGTCAAAGTGCTTTGACCGCTATCTCTATGTTTTCTGGACATTGTTGCCCTTGCCTCCTTATGTCACTGACATGCGGGTCCCACACTAAAAAACAAAAGGAAAAAACTCTTTCTCTCACTCCTCTCTCACACACACTTACATGTGGGGCTGAAGTAGAAAAAAACTCTTATGTCATTGAGCAAATTTTAGTTCGATTCAGAGAACTTTTATTTTTGCACAAAAAATAACACCATGGTAGTTCTACTGAAAACAACGCCAGTCCGGGTTAGTTCCATTTTAATCATATAAAAGTGCACCAAAACCATATAAAAATTGTTGTAAACAAGGCATGAATACTTCATAAATTATAGATACGTTGGAGATGTATCAGCATCCCCTAGCTTAATTCTTGCTTGTCCTCGAGTAGGTAAATGATAAAAGAAATAATTTATGAAGTGTGAATGGTAGCATAGTGCACAAGTTTGATCAATGATAATTTCAATCACCTTTTCTAGCATCATAAAAAGCAACTATTTCTCACAAAACTCATCATGATCAAGTGGCAATCAATTCACATGTTATGGTTCAAACAATGCATTATCTTGAAACTTAACAACCTATGTTCTTAGTCACCAAACAATTTCAATGCATCTTATTTTCAGCAAAGTCTAAGTAAGAGCTCCACATACTCAATTATCATATAGTCTTCTATGATTGCTAGTACTCAAAGCATATTTTTAGAACAAATAGTATCCATCGAACATAGAAAAAGATAGGGCTTAATGTTTCGCCTCCCAACTCATTTATCATAGAGATAATTTGTTAAAAATAATAATTCATGATCAAATATATTTGAATGGATACATGTGCCTGGATCTTTCCCCACCACATGATGCTTGCCAACTAAAGAATGGGTTGGAATAAGAAATTGACTCAACAAAAATAAAACTAATAGAAAAAGTAAAAGATAAGCCCTTCACAGAGGGAAGCATGGATTTGCATATGTGCCAGAGCTCATTGCTTAAAACAGAGATGAATACATTTTGAGTGGTGTGCCTTTCCTGTCAATGTCATGACTAGGCTATTCAATATCTTCCATGCTAAACACATTATTGACGGTTCCCATGAAAGATTAACTCCCCCTCAACCATTCAAACACAAGCCATGGCTATTCACGGGTGCCCTCCAAACTTTCAACTTTCCAGGGGGAGCTTTTGTTTTATTATACTTTTTGATTGACGGGACTGGGCATCCCAATTACCAGCCTCTCTCGTTCAAGCACAAGTGAATAAACACCCATCATTAGAATAACCCACTTAACATGGAAGATATTGACCGCCCCGTCGCTCCATGAGCGGTACGGGCACACAAAACAGATGATTATTTGAAGGTTTTAGAGATGGCACATGCAAATTTACTTGGAACGGCAGGGTAATACCGTATATAGGTAGATATGGTGGACACTCATGGAAGAAACTTGGCTCAAGGATTTTGAATGTACAAGCAATGTTCCCGCTTAGTACAAAAGTTTTGGCTAGCAAAAGATTCTAAACAAGCACCACATGTTGGAGGTTCCATAAAAATATAACTTCGATGCAAATATACCCAACCATGACTCATTACGTTGTCTTCCTTGTCCAACTTCAACTAATTTTTTCAAGTTTGAAAATAACTAATGGGTATTCACAATCATAAAAGATGTCCAAGATAATATAATTGTACGTGAAATTTCTCTGCCATATACTAATCATTCATGAATTGCTTGTATGACCAATAATGTTATTGTCAAACTTCAATAAATTTTACTTTCTAAACCCAATGTGAAACTACTACTAGGCATGATACAAGCATATTAAGCACGTATAATTTCAACTTCATGATATTCAATTCATTCAACAATTTGCTCCTAGGATATAAGTGAAGCACAAGAGTAAATGACAAACTACTCCAAAAAGATATAAGTGAAGATCAAATGAGTAGTTAAACAATTAAGTAGCTATATGAGGACTATCTCTCTCATTTAAATTTTTTAGATCTAAGTATTTTATTCAAACAGCAAACAAAAATAAAAGGGCACTCCAAGAATAGCACATATCATGTGAACAAGTAAAACTTAGGCTCAACCAAAACTAACCGATAGTTGTTGACGAAGAAAGGTGGGATGCCTACTAGGGCATCCCTAAGCTTAGATGCTTGAGACTTATTAGAATATCATGTTGGGGAGCCTTGGGCATCCCCAAGCTTGAGCTCTTGTGTCTCCTTAATTCATCTCATATCATGATTTCTCCTAAATCTTAAAAGCTTAATCACAAAATTCAACAAGAACTCGTGAGATAAGTTAGTATAAATCAATGCAAAACCTTATCATTATCTAATGTAAAAAATTAATAAATTTATAATTAAACATTTCATACTAAATGCCTCTGCATATTTAATACTCCCATCCTTAAATGGAATCATTAAACAAGCAAACATATGCAAACATAACATAATCTCTCTAAACAGAATAGTCTGTAAAGCATGAAGAAAATTCATACTTATTTAACTCCAAATGTTCTAATAAATTACCACACTGTAGAAAATTTGTTATAGCTTATTGTGTAGAAATTTCAAGATTTTATCATGTTCAGACTATACAGGAATATTCAAGACATAACAGAAAACTTTCTGTTTTCAAACAGCAACATATAGACTTGCAAACTGAGCATGGTAAAGGCTATACTTGACACTTTTATTGAAATAAAAGATACAAAACACAATTATAAATATCAGCAAGAAAATCCTAATAAAATAAAATGACGCTCCAAGCAAAACACATATCATGTGACGAATAAAAATATAGTTCCAAGTGAGGTTACCGATAATGTTGAAGACGAAAGAGGGGATGCCTTTCAGGGCATCCCCAAGCTTAGATGCTTGAGCCTTTCTTGAATATTACCTTGGGTGCCTTGGGCATCCCCAAGCTTAGGGTCTTGCCACTCCTTATTGTCTTCATATCGATATCTCACCCAAAACTTGAAAACTTCAATCACAGAAAACTTAACGAAACTTCGTGAGATGCGTTAGTATGATATAGAGCAGATCATTCACTTTGGTACTATAAAGACAAGATTCATAATTGCTCTCACACAACGCCTACTGTACCGTGTCATTTATACATTTTTTCTGACCAATAGAAGCCATAGAAACTATAAAACAAGCAAACTATGCATTGAAAACAGAATCTGTCAAAAACAGAATAGTCTGTAATGATCTGAACAAACAGCATACTTATGTAACTCCAAAAATTCTTAAAAATTAGGAAAGCATAGGAAATTTTTATATCCATCATCTGTAAAAAATTCAGAATTTTATCACATCCCAGTGAATTATAGTAATTCTAGAACTGGGCACAAAAGTTTCTATTTTTGCACAGAATCAATTCAACTACCATCCAAACCATCCCAAAGGCTTTACTTGGCACTTTATTGAAACAAAAACTATAAAACATTATTACTACAGTATCTTAATCATGTGAACACACAAAAATAGTAGGTATAAGTATTGGGTTGTCTCCCAACAAGCGCTTTTCTTTAATGCCTTTTAGCTAGGCATGATGATTTCAATGAAGCTCTCATAAAAGTAAAGAATTGAAACATAACGGGAGCATCATGAAGCATATGACTAGCACATTTAAGCCTAACCCACTTCCTATGCATAGGGATTTTGTGAGCAAAAAATTTATGGGAGCAAGAATCAACTAGCATAGGAAGGCAAAACAAGCAATACTTCAAAACTTTCAACACATAGAGAGGAAACTTGATATTACTGAGATATATATAAGCATATCTTCCTCTCTCATAATAATTTTCAGTAGCATCATGAATAAATTCAACAATATATCTATCACATAAAGCATTCTTTTCATAATCCACATGCATAAAAAATTATAACTCTCCACATAAGCAAATTTATTCTCATTCATAATAGTGGGAGCAAACTCAACAAAATAGCTATCATGAGATAACTGATTTACATAATAATTTTGAGCATTAAAATGATGATGACAAGTTTCATGGTTATCATTATTCTTTATATCATAAGTTTCATCACAATAATCATCATAGATAGCAACTTTGTTATCATAATCAATTGAAACCTCTTCCAAAATAGTGGATTCATCACTAAATAAAGTCATGACCTCTCCAAATCCACTTTCATAATTATTACAATAAGATTCAACACCCTCCAAAATAATGGGATCATTACTACCTAGAGCTTACACTCTTCCAAACCCACTTTCATCATTGTAATCATCAAAAATAGGAGGCATGCAATCATCATAATAAATTTGCTCATCAAAAACTTGGGGGACTAAAATATCATCTTCATCAAATATAGCATCCCCAAGCTTATGGATTTGCATATCATTAGCATCATGGATATTCATAGAAAGCATACTTACAACATTGCAATCATGCTTATCATTCAAATATTTTATGCCAAACATTTTATTGAATTCTTATTCTAACACTTTGGCACAATTTTCCGATCCATCATTTTCAAGAAAGACATCATAAAGATAAAGAACTTGATGCAACTTCAATTCCATTTTTTGTAGTTTTCTTTTACAAAACCAAACTAGTGTAAAAACAAGAAACTAAAAGACTCAATTGCAAGATCTAAAGATATACCTTCTAGCACTCACCTCCTCGGCAGCGGCGCAAGAAAAGAGCTCGATGTCTACTACGCGATTTTTATTCTTGTCGACTCAGTCGGACCTCCAAGCGCAGAGTTTTTAGGATAACAACAAATTTCCCTTAAGTGGATGACCTAAGGTTTATCAATTCATGGGAGGCGTAGGATGAAGATGCTCTCTCTCAAATAACTGCTACTTGTGAGCTGCGTTGGGATTTCCCCGAAGAGGAGAGGATGAAGCAATACAGTAGAGATAAGTATTTCCCTCAGTTAAGAACCAAGGTTATCAATCCAGTAGGATAACCACACAGAACCTCGTTAGCAGCACCTACACACAAAAGCAAATACTTGCACCCAACGCAAACAAGGGGGTTGTCAATCCCCTCGGCAATTACTTGCAAGGATTAAATCTCGCAGTGGTAGGTAAATAAATAAATTGCAAAACAAAATAAAATAAATAAAAGTGTAGCAAGGTATTTTTGTGTTTTTATATATGATAAAGGTAGACCCGGGGGGCATAGTTTTCACTAGAGGCTTCCCTCTCGAGCACATAACATAAGGTGGGTGAAAATTACTGTTGGGCATTTGATAGAAAAGCACATAGTTATGACGATATTCTAGGTAATGATCATGTATATAGGCATCACGTCCGAGACAAGTAGACCGACTCCTGCCTACATCTACTACTATTACTCCACCCATCGACCGCTATCCAGCATGCTCTAGGGTATTAAGCATAAAACAGAGTAATGCCTTAAGCAAGATGACATGATGTAGACAAAGTAAACCCAAGCAATATGAATAAACCCCATAGTTTTACCCTTAATGGCAGCAATACAAATACATGTCGTGTCCTCTACTTTGTTACTAGGATATAGAGCACCACAAGATTGAACCCATTACAAAGCACCTCTCCCATTGCAAGGTAAATCAATCTAGTTGGCCAAACTAAACGGATAGATCGGATAGAAATACAAAGCTATAATAATCATGCATAAAAGAATTCAGAAAAGACTCAATTAATATTCATGAATAATCTGATCATAAACCCACAATTCATCGGATCCCAACAAACACACCGCAAAAGAAGATTACATCATATAGAACTCCAAGAACATCGAGGAGAACAATGTATTGAAGATCATAGAGAGAGAAGAAGTCATCTGGCTACTAGCTATGGACCCGTAGGTCTGTGGTGAACTACTCACACATCATCGGAGAGCAGCAAGGATGATGTAGAAGCCCTCCATGATCGATTCCCCCTCAGTCAAAGTACCGAAAAAGGCCTTCAGATGGGATCGCGGAAGAACAGAAACTTTCAGCGATGAAAAAAGTGTTTGAGGTGGCTCTCTATTGGTTTCCCGATTTTAGAGAATTTATAGAGTTGGAATTAGTTGAGACAGAGCCACAAGGGGCCCACAAGGCATCAGGGCACGCCATATTGCCTTGTTGTCTCCTTGCTTCTCGTCTGGTCTACTCCCGAAGCTTCTAGGGTCTCTTTTGTCCAAAAAAAATCATCAAAAAGTTTCATAGTGTTTGGACTCTGTTCGGTGCTGATTTCCTTGAAACCCAAAAACAAGCAGAAAACAGCAACTGGCACTTGGCACTGAGTTAATAGGTTAGTCCCAAAAAATGATATAAAATACCACAAAAGTTATATAAAACATCCAAGATTGATACTATAATAGCATGGAACAATAAAAAATTATAGATACGTTGGAGACGTATCGGCATCCCCAAGCTTAATTCCTGCTCGTCCTCTAGTAGGTAAATGATAAAAATAGAGTTTTTGACGAGGAATGCTACCTAACATGTTTATCATGCAATCTCTCTTTTAGGCTATGAATATTAAGATCCGAATGATTCAAAGCAATAGTCTATAATTTGACATAAAGGAATCAAAACTCAGGCATACCAACAAACAATCATGCCTTTCAAAATATAAATGCTAAAGAACGCTATCCCTACAAAATCATATAGACTTGTCATGCTCCATCTTCTTAACACAAAATATAAATCATGTACTACCCTGGTGTCAGCCAAGCAATTGGTTCATACTTTTTAACGCGCTTCAGCCTTTTCAACCCCCACACAATATATGAGTGCAAGCCATGGACATAGCACTATGGGTGGAATAGAATGTGGTGGTAGAGATTAATAAGGAGAAGACAAAAGGAAGATAGTCTCACATCGACGCGGCTAATCAACGGGCTATGGAGATGCCCATCAATTGATGTCAATGAGAAGAGTAGGGATTTCCATGCAACAGACACACTAAGAGCTATAAGTGTATGAAAGCTCAACTGAAAATGAAGTGGGTGTGCATCCAACTTGCTTGCTCATGAAGACCTCGGGCATTTTTGGAAGCCCATCATCGGAATATACAAGCCAAGTTCTATAATGAAAAATTCCCACTAGTATATGAAAGTGACAACATAGGAGACTCTCTATATGAAAACATGGTGCTACTTTGAAGCACAAGTGTGTAAAAGGATAGTAACATTGCCCCTTCTCTCTTTTTCTCTCATTTTTTGGGGCTCTTTTTGGCCTATTTTTTCTATTTTTTAAAATTTTATTTCCTCACTGGGACAATGCTCTAATAATGATGATCATCACACTTCTATTTACTTACAACTCAATATTACAACTCGACAAAACTGAAACATATGACTATATGAATGCCGCTGGTAGTGTACCGGGATGTGCAATGATACTAGCGTAACATGTATGATAATGATGAACGGTGGCTGAGCCACAAATACTATGTCAGCTATATGACCATGCAAAGCAATATGACAATGAAGGCGTATGTCATAATAACGGAACGGTGGAAGTTGCATGGCAATATATCTCGGAATGGCTATGGAAATGCCATGATAGGTAGGTATGGAGACTGTTTTCAGGAAGATATAAGGAGGCTTATGTGTGATAGAGCGTAGAATGTCATGGGGTTTGGATGCACTGGTGAAGTTTGCACCGACTCTCGAGGTGAGAAAGGGCAATGCACGGTACCGAAGAGGCTAGCAAATTGCGGAAAGGTGAGAGTGCGTATAATCCATGGACTCACATTAGTCATAAAGAACTCACATACTTATTGCGAAAGTCTATTAGCCCTCGAAGCAAAGTAATACTATGCATGCCCCTAGGAGGGAGGTTGGTAGGAGTTAACCATCGTGCGCCCCGGCCTTCACGCAAAGGAAGACGCTCAATAATAAATCGTGCTCCAACTTCTTAGCATAATGGGAGACTATACGTGCATGCTTAGGGAATCACAAACCTTAACACCAATATTCTTACTAAACCACAATTATTCACTAGTACAACCCACATATATCCATGGCTTATACCCTCGATATAATCCATAGCATCATTAAAACAAGCAAACTATGCAACAAAAACAGAATTTGTCAAAAACAAAACAGTTTGTAATGATCTGAACAAACACAGTACTTCTGTAACTCCAAAAAATCTGAAAAATTAGGAAAGCGTGGGCAATTTGTATATCAATCATGTGTACAAAATACAGAATTTTATCACATCCCAGTGAATTTAAAGAATTCCAGTACTGGGCGCAAAAGTTTCTATTTTTTCAGAGAATCAAGTCAACTATCAACCAAATCATCCCAAAGGCTTTACTTGGCACAAACACTAACTAAAATATAAAAACACAATCATAACAGTAACATAATTGTGTGTACACAAAAAACAGAAAAGAAAACAAGAAAAGTAAGATAACTATTGGGTTGCCTCCCAACAAGCGCTATTATTTTACGCCTCGAGCTAGGCGTAATGCATAGTTTCAAGTATTTTCATCCTTGGTTTTCAACCCATAGGTGGCCATCATAATTGATTCATATGGTGGCTTAAATTTCTTTCTAGTGAAGTGTTCCATTCCTTTATTTAATGGAAATTGGAACCTTATGTTTTCTTCTTTCATATCAATAATAGCACATATGGTTCGTAGGAAAGGCCTACCAAGTATTATAGGACAAGATGGATTGCATTCAATATCAAGCACAATGAAATCCACAGGCACATAATTTCTATTAGCAAGAACTAGCACATTATTTATTCTACGCAATGGTTTCTTAATAGTTGAATCCGCTAAGTGCAAATTAAGGGAACATTCATCCAAATCAACAAGGCCTAGCACATCACATAAAGATTTTGGTATGGTGGAAACACTAGCACCCAAATCACATAAAACATTACATTCATAATCTTTACTTTATAGTAGGTTCCCTCTCAACATGCAATTTTCTAGGTATTGAAACCTCCAACTCTAGCTTTTCTTCATGAGCTTTTATCATAGTTTCTACAATATGTTTAGTAAAAGCTTTATTTTGTTCATAAGCATTGGGTGAATTTATCATGGATTGCAACAATGAAGTACACTCAATTAAAGAACAACTATCATAATTAAAGTCCTTGTAATCCAAAGTAGTGGGCACATCACTAGTTAAAGTCTTGACCTCTCCGAACCCACTTTTATTGTTTTTATCATTAAGATCATCACCCTCCGAGCAATTGGGACGCCTTCTAGCTAAAGTTGACTCATCTTCAGTCCATTTTTCATCAAGTTTTATATTACTAAACAAAGATTCTATGGGTGAGACACCAATCATTTTAATATCTTCATCATGATTAAGGTAAAAATCGGGTGGAATAGCCTTTTCTAGGAATTCTCGCTTAGCTCTCAACCTAGCGGTTCTTTCTTTACTTTCATTAGTGGAGACATATATAGCTTTAATGGACTCATTAATATCATGCTTAGGTGGCAAAATTTTAGATTTGAGATTTTCCACATCATGAGCAATTATATCCATGTTCCTAGCAATATCATCAACTTTATTCAATTTTTCCTCTACCATGGTGTTAAAAATCTTTTGAGAAGATCAGTAGGTATCCTATTATTATTATAAGAATTTTCATAGGAATTACCATAATTATTAGAGGAATTTCTGGGATATGGTCTAGGATTGCCTCTATAAGCATTGTTATTGAAATTATTTCTTGAGACAAAATTCACATCAATGACATCATTATTTTGCTCAATCAAAGTAGATAAAGGCACATCATTAGGATCAACTTGAGCATTTTTATTAACAACCAATTTCATAAGAGCATCCATTTTATCACTCAACATAGTAATTTCTTCGACAGAATTTACCTTCTTACCAGTTGGAGCTATTTGGGTATGCCATTGAGAGTAGTTTGCCATAATATTATCAAGGAGTTTTGTAGCTTCTCCTAATGTGATTTCCATAAAGGTTCCACCTGCAGCAGAGTCTAGAAGATTTCTAGAAACAAAGTTTAGTCCCGCATGGAAATTTTGTATAATCATCCATAAACTTAAACCATGAGTGGGACAATTTCTTATCATTAATTTCATTCTCTCCCAAGATTATGCAACATGTTCATGCTCAAGTTGCTTAAAATTCATAATATGATTTCTTAGAGAAATAACTTTTACGGGAGGAAAATACTTGGCAATAAAAGCATCCGTACACCTATCCCAAGAATCAATACTATTTCGAGTAAAGGATGAAAACCAAGTTTTAGCACAATCTCGTAGTGAGAACGGAAATAATTTCAATTTATAATATCATTATCCACATATTTTTTTCTTTCGCATATCGCATAATTCAACGAAAGTATTAAGATGGGATGCAACATCTTCATTAGGACTACCAGAAAATTGTTCTTTCATAACAAGATTTAGCAAAACGGCATTAGTATCACATGACTCCGCACTAGTGGCGGGAGGAGCAATTGGAGTACTAATAAAATTATTATTAGTAGTATTTGAAAAAACACTCAACTTAGTGTTTTCTTGAGATATAGCGACAAAGCAAGCAAACGAGCAAATAAAAATATTTTTGTGTTTTTGTAAAAAAAATAGAAGTGTGGGAGATGAAAACAAGAGGCAAAGGCAAATAAAATTAATAACAAGTACATGATAGTTTGTGCAAAGGTACTTGATAGGTTTTGGTGATGTCTCCCTGGCAACAGCGCCAGAAATTCTTCCTGCTACTTGTGAGTTGCGTTGGGATTTCCCCGAAAAGGAGAGGATGAAGCAGTACAGTAGAGATAAGTATTTCCCTCAGTTAAGAACCAAGGTTATCAATCCGGTAGGAGAACCACACAGAACCTTATTATCAGCACCTGCACATGCAGAAGCAAATACTTGCACTCGACGCAAACAAGGGGGTTGTCAATCCCCTCGGCGGTTACTTGCAAGGATTAAATCTCATAGTGGTAGGTAAATAAATAAATTGCAAAACAAAATAAAATAAATAAAAGTGCAGCAAGGTATTTTTATGTTTTATATATGATAAAGGTAGACCCGGGGGCCATAGTTTTTACTATAGGCTTCTCTCTCGAGCACATAACATACGGTGGGTGAACAAATTACTGTTGGGCAATTGATAGAAAAGTGCATAGTTATGACAATATTCAAGGCAATGATCATTTATATAGGCATCACGTCCGATAAAAGTAGACCGACTCCTGCCTGCATCTACTACTATTACTCCACCCATCGACCGCTATCCAGCATGCACCTAGGGTATTAAGCATAAAACATAGTAACACCTTGACCAATATGACATGATGTAGACAAAGTAAACCCAAGCAATATGAATAAACCCTGCTGTTTTCCCCTTAATGGCAACAATACAAATATGTGTCTTGTCCTCTACTTTGTCACTGGGATGTAGAGCACCGCAAGATTGAACCCATTACAAAGCACCTCTCCCATTGCAAGATAAATCAATCTAGTTGGCCAAACTAAACGGACAGATCAGATAGAAATACAAAGCTATAATAATCTTGCATAAAAGAATTCAAAAAAGACTCAGTTAATATTCATGAATAATCTGATCATAACCCCACAATTCAATGGATCCCAACAAACACACCGCAAAACAAGATTACATCGGATAGAACTCCAAGAAGATCGAGGAGAACATTGTATTGAAGATCAAAGAGAGAGAAGAAGAGATCTAGCTACTAGCTATGGACCCGTAGGTCTGTGGTGAACTACTCACGCATCATCAGAGGATATCAAGGATGATGTAGAAGCCCTCTGTGATCGATTCCTTCTCTGGCAGGGTACTGGAAAAGGTCTCCAGATGGGATCGCGGAAGAACAGAAACTTGCAGCAGCAAAAAAAGTGTTAGGGGTGGCTCTATGTTGGTTTCCTGATTTTACAGAATTTATAGAGTTGACATTCGGTCAGACAGAGCCACGAGGGGCCCACAAGGCATCAGGGCGCGCATACTCCCTGGGCGCGCCCTGTTGCCTAGCCGTCTCCTCGCTTCTCCTCTGGTCTCCTCCCGAAGCTTCTAGGGTCTCTTTTGTCCAAAAAAATCGTCAAAAAGGTTCGTAGTGTTTGGACTTCGTTTGGTACTGATTTCCTGGAAAACCAAAAACAAGCAGAAAACAGCAGCTGGCACTTGGCACTGGGTTAATAG
Source organism: Thinopyrum elongatum (assembly GCA_011799875.1). NCBI lineage: Eukaryota > Viridiplantae > Streptophyta > Magnoliopsida > Poales > Poaceae > Thinopyrum > Thinopyrum elongatum. The sequence goes on from CM022301.1 coordinate 471,405,934, forward strand.
GTTAGTCCCAATAAATGATATGAAATACCACAAAATGCTATATAAAACATCCAAGATTGATACTATAATAGCATGGAACAATCAAAAATTATAGATACGTTGGAGACATATCAACAACCCTACAATCAAATACAAGAAATCTCTTGTGTCCCCAACACACCAATACAATTGTCAATTGTATAGGTGCACTAGTTCGGTGAAGAGATGTTGATACAAGTGTAGTATGGATAGCAGACAACAAGGTAGCAAGTAGTAAAATGGAGCACAAATGGTATTGCAATGCTTGAAAACAAGGCCTAGGGTTCATAATTTCACTAGTGCAATCTCTCAACAGTGCTAACATAATTGAATCATATAACAATCCCTCAACATGCGACAAAGAATCACTCCAAAGTTTCTATCAGAGAATGTAGGAAAAAAACGTGTATCAACCTATGTGCCTAGATTACCCCAATGTCACCACGGGAATCTGCAAGTTGAATACCAAAACATATATCAAGTGACTCAACAGAATACCCCATTGTGACCACGGGTATCCACATGCAAGACATACATCAAGTGATCTCAAATCCAATATTCAATCCAACATAACGAAACCTCAAAGAGCAAGACTCAATTCATCACAACAAGATATAGAGGGAAAACACCATATGATCCAACTACATTAACAAAGCTCATGGTTACATCAAGATCATGCTGAATCAAGAACACGAGAGGGAGATAGAGAGATCAAATACATAGCTATTGGTACATACCCTCATCCCCGAGGGTGAACTACTCCCTCCTTGTCATGGAGACCGCTAGGATGATGAAGATGGCCTCCGGTGATGGTTTCCCACTCCGACAGGGTGCCGGAAAAGGCCTCTAGATGAGATCACTTCGGAACAGAGGCTTGCAGCGACGGCGTGAGAGTTCTCAGTTTCTTTCTAGGGTTTTCTATATTTATAGGAATTTTTGGTGTCAGTTTCACATCAGGGAGGAACGAGGGAGCGACAAGCTCGGTAGGCGCACCCTAGGGGGCCGCACCCCTTGAGCTTGTCGTGTCCTCATGGGTCTTCTGGTCCTTCCAGGACGCTTCGGGGGTCTCTTTTGGTCCATAAAAAATCACCATAAATTTTCAGCCCAACCCGACAACTTTTATTTCTGCACAAAAATAACACCATGGTAGTTCTGCTGAAAACAGCGTCAGTCCGGGTTAGTTCCATTTGAATCATATAAAAGTGCACCAAAACCATATAAAATTATTGTAAACATGGCATGAATACTTCATAAATTATAGATACGTTGGAGACGTATCATACTTCTCTGAAAAATATTTTCCTGCTCATAAGAAACAAGCTACCGTACATGAAATATTTAACTTTGTGCAATCTGAAGAAGAGAATCTCCCTCAAGCTTGGGGGAGGCTTCTCCAATTACTTAATGCTTTGTTTGATCATCCTCTTAAGAAAAATGAAATACTTGATATCTTTTATAATGGACTAACCGATGCTTCTAGGGATTACCTAGATAGTTGTGTTGGTTGTATTTTCAGGGAACGAACTATTGAACATGCTGAAGAATTATTGAATAATATATTGAGGAATGTCGATGATTGGACACTTCCTGAACCACCACCTAAGCCAACTCCAAAGAAGAGAGGTATTCTATTCCTCGGTCCAAAAGATATGCAAGAAGCCAAGAAATCTATGAAAGAAAAGGGTATGAAATCTAAAGATGTTAAGAATTTACCACCTATTGAAGAAATACATGGACTTGATATCCCGACACAGGTAGTAAAGGTAAATTCTCTTTATAGATTCGATGAAGGTGGCATTCCCTAATAAATCTCCTAGTCAATGCCTGGATGAATTTGATAATTATATTGTTAAGCAAGAGAATTTAAAATCTATGTTAGTAATAAATTGAAATGAAATGCTATCATGATTGATCATTTGAGTGACTTGATGTTTAGGATTGCTAATGATGTTAGAGGTTTGAGTAAACATTCATCCATGGTTCATACCAAATTAGAACAAGTCTCTAAGTCACGGAATGGTTTTCTTAATGAAATGAATAATAAAATGAATGATCGTGTTGTTAGCGTAGTGACTAGAGGTGGTAAAATGACTCAGGATCCTCTATATCCTCAAAGTTATCCTAAAAGAATTGAGCAAGATTCTCAGAGAATTAATATTGATGCACCTAGTTCATCTAAGAACAAAAAGAAAAAAGAAAAATGATAGAGCCTTGCATGCTTCTAGTGAACTTGTCGTCGAGAAACCTTCTGAGAATCATAATGATGTTTCTATCTAATGCTGATACATAATCTGGTAATGAACATCCACATAGTGATAATGATAATGAAGATGTTCATGTTGATGCTCAACCAGACAATGATAAAGAACCTGATAATGATGTAGAAATAGAACCATGTTGTTGATCTTCATAACCCACCTCCTAAGAATAAAAGGTATGATAAAAGGGATTTCATTACTAGAGACATGGTAAAGAAGAGAACCATGGGTTCAAAAACCCATGTCTTTTCCTAGTAAGCCTCCGAAAAATAAAGATGAGGAGGATTTTGAACGCTTTGTTGAAATGCTTAGACCCGTCTTTTTGCGAACACGTTTGACGAATATTTTGAAAATGCCTCCATATGCTAAATACAAGAAAGATATAGTCACTAATAAAAGAAAGATACCTGAAGCTGAATTTCCACCATTCTTGCAAAATATTCATTTAAGGGGGAGTACCTAAGAAGTTAGGAGATCCAGGAATACCCACTATACCATACTCCATTAAAAGAAGTTATGTTAAAACTGCCTTATGTGATTTAGGAGACGGTATCAGTGTTATGCCTTTCTCTTTATATAGAAGCCTTGATTTGAATAAATTGACACATGCTGAAATATCTTTGCAAATGGCTGATAAATCAACTACTATATCTATCGGAATTTGTGAGGACGTTCCCGTTGTTGTTGCAAATGTTACTATCTTAACATACTTTGTTATTCTTGATATGCCCTAGGACAACAGTATGTCGATCATCCTTGGTAGACCTTTTTTTAATACTGCAGGGGCTGTTATTGATTGCAACAAAAGCAAGGTCACTTTTCATGTCAATGGTAATGAGCATATGGTATATTTTCCAAAAAAACAAATGTCAATGAATAGTATCAGCTCTATTGAAAAAATTGCGACAGTTACCATTGGAGGTTTCAAATTTCCTCTTTCGGCCGTCAAAAGGAAATACCAAACTCTTATTGTTGGGGAAATGCATATCCCCGTTGAGGTCACCTAGTGTTACATGAAAAAAAATCGATTTCATGTTACTCGGAAATAGTTTGTTAATAAGACTTGATCAACCTTATTAATGGATTCTTTTTTAGGGGCATGTGGTCGATGAATACATCCCAGGGGGTGCCAGCAATAGGGCGCGCCTACCCCCTCCCCCCCCCGGTGCGTCATGTTGCCTTGTGGGGTCCACAAGACCCCACTCACTTAGTGCTTCAGCCCACTTCATCTCCTACCTCCAGAAAAAATCGTGGTATCTCTCTCTCTGTCTCGTGTTCTTGCTCCCAAACCTGAGATTTTCGATCTCTTTGCCCAGAGCTCCATTTTCAAAACTGTTTTGGGGGATTGCTCCTTGGTATGTGACTCCTCCATTGCTCCAATTAGTTTTTGTTTTTGTGGATTATATTTTGCTTATTATGCTACTATTGGTGCCACTGAAAATGAGCTTGCATGTTGAATTTAGTTGGTTCTAAGTAGTTTGAATGCTTGATATAGCCTCTAGACACTTGTATGAGTAGTTGCTATCAATCTTGTGAAGTTTTGTTAACATCATTTTGTGGTCCAAAAATTTCAGAAATTTTCTCTTAGGAAAATGAACATCTTTAGGAGGAGTTCTTCAAGGAGAAGGTCCTCAGAAGGATCGTCGAGCCAAGGCTCAACACGTCAAGCATATATTAAACCAAGGGCAAGTTCGTTTCAAGGTGCGAAGCAAAATCATGCCGATGGTCGTGAAACGTATTCATGATAGGTGCAAGTATTAAGGACGGATTTGATCAATACATTCAGAAACGAAAAGAAAAGAAGAAATGGAAAAATGCCCCTGTGCACTTAAGCCCACAGCCGCACAGGAGCTGGTCCAGCCCAACTAGCCCCCTCCCCCTACCCCCTGACGCCGCGGGCGCGCTGTGGAGCACCCTGCGTGCGTGCGTGCCCCCGACCGGCCCCCCTCCCTCGGCACTCGACAGCGCGTCGCGCGCTCGCCGTGGATAAAGAGCACCCCGCGGACACCTCCGAGCCCTCCCTCGCTCACTTTCCCCCTCTCCTTCCTCCCTGCCTCCTCCCTCCGAGCGCCGCAAAGGCCTCAGCCGTCTGATACGCGCGGCCACCGTCGCCCCTACACCTCGCGGTAGTGCCAGATCGCCCCGCCGTCCCCTGCTGCTTCGCCTGCTGCATCGAACCGGAGCGGAAATCACCTGCCTCGTCGCGCACGAGCTCGTCTTCAAGCTTCGGGCGCCGGTGATCGCCGTCACGATTCGCCGTTGTTGCGCTACCCCGAGCCCACCCTTGCACGCCTACAGGACCACCGTGAGCACCCCCGTCCTCCTCCCTCTCTCCCTGCGTCTCCCCGTAGCCGTAGCTCGCCGCCACCATGCTCGTGCTCTGTCCGCCGCCATCGCTGCCATTGCTGCGCTCCCAGAGCCGCTCGGCTCGGTCCCGCAGCACCAACGTGCTCCTGGTGAGCCGTAGAGGCCGCCCCGCCTTTTGCTTTGCTCGCTAGCCCACTGCAGCCACGCGCCCGTGCACCACCCGAGAGCCCCGCCGCCAACCGTCGTCGTCGGCGTCGTTCCGACCACCCCCGGGGCCAACCACCACCACCACGCGATGCGGCTCGCTGCGCCCGTTCGTTAGAGCCCAAGCACGCCCTCGGAGATGCCCTGTGGGCGAAACCCGGGCTCGCCGGAGCTCGGCGCCACGTTCGAGCTCGCCGGCGTGCTCCGGTGGCCGGCGCCGATGTGGCACGTGGCCCCCACCGCCTGTGCCACTGACCGCTGGGCCCCGCAGGCCCAGTTGACTGGTCAGCGCTGCTGACTGGGCCGGCTGTGTCACTGACACACGGGCCCCACCGCCTGTTAATTAATTATTTTGATTAAGTTAATTAGTTTAACCTAATTACACACTGACATGTGGGCCCAGTAGCCTAATTAGTTGATTAGTTAAAAATAAACTCTGTTTAGACTAATCAGAGGCTGACATGTGGGCCCCACTGGTCAGGTTTGACCCTGGTCAGCCGACCGTTGACTGTTGACGTCAGCATTACGTCACAGTGACGTCACCCTGCTACTGTTTCGGATAATGTTAATTTAAATAATTAAATAAATTCCAGAAAATTAATAAAAACTTTAGGAAATCATATTAAATAATCTGTAACTCAGATCGAAAAACTTTGTACATGAAAGTTGCTCAGAACGACGAGACGAATCCGAATACGCGGTCCGTTCGTCCGCCACACGTCCCTAACTATCCGAACATGCAACCGTTCCCCTCTTTTCGTCTGTCCAAAATGCCGGACACTGGGAATACTTTCCCGGATGAATCCCACGTTCGCCAGTATCACCCGGCACTGCGTTAGATCACCTCCGTCACCGCGTATTGCCATGTTATGCTTTGTGCTGCACTTGATCGCTGTGTATTTATACTGTTTCCTCCCCCTCTTCTCTCTCGGTAGCCCCCGACACCGACGTCGTCCCCGAGGCCGACGCAGCTCCGGAGCCCGAAGACACTATTGACGACCTTGCCCTTGCCACCGAGCAACCAGGCAAGCCCCCCCCTTTTGATCATCCTGATATCGCCCATTCTATTTCCCATGCTTGCATTAGAATTGCTGCTGCTGCTTTACCTATTCTGATGCATAGCCTGTTTATTGTATCCTGCTATTGATAATTACCTGCATATCCTAAACTGCTTAGTATAGGCTGGGTAGAGACCTATCAGTGACCCCACTTATCCCGACTGCCGCGCTGGATCGTCAGAAGACCCGATCAACGGGATTGAAGATCAGGCCCCGACACCGCACATCACCCCCCTTAGTTGTAACGACACTGCAGCGTTACTATCGAGTGCCAAGGGTGAAACCTCTTGTAGCACTCCTGATGTTAACTCTGTAGAGTAGCTATTCGGTCGTGGTCATCAAGGGTGATTCCTCCTTCACCGCTTCCGATAACGACGCTGTCGTACAACACCTCAAGTGTGAACCCAGTGAGGGTGATTCCTCCGAGTTCACCTTGACGGATACATCAAGTAGGAATCCAACGAGGGTGATACCTCGGATTCCCCTGATGTTATGGACACACGGATAATTGGACTTTACACAGTTACTTGGATAGGCGGGTCGACCCTGAGGGGTACCCGCGTGCGCCTGAGAGGCGAGTGTTGTGAAGATGGGTGCCTGTATGGTGCCCGAGTGCTGAATACGAGGCGCGGCCGGGCATTCTTAACCCTTGCAACAAGTCCTCGAGACGGGGCGACGGGGTCACATCTTTCGTGAGTCTCTGCTCGTTACCGCAAGCCCTAGTCCTAACGATTTGGATATTTGATCCGAGCAGGCCTCTGGTCTGATAGCACTAACCATCACGTGGGCATAGTATGGGCGTTCTGCATCGTATGCATCAGCCGAAAGCTCTATCAGACGTCCAGTTCAGCAGTGCGGCATGGAGTGATTGGCGCCATTGCGGTGGTGCTTGGATCTGAGCCATGTGCGCAACGACCCGGAGGGCGAGGGGCAATGGCCAAGACCCCCTTGCGCTTAGGATGTAGACCGGCGGGGACCTCTCTGCTGAGCTGTAGGTAGGGTTGCGATGTGTCGTTTGGCTGAGGCCAGGCATGACCCAGGAAAGTGTGTCCAGCCGGAGTTAATCGAGCGTGTTGGGTAAGTTGGTGCACCCTTGCAGGGAAGAAAACTTCTATCGTAGCCTGTCCTACGGTAACGGACACTCGGAGTTGTATCCCGATCGATACAGCTAGAACATTATATGAGACCTGGATATGAGGCTCTGGGATTGCTTCTTGCAGGGAGTCGAGAAGGGATCTCAGGACGAGGTTGATGACTTTATGGCTCTGGGATTGCTTTCTCGCAGGGAGTCGAGAAAGGATCTCTGGGTGAGGATGAGACTTAATGATACTACTACATTATATTGTACTGTTCTACTCTCTTCTACTGCTGCAAGACCGCTGAAGATGCTAGTCTTCGATAGGACTAGGTCTTCTCTCTATTCTGGCATTTCTGCAGCCCAGTCCACATATACAGCCTCTCTTTGAAAATGTTGCATATGTAGTGTAGATCCTTGCTTGCTGAGTACTTCTGAGTACTCACGGTTGCTTTGTTTTCCTTTTCTCCCCTTATCAGTTTGTTGCGACCAGAGGACGGAGCCCCCTAAGACAGATGCCCCGTCGATCGCTACTACTACTACCCAGAGGATGGATACTGCTATGAGTTGACTGACGACCAGGAGTAGGATCGGAGGGTCCCAGGCAGGAGGTCTACGCCTTTCGATCGTAGTGTTTTATTTTGCCCCGCCTTTCTAAAGGCCTTTCTGTTTCTGTTTCATATCTGTACTCAGATATCTGATACTTCCGCTGATGCTTGTACGCAAGTTTATGTATTCGAGCCCTCGAGGCCCCTGGCTTGTAATATAAAGCTTGTATGACTTTATTTATGTTTTAGAGTTGTGTTTTGATATCTTCCCGTGAGTCCTTAGGCTTGATCGTGTGCATTTGCGTGTATGATTAGTGCACGATTGGGCCGGGGGCGTCACAAGTTGGTATCAGAGCCGACTGACTGTAGGAACCCCCCCTTTCTAACTCCTTGGCCGAAGTTGAGTCTAGTGGTCCAAAACTAATTTACTAACTTGGCTGTGTGGCTTACGGGCCCACGTCGCCAATTGGGTGGTATTAGGATCTTTTACTCCTCGACCTTTAATCTGGGACTCTGATCTCTCTCCTATTCGGGTTAAAAATTTACTAACTCCAACATTAGGCTCTCGTGCTCACATCCACCCGGAGTTCTGAAAATATCCCCCCTTGCTTCAAGATTTTGGGCCAGGTTCTGCTTACAGGATCCTTTTATCGAGGGCACCCTGTGTTGTCACTTGCAGATTCCTCGCTCCGTCAGTTTTCTCCGACGTTGATGTAGCCTTTGCTATGTCTCGTTGTGTACTTCCTTACCGTGTGCCTGCGCGCCGCCTAGTTGTCTAGCCTTCTCCTTTCAGCTGTCGTAATACCGGTTCGTAATCGAGACTAGGTGTCGATTTGAATGTCTGGTGTGACTATGATGAAGTATCTATTGCACTTCCTTCTGTCGTGCGTGATACTTCCTGAATCATTCCGTACACCTGCAGTTTTTCTTGCTAAACTGCCCCTGTTGATTTGGCAGGATGGCTGAAGATCCTCCACCTCCACCCTATATTGCCGCCATGATGCAGCTGTTTGAACTCAACCGTCAGCAGTTTGAGCTTAACCGTCAGTTTATGACCGGAGTATTGGCTCAATTCCCAACTCAGAATGCTCAGTAACAGAATGCTCCAATAACTCTGCCAGAATTTGTGCGCCTCAATCCGTCCGTTTTCCGCAACTCCACCAATCCTATGGATGCTGATGATTGGCTTCATGACATCCTGTTTGAAATGGAGTCAGCTAATGTTGCCCCTGATAGTTACGTCACCTTTGCGACATTCCACCTGAAGGGCCCAGCTGCTCAATGGTGGGAAAGCCACAAGGCTATGTTGCCTACTGAAACTATAACCACTTGGCAGGAATTTCAGTCAGCCTTTCGTGCACGGTACATTCCTCAAGGTCTGATCGACTAGAAGAAGCAGGAGTTCCGCAAACTCTCACAGGGCAAAATGATTGTGGATGAATACCAGAGGAAATTTCTTGAATTGTCCCGCTATGCTGCGGATGACGTCGACACCAACACACGCAAGCAGGAGAAATTCCGTGAAGGACTGCGTACGGATATAAAACTTGCACTTGCTGTCCATGATTTCACAGATTTCGCAACGCTTGTCAGCAAATCTTTCCAAATTGAAACAGCTCTGACTGAATGCCAGGAGTCGCTCAAGCGCACTCATGAAGCTGGCTCATCCTCGGGTCAGCCTGTTCAGAAGCGTCGAGTGTGGATCCCGCACAATGTACACCACCGACCTGCTCCAACACCAAGGCCGTCCTATGTTGCACCTCGTTTGCCTTCACCGCCGAAACAGCTATCGGTTCATGCTGGACCACCTGATGCTATGGCTTTTCGTCAGGATGCACCACGTCCTTCTGCTGGTTGCAGGAAGAGCCGTCGAAAACATCCTTCTAGGAACGTTGGAACCAGACCACCTGCTAATCAGCGTGTTCATGTCAACCAAGTCAACATGGAAGAAGCTCGACAGGACCCCAACATTGTGATGGGCACCCTTCTAGTGAATTCAATCCCAGCTTCAGTCCTCTTTGATTCTGGAGCATCGCACTCCTTCATGTCTGAAAGTTTTGCACGAAGCCATGATATACTTTTCGAGGAGATGTCCATCCCATTAGTAATCCATTCGCCTGGGGCTAATTGGCAAACTACCATGGTAAGCCACGGTAACCACATTGTGATCGGAGGATTGATGTTCCCCGTTTCACTCATTGCTCTCAAGACCTTCAACATAGACATTATTCTAGGTATGGACTGGTTGAAGCCCCATAAAGCTTTGATTGACTGTGCCACTGAAACAGTCCGCCTCACACACCCTTCCGGTCAGACTGTCAGATACTCAGCTCGTACAGTGCAGGACGCCGAAGCTCAGATATATGTCCTAAATGCATTGAACGCTTCACCTCTTGAAGGCATCGAGAACATTCCAGTTGTTCGTGATTTTCAAGATGTATTTCCAGAAGAACTTCCAGGAATACCCCCTGCTAGAGCTGTCGAGTTTGTCATCGACTTGAAGCCTGGCACTACCCCTATTGCGAAGCGCCCTTATAAGATGCCTCCGCATCATCTTCTCGAACTTAAGGAAGAAATTGACACGTCACTTAAGAAAGGTTTCATCCGCCCCAGTTCCTCTGCTTGGGGAGCACCTTCACTCTTCGTTAAGAAGAAGGATGGAACTAACCGATTGGTTCAGGATTACCGACCTATTAACCAAGCTACAATCCAGAATAAATATCCGCTTCCTCGGATCAATGATTTGTATGATCAACTTGCCGGTTCCTCAGTATTCTCTAAGCTTGATTTGAGATTGGGATACCATCAGATCCGTGTTCGTGAAGAGGATATTCCCAAGACTGCATTTGTTACTCGTTATGGCTCCTACGAGTACACTGTCATGTCATTTGGCTTAACTAATGCTCCAGCCACATTCTCCCGTCTGATGAATTACATCTTCATGGATTACCTCGACAAATTTGTCGTGGTATATCTGGATGATATTCTGGTCTATTCAAAGAACAGGAAAGAACATGCCGAACACCTCCGTCTCGTACTGGAAAGGCTCCGCGAACACCAGTTGTATGCCAAATACTCCAAATGTGAATTCTGGCTTTCTGAAGTAACGTACCTCGGTCATGTGATTTCCAAAGATGGAATTGCCGTTAATCCAGAACGAGTTCAGGCTATTCTTGACTGGACTCCTCCGAAGAACGTCAAGCAAGTGAGAAGTTTTCTCGGCCTTGCAAGCTATTGCCGTCGATTCGTCGAGAACTTTTCCAAGATTGCTAAGCCCCTGACTGATCTGCTTCACAAAGGCGTTAAGTTCGAATGGACAGAAAAATGTCAGGAAAGTTTCTAGACACTCAAAGACAAGCTGACATCTGCCCCAGCTTGGGATTCGTCGCCATCATCATCACCAACCCTTCTTCATCAACAACTTCATGATGCTCACCATCAGGAGTGAGTAATTCCTTCGTAGGCTTGGTGGACAGTGATGGAGTTGGATGAGATTTGTCATGTAATCGAGTCAATTTGTTAGGGCTTGATCCCTAGTATTCACTATGTTCTGAGATTGATGTTGCTATGACTTTGATATGCTTAATGCTTGTCACTAGGGCCCGAGTGCCATGATTTCAGATCTGAACCTATTATGTTTTCATGAATATAAGTGTGTTTTGGATCTTATCGTGCAAGTTGTATGCACCTATTACGTGTCATGATCCTCAGACCCCAAAGTGACAACAATTGGGATTCACTCCGGTGATGACCGTAGTATGAGGAGTTCATGTATTCACTAAGTGCTAATGCTTTGTTCCAGTTCTCTATTAATCAGATGCCTTAATATCCCTTAGATTTCCTTATGGACCCCGCTACCACAGGAGGGTAGGATAAAAATGTCATGCAAGTTCTTATTATAAGCATGTATGACTATATACGAAATACATGCCTACATTACATTGATGAATTAGAGCTATTGTGTATCGCTCTAGGTTGTGACTGTTATATTATGAATGTCATCCAACACAAATATCCATCACCGATCCAATGCCTACGCTTTTCTCATATTGATCTTTGCTAAGTTACTAATGTTGTTGCTGCTGTTAGAATCACTACAAGACTCCTACTGTTACTGTTCCTATTACTATTGCAATGGTTACCACTGCTATCAAACTATCATAATATTGTGGTATGATGCGTCCATTTTGCATCATGTTTTCCCACTATTATTTATAGTGTTTTTATGTATTATAACACTTTGTGGAGTAATTCTAATGCCTTTTCTCTCATAATATGCAAGGTTTACACAAAGAGCGAGAATACCGGCAGCTGGAATTCTGGATCTGAAAAAGCTATGTCAGAGATACCTATTCTGCACATCTCCAAATGAGCTGAAATTTTACGGAGAATTATTTTTGAATATATAATAAAGATTGGAGAGAAGAACTACTAGGGGGCAGCCAGGTGGTCACAAGGCACTAGGGCGCGCCAAACCCCCCTGGCGCGCCCTGGTGGGTAGTGGGCCCCTTGGCCCACCTCTGGTGCCCATCTTCTGGTATATAAGGTCTTTTGACCTAGAAAAAATAAGGACAGGACCTTCGGGATGGAGTGCCGCCGTCTCGAGGCAGAACTTGGGCAGGGGCACTTTTGCCCTCCGGCAGAGCGATTCCGCCGGGGGAACTTCCCTCCCGGAGGGGGAAATCGAAGCCATCATCATCACCAACAACCCTCTCATCTTTGGGAGGCCAATCTTCATCAACATCTTCAACAGCACCATCTCATCTCAAAACCCTAGTTCATCTCTTGTGTTCAATCTTTGTACCGGATCCTCAGATTGGTACCTGTGGGTGACTAGTAGTGTTGATTACATCTTGTAGTTGATGCTAGATGGTTTATTTGGTGGAAGATTATATGTTCAGATCCATTATGCTATTTAATATCCCTCTGATCTTGAGCATGAATATTATTTGTGAGTAGTTGCCCTTGTTCTTGAGGCCACAGGAGAAGTCATGTTGCAAGTAATCATGTGAATTTGATATTCGTTCGATATTTTGACGATATGTATGTTGTGATTCCCTTAGTGGTGTTATGTGAACGTAGACTACATGTCACTTCACCATATTTGGGCCTAAGGGAATGCGTTGTGGAGTAGTTATTAGATGATGGGTTGCTAGAGTGACAGAAGCTTAAACCCTAGTTTATGCGCTATTCCGTAAGGGACTGATTTGGATCCATATGTTTAATGCTATGGTTAGATTGTTATCTTAATTCTTCTTTCGTAGTTGTGGATGCTTGCGAGGGGGTTAATCATAAGTGGGAGGATTGTTCAAGTAAGAACAGCACCCAAGCACCGGTCCACCCACATATCAAATTATCAAAGTAGCGAACGCGAATCAAACAAACATGATGAAAGTGACTAGATGAAATTCATGTGTGCCCTCAAGAACGCTTAGCTTATTATAAGAGATCATTTTGGCCTATCCTTTGCTACAAAAAGGATTGGGATACCTTGCTGCACTTACTCGTTACAAATTATCTTACTATCAAACTACTTGTTACCGAGAATTTCAGTGCTTGCAGAAATTACCTTGCTGAAAACCGCATGTCATTTCCTTCTGCTCCTCGTTGAGTTTGACACTCTTACTTATCGAAGGGACTATGATTGATCCCCTATACTTTTGGGTCATCAAGACTCTTTTCTGGCGCCGTTACCGGGGAGTGAAGCGCTCTTGGTAAGTGGAAATCGGTAAGGAAAAATTATATTACGTGCTGAAATTTATTGTTACTTGCTACTATGGAAAACAATCCTTTGAGGGGTTTGTTCGGGGTATCTTCACCTCGACCAGAAACACAAAGAGTTGCTCCTAAACCTACTGCACCTAATAAAAATATTAGTTATGAAATTCCTTTGGGTATGATAGAGCAACTTCTAGCTAATCCTTATGCAGGAGATGGAACAAAGCATCCCGATATGCATTTGATACATGTGGATGAAATTTGTGGATTATTTAAGCCTGCAGGTTTACCCGGAGATGAAGTTAAGAAGAAGTTTTTACCTTTATCTTTGGGGGGGAAGTATTTACATGGTATAGGCTATGCAATGATATTAGATCATGGAACTGGAATCGATTGAAATTGGAATTTCACCAAAAGTGTTATCCTATGCATCTAGTTCATCGTGATCGGAATTATATATATATATATATATATATATATATATATATATATATATATATATATAATTTTTGGCCTAGTGAAGGAGAAAGTATCGCTCTAGCTTGGGGAGGCTTAAGTCAATGTTATATTCATACCCCAATCATGAGGTCTCGAGAGAAATTATTATACAGAATATTTATGCTCGGCTTTCTCGTGATGATCAATCCATGCTCGATACTTCTTGTGCTGGTTCTTTTATGAAGAAGACTATTGACTTCAGGTGGGATCTTTTAGAAATAATTAAATGCAACTCTGAAGATTGGGAACTCGGCGAAGGTAAAGAGTCAAGTATAAAGCTTGAGTTTGATTGTGTTAAATCTTTTATGAATACCGATGCTTTTAACAAGTTTAGCACTAAATATGGACTTGACTCTGAGATAGTAGCCTCTTTTTGTGAATCATTTTCTACTCATGTTGATCTCCCTAAGTAGAAGTGGTTTAAATATCATCCCCCTATTAAAGAAGAGATTAAAGAACCAATTATAGTTACAGAAGAAGCTATTGTTTACAATTTTGACCCAGTTGTGCCTACTGCTTATATTGAAAAACCACCTTTCCCTATTAGGATGAAGGAACATGCTAAAGTATCAATTGTGGTTAACAAAAGTAATATTAGAGAACCTAGACCCTCTGAACAAATTAAATTAGAACCTAGTGTATGGTTAAAGATCTCTTGGTCAAAAATGTTGATGGGCATGTTATTTACTTCTGTGATGAAGCTGCTAGAATTGCTAAACCCAACACTAAAGATAAGAACAAGCCTGTTGTTGGCATGCCTGTTGTCTCAGTTAAAATAGGAGATCATTGCTATCATGGTTTACGTGATTTGGGTGCTAGTGTGAGTGCTATTCCTTTTACCTTATAGGCTTATACCAAGAAATTATGAATGATATAGCACCCGCTGAAATAGAAGACATAGATGTTGCTATTAAACTTGCTAATAGAGATACCATCACACCACTTGGGATTGTTAGAGATGTTGAAGTTTTATGTGGGAAAATAAAATACACTGATTTTCTAGTTCTTGGTTCCCCACAAGATGACTTTTGTCCCATAATTTTTGGTAGACCTTTCTTGAACACTGTCAATGCTAAGATAGATTGTTAGAAAGAAACTGTCAGTGTTAGTTTTGGTGATGTGTCTCATGAGTTTAATTTCTCTAAGTTTCGTAGACAACCTCATGATAAAGAATCACCTAGTAAAGATGAAAAAATTGGTCTTGCTTCTATTGTCGTACCTCCTACTGATCCTTTAGAACAATACTTGCTATACCATGAAAATGATATGCACTTGCGTGAAAGAAATGAAATAGATAAAATATTCTTTGAACAACAACCTATCCTTAAACACAATTTGCCTATTGAAACTCTAGGAGGTCCTCCTCCACCTAAAGGTGATCGTGTGTTTGCATTAAAGCAATTGCCTGACACTCTGAAGTGTGCTTATCTTGATGAGAAAAAGATATATCCTATTATTATTAGTGCTAACCTTTCAGAACACGAAAAAGAGAGATTATTAAAAATTCTGAGGAAGCACCGTGCTGCTATTGGATATACTCTTGATCACTGGCGGAGCTACGTTGTAGCAAAAAGGGCGATGGCCCGCCCAAGTTTTGCTGCCACAGGCTGGGCTAAGGGTAAATGTGGGTCATAATTATCAAAAATATTGGGCTTCTCTTCAGACTGGCCCGCCCATGCTTTTGAGAGTAGCTCCGCCACTGCTCTTGATGATCTTAAGGGCATTAGTCCCACTCTCTATCGGTGTAGTGAGAACCAAGGTCCCACTAACCTCCGAAGATGGGCCATGACAGTGCTTAGCAATGCCCGGCAATCATTTCGCCGGCAAGCACTACTACCGCGTGGGGGGCGTCTCTCCCGCGCGAGGGTCAAGGCTAAAGCCACCAAGTAGAAGATTCCCCAGAAAGGTCTCCCTTGCCGGGCAGGCGAGCCTGGCGGGGTCGAGACCACGCCTGGGACCAAGTCCAAGCTACTTCAGCAGGGTCTCCGGGGCCGCCAAGCCAGACCCCGGCAAGTTCTGTCCCGACGGGGGCTCCTGTCGGTGTACTAAAGTTTGGGTCTTTTAGTACCCCATACTTGTGCATGGACGGTTGCAGCCATACCAGCGGCAAGGCCTGACGGGGACAGCTGGCAGCAGAGACAAGGCCACCAAGGAGGCCTTCAAGCCTACGATTAGAAGACGACAGAATAAAGGCAAGGCCCCGTCAAGACCCTTGTCGGGGACGCTTGCGAAGCCCCGGCAAGATCCTTGCCGGAGACGCTTGCGAAGCCCCGGCAAGATCCTTGCCGGAGACACTTGCGAAGCCCCGGCAAGATCCTTGCTGGAGACGCTTGCAAAGCCCCCGCAAGATCTTTGCCGGGGACGCCTGCGATGGCTCGCACCAGGCAGAGGTTCTACCACCTTCCCACCGCTCCAGCGCGGCGACCAGCATGCCTGCCTGGCCTTGCATGCCTCGTCACCCTGGGTGCGTGTCAAGATGAGGTGAGGCGGCGATGGACGGGACGGGCTCTTTTCCGTCCCCGATAAAGTTAGAGGGCACGTAAGCAGCGCATTTAATGCACTTGTCCTAAGACGCCAGAGATAAGCGCGTGCACTGTAGCACTTTACACCTCCTGTATGCCTGTACGCCACTGTGGTAGCCCCTTGGTATAAAAGGAGGCCCAAGGCGATACAGGGAGGAACTTTTTGGACTTTCCGGCCCAGTTTGCATGCGTAGCAGCTAGCCGAAGCTCAAGAACACTCAATATACACTCAAAGCAGGACTAGGGTTTTACGCTTCTCAGCGGCCCGAACCTGGGTAAAAATTCCTCGTGTTGATCGCTAGATCTGCTCTTCGTGCACCCCTCCTCCCTGCCAAACCGTAGAAGGGATCCACTTGATCCCATAGGTGTCATTTTCCCCCGACATCTTTGGCGCGCCAGGTAGGGGGAGAGGTTGTGCGAACCTGATCTAGCAGTTAGCGCGTCAGTTTCTTCAGCATCTTCGTCACCATGCCTCCCAAGAGGAAGAGTTTCGCGGTGATTGGTTCGCCCGTGGTCGATCTGCCCGTGCCAACACGGACGGGCGACGGGGTGGACGTAGACGGAGGAGGTGGAGGTCACGAGCTCTCACGGCGTTCGGGCGATCGAAGCCAGGCGAGCGGTGTCATCCGCAGCCGCGACGACGACCCGCGCGCCACACTTCATGAAAAAGCTAAGTTCTAAAACTTTAATGCTTTTTGCTTATTTAATTTCATCCTTGATGATGTTCTTTGCACATAACCTGTGCGCAAAGGAGCACTCTTGAGACATTCTGCGCTCCGGGTTGTTCGGGTCCGCCTAGCAACACCTATGCAGCCGCGTTTGTTCTTGGAGTGTGAAGCTCTCGAGGAGGCGGCGTCCTTGATAGGCTGCTAACTAGGATCCATTCCTAAGCGCCATTGACTAGGACGTGCGCGATCGAGATGCATTCCGGCAAGCTTAGGGAACAACTGTGCAAAAACAAAATCATTCAGAGCTCTCCTCCTCGAGATTTCCATTTACATATAGCTTGTCTGTTAAGGAGCGGTCGAAGGGTATGATTGTGCTCACGGTTAATACTGGTCTGCCCAGGAAAGCTGTTTGTAGCTGTGCTTACTCTGATACAATATGTAAAAGGGAGATGCCTGAGGAGGAAAGTTATAAATAAAGTTATGCACAAGCTAAAATGCATTTCAGATGCTAATTAACTTGTCGTATTTAAACGCAGTTGTGGCCCGAGGGCTGGCAGCGCCCTTAGGACCAATCTTCTCGGCGTCGAGAACGATGAGGTTCTTCGCCATTAGCCTTGCCAGCAACAATCTTGCCGGAAGCCGGTGTCAAGAACGACGAGGTTCTTCGCCATTAGCCTTCCCGGCAACAATCTTGCCGGAAGCTGGTGTCAATAACGACGAAATTCTCCACCATAAGCCTTCCTAGCAACAAGCTTGCTGGAAGCCAGCATCGAGAACGATGAAGTTCCCTGCCATAAGTCTTCCTGGCAACAATCTTGCCGGAGGCTAGTGTCGGGAGCTTCAGAGTTCTCCACTGAAGTCAGTCATTGAGAACGTCAAAGTTCTCTGCTGAAGATAAAAGCATTCCCGGCAACAAGCTTGCCGGAAGCCGGCGTCGAGAACGACGAAGTTCTCCGCCATAAGCCTCCCTGGCAACAATCTTGCCGGAAGCCAGTGTCGAGAGCTTCAGAGTTCTCCACTGAAATTAGGCATCAAGAACGTCAAAGTTCTTTGCTGAAATCATGAGACATCCCGGCAACAACCTTGCCGGAAGCGAGAAAGAAGACAAAACCACATTCTAGCATTGAGATCTGTAGAGTTCTCTGCCAGAAAATTTCCATGGAAGCAGGCTCGGGGGCTGGCCGGCGCCTTTGAAAGCAGCTTCTTTGGGAACCGTGGTTATCACTGTCATGACTCATGCAAAACTTGGCCCCAGCTCTAGCGTCGAGTTCTTAGAAATCTCCGCTGAAGCTGGGCCCGGGGGCTACTGTCGGTGTAGTGAGAACCAGGGTCCCACTAACCTCCGAAGATGGGCCATGACAGTGCTCAGCAACGCCCGGCAATCATTTCGCCGGCAAGCAATACTACCGTGCGGGGGGCGTCTCTCCCGCGCGAGGATCAAGGCTGAAGCCACCAAGTAGAAGATTCCCCAGAAAGGTCTCCCTTGCCGGGCAGGCGAGCCTGGCGGGGTCGAGACCATGCCTGGGACCAAGTCCAAGCTACTTCAGCAGGGTCTCTGGGGCCGCCAAGCCAGACCCCGGCAAGTTCCGTCCCGACGGGGGCTCGTGTCGGTGTACTAAAGTTTGGGTCTTTTAGTACCCCATACTTGTGCACGGACGGTTGCAGCCATACCAGTGGCAAGGCCTGACGGGGACAGCTGGCAGCAGAGACAAGGCCACCAAGGAGGCCTTCAAGCCTACGATCAGAAGACGACAGACTAAGGGCAAGGCCCCATCAAGACCCTTGCTGGGGACGCTTGCGAAGCCCCGGCAAGATCCTTGCCGGAGACGCTTGCGAAGCCCCGGCAAGATCCTTGCCGGAGACGCTTGCGAGGCCCCGGCAAGACCTTTGCCGGGGACGCCTGCGATGGCTCGCACCAGGCGGAGGTTCTACCACCTTCCCACCGCTCCAGCGTGGTGACCAGCATGCCTGCCTGGCCTTGCATGCCTCGTCACCCTGGGTGCGTGTCAAGATGAGGCGAGGCGGTGATGGACGGGATGGGCTCTTTTTCGTCCCCGATAAAGTTAGAGGGCACGTAAGTAGCGCATTTAATGCACTTGTCCTAAGACGCCAGAGATAAGCACATGCACTGTAGCACTTTACACCTCATGTATGCCTGTACGCCACTGTGGTGGCCCCTTGGTATAAAAGGAGGCCCAAGGCGATACAGGGAGGAACTTTTTGGACTTTCCGGCCCAGTTTGCATGCGTGGCAGCTAGCCGAAGCTCAAGAACACTCAATATACACTCAAAGCAGGACTAGGGTTTTACGCTTCTCAGCGGCCCGAACCTGGGTAAAAATTCCTCGTGTTGATCGCTAGATCTGCTCTTCGTGCACCCCTCCTCCCTGCCAAACCGTAGAAGGGATCCACTCGATCCCATAGGTGTCGTTTTCCCCGACACTCTCTGTAAGCACAAGATTAATATGGAACCTGATGCTAAACCCGTTGTTGATCACCAACGACGATTGAATCCTAAGATGAAAGAAGTGGTAAGAACTGAAATACTAAAGCTTCTGGAAGCAGGTATAATCTATCCCATAGCTGATAGTAGATGGGTAAGTCCTGTTCATTGTGTCCCTAAGAAAGGAGGTATTACTGTTGTTCCTAATGATAAAAATGAACTTATCCACAAAGAATAGTGACTGGCTATAGAATGGTAATTGATTTTAGAAATTTAAACAAAGCTACTAGAAAATATCATTACCCTCTGCCTTTTATTGCTCAAATGCTAGAAAGACTATCTAAGCACACACACTTTTGTTTTCTTATGGATATCCTGGTTTCCCTCAAATACCTGTTTCACAACCTGGTCAAGAGAAAACCACTTTTACTTGCCCTTTTGGAACTTATGCTTATAGACGTATGCCCTTTGGTTTATGTAATGCACCTGCTACCTTTCAAAGATGTATGACTGCTATATTCTCTAATTTTTTGTGAGAAGATTGTTGAGGTTTTCATGGATGATTTCTCCGTTTACGGAACTTCTTTTGATGATTGCTTAAGTAACCTTGAACGAGTTTTGCAGAGATGTGAACAAACTAATCTTGTCTTGAATTGGGAGATGTGCCACTTTATGGTTAATGAAGGCATTGTCTTGGGGCATAAAATTTCTGAACAAGGTATTGAGGTGGATAAAGCTAAAGTTGATGCAATTGAGAAAATGCCATGTCCTAAAGACATTAAAGGTATTCGTGTTTCCTTGGTCATGCTGGTTTCTATAGGAGGTTCATTAAAGACTTCTCTAAAATTTCTAGGCCTCTTACCAGTCTTTTACAAAAGGATATTCCATTTGTTTTTTATGATGATTGTGTAGAAGCCTTTGAAACACTTAAGAAAGCCTTAACTTCTGCACCTATTGTTCAACCACCTGATTGGAACTTGCCTTTTGAAATTATGTGTGATGCTAGTGATTATGATGTTGGTGTTGTTCTAGGACAAAGAGTTGATAAGAAATTAAATGTTATCCATTATGCTAGCAAAACTGTAGACAGTGCCCAAAGAAATTATGCTACTACTGAGAAAGAATTTTTAGCAGTTGTGTTTGCTTGTGATAAATTCAGATCTTACATTGTTGATTCCAAAGTAATTGTTCACACCATCATGCTGCTATTAAATATCTTATGGAAAAGAAAGATGTTAAACCTAGACTCATTAGGTGGGTTCTCTTGCTACAAGAATTTGACTTACATATCACTGATAGGAAAGGAGCTGAGAACCCCGTAGCTGATAACTTGTCTAGGTTAGAAAATATTCTTGATGACCCATGATGACCCACAAGTATAGGGGATCTATCGTAGTCCTTTTGATAAGTAAGAGTGTCGAACCCAACAAGGAGCAGAAGGAAATGACAAGCGGTTTTCAGCAAGGTATTCTCTGCAAGCACTGAAATTATCGGTAACAGATAGTTTTGTGATAAGATAATTCGTAACAGGTAACAAGTAACAAGTGTAACAAAGGTGCAGCAAGGTGGCCCAATCCTTTTTGTAGCAAAGGATAATCCTGGATAAACTCTTATATAAAGCAAAGCGCTCCCGAGGACACATGGGAATTACTGTCAAGTTAGTTTTCATCATGCTCATATGATTCGCGTTCGTTACTTTGATAATTTGATATGTGGGTGGACCGGTGCTTGGGTGCTGTCCTTATTTGGACAAGCCTCCCACTTATGATTAACCCCTCTCGCAAGCATCTGCAACTACGAAAGAAGAATTAAGATAAATCTAACCATAGCATGAAACATATGGATCCAAATCAGCCCCTTACGAATCAACGCATAAACTAGGGTTTAAGCTTTTGTCACTCTAGCAACCCATCATCTACTTATTACTTCCCAATGCCTTCCCCTAGGCCCAAATCATGATGAAGTGTCATGTAGTCGATGTTCACATAACACCACTAGAGGAAAGACAACATACAACTCATCAAAATATCGAACGAATACCAAATTCACATGATTACTTATAACAAGACTTCTCCCATGTCCTCAGGAACAAATGTAACTACTCACAAAGCATATCCATGTTCATAATCAGAGGGGTATTGAATATCATTAAGGATCTGAACATATGATCTTCCACCAAATAAACCAGCTAGCATCAACTACAAGGAGTAATCAACACTACTAGCAACCCACAGGTACCAATCTGAGGTTTTGAGACAAAGATTGAATACAAGAGATGAACTAGGGTTTGAGAGGAGATGGTGCTGGTGAAGATGTTGATGGAGATTAACCCCCTCTCGACGAGAGGATCGTTGGTGGTGACGATGGCTTCGATTTCCCCCTCCCGGAGGGCAGTTTCCCCGGCAGAACGGCTCCGCCGGAGCCCTAGATTGCTTCTGCCCAGGTTCCGCCTCGAGACGGTGACGCTTCATCCTGAAAGCTTCCTTATGATTTTTTCCAGGTAAAAACCCTTCATATAGCAGAAGATGGACACCGGAGACCAGCCAGGGGGCCCACAAGCCCTAGGGGTGTGCCCCCCAGGCTTGTGGCCACCTGGTGGGTCCCCCTCTGGTATTTCTTTGCCCAATAATTTTTATATATTCCAAAATAATTCTCCGTAAATTTTCAGGGCTTTTGGAGTTGTGCAGAATAGGTCTCTCAGATTTGCTCCTTTCCGGTCCAGAATTCCAGCTGTCGGCATTCTCCCTCTTTGTGTAAACCTTGTGAAATAAGAGAGAAAAGGCATAAGTATTGTACCATAATGTGTAATAATAGCCCATAATGCAATAAATATCAACATAAAAGCATGATGCAAAATGGACGTATCAACTCCCCCAAGTTAGACCTCGCTTGTCCTCAAGCGGAAACCAAAATTGATAATCATGTCCACATGTTTTAGATAGAGGTGTCGATAAAATAAAATACGGACATGAAGGCATCATGATCATCTTTAGAACAGCAACATATATTGTCATATAATTTCTCATGCTAAAGTAACAATTCATTCACAAGGTAAAGTATGAGACAAGAACTTTATTGAAAACCGACAAACTATGATCTTGGTCATTGAAACAATTGCAATTTATCATAACATCGGAAAGAGTCAATGTAAGAGCTTTCATATAGCAAGTTTCACATACTCATTGCTAACACTCACGCGATACTTATGAGATCAAAGTTTCAATCGGACACAGAGAAAGATAGGGGCTTATAACTTAGCCTCCCAACCTTTTACCTCAAGGGTAACGTCAACAATAATAGTTTATGAATATCTACATCCGAGTGGATATATATATATATATCTGGATCTTCCCCAACATACAGTGCTTGCCAAAAAGAAATGGTATAAAAAGAATAGGTGATGATCACCATGACTCTTTTATAAAGGTAGAAGGTAAATAAAAGATAGGCCCTTCGCAGAGGAAAGCAGAGGTTGTCATGCGCTTTTATGGTTGGATGCACAAAATCTTAATGCGAAAGAACATCACTTTATATTGCCGCTTGTGATAAAGAACTTTATTATGCAGTCCATCGCTTTTATTTCTTCTATATCACAAGTTCGTATAAAGCTTATTTTCCTCACACTAAAAGATCATACATATTTAGAAAGCAATTTTTATTTCTTGCACCGATGACAACTTACTTGAAGGATCTTACTCAATCCGTAGGTAGGTATGGTGGACTCTCATGGCAAAACTGGGTTGAGGGATTTTGGAGGCACAAGTAGTATCTCTACCTGGTGCAAAAGATTTGGCTAGCATATGATGAGAAACAAGCTCAACATGTTGGAGGATCCATGACAATATAACTTCTATTCGGATATAAAGAAACATAACCCATTACGTTGTCTTCCTTGTCCAACATCAACCTTTTAGCATATAATATTTTAATGAGTGCTCACGATCACAAAAGATGTCCAAGATAGTATATTTATATGTGAGACCTCTCTTTCTTTATTACTTCCTATTAATTGCAACAATGACCAAAACTATGTTTGTCAACTCCCAACAAATTTCATGCGACATACTTCTTATATGTGAAGTCATCACTTCCCATAAGATCATTATATAATCTTTTTATTTATTTTATTCTTTATTTATTTTTCTCAAGATCATAGCAAGAAAGCAAAGCCCTCAACTCAAAACTAATCTTTATTATATAACTCTCGTACTCGATTACATAGAGGGAACACAAAGCAAAACTCAAAGCTAGATCATACTAAAACTTTATTGTACTAAACCGAGATATAACCAAAAGGCTCGAACTAAGAAAAAAGATAAAGGTAAAGATGTGATGGTGATACAATACCGGGGCACCTCCCCCAAGCTTGGCAGTTGCCAAGGGGAGTGCCCATACCCATGTACTTAGGTCTCTTTCTTCGGAGGTGGTGATGATGGAGTTGATGCATTCTTCTTCTCCAGCTTGCGTCTGAGGCTAAAATTTTCCTCCCTTAGATCATCATTCTTGAGCTCGAGCTTCAATATCTTGTTGCATAATGCCGCCTTGCTATCCTACAGAAAACGTGGTGGGATAGATTGGACCTTAGGAAGGCTTGACTTCTTGAATTCCACGTGCATATCGCCAGGTTGAGGTAGTGGATCTTCATATTCGTCGAAGCTATCGTTCCTTGTTCTCTCCATATCGGAGTCTTCCTCCTCTTCCGTTGTCCAGCCGTAATGCTCCACCTCCCCATAGGCCTTTGGGTTTGCGATGTAATCAGCGACATAGCTCTCTCCCTCAAAATCTTGAGACGACATATTTTCAGGTCTGCCCGGAAAACAGCACGAAACAAGAACAGTGGGTTTTGCTGTGATACGGTGGTCAAAACCTTCGGGAGATTATATAATGAATTTTTACCGATCAAAAGGAGTGTACTACAAGAAAACGGAGTCCGAAGGGCACACGAGGTGGCCACAAGCCTGGGAGGCGTGCCCAGGGGGTAGGGCGCGCCCCCAGGGCTTGTCGCCTCCTCGTGCACTTTTCGGACTACTTTTTATTTTCCTAATTTTTTAAATATTCCAAAGCAGAGTAAAATTGCTTTTGGAAAGGTTTTGGAGTTGGTTTACTTACCGTATCACATACCTATTCCTTTTCGGAGTCTGGAGCATTCTGGTAGATATCCCTTATGTACTCCTCCGGTGTTGTGGTATTAATAATATTGGTTTCAACATTTATGGGAGTACCTGAGATATAATGTTTGATTCTTTGCCCGTTTACCACCTTCAGGTTAGTGCCTTCGGCGTTGTTGATTTTGATGGCACCGGAACGATAAACTTCCTCGATAATGTAAGGCCCTTCCCATTTAGAGAGAAGCTTTCCTGCAAAAAATCTTAAACGAGAATTGTATAACAAGACATGGTCACCTACATTGAATTCACGCTTTTGTATCCTTTTGTCATGCCATCTTTTAACTTTCTCTTTAAACAGTTTGGCATTCTCATAGGCTTGGGTTCTCCATTCATCAAGTGAGCTAATGTCATATAACCTCTTCTCACCAATAGTTTGGCATTCTCATAGGCTTGGGTTCTCCATTCATCAAGTGAGCTAATGTCAAATAACCTCTTCTCACCGGCAAGTTTGAAATCATAGTTAAGCTCTTTAATTCCCCAATAAGATTTATGTTCTAGTTCAAGAGGTAAGTGACATGCTTTTCCATAAACCATTTTATATGGAGACATACCCATAGGGTTTTTATAAGCAGTTCTATAAGCCCAAAGTGCATCATCAAGTTTCTTAGACCAATTCTTTCTGGATCTATTAATAGTCTTTTGCAAAATCAACTTTATTTCTCGGTTACTTAATTCTACTTGACCACTAGACTGAGGATGATATGGAGATGCAATTCTATGGTTAACATCATACTTAGCAAACAATTTATGGAAAACACCATGAATAAACTGTGAACCACCATCAGTCATTAAATATCTAGGGACTCCAAACCTCAGAAAAATAACTTCTTTAAGCATTTTAATGGAGGTGTTATGATCAGCACTACTAGTTGGAATAGCTTCTACCCACTTTGTAACATAATCAACAACAACCAAAATATGTGTATACCCATTAGAGGAAGGAAAAGGTCCCATATAATCGAATCCCCAAACATCAAATGGTTCAATAACAAGTGAATAATTCATAGGCATTTCCTGACGTCTACTAATATTACTAATTCTTTGAAATTCATCACAAGCCAAGACAAACTTACGAGCATCCTTGAAAAGAGTAGGCCAATAAAAACCAGATTGCAATACCTTGTGTGCAGTTCTATCTCCAGCATGGTGTCCTCCGTAGGCCTTGGAGTGACACTTGCGTAGGATCTGTTCCTGTTCATGCTCAGGTACACAACGTCTAATAACACCATCTACTCCTTCTTTATAAAGGTGTGGGTCATCCCAGAAGTAATGTCTTAAATCATAGAAAAACTTCTTCTTTTGTTGGTATGTGAAACTAGGTGGTATAAATTTAGCAACAATATAATTGGTATAATCAGCATACCAAGGAGTACTACGAGAAGCATTTATGACAGCTAATTGTTCATCAGGAAAGCTATCATCAATAGGTAGTGGGTCATCAAGAATATTTTCTAACCTAGACAAGTTGTCTGCTACGGGATTCTCATCTCCCTTTCTATCAATAATATGCAAATCAAATTCTTGCAGCAAGAGAACCCATCTAATAAGTCTAGGTTTAGCATCTTTCTTTTCCATAAGGTATTTAATAGTAGCATGATCGGTGTGAACAGTCACTTTGGAATCAACAATATAAGATCTGAACTTATCACAAGCAAATACAACCCTAAAATTCTTTTTCAGTAGTAGCATAGTTTCTTTGAGCACTGTCTAGAGTTTTACTAGCATAATGGATAACATTTAATTTCTTATCAACTCTTTGTCCTAGAACAACACCAACAGCATAATCACTAGCATCACACATAATTTCAAAGGGTAAGTTCCAATCAGGTGGTTGAACAAAAGGTGCAGAAATTAAGGCTTTCTTAAGTATTTCAAATGCTTCTACACAATCATCCTCAAAAACAAATGGAACATCCTTTTGCAAGAGATTAGTAAGAGGCCTAGAAATTTTAGAGAAGTATTTAATAAACCTCCTATAGAAACTAGCATGACCAAGGAAACTTCTTATACCTTTGATATCTTTAGGACACGGCATTTTTTCAATAGCATCAACTTTAGCTTTATCAACTTCAATACCTCTTTTGAAGATTTTATGCCCCAAGACAATACCTTCATTAACCATAAATTGGCACTTCTCCCAATTCAAGACAAGATTAGTTTCTTCACATCTCTGCAAAACTCTATCAAGGTTGCTTAAGTAATCATCAAAAGAAGTTCCGTAAACGGAGAAATCATCCATGAAAACCTCAACAATTTTTTCACAAAAGTCAGAGAATATAGCAGTCATACATCTTTGAAAAGTGGCAGGTGCATTGCATAAACCAAAAGGCATACATCTATAAGCAAAGGTACCGAAAGGGCAAGTAAAAGTAGTTTTTTCTTTATCCTCTTATGACACAGGTATTTGGAAAAAACCAGAATAACCATCTAGAAAGCAAAAGTGTGTATGTTTTGATAGTCTTTCTAGCATTTGATCAATAAAAGGTAGAGGATAATGATCTTTCCTAGTAGCTTTGTTCAACTTTCTAAAATCAATTACCATTCTATAACTTGTGACAATTCTTTGCGGAATCAATTCATTTTTATCATTAGGAACAACTGTAATGCCTCCCTTCTTAGGGACACAATAAATAGGACTTACCCATCTACTATCAGCAATAGGATAAATTATACATGCTTCCAGAAGCTTTAGTATTTCATTTCTTACCACTTCTTTCATTTTTGGATTCAACTGTCGCTGGTGATCAACGACTGGTTTAGCATCAGGTTCCATATTAATTTTGTGCTGACATAGAGTGGGACTAATGCCCTTAAGATCATCAAGAGTATATCCAATAGCTGCATGGTGCTTCTTTAGAGTTTTCAATAATTTCTTTTCCTCGTGCTCTGAAAGGTTAGCACTAATAATAACATGATATTTCTTTTTCTCATCAAGATAAGCATATTTCAGAGTATCGGGTAATTGTTTAAGATCAAATACAGGATCACTCTTGGGTGGTAGAGGATCTCCAAGAGTCTCAACAGGCAAATTGTGTTTCAAAACAGGCATCTGTTTAAAGAAAATCTTGTCTAATTCCTTTCTTTCATTCATGAACATATCAATTTCATGGTCTAGCAAATATTGTTCTAAAGGATCGATAGGAGGCACGACAATAGAAGCAAGACCAATAATTTCATCTCTATTAGGCAACTCTTTATCATAGGGTTGTCTACAAAATTTGGAGAAATTAAACTCATGAGACACATCCCCAAAACTTACACTAACAGTTTCTTTCTCACAATCTATTTTGGCATTAACAGTGTTCAAGAAAGGTCTATCAAATATAATGGGACAAAAATCATCTTGTGGGGAACCAAGAACTAGAAAATCAGTAGGATATTTTATTTTCCCACACAAGACTTCAACATCTCTAACAATCCCAATTGGTGATATAGTATCTCTATTGGCAAGCTTAATAGTGACATCAATATCTTCTATTTCGGCAGGTGCAATATCATTCATAATTTCTTGATATAAAGTAAAAGGAATTGCACTCACACTAGCACCCAAATCACATAAGCCACGATAACAATGATCTCCTATTTTAACAGAAACAACAGGCATGCCAACAACAGGTCTATGTTTATCTTTATCATCGGGTTTAGCAATTCTAGGAGCTTCATCATAGAAATAAATAACATGCCCATCAATATTATCGACCAAGAGATCTTTAACCATAGCAATACTAGGTTTAACTTTAATTTGTTCAGGGGGTGTAGGTATTCTAATATAACTCTTACGAACCACGGCTGAAGCTTTAGCATGTTCCTTTATCCTAACAGGGAAAGGTGGTTTCTCAATATAAGCAGTAGGAATAATAGGATCAACATTATAACTAATAGTTTCCTCTTCAGCTTTAATAGGTTCTACTATTTTTACTTCAATGGGAGGATGATATTTAAACCACTTCTCCTTAGGGAGATCAACATGAGTAGCAAATGCTTCACAGAAAGAAGCTACTATCTTAGAGTCAAGTCCATATTTAGTGTTAAATTCACGAAAAGCATCGGTACCCATAAACGATTTAACACAATCAAACTTAAGGTTTATACCTGAATCCTTACCTTCGTCGAGTTCCCAATCTTCAGAGTTGCGTTTAATTCTTTCCAAGAGATCCCATTTGAATTCAATAGTCTTCTTCATAAAAGAACCAGTACAAGAAGTATCGAGCATGGATTGATCATTACGAGAAAGCCGAGCAAAAAAGTTCTGACTAATAATTTCTATTGAGAGCTCATGATTGGGGCATGAATATAACATTGAATTAAGCATCCCCCAAGCTTGAGCGATACTTTCTCCTTCACGAGGCCAAAATATATATATATATAATTCCGATCACGATGAACTAGATGCATAGGATAAAACTTCTGATGAAATTCCAATTTCAATCGGTTGTAATTCCAAGTCCCAATATCATCGCATAGCCTATACCATGTCAATGCCTTCTCCTTCAAAGATAAAGGGAAGACCTTCTTCTTGACTTCATCCTCGGGCAAACCTGCAAGCTTAAATAATCCACAAACTTCATCCACATAGATTAGATGCATATCAGGATGTAATGTTCCATCTCCTGCATAAGGATTAGCTAGCAGTTTCTCTATCATACCCGAAGGAATTTCATAATAAATATTTTTAGTAGGTTCGGTAGGTTGAGGGGCAACTCTTTGTTCTTCCGGTCGAGGTGAAGATACCCCGAACAAACCCCTCAAAGGATGGTTTTCCATAGTGACAAGTGACAGTAAATTTCAGCATGTAATATAAATGTTTCCTTACCAAATTCCACTTACCAAAGGCGCTTCACTCCCCGGCAACGGCGCCAGAAAAGAGTCTTGATGACCCACAAGTATAGGGGATCTATCGTAGTCCTTTCGATAAGTAAGAGTGTCGAACCCAACAAGGAGCAGAAGGAAATGACAAGCGGTTTTCAGCAAGGTATTCTCTGCAAGCACTGAAATTATCGGTAACAGATAGTTTTGTGATAAGATAATTCGTAACGGGTAACAAGTAACAAGTGTAACAAAGGTGCAGCAAGGTGGCCCAATCCTTTTTGTAGCAAAGGATAAGCCTGGAGAAACTCTTATATAAAGCAAAGCGCTCCCGAGGACACATGGGAATTACTGTCAAGTTAGTTTTCATCATGCTCATATGATTCGCGTTCGTTACTTTGATAATTTGATATGTGGGTGGACCGGTGCTTGGATGCTGTCCTTACTTGGAAAAGCCTCTCACTTATGATTAACCCCTCTCGCAAGCATCCGCGACTACGAAAGAAGAATTAAGATAAATCTAACCATAGCATGAAACATATGGATCCAAATCAGCCCCTTACGAAGCAACGCATAAACTAGGGTTTAAGCTTCTGTCACTCTAGCAACCCATCATCTACTTATTACTTCCCAATGCCTTCCCCTAGGCCCAAATCATTGTGAAGTGTCATGTAGTCGACGTTCACATAATACCGCTAGAGGAAAGACAACATACTTCTCATCAAAATATCGAACGAATACCAAATTCACAAGATTACTTATAACAAGACTTCTCCCATGTCCTCAAGAACAAACGTAACTACTCACAAAGCATATTCATGTCCATAATCAGAGGGGTATTGAATATCATTAAGGATCTGAACATATGATCTTCCAACGAATAAACCAACTAGCATCAACTACAAGGAGTAATCAACACTACTAGCAACCCACAGGTACCAATCTGAGGTTTTGAGACAAAGATTGAATACAAGAGATGAACTAGGGTTTGAGAGGAGATGGTGATGGTGAAGATGTTGATGGAGATTGACCCCCTCTCAACGAGAGGATCGTTGGTGATGACAATGGCTTCGATTTCCCCCTCCCGAAGGGAAGTTTCCCCGACAGAACGGCTCCGCCGGAGCCCTAGATTGCTTCTGCCTAGGTTCCACCTTGAGACGGCGGCGCTTCATCCCGAAAGCTTCCTTATGATTTTTTCCAGGTAAAAACCCTTCATATAGCAGAAGATGGACACCGGAGACCTGCCAGGTGACCCACAAGCCCTAGGGGGGCGCCCCCTAGGCTTGTGGCCACCTGGTGGGTCCCCCTCTGGTATTTCTTCACCCAATATTTTTCATATATTCCAAAATAATTCTCCGTAAATTTTCAGGGCTTTGGAGTTGTGCAGAATAGGTCTCTCAGATTTGCTCCTTTCCGGTCCAGAATTCCAGCTGCCGGCATTCTCCCTCTTTGTGTAAACCTTGTGATATAAGAGAGAAAAGGCATAAGTATTGTACCATAATGTGTAATAACAGCCCATAATGCAATAAATATCAACATAAAAGCATGATGCAAAATGGACGTATCAAACCACTACCTATTGATGATAGCTTCCCTGATGGACAACTAGCTCTAATAAATGCTTCTCATAACACTCCTTGGTATGCTGACTATGCTAATTATATCGTTGCTAAATTTATACCACCTAGTTTCACATACCAACAAAAGAAAAAAATTCTTCTATGATTTAAGACATTACTTTTGGGATGACCCACATCTTTATAAAGAGGGAGTAGATTGTATTATTAGATGTTGTGTACCTGAGCATGAACATGAACAAATCCTACGAAAGTGTCACTCCAAAGCCTACGGAGGACATCATGCAAGAGATAGAACTGCGCATAAGGTATTACAATCTGGTTTTTATTGGCCTACTCTTTTCAAGGATGCCCGTAAGTTTGTCTTTGTCTTGTGATGAATGTTAAAGAATTGGTAATATTGGTAAGCGTCAGGAAATGCCTATGAATTATTCACTTTTTGTTGAACCTTTTTATGTTTGGGGCTTTGATTATATGGGACCTTTTCCTTCCTCTAATGGGTATACACATATCTTAGTTGCTGTTGATTATGTCACTAAGTGGGTAGAAGCTATTCCAACTAGCAGTGTTGATCATAACACCTCCATTAAAATGCTTAAAGAAGTTATTTTCCCAAGGTTTGGAGTCCCTAGATATTTAATAACTGATGGTGGTTCACACTTTATTCATGGTGCTTTCCGTAAAATGCTTGCTAAATATGATGTTAACCATAGAATTGCATCACCCTATCATCCTCAATCTAGTGGTCAAGTTGAACTTAGCAATAGAGAAATAAAATTAATATTACAAAAAACTGTCAATAGGTCCCGAAAGAATTGGTCTAAGAAACTTGATGATGCACTTTGGGCCTATAGAACAACTTATAAAAATCCTATGGGTATGTCTCCATATAAAATGGTTTATGGAAAAGCTTGTCATTTGCCTCTTGAGTTAGAACATAAAGCATACTGGCCAATCAAAGAACTCAACTATGATTTCAAACTTGCCGGTGAAAAGAGGTTATTTGATATTAGCTCACTAGATGAATGGAGAACCCAAGCTTATGAAAATGCCAAACTATTCAAAGAAAAGGTTAAAAGATGGCATGACAAAAGAATCCAAAAGCGGGAATTCAAAGTTGGTGAACATGTTCTATTGTACAATCCTCGTTTTAGATTTTTTGCAGGAAAACTTCTTTCCAAATGGGAAGGACCATATGTCATCGAATAAGTTTATCGCTCTGAAGCTATCAAGATTAATAATGCCGAAGGTACCAATCCGAAGGTGGTGAATGGACAAAGAATTAAACACTATATTTCAGGTACGCCCATTAATGTTGAAACTAACATTATCCAAACCATGACACTAGAGGAACACATAAAATAAACCTTCCAAAACACTCTAGAAACCTGAAAAGGAAGAGGTACGTGATACGGTAAGTAAACGGTCTCCGAAAAATCTGCAAAAATATTTTCCGTCGGTGTTGGAATATTAGAAAAAATAGAAAAATAAGAAACAACCGGGAAGGCAACCCAGGGGCCCACAAGGCACCAGGGCGCGCCTGCCCCACCTGGCGCGCCCTGGTGGGTAGTGGGCCCCTCAGGCACCTTCCCGACTCCGTTTTCCTTCTATACTTGTTTCCCAAGAAAAAATATTTATATATACCCCCGGACGATTTGTACCGTATCACGGAGAAATCCTTTGTTCTTGTTTCGTGCTATTTTCCTGGCAGATCTGAAAATATGTTGTCACAAGATTCAGATGGAGAGAGTTATGTTTCCCACCATACTCCAGATTCAAACATCTTTAGGGAGACCTATCCCTGCTTATGGGCCACAAATGAGGAGGAAGACACCGATCCGGAGAAGATGGAGGATTCCAGCTCCGAAGAATATGAAGTCCCGCTACCTCAACCGAGAGATATGCACGTGGAATTCAAGAAGTCAAGCCTCCCAAACAAGGCGAACAAATCTAAGATCCAATTTATCCCATCTCATTTTCTGCAGGAAAGCAAGCAAGCATTATGCAAAAAAATATTAAAGCTTGAGCAGGAGAACGATGACTTGAGGGAGGAAAATTTTATCCTCAAGCATAAGCTGGAGAAGAAGAATGCCACTACTCCCCCACCACCACCATCTTCGTCGCCAAAGAAGGAGAATTGAGTACACGGGTATGGGCACTCCCCTTGGCTTGTGCCAAGCTTGGGGGAGATGCCTCGGTATCATATCACCATCACTTTTATTATCCTTACCTATCTTAGTTCGATCCTTAGCTATTTCATGATTTAGTTGAATAAAAGTTTAGTATGATCTATTTTCGAGTGCTAGTTTCATGATCTATCTATCTATGTAATTGAGTGAGAGTTATATAATAAACTTTAGTTTGAGTTTTTGCTTCTTTACTTTTATGTTTCAATCAAAATAAATGAAAATAATGAAAAAGATCATATGCTAATCTTATGGTAAGTAATGACATCACATAAGGAAAAGTATAAGTGGTAAAATTTATTGAAAGTTGACAAACATAGCATTGGTCAATAATGCAATTCATGAAAGAATTAACAAGGGGAGAGAAGATTCACATGCAAATATACTATCTTGGACATCTTTTATGATTGTGAAACCCCACTAAATATCTTATGCCAAATTTTTGACGTTGGACAAGGAAGACAATGTAATGATTTATGTTTGTTCATATTCACATAGAAGTTATATTGTCATAGATCCTCCAACATAGGGTGCTTGCTCAATATCTTTGCTAGCCAAAAATCCGCACTAAGTAGATATACTACTTGTGCGTCCAAAACCCTTAAACCCAAATTCATGTTTTGAGAGTCCACTATACCTACCTATGGATTGAATAAGATCCTTCAAGTAAGTTGTCATCGGTGCAAAAAGGCAATAAAAATTGCTCCTAAATGTGTTTGATCCTTTAGTGTAAGGGAAAATAAGCGTTGTACGAACTTGTGATGGCAAAGTAATAAAGCGACAGACTGCATAATAAAGGTTGCTATCATATGGGGAAATATAACGTGATATTCTTTTGCATTAAGAGATTGTGCATACAAAACCAAAAAGCGCATGACAACCTCTGCTTCCCTCTGCGAAGGGCCTATCTTTTACTTTTATGCAAGAGTCAAAGTATTTTCCTCTATTCCTTTTTATTTTTCTCTTTGGCAAGCATCATGTGGTGGGGAGAGATCTAGGCACATATATCTAGTTGGATATGGTTGAGCATGAGTTATTATTGTTGACCTCACCCTTGAGGTGAATAAGTTGGGAGGCGAAACTATAAGCCCCTATCTTTCTATGTGTCCGGTTGAAACTTTTTGCTCATATATATGTTGTGAGTGTTAGCAATCATAGAAGATTAAATGATGGTTAAGTATGTGGACTTGCCAAAAGGCTCCGATATGAGACCCTTCCTGAAAATATGATGAATTGTAGTTGCAAAGTTGACTGAGAACATAGTTTGCTGGTTTTCAATAAAGTTTATGCTTTCTACTTCGATGTTGTGATGAATTGTTACTTGTT
Source organism: Thinopyrum elongatum (assembly GCA_011799875.1). Lineage (NCBI taxonomy): Eukaryota > Viridiplantae > Streptophyta > Magnoliopsida > Poales > Poaceae > Thinopyrum > Thinopyrum elongatum. The sequence goes on from CM022301.1 coordinate 471,440,312, forward strand.
CATGAGAATTTATATGATAAAGTTTGTTGCTGATATAATAATAAGCATGATGCTACTATGTTCGCATTTTGTTTTTATCGACACCTCTCTCTCTAAACATGTGGACATGATTTTCGATATCGGCTTTCGCTTGAGGACAAGCGAGGTCTAAGCTTGGGGGAGTTGATACGTCCATTTTGCATCATGTTTTCCTACTGTTATTTATAGTGTTTTTATGTATTATAACACTTTGTGGAGTAATTCTAATGCCTTTTCTCTCATAATATGCAAGGTTTACACAAAGAGGGAGAATACCGGCAGTTGGAATTCTGGACCTGAAAAAGCTATGTCAAAGATACCTATTTTGCACATCGCCAAATGAGCTGAAATTTTATGGAGAATTATTTTTGAATATATAATAAATATTGGACAGAAGAACTACCATGTGACACCCCCGACTTAATCGTGAACTAACCATACACGCAAATGCACACGATCAAGCCTAAGGACTCACTTGAAGATATCACAACACAACTCTAAAACATAAATAAAGTCATACAAGCTTTATATTACAAGCCAGGGGCCTCGAGGGCTTGAATACATAAGCTCGCATACAAGCGTCAGCGGAAGCATCAGATATCTGAGTACAGATATAAAAGAGAAATAGATAGGCCTTTAAAAGGCGGGGCAAAAGGAAACACTACGATCGAAAAGGCGCAGGCCTCCTGCCTGGGACCCTCTGAACCTACTCCTGGTCGTCGGCAAGCTCGTAGTAGTAACCACCCTTGGGGTGGTAGTAGTAGTCGTCGGCGGGGGCAGCTGTCTCAGAGGCTCCATCATCTGGTTGCATTAAATGGATATGGGGAAAAAGAGGAAGCAAAGCAACCGTGAGTACTCATCCGAAGTACTCAGCAAGCAAGGATCTACACTACATATGCAACATTATCAAATAAAGGCTGTATATGTGGACTGGGCTGCAGAAATGCCAGAATAGGGAGAAGGCTTAGTCCTATCAAAAACTAGCATCTTCAGCGGTCTTGCAGCATTAGAAGAGTGTAGATTAGTACAGTATAAAGTAGTAGCAGTATTAAGTATCAACCTCGGCCAGATATCCTTTCTCGACTCCCTGCGAGAAAGCAATCCCAGAGCCCTAGTATCCATTTCTCATCACAAGTATCCAGTTCTAGTTGTATCGATCGGGATACAACTTCGAGTGTCCGTTACCGAGGATCCGGCTATGCATAGATTAGTTCTTCCCTACAGGGGTGCACCAACTTACCCACCACGCTCGCTTAACTCCGGCCGGACACACTTTTCTGGGTCATGCCCGGCCTCGGCCAAACGACACACCGCAGCCCTAAATTTAATCTAATTTAGCTAATTAAGCTACTGGGCCCACCTGTCAGCCACTAATTAAGTCATTAGTTAATTCTAAAATAGTTTTAGTTAATTAGGGAGGTGGGCCCCATCTGTCAGCGACTAGGGCCGGTCCAGTCAACAGTTGACCAAAGACAACTGGTCAGCTGGGCCCCTGGGGTCCACCAGGCAGTGACCCTGGGGGTGGCCCCGGTCAGCCACCTCAGTGCGGGCGCCGGCGTTTAGCCGCTGGTGGCCAAAACCACGGCGGAGGCACGGCCAGCGGCGGGATTTGGCTACGGGGGTCCATTCGTCGCGTGGTTTGCGGCGTTCGAACGAGGGGAGCCCGCCACGTCGTTTGGGGGTACTAGGCGGAGCTGGGGCTGCCGGAGTTGACAGCGGCGAGCACCGCAGCGGACGCCGGACTTCGGGCGTCATCGCAATCTAGGATACGATGAGCAAAATGAGCGGCGCGAGGTTCCTACGGCGTCTACGCGGCCAAACTAAGCGAATGGACATGCGCGCGTGACCAATGGGTCACCGGAACCACGCCGGCGATGAGCTTCCGCGGTGGCGCGTTCGGCCATACTAACAGCTGCTAGCTACGGGGATGGATCCACACGGGGAGGAGGGAGAAAAGAGGGCGACTGCTCACCGGGCCCTGTAGGTGTGCTCAAATGGGCTCGGAGAAGCTCGTCCTCGCCGAAATCATCATCGGCATCCGTCGGTGCCGAGGAAGAAGAAGAGCTCGAGGAGCTCAACGCGGAGGTTCCCAACTTGAACGGCTGGGTCCGGGCGGGGTAGCAGACGAAGGCGGTGCTCTACGACATCTCGGTGATGGGTGGGGACGACGGAGACCGCGGGATCGACGGTGACAGCGACGATGGCGCTCGGCGGAGGGGTAGAGGAGCGAGCACGAGGGGAAAGGAGAGGGGAACTGAGGCTAGGGTTCGCCTGGGGGTGCCCTGGGGTCGATCTTATCCTCTCGGCGGCGCTGTAGCGACGCGGGGCGGCTAGCGGGTGCGGTGGCGACGGCGAGTGGCGTCGGGCGTGCGCGCGTGTGGTGACACGGGGAGGAGGGAGACGACGTCTGTGCACGGGGCTGGCTGGGCTGGCTGGGCCTACCACTGTGCACTAAGGCCCAGTCAGTCCAGGCCCTTTTCTTTACTTTTTATTTCTTTTCTATTTTCTTTTTATTTAATAAACAGAGAGGTGAAAGGAATTGTTTGGGCATCCAAATAGCTTAGGAAAATTATGGAACTTGGTCCATAAATTCCAGAGCACTTTTATACACTGCCACAATGAGTTTGAGGATTATTTGAACTTGTTTGGATTTTTCATAAATAGAATAGCATTTAAAAATGCTAAAATTGCACTGGATTAATTGATACTGTTCATTTTAGCAAATAGGTGATGTTGTATTCCTTAACAATTAAATGTTACGGAATTTTTGCTAGATGATGAACATTTTTCCAGCAACTTTTGGGCAACTTTATTTTGCACTTTAAATTTGAATGGATTTCAGAGTGAAATTTGAATTGAAGTGTTTAAACATTATGATCAAGCATTGCAAATGAAGATGACTTGGCATAATTAACAGATGATCACAGTGCTTATTACAACAGGGGTGTTACAATTCTCCTCCTCTAAAAGAAATTCTCGTCCCGAGAATGCAGGAGGTAAAAGGAAAGTGGTCGGGGTATTCTTCTCGAAGATGATCCTCGCGTTCCCAAGTGGCTTCATCTTCAGTATGGTTTGACCGCTGCACTTTCAGGAACTTGGTAACCTTCTGATGGGTCCGACATTCAGCTTCATCGAGAATGCAGATTGGACGTTCCTTATAAGAAAGATCATCTTGCAATTCGAGCAACTCATGATCCACTACTCGGTGCGGAGATTCTTTGAAGCAACGGCGAAGTTACGACACATGGAAGACGTCGTGGTTATGAGAAAATTGTGGCGGCAACTCCAATTTATACGCCACCTGACCACGTCTGGTAAGAATGCGAAAAGGACCAATGTAGCATGGAGCTAACTTGCCCTTGATTCCGAAACGGTGAGTGCCCTTCATGGGAGTGACACACAGATAAGCTTGATCACCAGGTTGATAAGTCAAACCCCATCGTTTGCTATCATAATTGCTCTTCTGGCGGTCTTGAGCCGCCTTGAAATTTTCTCGAACAATACGGACTTGCTCTTCGGCGTGTTGAATAATATCCGGACCCACGAGCGGTCGTTCCCCAGTTTTTGACCAATTCAGAGGGGTTTGACACTTATGTCCATAGAGTACTTCGAAGGGGGCCATTTTCAAGTTGGCTTGATAGTTGTTGTTATATGAGAACTCGGCGTAAGGGAGAGATTCTTCCCACTTCTTGCCGAAGGAAATAACACAAGCTTGAAGCATGTCTTCAAGCACTTGATTGACTCGCTCGACTTGGCCTTGAGATTGGGGATGATAAGCTGAACTCCAGGTAATATGAGTTCCCATAGCTTCTTGGAAACTTTCCCAGAACTTTGAGGTGAAAAGACCGCCACGGTCCGAACTGATCTCCTTCGGAATACCGTGGAGTGATACAATTCTGGAGATATATAATTCTGCTAACTGACTAGCAGTGATCGTCTCTTTGACAGGCAGAAAGTGTGCAACTTTAGAAAGTTGGTCGACGACGACAAGAATAGCATCGTGACCTTTCTATGACTTGGGAAGGCCAGTAATGAAATCCATTTGCACTTTATCCCATTTCCATAGAGGAATAGGAAGGGGTTGCAGAATTCCAGCAGGCTTCTGATGTTCTGCTTTAACGCGACAACACACATCACATTCAGCAACATATTGAGCAATATCCTGCTTCATTCTAGACCACCAATACCTTTGATGGATATCACGATACATCTTGGTACTACCCGGATGAATAGACAGCGGTGTATCATGTGCCTCCTTCATGACCTTGTCAGTCATAAGCTCGAAGCGAGGTACCACAATGCGGTCTCTGAAATACAAGGTTCCATCTTCAGACAGCGAGAAATCCCTGTACTTTTCAAGGTGAAGATCTTTCTTCATCAGATCAACTTCAGCATCTTTAGCTTGCGCACTCTTAATAGCCTTCTCAAGGTCTGGTTCAACAACCATGGTATTTAGGTATCCTTGAGGAACTATCTCGAGATTTAGCTTTCGAAGCTCTTCATACAGGAGTGGTTGCTGTAGCTAGACCTCAAGTTCACAGCAGTAGGATTTACGGCTCAAAGCATCAGCCATTACATTAGCCTTGCCAGGGGTATAGGAAATACCCAAATCATAGTCCGTAATGGTCTCCATCCATCTTTGCTGACGGAGGTTCAGAGATGGTTGAGTGAACAAGTACTTCAGACTCTTATGATCCGTGTAGATCTCGCAACGATTACCGAGGAGGTAATGTTGCCACAACTTCAATGCATAGATGACAGCAGCTAGTTCTAGATCATGGACAGGGTAGTTCTCTTCATGAGGACGCAACTATCGAGAGCCATAAGCAATCACCTTACGCTCTTGCATTAGGACACAACCTAATCCTTCACGGGATGCATCACAATAAATCACGAAGTCTTTGCGAGAATCTGGAGGAGCAAGTACTGGGGCAGATGTTAGCTTGTCTTTGAGTGTTTGAAAACTTTCCTGACATTTTTCTATCCACTCAAACTTAACGCCCTTGTGAACCAGATCAGTCAAAGGCTTAGCAATCTTTGAGAAATTCTCGACAAAGTGACGGCAATAGCTTGCTAGGCCGAGAAAACTTCTGACTTGCTTGACATTCTTCGGTGGAGTCCATTCAAGAATAGCCTGAACTCGTTCTGGGTTAACAGCAATGCCATCTTTGGAGATCACGTGGTCGAGATATGTCACTTCAGACAACCAGAATTCACACTTAGAATACTTGGCATATAGTTGATGTTCACGTAACTTCTCCAGTACAAGCCGAAGATGTTCGGCATGTTCTTCTTCATTCTTCGAATATACTAGAATATCATCTAGATAAACCACGACGAACTTGTCGAGGTAATCCATGAAGATGTAATTCATCAGACGGGAGAATGTGGCTGGAACATTTGTTAAGCCAAATGACATGACAGTGTACTCATAAGAGCCATAGCAAGTAACAAATGCAGTCTTGGGAATATCCTCTTCGCGGACACGGATATGGTGATAACCCAACCTCAAGTCGAGTTTAGAAAACACCGATGATCCAGCAAGCTGATCATACAAATCATTGATCCGAGGAAGTGGATATTTATTCTGGATGGTTGCCTAGTTGATAGGACGATAATCTTGAACCAACCTATTCGTACCATCTTTCTTCTTTACAAAAAGAGAAGGGCTCCCCAGGCAGATGAACTGGGGCGAATGAAACCCTTTCTAAGTGACTTGTCGATTTCCTCCTTAAGTTCAAGGAGTTCATGCAGCGGCATCTTATAAGGACGCTTCGCAATAGGAGTAGTGCCTGGCTTCAGGTCTATGATGAATTCAACAGCTCTAGCAGGGGGTATTCCTGGAAGTTCTTCTGGAAAGACATCTTGAAAATCACGAACAACTGGAACGTTCTCGATGCCTTCAAGAGGTGAAGCATTCAATGCATTCAGAACATATATCTGATTCTCGGCATTCTGAACTGTTCGAGCTGAGTATTTGATTGTCTGGCCAGAAGGGTGAGTGAGCTAGACTGTCTTAGTAGCACAGTTAATCAAAGCACTATGGGCGGTCAACCATTCCATACCAAGAATGATGTCTATGTTGGAAGGTCCGAGTACAAAGAGAGAAGCCGAAAAAAGTAGACCTCCAATCTCGATTTGGTTGTGAGGGCATAACATTGTGGTTTGCCACTTGGATCCCGGAGATTGAATCGCTAAAGGAGTGGGCAGATTCTTCATATCTAACCCATGAAGTCGAGCAAATTGTTGGGACACAAAAGCATGCGATGCTCTAGAATCAAAGAGAACGGTAGCTGGCACTGAATTCACAGAGAGTGTTCCCAGCACAATAGTCGGTTCCTTCTGAGCCTTTTCAGCATTGACGTGATTGGCATGGCCAAGTACAATAGCAGACGGCATGATATTATGGTTTCTGAATCGGCGGTTTTGACAACTCTTCTTACGACCAACAGGAGGACAAGATGCATTCTGCGGCCGACCCTGGAGGCAATCAAGGGTAAGGTGTCCTAACTGTCCAAACTTGCGGCATAAGCCATCATTATGAGATGGAGCCACAACATTGGACTGTCCACCCTGAATCATTAGTTGTCTCGGCGGCGGAGGTAGACGAGGTGCAACATAAGACAGCCTTGGTGTTGGAGCAGGGCGGTGATGAACATTATGTGGGATCCAGACTCGACATTTCTGAGCAGGTCGACCCAAAGACGAACCAACACCATGAGTGTGCTTGAGCGACTCCTAGTATTTAGTCAGAGCAGTTTCAACTCAGAAAGATTGGCTGACAAGCGTTGCGAAGTCTATGCAATCATGGACAGCAAGTGCGAGGTTTATATCAGTACGCAGTCCTTCACGGAATTTCTCATGTTTGCGAGCGTCAGTGCAGACGTCATCCGCAGCATAGCGGGATAATTCAAGGAATTTCCTCTGATATTCATCCACATTCATTATTCCCTGGGTGAGTTTGCGGAATTCCTGCTTCTTCTGGTCCATTAGACCTTGAGGAATGTGTCGTGCATGGAAAGCTGACTGAAATTCCTGCCAAGTGGTTACAGTTTCAGCAGGCAACATATCCTTGTGGCTTTCCCACCATTGAGCAGCTGGGCCCTTCAAGTGGAATGTCGCAAAGGTGACGTAATTGTCAGGAGCAACATTAGCTGATTCCATCTCAAACAGGATGTCTCGGAGCCAGTCATCAGCATCCATAGGATTGGTGGAGTTGCGGAAAATAGACGGGTTGAGGCGCATGAAATCTTGAAGCGATATCGGACCAGGCTCCTGACGAGCATCATTGCGTTCCAAACGGTTCACCAAGCTCTCGTTGAGCTGACGGCTCAATTCAAACTGCTGCATCATTGCAGTAATATAAGGTGGAGGTGGAGGATCGTCAGCCATCCTGCCAAATCAACAGGGGCAGCTTAGCAAGAAAAACTACATGTGTAAGAGGTCATTCACGATGTAACATGAGTAATGAACAAGAAGGGCATTAGATATATGATAGTAGTCGTTAAAGACATACCAATCCATGCACAGAGTTAGATTCAAACGGATAGTACGAGCTCGGGAACGCTCGTAGCTAGACAAACTAGGCGGCGCGCATGCACGCGGTGAGAAATACAACAACATGACCTAGCAAAGGCTACATCATGTTGGAGAAAACTGTTGGAGCGAGGAATCTACAAGTGACAACACAGGGTGCCCTCGATAAAAGGATCCTGCAAGCAGAACCTGGCCCACAATCTTGAAGAAAGGGGGGTAATTTCAGAACTCCGGGTGGATGTGATCACGAGAACCTAATGTTGGAGTTAGTAAAATTTTAACTCGAAAAGAAGAGAGATCAGAGTCCCATAGCATAGACGAGGAATAAAAGATCCTAATACCACCCATTCGGCGACGTGGGCCCGTAAGCCACATAGCCAAGTTAGTAAAACAGTTTTGGACGACTAGACTCAACTTCGGCCAAGGAGTTGGAAAGGGGGTTCCTACAGGTAGTCGGCTCTGATACCAACCTGTGACACCCCCAGCTTAATCGTGCACTAACCATACACGCAAATGCACATGATCAAGCCTAAGGACTCACTTGAAGATATCACAACACAACTCTAAAACATAAATAAAGTCATACAAGCTTTATATTACAAGCCAGGGGCCTCGAGGGCTCGAATACATAAGCTTGCATACAAGCATCAGCGGAAGCATCAGATATCTGAGTACAGATATAAAAGAGAAATAGATAGGCCTTTAAAAGGCGGGGCAAAAGGAAACACTACGATCGAAAAGGCGCAGACCTCCTGCCTGGGACCCTCCGAACCTACTCCTGGTCATCGGCAAGCTCATAGTAGTAACCACCCTCGGGGTGGTAGTAGTAGTCGTCGGCGGGGGCAGCTGTCTCAGGGGCTCCGTCATCTGGTTGCATTAAACGGATATGGGGAAAAAGAGGAAGCAAAGCAACCATGAGTACTCATCTGAAGTATTCAGCAAGCAAGGATCTACACTGCATATGCAACATTATCAAATAAAGGCTGTATATGTGGACTGGGCTGCAGAAATGCCAGAATAGGGAGAAGGCCTAGTCCTATCAAAGACTAGCATCTTCAGTGGTCCTGCAGCATTAGAAGAGTGTAGATTAGTACAGTATAAAGTAGTAGCAGTATTAAGTATCAACCTCGGCCAGAGATCCTTTCTCGACTCCCTGCGAGAAAGCAATCCCAGAGCCCTAGTATCCATTTCTCATCACAAGTATCCAGTTCTAGTTGTATCGATCGGGATACAACTCCGAGTGTCCGTTACCGAGGATCCGGCTATGCATAGATTAGTTCTTCCCTGCAAGGGGTGCACCAACTTACCCACCACGCTCGCTTAACTCCGGCCGGACACACTTTTCTGGGTCATGCCCGGCCTCGGCCAAACGACACACCGCAGCCCTACCTAAAGCTCAGCAGAGAGGTCCCCGCCGGTCTACATCCTAAGCACTCTGGGGTCTTGGGCCCATCGCCCGTTGCACTCCGGGTTGTTGTGCGCAGGGTGGATACCAGCGTTGCCTCGGATGGCCGACACGATCCAACCGTGCCACAATGCTGAACTGGACGTCTGACAGAGCTTTCAGCTGATGCCACGATGCAGAGTGCCCATAACTTTTCCCGCGTGATGGTTAGTGCTATCGGGCCAAAGGCCCACTCAGATCAAATATCCAAATCGTTAGTGTTTTAGTAGTGCGGTAACGAGCAGAGACTCACGATCGATGTGACCCCGTCGCCCCGTCTCGAGGACTTGCGGCAAGGGCTAAGAATGCCCGGCCACGCCTCGTAATTATCTCACGGGCACCCTCCAGGTCAACCCGTCTCCACATCACTCGCGGGTACCCCTCAGGGTCGACCCGCCTTTCCAAGTAACAGTTGTAAAGTCCAAGTATCCGTGTGTCCATAACATCAGGGAATCCGAGGTATCACCCTCGTTGGATTCCTACTCGATGTATCCGTCAAGGTGAACTTAGGAGGAATCACCCTCGAGGTTCACACTTGAGGTGTTGCACGACGACGTCGTTATCGGAAGTGGTGAAGGAGGAATCACCCTCGATGACCACGACCGAATAGCTACTCTACAGAGTTAACATCAGAAGTGCTAAACGAGGTATCACCCTCGGCACTCGATGGTAACGCTGCAGTGCCGTACAACTAAGGGGGTGATGTGCAGTGCCGGGCCCTGGTTGTCGATCACGTTGATCGAGTCATCTGATAATCCAACGGGGGCAACTGGGTCAAAGTGGTGTCTCTGGTGGGTCTCTACCCAACCTATACTAAGCAGTTTAGGATAAGCAGATAAGGTATCAATAGCAGGTTACAATAAACAGGCTATGCATTAGAATAGGATAACTCAAAGCAGTAACAAATTCTAATGCAAGCAGGAGGGAGAAGGAATAGGCGATATAGGCATGTTCAAAGGGGGGGTGCTTGCCTGGAAGCTCTGCGGCAAGATCTGGTCGTCAGGGGCGTAGTCGACCTTCGGAGCTGCGTCGGTCTCGGGGACCGCGTCGGTGTCGGGGTCTACCGAGGGAGAAGAGGGGGAAGAAACAGATAAATACATACCAAACATATGCAACACAGAGCATGCTATGCTAACGTGCAGTGCAGGGTTGCCTAAAAGCATGTCTAAGTCATATTAGTTATTTTAGGATTAAAGTTGGATTTATTAACCGGTGTATATGCACTATTCATCTACCGGAAACAGGCTAAAAGTTGCGGGTTCACCTCCGTAGAGGGTTTCAACAAGGAAACGGATGGCACGGTTGGATTCGTCTCGTCGTTCTGAGCAACTTTCATGTACAAAGTTTTTCCATCTGAGCTACGGATGAATTTCTAAAGATTTAAACAATTCCTGGATTTATTTTAATTAACAGAAATGCATTGTTGCATCAGCATGATGTCAGCATGAGGTCAGCAGGTCAACCACAGCTGTTCAGGTCAAACTTGACAGCTGGGCCCCACTTGTCATATAGAGTGGCTAATTCAGAGTCTAAATTTAATCTAATTTAGCTAATTAAGCTACTGGGCCCACCTGTCAGCTGATACGTCTCCAACGTATCTATAATTTTTTATTGTTCCATGCTATTATATTATCATTCTTGTATGTTTTACAATCATTTTATATCATTTTTTGGTACTAACCTATTGACATAGTGCCCAGTGCCAGTTGCTGTTTTCTGCATGTTTTTTACATCGCAGGAAATCAATACCAAACGGAGTCCAAATGCAGCGAAACTTTTTGTGGATTTTTTTGGACCAGAAGACATCCAGTGGGCCGGAGAAGCACCTGGGGGGTGCTCCGAGGGGAGCACAACCCACCAGGGCGTGCCTGGAGGCCCAGGCGCGCCCCGGTGGGTTATGCCCACCTCGTGAGCCTCCCGCACCACCTCTTTGCACTATAAATACCCCAATATTCCAGAAACCCTAGGAGAGTCGACAAAAATCAATTCCAGCCGCCGCAAGTTCCAGAACCACCAGATCCAATCTAAACACCATCACGGAGGGGTTCATCATCCTCATTGGTGCCTCTCCGATGATGCGTGAGTAGTTCATTGTAGACCTTCGGGTCCATAGTTAGTAGCTAGATGGATTTCTCTCTCTCGTTTGATTCTCAATACAATGGTCTCTTGGAGATCTATTTGATGTAACTCTTTTTGCGGTGTGTTTGTTGGGATCCGATGAACTTTGAGTTTATGATCAGATCTACCTTTTTATCCATGAAAGTGATTTGAGTTTTCTTTGATCTCTTATATGCATGATTGCTTATAGCCTCGTATTTCTTCTCCAATATTTGGGTTTTGTCTGGCCAACTTGATATATTTATCTTGCAATGGGAAGAGGTGCTTTGTGATGGGTTCGATCTTACGGTGCTTGATCCCAGTGACAGAAAGGGAAACGACACGTATGTATCGTTGCCATTAAGGATAACAAGATGGGGTCTATTTCTACATAAATAGATCTTGTCTACATCATGTCATCGTTCTTATTGCATTACTCCGTTTTTCCATGAACTTAATACACTAGATGCATGCTGGATAGCGGTCGATATGTGGAGTAATAGTAGTAGATGTAGGCAGGAGTCGGTCTACTAATCTTTGACGTGATGCCTATATAATGATCATTGCCTGGATATCATCATGATTATTTGAAGTTCTATCAATTGCCCAATAGTAATTTGTTTCCACCATTTGCTATTTTTCTCGAGAGAAGCCACTAGTGAAAACTACGGCCCCCGGGTCTCATCTTTAATATATTTGCCTTCAAGATCTATTTTGCTATTCGCTCTTTTATTTATTTTCAACTTTTATTTTCAGATCTATTTATCCAAAAACCCAAAAATACCTCGCTGAATTTTATTTGCTTTTATTTGCATCTTTCAATCTACTACAATTTTATCTATCTCGTTACTCGAAAGGGATTGACAACCCCTTTAACACGTCGGGTTGCAAGTATTTGTTCTTTGTGTGCAGGAGCTGTTTACATGGTGTTGCGTGGTTCTCCCACTGGTTCGATAACCTTGGTCTCATCACTGAGGGAAATACCTACCGTCGCTGTGCTGCATCATCCCTCCCTCTCTGGGAAAAAACCGACGTAGTTCTAGCAGGCATCAAGAGGAGTTTCTGGCGCCGTTGCCGGGGAGGATCAAGTCAAGATAGTCTCCCGGCCACTAGCCATTTCTGGCGCCGTTGCCGGGGAGACATCATCAACATCTACCAGGTTCCTAATCACAAATCTCATCTCCTTGCAATTTACATTATTTGCCATTTGCCTCTCATTTTCATCTCCCCCACTTCACCAAAATTTGTCGTTTTATTCGCCCTCTTTTTCGTTCGCCATTTTTCTCGTCAGATCTCATGTTTGCTTGTGTTGCCATGTGCCTTCAATTTGCGCTTGCATCCTCGCTTGCTAAAAATCTATTGTTATGGATCCTCATCCACTTGCTAATCTTTTCAAAAGATCCAATTATGATGAACCAATTGCTAGTGAATTGAGTTCACTAGATTATCTTTATGAAGTTTTGCTTGAGATTTATGAATCTGAAAATTGTGATGAAGTGTTAAACGAAGGAATTTATAAAGTGGTTCATGATAGCTCCTTGAATGAAAAACATGATTGCAATGATGTTATTATAAATTCTATTAATGTCAATTGTGCTAATAATATGCAAAACCTCAAGCTTGGGGATGCTAATTTTGATATGTCCACTACTTATTGCAATGATCATGATTGGGGTGATTCTTCTTATGATATTGAAAATTTATTTAAGCCTCATGATGAATATGTTATTGATAATAATGTTTGCAATAATATTGAAAGTGGGTTTGGAAGAGTGTCAACATTAGGTAAAAACAATCCCACATATTTGGAGAGTGTTCAATCTTATGAATTTTTTGATAAAAGTGGGCTTGGAGAGGTCATGACTTTATTTGATGGTAATCCCACTATTTTGGAAGAGTGTCAACTTTGCATGCATGTGGATCATGTAGAGAATATGTTATGTGATAGCTATATTGTTGAATTTGATTATGATCCTACATGTAATTATTATGAGAGAGGAAAATATGGTTGTAGAAATTTTCATGTTACTAAATTACCTCTCGTTATGTTGAGATCGTCAATGTTTTATTCCTTTCCTTTGCATATGTTAGATATTTCTTGTCATGATAATTTGTTTGCTTATAAAAATCCTATGCATAGGAAGTATGTTAGACTTAAATGTGTTTGTCATATGCTAGATGATGCTCTCTTTGTGCTTCAATTCTTGTCTTCCATGTGAGCATCATTAAAATTATTATGCCTAGCTAGGGGCATAAAACGATAGCGCTCGTTGGGAGGCAACCCAACTTGTATCTTTTTGCTTTTTGGTTTTCTTGCTGTTTTCAATAAAATACCCAATTATGCCTCTGATTATATGTGTTTTTTTGGTTTAAATTAGTGTTTGTGCCAAGCAAATCCTTTGGGTTGATTTGGGTGATAGTCGATTTGATCTTGCTGAAAAACAGAAACTTTTGCGCTCAGGAAAACAATTTTTATTTTTAACATAAGAGCTATTTTGAGTTTATTCTTTTTGCAGAAGATTAATAAACAAATTTCTCACGTTTTCCTAATTTTTTAGAATTTTTGGAGTTACATAAGTATTCTAAGTTTTCAGATTTCTACAGACAGTTCTGTTTTTGACAGATTCTGTTTTCTTTGCGTTGTGTGCTTGTTTTGATGATTCTATGGTTTTCTTTGAAGATTTTTTGCCATATAAAAGTTGGAATACAGTATATATAATGCAAAAATAAAATATGAATGGGTTTGCAACCGTACTTAAAGTAAAGATTTGTTTTCTTATACTAACGGATCTCATGAAGGTTTTGTTGAGTTTTGTGTGATTGAAGTTTTCAAGTTTTGGGTGAGATCACGATGGATGAAGGAATAAGGATTAGCAAAAGGCTAAGCTTGGGGATGCCCGAGGCACCCCAAGATAATACTCAAGAAGTATCAAGCAACTAAGCTTGGGGATGCACCCGAGTGGCATCCCTCTTTCTTCTAACGACCATCGGTATTTTACTTGGAACTATATTTTTATTCGTCACATATTATGAGTTTTGCTTGGAGCGTCTTGTATGATATGAGTCTTTTCTTGTTTTGATTTTTATTTTAAATCTTGAATCCTTGCTGGACACACCTTTTTGAGAGATCCAAAAACTATGCTATGCTTGATCCTATGCTTCACTTAAATTTTTAGAGCCTTGGAATTGCTCTAGTGCTTCACTTATATCTTTTTGAGCATAGTGTGCTTTGTTATTTTTGAAGAAATGCTCTCATGCTTCACTTAGATTTATTTGGGAGTTAGTTAAATTTTGAAGAAATTCTCTCTTGTTTCACTTAGATTAATTTGAGAGAAAGAAATATTATGCTCATGTTCTTCACTTATATTTGTTTGAGCTTATTAAAAGCAACATATGAAACTAGTCCCAAAGTGATAGATATCCAAGAAGGATATAATAAAAACTTTCATGAAGATCATTGGACAAAATAAACTTGATTCTTAGTAATAGTTTTGAGATATGATGATAGTGATATGTGAGTCATGTTAATGAGTAATTATGCTTTAGTAAGAATATTGGTGTCAAGGTTTGTGATTCCCTATGCAAGTACGAAAGTCAATAGTTATGTAATGAAATTATATCTTACTTATGGTGCATTATTCAGTGTTACTTATGCTTAATGCTTGCTTACGAGATTATTCGTTTCTTGGTTGGGCGCTTCTCAATCTTTTTGCTAGCCTTCATTTGCACTAAGTATGATCACTACTTGTGCATCCAAAACCCTTTAAACCAGTTTTGCCATATGAGTCCACTAAACCTACCTATATGTGGTATTTCCGTGCCGTTCTAAGCAAATTTGTATGTGCCATCTCTAATTTTCAAAATAAATTTCTCTTTTGTGTGCTCGTACCGCTCGCGAGGCGGTGAGGGGTAGCCGATATTTTCCATGCTAGATGTGTTATTCTCACGATGAGTGTTTATCCACTTGTCATTGCACGAGAGTACGGCAAAGGTATTAGGGATGCCCAGTCCCGAAATGAAAAATGAATTTACTTTATGTTGTCAAATAATAAATTCCTTGGAAAGTGTTGGTATGGAGGGCACCCGTGGATACGGCTAGCCATGGAAAGTGAAAGAAATGGTGGAAAAAGGAAAAAACTTTATTTTCTGTTTGGGAACCGCCTATGATATATCTAGCATGGAAAGTGTTGGGAGCTCTAAGTCGTTTTCGTTGGTGAGAAAATTATGCCTCTCAAAATGTTTGTATCTCTCAATTTAAGGTTTGAGCTCTGGCACCTCTACAAATCCCTACTTCCCTCCGCGAAGGGTCTTTCTTTTACTTTATGCAATTCTTATTTTTAATCTGAGTCTCCATCTTCTCTTACAAAGCACCAACTAAGGGGCACTATGATCGTACTTGAGCATTGGGTGTAGCTAATATTCGAGTGTGTTTCATGAATAGATCAATGATTGAGCATGACGGGCTAGGGATAACTTGCTTTAGCGTTGATATTTTGAAAGACATGGTTGCTTGTTGATATGCTTGAGTATTTAAGTTATCATGTCAAAACTAGACTATTGCTTTGAACCATATAAAAGTCCAAATGTCCATGCTATTAAGAAAAGAATATGTGATGAACATGTTAGGCAGCATTCCACATCAAAAATTCTGTTTTTATCATTTACCTACTCGAGGACGAGCAGGAATTAAGCTTGGGGATGCTGATACGTCTCCAACGTATCTATAATTTTTTATTGTTCCATGCTATTATATTATCATTCTTGGATGTTTTACAATCATTTTATATCATTTTTTGGTACTAACCTATTGCCATAGTGCCCAGTGCCAGTTGCTGTTTTCTGCATGTTTTACATCGCAGGAAATCAATACCAAACGGAGTCCAAACGCAGCAAAACATTTTGTGGATTTTTTTGGACCAGAAGACATCCAGTGGGCCGGAGAAGCACCTGGGGGGTGCTCCGAGAAGAGCACAACCCACCAGGGCGCGCCTGGAGGCCCAGGCGCGCCCCGGTGGGTTGTGCCCACCTCGGGAGCCTCCCGCACCGCCTCTTTCTCTATAAATACCCCAATATTCTAGAAACCCTAGGAGAGTCAATGAAAATCAATTCCAGCCGCCGCAAGTTCCAGAACCACCAGATCCAATCTAAACACCATCACGGAGGGGTTCATCATCCTCATTGGTGCCTCTCCGATGATGCGTGAGTAGTTCATTGTAGACCTTCGGGTCCGTAGTTAGTAGCTAGATGGTTTTCTCTCTCTCATTTGATTCTCAATACAATGGTCTCTTGGAGATCTATTTGATGTAACTCTTTTTGCGGTGTGTTTGTTGGGATCCGATGAACTTTGAGTTTATGATCAGATCTACCTTTTTATCCATGAAAGTTATTTGAGTTTTCTATGATCTCTTATATGCATGATTGCTTATAGCCTCGTATTTCTTCTCCGATATTTGGGTTTTGTCTGGCCAACTTGATCTATTTATCTTGCAATGGGAAGAGGTGCTTTGTGATGGGTTCGATCTTACGGTGCTTGATCCCAGTGACAGAAAGGGAAACGACACGTATGTATCGTTGCCATTAAGGATAACAAGATGGGGTCTATTTCTACATAAATAGATCTTGTCTACATCATGTCATCGTTCTTATTGCATTACTCTGTTTTTCTATGAACTTAATACACTAGATGCATGCTAGATAGCGATCGATGTGTGGAGTAATAGTAGTAGATGCTGCCTATATAATGATCATTGCCTGGATATCGTCATGATTATTTGAAGTTCTATCAATTGCCCAACAGTAATTTGTTTACACCGTTTGCTATTTTTCTCGAGAGAAGCCACTAGTGAAAACTACGGCCCCCGAGTCTCTTCTTTAATATATTTGCCTTCAAGATCTATTTTGCTATTCGCTATTTTATTTATTTGCAACTTTTATTTTCAGATCTATTTATCCAAAAACCCAAAAATACCTCGCTGAATTTTATTTGCTTTTATTTGCATCTTTCAATCTACTACAATTTTATCTATCTCATTACCCGAACGGGATTGACAACCCCTTTAACACGTCGGGTTGCAAGTATTTGTTCTTTGTGTGCAGGAGCTGTTTACGTGGTGTTGCATGGTTCTCCTACTGGTTCGATAACCTTGGTCTCATCACTGAGGGAAATACCTACCGTCGCTGTGCTGCATCATCCCTCCCTCTCTGGGGAAAAACCGACGTAGTTCTAGCAGACATCATCAGCCACTAATTAAGTCATTAGTTAATTCTAAAATAGTTTTAGTTAATTAGGGAGGTGGGCCCCATCTGTCAGCGACTGGGGCCGGTCCAGTCAGTAGTTGACCAGAGTCAACTGGTTAGGTAGGCCCCTGGGGCCCACCAGGCAGTGACCCTGGGGGGTGGCCCCGGCCAGCCACCTCAGCGCGGGCGCCGGTGTTTAGCCGCCGGTGGCCAAAACCACGGTGGAGGCACGGCCAGCGGCGGGATTTGGCTACAGGGGCCCTTTCGTCGTGTGGTTTGCGGCGTTCGAACGAGGGGAGCCCGTCACGTCATTTGGGGGTACTGGGCGGAGCTGGGGCTGCCGGAGTCGACGGCGGCAAGCACCGCAGCGGATGCCGGATTTCGGGCGTCGTCGGAATCTAGGATACGGCGAGCAAAACGAGCGGCGCGAGGTTCCTACAGCGTCTACGCGGCCAAACTAAGCGAATGGACATGCGCGCGTGACCAATGGGTCACCGGAACCACGCCGGCGATGAGCTTCCGCGGCGGCGCGTTCGGCCATACTAACAGCTGCTGGCTACGGGGACGGATCCGCACGGGGAGGAGGGGAAAAGAGGGCGACTGCTCACCGGGCCCTGTAGGTGTGCTCAAATGGGCTCGAGGAAGCTCGTCCTCGCCGGAATCATCGCCGGCATCCTTCGGTGCCGAGGAAGAAGAAGAGCTCGAGGAGCTCAACGCGGAGGCTCCCGGCTCGAACGGCTGGGTCCGGGCGGCGTAGCAGACGAAGGCGGTGCTCTACGACATCTCGGTGATGGGTGGGGACGACGGAGAGCGCGGGATCGACGGCGACAGCGACGATGGCGCTCGGCAGAGGGGGAGAGGAGTGAGCACGAGGGGAAAGGAGAGAGGAACTGAGGCTAGGGTTCGCCTGGGGGTGCCCTGGGGTCGATCTTATCCTCTCGGCGGCGCTGTAGCGACGCGGGGCGGCTAGCGGGTGCGGCGGCGGCGGGCATGCACGCGCGTGGTGACACGGGGAGGAGGGAGACGACATCTGTGCGTGGGGCAGGCTGGGCCTGCCACTGTGCACTAAGGCCTAGTCAGTCCAGGCCCTTTTCTTTTCTTTTTATTTCTTTTCTAATTTTCTTTTTATTTAATAAACAGAGAGGTGAAAGGAATTGTTTGGGCATCCAAATAGCTTAGGAAAATTACGGAACTTGGTCCATAAATTCCAGAGCACTTTTATACACTGCCACAATGAGTTTGAGGATTATTTGAACTTGTTTGGATTTTTTATAAATAGAATAGCATTTAAAAATGCTAAAATTGCACTGGATTAATTGATACTGTTCATTTTAGCAAATAGGTGATGTTGTATTCCTTAACAATTAAATGTTATGGAATTTTTGCTAGATGATGAACATTTTTCCAGCAACTTTTGGGCAACTTTATTTTGCACTTTAAATTTGAATGGATTTCAGAGTGAAATTTGAATTGAAGTGTTTAAACATTATGATCAAGCATTGCAAATGAAGATGACTTGGCATAATTAACAAATGATCACAGTGCTTATTACAACAGGGGTGTTACATACCAGAGGGGGGCAGCCAGGTGGCCACAAGGCACCAGGGCGCGCCAGACCCCCCTGGCGCGCCCTGGTGGGTAGTGGGCCCCTCGGCTCACCTCCGGTGCCCATCTTCTGGTAATAAGGTCTTTTGACCTAGAAAAAATAAGGAGAGGACTTTCGGGATGGAGCATCGCCGTCTCGAGGCTGAACTTGGGCAGGAGCACTTTTGCCCTCCGGTGGAGCGATTCCGCCGGGGGAACTTCCCTCCCAGAGGGGGAAATCAAAGACATCGTCGTCACCAACAACCCTCTTATCTTTGGGAGGCCAATCTTCATCAACATATTCAACAGCACCATCTCATCTCAAAACCCTAGTTCATATCTTGTGTTCAATCTTTGTGTCGGAACCTCAAATTGGTACCTGTGGGTGACTAGTAGTGTTGATTACATCTTGTAGTTGATGCTAGATGGTTTATTTGGTGAAACATTATATGTTCAGATCCATTATGCTATTTAATATCCCTCTGATCTTGAGCATGAATATTATTTGCGATTAGTTGCCCTTGTTCTTGAGGCCACAGGAGAAGTCATGTTGCAAGTAATCATGTGAATTTGATATTCGCTCGATATTTTGATGATATGTATGTTGTGATTCCCTTAGTGGTGTTATGTGAACGTCGACTACATGACACTTCACCATCTTTGTGCCTAAGGGAATGCATTGTGGAGTAGTTATTAGATGATGGGTTGCTAGAGTGATAGAAACTTAAACCCTAGTTTATGCGCTATTCCGTAAGGGACTGATTTGGATCCATATGTTTAATGCTATGGTTAAATTGTTATCTTAATTCTTCTTTCATGGTTGCGAATGCTTGCGAGGGGGTTAATCAGAAGTGGGAGGATTGTTCAAGCAAGACCATCACCCAAGCACCGGTCCACGCACATATCAAATTATCAAAGTAGCGAACGTGAATCAAACAAACATGATGAAAGTGACTAGATGAAATTCCTGTGTGCCCTCAAGAACGCTTTGCTTATTATAAGAGATCGTTTGGCCTGTCCTTTGCTACAAAAAGGATTGGGCTACCTTGCTGCACTTTATTTACCGTTATCGTTACTTACTCGTTACAAATTATCTTACTATCAAACTACTTGTTACTGACAATTTCAGTGCTTGCAGAAATTACCTTGCTGAAAACCGCTTGTCATTTCCTTCTGCTCCTTGTTGGGTTCGACATTCTTACTTATTGAAAGGACTACGATTGATCCCCTATACTTGTGGGTCATCATGGTACTAAACACTTTGCTGCAGATATTTAGTTCTCAAGGTGTGGTTGAATTGATAACTCAATTGTTAAGCTCGTAAATATCCTTTGGCTCCCCATGTGTCGAATCAATAAATTTGGGTGAAATACTACCCTCGAAGACTGTCGCGATCCCCTATACTTGTGGGTTATCAAGACAAAGGTCATGGTACATCAAGATCGTGTCCCATAAAGATCACGAGAGAGAGAGAGAGATCAAACACATATCTACTGGTACATACCCCCAACCCCGTGGGTGAACTACTCCCTCCTCGTCATGGAGGTACGGGATTATGAAGATGGCCTCCATGATGGATACCCCCTTGATGACCCACAAGTATAGGGGATCTGTCGTAGTCCTTTCAATAAGTAAGAGTGTCGAACCCAACTAGTAGCAGAAGGGAATGATAAGCAGTTTTCAACAAGGTATTCTCTGCAAATGATGTAGGTAGTAGTAACAGATAGTTTGATAGCAAGATAATTTGTAACAAGTAACAATAGTAACAAAGGTGCAGCAAGGTGGCCCAATCCTTTTTTATAGCAAAGGACAAGCCGAAAGTACTTCCTATAGTGAGCAAAGAGTTCTCGAGGACACATGGGAATATTGTCTAGTTAACTTTCATCTTGTTTAGTTGATTCGTATTCACTAATTTGATAATTTGATATGTGGGTGGACCGGTGATAGGGTGATGTTCTTACTTGAACAAGCAACCCACTTGTGATTACCCCCTCTCGCAAGCATCCGCAACTACGAATGAAGAATTAAGGTAAATTTAACCATAGCATGAAACACGTGGATCCAAATCAGCCCCTTACGGAATAATGCATAAACTAGGGTTTAAGCTTCTGTCACTCTCGCAACCCATCGTCTACTTATTATTCCCCAATGACTTCCCCGGGCCCAAACATGGTGAAGTGTCATGTAGTCGACATTCACACGACACCACTAGAGGAAGAACAACATACATATCATCAAAATATTGAACGAATACCAACTTCACATGATTACTTATAACAAGACTTCTCCCATGTCCTCAACAACAAACGGAACTACTCACAAATCATATTCATGTTCAGGATCAGAGGAGTGTACTATATGATTAAGGATCTGAACAAATAATCTTCCACCAAGTAAACCAACTAGCATCAACTACAAGATGTAATCAACACTACTAGCAACCCATAGGTACCAATCTGAGGTTTTGGAACAAAGATTGAATACAGGAGATGAACTAGGGTTTGAGACGAGATGGTGCTGGTGAATATGTTGATGGAGATGACTCCTCCCACGATGAGAGGAACATTGGTGATGTCAATGGCTGCGATTTCCCCCTCTCGGAGGGAAGTATCCCTAGCGGAATCACTTCACCAGAGAGGAAAAGTTCTCCTGCCCAGGTTCCGCCTCGAGACGGTGGCGCTTCGTCTCGAAAGTATTCCTCTATTTTTTTCTAGGGCAAATGGCTTCATATAGCAGAAGGAGGGCACCGGAGGGCCTTTGTGGGGCCCACAAGACATCAAGGCATGCCCAGGGGGTAGGGCACGCCCTGCTGCCTTGTGGGCCCATGGCTGCTCCCCTCCAGTACTTCTTTCTTCTGGTATTTTTATAAATTCCAGAATAATTCTTCGTGAAATTTCAGGTCATTTGGAGCTCCGGAGAATAGCTATCTCTGTTGTAGCTCTTTTGGGTCCAGAATTCCACCTGTCGGGAATCTCCCTCTTCATGTAGATCTTGCATATTGAAAGAGAAAATACATTAGAATTGCATCATAGAGTGAAATGTTGATTAAAAACACTATAAATAACAATAGGAAAATATGATGCAAAATGGATGTATCAACTCCCCCAAGCTTAGACCTCGCTTGTCCTCAAGCGAATGCCGAACTCGATAATCATTACCACATGTTTAGAGAGAGAGAGAGGTGTCAATAAAACAAAATATGGACATAGAGGCATCATGATCATTATTATAACAGCAAGTATTCATCATAAAACTTCTCTTGATCAAGTAACAATTCATTCACAAGTTAGAGTATAAACCACAAACTTTCTTGCAAACTAACAAACTATGTTCTCAGTCATTGAAACAATTACAATTCATCACATTTCCAGGAAGAGTCTATGTAAGAGCTTTTGGTTTAGCAAGTTCCACATACTCAACTACCACATAGTCTTCCATGATTGCTAACACTCAAAGCATATTTTTGGAGCAAAAGTTTCAGTTAGACACATAGGAAGATGGGGGTTCATTGCTTCACCTCCGGACCTGTTTACCTCAAGGATAATGTCAACAATAATAACCCATGATTACCCATATCCAACTGGATATATGTGCGTGGATCTTACCCTACCACATGATGCTTTCCAAGTGGAGAATAATTAAGATTGAAGTAGGGATGAAGATTATTGACTCCTGCATAATAACAATAAAAGCTGAAAAGTAAAAAAGATAGGCCCTTCGCAAAGGGAAGCAGAGGTTGTCATGCGCTTTTTTGTTTGGATGTGCAAGCTCTTAGTGAAAAGGAATGTCACTTTACATTGCCCCTTGTGATAGCAACCTTTATTATGCAGTTTGTCGCTTTTATTTCTTTACCATCACAAGTTTGTACAAAGTTTATTTCCCTTACAATAAAAGATCATACATATTTAGGAGCAATTTTTATTGCTTTGTGATACGTATCCGTTTACAACAATTTTATATGGTTTTGGTACACTTTCATATGATTTTTATGGACTAATGTTTTAACTTAGGGCCAAGTGTCAGTTCATGCTTTTTTTTGCCTACTTTTATGTTTCGCAGAAAAACCATACCAAACGAAGTCCATACGCGATAAATTTTTACGGTGATTTTTTTTGGAACATAAGAGACCCCCGAAGCTTCGAAGAAGGACCAGAAGACCCACGAGGAGGGCACAAGCTTACACAGCACGCCCTCCCCCCTAGGGAGTGCCATGCAAGCTTGTGGGCCCCTCAAGGCTCCTTTTGGTGTGATTCCAATGCTGAAAATTCTTATAAATTGGGAAACCCCCAGAAAGAAACCTAGAACTTTCACACCGCCGTTGCAAGCCTTTGTACCAAAGTGATCTCATCTGGAGGCCTTCTTCGGCACCCTGCCGGAGGGGGAAACCATCATCGGAGGCCATCTTCATCATCCCGACGGTCTCCATGACGAGGAGGGAGTAGTTCACCCTGGGGGCTGAGGGTCCGTACCAGTAGCTGATGACCCACAAGTATAGGGGATCAATCATAGTCCTTTCGATAAGTAAGAGTGTCGAACCCAACGAGGAGCAGAAGGAAATGACAAGTGGTTTTCAGCAAGGTATTTTCTGCAAGGCACTGAAATAGTCGGTAACACGTAGTTTGATGGCAAGATAATTTGTGACGGACAAGTAACAGTAACGGTAAATAAAGTGCAACAAGGTAGCCCAATCCTTTTATGGCAAAGGACAGGCCAAAACGGTCTCTTATAATAAGCAAAGCGTTCTTGAGGGTACACGGGAATTTCATCTAGTCACTTTCATCATGTTGGTTTGATTTGCGTTCGCTGCTTTGATAATTTGATATGTGGGTGGACCGGTGCTTGGGTGCTGTTCTTACTTGAACAAACCTCCCACTTATGATTAACCCCCTTGCAAGCATCCGCAACTACGAGAAAAGTATTAAGATAAAATCTAACCATAGCATTAAACATTTGGATCCAAATCGGTCCCTTACAAAGTAGTGCATAAACTAGGGTTTAAGCTTCTGTCACTCTAGCAACCCATCATCTAATAACTACTCCACAATGCATTCCCTTAGGCCCAAATATGGTGAAGTGCCATGTAGTCGACGTTCACATGGCACCACTAAGGGAATCACAACATACATATCATCAAAATATCGAACACATATCAAGTTCACATGATTACTTGCAACATGACTTCTCCCATGACCTCAAGAACTAAAGTAACTACTCACAAATGATAATCATGCTCAAGATCAGAGGGGTATTAAATAGCATAATGGATCTGAACATATAATCTTCCACCAAATAAACCATATAGTAATCAACTACAAGATGTAATCAACACTAATAGTCACCCACAAGTACCAATCTAAGGTTCCGGTACAAAGATTGAACACAAGAGATGAACTAGGGTTTGAGAGGAGATGGTGCTGTTGAAGGTGTTGATGGAGATTTCCCTCCCAAAGATGAGAGGGTTGTTGGTGATGACGATGGCTTCGATTTCCCCCTCCGAGAGGGAAGTTCCCCCTGCGGAATCGCTTCGCCAGAGGGCAAAAGTGCTCCTGCCCAAGTTCCGCCTCGAGACGGCGGCGTTCCGTCCCGAAAGTCCTCTCCTTATTTTTTTCTAGGTCAAAATGACTTATATACCAGAAGATGGGCACAGGAGGTGGCTGGGCTGAGCACAACACACCAGGGCATGTCTGGGGGGCCTGGCGCGCCCTGGTGTATTGTGCTCACCAGGTGGCCTCCCTCCGGTAGTTATTTGCTCCAGTATTTTTCATATATTCCAAAATAGTTCTCCATGAAGTTTCAGCTTATTTGGAGTTGTGCAGAATAGGTAACTCTGACGTAGCTTTTTCAGGTCCAGAATTTCAGCTGCCGGCATTCTCCCTCCTTGTGTAAACCTTGCATATTATGAGAGAAAAGGCATTAGAATTACTCCATAAAGCTTTATCATGCATAAAAACATTGTAAATAACAATATGAAATCATGATGCAAAATGGACGTATCAACTCCCCCAAGCTTAGACCTCGCTTGTCCTCAAGCGAAAACTGATATCGAAAAGCATGCCCACATGCTTAGAGAGAGAGGTGTCGATAAAAAGAAAATACGGACATAGTAGCATCATGCTTATTATCATAACAGCAACAAACTTTATCATAAAACTTTTATCATATAACCCTTGTCATATAACTTCTCATGAACAAATAACAATTCATCACAACATCAAAGTAAAAAAAGCATAAACTCTATTGAAAACCAACAAACTATTGTCTTAGTCAACTTTGCAACTATAATTCGTCGTATTTTCAGGAAGGGTCTTGTATCGGAGCCTTTTGGCAAGTCCACATACTCAACCATCATTTAATCTTCTATGATTGCTAACACTCATAGCATACCCATGAGCAAAAAGTTTCGACCGGACACATAGAAAGATAGGGGCTTATAGTTTCGCCTCCCAACGTATTCACCTCAAGGGCGATGTCAACAATAATAACTCATGCTCACTCATATTCAACTGGATATATGTGCCTAGATCTTTCCTCACCACATGATGCTTGCAAAAAGAAAAAAGAAAAATGAATAGGGAAGAATACTTTGACTCTTGCATAAAAAGTAAATACATAAAGTAAAAGATAGGCCCTTCGTAGAGGGAAGCCGAGGTTGTCATGCGCTTTTTGGTTTGTATGCCAAATCTCTTAATGCAAAAGAACGCCACGTTATATTGCCCCTTATGATAGCAACCTTTATTATGTAGTCCGACGCTTTTATTACTTTGCCATCACAAGTTCTTACAACGCTCAATTTTCTCTTACACTAAATGATCCAACACATTTAGAAGCAATTTTTATTGGCTTATTGCACCGATGAAAACTTACTTGAAGGATCTTACTCAATCCATAGGTAGGTATGGTGGACTCTCAAAACATGAGTCTGGGTTTAGGGTTTTTGGATGCACAAGTAGTATCTCTACTTAGTGCGGAATTTTGGCTAGCAAAGATATTGAGCAAGCACCACATGTTGAAGGATCTATGACAATATAACTTCTATGTGAATATGAACAAACATAAATCATTACGTTGTCTTCCTTGTCCAACGTCAACAATTTTGACATATAATATTTAATGGGGGCTCACAATCATAAAAGATGTCCAAGATAGTGTATTTGCATGTGAATCTTCTCTTCCCTTATTAATTCTTTCATGAGTTGCATCATTGACCAATGTTATGTTTGTCAATCTCCAATAAATTTTACCACTTATACTTTTACTTATGTGATGTCATTACCTACCATAAGATTAGCACATGATCTTTTTCATTTATTTCCTTTTATTCGATTGCAACATAAAAGTAAAGAAGCAAAGACTCAAACTAAATTTTATTATATAGCTCTCACTCGATTACATAGATAGGTGGATCACGAAACTAATACTCAAAAGGAGATCATGCTAAACTTTATTTCAACTATTCCATGATAAAACTAAAGATCGAACTAAGATAGGTAAAGGCAATAAAAGTGATGGTGATACGATACCAGGGAAGCCAAGGGGAGTGCCCATACCATGTACTCAAGTCTCCTTTGGTGGGGAAGATGATGATGGTGGTGGTGATGAGGTAGTCATGTTCTTCTTCTCTAGCTTGCGTCGGAGGCTGAAATTATCCTCCCTAAGATACTCATTCTCTAGCTCAAGCTTTAATATCTTCTTGCATAATGCTGCCTTGCTGATACGTCTCCAACGTATCTATAATTTTTGATTGTTCCATGCTGTTATATTATCATTCTTGGATGTTTTACAATCATTTTATAGTCATTTTATATCATTTTTTGGTACTAACCTATTGACATAGTGCCAAGTGCCAGTTGCTGTTTTTTGCATGTTTTTAACATCACAGGAAATCAATACCAAACGGAGTCCAAACGCAGCGAAACTTTTTGTGGATTTTTTTTGGACCAGAATACATCCAGTGGGCCGGAGAAGCGTCTGGGGGGTGCTCCGAGGGGAGCCGAACCCACCAGGGCGCGCCTGGAGGCCCAGGCGTGCCCTGGTGGGTTGTGCTCGCCTCGGGTGGCCCCCGAACCGCCTCTTTGCTCTGTAAATACCCCAATATTCCAGAAACCCTAGGGGAGTCGTCGAAAATCAATTCCAGCCGCTGCAGAGTCCAGAACCACCAGATCCAATCTAGACACCATCATGGAGGGGTTCACCACTTCCATTGGTGCCTCTCCGATGATGCGTGAGTAGTTCTTTGTAGACCTACGGGTCCGTAGTTAGTAGCTAGATGGCTTTCTCTCTCTCGTTTGATTCTCAATACAATGGTCTCTTGGAGATCCATATGATGTAACTCTTTTTTGCGGTGTGTTTGTTGGGATCCGATGAACTTTGAGTTTATGATCAGATCTATCTTTTTATCCATGAAAGTTATTTGAGTCTTCTTTGATCTCTTATATGCATGATTGCTTATAGCCTCGTATTTCTTCTCCGATATTTGGGTTTTGTTTGGCCAACTTGATCTATTTATCTTGCAATGGGAAGAGGTGCTTTGTAGTGGGTTCGATCTTACGGTGCTTGATCCCAGTGACAGAAGGGGAACCGACACGTATGTATCGTTGCTACTAAGGATAAAACGATGGGGTCTATTTCTACATAAATAGATCTTGTCTACATCATGTCATCGTTCTTATTGCATTACTCCGTTTCTCCATGAACTTAATACACTAGATGCATGCTGGATAGCGGTCGATGTGTGGAGTAATAGTAGTAGATGCAGGCAGGAGTCGGTCTACTAATCTTGGACGTGATGCCTATATAATGATCATTGCCTGGATATCGTCATGATTATTTGAAGTTTTATCAATTGCCCAACAGTAATTTGTTCACCCACCGTTTGCTATTTTTCTCGAGAGAAGCCACTAGTGAAACCTACGACCCCCGGGTCTCTTTTCCAATATATTTGCTTTCAAGATATGTTTTGCTATTCGCTCTTTTATTTATTTGCAACTTTTATTTTCAGATCTATTAAACCAAAAATACAAAAATACCTTGCTGCACTTTATTTTATTTGGCGTTCGATCTAACAATATTTACTACTCTCTCACGTCCGTTTGCCAATTTTTGGCGCCGTTGCCCGAAAGGGATTGACAACCCCTTTTACACGTCGGGTTGCGAGTATTTGTTATTTGTGTGCAGGTGTTGTTTACGTAGTGTTGCTTGGTTCTCCTACTGGTTCGATAACCTTGGTCTCATCAGTGAGGGAAATACCTACCGCCGTTGTGCTGCATCATCCCTTCCTCTTTGGGGAAATACCGACGTAGCTTCAAGCCGCATCAAAAGGAATTTCTGGCGCCGTTGTCGGGGAGACATCATCAACATCAACCAGGTTCCTAATCACAAATCTCATCTCCTTGTAATTTACATTATTTGCCATTTGCCTCTCATTTTTCTCTCTCCCACTTCACAAAAATTTGCCTTTTTATTCGCCTCCTTTTTCGTTCGCCTTTTTCTCGTCAGATCTCATGTTTGCTTGTGTTGCCATGTGCCTTCTATTTGCTTGCATCTTCGCTTGCTAAAAATCTATTGATATGGATCCTCATCCACTTGCTAATCTTTTCAAGAGATCCAATTATGATGAACCAATTGATAGTGAATTGAATTTATTAGATTATCTTTATGAAGTTTTGCTTGAGATTTATGAATCTGAAAATTGTGATGAAGAAATTTATGAAGTGATTCATGATAGCTCCTTGAATGAAAAGCATGATTGCAATGATTTTACTATAAATTCTATTGATGTCAATTGTGCTAATAATATGCAAGACCCCAAGCTTGGGGATACTAATTTTGACATGTCCACTACTTATTGCAATGATCATGATTGGGGTGATAATGGTTCTTATGATCTTAAAATTTTATTTAAACCTCATGATGAATATGTTTGTGATAATATTAAAAGTGGGTTTGGAAGAGAGTCAACTTTAGGTAAAAATAATCCCACATATTTGGAGAGTGTTCAATCTTATGAAATTTTTGATAAAAGTGGGCTTGGAGAGGTCATGACTTTATTTGATGATAATCCCACTATTTTGGAAGAGTGTCAACTTTGCATGCATGTGGATCATGAAGAGAATATGTTATGTGATAGCTATATTGTTGAGTTTGAATATGATCCCACATGTAATTATTATGAGAGAGGGAAATATGGTTGTAGAAATTTTCATGTTACTAAATTACCTCTCTTCATGTTAAGATTGCTATTGTTTTCTTCCATGCATATGCTAGATCTTGCTTGTCTTGCTAATTTGTTTTCCTATAAAATTCCTATGCATCGGAAATATGTTAGACTTAAATATGTTTGTCACATGTTTTATGATGCTCTCTTTGTGTTTTCATTATTATCTTTCATGTGAGCATCAATAAAATCTTATGCCTAGCTAGGGGTGTAAAACGATAGCGCTCGTTGGGAGGCAACCCAACTTGTATCTTTTTACTTTTTAGTTTTCTTGCTGTTTTCAATAAAAATACCCAATTATGCCTCTGGTTAGATGTGTTTTTGTGGTTTAAATTAGTGTTTGTGCCAAGTAAAACCTTTAGGATTGATTTGGGTGATAGTTGATTTGATCTTGTTGGAAAACAGAAACTTTTGCGTCCAGTAAAACAATTTTGAAAAATCATATCAGAGACGAAAAATTCTGAATTTTTTACACAAGATTTATATACAAATTTTCTCTGTTTTCCTAATTTTCTAGAATTTTTAGAGTTTCAGAAGTATTCGAAATATTCAGATTGCTACAGACTGTTCTGTTTTTGACAGATTCTGTTTTCTTTGCGTTGTGTGCTTGTTTTGATGATTCTATGGTTCTCTTTGATGAGTTTTTGCCATAGAAAAGTTGGAATACAGTAGATATAATGCAAGAATAAAATATGAATTGGTTTGCTACAGAACTTATAGTATTGATTTGCTTTCTTATACTAACGGATCTCACGAAGGTTTTGTTGAGATTTGTGTGATTGAAGTTTTCAAGTTTTGGGTTATCTTACGATGGATGAAGGAATAAGGAGTAAGAAGAGCCTAAGCTTGGGGATGCCCATGGCATCCCAAGCTATTATCCAAAGAGAAGCAAGCAACTAAGCTTGGGGATGCCCCGAGTGGCATCCCCTCTTTCTTCTAACGACCATCGGTATTTTACTCGAAGCTATATTTTTATTCGTCACATACTATGAGTTTTGCTTGGAGCGTCTTGTATGATATGAGTCTTTGCTTGTTTTTCTTTATGTTCTAAGTCATGAATCCTTACTGGACACACCTATTTGAGACAACCAAAATTATGCCATGACTTGTTAGAATTGCTCTCTATGCTTCACTTAAATTTTTATGAGCTATGGATTTGCTCTAGTGCTTCACTTATATCTTTTTGAGCACGGCGTGCCTTAGTATTTTTGAAGAAATGCTCTCATGCTTCACTTAGATTTATTTGGGAGTTAGTACATTTTTTAAGAAATTCTCTCTTGCTTCACTTAAATTAATTTGAGAGAACGAAATATCATGCTCATGATCTTCACTTATATTTGTTTGAGCTTATCAAAAGCAACACATGAAAATTAGTCCCAAAGTGATAGATATCCAAGAAGGATATAATAAAAACTTTCATGAAGATCACTGGACAAAAAAAACTTGATTCCTTGTAATAGTTTTGAGATATGATGATGTGATATGTGAGTTATGTTGGTGAGTAATTATGCTTTAGTAAGAATATTGGTGTTAAGGTTTGTGATTCCCTATGCAAGCACGAAAGTCAATAGTCATGCAATGAAATTATATCCTACTTGTGGTGCATTATTCGGTGTTAATTATGCTTAATGCTCGCTTATGAGATTATTCGTTTTTTGGTTGGTCGCTTCTCAATCTTTTGGTAGCCTTCATTTTGCACTAAGTATGATCACTACTTGTGCATCCAAAACCCTTTAAACCAGTTTTGCCATATGAGTCCACTATACCTACCTATATGCGGTATTTTCGTGCCGTTCTAAGCAAATTTGTATGTGCCATCTCTAATTTTCAAAATAAACTTCTCTTTTGTGTGTTCGTACCGCTCGCGAGGTGGTGAGGGGTGGCTAATATTTTCCATGCTAGATGTGTTATTCTCACGATGAGTGTTTATTCACTTGTCATTGCACGAGAGTAAGGTAAAGGTATTAGGGATGCCTAGACCCGGAATGAAAAAATGAATTTACTTTATATTGTCAAATAATAAATTCCTTGGAAAGTGTTGGTATGGAGGGCACCCGTGGATACGGCTAGCCATGGAAAGTGAAAGAAATGGTGGAAAAAGGAATAAACTTTATTTTCTGTTTGGGAACCGCCTATGATATATCTAGCATGGAAAGTGTTGGGAACTCTAAGTCATTTTCGTTGGTGGGAAAAGCACACCTCCCAAAATATTTTTTATCTCTCAATTTTTGCGTTGAGCTCTGGCACCTCTACAAATCCCTACTTCCCTCTGCGAAGGGCCTTTCTTTACTTTATGCAATTTTTATTTTTAATTTGAGTCTCCATCTTCTCTTATAAAGCACCAACTAGGAGGCACTATGATCGTACTTGAGCATTGGGTGTAGTTAATATGCGAGTGTGTTTCATGAATGGATCAATGGTTGAGCATGATGGGCTAGGGATAACTTTTTTTAGCGTTGATATTTTGAAAGACATAGTTGCTTGTTGATATGCTTGAGTATTTAAGTCATCATGTCAAAACTAGACTATTGCTTTGAACCATATAAAAGTCCAAATGTCCATGCTATAAAAGAAAGAATATGAGATGACATGTTAGGCAGCATTCCACATCAAAAATTCTGTTTTTATCATTTACCTACTCGAGGACGAGCAGGAATTAAGCTTGGGGATGCTGATACGTCTCCAACGTATTTATAATTTTTGATTGTTCCATGCTGTTATATTATCATTCTTGGATGTTTTACAATCATTTTATATCATTTTTTGGTACTAACCTATTGACATTGTGCCAAGTGCTGTTTTTTGCATGTTTTTTACATCGCAGGAAATCAATACCAAACGAAGTCCAAACGCAGCGAAACTTTTTGTGGATTTTTTGGGAACATCAAGTGGGCCTGAGAAGCGCCTCGGGGGGTGCTCCGAGGGGAGCACAACCTACCAGGGCGCGCCTGGAAGCCCAGGCGCGCCCTGGTGGGTTGTTCCCACCTCGGGTGCCCCCCGAACCTCCTCTTTGCTCTATAAATACCCCAATATTCCAGAAACCCTAGGGGAGTCATCGAAAATCAATTCCAGCCACCGCAGGGTCCAGAACCACCAGATCCAATCTAGACACCATCATGGAGGGGTTCACCACTTCCATTGGTGCCTCTCCGATGATGCGTGAGTAGTTCTTTGTAGACCTACGGGTCTGTAGTTAGTAGCTAGATGGCTTTCTCTCTCTCGTTTGATTCTCAATACAATGGTCTCTTGGAGATCCATATGATGTAACTCTTTTTTGCGGTGTGTTTGTTGTGATCCGATGAACTTTGAGTTTATGATCAAATCTATCTTTTTATCCATGAAAGTTATTTGAGTCTTCTTTGATCTCTTATATGCATGATTGCTTATAGCCTCGTATTTCTTCTCCAATATTTGGGTTTTGTTTGGCCAACTTGATCTATTTATCTTGCAATGGAAAGAGGTGCTTTGTAGTGGGTTCGATCTTACGGTGCTTGATCCCAGTGACAGAAGGGGAACCGGCACATATGTATCATTGCTACTAAGGATAAAACAATGGGGTCTATTTCTACATAAATAGATCTTGTCTACATCATGTCATCGTTCTTATTGCATTACTCCGTTTCTCCATGAACTTAATACACTAGATGCATGCTGGATAGCGGTCGATGTGTGGAGTAATAGTAGTAGATGCAGGCAGGAGTCGGTCTACTAATCTTGGACGTGATGCTTATATAATGATCATTGCCTGGATATCGTCATGATTATTTGAAGTTTTACCAATTGCCCAACAGTAATTTGTTCACCCACCGTTTGCTATTTTTCTCGAGAGAAGCCACTAGTGAAACCTATGGCCCCCGGGTCTCTTTTCCAATATATTTGCTTTCAAGATCTATTTTGCTATTCGCTCTTTTATTTATTTGCAACTTTTATTTTCAGATCTATTAAACCAAAAATACAAAAATACCTTGTTGCACTTTATTTTATTTGGCGTTCGATCTATCAATATTTACTACTCTCTCATGTCCGTTTGCCAATTTTTGGCGCCGTTGCCCGAAAGAGATTGACAACCCCTTTTACACGTCGGGTTGCGAGTATTTGTTATTTGTGTGCAGGTGCTGTTTACGTAGTATTGCTTGGTTCTCCTACTGGTTCGATACCTTGGTCTCATCACTGAGGGAAATACCTACCGCCGCTGTGCTGCATCATCCCTTCCTCTTTGGGGAAATACCGACGTAGCTTCAAGCCGCATCACTTGCTATCCTGCAGAAAATGAGAAGGGATAGATCGGGTCTTAGTTTTGTTGGGGAGGCTTGACTTCTTGAGCTCCACACGCGTATCTCCAGGTTGTGGTAGTGGAACTTCATCTTCATCCGAGGATGCTACCTCCTCCTTCGAATCGGTGTCCTCCTCCTCATTAGAGAACCAAAAATATGGGAAGCTCTTCTTGAAGACATTTCGATCTAGAGGTTGGTAGGAAACAAGGCTCTCTCCCTCCGAATCTTGAGACGACATAATTTTAGATCTGTCAAAAAAACAGAAAGAAACGAGAACAGAAGATTTCTCCGTGATACGGTGGTCAATACGTTCGAGGGGTATATAAAGATTTTTTATCTTGGGAAACAAGCAAACGAGAGGAAAATGGAGTTGGGAATGTTCCCGAGGTGGGCACAACCCACCCGGACGCGCCAGGGATGGCAGGCGCGCCCTGGTGTATCATGCCCTCCTCGGTTGCCTTCCTGGTTATTTCTTATTTTCCTAATTTTTATAAAATTCCAAAACTGACAAAAAATATTTTTGCAGATTTTTCGGAGTCCGTTTACTTACCGTATCACGTACCTCCTCTTTTTCAGGATTCTGGAGTGTCCCGGAAGGTTTCTTTTATGCGTTCCTCCGGTGTCATAGTTTGGATAATGTTACTTTCAACATTAATAGGCGTACCTAAGATATAGTGTTTAATTCTTTGTCCATTGACCACCTTCGGGTTAGTACCTTCGGCATTATTAATCTTGATAGCTCCAGAGCGATAAACCTCCTCTATAATATATGGTCATTCTCATTTGGAGAGAAGTTTTCCTTCAAAGAATCTAAAACGAGAGTTGTACAAAAGAAACATATTCTCCAACTTTGAATTCCCGCTTTTGGATTCTTTTGCCATGCCATCTTTTAACTTTTTCTTTGAATAATTTGGCATTTTCATAAGCTTGGGTTCTCCATTCATCTAGTGAGCTAATATCGAATAACCTCTTTTCACCGGCAAGTTTGAAATCATAGTTGAGTTCGTTAATTGCCCAATATGCTTTATGTTCTAACTCAAGAGGCAAATGACAAGCTTTTCCATAAACCATTTTATATGGAGACATACCCATAGGATTTTTATATGATGTTCTGTAGGCCCAAAGTGCATCATCTAATTTCTTAGACCAATTCTTTCAGGACCTATTGACAGTTTTTTGTAATATTAACTTTATTTCTCTATTGCTAAGTTCAACTTGGCCACTAGATTGAGGATAATACGGTGAATCAATTCTATGGTTGACATCATATTTAGCAAGCATTTTACGGAAAACACCATGAATAAAGTGTGAACCACCATTAGTCATTAAATGTCTAGGGACTCCAAACCTTGGGAAAATAACTTCTTTAAACATTGTAATGGAAGTGTTATGATCAACACTACTAGTTGGAATAGCTTCTACCCACTTAGTAACATAATCAACAGCAACCAAAATATGTGTATACCCATTAGTGGAAGGAAAATGTCCCATATAATCAAAACCCCAAACATCAAATGGTTCAACGGCAAGTGAATAATTCATAGGCATTTCCTGACGCTTACCGATATTACCAATTCTTTGACATTCATCACAAGATAAAACAAACTTACGAGCATCTTTGAAGAGAGTAGGCCAATAAAAACCAGATTGCAATACCTTGTGAGTAGTTCTATCTCCCGCATGATGTCCTCCATAAGCTTCGGAGTGACATTTTCGTAGGATTTGTTCCTGTTCATGCTTAGGTACACAACGTCTGATAATACCATCTACTCCTTTATAAATATGTGGGTCATCCCAAAAGTAATGTCTTAAATCATAGAAGAATTTTTTCTTTTGTTGGTATGTGAGACTAGGTGGTATATATTTAGCAACAATATCTATACCTACTAATAAAGCAAGATACGTTTCGTCAAATTTTTCATCCGTTCACCGTCGGAAAAAATTCTTTCTATCCGAGGTCGTACTAAATTCTTATGCATTCATCTGCTAGACAAAAAAGGTTTTCCAGAATTTCATACGTGGGCCACGCGCTGTGGCCCAGCGAATCCAGCCCACTTATTTTTTTCTACCCACGCAGCTTAGAAAATTCTATTTTCCGCACAGAGCGACAAATAGTCAGAGCTTCGCGCGGGACAACCAGTAATGGGCTGGCCCATTTTTCTTTGTTTCTGTGTTTTACTTCTATTTTTATTCTCCTTCCCCTATCTCTTTTTTCCTTTCCAAGCTTATTTTTCTTATAAAATTTATTTCATAATCTATACCTACTAATAAAGCAAGGTGCGTTTCGTCAAATTTTTCATCCGTTCACCGTCGAAAAAAATTCTTTCTATCCGAGGTGGTACTAAATTCTTATGCATTCATTTGCTAGACAAAAAAGGTTTTTCCAGAATTTCGTACGTGGGCCACGCGCTGTGGCCCAGTGAATCCAGCCCACTTTTTTTTCTGCCCACGCAGCTTAGAAAATTATATTTTCCGCACAAAGCGACAAATAGTCAGAGCTTCGCACAGTACAACCAGTAATGGGCTGGCCCATTTTTCTTTGTTTCTGTGTATTACTTCTATTTTTATTCTCCTTTCCCTATCTCTTTTTTCCCTTCCAAGCTTATTTTTCTTATAGAATTTATTTCATAAATTCAAAATTCTCAAAAACAGCGGCCAGAAGAAAGGGGCGGCGTGACGTGGGTTTGCTTCGGGCGAGGTATGTCCAAATCCCGACAACTCGTGCTCGATTTTGGCACGGAGTAGGTTCAGGTGAAACTCATGCCGGTTTGTGTGCATTTCGTAGATGGATTGGAGTTCGTCCTCGTCGTCCTTGTCCGATGATTCAGACATAGAAGATTTGATCCTCGACGACGATGACGGCAACCTAGTGTTGTTGCATCTCATCGACGAATTTGAGGCGGGGCCAAAGAAAAAGCGGCACAGATCGACGGCCGGGCGGCTATGCATTCACCACAACCAAGCTCTCGGCGACAAG
This sequence comes from Thinopyrum elongatum, assembly GCA_011799875.1. Classification (NCBI taxonomy): domain Eukaryota; kingdom Viridiplantae; phylum Streptophyta; class Magnoliopsida; order Poales; family Poaceae; genus Thinopyrum; species Thinopyrum elongatum. The sequence continues at coordinate 471,476,692 of CM022301.1, forward strand.
ATGCTCATGAAGGACTACTTCGCCGAGGTACCAACATATCCGGCTCACCTCTTTCGTAGGCGATATTGAATGCGCATGTCAATTTTCTTCCGCATCGTCGAGGCTTGTGAGCAAAATTGCCGTTTCTTCGGCAAGCGTAGGAATGCCGTCGGTTTGATTGGTTTTAGTGCATATCAAAAAATATCGGCAGCGATGAGAGTGATTGCATATGGTGTTCCGGTCGTCTACGCGGATGAATATCTTCACATTGGCGTCACCATCAAAAGTGTCAATGTCTTTGCGAAGACAATAATCCGTGTTTTTGGGCCGGAGTATCTTCGAGCTCCAAACGAAGAAGGCACAAAGAAGCTTGGCAATGAACGGAGCAAGGGGATGGTCGGGCATGCTAGGTAGTATTGATTGCATGCATTGGAGGTGCAAGAACTGCCCGGTGGCTTGGGCACGACAATACACCGGCCACAAACGTAAACCACCATCATGCTTGAAGCCGTGGCTTCACATGATCTTTGGATTTGGCATTGTTTCTTTGGTTTGTCGGGGTCTATCAATGATATTGACGTTTTGCAGCGATCTCATTTAGTTGCTCAGCTAGCTAGTGGCAAAGCACCGGCTTGCAACTATACAGTCAATGGCCATGACTATACCATGAGGTACTATCTTGCCGACGGTATTTATCCATCATGGTCAACATGAGTGACCCCAAAATCAAGAAACACCATTTTTTTGCCGAAGCACAAGTTTGCCGAAAGGATATTGAGAGGGCATTTGGTGTGTTGCAAGCTTAGTTTGCCATTGTTCGAGGTCCTGCTCGCTTCTGGGATAAAAAATTCCTTTGATACATCATGACTGCTTGTGTAATTTTACACAACATGATCATCGGGGATGAGAGGGATTTGTACTTGGAGTGCAATTATGATAATGCTGGTAGCCGTGTGAAGCCTGTTAGGGACGCATGTGAGATCACCGCATTTCTTGAGACCTACCGGAAGATCGAGAACTGTGATGCACACAACCAACTCCAGCATGATCGATTGAGCATTGGTGGCAACTCTATGGGGGGAGATAGATCCCCATCTGTATGCATTTCTATTCGTGTGAGATTTGAACAATTTGGTGTTGCAATAATTAATTAAATTTAAACATTTGTTGTAATGAAGACAATTGTTGTATTGTGAATTGCTTTTCGGACCATTTATATATTCATATGTTGAATTTATATTGAGATTTCATTCGGATATCATTGAAATGTGTAAATTTGTTTGATGCTACGCCCTTTTCTACTGTGACGAGACACTATGCGCACCCCGAACATTTGCCCATCCATTTTGCGTTTCTTTTCCGATCGTCCCGCCAATAATTCATTTTCCTTTTCCGATCCCGCCCATAAATCCCGCCATGCCCACCGATCCACTCCGCAACGCATCCCGCCCGTCCATCCAAAGCGGCGCGAACCGCCTCACACCGCTCCACGTCACCGATCCGCGGCACCAGCCCCTCCACCAATCAGCGCGCACCGCCTCCCAGCTATAAAATCACCGCCCCCTCCTCCCCCTCTCCCCACCGCAGCCCAAATTCCCCAATCTCCCCCGGCACTCAACCTCAAACCCAATCCCCACCCACCCCCGCGCCCCCCTCCCCCCCATGGCGCCCAAGGCGGAGAAGAAGCCGGCGGCGAAGAAGCCCGTGGAGGAGGAGCCCGCGGCGGAGAAGGCCGAGAAGGCGCCGGCCGGGAAGAAGCCCAAGGCCGAGAAGCGGCTGCCGGCGGCGGGCAAGACCTCCGCCAAGGACGGCGACAAGAAGGCCAAGAAGAAGAGCAAGAAGAGCGTGGAGACGTACAAGATCTACATCTTCAAGGTGCTCAAGCAGGTGCACCCCGACATCGGCATCTCCTCCAAGGCCATGTCCATCATGAACTCCTTCATCAACGACATCTTCGAGAAGCTCGCCGGGGAGGCCGCCAAGCTCGCGCGCTACAACAAGAAGCCCACCATCACCTCCCGGGAGATCCAGACCTCCGTCCGCCTCGTCCTCCCCGGGGAGCTCGCCAAGCACGCCGTTTCCGAGGGCACCAAGGCCGTCACCAAGTTCACCTCCTCTTAGGTTCGCCCGCCCCCCTCCTGGTGACCGCCGTTGATCCCCGTGGTGGATCTGCCTGCCTATCTAGATATATATATATTAGTAGTATTAGTAGTGCTTGATGGAAATCGTTGGACGGATGATGGTTCGTGTGTAGTCGTCGTTGGTTGTAAGAGGATGTTCCCGTGGTGCTACTTTTGCTGGTCGATCTGAATATTAATGGAACAACATCTGCTACTCTGAATTTGTGATGGATCGTATCAAGAGTAGTTACATTTGTCATTCTGTGTGTGCTGTGCTTGATGAATTTGAGATGGTTATATGATTTTGATCCGACATGTTGTGCACTGGTGTGTGCTAGTTTACCTTTTCCTGGCCGCTGATTGCCAATGGTATAAAGTAGTCCAATTGAACCAAGTTAGACCTAATTGGGGTGTTACAATTGGTCCATCTTAGTGTTATCGAGATCTTATCAGCTAGTTGGAATTTGTGATGATATTAAGAGTTGTTGTATCTGACATCCTGTGTGGCTGTGCTTGATGAATTTGGGGTGGTTATATGATTTTAATCCGACCTGTTTTACCTTGGTGTGTGCTAGTTTACCTAGTTTTGTTGTTCTGGGATGCTGCTTGTCAATTGTATAAAATTAGTTGAAACTGAATCAAACAAACCTAACTGGGGTGTTATAATTGGCTGTCTAATATGCATCTTGCTAGTTTCGTTCTTGTCATGGGTGGCACTGATATATTAGCTGGCTAATTGCTATGTTGCCCAATGTTAGTATTAGTTATCTACAAGCAGCAGCAACACACTTTAAGTTCATTTCTATTTTTGTTGTTCTGGTCCACTCCATGTCAATTGTATAAACTAGTCTGCAACTGAATCAAATATGCATAACTTGGGGTTTGAACTAACAAGAACGTATGGCAGTTTAGTACTGATCTTTCTAGTTTATACCTGCCCAGGTTCTTTCACGCCATATGCGGCACTGATAGTAGTAAGCTAATTGCCATGTTACTCTGTTGTACAACTTGTAGTTTTACAAAGGCTGTAGCAATACACTTGATATTTATGTCTTGATTTCGAATGTCCATCTTTTGCATGCATGGAACAAATGAGCCTGCTATGTTGTCGTATGTCACTATGAATACCTACTGCTTGTTAGAATTCGGTTTCTATTCAAATGTGTGCAGTACCAGAATAGAAATAATGATGCATTTCTGCCATAGTAATTGACTCTTGGTTATTGGTTATCCATTGTAACCTGGTTATATAGTAGTATTAGTAGTAGTGCTTGATGGAAATCGTTGGACGGATGATGGTCAGTGTATAGTCGTGGTTAGTTGTAAGAGGATGTTCCTGTGGTGCTACTTCTGGTCGATCTGAGTATTAATGTTACTATATCTGCTAGTTATATTTGACATCCAGTGTGGCTGTGCTTGATGAATTAGCCATGTTTTATGATTTTGAACCGACCTGTTCTGTTTTTCTTGGCTGCTGCTTGTCAATGGTATTGAAGTAGTCACAACTGAATGAAATAGACCTAACTGGGGTGTTATAATTCGCCGTTCAACATCCATCTTGCTAGTTTCATGTTTGCCATGGGTGACACTGATTATTACAACAACAACAAAGCCTTTAGTTCCTAACAAGTTGGGGTAGGCTAGAGGTGAAACCCATAAGATCTTGCGACCAACTCATGGCTCTGGCACATGGATAGCAAGCTTCCACGCACCCCTGTCCATAGCTAGTTCTTTGGTGATACTCCAATCCTTCATGTTTGGCTGTTTAACATCCATCTTGCTAGTTTCATGTTTGCCATGGGTGGCACTGATATATTAGCTAATTGACATGTTGCCAAATGTCAGCTTACAAGTATTAGTTGTTTGTAAGCTGCATCAACTGCACTTCTAGTTTGATATTTATGTCTTGATTTTGAATGTCATCTTTTGCTTGCGTTGGAACAAAATCAGCCTGTCATGCTGTAGTATGTCACCGTTAATACCTACTGCATGTTAGGATTTGGTTGCTTGTCACCATTAATAGTCTTCCACACATTTCTACTTTGATACTTGGTTATTGGTTATCCGTTCTAACATGACTTTTGGTTATTGTTTATTTGTTCTAACTTGATCATAAGTTATCCAATCTTATTTGGCTATGGGTTATCCACTGTAACTTGGCTTACAGGGCAGGCTTGTAGGTCATCCAAAGTAATGATGCATTTCTGCTCTGACACATGACTTCTGCCTAATGCGCTGGTTATATGTTGCTTGATGAATTTGTGATTGTTATTTGATTTTGAACCAAGCTGCTGGTGTGCACATGTGTGTGCTAGTTTATCTAGTTCTGTTGTTTTGATTCGCTCCATGTGAAATGTATGAAAGTAGGCTGCAACTGAATCAAATATGAATACTGGGGGTTTGAACTAACCAGAGCATACGACCTTTTAGTATTGAATCTTCCTAGTTTACTTGCCCTGGTTCATTCCTGCCATAGGCACTGATATTAGTTGGCGACTTGCCCTATTCTACAACTTGGTAGTTATCTGCAGGCTACACTTGATACTTATGTCTTGATTTTGAATGTCCCATCTTTTCCATGCATGGAACAAATCAGGCCTGCCATGTTGTAGTATGTCACCACTAATACCCACTGCTTGTTAGAATTTGGTCTGTATTCAAATGTGCGTGGTATCAGATTAGAAATAATGATGCATTTCTGCTATTATACATGACTCTTGGTTGTTGGTTACAGTTATCCAATCTAACTTGGCTATAGGTTATCTAATGTAATAATGCATTTCTGCTATGATACATTGACTGCCGTCTAGAGCTCTGGTTGTTTTGTGATGGTTATATGTTTTGTGTCTGTGCACCTGCTAATTCTCTTGTTCTGGGTTACTCGGTGTCTTGTTTAAAATTAGTCTACAACTGAATCAAGTAGGCCCTTTTTTTATTGTACATGGAATCAAATAGGTCTTAACTGTGAAGTGTCTAACTTACTGATCCAAGCGGTTGTCGAATGCTCCAAAGTGGTATCAATCTTGCATAGACTGTTGCTAAGATTGTATTTTTAGTTTAAGGAACACGCATTTTCACAGCCCATATTTATATTTCCAGTTCAAGGAACAAGCATTTTGATCAGGCCACACTTGTGCGGGCTTATTCTTGCCATTGGCAGTACCCATATTAATGGGCTATTTGCCCCGTGAGCTTACTGCCGGTTACCTGGAGGAATACTGGTATACAGTGGAAAACCTTTCAGCTTAGTGCTTATCTCTTGATTTTGAGTGCCTTCTTTTGCATGCATACAAACAAAGCAGCCTGTCTTTTGTTGATTGTTTGTTACAGAAAGTTCCACTTTCTTGCAGAATTAATACCTACTGCTTGCTAGAAATTAGTTGCATGTGGGATGTGTGTAGCATCAGATTGTTAGTACGTATGGAGTAGCATCCGTAGCACGATGTAACTTGACTATACTGCTGGAAGTAATCATCCTACGGCCTTGTTCGGTTAAACCCCTCCCAAGGGAACTGAAGGGGATTTGGGGTATTTTCCCTCTAAACCGAACAAGCCTACATGATGAGTTTGGGTTAGTGGTTGCTGCTCTAGTTTCTGGTGCATACGCAGACCACAACTGTTTCTAAACAGGCTTCACTTCGCATGGCCTTTTTTCTTGTAGGCCTTGAGAAATTGGTGAGCAGTGATAAGAAACGTTGTGATCGTGCGTGCCTATTCCTGATTTCCCTGTTGTTTATTTGATTCATTATTTTCTCCTCCGTTTCAACATTGTTATGCAGCTCGAATGCCATGGATTTGTGATGTTGAAACTGTTGGGTTCCTCCTCCCGTGCAATCTACTCCAGTTCATGAGGGTAGTTAATCTAGAGTTCTAGACGCACCCCACACGTTCTGTGTAGAGTGAAGTGCACTGTAGGTTCTCGAACTATTTCAAAGGTGTCACGTAGGTCCTCGAACTATGAAAATTGTCATCCAGATCCTCGAAGTACTGTAAGTGTGTCATCCAGGTCCAAAATCCATCTGACTGACGAGCTGGCGTCGTTAACCGTGAACAGTAAACTAGTAAACAGTAAAATATCGTCCAGGTCCAGTAGCCCAATGAACAGTAATATCAAAAAAAATAAAAAAAAGAAACAGAAATTCGTGGATATGGAATAATGTTCGCGAACATTTTTTTAAAGCCGCGAATATTTGTCTAAAATGTTCGCAAACAATATTTGAAATTTATGGTTCGCAAACAATATTTTGTTTTAAATGTTCGCAAAAAATATTTGTGGTTCGCGAATAATATTCAAATTTATCGTTCGCGAACATTATTTTAAAGTCGCAAACATTTTTTTAAAGTCACGAATATTTTTTCCATACCCACGAACAATATTTGTGGTTCGCGAACAATATTCAAATTTATCGTTCGCGAACATTTTTTTAAAGTCTGGAATATTTTTTCCAAATTCATCGTTCGTGAATATTTTTTTAAAGTCGCGAACATTTTTTCCATACTCGCGAACAATATTTGTAGTTCGCGAACAATATTCAAATTTATCGTTCGCGAACATTTTTTTAAATCTGGAATATTTTTTCCAAATTCATCGAACGCTGTCAGGACCCCGATTCTAAGTCACACCGATCTAGCCTGTAACACCTCATATCACTTTGCGGCCTCACGCACGGTATTCCCACGGGTGTCGCCTTACCATGGCCCGGGACCGTTTGCGCCTTTTGGCTCACGTATATGATAGTGTCGCTAGCATCCATATGACAGAGAACCCGGGCCGACATGGCTAGTCGTGACCCCAAAGCGGCGCTAACTTACGGGGACAGGCATATATGAATCAACATCGAGCATGTCGGTCAGCAGCGTGTGAATCCGGGCTGTAGCACTGGGCTAACAGGACTCCGGGAACCCGGGCTGTAGCAGGCTAGGCAGGACTCCGGATGTCACCGCGTGACATTTCCCCGAAGGGACAGACACAGGAACGAAGTGAAACACATGCCGGTCAGTCTAAGTGTTCCGGAGCAGTAGTGCTGGGCTAGCAGGACTCCGGTAAACCGGGCTGTAGCGGACTACCAAGGCTCAGTGGAGACACCAGACTACATTTCCCCATAAGAGAGGCTGCCAAGGATAAACAACTAGATAGTCGGATCCCAACATACCAAGCATTTCAATCATACACACAATATGCTCGATATGTGTAAATACAACATGGCATCACAACAAAACTCTACAACTCAAAGTACTTTATTTAAAGGCTCCGGGGAGCCATACATAACATGTTCATACAGATAGGGGTCACACGACCCGACACTCAAGTCCTACAAACATACAAGCACATGCGGAAGCAACTAGTCTGAGTACAGACACTAGAAAGAAAGAAGGCTTGACGAAGCCTGTCTATCTACATAGGCCCTTCACAAGCTCAGGTCACCACCTGGGTGGCAAGTCACTCGTCAACGTCGAGATCTACATAGAACCCATCGGAGGGGGCGGTGTTCTCGTCTGCAACAATTATTAAAGCAACATGAGTACAAAGGTACTCAGCAAGTCTTACAACAGATCCTACTATATATGCACATTCTCAAGAAGGGTGGTGGAGTTATCGCAGCAAGCCAGCTTTGACTCTTGGCTAAGCTATCCTACGAGACACCACTTGTAAAATTAGTTTTCGCACACGAGTCCACTAATCATCATCACAATACTCCACCGTGGATCCTCCCTCGTCATCCTACGAGAGGGCCATCCGCGGTACTCACACTTATCTTGAGTCTTTTAGTAGTAACCATTAACTTGTCTATGAACTGCATAAGCGACCAAGTAGTCCTTTACCGCGGACGCGGCTATTCGAATAGTTTTATACCCTGCAGGGGTGTACTTCTTCACACACGCTTTCACCACTTATCGCCGCTACACGACATGTACCCGGCAACCTTCAAGCGGAAGCCCAGCGAGGGTGTCGGCCACGACCTGACTAAACACACGAGTCTCTAGTCCAGGTTTATCGCCTATTCGGGTTCCATCCGCAAGGAAATCCGGCCGGGGTGTCCTCAACGGCCCCAAACGATGTGTGCAGGGTTCCCGAGACACCAAACGGGCTACCCGGTACACCGTGCCACGTGCCTACCGCATCACAGCCCACCTCTAAGGTCAGCGCTGCGCACGGCCTCCAGCAACTACAAACACCAGAAACTACTTGCAACTCCTGGACAGAGGACGGGGGTGATTAATAAGTCGAGAGAGTCAATTAAGGATCCCAATGTGTGGTAGTAGCTGAATCTTAAATCACGCATACAGATCTCAGTTCTTAAGGACGGCCTCAATGAAACAACCCACCATGTACTCCTACATGGCCTCTCATCGATACCTTTACCAAATCATGTTCAACACTTCACTCTCATTACCGACACAACCATTCACTCTAGTCCATCACCCTGATGAGCCAGACCTGACATGACTCTAAGCATAGCATGGTAGGAAACACAAACATGGCTCAATCAACTCCTACACATGCTAGTGAGTTTCATCTAGTTACTGTGGCAATGACAGGTCATGCAGAGGATATGGGTTCAACTACCGCAACACACAGCAGTTTGAAACGTTGTTGTCTTAATGCAGTAAACGAGAGCAGAAGCGAGAAGATGGGTTTGTATCGAAATGATCAATGGGGTTGCTTGCCTGACAGAGTGGTAGTGGGATACTGCCCTTCAGTTGGATACTCGTGAATATCCTCGGAGGCAGAACCTACCACGAAGAACACATCGAAACACAATCATCACATGGCAATATGCAACAATATGATGCATGCTGTGACATGGCAAAATGAGTGTGTTTTGGCTAATGCAACTTAGAACATATTGGTTTGAGTTCATTTGAATCAAGGATTCAAATGCAAACCCAAAATAAGAGGTCATATTAGTGCATTAACTTGTTTCATCTAAACAGCAAGGTTAAAGTGTTCTGACATGCATGAAACCAGTACATATGGAAAGATTGGATTTTCTCATCCAATTTCATATATAAATCTTTGCATTTGGAGTTACAGATTAATTTCTATGAATTTTTAAAGTTTGTAGTATTTTCTGGAATTTCCTGTATAAAAATAAATCCAGAAAAATACTTATTGTGTCAGCATTGCGTCAGGGTGACGTCAGCAGTCAACGGGGTCGGTCCAGGTCAAACCTAGCCAGTGGGTCCCGCGTGTCAGTGTCATTAGTCTAACTAATTTTTAGTTAGTCCTAATCCTAAGTTAATTAGCAGACGGGTCCCACCTGTCATAGACCCAGGGGGGTCAAACTGGGTCAGCGGGGTCAAACTCGCCGGCGTTTAGCCGCCGGCGAGGCCAAACGCGGCGGGGCAGTGCGGGATTCGTGCTCCGGCGACCAAAACGACGGCGGAGCACATCTACGTGATGCGGGGAGTGAGCCGCGTCGAGTGGTGGCAGTGGGTGGAGCTAGGGTGGCCGGAAACGTCGTCGGCGACAACCTTGGCGGTCGCCGGAGTTTGGGCGAGGTCGGACCCGACGCTAGAGGGCACGGTGAGGCGTGTGGGGAGGTGCTACGGGCTCCTGCGAGTGCGGCAAAGACGATGGCGTGCTCGGAATCGAGCCAACGTGGCTGTGGCCACGACGGCGACGTGCGGTGGCGGCGGCGGGTGCGGCCGAGCTCGGTGCAGTCGATGCAGGGCTCGAGAGCGAGAACGGGAAGGATGGGGAGGTAGTTGAGCTCACGGCGGTCACGACGGAGCAGACGGCGAGGTCGGGGACGAGCTGGTGCGGCGGTGACGGCGAAGGGGATCTCCGGCGGCGTTCGGTGAAGACGAGGTCGAAGAGGACGAAGCAGAGCGTGCGAGTGCTCGGGGCTCGGCTATCTCGACGTAGTGGACGACGGCGGAGCTTCTGGACACGGTGGGGCGACGAGGAGGCGACGGTGGGCGCGTCTACGTCGGCCATGCGGCTGCGACGGCGTCGGCCATGGTGGGAGAGGGCGAGGAAGAGGCGTTGGGGGAGAATGGACGTGTCCAGGCGGTCGGGGGGGGGGGGGCTACGTGGAGGTCGACCAACGCATCCAGGGCGAAGCGGCAAGCAGCTGGCGCCATGGCGAGCTCGCGCACGCCGGCGTCACCTCCCTGCCTGCCTGGCGGGGACGAAGCAGCTGGCTGGCACGGGCCAGCACAGTGCTGGGCCGCCAGGTGGGCCGGCTGGTGGCTTTGCCAGGTAAGTTGTTTTCCCTTTTATTTTCTATTTTCTTTATTTCTGCAAGTTTGTGGCTTTTCTAAAAATACCTAGGCACTTTCAAAATTCACCAAACTGCTCATGCCCACTGTATAGAGTATATCCAACATGGAACATTTCAGTTTGGGATTATTTGGACATTTAAAATATTTACTAGCATTTAAATGCCCAAATGCAAGTTACATATGATTTAATTCAATGACCTTATGATGACCTAGAAATTGTGAACCAATTTTGGCAGAGGTTCTAACCCAAGACAAAAATGATGGACATTTTAGAAGGGCATTTCAGGTTCATTGAAAAAGATTTTAGTAAATCCTAGTTGTTTCCAGGGGGGTGCTGGGGGTTCTGTCATCCCCATTTCAAGTTTCTGGAAAAGTTTAAACATGATGCAACACTCTAATGCATGAACTAACTAGGGTGTGACAACTCACCCCCACTCAAAAGAATCTCGTCCCGAGATTTAGGATCCTCCGGGAAGAAGGTGGGGTACTCAAGTCGAAGACGATCCTCCCTTTCCCAAGTAGCTTCTTTCTTGGAATGGTGTGACCATTGAACCTTGAGAAACTTGATATTCTGGCGTCGAGTGGTACGTTCGGCTTGGTCAAGGATACGAACGGGATATTCTCGATATGTGAGATTATCTTGGAGATCAAGCGTTTCATGGTCCACTCCATGGATAGGATCCGAGAAGCAACGCCTGAGTTGAGAAACATGGAAGACATCATGAACTCTGGAGAGATGCGAAGGTAGTTCCAATTGGTAGGCAACTTCTCCTCGTTTGGCAAGAATGCGAAAGGGTCCAATATAACGAGGAGCCAATTTGCCCTTGATACCGAATCGATGGGTTCCCTTCAAAGGAGTAACCCGAAGGTAAGCCTTCTCGCCAACTTCATAAGTCATGAGCTTATGTTTGCGGTCATATTGGCTCTTTTGACGAGATTGGGCTGTTTTCAATTTCTCACGAATAATGCGAACCTGCTCTTCTGCTTCCTGAATCATATCCGGGCCAAAGAGTTGTCTTTCCCCGGTTTCTGACCAGTTAAGAGGCGTTCGGCATTTTCGTCCATAGAGAACTTCGAAAGGGGCTTTGCCCAAGCTAGCTTGATAACTATTGTTATAAGCGAATTCGGCGAATGGAAGACATTTCTCCCAATCCATACCGAAAGAGATGACAGAAGCTCGGAGCATATCTTCCAGAATTTGATTGACTCGTTCTACTTGACCACTTGATTGAGGGTGGAAGGCGGTGCTAAAGGAGAGACGAGTTCCCATAGCATTTTGGAAACTTTCCCAAAATCGAGAGGTGAAAAGACTTCCACGGTCTGAGTTAATCTCCAATGGAACACCATGAAGAGACACTATTCGGGAGATGTACAAGTCAGCTAGCTGGCTAGCGGTTATACTCTCACGAACAGGTAGGAAGTGGGCTACTTTGGAAAGACGATCGACAACGACGAAGATAGCATTATTCCCTCTCTTGGTCCTGGGAAACCCGGTAATGAAATCCATACCGATTTTATCCCATTTCCATTCAGGAATAGCCAAAGGTTGAAGGGTGCCAGCAGGCCGTTGATGCTCTGCTTTAACACGACGACAGACGTCGCAATTAGCAATGTATTGAGCGATTTCTCTCTTCATCCTAGTCCACCAGAACCTCTGGCGTAGGTCTTGATACATTTTAGTACTACCGGGATGAATGGTGAGAGGGGATTCATGAGCTTCCTTAAGGATCAATTGCCGTAGCTGTTGTTTCTTGGGAACCACTAGGCGGTTCTCGAAGAAGACAACACCTCGCTCATCCATGGAGAAAACACTTAGCAGCTCCGCTTGCAATGTTCTCCTTGATCCGTAAGGTTAGGTTTCGCCACCAGGGTGGATAGGAATCCTCGAGGAACAATGTGAAGGTTAAGCTTACGGAATTCCTCGTGGAGAAGTGGTTGACTTTGTTGTAACATCAAGTTGTTACAATAAGATTTACGACTTAGCGCATCAGCCATGACATTGGCTTTGCTCGGGGTGTAAGTTATTCCTAAGTCATAATCTGTAATCAACTCGACGCAACGTCTTTGCCTGAGATTCAAATCCGGTTGGGTGAAGATGTATTTCAGACTTTGGTGATCGGTGTAAATTCGTGATTTTTTTTTAAAGTCGCGAACATTTTTTCCATACTCGCGAACAATATTTGTGGTTCGCGAACAATATTCAAATTTATCGTTTGCGAACATTTTTTTAAAGTCTGGAATATTTTTTCCAAATTCATCGTTCGTGAATATTTTTTTAAAGTCGCGAACATTTTTTCCATACTCGCGAACAATATTTGTGGTTCGCGACTTTAAAAAAATGTTCGCGACTTTAAAAAAGTTCGTAAACAATATTTGAAAATATCCGCAACATTATTTCCATATCCGTGAACATTTTCAAATATTGTTTGCGAACATTTTAAAAAAATATTCGCGAACATTATTTCCATATCCGCGAATTTCTTTTTTATTTTATTTTTTGATATTACTGTTCATCAGGGTACTGGACCTGGACGATATTTTACTGTTCACCGATTCACTGTTTATGGTTAACGACGCCAGCTGGCCAGTCAGATGGGGTCAGACAGATTTTGGACCACACTTACAGCACTTTGAGGACCTGAATGACGATTTTCATAGTTCGAGGACCTACGTGACACCCCTTGAATAGTTCGAGGACCTACACTGCACTTCACTCTTCTGTGTATCTTCTGCGAGCTCACTGCTGTCGCTTCCCCTGCTACCCGATGTGATCAGCACTGCAGGGGGAGGCAATTGTACCGTATGCCTGATCTTTGTGTATGGCAACTCTCCCGCCTTTGATTTCTGAAAAGAAAATGTTCCACTGCTGTCCGTGTCCGTGTCCGTCTCCGTGTGCCTGATCCAGTGGCCAGAGTCGAAAATGCACATCAGTTTTGGTTCGCTGTCGACTAGTACTCCGCATGTCTTTATGTTCACAACTCAGAATCGTTTCGTGTGAGATTTATCTGGCAAGTGTGTGGTCAGTGGTCCTTCCACGGAACTATTATGCATACTTTCTTATCTGACTGCGTGCTCCGCTGCCTGCTGTCAACTCTCGAATTCGAGTCTTGATTGTTCTGCCTCTACATGAGAGGGTCTCAGTCTAGTATCACCAAACAAACTCGCATTGGTGTTGTGTAGTAATAGCGCAGGAGAATGTGGATGAACAGGTGAAGAACAGCACCAACACGCCGAAGTGAGAGCAGAAATAAAGCACATTGTCATGCTGGGCACAACTCATGGCAAATGTGTGATGCCCTCGGTCGCCATTCACCATTGCAGGTTTGTGGATAAGTGGCTAGGTTTTTATGTTACTCCCTCTGTCCCATAATATAAGATGGTTTTTCGAGCTGTTTTAACTTGCAAAAGGATGTTATAGTATGGGATGGAGGGAGTACCACATTTAGAAACCTGTGCCTATTTCGTTCTAGATTTTGCTGACGAGTGACTGACCAAAAAAGTTGATAGGATGAGAAGCGGCAGAAGTTTTTGAACCAAACAACATCAAACCGGTGTAGACAAGTCGACCACAGTGTTTATGCAAAGCAAAATAAACAATCATCTCACCCACAACCACAAGCGAGTAGCGGCAGCAGGCAACCTACACAATTCTTCTTCCACGAGAGACGCCGCGACGACCAACCAAAGCGTTCACCGATCCGCACGACCGCACCAACGAAAGGGAAACAAAAAACAGCAGAAGCACGAGCCGCATCACACAACGACGATGACGACCACGACTACTACTTGGAGAAGCCGAAGCAGCTGCAGCCCTGCGAGGTGTGGTCGGGGACGGCGGGTGTCATGCTCTTGCCCTTGGTGGTGTCGATCCTCTCCAGCATCGCCACCACCTCGGCCATCTCCGGCCGGTGGTCCGGGTTGCCGTCCCAGCACCGCGTCATGATCTCCGACAGCGGCTTGGGGCAGCACCGCGGGATGTCGGGCCGGATGCCCAGCTTCACCACGTGGTACGAGATGTCCGCAATGCTGTAGTTCGGGTACGCCAAGGCGCAGCAGTACGTCTCCCACAGCAGGACGCCGAAGCTGTACACGTCGCACTTGTGGTCGTACGGCCGCCCCTCCAGCACCTCGGGGGCCATGTACCCCAGCGTGCCCGTCTGCCCCGTCATGTTGTCGTCATCCTGCGCCTCCACCCTCGCCACCCCAAAGTCGGCGATCTTCACCGTCTTCTTCCTGTCCAGCAGCATGTTCTCCGCCTTCACGTCCCGATGCACAATCTTCTGCGAGTGCAGGTAGCTCAGCCCTCGAGCCATGTCCAGCGCCAGCTGGACCACCTTCTTGTATGGCAGCTTCTTGTCCCTGTGCTGGAACAGCAGCGTCTTCAGGGTGCCGCCGTGCTGGTACTCCACCACCACCACACAGCGCTGGCCTGGCCCGTGGCTGCTGCCGCCCTTCTTCGCCGCCGGGATCTTCAGCTGGGACGTCCCCATCGACGCCCCCACGAACTACACATAAATAGACATGACACAGTTCATTGTTAATTTCACTGAGCGCTCGCTTCAAATTGATCAGGTATTAGCATCTAATGTGTGTACAAATCAGGTACCTTTGTGACATTGGGGTGATCGAGCTTCTGCCACACGGCCACCTCCTTCTCAAAGGCCTCCCGGTGCTTCGATGAGCTCTCCTGACCTTCCTGCCCCCAGTCCAGCACCTTCACTGCATCATACGAAAAATGCACTCCAGGTAAACGAAAAATGCTACTGTCGCTACTATGATCATGAATAACAAAACATGTAGTTTTGCGAGTCTAATGTCCACAAACATTTTCATCTTGATAGATACTGGAAATATTTAAGCTAGCTAGTTGCTGTGGGGAGCCATGACTGAACCAAGCCTAGAATTCTAGTCTTAAATGTTAGGATTGAGAAACAAATGGCACAGATCAAACATGAAATCGCTTTAGGAGTATTTTTATCTTTGATTTGTTCCCTAGACACAAGAACTGTTTGATTTGTATTTTTGTTTTCCATTTATGGTGTAATCACACATCATATTCAACCTATATGATTTGAGAAGTGACATTGCAATAGTATGTTTTTCTTACTTCTACAAATTTTCATGTGAATCAGGGCTTAAATCATTTTTAAACCCCCCCCTCCCCCCCCCCCCATTGTCCCCCCTCCTTTTCTGCAACACCAGGGCATGCAGGGCCACCCCCCCCCCCACCCCACCCCCCCAAAAATCAATTTCTGAACTGAAAGAACGAGTTCTTACAGCAGCAGGGGATGGGAAAGGAGAGAAAGCGAGCCCGTGCATTCTCAAAAACCTACCGTGTATTATGACCACACTCAAGATATACTACAGCTACAGTGCAAAAAGGACCTAAACCGACCGGCGACCCTATAAGCAGAGTAGCAGACTTGTGAAAACACAAATGAAACTTGGTTCTTATACTCAAAATCAATTTCTGAATTGAAAGAACGGGTTCTTACAGCACCAGGGGATGGGATAGGAGAGAAAGCGAGCCCGTGCATTCTAAAAAACCTACCGTGTATTATGACCACATTCAAGATATACTACAGCTACAGTGCAAAAAGGACCTAAACCGACCGGCGACCCTATAAGCAGAGTAGCAGACTTGTGAAAACACAAATGGAACTTGGTTCTTATACTCAAAATATGGCTTCTATTGTATAGGAGTATTTTCCAATTTCTCCAGCTAGCTTTCTCACTAGCAAGTTGAGTAATAATGGATAAAAGCAGAAAAGATTAAACTAAGGTGGTTTTATACCTACAGTAGGAAAATATTAACGATGCAAATAGTGTACATATATCCGAAGTGTCAAAATCGTCAATAATAATAACTGAACCGAAGAAAGTATCATCAAAATATAAACAAAAGCTGATAGATTGCGAAATCCATAAAGGTCCCCAATAAATCTCCCTCACATCATCATCATTCGCAATAGCTACTACCTTCACAACGGCAAAATTGGCACCCAACCATGTTCCTAGTATATCGACATGCTTCCCCTGTCACCTTGTTCTCCCCCCTCCACAACAGATACTACCTTCACAACGACAAAACTGGCACCGAACCATGTTCCTAGCATATATCGACATGCTTCCCCCGTCACCTTCTCCGCCCCCTCCACAACAGCTACTACCTTCACAACGACAAAACTGGCATCCAACCATGTTCCTAGTATATCGACATGCTTCCCCCGTCACCCCACAACAACTACTACCTTCACAACGACAAAACTGGCACCCAATCATGTTAGTATACCGACATGTTTCCCCCGTCACCTTCTCCGCCCCCTTCACAACGACAAAATTGGCACCCAACCATGTTCCTAGTATATCGACATGCTTCCCCTGTCACCTTGTCCTCCCCCCTCCACAACAGATACTACCTTCACAACGACAAAACTGGCACCAAACCATGTTCCTAGCATACACCGACATGCTTCCCCCATCACCTTCTCCGCCCCCTCCACAACGGCTACTACCTTCACAACGACAAAACTGGCATCCAACCATATTCCTAGTATATCGACATGCTTCCCCCGTCACCCCACAACAACTACTAACTTCACAACGACAAAACTGGCACCCAATCATGTTAGTATACCGACATGTTTCCCCCGTCACCTTCTCCGCCCCCTTCACAACGACAAAACTGGCACCCAACCATGTTCCTAGTATATCGACATGCTTCCCCCGTCATCCTCCCCTCCCCCCCCCTACACAGCGACTACCACCTTCACAACGACAAAACTGGCACCCAACCATGTTCCTAGTATACCGATATGTTCCCCCCGTCACCTTCTCCGCCCCCTCCACAACGGCTACTACCTTCACAACGACAAAACTGGCACCCAACCATGGTCCTAGTATACCGACATGGTTCCCCTGTCACCTTCTCCACACCCTCCACCAATAGCTATAATAAGGTACTGCCATCAATCTCTCTTCTACCAATCTGTCAACTTATCTAACACTACATTCTATACGTCTTAAAACACGTTCAGTATAATTTTGAACATTAACCTATGAAACCTTATTTGGACAAGTGTATCACTAGATTTATCATAAAAAGTTAAAAACATCCTTATTTCATAATGATCAATTGTGATTGCAACCCCAATATTGTTGATAACATGGGAGTATTAAGGTGTGCTTGGTTTGCAGCCCCAATGTTTCTTTTTTTGGCGATGGGCAAGTCAAGATTTGCAATGTCAAAACTAGCCAACTATTGACAACTTTTACCATGAACTAGTTGCCTCAACTGGCTGGGAAGAGATAGGCAACGTGAAATGGGCAATCCAATGATATGACCGCAATACAATCATTAGCCTAAGATTTGGCATTGGCTTGGGAGTTTCCTTTTTTTGGGTGAGAAGATTTATAGAGCAGGGACAGCAAACCAAGCACAACCAGATGGCTCGCCATCCTCAATTGATTTGAGAAAAGAAAAAACATATGAAGCAGATGTGAATCAGGCAACCATGCTACTAGAACATACAGTGCAGAATTACATAATACAGGCGATCGAGGGGGGGATTTTTTTTACCTGCGACGTCGTTGCCGTCGTAGGTGCCGCGGTAGACGACGCCGAAGGTTCCGCTGGCGACCTGGTTCTGGATGTCGAGCTTGGCGAGGTCGATCTCCCACTCGAGGAGCTCCCCGGGCTGCGCGGGGGAGGCGCCCCGCTGCTGATCCAGCCAGACCCTGGAGCGCGTCTTCTCCAGCTGCATGTCGAGGTTGACGAGGTCGAAGCCGTCGGCCCGCAGGTACCCCTCGCCGTCGGCCGCCCTCATCTCCCCGGCGCTGCCGAAGCTGCGGCTGCCGCTGGCGCCGGCGCCGCTGCTGCTGCCGGTGGCCGTGAGGGAGTTCATCTGCCTACCCGGCCGACGGATCGATCGGTCGATCGATCTCCCCCCCTTTCCGCTAGATCGCAGCGAAGAATGCGTCTACGCCCGGAGCGCGGAGAGCAGCAGGAGGAGGTGGCCCGGATCGATCCTGTGTCCGCCCATGGGATGGACAGCGGGGGGCAGGATTTAAAGCCGGGCGTGCGCGTGACGCCCGATCGGCTCGGACCGTAATGGCGATCCTCGGCCGCCTCTGTATCTATCTATCCACCCACCTCCCGCCGACGGACGCAAGCTCGTCCGGTCTCAGATGGGAACAAACAGGGCAAGCAACAAAGGAATCCACCGCGCGGGTGGGGGGCGGGGGGTAAGACGAAAACGACGCCACGGGGCGAGATCGCAATCAAACAAAAGCGAAACGAGACTTTGCGCGCAGATCGAATTAACCACGGAGGCGATGATGAAGAAGGAGGATGCTGGTTGGATTGGTCAGCGTCGTCGTCGGATCACGCGGCGGCGAAGGGAGGAGCTGCGCTCGACGGACAGAGGAGGAGGCCGGCGCGTCGCCCGCCCGCCCGCGCGAGATCTGCCTATTTTTAGGGGGGGAGGCGCGTCCGTCGGGCGTGAGGGAGGGGCCGTTAATTCGGGAATGTGATTGCGACGGGGAGGCGAAGAAGGGGAGGGCTGTGTAGTAGTTTACCGATTCTGTTAGCCAGGATCCAGGAGCGGAGCAGCGACCGTTCCTCGCCTCCTTGGGCCGTTGACTCTCTGCCTGCGTCCCGTTCGCTGTATAGGATATTCTGCCGTTGTGCGCCGCGAAGGTGCGTGCGTTCCCCGCTTCTCCCCCCTGTTCTGTTCTGGTTCCCTTCTGCTACCGCTTCTCTGATGACGGCGAGGGGCACAGAAAAATTCGCCAAGCAAACGGTAAACTAATTTATGATCTTCTGCGGCGATGTAGCGGAGGATTGGTCAAAACCTATGGACGATGATAGTCCGCCGCGATGCGAGCCGAGCATGAGATTTTGCATATCTGTTTTCCGGTGGTTTTAACGGACATAGGAAGTATGTTGTGGTGGCTCAAAGTTAGATGGTCGATGGATGGAATGCGGCGTAGGAATGTGGGGTGCTTGTTTGTGTGTGGTGGCAGCAAGATCATCTCTGGTGTGAGCCAAAAGTGATTCAAGCAAGGCGTGGAATCGGTTCGATACACCGAGGCGTGTTTGACTGTCACCTCAGTTTTTGCCTGCATAGCATACACTTCTCAGTTGGGCATGGATGAGGGGAACCATAAAAAAATAACCAACATCTACACCCCGTTTCGGTTGCCTGCATACCCTCTGCCTGCATTAGAGGGTATGTTTGCGCACGGTGTTTGGCGTCCTGCATTGTCTAAACTCACACATCTACACGCTGTTTGGTTGCACACATGCTTCAAGGTGTGCTAACTTTATACCCTTCGTGGTGAGCTTAACCGCTGCACCTTACCCGCGATCACTGCGATCACACCAACGCCGCAACACTGGCGATGAACTGCATGATGATGATGAAGTTCTTCACCCCAAAGTGTGGGGTCGCCTTGCCAACTTCAACCTTGCATGCCTGCTGTCGCATAAACTTGGAGTAAGTATCTTCTGTCGCCTGCCTAGTCTTAAACACTCTGTGGCTGCTGCGCTTGTAACCTGAAACTTGTTCATTGCAAGCTTCCCATGAACTGTAAACCCTTGGAGCCCTCCTGATGAACACCACATACCACTTATCCTAGCAGTGCACAAGAGCAATAGTTGAAGCAGCAGCAAGCAATGGAGCAGAAGAGCAGTAGTAAGCATGCATGATCATACGGCATAACAAGTTCAACCTAGCACTACTATGGTGTCATTCTACCACCACATCCAAAAGAGGGGGTAATCCTACCACCGCAAGTTCACCATCACTGTGAGGGGTTAGTATATACCACCTCAACAAAATATACAAACCATCAAATAGTTTTCAAGCCCTAACTACACAAAATGTACGTCGTCATTGTCATCGCCATCACCGTCGAGGATCATGCACGCGGTAACCAGAGGCAGCACTACGTTTAGTAGTAGTGCTTGCCCAACCAGCTCCTGAGCCAGAGCACCCTATGAGCGTCTGCCATGGCAACAAACCCAACACCCTGGTTCTTGTTGTCCAATAGGTGGCTCAGAGAAGCCATTAGAGCCTCCTGGCTGAAGCCACCTTGGTCCATGACGGCGGTGTACAACTCAGGATGGACGTCGAGGGACTTGCTCTCCCTGATTGCAGTTGGCACCTGCTTCAAGACCTCAGTCATGCTGGTGAAGACACTGATCTCCTCCTCCATCAAGCCGCCCCTCTTCCTCTTCCTGTCAAGCACAGGGACGTGCTCAAAGGGCTTGTCAGGGCCATCAAGGACTGCCTCTGCATCCTGGGTGGCAGTGTCCTGGACTAAGGGGTACTAATCTGTATGGGCCGCAGTCCATGGGCCGGGCTTATAGCCCGCTGTTTGCTAAAAAGGACTACCGAAGCTGTGAACCTCGGCGTGATCAAGATGGAAACCTCCAAAAACTTGGCATGCACTTCAAAGATTGCTCTATAGCCGTCGCGTTGACAACCGACCATATGTGTAACCTAGGTACCCCAGGTGCATATATAAGCCGAGGGGTTTAGTCTTTAGAGGCACGATTACCGGCCTTAGGGTTTAGAACACAATCATACGATCTCGAGGTACATCATCTTGTACTCTGTACTCCATCACATCAATACAATCAAAGCAGAAACGTAGGGTTTTTCCTCTTCAAGAGGGCCCGAACCTGGGTAAACATTGTCTCCCTTTGTACCCTGTTACCATTGTTCCTAGACCTACAGCTCGGGGCCCCTTACCTGAGATTCACCGGTCTTAGCATCGACATTGGTGGCCCATACAGGTCCCGCTGTTCGGTCACTCTGGAATAATGGAGGCATTGATCAACGATCAGACCCAAAACGGCGTATCCCTTGCACCAGACTCTCAAGTCATCGGATCAACCGAAAATCAAAGGCACATTGAATTGCCCCTCCTCCCTCAAGAGCTGAAGGCGGACGCTCTTGAATCTATGACTGAGCCTTGCGCTCTATCTCCTAACTCTTCTGAGGACCTCCATGAGCAGATGAACCAGAAACCTGCACGCCAATCAAGGGAGGAGGACAAGCCTGACCAATCAGAGGAAGCCTGGAGCTCGGACTGGAGGGTCGGCCCAAGTTCCTGAGTTAAAACCATGATGGGAAAAAGATGACAACACAGTTAAGCTCACTTGTAATGTAGCTTATAGACAGAAGGTTAATTGGAAATGAAGGAACATGTAGCACAGATGAGAGCGGCATATTAGAGTTACACATGAGTGCCCTTGAACCCATAATAGTTTGTGTGGAATCATCAACCAACTTTACACTTTGCCCTCTTAATTCACGGACATAATTAGTAAATTTCTTGTGTGAACCAGCCATATGTCTAGATGCACCAGAATCTATTAACCATGGTGCATCACTAAAATTAGAAGTATGAGCATTAGGAATGTTACCACTAAAATTTGCAGATGCGGCAGAGGATGGTGTTGTGGGCGCTTCAGTAGTTTTCTTATCACCTAACCTTAACCCTTTAAATTGCTGCCACTTCTCCCAGTCATCCGCGCTCATTTTCATATTCACATTTTGAGAGTGTTCATCTACCATAACTGAGGAATTTACCCTGCCTGCTGTACGGCCACGACCAATACCACACCCATCAAGCCCCCGTCCATGACCTCTGCCGCGCCAATTTTGACCTCTTCCACGTCCACCCCCAAATAATTCAGGACAAGATGATCTTATATGCCCTGGCTGGCCACACTCAAAGCAATTTCGTTCGGATGTGTTCAACCCAAACCGTTGGTTATTTGCATTTTCTGTGACAAGAAGGGTTGAACGCTTTTGTGCTATGCCCTGCATAGATGGTCCTCCAACCTCCAATTTCAGGCGTGTCTCCTCGCTAATGGTCGCAGAGATGGCTTTGCTCCAACGGAGGTAACTTGTGTTGGGGAACGTTGCATGAAAAACAAAATTTTTTGTACGCACACGCAATATCTATCCATGGAGATGCATATCAACGAGAGGGGAAGTATGTCTACGTATCCTCGTAGACCGTAAAGCAGCAGCGTTTATTAACACGGTTGATGTAGTCGAACTTCTTTGCGATCCAACCGATCAAGTACCGAACGTACGACACCTCCGCGTTCAGCACACGTTCAGCTCGATGACGTCCTCACCTTCTTGATCCAGCAAGACGGACGAAGTAGTAGATGAGTTCTGGCAGCACGACGGCGTGGTGACGGTGGTGATGCAACTATCTCCGCAGGGCTTCGCCGAGCACTACGAAAATATGACCGAGGACGAACTAGAGGGAGAGGGGCGCCACACACGCTTGGGGATCGTGGTGTATGTTGCCCCTCTCCCTCCACACATATATATAGGTGGGGGGGGGGAGGAGCGGCTGCCCTAGGGCGCCCCCAAGGGGGCCGGCGCCCAGCCTTGGGCTCCTGCCCTAGGTGCGCCCCCCCTTTCCTTCCTATGCTGCAGGGGAGAAGGCAGGAGGGGAGGCGCCCCCCTTTTCCTTTTTCTCAAGTAGGAGAGAAGGTAAGAGGGGGCTAGCCCTCTTCCCTTCCTTTCCCTAGGGCTGGCGCCATGAGGTGGGGTGCACCAGCCCCAAGTGGGCTGGTGTGGTCTCCCTTGTTGGCCCAATAAGCCCAATAACTCCTCGTAGGTCTCCCGAAACCCCTTCCGGTGATCCGATAAATACCCGGTACTTCCGAAACCTTTCCGGTGACCAAATACTATCGTCCTATATATCAATTTTTTACCTCCGGAGCTCCTCGTCATGTCCGTGATCTCATCCGGGACTCCGAACAACATTCGGTCATCAACTCACATAACTCATATAATACTATATCGTCAACGAACGTTAAGCGTGCGGACCCTATGGGTTCGAGAATGATGTAGACATGACCGAGATGCTCTCCGGTCAATAACCAATAGCGGAACCTGGATGCCCATATTGGTTCCTACATATTCTATGAAGATCTTTATCGGTCGAACCTTTATGACAACATACGTAATTCCCTTTGTCTGTCGGTATGTTACTTGCCCGAGATTCGATCGTCGGTATCTTCATACCTAGTTCAATCTTGTTCCGGCAAGTCTCTTTACTCGTTTCGTAATACATCATCTCGTAACTAACTCCTTAGTCACTTTGCTTGCAAGCTTCGTGTGATGCTGTATTACCGAGAGGGCCCAGAAATAGCTCTCCGATACTCGAAGTGACAAATCCCAATCTCGATTCACGCCAACTCAACATACACCTTCGGAGATACCTGTAGAGCATCTTTATGGTCACCTAGTAACGTTGTGACGTTTGATAGCACACAAGGCATTCCTCCGGTATCCGGGAGTTGCATGATCTCATGGTCGAAGGAACATGTATTTGTCATTAAGAAAGCAGTAGCAATAAACTGAATGATCATATGCTAAGCTAACGGATGGGTCTTGTCCATCACATCATTCTCCTAATGATGTGATCCCATTATCAAGTGACACCACATGTCCATGGTTAGGAAACCTTAACCATATTTGATCAACGAGCTAGTCTAGTAGAGGCTCACTAGGGACATGGTATTTGTTTATGTATTCACAGATGTATTTAAGTTTCCGGTCAATACAATTCTAGCATGAATAATAAACCTTTATCATGAATAAGGAAATATAATAATAACAACTTTATTATTGCCTCTAGGGCATATTTCCATCAATCTCCCACTTGCACTAGGGTCAATAATCTAGTTCATATCGCCATGTGATTACCACCTGTAATTCACATTGTCATGTGACTAACACCCGAAGAGTTTACTAGAGTCAATAATCTAGTTCACATCGCCATGTGATTAATACCCAAAGAGTACTAAGGTGTGATCATGTTTTGTTTGTGAGAGAGGTTTAGTCAACGGGTCTGCCATAATCAGATCCGTATGTATTTTGCAAATTTCTATGTCTACAATGCTCTGCATGTAACTACTCTAGCTAATTGCTCCCACTTTCAATACGTATCCAGATTGAGACTCAGAGTCATCCGAATTGGTGTCAAAGTTTGCATCGATGTAACCCTTTACGATGAACTCTTTATCACCTCCATAACCGAGAAATATTTCCTTAGTCCTCTTAGGTAACCAAGGATAATTTTGACCGCTGTCCAGTGATCCACTCCTGGATCACTATTGTACCCCCTTGCCAAACTCATGGCAAGGCACACAACAGGTCTGGGACACAGCATGGCATACTTTATAGGACCTATGGCTGAGGCATAAGGAATGACTTTCATTCTCTCTCTATCTTCTGCCGTGGTTGGGTTTTGAGTCTTACTCAACTTCACACCTTGCAACACAGGCAAGAACCCTTTCTTTGACTGATCCATTTTGAACTTCTTCAAAACTTTTCCAAGGTATGTGCTTTGTGAAAGTCCTATTAAGCGTCTCGATCTATCCCTATAGATCTTGATGCTCAATATGTAAGTAGCTTCACCAAGGTCTTTCATTGAAAAATTCTTATTCGAGTATCCTTTTATGCTATCCAGAAATTCTATATCATTTCCAATCAACAATATGTCATCCACATATAATATCAGAAATGCTACAGAGCTCCCACTCACTTTCTTGTAAATACATGCTTCACCATAAGTCTGTATAAAACCATATGCTTTGATCACCTCATCAAAGCATATATTCCAACTCCGAGATGCTTGCACCAGTCCATAGATGGATCGCTAGAGCTTGCACACTTTGTCAGCACCTTTAGGATCGACAAAACCTTCTAGTTGCATCATATACAACTCTTCTTTAAGAAATCCATTAAGGAATGCAGTTTTGACGTCCATTTGCCAGATTTCATAATCATAAAATGCAGCAATTGCTAACATGATTCGGACAGACTTAAGCATCACTACGGGTGAGAAAGTCTCATCGTAGTCAACCCCTTGAACTTGTCAAAAACCTTTCGCGACAAGTCGAGCTTTATAGACAGTGATATTACCATCAACGTCCGTCTTCTTCTTAAAGATCCATTTATTCTCAATGGCTTGCCGATCATCGGGCAAGTCCACCAAAGTCCATACTTTGCTCTCATACATGGATCCTATCTCAGATTTCATGGCCTCAAGCCATTTATCGGAATCTGGGCTCATCATAGCTTCTTCATAGTTCGTAGGTTCGCAGTTGTCTAACAGCATGATTTCCAGGACAGGATTACCGTACCACTCTGGTGCGGAACGTGTTCTGGTCGACCTATGAAGTTCAGTAGTAACTTGATCCGAAGTTTCATGATCATTATCATTAGCTTCCTCTCTAGTCGGTATAGGCATCACGGGAACGGTTTTATCTGATGTGCTACTTTCCAATTCGAGAGTAGGTACAATTACCTCATCAAGTTCTACTTTCCTCCCACTCACTTCTTTCGAGAGAAACTCCTTCTCTAGAAAGGACCCATTTTTAGCAACAAAGATCTTGCCTTCGGATCTGTGGTAGAAGGTGTACCCAATAGTTTCTTTAGGGTATCCTATGAAGACGCACTTCTCTGATTTGGGTTCGAGCTTATCAGGCTGAAGCCTTTTGACATAAGCGTCGCATCCCCAAACTTTAAGAAACGACAGCTTAGGTTTCTTTCCAAACCATAGTTTGAAGGAAATATGCCCTAGAGGCAATAATAAAGTTGTTATTTATATTTCCTTATATCATGATAAATGTTTATTATTCATGCTAGAATTGTATTTACCGGAAACTTGATACATGTGTGAATACATAGACAAAACAAAGTGTCCCTAGTATGCCTCTACTTGACTAGCTCGTTAATCAAAGATGGTTAAGTTTCCTGACCATAGACATGTGTTGTCATTTGATGAACGGGATCACATCATTAGGAGAATGATGTGATGGACAAGACCCATCCGTTAGCTTAGCATAATGATCGTTAAGTTTTATTGCTATTGCTTTCTTCATGACTTATACATATTCCTCTGACTATGAGATTATGCAACTCCCGAATACTGGAGGAACACCTTGTGTGCTATCAAACGTCACAACGTAACTGGGTGATTATAAAGATGCTCTACAGGTGTCTCTGAAGGTGTTTGTTGGGTTGGCATAGATCGAGATTAGGATTTGTCACTCCGAGTATCGGAGAGGTATCTCTGGGCCCTCTTGGTAATGCCCATCATATGAAGCCTTGCAAGCAATGTGACTAATGAGTTAGTTGCGGGATGATGCATTATGGAACGAGTAAAGAAACTTGCCGGTAACGAGATTGAACTAGGTATGATGATACCGATGATCGAATCTCGGGCAAGTAACATACCGATGACAAAGGGAATAACGTATGTTGTTATGCGGTTTGACCGATAAAGATCTTCGTAGAATATGTAGGAGCCAATATGAGCATCCAGGTTCCGCTATTGGTTATTGACCAGAGATGTGTCTCGGTCATGTCTACATAGTTCTCGAACCCGTAGGGTCCGCACGCTTAACGTTCGATGACGATTTGTATTATGAGTTATGTGATTTGATGACCGAAGTTTGTTCGAAGTCCCGGATGAGATCACGGACATGCCAAGGAGTCTCGAAATGGTCGAGAGGTAAAGATTCATATATTGGAAGGCTATATTCAGACATCGGAAAGGTTTCGAGTGATTCGGGTATTTTTCGGAGTACCGGGGAGTTATGGGAATTCACCGGGAGAAGTAATGGGCCTTATTGGGCCATACGGGAAAAGAGAAGGCAGGCCAAAGGGGAGGTGGCGCGCCCCCCCCATGGGTCCGAATTGGACTAGGGGAAGGGGGCGGCGCCCCCCCTTGCCCTTTCCTACGCCCACTCTCTTTCCCTCTTTCCTTCTCTCCTACTCCGAAAAGGGAAAGGGATTCCTACTAGGACTTGGAAGTCCTAGTAGGACTCCCCCCTTGGTGCGCCCCCTCTAGGCCGGCCTCTCTCCCTCCCTCCTTTATATACGGGGGAGGGGGGCACCCCAAAGGCACACCAAGATTTGTCTTAGCCGTGTGCGGTGCCCCCCTCCACAGTTACACACCTCGGTCATATCGTCGTAGTGCTTAGGCGAAGCCCTGCGCCGGTAACTTCATCATCACCATCGCCACGCCGTTGTGCTGACGGAACTCTCCCTCGTCCTCAACTGGATCAAGAGCTAGAGGGACGTCATCGAGCTGAACGTGTGCTGAACTCGGAGGTGCCGTATGTTCGGTGCTTGATCAGTTGGATCGCGAAGACGTTCGACTACATCAACCGCGTTATGCTAGCGCTTCCGCTTTCGGTCTACGAGGGTACGTGGACATACTCTCCCATCTCGTTGCTATGCATCTCCTAGATAGATCTTGCATGAACTTAGGATTTTTTTTTGAAATTGCACGTTCCCCAACAATGGCATCCGAGCCAGGTCTATGCGTAGATGATATGCACGAGTAGAACACAAAGAGTTGTGGGCGATAATAGTCATACTGCTTACCACCAACATCTTACTTTGATTCGGCGGTATTGTTGGATGAAGCGGCCCGGACCGACATTACATGACCGCGTTCATGAGACTGGTTCTACCGACGTGCTTTGCACACAGGTGTCTGGCGGGTGTCTGTTTCTCCAACTTTAGTTGAATCGAGTTTGATTACGGTCGGTCCTTGTTGAAGGTTAAAACAACATACTTGACGAAAAATCGTTGTGGTTTTGATGCGTAGGTAAGAACGGTTCTTACTAGAAGCCCGTAGCAACCACGTAAAACTTGCAACAACATAGTAGAGGACGTCTAACTTGTTTTTGCAGGGCATGTTGTGATGTGATATGGTCAAGACATGGTGTGATACACTTTATTGTATGAGATGATCATGTTTTGTAAAAGTTATCGGCAACTGGCAGGAGCCTTATGGTTGTCGCTTTATTTTATGAAATGCAATCGCCATGTAATTGCTTTACTTTATCACTATGCGTTAGCGATAGTTGTAGAAGCAATAGTTGGCGAGGCGACAACGACGCTACGATGGAGATCAAGGTGTCAAGCCGATGACGATGGAGATCATGATGGTGCTTTGGAGATGGAGATCAAAGGCACAAGATGATGATGGCCATATCATGTCACATATTTTGATTGCATGTGATGTTTATCTTTTATGCATCTTATTTTGCTTAGTACGGCGGTAGCATTATAAGATGACCCCTCACTAAATTTCAAGGTATAAGTGTTCTCCCTAAGTATGCACCGTTGCGAAAGTTCTTCGTGCTGAGACACCACGTGATGATCGGGTGTGATAGGCTCTACGTTCAAATACAACGGGTGCAAGACAGTTTTACACATGCGGAATACTCGGGTTAAACTTGACGAGCCTAGCATATGCAGATATGGCCTCGGAACACTGAGACTGAAAGGTCAAACGTGAATCATATAGTAGATATGATCAACATAGAGATGTTCACCATTGAAAACTACTCCATCTCACGTGATGATCGGACATGGTTTAGTTGATATGGATCACGTGATCATTTAGATGACTAGAGGGATGTCTATCTAAGTGGGAGTTCTTAAGTAATATGATTAATTGAACTTTAATTTATCATGAACTTAGTCCTGGTAGTATTTGCAAATTATGTTGTAGATCAATAGCTCGCGTATAGCTCCCCTGTTTTATTTTTTGATATGTTCCTAGAGAAAACTAAATTGAAAGATGATAGTAGCAATGATGCGGACTGGGTCCGTGATCTGAGGAATATCCTCATTGCTGCACAGAAGAATTATGTCCTTGATGCACCGCTAGGTGACAGACCTATTGCAGGAGCAGATGCAGACGTTATGAACGTTTGGCAAGCTCGATATGATAACTACTTGATAGTTTAGTGCACCATGCTTTACGGCTTAGAACCGGGACTTCAAAAACGTTTTGAACACCACGGAGCATATGAGATGTTCCAAAGAGATGAAATTGGTATTTCAGACTCATGCCCATGTCGAGAGGTATGAGACCTCTGACAAGTACTTTGCCTACAAGATGGAGGAGAATAGCTCAGCTAGTGAGCATGTGCTCAGAATGTCTGGGTACTACAATCGCTTGAATCAAGTGGGAGTTAATCTTCCAGATAAGATAGTGATTGACAGAGTTCTCTAGTCACTATCACCAAGTTACTAGAACTTCGTGATGAACTATAATATGCAAGGGATGACGAAAACGATTCCCAAGCTCTTCGTGATGCTGAAATCGGCGAAGGTAGAAATCAAGAAATAGCATCAAATGTTGATGATTGACAAGACCACTAGTTTCAAGAAAAAGGACGAGGGCAAGAAAGGGAACTTCAAGAAGAATGGCAAGCAAGTTGTCACTCCCGTGAAGAAGCCCAAGTCTGGACCGAAGCCTAAAACTGAGTGCTTCGACTGCAAAGGAAATGGTCACTGGAAGCGGAACTAACCCAAATTTTTGGCGGATAAGAAGGATGGCAAAGTAAACAAAAGTATATTTGATATACATGATATTGATGTGTATTTTACTAGTGTTCATGGTAGCCCCTGGGTATTTGATACCGGTTCAGTTGCTAACATTAGTAACTCGAAACAGGAGTTGCAAAATGAACAGAGACTAGTTAATGACGAGGTGACGATGTGTGTTGGAAGTGATTCCAAGGTTGATAAGATCACCATCGCACACTCCCTCTACCTTCGGGATTAGTGTTAGACCTAAATAAATGTTATTTGGTGTTTGCGTTGAGCATGAATATGATTGGATCATGTTTATTGCAATACGGTTATTCATTTAAGTCAGAGAATAATTGTTGTTCTGTTTACATGAATAAAACCTTCTATGGTCATACACTCAATATAAATGGTTTATTGAATCTCGATCGTAGTGATACACATATTCATAATATTGATGCCAAAAGATGCAAAGTTGATAATGATAGTGCAACATATTTGTGGCACTGCCGTTTAGGTCATATTGGTGTAAAGCGCATGAAGAAACTCCATGCAGATGGACTTTTGGAATCACTTGATTATGAATCATTTGATACTTGCCAACCATGCCTCATGGGCAAGATGACTAAAACTCCGTTCTCCGGAACAATGGAGCGAGCTAATGACTTGTTGGAAATAATACATACCGATGTATGCGGTCCGATGAGTGTTGAAGCTCGCGGCGGGTACCGTTATTTACTGACCTTCACAGATGATTTGAGCAGATATGGGTATATCTACTTAATGAAACATAAGTCTGAAACATTTGAAAAGTTCAAAGAATTTCAGAGTGAAGCATCGTAACAAGAAAATAAAGTTTCTACGATCTGATCGCGGAGGCGAATATTTGAGTTACGAGTTTGGTCTTCATTTAAAACAATGTGGAATAGTTTCGCAATTCACGCCACCTGGAACACCACAGCGTAATGGTGTGTCCGAATGTCGTAATCATACTTTATTAGATATGGTGTGATCTATGATGTCTCTTACCGATTTACCACTATCGTTTTGGGATTATGCATTAGAGACAGCTGCATTCACGTTAAATAGGGCACCATCTAAATCCGTTGAGACGACACCGTATGAACTGTGGTTTGGCAAGAAACCTAAGCTGTCGTTTCTTAAAGTTTGGGGTTGCGATGCTTATGTGAAAAAGCTTCAGCCTGATAAGCTCGAACCCAAATCGGAGAAGTGCGTCCTCATAGGATACTCAAAAGAAACTATTGGGTACACCTTCTATCATAGATCCGAAGGCAAGATATTCGTTGCTAAAGAATGGATCCTTTCTAGAGAAGGTGTTTCTCTCGAAAGAAGTGAGTGGGAGGAAAGTAGAACTTGATGAGGTAATTGTACCTTCTCCCGTATTGGAAAGTAGTTCATCACAGAAATTAGTTCAGTGATGCCTACACCAATCAGTGAGGAAGTTAATGATGATGATCATGAAACTTCGGATCAAGTTACTACCGAACCTCGTAGGTCAACTAGAGTACGTTCCGCACTAGAGTGGTACGGTAATTCTGTTCTTGAAGTCATGTTACTAGACCATGACGAACCTACAAACTATGAGGAAGCGATGATGAGCCTAGATTCCGCGAAATGGCTTGAGGCCATGAAATCTGAGATGGGATCCATGTATGAGAACAAAGTGTGGACTTTGGTTGACTTGCCCGATGATCGGCAAGCCATAAAGAATAAATGGATCTTCAAGAGGAAGACGGACGTTGATGATAGTGTTACTGTCTACAAAGCTTGACTTGTCGCAAAAGGTTTTCGACAAGTTCAAGGTGTTGACTACGATGAGATTTTCTCACTCGTAGCGATGCTTAAGTCTGTCCGAATCATGTTAGCAATTGCCGCATTTTATGAAATATGGCAAATGGATGTCAAAACTGCACTCCTTAATGGATTTCTTAAAGAAGAATTGTATATGATGCAACCAGAAGGTTTTGTCGATCCTAAAGATGCTAACAAAATGTGCAAGCTCCAGCGATCCATTTATGGACTGGTGCAAGCATCTCGGAGTTGGAATATACGCTTTGATAGTGTGATCAAAGCATATGGTTTTATACAGACTTTTGGAGAAGCCTGTATTTACAAGAAAGTGAGTGGGAGCTCTGCAGCATTTCTAATATTATGTGTGGATGACATATTGTTGATTGGAAATGATATAGAATTTCTGGATAGCATAAAAGGATACTTGAATAAGAATTTTTCAATAAAAAGACCTCGATGAAGCTACTTAAGTATTAGCATCAAGATCTATAGGGATAGATCAAGACACTTAATAGGACTTTCACAAAGCACATACCTTGACAAAATTTTGAAAGAGTTCAAAAAGGGATCAGTCAAAGAAAGAGTTCTTGCCTGTATTCAAGGTATAAAGTTGAGTAAGACTCAAAGCATGACCACGGCAGAAGATAGAGAGAGAATGAAAGTCATTCCCTATGCCTCAGCCATAGGTTCTATAAAGTTGCCATGCTGTATACCAGACCTATTGTGTACCTTGCCATGAGTTTGGCAAGGGGGTACGATAGTGATCCAGGAATGGATCACTGGACAGCGGTCAAAATTATCCTTAGTTACCTAAGAGGACTAAGGAAATGTTTCTCGATTATGGAGGTGACAAAGAGTTCATCGTAAAGGGTTACGTCGATGCAAGCTTTGACGCTGATCCGGATGACTCTGAGTCTCAATCTAGATACATATTGAAAGTGGGAGCAATTAGCTAAAGTAGCTCCGTGCAGAGCATTGTAGACATAGAAATTTGCAAAATACATACGGATCTGAATATGGCAGACCCGTTGACTAAAACTCTCTCACAAGCAAAACATGATCACACCTTTGTACTCTTTGGGTGCTAATCACATAGCGATGTGAACTAGATTATTGACTCTAGTAAACCCTTTGGGTGTTGGTCACATGGCGATGTGAACTATGTGTGTTAATCACATAAAGATGTGAACTATTGGTGTTAAATCACATGGCGATGTGAACTAAATTATTGACTCTAGTGCAAGTGGGAGACTGAAGGAAATATGCCCTAGAGGCAATAATAAAGTTGTTATTTATATTTCCTTATATCATGATAAATGTTTATTATTCATGCTAGAATTGTATTAACCGGAAACTTGATACATGTGTGAATACATAGACAAAACAAAGTGTCCCTAGTATGCCTCTACTTGACTAGCTCATTAATCAAAGATGGTTAAGTTTCCTGACCATAGACATGTGTTGTCATTTGATGAACGGGATCACATCATTAGGAGAATGATGTGATGGACAAGACCCATCCGTTAGCTTAGCCTAATGATCGTTAAGTTTTATTGCTATTGCTTTCTTCATGACTTATACATATTCCTCTGACTATGAGATTATGCAACTCCCGAATACCGGAGGAACACCTTGTGTGCTATCAAACATCACAATGTAACTGGGTGATTATAAAGATGCTCTACAGGTGTCTCCAAAGGTGTTTGTTGGGTTGGCACAGATCGAGATTAGGATTTGTCACTCCGAGTATCGGATAGGTATCTCTGGGCCCTCTCGGTAATGCCCATCATATGAAGCCTTGCAAGCAATGTGACTAATGAGTTAGTTGCGGGATGATGCATTACGGAACAAGTAAAGAAACTTGCCGGTAACGAGATTGAACTAGGTATGATGATACCGATGATCGAATCTCGGGCAAGTAACATACCGATGACAAAGGGAATAACGTATGTTGTTATGCGGTTTGACCGATAAAGACCTTCGTAGAATATGTAGGAGCCAATATGAACATCCAGGTTCCGCTATTGGTTATTGACCGGAGAT
Source organism: Thinopyrum elongatum (assembly GCA_011799875.1). Taxonomy (NCBI): domain Eukaryota; kingdom Viridiplantae; phylum Streptophyta; class Magnoliopsida; order Poales; family Poaceae; genus Thinopyrum; species Thinopyrum elongatum. Next base: position 471,510,257 of record CM022301.1, read on the forward strand.
GTGTCTCGGTCATGTCTACATAGTTCTCGAATCCAGGGTCCGCACGCTTAACGTTCGATGACGATTTGTATTATGAGTTATGTGATTTGATGACCAAAGTTTATTCGGAGTCCCGGATGAGATCACGGAGATGATGAGGAGTCTCGAAATGGTCGAGAGGTAAATATTCATATATTGGAAGGCTATATTCGGACATCGGAAAGGTTTCGAGTGATTCGGGTATTTTTCGGAGTACCGGGGAGTTACGGGAATTCACCGGGAGAAGTAATGGGCCTTATTGGGCCATACGGGAAAAGAGGAGGCAGGCCAAAGGGGAGGTGGTGCGCGCCCCCCTCCCATGGGTCCGAATTGGACTAGGGGAAGGGGGCGGCGCCCCCCCTTGCCCTTTTGTACTCCCTCTCTCTTTCCCTCTTTCCTTCTCTCCTACTCCGAAAAGGGAAAGGGATTCCTACTAGGACTTGGAAGTCCTAGTAGGACTCCCCCCTTGGTGCGCCCCCTCTAGGCTGGCCTCTCTCCCTCCCTCCTTTATATACGGGGGAGGGGGGCACCCCAAAGGCACACCAAGATTTGTCTTAGCCGTGTGCGGTGCCCCCCTCCACAATTACACACCTCGGTCATATCGTCGTAGTGCTTAGGCGAAGCCCTGCGCCGGTAACTTCATCATCATCGTCGCCACGCCGTTGTGCTGACGGAACTCTCCCTCGTCCTCAACTGGATCAAGAGCTCGAGGGACGTCATCAAGCTGAACATGTGCTGAACTCGGAGGTGCCTTACGTTCGGTGCTTGATCGGTTGGATCGGGAAGATGTTCGACTACATCAACCGCGTTATGCTAACGCTTCCGCTTTCGGTCTATGAGGGTACGTGGACATACTCTCCCATCTCGTTGCTATGCATCTCCTAGATAGATCTTGCGTGAACGTGGGATTTTTTTTGAAATTGCACGTTCCCCGACATAGTTCACACGGTGTCGTCTCAACGGATTTAGACGGTGCCCTATTTAACGTGAATGCGGCTGTCTCTAATGCATAACCCCAAAATGATAAAGGCAAATCGGTAAGAGACATCATAGAACGCACCATATCTAATAAAGTAAGGTTATGACGTTCGGACACACCATTAAGCTGTGGTGTTCCAGGTGGCGTGAGTTGTGAAACAATTCCACATTGTTTTAAATGAAGGCCAAACTCGTAACTCAAATATTCGCCTTCGCGATCAGATCATAGAAACTTTATTTTCTTGTTACGATGATTCTCCACTTCACTCTGAAATTCTTTGAACTTTTCAAGTGTTTCAGACTGTGTTTCATCAAGTAGATATACCCATACCTACTCAAATCATTTGTGAAGATCAGAAAATAACGATACCCGCCGCGTGCCTCAACACTCATCGGACCGCATACATCGGTATGTATTATTTCCAATAAGTCATTAGCTTGCTCCATTATTCTGGAAAACGGAGTTTTGATCATATTGCCCATGAGGCATGGTTCGCAAGTATCAAATGATTCATAATCAAGTGATTCCAAAAGTCCATCCGCATGGAGTTTCTTCATGCGCTTTACACCAATATGACCTAAACGGCAGTGCCACAAGTATGTTGCACTATCATTATCAACTTTGTATCTTTTGACATCAATATTATGAATATGTGTATCACTATGATCGAGATTCAATAAACCATTTACGTTGGGTGTATGACCATAGAAGGTTTTATTCATGTAAACAGAACAACAATTATTCTCTGACTTAAATGAATAACCGTATTTGCAATAAACATGATCTAATCATGTTCATGCTCAACGCACACACCAAATAACATTTATTTAGGCTCATCACTAATCCCGAAGGTAGAGGGAGTGTGCGATGGTGATCATATCAATCTTGGAAACACTTCCAACACACATCGTCACCTCGCCCTTAACTAGTCTTCGTTTCGAGTTTCTAATCTTAGCAACTCCTGTTTCGAGTTTCTAATCTTAGCAACTGAACCGGTATCAAATACCCAGGGGATACTACGAGCCCCAGTAAGGTACACATCAATAACATGTATATCAAATATACCTTTGTTTACTTTGCCATCCTTCTTATCTGCCAAGTATTTGGGGCAGTTCCGCTTCCAGTGACCATTTCCTTTGCAGTAGAAGCACTCAGTTTCAGGCTTGGGTCTAGCTTTGGGCTTCTTCACGGGAGCAGCAACTTGCTTGCTATTCCTTTTGAAGTTCCCTTTCTTTCCCTTGCCCTTTTTCTTGAAACTAGTGGACTTATTAACCATCAACACTTGATGCTCTTTCTTGATTTCTACCTCCGCCGATTTTAGCATCGCGAAGAGCTCGAAAATTGTTTTGGTCATTCCTTTCATATTATAGTTCATCACGAAGCTCTAGTAGCTTGGTGATAGAGACTGGAGAACTCTGTCAATCACTATCTTATCTGGAAGATTAACTCCCACTTGATTCAAGCGATTGTAGTACCCAGACATTCTGATCACATGCTCACTGGCTGAGCTATTCTCCTCCATCTTGTAGGCAAAGTACTTGTCGGAGGTCTCATACCTCTCAACACGGGCATGAGCCTAAAATACTAATTTTAGCTCTTGGAACATCTCATATGTTCCATGGCGTTCAAAACGTCTTTGGAGCCCCGGTTCTAAGCCGTAAAGCATGGCGCACTAAACTATCAAGTAGTCATCAGATCGAGCTTGTCAAACGTTCATAATGTCTGTATCAGCTCCTGTACCAGGTCTGTCACCTAGCGGTGCATCAAGGACATAATTCTTCTGTGCAGCAATAAGGATAATCCTCAGATCACGGACCCAGTCCGCATTATTGCTACCATCAACTTTCAACTTAGTTTTCTCTAGGAACGCATTAAAAATACAAGGGAACGGTAACACGGGCCATTGACCTACAACATAGATATGCAAATACTATCAAGACTAAGTTCACAATAAATTAAGTTCAATTAATCAAATTACTAATGAACTCCCACTTAAATAAACATCCCTCAAGTTATCTAAGTGATACATGATCCAAATCAACTAACCCATGTCCGATCATCACGTGAGATGGGGTAGTCATCAATGGTGAACATCTCTATGTTGATCATATCTACTATATGACTCACGTTCGACCTTTCGGTCTCTAGTGTTCCGAGACCATGTCTGTACATGCTAGGCTTGTCAAGTTTAACCCAAGTATTCTGCATGTGCAAAACTGTCTTACACCCGTTGTATGTGAACGTAGAGTGTATCACACCCGATCATCACGAGGTGCTTCAAAACGACGAACTTTGGGAATGGTGCATACTCGGGGATAACACTTTTATCTTGAAATTTAGTGAAGGGATCATCTTATAATGCTACCGCCATTCTAAGCAAAATAAGATGCATAAAGGATAAACATCACATGCAATCAAAATATGTGACATGATATGGCCATCATTATCTTGTGCTTTTGATCTTCATCTCCAAAGCATCGTCATGATCTCCATCTTCACCGGCTCGACACCTTGATCTCCATCGTTGCGTTGGGGTCGTCTCACCAACTATTGCTTCTACAACTATTGCTAACGCATAGCGATAAAGTAAAGCAATTACATGGCGCTTGCATTTCATACAATAATGAAGAGACAACCCTAAGGCTCCTGCCGGTTGTTGATATTACAAAACATGATGATCTCATACAACAACGTATATCACATCACATCTTGACCATATCACATCACAACATGCCCTGCAAAAACAAGTTAGACATCCTCTACTTTGTTGTTGCAAGTTTTACGTGGCTGCTACGGGCTTCTAGCAAGAACCGTTCTTAACTACGCAAAAACCACAACGGTGATTATCAAGTTTGTTGTTTTAACCTTCTTCAAGGACCAACCATAGTCAAATTTGATTCAACTAAAGTAGGAGAAACAGACACCCGCCAACCACCTTTATGCAAAACAAGTTGCATGTCAGTCGGTGGAACCGGTCTCATGTGCGTGGACATGTAAGGTTGGTCCGGGCCGCTTCATCCCACAATACCGTCGAATCAAAATAAGACATTGGTGGTAAGTAGTATGACTATCACCGCCCACAACTTCTTTGTGTTCTACTCGTGCATATCATCTACACATAGACCTGGCTCATGATGCCACTGTTGGGGAACGTTGCACGGAAAACAAAAAAAATTCTACGCACATGCAAGATCTATCCATAAAGATGCATAGCAACGAGAGGGGAGTGTATGTCTATGTACCCTCGTAGACCGTAAAGCGGAAGCATTTATTAACGCGGTTGATGTAGTGGAACTTCTTCGCGATCCAACCGATCAAGTACCAAATGTACGACACCTCCGCGTTCAGCACACGTTCAGCTCGATGACATCCTCGCCTTCTTGACCCAGCAAGACGGGCGAAGTAGTAGACGAGTTCTGGCAGCACGACGGCGTGGTGATGGTGGTGATGCAACAATCTCCGCAGGGCTTCGCTGAGCACTACGAAAATATGACCGAGGACGAACTAGAGGGAGAGGGGCGCCGCAAATGGCTTGGGGATCGTGGTGTATGTTTCCCCTCTACCTCCACACATATATATAGGTGGGGGGAGGAGGGGCTGCCCAAGGGCGCCCCCAAGGTGGCCGGCGGCCAGCCTTGGGCTCCTACCCTAGGAGCGCCCCCTTTCCTTCCTATGGTGCAGGGGAGAAGGCAGGAGGGGAGGCGCCCCCCCTTTTCCTTTTTCTCAAGTAGGAGAGAAGGTAAGAGGGGGCTAGCCCTCTTCCCTTCCTTTCCCTAGGGCTGGCACCATGAGGTGGGGTGCACCAGCCCCATGTGGGCTGGTGTGCTCTCCCTCATTGGCCCAATAAACCCAATAACTCCCCGTAGGTCTCCCGGAACCCCTTCCGGTGATCCGATAAATACCCGGTACTTCTGAAACCTTTCCGGTGACCAAATACTATCGTCCTATATATCAATCTTTACCTCCGAACCATTCCGGAGCTCCTTGTCATGTCCGTGATCTCATCCGGGACTCCAAACAACATTCGGTCATCAACTCACATAACTCATATAATACTATATCGTCAACGAACATTAAGCGTGCGGACCCTACGGGTTCGAGAATGATGTAGACATGGCCGAGACGCCTCTCCGGTCAATAACCAATAGCGGGACCTAGATGCCCATATTGGTTCCTACATATTCTATGAAGATCTTTATCAGTCGAACCTTTATCACAACATACATAATTCCCTTTGTCTGTCGGTATGTTACTTGCCCGAGATTCGATCGTTAGTATCTTCATAACTAGTTCAATCTCGTTACTGGCAAGTCTCTTTACTCGTTCTGTAATACATCATCTCATAACTAACTCCTTAGTCACTTTGCTTGCAAGCTTCTTGTGATGCTGTATTACCGAGAGGGCCCAGAGATACCTCTCCGATACTCGGAGTGACAAATCCCAATCTCGATTCATGCCAACTCAACAGACACCTTCGGAGATACCTGTAGAGCATCTTTATGATCACCTAGTAATGTTGTGACGTTTGATAGCACACAAGGCATTCCTCTGGTATCCGGGAGTTGCATGATCTCATGGTTGAAGGAACATGTATTTGTCATTAAGAAAGCAGTAGCAATAAACTGAACGATCATATGCTAAGCTAACGGATGGGTCTTGTCCATCACATCATTCTCCTAATGATGTGATCCCGTTATCAAGTGACAACACATGTCCATGGTTAGGAAACCTTAACCATCTTTGATCAATGAGCTAGTCTAGTAGAGGCTCACTAGGGACACGGTATTTGTTTATGTATTCACACATGTATTTAAGTTTCCGGTCAATACAATTCTAGCATGAATAATAAACCTTTATCATGAATAAGGAAATATAATAATAACAACTTTATTATTGCCGCGAGGGCATATTTCCATCAACTTGCCACTGCCATAAAGTGATGTCCTCCTATTCTCAAATTTGGGATTAAGTCCATTCAGAAAATCCCTAACGCGCCTCCTCTCTGTCCATCTATTGTATTTTTCAATACATTTGCCACACTCCATCTCGATTGGATCACAATAATCCAAATTGCTCCAAAGTCATTTTAGTTCGGAAACATAGTCAACCACCGTCTTCTCGCCTTGGCACAAATCTTGTAACTCCTTCGGAATCTTGCAAGCAAGCATTTCGTTTCCTACTCCTGAGAATGTCCCTTTTAGTAACCTCCAAATTTCAGAAGATTCTTTAATCCTTTCAACTTGTTTGGCAATCTGAGGTGATAGAGAGCTCAATAACCACGCCCTCACTAGTGCATTTGTCATCTTCCACTTCTGACCTTCTTTGGAACTCTCATCCATAGGCTTCTCCACCGGTCCTAGAATGTAAGCTTCAAGCTTCCTAGAAACCAAGATGATCTCCGCATGCTCTGCCCAACTCACGTAATTTTTTGGTCCTTCTAATTTTACATGGGCATTTGCAAAGGATGTATATCCTGTTTTGCCTCCACTTCTGATCTTGAGCTCCCTGCTTGCTAATCGCATCAAACAACACCAGATAATTCTCATCCATGGCCTGCAAGATAGCAGCAAGCCCCCCTGCTGTGACTGTCCCTGGAGCACTACCATTGCCTGCCATATCTTCAATTCCTCCACACTCAGCAGCAAAAGCAGCAGTAACGCTCAATCTCTCTTCTTTACAAGCTCTCTGCTGCTCTCTACTATCCCTTTATCCCTTTTCAGAGACCACACAGCAGCAACCCTCAATCTCTCTTCTTCCTCCCCAAATCTGTAGCAGCAGTCCCCTATTTCTCCAAATCGAAACAACAACAAGAACCTTCTCCCTTCTGCTCCTCTTTTCTCTGATCCAGGGAGCCCCACAACCTTTTTCAGGTAGCCCTGATTCGACTCCCCACCGCCGTACTGGGTCTCAATCCCGCTGCCTTCACCCCCCGAACGCCCAACACTATCCACACGAGCGTCACCAGGATGTATCTTGCCAAAGCTCTGATGCCATGTTGATTAACACTCACTGAATCCTCTCCAAGATTAGAGTTTGGAGGATAAGAGGGGAAAAGAACTCTCGAAGTTTTGGTCAGGGTAGCAAAACCTAGATTCACTCTCCTGTACAGGATATTTACAGAGTTGCAACTTTACACATAAGACCTCTAACTATCTTACTTTTGCAACATAAGGACCACCAACAGTAGTAATGTGATAACCTAGCCGCACTGGTTATGCGTAATTTAATTTACTCCCTTCCACTGCAATATTATCTTAACCACTCGAGTAGTTGAAAAATTCCTTCACGACTGTGAAAATCTAGCCGTACATGCACGCGAGTTAAAGCACATGCACGCGAAGGGCATGTATAATAGTGCTATCTTAGAAGTGCGATAAATGCTGATGTGAAGGAGAGAGAATCCATAAGAGAAGGATTGTCTTCTTTTATTTAAGAAATGATCTCTTAGCACAATATGTCTCACCATGTTTTTAGTAATAGCTAGTTATTAAAGATAACGCTAAGATATAAGCCATTGTAGACATATTTTTTTTGTCTTTTTGTCATATCTAAAGTATATGCAAGGTTTAAGAACAGCCGCTCCATTCCATGGTCGTACGGAAATCGGATAGCACTTGTTCGTGTGTGGAGTAGTTTCGATCATACATTATTTACATGGACGTGACTAGGGAGCAGCCAGCTGCTCCCTAGCGTTCCCTGGCAGCCTCCCCAAAAAGGCAAGTTTCTGTCCCGCCCTCTCAAAAAAGGAAAGTCTCTGGTTCAGCCCCGATCCCCCCGACACCCGCAGCCCACGATGCTAGAAAACTCCTGGCCCCCCACCCACGTGCTTCCTCCCCCAGCCAGCCCCCTCCCTTTCACGCCTTCTCTCCCCTCTCCCCACCTATCCCTGTCCCCATCTTCTTCTCCCCAAGACACAAAGGGACGGCCAAATCCTTTCCCCCTGATCCAGAAAGTTTAAGATCCCTACAATGGTGACTTGATTAGGGTTGATTCAAACAATGAAATTTACAAAAAAAAAATACACAAAACAGAGAAGGGGTGACCCAGGCAGTAGAATAAACAGGCACAGAGGTCAGATTTCATCTTGCTGCATAAATTTCATACCATCTTTTGGGCAAGTTGATATGATGTGCATGCAAGTCTGGAATGATTTCCAGGCAACTCGTGCTGAAAACACAGGGAAAACCCTCTCTTGGAAGTACTATTCTAGTTTATGCATGGATTTTTTGCAATTATCCACAGAGTGTTGTAGGTTGCACGAGGCTGCTGTTTTTGGTTGATCTTTAAGCTTGTCAAAGCTTTTGGGGAAGTTGTGTATATGTGTAGGCAATCAGGGAGAAAAAAATGCAGGCAACTCATGTTTCTTGTGTGGTAGAAAAATAAATTAAGGACAAAGAGGTCTTCAAAGTTAAACGTTTGGCTATTACTAGTGAATTTTTGGGACAAATATCTCCTTGAACTACAGGTTGCGCAATTGTAGCAATAGCTGCTGTGTTTTGTTGTGAATTTTGCTAATGGATTTTGGGCAATGTATCTGTCTAGGGCTTTGTTGTAACTGTAGCTGCTGTGTTGGTTGTACTTCTAGTTGTTCACATATCTAGGCAAGTTTCTACAATGTTTGGGAAAGTAGGGAATGGTTTAGAGGCAACTCATGTTTATTTGGTTGTGTGAAAAAAGAAACATAACCCTCTTGAAGTTCTGGTTTTAGCTTTTGCTTTGGATTTTGGACAGGTATCTCCTAGGTTGATGTTGTGCATGCAGGTGAAAAAAGAGATTGCTTTATTGGCCACCCACGCTCAAAACCCCGAGAAGCAAAAAACGGATAACTTTTTTTGCACCTTTATATGGATGTCTTCTAAGGAAAAACTTGCATATTTTGCTCGCGCAATATTTACCTAACCAGCCCACATATCGAATCAAGGAATTGAGCGAGCTATTGGGGGCTGTGTGAAGTTTACCTTGAAGTGTGTAGTGAAAATATGTCTTGCTTGCTAAAAATGAACTAGGGTGTAGAGGAGGAAAGAAAGAGAAGGTTTGATTTTTTCCTCACCTTGTTCATCATGATTGCAATTCTTTTTCCAGTGTTTTCCCCTTGTCTCGCCCAACATGAGCAACTAGTATTGATTTGCACGGCACCTATTGCAAGAAAACGGTAAAAAGGAATTAGTGAGCAACTATAGCGGTTTTTAAGAAAATCAAGTATTGACAAAAAGCTAGTCCTGTCAGTAGATGAAAACTGTTTGTTGGGTTGCTTTTTGTATAGAAACCACTTGATGCTTTTCTTAGGTTGCTTTTTGCACTAGAAATGTGTTGAAAAAACAAAAAAATATCAGCTAAGTTCTAGGGTTTGTTTAAGCAAAATCAGTGTTAGTAGTAAGCAACTCTTGTGTGTTTGAGGTAACTCCTCTTTTCTTGCTGAAACAAAAAAGTTGGATAGCTTTGTGAGTACCTAGAAGTGGACCTTGAAGCTTCTTGCTTGGGCGTGTGCACAAAACCTCAAATTTTTTGATTTGACATCCTTTTAGAATTTAGTGAGGCCTTGCAAACAAAACAAACAATTTGTTTAGGCAAGAATATCTATGAAACCATATTTACAAAACTTAGGTGATTTTTTTAGAGTAAACTTAGGTGATTTAGGAAAGTACTTTTTATATGTAGACAACTTATTCTATTGGAAATAAAAATTTTGTGCAAACAAAATCACTTTTTTGCTAAAAAATATATATCTCTGACAACTCGCCAGCCTTTCTAGCAACTACATAACATGTGTTGGGCAAGTTTTGGGCGAAATAAAACCCATCGCTCTCAGGGGCGGATCTTTTGGGCAACTCACGCTAGCATCTCTAGCAACTAACTATCATACATTGGGCAAGCTTTGGACACTCTCAGCTCGAGTCATCGACGATTCCAGCCCCCGCATCTCGGGAGCGGTTCTTTTGGGCAACTCACGCCAGCATCTCTAGCAACTACCCATCATGCATTGGGCAAGTTTTGGACTCTTTCGGCTCATCATGCATTGGGCAAGTTTTGGACTCTTTCGGCTCGAGTCATCGACGATTCCAGCCCCTGTATCTCGGAAGCAGATCTTTGGGGCAACTCACGCCGGCATATCTAGCAACTAACCATCGCACACTGGGCAAGTTTCGGACACCCTCGGGTCGAGTCATCGATGATTCCAACCCCCGCATCTTGGGAGCGGATCTTTTGGGCAACTCATGCCAGCATCTCTATCAACTAACTATCATGCATTGGGCAAGTTTTGGACACTCTCGGCTCGAGTCATCAACAATTCTGGCCGGCGCATCTCGGGAGCGGATCTTTTGGGCAGCTCATGCCGGCATCTCTAGCAACTAACTATCATGTGTTGGGCAAGTTTTGGACACTCCCGGCTTGAGTCATCGACGATTCCAGCCCCCGCATCTTGGGAGCGGATCTTTTGGGCAACTCACGCCAGCATCTCTAGCAGCTAACTCTCATGTGTTAGGCAAGTTTTGGACACTCTCGGGTTGAGTCATCGATGATTCCAGCCCCCGCATTCCAAGTCTCACCCTCGCGCTCAAAAATATCGATTTTCCCATAAAGATGCCCCCCACACACACCCCTCTTCAACCTCCCTATTCCGCCTCTATCACACATAATTATATATGTGAGTACAAAAACACATGCTTAGGGGTGTCGATTTCGAGATACTTATCAGCGATTTGCAGCCCAGTTCTTCGACTACTCGAGACAACGCTTTCCCGGATCTAGCTCCACCCCACTAGGTGGCCGCAATATACAAATAGTGCTGCCCCCTTGGCTCTTCCTCTTTCTTCGCTTGTTGTTCACCGGTACTCCGACACCTCTCTCCTCCCTTCCGCTTGCTGGTTGCCGTAAATCATATGCCAAAAAAATATTGCAGGCAACTTCCTGACATTATTAGGCAATTTAGTGTAGAAATCATTGACTAGAAGGAAGCATGGTGTTTGGCTAGAACTCAGTGTCCAAAAAAGGTTATAGATTGACTAGAAGAAAACATGTTTTTTTAGTCATGACTTTCTTGGTCTGAAGTACAGTCCACTGATGTTTGCTTGAACTACGTCGGTATTTCCCCAAAGAGGAAGGGATGATGCAGCGCATCAACGGTAGGTATTTCCCTCAGTGATGAGACCAAGGTTATCGAACCAGTAGGAGAACCACGCAACACCACGTAAACAACTCCTGCACACAAAGAACAAATACTTGCAACCTGACGTAAGAGAGGGGTTGTCAATCCCTCACGGGTAAAAGGATAGGTAAAATTGTAGTAGATTGGATAAATAGATCTCGCGGGAACGCGAGATAAAATAAATAAGTAAAAATTGTAGCAAGGTATTTTTGTATTTTTGGATTAATAGATCTGAAAGCAAATAAAAATAGATCGCGAAGGCAAATATATTAAAGAAGAAGAGACCCGGGGCCCGTAGGTTTCACTAGTGGCTTCTCTCGAGAAAAATAGCAAACGGTGGGTAAACAAATTACTGTTGGGCAATTGATAGAACTTCAAATAATCATGACGATATCCAGGCAATGATCATTATATAGGCATCACGTCCAAGATTAGTAGACCGACTCCTGCCTGCATCTACTACTATTACTCCACACATCGACCGCTATCCAGCATGCATCTAGTGTATTAAGTTCATGGAAAAACGGAGTAATGCAATAAGAACGATGACATGATGTAGACAAGATCTATTTATGTAGAAATAGACCCCACCTTGTTATCCTTAATAGCAACGATACATACGTGTCGTTTCCCCTTCTGTCACTGGGATCAAGCACCGTAGGATCGAACCCATCACAAAGCACCTCTTCCCATTGCAAGATAAATAGATCAAGTTGGCCAAACAAAACCCAAATATCGGAGAAGAAATACAAAGCTATAAGCAATCATGCATATAAGAGATCAAAAAAGACTCAAATAACTTTCATGGATAAAAACATAGATCTGATCATAAACTCAAAGTTCATCGGATCCCAACAAACACACCGCAAAGAGAGTTACATCAAATAGATATCCAAGAGACCATTGTATTGAGAATCAAACTAGAGAGAGAAAGCCATCTAGCTACTAATTACGGACCCGTAGGTCTACAATGAACTACTCACGCATCATCGGAGAGGCACCAATGAGGATGATGAACCCCTCCGTGATGGTGTCTAGATTGGATCTGTGGTTTCTGGAACTTGCGGCGGCTGGAATTGATTTTCGTCGACTCCCCTAGGGTTTCTGGAATATTGGGGGTATTTATAGAGCAAAGAGGCGGTGCGGGAGGTCTCCGAGATGGGCACAACCCACCAGGGCGCGCCTGGGGGCCCAGGCGCGCCCCGGTGTCTTGTGCTCACCTCGGGCCCCCTCTTCGGTACTTCTTTGGCCCACTGGATGTCCTCTGGTCCAAAAAAAATCTCCAAAAAGTTTCGCTGTGTTTGGACTCCGTTTGGTATTGATTTCCTGCGATGTAAAAAACAAGCAGAAAACAGCAACTGGCACTGGTCACTATGTCAATAGGTTAGTCCCAAAAATGATATAAAGTTGATATAAAATGATTGTAAAACATCCAAAAAAGATAATATAACAGCATGGAACAATAAAAAATTATAGATACGTTGGAGACGTATCAGCATCCCCAAGCTTAATTCCTGCTCGTCCTCGAGTAGGTAAATGATAAAAACAGAATTTTTGATGTGGAATGCTGCCTAACATGTTCATCACATATTCTTTTCTTTGTAGCATGGACATTTGGACTTTTATATGGTTCAAAGCAATAGTCTAGTTTTGACATGAGGACTTTGATACTCAAGCATATCAACAAGCAACCATGTCTTTCAAAATATCAACACTAAAGCAAGTTATCCCTAGCCCATTATGCTCAATCCTTGATCCATTCATGAAACACACTCGAATATTAGCTACACCCAATGCTCAAGTACGATCATAGTGCCCGTTAGTTGGTGCTTTATAAGAGAAGATGGAGACTCAAGTAAAAATAAAAATTGCATAAAGTAAAAGAAAGGCCCTTCGCGGAGGGAAGTAGAGATTTGTAGAGGTGCCAGAGCTCAAAGCTTAAGTTGAGAGATAAAAACATTTTGAGAGGCATACTTTTCCCACCGACGAAAACGACTTAGAGTTTCCAATACTTTCCATGGTAGATATATCATAGGCGGTTCCCAAACAGAAATTAAAGTTTATTCCTTTTTCCACCATTTCTTTCACTTTCCATGGCTAGCCGTATCCACGGGTGCCCTCCATACCAACACTTTCCAAGGAATTTATTATTTGACAACATAAAGTAAATTCATTTTTCATTTCGGGACTGGGCATCCCTAATACCTTGCCGTACTCTCGTGCAATGACAAGTGAATAAACACTCATCGTGAGAATAACACATCTAGCATGGAAAAATATCGGCCACCCCTCACCGCCTCGCGAGCGGTACGAGCACACAAAAGAGAAATTTATTTTGAAAATTAGAGATGGCACATACAAATTTGCTTAGAACGGCATGGAAATACCGCATATAGGTAGGTATAGTGGACTCATATGGCAAAACTGGTTTAAAGGGTTTTGGATGCACAAGTAGTGATCATACTTAGTGCAAATGAAGGCTAGCAAAAAGATTGAGAAGCGTCCAACCAAGAAACGAAAAATCTCGTAAGAAAGCATTAAGCATAATTAACACCAAATAATGCACCACAAGTAGGATATAATTTCATTGCATAACTATTGACTTTCGTGCTTGCATAGGGAATCACAAACCTTAACACCAATATTCTTACTAAAGCATAATTACTCATCAACATGACTCACATATCACTATCATCATATCTCAAAACTATTACTAAGAATCAAGTTTATTTTGTCCAATGATCTTCATGAAAGTTTTTATTATATCCTTCTTGGATATCTATCACTTTGGGACTAGTTTCATATGTTGCTTTTAATAAGCTCAAACAAATATAAGTGAAGAACATGAGCATAATATTTCTTTCTCTCAAATTAATCTAAGTGAAGCAAGCGAGAATTTCTTTAAAATTTTACTAACTCCCAAATAAATCTAAGTGAAGCATGAGAGCATTTCTTCAAAAATAACAAAGCACACCGTGCTAAAAAAAATATAAGTGAAGCACTAGAGCAATTCCATAGCTCATAAAAATTTAAGTGAAGCATAGGAGCAAGCATAGCATAATATTTGGCTCTCCCAAAAAGGTGTGTCCAGCAAGGATTCAAGACTTAAAATAAAAAGCAAAACAAGCAAAGACTCATATCATACAATACGCTCCAAGCAAAACTCATAATATGTGACGAATAAAAATATAGCTCCAAGTAAAATACCGATGGTCGTTAGAAGAAAGAGGGGATGCCACTCGGGGGCATCCCCAAGCTTAGTTGATTGATACTTCTTGAATATTATCTTGGGGTGCCTCGGGCATCCCCAAGCTTAGCCTTTTGCTAATCCTTATTCCTTCATCCATCGTAATCTCACCCAAAACTTGAAAACTTCAATCACACAAAACTCAACAAAACCTTCGTGAGATCCGTTAGTATAAGAAAGCAAATCACTACTATAAGTACTGTTGAAAACCCATTCATATTTTATTTTTGCATTATACCTACTGTATTCCAACTTTTCTATGGCAAAAACTCTTCAAAGGAAACCATAGAATCATCAAAACAAGCACACAACGCAAAGAAAACAGAATCTGTCAGAAACGGAACAGTCTGTAGAAATCTGAAAACTTGGACTACTTATGTAACTCCAAAAATTCTGAAAAAATTGGAAAGAGTGAACAATTTGTTTATTAATCTTATGAAAAAATAATCAAATCAAAATAACTCTTCTATTAAAAATAATAATTGTTTTCCTGAGCACAAAAGTTTCTGTTTTTCAGCAAGATCAAATCAACTATCACCCAAATCATCCCAAAGGCTTTGCTTGGCAGAAACACTAATTTAAACCACAAAAACACATCTAACCAGAGGCATAATTGGGTATTTTATTGAAAACAGCAAGAAAACCAAAAAGCAATAAGATACAAGTTGGGTTGCCTCCCAACGAGCGCTATCGTTTTACGCCCCTAGCTAGGCATAAAGCAAAGGATCTAAGTATTGTCATCTTTATTTCGAGATCCATAAGATGCCCTCATGATTGATTCATATGGTGGCTTAATTCTAGTTCTAGGGAAGCGTTCCATGCCCTTCCTTAGTGGAAATTGAAATTTAATATTGCCTTCTTTCATATCAATCACGGCACCAATAGTACGTAAAAACGGTCTACCAAGTATAATTGGACAAGACAGATTGCAATCAATATCAAGGACAATAAAATCTATGGGCAAATAATTCCTATTTGCAAGAATAAGAACATCATTAATTCTTCCCATAGGCTTTTTAATAGTAGAATCGCCAAGTGCAAATTTAAAGAGCATTCTTCAATATCGGTAAGACCAAGCACATCACATAAAGATTTCGGAATTGTAGAAACACTAGCACCCAAGTCACATAAAGCAAAGCACTCATAATTTTTAATCTTGACTTTGATAGTAGGTTCCCATTCATCTTGTAATATTCTAGGAATTGAAACTTCTAATTCCAACTTTTCTTCAAAAGCTTTCATCATAGCATCAACAATATGTTTAGTAAAAGCTTTATTTTGTTCGTAAGCATGGGGTGAATTTATCATGGATTGCAACAAAGAAATACAATCAACCAAAGAGCAACTATCATAATTAAAGTCTTTGTAATCCAAAAGAGTGGGCACATCACTAGTTAAAGTCTTGACCTCTTTAAACCCACTTTTATCAAGTTTTTCAACAAGATTTTCACCCTCCAAATTATCGGGACGCCTTCTAGCTAAAGTTGACTCTTCTCCAGTCCCTTTTTCATTAATCTTAATTTTACTAAACAAGGAATCAATAGAAGAAACACCAATCATTTTAAGATCTTCATCACTTTTATGAAAGCAATCACTAGAAAACGCTTTTTTCTAAAAATTCTCGTCTAGCTCTAAGCATACCGGTTCTTTTCTTACTTTCATCCATAGAAACATAAAGAGCTTTAATTGATTCTTAAACCTTAGGCACAGAATTTTTCATCTTGAGATTTTCTACATCATGCGAAATTCTATCAATACTTCTAGACATATCATCAAACTTATTCAGCTTTTCTTCTATTGTAGCATTGAAAACCTTTTGAGTATTGATAAATTCTTTAATATTATTCTCAAGATCATAGGTGTTCCTATTATTATTATAAGAAGGATTACCATAATTATTAGAGGAATTACTAGGGAAAGGCCTAGGATTATAATTACCTCTATAAGCATTGTCATTGAAATTGTTTCGCGAAATAAAGTTCACATCTATGGCATCACTATTTTGCTCAATCAAAGTAGACAATGGCATATCATTAAAATCAATAGGAGCATTTTTATTAGCAACCAATTTCATAAGAGCATCAACTTTTTCACTCAAAGAAGAAATTTCTTCAACCGAATTAACTTTTTTACTAGTAGGAGCTCTTACGGTATGCCATTGTGAATAATTTGCCATAATGTTATCAAGCAATTTAGTAGCTTCACCCAAAGTAATTTCCATAAAAGTACCCCCCGCGGCGGAATCTAAGAGATTACGAGAAACAAAATTCAATCCCGCATAATTTTTTTGAATGATCATCCAAAGATTTAACCCATGAGTTGGGCAATTCCTTAGCATCATTTTCATCCTTTCCCAAGATTGTGCAACATGCTCATGCTCAAGTTGCTTGAAATTCATAATCTGGGTTCTAAGGGAAATAATTTTTGCGGGCGGAAAATACTTAGTGATAAAAGCATCTTTGCACTTATTCCAATAATCGATACTATTGCGAGGCAAAGAAGAAAACCAAATTTTTGCGTGATCTCGCAAAGAAAACGGAAATAATTTAAACTTCACAATATCTTTGTCCACATCTTTTTTCTTTTGCATATTGCATAAATCCACGAATGTGTTAAGATGGGACGTGGCATCCTCATTAGGAGTACCGGAAAATTGACCTTTCATAACAAGATTCAACAAAGCGGCATTAATATCACAAGACCCCGCGCTAGTGGCGGGAGGAGCAATCGGAGTGCTAATAAAATCATTGTTGTTGGTATTTAAGAAATCACACAACTTGGTGTTCTCTTGAGTCATTGTGACTACGCAACAAGATTGCATTCAAAAACAGATCTGACGAGAAAACGGCGAACGAAAAAGAGGGCGAATAAAACGACAAATTTTTGTGAAGTGGGGAGAGGAAAACGAGAGGCAAATGGCAAATAATATAAATTGCAAGGAGATGAGATTTGTGATTAGGAACCTAGTAGATGTTGATGATGTCTCCCCGGCAACGGCGCCAGAAATTCCTTTTGATGTTTGCTTGAACTACGTTGGTATTTCTCCAAAGAGGAAGGGATGATGCAGCACAGCAACGGTAGGTATTTCCCACAGTGATGAGACCAAGGTTATCGAACCAGTAGGAGAACCACGCAACACCACGTAAACAACTCCTGCACACAAAGAACAAATACTTGCAACCTGACGTAAGAGAGGGGTTGTTAATCCCTCACGGGTAAAAGGATAGGTAAATTGTAGTAGATTGGATAAATAGATCTCGCGGGAACGCGAGATAAAATAAATAAGTAAAAATTGCAGCAAGGTATTTTTGTATTTTTGGATTAATAGATCTGAAAGCAAATAAAAATAGATCACGAAGGCAAATATATTAAAGAAGAAGAGACCCGGGCCCCGTAGGTTTCACTAGTGGCTTCTCTCGAGAAAAATAGCAAATGGTGGGTAAACAAATTACTGTTGGGCAATTGATAGAACTTCAAATAATCATGACGATATCCAGGCAATGATCATTATATAGGCATCACGTCCAAGATTAGTAGACCGACTCCTGCCTGCATCTACTACTATTACTCCACACATCGACCGCTATCCAGCATGCATCTAGTGTATTAAGTTCATGGAAAAACGAAGTAATGCAATAAGAACGATGACATGATGTAGACAAGATCTATTTATGTAGAAATAGACCCCACCTTGTTATCCTTAATAGAAACGATACATACGTGTCGTTTCCCCTTCTGTCACTGGGATCAAGCACCGTAAGATCGAACCCATCACAAAGCACCTCTTCCCATTGCAAGATAAATAGATCAAGTTGACCAAACAAAACCCAAATATCGGAGAAGAAATACGAAGCTATAAGCAATCATGCATATAAGAGATCAAAGAAGACTCAAATAACTTTCATGGATAAAAACATAGATCTGATCATAAACTCAAAGTTCATCGGATCCCAACAAACACACCGCAAAGAGAGTTACATCAAATAGATATCCAAGAGACCATTGTATTGAGAATCAAACTAGAGAGAGAAAGCCATCTAGCTACTAATTACGGACCCGTAGGTCTACAATGAACTACTCACGCATCATCGGAGAGGCACCAATGAGGATGATGAACCCCTCCGTGATGGTGTCTAGATTGGATCTGTGGTTTCTGGAACTTGCGGCGGCTGGAATTGATTTTTGTCGACTCCCCTAGGGTTTCTAGAATATTGGGGGTATTTATAGAGCAAAGAGGAGGTGCGGGAGGTCTCCGAGATGGGCACAACCCACCATGGTGCGCCTGGGGGCCCAGGCGCGCCCCGGTGTCTTGTGCTCACCTCGGGCCCCCTCTTCGGTACTTCTTTGGCCCACTGGATGTCCTCTGGTCCAAAAAAAATCTCCAAAAAGTTTCGCTACGTTTGGACTCCGTTTGGTATTGATTTCCTGCGATGTAAAAAACAAGCAGAAGACAGCAACTGGCACTGGGCACTATGTCAATAGGTTAGTCCCAAAAAATGATATAAAGTTGATATAAAATGATTGTAAAACATCCAAAAATGATAATATAACAGCATGGAACAATAAAAAATTATAGATACGTTGGAGACGTATCATCCACAACTTCTTACTTTTCCTTGCTCAGTGATGTACTACTGGCTAACAAAAGTGCTAACAGGGGAATTGGGTTCAGCTCTAACTAACGAAGGAGATCTAGTGAATTGATCAAACAGATGGAACTGTCAGTGCACACATCAAAACAATATCCTATTGTTAACTACATCTTGTGTGTGGCATCAACGACCACTGGAAGACAACGAATCTTTCATTCAGATGCAGTGTTGCTTTCCCCTAGGAGAGTTTACTTTAATGTGTACTAAAAATAGCGTAACAATAATAATATGTGCTAATCCTTTGTGAAACCAATGTGATTCTGGCGGCATTATTCAACACGCACTAATGTGCTTATACTTGTACACATATCTTGTAGTATTAGAAGTTTAGAACTGACGGAGTTGTAACTGTATAAACCATCCAAGTAGGCCTTTTTTATTATTGAACTAATGTGTTCCTGTACAAGTTTCAGTCTAGCTGATATGGACACCATATTCAATAGAAATCTTTAACTAGGCAGACAGACATATCATGCAACCAACTAACAAAATCGTCCCAAAATCATTAGGCAATCAAATCATTAAGCTGATTGATGACCCACAAGTATAGGGGATCAATCGTAGTCCTTTCGATAAGAGTGTCGAACCCAAAGAGGAGCAGAAGGAAATGACAAGCGGTTTTCAGCAAGGTAATGTCTGCAAGCACTTTATAAGTAACGAGTAGTTTGGTAGCAAGATAATTTGTAACGAGCAAGTAACGGTAATGGTAACAAAAGTGCAGCAAGGTAGCCCAATCCTTTTGAGGCAAAGGACAGGCCAAAACGATCTCTTATGATAAGCAAAGTGTTCTTGAGGGTACATGGGAATTTCATCTAGTCACTTTCATCATGTTGGTTTGATTTGTGTTCGCTACTTTGATAATTTGATATGTGGGTGGACCGGTGCTTAGGTGCTGTTCTTACTTGAACAAACCTCCTACTTATGATTAACCCCCTCGCAAGCATCCGCAACTACGAGAAAAGTATTAAGAATAAATCTAACCATAGCATTAAACTTTTGGATCCAAATCAGTCCCTTACGGAATAGCGCATAAACTAGGGTTTAAGCTTCTGTCACTCTCGCAACCCATCATCTAATAACTACTCCACAATGCATTCCCTTAGGCCCTAATAAGGTGAAGTGCCATGTAGTGGACATTCACATGACACCACTAAGGGAATCACAACATACATATCATCAAAATATCGAACACATATCAAGTTCACATGATTACTTGCAACAAGATTTCTCCCGTGACCTCAAGAACAAAAGTAACTACTCACTAATGATAATCATGCTCAAGATCAGAGGGGTATTAAATAGCATAATGGATTTGAACATATAATCTTCCACCAAATAAACCATATAGTAATCAACTACAAGATGTAATCAACACTACTAGTCACCCACAAGTACCAATCTATAGTTCCGGTACAAAGATTGAACACAAGAGATGAACTAGGGTTTGAGAGGAGATGGTGCTATTGAAGATGTTGATGGAGATTGCCCTCCCCAAGATGGGAGAGTTGTTGGTGATGATGACGACGATGATTTCCTCCTCCGGGAGGGAAGTTCCCCCGGCGGAATCGCTCTGCCGGAGGGCAAAAGTGCTCCTGCCCAAGTTCCGCCTCGAGACGGCGGCGCTTCGTCCCGAAAGTCCTCTCCTTATTTTTTCTAGGTCAAAATGACTTATATACCAGAAGAGGGGCACCGGAGGTGGGCCGAGGAGGGCACAACCCACCAGGGCGCGCCCAGGTGGGTTGTGCCCACCTGGTGGGCCCCCTCCGGTAGTTATTTGCTCCAATAGTTCTTATTTATTCCATAAAAATTCCTCATGAAGTTTCAGCTCATTTGGAGTTGTGCAGAATAGGTAGCCTGACGTAGCTTTTTCAGGTCTAGATTTCCAGCTGCCGGAATTCTCCCTCTTTGTGTGAACCTTGCATATTATGAGAGAAAAGGCATTAGAATTACTCCAAAAAGCATTATTATGCATAAAAACATAATAAATAATAGTAGGAAAACATGATGCAAAATGGACGTATCAACTCCCCCGAGCTTAGACCTCGCTTGTCCTCAAGCGAAAACCGAAATCGAAAAACATGTCCACATGCTTAGAGAGAGAGGTGTCGATAAAAACAAAATACGCACATAGAAGCATCATGTATATTATTATAACAGCAACCAACTTTAATATAGAACTTTATCATAGAACTTTTATCATATAACTTCTCATGAACAAGTAACAATTCATCACAACATCGAAGTATAAAGCATAAACTCTATTGAAAACCAACAAACTATGTTCGCAGTCAACTTTGCAACTACAATTCGTCATTGATACGTCTCCGTCATATCTATAATTTTTGATTGTTTCATGCCAATATTATACAACTTTCACATATTTTTGGCAACTTTTTATATGATTTATTGGACTAACCTATTGATCCAGTGCCAAGTGCCATTTCCTGTTTGTTTCATGTTTTTTGTTTCGCAGAAAATCCATATCAAACGAAGTCCAAATGCAATAAAATTTTACGAAGAATTATTTTGGAATATTTGTGATTTTTGGGAGTTGGAATCATCGCAAACGGAGGCCCACACACACCACAAGACACCTGGGCGCGCCCCAGGCCCCAGGCGCGTGGTGATGTCTTGTGCTCACCTCGTACGTCGGTTGGGGCTCTACTTCGGGCGCAAGGAAGCTTATATCCGGAAAAAAAATCATGTTAAAATCTCAGCGCAATCAGAGTTACAGATCTCTGGGAATATAAGAAATGGTTTTCGGCCATATCTGGGGAACGCGAAACAGAAAAGAACAGAGAGGGAGATCCAATCTCGGAGGGGCTCCTGCCCCTCCACCGCCATGGAGGCCATGGACCAGAGGGGGAACTCTCCTCCCATCTAGGGGGGAGGCCAAGGAAGAAGAAGGAGGGGGGCTCTCTCCCCCTCTCTCCCGGTGGCGCTAGAGTGCCGCCGGGGCAAGGATCTTGACGACGATCTACATCAACAATCTTGCTACCGTCAACACCAACTTTCTCCCCCTCTATGCAGTGGTGTAACACTCCTTCTCCCTGCTATAATCTCTACTTAAACATGGTGCTCAACTCCATATATTATTTCCCAATGATCTATGGTTATCCTATGATGTTTGAGTAGATCCGTTTTGTCCTATGGGTTAATAGTGATCTTGGTTGGTATGATTGTATATTTTATTTATGGTGCTGTCCTATGGTGCCCTCCGTCTCGCGCAAACATGAGGGATCCTCGCTGTAGGGTGTTGCAATATGTTCATGGTTTGCTTATTGTCGGTGTTGCGGGGGTGACAGCAGCCTAAACGCGGATAAGTGGGTTATGGCATATCGGAGTAAAGAGGACTTGATACTTAATGCTATGGTTGGGTTTCACGACCTTAATGATCTTTAGTAGTTGCGGATGCTTGCTAGGGGTCCAATCGTAAGTGCATATGATCCAAGTAGAGAAAGTATGTTAGCTCATGCCTCTCCCTCAGATAAAATTGCAAGAATGATTACCGGTACTTGTTATCGATTGCCTAGGGACAAATGACTTTCTTGTTGACAAAAGCTATCCACTTTTATTGCCTTGCAATTTATTCATAGTTTTATTCTCGCAAAGTACTCGTAGTTTTATTCTTGCAAAATAGTTTCATACTTGTTTTAGGTAAAGCAAACGTCAAGTGTGCATAGAGTTGTATCGGTGGTCGATAGAACTTGAGGGAATATTTGTTCTGCCTTTAGCTCCTTGTTGGGTTCGACACTCTTATTTATCAAAGAAGGCTACAAACGATCCCCTATACCTGTGGGTTATCAAGACCTATTTCTGGCGCCGTTGCCGGGGAGCAATAGCGTGGGGTGAATATTCTCGTGTGTGCTTGTTTGCTTTATCACTAAGTAGTTTTTATTTCCTGTTCTAAGTTGTTCTCTATCTTTAGTTATGGATATGGAACACGAAACACCAAAAAATTAGTTTACTTGCTACTCATGGAGATGGGGAACCTCCTAAAACCCTCGATGCTCGTTATGTGAAAGATATTATGCACTACTTTGATAATCCTGAGAAAACCCCATTCAACTATATAATGGGAGTAACGTTGGATCAACGTGAATACTTTAGGGATTATCGCTTGACTCATAAAGGGAAATTGTTATGGGATCAAATTCATATGTTGAAATGGTATGCTTGGAATCTATGCTCTAGATATGATTATACTTGTTGATCTAGGATGAATGCTCCACACCTTCCCTTTTCATGCAAATTTAATGACAATGAAACCTTAGCTTCTTATGCTAATGGTAGATATGATTACTATGATGTGGAACGAATAGAAGAATTTGTTGCTTTTAAGGGTGCTTATGAAATTGAATCTTTGTTTGAAAAGTTTGAAGATTTTGATGATTCAGTTTATAGACCTGAAAATTTTGCTATCCATATATATTGCTATGACAATTATAAATTCAATTACGATACTGATGTATTTATTGAGAAAGTCTCCGCTGTCCAAGAAGAGACTAATATTTTGCAGGAGTCCATGGAAGAAGAAATTGATGAAACTGTGAGCTCATTGGATGAAAAAGATGATGAGGAGAGTGAAGAACAAAAGGAGGAAGAGCGGATTAGCTACCCGTGCCCACCTTCTAATGAGAGTAACTCTTCAACTCATACATTGTTTAATTTCCCTTCGTGCTTACCGAAGGATGAATGCTATGATAATTGCTATGATCCCGTTGATTATTTTGAAATATCCCTTTTTGATGAACTTAATGCTTGCTATGCTTGTGGCCAAGATGCCTGTGACACACTGATTTTGGCAACTTTTTCTTTTCAAACTTTTCTTGGTTTTATTTGAAATTTGAATGGTTTTTGAATCTTTCTAGTTGGTCTTGGAAACTTTTGAATCTTTCCAAGTAATCCAAAGCCTCATCACCTTGCCAAAACCTTGCCAAGTACCTCTAGGACCCAAATCCCAATTTAAATCTTTTCCAATAACCCTTTTCTTTTATTTGGGAATTTAGGTCATCACTATGGGCTGTGAAGCAACCTATAGTTTGGATGGCCAGAAAATTCTCAAATAATTCTCTAAAATACCTTGGACCATATCTTGCCCCAATGTCCAAAAATATTCCATGGCCTAGTTCAAATATTTTGCAAAACAATTCATTTTTGTTCCTGGTCAGTCTGGACCTTTGTGAAGGAAGTACCTGCTAGGTTTGTCCAAATGCTCTGCAATTTCCGTGGCATGAGGACAACTACAAATGACTTCCCTCCACCAAGTTTCAGCATCTAAAGATCATTCATATGAGCAGGGCTTCAACTTTCACATTCTGGACCAGATTGGTAGGTTACACATGAACTACCCTCAAATCTCAACCAAACCTTCTCAAAGTTGACCAGTTTTGAGTCCTTCCAACCTAGATCATCCTGGACATCTCCATTGGCTCTATTCGCAGCTCACCACTTCTCCAGATCTCTCTCTAGTTCACCGTCAGAAACTGTATCTGAGGCTACCCCTCATCTCAGACTGAGACAAGCCAAACCAGAGGTGTAGGTGAGCTGAGTGATCGAGGGTCGATGTGCCAGACAAGAAACGCCAGGCTCTCGTGGCCTCTAGACATCAACTCTCGTGGTGATCACGACAATGTCATGCCATTGTGCGCGCTCTGCACCGCGCCCGTGTCTGTGGCGTCACATCCGACTGCCTCTCGCCGTAGTAGCTTGTCTCCATGTGCCGACATCATCCCCATTTGCCACCTAGCCCTTCTGGACTCCTCCCCTTGCCAAAGAAGCTCTTGGCGGCCGCCACGACCATGAGCATTGTGCTTCCCGTGCGGCCACAGTTGCGGTGCCGCTCGTCTTCTTCTCCCCGAGCCATCTCTTCATGCATTCAATGCTTTGCTCGCTCCTGTCTCGTCGCCCCGTGCCACGACGGCTAGCTCGACGTCCTTGCGCCAGTAGCGTAGCCACGTCGCCGCCGATCCAGAGAACTCAGCGAGCTTCGCCTCCCGGCTATAAATAGCCCCGCCCGGCCTCGCTGAGCTCCTCACCCCTCTCCCTCTCTCTCAAATTGCCTCCCCAAGCAAGAGCCAAGGCCGAGAGGCCCTCTGGCCTCGAGCTTCGCCGGAGTTCCTCCGCCGCTCTCTCTCTGTCGATAGCCACCTCCACTCCACCTCCGCCTCGCCCGAGCCCTCCGTCGTGATCAACTCGGTCCACTAGCCCTCCTAGAGCTCCTGCCTCGTCGAACTGCCGCCGAATTGAGCCTCTCTGTCGATCACCGTAGCACCCATCCGCCGGAGAAGAAGGGGGTCGTGCCGTCCGTCCATCTCCGGGGGAGCTACGGGTACAGGGAGGACAGTCTTCGAGTGCGCGATCTATCCCCATCGTTTCCCAGTCCAACCGCCGTCGCTATCACCGGTGAGCCGCCCCTCTCTCTGCTCTCTCTGTTTTAAGCGGGGCCTGCCCCACCTGTCATCCTCTGGCCGAAGTGGTAAGTGGAGGCGCCCGGGGCATTTACGCCTTCGACGTGGCCCCTCCGCTGGTTTTTCTAATTTTCCAATTTCATTTATTTAAGCAGTTTTGACCAGCAGATTTGACCATTAATAACTTTTTATTAAAAGGTCCAAATCACCTGATTCTTTTTTGCATTGTGTTCATATTAAACTCCTTTATTTTCTGACCAAGTTTGGCATTTTTCCAATACTCACATAATTGTTGGTGAATAAAAAGGCTTTATGTGACATTTTCCTTTGCCATTTAAAAATGTTTTCAGAAGGAGATTCTTGTGGATTTGAAGACCAGGAGTATTTGAACAACCCAACTGATCAAGGCAAGCCAGGACATCCATATTATGAAGCATTTCATAGCATTGCATAATTCATATTCATTTCTTGCATTTATTTAACATAGATAATTCAAGTGAAGTATTTAAATGCCTATTGTTGACAACTTAAATTGATATGATGAATGACCATGATTGCTAAGTGAAACTTAGTTGGTTGATCAAGAGTCACCTGTCCGGGCTTACCCGTGCAGTCACATTTGCCGGTATGGGACGGCCTTGACTTGGTCTGGCTCCGTGCTCTTTCACCGGTACCTCCAGACAGGGAGGGTTATGCGTGTGTGCTGCCCTGATCAGGCAGACGGCGATAACCCTGTGAGCCCAGTTGAGTTTTGTGCCGGCGTCCCTGTTTGGGACAGTTTAGTTAGGCCACGATGGTGGCAGGTGTCACGAGGTGACACGGGGCCACCCAAGGCTTGACTCCGAGGGAGTGTGATTACCGGTGGTACGATGGGAGAGTCACGAGTCAGGCGGGTTTCGTTGGAGCAACGCTGGTCCACCCAAATGGGATCACGAGGTCAGGTGCTCCATAGTGTGGGTAAAGTGCGCAACCTCTGCAGAGTGTAAA
Organism: Thinopyrum elongatum; assembly: GCA_011799875.1. Lineage (NCBI taxonomy): Eukaryota > Viridiplantae > Streptophyta > Magnoliopsida > Poales > Poaceae > Thinopyrum > Thinopyrum elongatum. Next base: position 471,536,697 of record CM022301.1, read on the forward strand.
ATCTATTCGAATAGCCGCGTCCACGGTATTGGACAGCCCGTCCAGACCTCTCTAGGTGATCAACCGTAATAACCATAGTAATGATGGAAGAACTTGTATTATGAGCGAAAGTACTCGTTGGCATCGAGTATTTCGAGGGTTGTGAGACAACCCGAATATGAGTAAGTTAATAACAGTAAGTGAATCAGTTAAGACATAACATGTTGATTGCCATGCTATTATTTGTTGCATACTTGGTTGTCATGTGCTTGCGAGTACATTCAAAGTACTCACCTGGCGTATCATGCCAGATGCAGGAGAAGACTGAGACGGAGGTCTCGAAGGTCCGTGTTGCGATGTCTAGGATGTGTCCTCAGCAGTGTCCCTATGGATGGAGTTACTATCATGTTCCGCTACGCGGTAGTCTTTCGCTGTAGTGTCCCGTAGTAATACCGAGGCCCTGATATGTTAGATAAATAATGTAGATATTGTCATAGCACTAGATGTGCTGTTGGCCTCGATGATCATGTAATATATAAGCTTGTACTAGACTATTATCAATAAAAGTTCAGCTATGTTCTGTTCCAAGTTGTTGTGTGTTTCCAGAAGACATGATCTCTGGGTTGGAAACACTGGTAAACCGGTTCTCTGAGCCGGAGTGCCACAACGCTTGGTATCAGAGCCGTGCTGACTATAGGACACCCTAGGTAACCCGCGCGAGGACTGCGATTAGCATAGGACTTTTAGTGTGCATCCTGCTTGTTGCATTTGATTGTTGCATGCCATGCCTCATGCATCATAATTCATTATGTTACTAACCCTTGGCATTGTGAGTGTAGATGGCACCAGTTCCATATCACTTTCATCATGAGACAGAACTCCACACTTTTCCAGCTCTGCTTCGTAGCATCTGGCTTCGGCTGTATCCCAACGGTGATGACCCGGAGTACCAGGTGTTTCGGGAGCAGTTGGGCGAGTCAGTATATGAGTACCATGCAGTGGCTTACATGACTGCGACTTCGGATATTGGAAGCTCTTCTCGCTCTTCCAAGGGCGGAGTGGCTTCTACTCCGGAGCTGGCGATCCAGTTTGCTGCCATGGAGGCTATTACTGACTTGCGCTTCCACGAGGTCGAGATGCAGACCCATCCAGGTTTCTTCCACTATCTCACCCTGTCGCCTACGACAGGGCGAGTCCTTTTCTCACCTGTTGACCCGCCGTGTGATCATGCGGCTGGTGTTTTGTCTCGCTACCTAAACGCCAGTTACCATATGATCATTTCCTTGGCTGAGGAGCTGTGTCGTGTTCAGGAGGCACTTGCAGTAGTAACTCCAGCACCTCCTCCTCCTGTAGTTCCACCTAGGTATCCACCACCAGTTCCACCTCCACGTGTGCTTGATATCCCTTCTGGTTTTTCTGGACCATCAGTCTTATCGTCTGGTAGCCGACTTGAGACCCCGGCTGAGTGGGCCTCACTCCTAGCCACTCATGCTCCGCCGATGTTGAGGCGACGTGCTCTTTCTCCCGCAGAAGGAGAGCCGTCTCAGCAACGACGTCGCGTCTCCTTTGACCCGGTGACTCACATCATCAGTTCTGATTCTGACTCAGGATCTGACGACAAGGACTCTACAGATGGGCAGTGTTCGTGTCACCGACGCACTAGACTGGAGCTTGAGTAGTAATGCATGCATCTTTGCATATGTTGACTGCCGTATGAGCAGTCTAGCCATGATATCCCCCTACTAGCTTGCCATGTATGATGTTGGGTTATCTTGTATAATTATGTTGTTCTCTTTATTTGCCTTTTTCATGAATTTTCTCTGGTGTCATATTACTGTTTTTCTCCTTATGGATGTTGCTCATCGATTCAGTATTTGCCATGGGAACAAAAATTAGGATGAAGAAAGGAAGTAGCAGTCAAGGCGGCGATGGAAACCCCGTCCGTCGATCCGCCAGGCAGGCAGGGAAACCGCCCGAAGACTTACCACCACCACCACCTCAAGAACCAACCACAGATCAGATAGTGAGAATGTTTGAGGAAAAGAGAAACCAAGACCTCATGGAATTTCTCAAGAGTATGCAGACAATAGTAGGTCAGAACAATGGCAATGGGGTGCATTCCAAACTGTCTGACTTCCAGCGCACAAAACCACCCAGCTTTGGTCAGGCTGTGGATCCTATTGAGGCTGATGACTGGTTAAGAACCATGGAAAAGAAATTGGACATCGCTCGTTGTGAAGAAGCAGATAAAGTCCCATTTGTCACCCATTATCTCGAAGGCCCAGCAGCCATATGGTGGGACAACAACAAGTTAATGTGGCCTGCTGGAGAAGAGATTTCCTGGGAGAAATTCAAAGAGCTGTTCCGCAAGTATCATATTCCCACGGGTATCATGAAAGTGAAGCAGAGAGAATTCCTGGTTCTCACACAAGGAAACATGTCTGTGGGAGAATACCTAAACAAGTTCAACAACTTGGCCCGGTACTCTCCTCATGAAGTGGCTACCGAAGAAAGGAAAATAGACCGGTTCCTCGGAGGACTTAATCACGCCCTCCAATGTCAGCTATGCATGTTGGACTTCCCTGATTTCCAGACCTTGATGGATAAGGCCTTCATCGCCGAACGAGAACACAAGTCTGGGAATGATGTTCGTAAGAGGAAGTTCGAACCCAAGAAGGACAACAGGGAGCCATATGTGCAAAAGCTATGTAGTTGGCAGTCAGGGCCATCTGAGAACAAACCTGTGTGGAACAATGGTGGCAACAACAGCAAGCCAGGCAACCAGAGCAAGACCTTCGGCAAGCGACCAGTCATGGAGGACTGCCGCCGCAACAACACCTGTTTCACTTGTGGCCAGAGTGGACACTACGCCAAGCTGTGTCCTACTAATAACGGAAAGCAATCAGCTGACCACAAGCCACAAGTCAATCACCTTGGATGCCGCCCCAACCACAACTTCAGCCACGGATGCGTCCACCACATCTCTGCCGAAGAAGTCTGCGAAGCTCCAGACATTGTCCTTGGTATGTTTTCTGTCAATGACATACCTGCAATAATTTTATTTGATTCTGGGGCTTCCCACTCGTTTATTTCGCGAAGTTTTGCCACCTTGCACAAATTTTCTCCTTCACTTTTGGACAAAATCATGGGGGTACAATCCCCTGGCTCTATGCTCAGAACAAATATAATATACAAGGGTCTGGAAATCTCAATCCATGGAGTTAAATTCCCAGCTACCCTTGTTGCCATTGAATCCCCAGGACTGGACATAATACTGGGGATGGACTGGTTGGCACCACACCAAGTGTGTATCAACTGCGCCACCAGAACGGTGACATTGGTGAACCCCGCCGGACAAATCGTCGAATTTCAGGCCAGCAGAATGATAACAAGAAAGGGCACGGCATACCAGACCATTGTTACAGATATGAATCTGATCCCGGTAGTGGGTGAATTTCCGGATGTGTTTCCTGAGGAATTACCAGGAATGCCGCCCGACCGAGAATTGGAGTTCGCCATTGAAGTAATTCCTGGTACAGCTCCAATATACAAGAAATATTATCGTATGCCAAGCCCAGAGCTGGCAGAGCTAAAGAAATAGTTAGACGAGTTGCTACAGAAAGGATACATTCATCCAAGCATTTCACCATGGGGGTCACCAGTATTATTTGTCAAGAAGAAGGATGGAAGTCTACGAATGTGCGTAGACTATCGCCAGCTTAACGAGGTCACTATCAAGAACAAGTACCGGCTCCCTTGAATTGATGACTTATTCGACCAGTTGAATGGAGCACGGGTATTCTCTAATATCAACCTCAGAACGGGATATCATCAACTGAAAATCCGAAAGGAGGATATCCCCAAGACAGCGTTCACCACTCGATATGGACTATATGAGTTTACAGTTATGGCGTTTGGATTGACCAACGCTCCAGCCTACTTCATGAGCATGATGAACAAAGTCTTCATGGACTTTCTGGACAAGTTTGTAGTGGTGTTCATTGACGACATCCTGATATACTCTAAGGATGAAGAGGAGCATAAGCAACATCTCAGAGCTATCTTTGAAAGGTTGAGAACCCATCGCTTATATGCCAAGTTCAGTAAGTGTGAATTTTGGCTGAAAGAGGTGGGATTCCTTGGACATATTCTGTCAGAGAAAGGAATAGCTGTTGATCCCAGTAAGGTTACTGCAGTCTTGAACTGGAAGACACCAGCCACGGTGACCGAAGTCCGTAGTTTCCTGGGCTTGGCAGGCTACTACCGTCGCTTCATTGAAGGCTTTTCTAAGATAGCCAAGCCACTGACGGAATTGTTGAAAAAGAACCAAAGGTTTATCTGGACAGCCAAGTGCGACAGCAGTTTCCAGGAGTTAAAGACGAGGCTAACCACAACCCCTGTCTTAGTCCTCCCAGACATTCACAAGAGTTTTGACATATACTGCGATGCATCCAGGCGTGGAATCGGATGCGTGCTAATGCAAGAGGGGAAGGTTGTAGCTTATGCATCACGACAGCTACGACCTCATGAGGAGAACTATCCCACACATGACTTGGAGCTAGCTGCTGTGGTTCATGCCCTTAAGATTTGGAGGCATTATCTTATTGGACAACAATGTGAAATATACATAGACCATAAGAGTCTCAAGTATATTTTCACTCAACCCGACCTGAACCTCAGGCAGCGAAGATGGCTTGAGCTAGTCAAGGACTATGATGTTGGAATAAACTATCATCCAGGGAAAGCGAATGTGGTCGCTGACGCCCTAAGCAGGAAACAAGTTGCTGTGAATGCACTAGTTGAGGGTATGCATCCGAGCTTACAAGAAGAGTTTGTCAAGCTCAATATGGTGCTATGCAGCCCAATGACCCCGGACACGTTGGAAATTACTCCAACCCTCATGGAGAAAATCAAGGAAGCACAGAAGTCAGATGAAGAAATTCGGGAGATCAAGGAGTTAATTCAGCAAGGGAAGGCCAAGTCCTTCCGTGTAGATGAACAGGGTACCGTGTGGTTCGAGAAACGATTTTGTGTGCCGGATCAGAACAACTTGAGGCAACAAGTACTCAAGGAAGCACATGAGTCCGCATATTCGATCCACCCGGGAGGTACCAAGATGTATCAGGACTTGAGAGAAACTTTTTGGTGGTCTGGAATGCGGAAAGATATAGCATACTATGTCGCCTGCTGTGATATTTGCAACAAGGTCAAAGCAGAGCATCAGAAACCCGCTGGGCTACTGCAACCTTTACCGGTGCCCCAGTGGAAGTGGAACGACATATGTATGGATTTTATTGTGGGACTGCCCAAGTCCACGAGAGGCAATGATGCTATTTGGGTCATTGTAGACATCCTCATGAAAGTGGCTCACTTTATCCCAGTAAAGACCACTTTCAACGCAAATCAGCTGGCACAACTCTACATGTCCTGGATAGTCAGTCTGCATGGAGTACCCAAGTCTATCACTTCAGATAGGGGTTCCCTATTTACCTCAGCATTTTGGCTACTGCTACATCAAGCTTTGGGAACCATGCTGAAACATAGCACAGCGTACCATCCGCAGAAGGATGGACAGACCGAGCGAGTGAACCAAATATTAGAGGATATGCTTTGATCATGTGCTCTCTCCCATGGACCCAAATGGGAGGATAGTTTGCCGTACGCTGAATTCTCCTACAACAACAGCTATCAGGTGAGTCTCAAGATGTCGCCTTTTGAGGCATTGTACGGACGGAAGTGCCGCACACCGCTGAATTGGTCCCAGACAGGAGATAGTCGCATCTTTGGTACGGACTTGATGCTCGAGGCTGAAAGGAAAGTCAAGGATATTCAAGAGCGTCTGCGAGCAGCCAAGTCCCGACAGAAGAGCTCATTGGATGAAAAAGATGACGAGAAGAGTGAAGAACAAAGGGAGGAAGAGCGAATTAGCTACCCGTGCCCACCTTCTAATGAGAGTAACTCTTCAACTCATACATTGTTTAATTTCCCTTCGTGCTTACCGAAGGATGAATGCTATGATAATTGCTATGATCCCGTTGATTCTTTTGAAATATCCCTTTTTGATGAACTTAATGCTTGCTATGCTTGTGGCCAAGATGCCAATATGAATTATTCTTATGGAGATGAACTTGCTATTGTCCCTTATGTTAAAAATGAAATTGTTGCTATTGCACCCACACATGATAGTCCTATTATCTTTTTGAATTCTCCAAACTACACTATATTGGAGAAGTTTGCTCTTATTAAGGATTATATTGATGGGTTGCATTCTACCACTACACATGATGATTTTGATGAATATAATATGCATGTGCTTGCTGCTCCTACTTGCAATTATTATGAGAGAGGAACTATATCTCCACCTCTCTATGTTTCCAACACGAAAAAATTGCAAGAAACTGCTTATGCTATGTATTGGCCTTTACTTGATGTGCATGAATTGGTCTTGTATGACATGCTGATGCATAGGAAGAGAGTTAGACTTCGTCATTGCATGATATATGTTGCTTTGTGATCACTACTAAATGCCAAATCATTGTTAATTAAAATTGGCTTTGATATACCTTGGGCACTTTATGCCTAGCTTAATGACTTTAAAGAAACCGCTGCCAGGGAGACAACTCGGAAGTTTTAGAGAGTCATTTATTTCTGTTGAGTGCTTTTATAAAGTTTAAAACCAAAAAAATATATAGAGGGGAACCTTAAAACTTCACAAAAAGAGAAGCGATTGAAAGGTGATGCATTGGAGAAGTGAGGGTCGACCTTGAACACTTGTGTTCATGCTCACGGAAACAATGTAAATTTTTCATGAAGATTATCACAAAACTAATTATCCCCTTGTACGAATCCATTGTATTATAAAAATAATGTGCCAAGATTTGACTTTAAGATGATTAGATTGCTTGTTGGTATGTGCGGTGCAGAAACAGAAACTTTGGCTGTAGTGTGTGATTTTACATTTTTTACTGGAAAGTCAAAAGCTTCTGAAACTTTTTGCACAGTCTTTCTATACAAATTTTTTATTCTTTCCTAATTTATCAGAATTTTCGGAGTAGATAATTATGGTAGGTGTTCAGATTTATACAGACTGTCCTGTTTAAGACAGATTCTGTTTTTGATGCATTGTTTTGCTTGTTTTGATGAAACTATCAATTTTATTGGTGGAATAAGCCATGGAAAAGTTATAATACAGTAGCTACAATGCAAAAATAAAATATGAATTGGTTTTCAACAGTACTTAGAGTAGTGATTTGCATTATTATACTAACGGATGTTACCGAGGTTTCTGTTGAGTTTTGTGTGGATGAAGTGATCAAAGATCGAGGAGGTCTCGATATGAGGAGAAGGAGGAGAGGCAAGAGCTCAAGCTTGGGGATGCCCAAGGTAACCCAAGTAAATATTCAAGGAGACTCAAGCGTCTAAGCTTGGGGATGCCCCGGAAGGCATCCCATCTTTCTTCAACAAGTATCGGTATGTTTTCGTCTTCGTTTCGTTCATGTGATATGTGTAAATCTTGGAGCGTCTTTTGTGTTTAGTTTTCATTTTTATTTTATGCACCATGCTGGTATGAGATAGTCCATGGTTGATTTATAGAATGCTCATTGCACTTCACTTATATCTTTTGAGTGTGGCTTTATAGAATGCTTCATGTGCTTCACTTATATCATTTGAAGTTTGGATTACCTGTTTCTCTTCACATAGAAAACCGTTATTTGTAGAATGCTCTTTTGCTTCACTTATACTTATTAGAGCATGGTCTTTTGTAGAAAGAATTAAACTCTCTTGCTTCACTTATACCTATTTAAAGAGTCAACAGGAATTGGTCAATTGCATGGTTAGTCATAAAATCCTACATAAATCTTATGGATCACTGAATATGATATGTTTGATTCCTTGCAATAGTTTTGTGATATAGAGATGGTAATATGTGGGAGGTACTAGTAAACAGTTGTGGTTAGTAGGAATATTGGTGTTAAGGTTTGTGATTCCCGAAGCATGCACGTGTAGTCTCTCGTTATGCTATGAAGTTGGAGCATGATTTATTATTGATTGTCTTCCTTATGAGTGGTGGTCGGGGATGAGCGATGGTCTTTTCCTACCAATCTATCCCCCTAGGGGCATGCATAGTAGTACTTTGCTTCGAGGGCTAATAAACTTTTGCAATAAGTATATGAGTTTTTTATGACTAATGTGAGTCCATGGATTATACGCACTCTTACCTTTCCGCAATTTGCTAGCCTCTACGGTACCATGCATTGCCCTTTCTCACCTCGAGACGTGGTGCAAACTTCGTCGGTGCATCCAAACCCCGTGATATGATAGCTCTATCACACATAAGCCTTATTATATCTTCCTCAAAACAGCCACCATACCTACCTATTATGGCCTTTCCATAGCCATTCCGAGATATATTGCCATGCAACTTCCACCGCTTCCGTTTTGATGACTTGAGCATTCATTGTCATATTGCTTTGCATGATCATATAGCTGACATAGCAGTTGTGGCTCAGCCACCGTTCATCATTTTTCATACATGTTACGCTAGATCATTGCACATCCTGGTACACTGCAAGAGGCATTCATATAGAGTCATATTTTGTTCTAGGTATCGAGTTGTAATTTTTATTTCTTTTGAGTTATAAGTAAATAGAAGTGTGATGATCATCATTATTCATTATTAGAGCATGTCCCAGTGAGGAAAGGATGATGGAGACTATGATTCCCCCACAAGTCGGGATGAGACTCCGGACATGAGAGAACAAAAAAGAAAAAAAAAGAAAAAAAGAAAAAGAAAAAGAAAAAAGAGAGAGAAGGGGCATGCTAGTTCCACACTTGTGCTTCAAAGTAGCACCATGTTTTTCATATAGAGAGTCTCCTATGTTGTCACTTTCATATACTAGTGGGAATTTTTCATTATAGGATTAGATGCACACCCACTTAGTTTTCATATTGAGCTTTCATATACTTATAGCTCTTAGTGCATCAGTTGCATGGTAATCCCTACTCCTCGTATTGATATCAATTGATGGGCATCTCCATAGCCCGTTGGTTAGCCGCGTCGATGTGAGACTTTCTTACTTTTTTGTCTTCTCAATATTTACCCCTATCATCATACTCTATTCCATCCATAGTGCTATCTCCATGGCTTGCGCTCATGTATTGCGTGAGAGTTGAAAAAGCTGAAGCGCATTAAAAAGTATGAACCAATTGCTCGGCTTGTCATCGGGGTTGTGCATGATAAATACTTTGTGTTAAGAAGACAGAGCATGACAAGATTATATGATTTTGTAGGGATAGCTTTCTTTAGCGTCGATATTTTGAAAGACACGATTGTTTGTTGGGATGCCTGAGTATTGATGTCTTTATGTCAAATTATAGACTATTGCTTTGAATCACTTATGTCTTAATATTCATGCCATGACTAGACATATGATCAAGTTTATGTTAGGTAGCATTCCACATAAAAAAATATCTTTTTTATCATTTACCTACTCGAGGACGAGTAGGAATTAAGTTTGGGGATGCTGATACGTCTCCGTCGTATCTATAATTTTTGATTGTTTCATGCCAATATTATACAACTTTCACATACTTTTGGCAACTTTTTATATGTTTATTGGACTAACCTATTGATCCAGTGCCCAGTGCCAGTTCCTATTTGTTGCATGTTTTTTGTTTCGCAGAAAATCCATATCAAACGAAGTCCAAATGAAATAAATTTTTACGAAGAATTATTTTGGAATATTTATGATTTTTGGGAGTTGGAATCATCGCAAACGGAGGCCCACACACACCACAAGACACCTAGGCACGCCCCAGGCCCCAGGCGCGTGGTGATGTCTTGTGATCACCTCGTACGTCGGTTGGGGCTCTACTTCGGGCGCAAGGAAGCTTGTACCCGGAAAAAAATTGTGTTAAAATCTCAGCGCAATCGGAGTTACGGATCTCCGGGAATATAAGAAACGGTTTTAGCATTATCTGGGGAACGCGAAACAGAAGAGAACAGAGAGGGAGATCCAATCTCGGAGGGGTTCCTGCCCCTCCGCCGCCATGGATGCCATGGACCAGAGGGGAAAGTCTCCTCCCATCTAGGGGGTAGGCCAAGGAAGAAGAAGGAGGGGGGCTCTCTCCCCCTCTCTCCCGGTGGTGCTGGAGTGCCGCCGGGGCAAGGATCATGACGGGGATGTACATCAACAATCTTGCTACCGTCAACACCAACTTTCTCCCCCTCTATGCAGTGGTGTAACACTCCTTCTCCCCGCTGTAATCTCTACTTAAACATGGTGCTCAACTCCATATATTATTTCCCAATGATCTATGGTTATCCTATGATGTTTGAGTAGATCCGTTTTGTCCTATGGGTTAATCATGATCTTGGTTGGTATGATTGTATATTTTATTTATGGTGCTGTCCTATGGTGCCCTCCGTCTCGCGCAAACGTGAGGGATCCTCGCTGTAGGGTGTTGCAATATGTTCATGGTTTGCTTATTGTCGGTGTTGCGGGGGTGACAGCAGCCTAAACACGGATAAGTGGGTTATGGCGTACGGGAGTAAAGAGGACTTGATACTTAATGCTATGGTTGGGTTTCACAACCTTAATGATCTTTAGTAGTTGCGGATGCTTGCTAGGGGTCCAATCGTAAGTGCATATGATCCAAGTAGAGAAAGTATGTTAGCTCATGCCTCTCCCTCAGATAAAATTGCAAGAATGATTACCGGTACTTGTTATCGATTGCCTAGGGACAAATGACTTTCTTGTTGACAAAAGCTATCCACTTTTATTGCCTTGCAATTTATTCATAGTTTTATTCTCGCAAAGTACTCGTAGTTTTATTCTTGCAAAATAGTTTCATAGTTGTTTTAGGTAAAGCAAACATCAAGTGTGCGTAGAGTTGTATCGGTGGTCGATAGAACTTGAGGGAATATTTGTTCTGCCTTTAGCTCCTTGTTGGGTTCGACACTCTTATTTATCGAAGAAGGCTACAAACGATCCCCTATACTTGTGGGTTATCAAGACCTTTTTCTGGCGCCATTGCCGAGGAGCAATAGCGTGGGGTCAATATTCATGTGTGTGCATGTTTGCTTTATCACTAAGTAGTTTTTATTTCCTGTTCTAAGTTGTTCTCTATCTTTAGTTATGGATATGGAACACGAAACACCAAAAAAATTAGTTGTACTTGCTACTCATGGAGATGGGGAACCTCCTAAAACCCTCGATGCTCGTTATGTGAAAGATATTATGCACTACTTTGATAATCCTGAGAAAACCCCATTCAACTATATAATGGGAGTAACATTGGATCAACGTGAATACTTTAGGGATTATCGCTTGACTCATAAAGGGAAATTGTTATGGGATCGAATTTATATGTTGAAATGGTATGCTTGGAATCTATGCTCTAGATATGATTATACTTTTTGCTCTAGGATGAATGCTCCACACCTTCCCTTTTCATGCAAATTTAATGACAATGAAACCTTAGCTTCTTATGCTAATGGTAGATATGATTACTATGATGTGGAACGAATAGAAGAATTTGTTGCTTTTAAGGGTGCTTATGAAATTGAATCTTTATTTGAAAAGTTTGAAGATTTTGATGATTCAGTTTATAGACCTGAAAATTTTGCTATCCTTAAATATTGCTATGATAATTATAAATTCAATTACGACATTGATGTATTTATTGAGAAAGTCTCCGCTGTCCAAGAAGAGACTAATATTTTGCAGGAGTCAATGGAAGACGAAATTGATGAAACCATGAGCTCATTGGATGAAAAAGATGATGAGGAGAGTGAAGAACAAAAGGAGGAAGAGCGGATTAGCTACCCGTGCCCACCTTCTAATGAGAGTAACTCTTCAACTCATACATTGTTTAATTTCCCATCATGCTTACCGAAGGATGAATGCTATGATAATTGCTATGATCCCGTTGATTCTTTTGAAATATCCCTTTTTGATGAACCTAATGCTTGCTATGCTTGTGGCCAAGATGCCAATATGAATTATTCTTATGGAGATGAACTTGGTATTGTCCCTTATGTTAAAAATGAAATTGTTGCTATTGCACCCACACATGATAGTCCTATTATCTTTTTGAATTCTCCAAACTACACTATATTGGAGAAGTTTGCTCTTATTAAGGATTATATTGATGGGTTGCATTCTACCACTACACATGATGATTTTGATGAATATAATATGCATGTGCTTGCTGCTCCTACTTGCAATTATTATGAGAGAGGAACTATATCTCCACCTCTCTATGTTTCCAACACGAAAAAATTGCAAGAAACTGCTTATGCTATGTATTGGCCTTTACTTGATGTGCATGAATTGGTCTTGTATGACATGCCGATGCATAGGAAGAGAGTTAGACTTCGTCATTGCATGATATATGTTGCTTTGTGCTCACTACTAAATGCCAAATCATTGTTAATTAAAATTGGCTTTGATATACCTTGGGATCCGGGTGGATTCATTACTTGAGCACTTTATGCCTAGCTTAATAACTTTAAAGAAACCGCTGCCAGGGGGACAACCCGGAAGTTTTAGAGAGTCATTTATTTCTATTGAGTGCTTTTATAAAGTTTAAAAACAAAAAAAATATAGAGGGGAACCTTAAAACTTCACAAAAAGAGAAGCGATTGAAAGGTGATGCATTGGAGAAGTGAGGGTCGACCTTGAACACTTGTGTTCATGCTCACGGAAACAATGTAATTTTTTCATGAATATTCTCACAAAAATAATTATCCCCTTGTACAAATCCATTGTATTATAAAAATAATGTGCCAATATTTGCCTTTAGGATGATTAGATTGCTTGTTGGTATGTGCGGTGCAGAAACAGAAACTTTGGCTGTAGTGTGTGATTTTACATTTTTTTATTGAAATGTCAAAAGCTTCTGAAACTTTTTTCACAGTCTTTCTATATAAATTTTTTATTGTTTCCTAATGTTTCAGAATTTTTGGAGTAACAGAAGTATGGTAGGTATTCATCTTTCTACAGACTGTCCTGTTTAAGACAGATTCTGTTTTTGATTCATTGTGTTGCTTGTTTTGATGAAACTATCAATTTTATCGGTGGTATAAGCCATGGAAAATTTATAATACAGTAGCTACAATGCAAAAATAAAATATGAATTGGTTTGCAACAGTACTTAGTGTAGTGATTTGCATTATTATACTAATGGATCTTACCGAGGTTTCTGTTGAGTTTTGTGTTGATGAAGTGATCAAAGATCGAGGAGGTTTCGATATGAGGAGAAGGAGGAGAGGCAAGAGCTCAAGATTGGGGATGCCCAAGGCAACCCAAGTAAATATTCAAGGAGACTCAAGCATCTAAGCTTGGGGATGCCCCGGAAGGCATCCCATCTTTCTTCAACAAGTATCGGTATGTTTTCGTCTTCGTTTCGTTCCTGTGATATGTGTAAATCTTGGAGCGTCTTTTGTGTTTAGTTTTCATTTTTATTTTATGCACCATGCTGGTATGATATAGTCCATGGTTGATTTATAGAATGCTCATTGCACTTCACTTATATCTTTTGAGTGTGGCTTTATAGAATGCTTCATGTGCTTCACTTATATCATTTGAAGTTTGGATTGCCTGTTTCTCTTCACATAGAAAACCGTTATTTGTAGAATGCTCTTTTGCTTCACTTATACTTATTAGAGCATGGTCTTTTGTAGAAAGAATTAAACTCTCTTGCTTCACTTATACCTATTTAGAGAGTCAACAGGAATTGGTCAATTGCATGGTTAGTCATAAAATCCTACATAAAACTTATGGATCACTGAATATGATATGTTTGATTCCTTGCAATATTTTGCGATATAGAGATTGTAATATGTGGGAGGTACTAGTAAACTATTGTGGTTAGTAGGAATATTGGTGTTAAGGTTTGTGATTCCCGAAGCATGCACGTATAGTCTCTCGTTATGCTATGAAGTTGGAGCATGATTTATTATTGATTGTCTTCCTTATGAGTGGCGGTCGGGGACGAGCGATGGTCTTTTCCTACCAATCTATCCCCCTAGGGGCATGCATAGTAGTACTTTGCTTCGAGGGCTAATAAACTTTTGCAATAAGTATATGAGTTTTTTATGACTAATGTGAGTCCATGGATTATACGCACTCTTACCTTTCCGCAATTTGCTAGCCTCTACGGTACCGTGCATTGCCCTTTCTCACCTCGAGACGTGGTGCAAACTTCGCCGGTGCATCCAAACCCCGTGATATGATAGCTCTATCACACATAAGCCTTATTATATCTTCCTCAAAACAGCCACCATACCTACCTATTATGGCCTTTCCATAGCCATTCCGAGATATATTGCCATGCAACTTCCACCGCTTCTGTTTTGATGACTTGAGTATTCATTGTCATATTGCTTTGCATGATCATATAGCTGACATAGCAGTTGTGGCTCAGCTACCGTTCATCATTTTTCATACATGTTATGCTAGATCATTGCACATCCTGGTACACTGCTAGAGGCATTCATATAGAGTCATATTTTGTTCTTGGTATCGAGTTGTAATTTTTGTTTCTTTTGAGTTATAAGTAAATAGAAGTGTGATGATCATCATTATTCATTATTAGAGCATGTCCCAGTGAGGAAAGGATGATGGAGACTATTATTCCCCCACAAGTCGGGATGAGACTCCGGACATGAGAGAAAAAAAAGAGAAAAAAGAAAAGAAAAAAAGAAAAAAAGAAAAAAAAAGAGAGAAGGGGCATGCTAGTTCCACACTTGTGCTTCAAATTAGCACCATGTTTTTCATATAGAGAGTCTCCTATGTTGTCACTTTCATATACTAGTGGGATTTTTCATTATAGGATTAGATGCACACCCACTTAGTTTTCATATTGAGCTTTCATACACTTATAGCTCTTAGTGCATCAGTTGCATGGCAATCCCTACTCCTCACATTGATATCAATTGATGGGCATCTCCATAGCCCGTTGGTTAGCCGCGTCGATGTGAGACTTTCTTACTTTTTTGTCTTCTCAATATTACCCCTATCATCATACTCTATTCCATCCATAGTGCTATATCCATGGCTTGCGCTCATGTATTGCGTGAGAGTTGAAAAAGCTGAAGTGCGTTAAAAAGTATGAACCAATTGCTCGGCTTGTCATCGGGGTTGTGCATGATAAATACTTTGTGTTAAGAAGACAGAGCATGACAAGATTATATGATTTTGTAGGGATAGCTTTCTTTAGCTTTGATATTTTGAAAGACACGATTGTTTGTTGGGATGCCTGAGTATTGATGTCTTTATGTCAAATTATAGACTATTGCTTTGAATCACTTATGTCTTAATATTCATGACATGACTAGACATATGATCAAGTTTATGTTAGGTAGCATTCCACATAAAAAATTATCTTTTTTATCATTTACCTACTCAAGGACGAGCAGGAATTAAGCTTGGGTATGCTGATACGTCTCCGTCGTATCTATAATTTTTGATTGTTTCATGCCAATATTATACAACTTTCACATATTTTTGGCAACTTTTTATATGATTTATTGGACTAACCTATTGATCCAGTGCCTAGTGCCAGTTCCTGTTTGTTGCATGTTTTTTGTTTCACAGAAAATCCATATCAAACGAAGTCCAGATGTAATAAAATTTTACGGAGAATTATTTTGGAATATTTGTGATTTTTGGGAGTTGGAATCATCGCAAACGGAGGCCCACAAACACCACAAGACACCTGGGCGCGCCCCAGGCCCCAGGCGCATGGTGATGTCTTGTGCTCACCTCGTACGTCGGTTGGGGCTCTACTTCGGGCACAAGGAAGCTTATATCCGTAAAAAAATCGTGTTAAAATCTCAGCGCAATCGGAGTTACGAATCTCCGGGAATATAAGAAACGGTTTTCGGCCAGATCTGGGGAACGCAAAACAGAAGAGAACAGAGAAGGAGATCCAATCTCGGAGGGGCTCCTGCCCCTCCGCCACCATGGAGGCCATGGACCAGAGGGGGAGCTGTCCTCCCATCTAGGGGGGAGGCCAAGGAAGAAGAAGAAGGAGGGGGGCTCTCTCCCCCTCTCTCCCGGTGGCGCCGGAGTGCCGCCGGGGCAAGGATCATGACGACGATCTACATCAACAATCTTGCTACCGTCAACACCAACTTTCTCCCCCTCTATGCAGCGGTGTAACACTCCTTCTCCCTGCTATAATCTCTACTTAAACATGGTGCTCAACTCCATATATTATTTCCCAATGATCTATGGTTATCCTATGATGTTTGAGTAGATCCATTTTGTCCTATGGGTTAATCGTGATCTTGGTTGGTATGATTGTATATTTTATTTATGGTGCTGTCCTACGGTGACCTCCATCTCACGCAAACGTGAGGGATCCTCGCTGTAGGGTGTTGCAATATGTTCATGGTTTGCTAATTGTCGGTGTTGCGGGGGTGACATCAGCCTAAACGCGGATAAGTGGGTTATGGCGTATGGGAGTAAAGAGGACTTGATACTTATTGCTATGGTTGGGTTTCACAACCTTAATGATCTTTAGTAGTTGCGGATGCTTGCTAGGGGTCCAATCATAAGTGCATATGATCCAAGTAGAGAAAGTATGTTAGCTCATGCCTCTACCTCAGATAAAATTGAAAGAATGATTACCGGTACTTGTTATCGATTGCCTAGGGACAAATGACTTTCTTGTTGACAAAAGCTATCCACTTTTATTGCCTTGCAATTTATTCATAGTTTTATTTTCGCAAAGTACTCCTAGTTTTATTCTTGCAAAATAGTTTCATACTTGTTTTAGGTAAAGCAAACGTCAAGTGTGCGTAGAGTTGTATTGGTGGTCGATAGAACTTGAGGGAATATTTGTTCTGCCTTTAGCTCCTTGTTGGGTTCGACACTCTTATTTATCGAAGAAGGCTACAAATGATCCCCTATACTTGTGGGTTATCAGTCATCTTTTTAAGAAGGGTCACGTATCGAAGCCTTTTTGGCAAGTCCACATACTCAACCATCATATAGTCTTCTATGATTGCTAACACTCACCGCATAAACATGAGCAAAACGCTTCAACCGGACACATGGAAAGATAGGGGCTTAAAGTTTCGCCTCCCAACATACTCACCTCGAGGGTGATGTCAACAATAATAACTCATGCTACTCATATCCAACTGGATATATGTGCCTAGATCTTTCCTCACCACATGATGCTTGCCAAAAGAGAAAATAAAAAGGAATAGAGAGAAGAACTTTGACTCTTGCATAAAAGTAAATACATAAAATTAAAAGATAGGCCCTTCGCAGAGGGAAGCAGAGGTTGCCATGCGCTTATTTTTTTGTATGCTCAATCTCTTAGTGCAAAAGAATGTCACGTTATATTGCCCCTTGTGATAGCAACCTTTATTATGCAGTCTGTCACTTTTATTCTTTGCCATCACAAGTTCGTACAATGCTCAATTTTCTCTTACACTAAATGATCCAACACTTTTAGAAGCAATTTTTATTGCCCTATTTGCACCGATGATAACTTACTTGAAGGATCTTACTCAATCCATAGGTAGGTATGGTGGACTCTCAAAATAAGATTTGGGTTTAAAGGTTTTTGGATGCACAAGTAGTATCTCTACTTAGTGCGGAATTTTTGGCTAGCAAAGATGGGGGCAAGCACCACATGTTAAAGGATCTATGACAATAAAACTTCTATGTGAATATGAACAAACATAAATCATTACGTTGTCTTCCTTGTCCAACGTCAACAATTTTGGCATATAATATTTTGATGGGGGCTCACAATCACAAAAGATGTCGAGGATAGTGTATTTGCATGTGAATCTTCTCTTCCCTTATTAATTCTTTCATGAATTGCATCATTGACCAATGCTATGTTTGTCAATCTCCAATAAAATTTCCTACTTATACTCTTCCTTATGTGATGTCATTACTTACCATAAAATTAGCATATGATCTTTTTCATTTATTTCCTTTCTTTTTATTGAACATGAAAGTAAAGAAAACAAAACTCAAACTAAACTTTATTATATATATCTTGCACACGATTACAAAGATAGATCACTACGCAAACACTTGAAAAGAAAGGATCGAACTAAACTTTTATTCATCTAAAGCAAAAGATAACTATGGATCGCACTAAGATAAGTAAAGGCAAAATATAGTGGGGGTGATACAATACCGGGGCACCTCCCCCAAGCTTGGCACAAGCCAAGGGGAGTGCCCATACCTGATACTCAATTTTCCTTTGGTGATGAAGAAGGAGGTGGTGGTGATGAAGTAGAAGGTTTGTCTGCCTTTTTCTCCAACTTATTTCGAAGGTAAAAATTATCTATCCTTAACTCTTCTTTCTCCATCTCAAGCTTTATTATCCTCTTGCATAACGCCTCCATGCTTTCATGCTTGAAACAAGGAGGGACTGGTTCATCTTCATCTTCTTCATCGGAGAACCATATATAGGGATAGGTATCCTTGAAGATATTTTTATCTAAAGGCTGATGAGAAACTGGGCACTCATCCTCGGAATATTGAGACGACATATTTTCAGATCTGTCAGAAAATAGCAAGGAAAAGAAAACAGAAGATTTCTTCGCGATACGGTGGTCAATAGGCTCGAGGGGTATATAAAGATTTTTTATCTTGGGAAACAAGCAAACGGAAGAAAAACGGAGTCCAGAAGGTACCCGTGGTGGGCACAACCCACCTGGGCGCGCCTGGCAAGCCAGGCATGCCCTGGTGTCTTGTGCCCACCAGGGTCACCTTCCTGGTAGTTTCTTATTTTCCTAATTTTTTAAATATTCCAAAACTGACAAAAAATATTTTTGCGGATTTTTCGGAGTCCGTTTACTTACCGTATCACATACCTCCTCTTTTTCAGTTATTCTGGAGTGTTCTGGAAGGTTTCCTTTATGTGTTCTTCCGGTGTCATAGTTTGGATAATATTGCTTTCAACGTTAATGGCGTACCTGAGATATAATGTTTTATTCGTTGCCCATTAACAACCTTCGGGTTAGTACCTTCGGCATTATTTATCTTGATGGCTCCGGATCGATAAACCTCCTCGATAACATAAGGTCCTTCCCATTTGGAGAGGAGTTTTCCTACAAAGAATCTGAAACAAGAGTTGTACAAAAGAACATATTCTCCAACTTTGAACTCACGCTTTTGGATTCTTTTGTCATGCCATCTTTTAACTTTTTCTTTAAATAACTTGGCATTTTCATAGGCTTGGGTTCTCCATTCATCTAGTGAGCTAATATCAAATAATCTTGTTTCACCGGCAAGTTTGAAATCATAGTTGAGTTCTTTAATTGCCCAATATGCTTTATGTTCTAACTCAAGAGGCAAATGACAAGCTTTTCCATAAACCATCTTATACGGAGACATACCCATAGGATTTTTATATGCTGTTCTATAAGCCCAAAGTGCATCATCTAACTTCTTAGACCAATTGTTTCAGGACCTATTGACAGTTTTTTGTAATATTAATTTTATTTCTCTATTGCTAAGTTCAACTTGACCACTAGACTGAGGATGATAAGGTGATGCAATTCTATGATTAACATCATATTTAGCAAGCATTTTATGGAAAGCACCATGAATAAAATGTGAAACACCATTAGTCATTAAATATCTAGGGACTCCAAACCTTGGTAAAATGACTTCCTTAAGCATTTTAATACAGGTGTTGTGATCAGCACTACTAGTTGGAATAGCTTCTACCCACTTAGTAACATAATCAACAGCATCCAAAATATGTGTATACCCATTAGAGGAAGGAAAAGGTCCCATGTAATCAAATCCCCAAACATCAAATGGTTCAACAGCAAGAGAATAATTCATAGGCATTTCCTGACGCTTGCCAATATTACCAATTCTTTGACATTCATTACAAGATAAAACAAACTTACGGGCATCCTTGAAGAGAGTAGGCCAATAACAACCAGATTGCAATACCTTGTGAGCAGTTCTATCTCCCGCATGATGTCCTCCATAAGCTTCGGAGTGACATTTTCGTAGGATTTGTCCCTGTTCATGCTCAGGTACACAGCGTCTAATAATACCATCTACTCCTTCTTTATAAAGATGTGGGTCATCCCAAAAGTAATGTCTTAAATCATAGAAGAATTTTTTCTTTTGTTAGTATATGAAGCTAGGTGGTATATATTTCGCAACAATATAATTGGCATAATCAGCATACCAAGGGGTGTTATGAGAAACATTTATTGCAGCTAATTGTTCATTAGGAAAATTATCATTACTAGGTTGTGGGTCATCAAGAATATTTTCTAACCTAGACAAGTTATCAGCCACGGGTTCTCAGCTCCCTTTCTATCAGTGATATGTAAATCAAATTCTTGTAACAAAAGAACCCACCTAATGAGTCTAGGTTTAGCATCCTTCTTTTCCATAAGATATTTTATAGCAGCATGATCGGTGTGAACGGTCACCTTAGAATCAACAATGTAAGATCTAAATTTATCATAAGCAAACACAACTGCTAAAAATTCTTTTCAGTAGTAGCATAATTTCGTTGAGCATTGTCCAGAGTTTTACAAGCATAATGAATAACATTTAATTTCTTATCGACTCTTTGTCCTAGAACAGCACCAACAACATAATCACTAGGATCACACATAATTTCAAAAGGCAAGTTCCAATCAGGTGGTTGAACAATAGGTGCTGAAATCAAGGCTTTCTTAAGTGTTTCAAAGGCTTCTACACAATCATCATAAAAAACAAATGGAACATCCTTTTGTAAAAGATTTGTAAGAGGCCTAGAAATTTAAGAGAAGTCTTTAATAAACCTCCTATAGAAACCAACATGACCGAGGAAACTACGAATACCTTTGATATCTTTAGGGCATGGCATTTTATCAATTGCATCAACTTTAGCTTTATCCACCTCAATACCTCATTCAGAAATTTTATGTCCCAAGACAATACCTTCATTAACCATAAAGTGGCACTTCTCCCAATTCAAGACGAGATTAGTTTGCTCACATCTCTGCAAAACTCGATCAAGGTTGCTCAAGCAATCATCAAAAGAAGTTCCGTAAACAGAAAAATCATCCATGAAAACCTCAACAATCTTTTCACAAAAGTCAGAAAATATAGCAGTCATACATCTTTGAAAGATAGCAGGTGCATTGCATAAACCAAAAGGCATACGTCTATAAGCATAAGTTCCAAAAGGGCAAGTAAATGTGGTTTTCTCTTGATCAGGTTGTGAGACAGGTATTTGAGAAAAACCGAAATATCCATCAAGAAAGCAAAAATGTGTGTGCTTTGATAGTCTTTCTACCGTTTGATCAATAAAAGGCAGAGGGTAATGATCTTTTCTAGTAGCTTTATTTAGTTTTCTAAAATCAATTACCATTCTGTAGCCAGTAACAATTCTTTGTGGAATAAGTTCATTCTTATCATTAGGAACAACGGTAATACCTCCTTTTTAGGGACACAATGAACGGGACTTACCCATCTACTATCAGCTATGGGATAGATTATACATGCTTCCAGAAGCTTCAGTATTTCTGTTCTGACCACTTCTTTCATTTTAGGATTTAAACATCGTTGGTGATCAACAACGGGTTTAGCATCAGGCTCCATATTAATTTTATGCTGACAGAGAGTGGGACTAATGCCCTTTAAATCATCAAGAGTATATCCAATGGCAGCTCGGTGCTTCTTCAAAACCTTCAATAATCTTTCTTCTTCATGTTCTGAAAGGTTAGCACTAATAATAACATGATAAATCTTTTTCTCATCAAGATAAGCATATTTCAAAGTGTCTAGCAATTGTTTTAATTCAAACACAGGATCACCTTTAGGTGGAGGAGGACCTCCTAGAGTTTCAATAGGCAAATTGTGTTTAAGCAGAGGACGCTGTTCAAAGAAAATCTTATCTATTTCATTTCTTTCATGCAGATGCATATCATTTTCGCGGTCTAGCAGATATTGTTCTAGTGGATCGGTAGGAGGCACAGCAATAGAAGCAAGACCAAGTATTTCATCCTTACTAGACAACTCTTTATTATGATGCTTCCTACTAAACTTGGAAAAATTAAACTCATGAGACTCATTACCAAAACTAACACCGATAGTTTGTTTCTCACAATCTATTTTAGCATTGACGGTGTTCAAGAAAGGTGTACAAAGGAACAATTCATAGATACAAGATGAACTTATACCAAGGGGACAATTATTTTTACGAGCAGCTTCCATGACGAGTCCTACATCGGGTCCATGGGCATGAACACAAAGGTTCAAGGTCGACTCCCACTTTTTCAATGCATAACCTTTCTCATGTTCAAAATAACGCCTGAGCCGGAAGGATCAATTCTAGGAATCGACGGATGATAGAGATTATTCTTATTCATATTGAATCAATAGACTCGGAATGACAATGACAAATAATGCTAATGAATATTGTGAGACATATGGATTTAACCATAATGCAGGAAGACAAGACTTTCGGGAGCGCTAGGCTGTATAGGATCTTCGGGAGATCGAGATTTTGTGAGACATCTGAGCAACTGGGGATGAAGGTACAAATGGCAAGGATATTATTCATGGGGATTATCGGTGGTCAGGAACTGCAAAGCAGTGGGCACAGGGTCTCGGGAAACATCGAGGAGTCTCTGCAGAATCTTCTAGCGAAGCAAGCGGTCATCTGTAGTAAAGGGGCTCTCCGGGATGAAGTGGTTATGAGAACCTAATGTCAGAGTTAGCAAAATCATTTAACCCGAATAGAAGAGAGATCAGAGTCCCAGAGTATAGACGAGGAATAAAAGATCCTAATACCACCCAATGGCGACGTGGGCCCGTAAGTCACACAGCCAAGTTAGTAAAACAGTTTTGGACGACTAGACTCAACTTCGGCCAAGGAGTTGGAAAGGGGGATTCCTACAGGCAGTCGACTCTGATACCAACCTGTGACGCCCCCGGCTTAATCGTGCACTAATCATACACGCAAATGCACACGATCAAGCCTAAGGACTCACTTGAAGATATCACAACACACTCTAAAACATAAATAAAGTCATACAAGCTTTATATTACAAGCCAGGGGCCTCGAGGGCTCGAATACATAAGCTCGCATACAAGCGTTAGCGGAAGCAGCAAATATCTGAGTACAGATATAAAAGATAAAACAGATAGGCCTTTAGAAGGTGGGGCAAAAGAAAACACTACGATCGAAAAGGCGCAGGCCTCCTGCCTGGGACCCTCCGAACCTACTCCTGGTCATCAGCCAACTTGTAGTAGTAACCACCCTCGGGGTAGTAGTAGTGATCGGCGTCAGAGGCAGTTGGCTCAGGGGCTCCGTCATCTGGTTGCATCAAACGGATATGGGGAAAAAGAGAAAGCAAAGCAACTGTGAGTACTCATCCGAAGTACTCAGCAAGCAAGGATCTACACTACATATGCAACATTATCAAAGAAAGGCTGTATATGTGGTCTGGGCTGCAGAAATGCCAGAATAGAGAGAAGACCTAGTCCTACCAAAGACTAGCATCTTCAGCGGTCTTGCAGCATTAGAAGAGTGTAGATCAGCACAATATAAAGTAGTAGCAGTATTAAGTATCAACCTAGCCCAGAGATCCTTCCTCGACTCCCTACGAGAAGGCGATCCCAGAGACCTAGTATCCATTCTCAACTCATCATTAAGTTCTAGTTGTATCGATCGGGATACAACTCCGAGCGTCCGTTACCGAGGATCCGGCTATGCATAGATTAGTTCTTCCCTGCAAGGGTGCACCAACTTACCCACCACGCTTGATTAACTCCGGCCGGACACACTTTTCTGGGTCATGCCCGGCCTCGGCCAAACGATACGCCGCAACCCGACCTAGGCTTAACAGAGAGGTCAACACGCCGGACTAAACCTATACCCTCAGGGGTCTTGGGCCATCGCCCCGGAAACTCCTGCATGTTGCGGGGCCACCGAGAGCAGACCTAGCAATCCACACTATCAAGGCGGTTGCGTTACGCGGTCCAACCCGGCGCGCGCCGCTCAGTCGCTGACGTCCATTAAGCTTCGGCTGATGCATACAACGCAGAGTGCCCATAGCTGTTCCCACGTGATGGTTAGTGCTATCGGGCCAGAGGCCCACTCAGATCAAATATCCAAATCGTTAGTGTATTGGGGGGGGGGGTATGTGGTAACGAGTAGAGACTCACGATCGATGTGACCCCATCGCCCTATCTCGAGGACTTGCGGCAAGGGCTAAGAATGCCCGGCCTCACCTCGTAATTATCTCTCGGGCACCCTCCAGGTCAACCCGTCTCCACATCACTCGCATCTTATGCTCTCTCGGGTACCCTCAGGGTCGACCCGACTTTCCAAGTAACAGTTGTAAAGTCCAAGTATCCGTGTGTCCATAACATCAGGGGAATCTGAGGTATCACCCTCGTTGGATTCCTACTCGATGTATCCGTTAAGGTGAACTCGGAGGAATCACCCTCGATAGGTTCACACTTGAGGTGTTGCACGACAGCGTCGTTACCGGGAGTGGTGAAGGAGGAATCACCCTCGATGACCACAACTAAATAGCTACTTTTTAGAGTTAACATCAGAAGTGCTAAACGAGGTATCACCCTCGGCACTCGATAGTAACACTGCAGTGTCGTACAACTAGGGGGGTGATGTGCGGTGCTGGGGCCTGGTTGTCGATCACGTTGATCGAGACATCTGATAATCCAGCGGGGGCAACTGGGACAAAGTGGGGTCTCTAGTGGGTCTCTATCCAGCCTATACTAAGCAGTTTAAGGATAAACAGGTAGGTAACAATAGCAGGTAACAAAATTAGGCTATGCATCAGAAATAGGATAAACAGTAGCAGCAGCAATTTCTAATGCAAGCATAAGAGAGAAAGAATAGGCGATATCGGCATGTTCAAAAGGGGGGTGCTTGCCTGGTTGCTTTGCGGCAAAGGCCTGGTCTTCAGGGGCGTAGTCGATCTCCGAAGCTGCATCGGTCTCAGGGACTACGTCGGTACCGGGATCTACCGAGAGAGAAGAGGGGGAGGAAACAAATAAACACACAGCAAACATATGCAACACAGAGCATGCTATGCTAACGTGCAGTGCAGGGTTGCCTAAAGACATGTCTAAATGATATGCAGAGGTGTTCTACTGCCTAACTAAATGATTTAGTTAATTTAGGAATTTGTTTGGATTTATTATATTAAAGTTGAGCACTATTCATTTATCAAAATCAGTCAAAACGTTCCATGTTAAGGTAGTTAGGGGCATCTAACAGCATTACGAAGGGCGTAGTCAGATTCATCTCATCGTTCTGAGCAACTTTCATGTACAAAGTATTTTCATCCGAGCTACGGTTTATTTTCTAAGATTTTCTAAAGTTTTAATCATTTTCTGGAATTTATTTAATTAATTTAAATCAACATTATCCAGAATAGTATGGGATGACGTCAGAATGACGTATGTGTAACATCAGCAGTCAATAGTGCGGTTGACTGGAGTCAAACCTGACCTGTGGGTCCAGTGGGACCCCCATGTCAGCCTCACAGTAGTTAATTAGGTTTAACTTAATCTAATTATAGATCTAATTAGCGGTGGGGCCTACGGTCAGTGGGTGATTAGTTAATTAACTAAATTAACATTTTAATTAATCAATTAGTTATTCTTTAAAAAATGTTTAAGCGGCTGGGCCCCACATGTCAGCGGGCAGGGCCACGCTGACCGGGTTAATTGGGCCCAGTGGGACCCAGTTGCAGCGTCACAGGGGGCGGGGCCCACGGTGCCACATCGGCGCCAGCTGGGCGCCGGCCACCGGAGTACGCCGGCGAGCTCGCAAACTCGCGGTGGTGCACGGTTTCGGGTGTTTTCGGGCTCTATCGAACGAGTGGAGGACGCCGCGTCGCGTGGGACGACCGGTTGGACGCGGGGATGGCCGGAGAGACGCCGGCGACGATGCCGGGCGGCGGAGCTCTCGGGCGTGCAACGGGAACGACAAAACGGTGCGCGCGCGGGCGATCTAATCAGCTAGGGATGGTCTTCATGCGCGCGCGAACACAACGAGCACGAGCCCGAGACCATTTGGTCATCGGAGCCTCACCGACGACGAGGTTAGGCGGCGGCGCGTTCGGGCATCTTCAATGCGGCGAGCTACGGCGACGGGAAGAGGCCGGGGAGAGGGGGAGAAGATGCGCAGGCTCACCGGGAGCCGTAGGGAAATGGCAGTGTGCTCGGGGAGGCGAGGAGCAGCCGGAATCGACGGCGACAGACGACGATGATCCGAGGAAGACGATGGCGCGATCCGGTGATGTAGTGCTCCACGGCCCGCGCTGGTCAGTGTAGAAGGCGCAGTCGAGGGTGACGGTTCGATCCAGCACGGAGACGAAGCGCGGGGAGGTCAGGGGCCACGGCTATGGCGAGCCACGACGATGATGGCGTCGGGTGTTTGCGGGGAGGGAGAAGACGGGCGAGAGAGAGGGGAATGAGGGCGCTAGGGTTTCGGGGGAGGAGGGAGGCGACCAGGGGAGGCTTTAACGGAGTCGGGGAGCCGCAGGATCAACGACACGGTGTCGATCGGAGCTCGGATGCGCGCGTGCGCTGACCCATGCGGGAGGAGGGAGAAGACCCGGCTGGCGGGCTGGGCCGGTTCCTGTAGCTCACAGGCCTAAGTGCACAGTAGTCATTAGGCCTTTTTCTATTTCTTACTTATGTTTTCTGTTTTTACTTCTGTTTTGCAAATGGACAGGCCACTAAATGACTTTTGTAAATTGGGTAACTTAGCTCATTAATTGCAGTGTAATATCATCTAATAATAGAAATTGGTTTGATGAATAAATGTTTTCATTTGAATTTGATTTGAATTTAAATGGAAAGTAAAGGTGTTGCTGATCCACTGTTTTGTTGCTAGGGTCACCTGGGGAATTTACGTAATGTTGGATTCACTTTTATATTTGCTTTGAGAATTATTTGCGACATTATGAACATTTTAGTTCCTTGATTTGAACAACTTTTAAATTCACTTTAAAATTTGAATTGGTATTTGAAAGGGGCTATGACACTAAAAATGATCAAGCACTGTTGAACATGATGCCTTGGCATTATCAGAGGGTGATCACTGTAGTGTGATGCTGGGGATGTTACAAATCTCCTCCACTACAAGAAATCTCGTTCCGAGATTTTAGCGGTGGAGTAAGATGTGACTTCAGGAGAACGGACCTTTGCAAGGTCGATTATCTGGCTGACAATTCAGGGAACGTGGCAGAAGTACCTCTCGAGTTGAAACCTAGGAAAACATTGAGAGCAAAGTATGAAGGTACAATAGGAAGTTTCAAGCGAATGGACAAACGATCGATACCTGAACAGAGTGTGAGAAGGGGGTTCAGAGCATCGGAAATAGATCATCTCTCAGAGGGTGGCGCGTGATAACACACAAAGCCAAGAGCAAAGGTTACTTCAGAATCAAGGATGTACAGGAGAGTCCGATTCCGATCTTGTGGAGCTGTGAGGGGGTCGATCAAAGTAGGGAGAACGGTGGCATCTTACTGGTCACGACAACAAGGTATGTCGGAGGATAGCCTGTCAGTTATGTCGGCGACAACATCGGTACCAAGGGCGAGGGACGAAGAGAACCATTTTCCTACTCGTTGAACGAGGTGGACCAATAGGCAAAGTTCTCGTTAATCGATGATACCGAAATGTCATCAACAATAGTAACAGGGTCTCACTGACAAGGTTGTACATCGGGGTGTTTTATAAGTAGGGAATTATTTCTGCTTATAACATATAGATCACAAGAAAAGTTAAACAATCCAATGGAAAGGAAAATGTGTTTATACACAAGAATTAGGAGTGTATCTTTTCCAATGAAAAGCGGAACATGATATACATGTCGGAACAACAAGTACATCACTTTTTAGATAAATGGGCAAGGGAATTCATGATGTTATCCATACGACGGTGTTTGGATAATAGAGCAAGAAATATTTGGCAATGCAATGCACTTCCAATGTTCTTGTAATTGTTCGGCGTACCACAGTCATGTCTTGAGGTAGCATTAACATGGTGTTTCAAGCAAGATTGAATCTGAAGGTCACAAGAAGTACAAAGGAACAATTCACAGATACAAGATGAACTTATACCAAGGGGACAATTATTTTTACGAGCAACTTCCTTGATGAGTCCTACATCGGGTCCATGGGCCTGAACACAAAGGTTCAAGGTCGACTCCCACTTTTTCGATGCATAACCTTTCTCATGTTCAAAATAACGCCTGAGCCGGAAGGATGAATTCTAGGAATCAACAGATGATAGAGATTATTCTTATTCATATTGAATCAATAGACTCGGAATGACAATGACAAAGAATGCTAATGAATATTGCGAGACATATGGATTTAACCATAACGCAGGCAGACAAGACTTTCGGGAGCGCTAGGCTGTAGAGGATCTTCGGGAGATCGAGATTTTGTGAGACATCTGAGCAACTGGGGATGAAGGTACAAACGGCAAGGATATTATTCACGGGATTATCGGTGGTCAGGAACTGCAAAGCACTGGGCACAGGGTCTCGGGAAACATCGAGGAGTCTCTGCAGAATCTTCTAGCGAAGCAAGCGGTCATCTGTAGTAAAGGGGCTCTCCGGGATGAAGTGGTTATGAGAACCTAATGTCAGAGTTAGCAAAATCATTTAACCCGAATAGAAGAGAGATCAGAGTCCCAGAGTATAGACGAGGAATAAAAGATCCTAATACCACCCAATGGCGACGTGGGCCCGTAAGTCACACAGCCAAGTTAGTAAAACAGTTTTGGACGACTAGACTCAACTTCGGCCAAGGAGTTGGAAATGGGGATTCCTATAGGCAGTCGACTCTGATACCAACCTGTGACGCTCCCGGCTTAATTGTGCACTAATCATACACGCAAATGCACACGATCAAGCCTAAGGACTCACTTGAAGATATCACAACACACTCTAAAACATAAATAAAGTCATACAAGCTTTATATTACAATCCAGGGGCCTCGAGGGCTCGAATACATAAGCTCGCATACAAGTGTCAGCGGAAGCAGCAGATATCTGAGTACATATATAAAAGATAAAACAGATAGGCCTTTAGAAGGCGGGCAAAAGAAAACACTACGATCGAAAGGCGCAGGCCTCCTGCCTGGGACCCTCTGAACCTACTCCTGGTCGTCAGCCAACTCGTAGTAGTAACCACCCTCGGGGTAGTAGTACTGATCGTCGTCAGGAGCAGCTGGCTCCGGGGCTCCGTCATCTGGTTGCATCAAACAGATATGGGGAAAAAGAGGAAGCAAAGCAACCGTGAGTACTCATCCGAAGTATTCAGCAAGCAAGGATCTACAGTACATATGCAACGTTATCAAAGAAAGGCTGTATATGTGGTCTGGGCTGCAGAAATGCCAGAATAGATAGAAGACCTAGTCCTATCGAAGACTAGCATCTTCAGCGGTCTTGCAGCATTAGAAGAGTGTAGATCAGCACAATATAAAGTAGTAGCAGTATTAAGTATCAACCTAGCCCAGAGATCCTTCCTCAACTCCCTGCGAGAAGGCGATCCCAGAGCCCTAGTATCCATTCTCATCTCATCATTAAGTTCTAGTTGTATCGATCGGGATACAACTCCGAGCGTCCGTTATCGAGGATCCGGCTATGCATAGATTAGTTCTTCCCTGCAGGGGTGCACCAACTTACCCACCATGCTCGATTAACTCCGGCCGGACACACTTTTCTGGGTCATGCCCGGCCTCGGCCAAACGATACGCCGCAACCCGACCTAGGCTTAACAGAGAGGTCAGCACGCCGGACTAAACCTATGCCCCCAGGGGTCTTGGGCCATCGCGCCGGGAACTCCTGCATGTTATGGGGCCACCGAGAGCAGACCTAGCAACCCACACTATCAAGGCGGTTGCGTTACGCGGTCCAACCCGGCGTGCGCCGCTCAGTCGCTGACGTCCATTAAGCTTCGGCTAATGCATACGACGCAGAGTGCCCATAATTGTTCCCACGTGATGGTTAGTGCTATCGGGCCAGAGGCCCACTCGGATCAAATATCCAAATCGTTAGTGTATTGGGGGGGTTTGCGGTAACAAGCAGAGACTCACGATCGATGTGACCCCGTCGCCCCGTCTCGAGGACTTGCGGCAAGGGCTAAGAATGCTCGGCCACGCCTCGTAATTATCTCTCGGGCACCCTCCAGGTCAACCCGTCTCCACATCACTCGCATCTTATGCTCTCTCGGGTACCCCCCAGGGTCGACCCGACTTTCCAAGTAACAGTTGTAAAGTCCAAGTATCCGTGTGTCCATAACATCAGGGGAATCTGAGGTATCACCCTCGTTGGATTCCTACTCGATGTATCCGTCAAGGTGAACTCGGAGGAATCACCCTTGATGGGTTCACACTTGAGGTGTTGCACGACAGCGTCGTTACCGGGAGTGGTGAAGGAGGAATCACCCTCGATGACCACCACCGAATAGCTACTCTATAGAGTTAACATCAGAAGTGCTAAACGAGGTATCACCCTCGGCACTCGATAGTAACGTTGAAGTGTCGTACAACTAGGGGGGTGATGTGCGGTGCTGGGGCCTGGTTGTCGATCACGTTGATCGAGTCATCTGATAATCCAGCGGGGGCAACTGGGACAAAGTGGGGTCTCTAGTGGGTCTCTATCCAGCCTATACTAAGCATTTTAGGATAAATAGGTAGGTAACAATAGCAGGTTACAAAATCAGGCTATGCATCAGAAATAGGATAAACAGTAGCAGCAGCAATTTCTAATGCAAGTATAAGAGAGAAAGAATAGGCGATATCGGCATGTTCAAAAGGGGGGTGGTTGCCTCGTTGCTCTGCGGCAAAGGCCTGGTTTTCAGGGGCGTAGTCGATCTCCGGTGCTGCGTCGGTCTCAGGGACTACGTCGGTACTGGGATCTACCGGGAGAGAAGAGGGGGAGGAAACAAATAAATACACAGCAAACATATGCAACACAGAGCATGCTATGCTAACGTGCAGTGCAGGGTTGCCTAAAGACATGTCAAAATGATATGCAGAGGTGTTCTACTGCCTAACTAAATGATTTAGTTAATTTAGGAATTTGTTTGGATTTATTATATTAAAGTTGAGCACTATTCATTTATCGAAATCAATCAAAAAGTTCCATGTTTAGGTAGTTAGGGGCATCTGACAGCATTACGAAGGGCGTAGTCAGATTCGTCTCGTCGTTTTGAGCAACTTTCATGTACAAAGTATTTTCATCCGAGCTACGGTTTATTTTCTAAGATTTTCTAAAGTTTTAATCATTTTCTAGAATTTATTTAATTAATTTAAATCAACATTATCCAGAATAGTATGGGATGACATCAGCATGACGTATGTGTGACATCAACAGTCAATAGTGCGGTTGACTGGAGTCAAACCTGACCTGTGGGTCCAGTGGGACCCCCATGTCAGCCTCACAGTAGTTAATTAGGTTTAACTTAATCTAATTACAAATCTAATTAGCGGTGGGGCCTACGGTCAGTGGGTGATTAGTTAATTAACTAAATTAACATTTTCATTAATCAATAAGTTATTCTTTAAAAAACATTTAAGCAGTTGGGCCCCACATGTCAGCGGGCAGGGCCGCGCTGGCTGGGTCAACTGGGCCTAGTGGGACCTAGTTGCAGCGTCACAGGGGGCGGGGCCTGCGGTGCCACGTCGGCGCCAGCTGGGCGCCGGCCACCGGAGTACGTCGGTGAGCTCGCGCGACGGCGAGCAACTCCGGCGAGCTCGCAAACTCGCGATGGTGCACGGTTTCGTGTGTTTTCAGGATCTATCGAACGAGTGGAGGACGCCGGGTCGCGTGGGACGACCGGTTGGATGCGAGGATGGCCGGAGAGACGCCGGCGACGATGCCGGGCGCCTGAGCTCTCGGGCGTGCAACGGGAACGGCAAAACGGTGCGCGCGCAGGCGATCTAATTAGCTAGGGATGGTCTTCATGCGCGCGCGAACACAACGAGCACAAGCCCGAGACCATTTGGTCATCGGAGCCTCGCCGGCGAAGAGGTCAGGCGGCGGCGCGTTTGGGCATCTTCAATGCGGCGAGCTACGGTGACGGGAAGAGGCCGGGGAGAGGGGGAGAAGATGCGCAGGCTCATCGGGAGCCGTAGGGAAATGGCAGTGTGCTCGAGGAGGCACGGAGCAGCCGGAATCGACGGCGACAGACGGCGGCAATCCGAGGAATACGACGACGCGATCCGGCGATGTAGTGCTCCACGGACCATGCTGGTCGGTGTAGAAGGCGCAGTCGAGGGCGACGGTTCGATCCAGCACGGAGACGAAGCACGGGGAGGTCAGGGGCCACGGCTATGGCGAGCCACAGCGGCAACGGCGTCGGGTGTTTGCGGGGAAGGAGAAGAGGGGCGAGAGAGAGGGGAATAAGGGCGCTAGGGTTTCGGGGGAGGAGGGAGGCGACCAGGGGAGGCTTTAACAGAGTCGGGGAGCCGCGGGATCAACGACACGGCGTCAATCGGAGCTCGGATGTGCGCTCGCGCTGACGTGTGCGGGAGGAGGGAGAAGACCCGGCTGGCGGGCTGGACCGGTTCCTGTAGCTCACAGGCCTAAGTGCAAGTAGTCATTCGGCCTTTTTCTATTTCTTACTTATGTTTTCTGTTTTTACTTCTGTTTTGCAAATGGACAGGCCACTAAATGACTTTTGTAAATTGGGTAACTTAGCTCATTAATTACAGTGTAATATCATCTAACAATACAAATTGGTTTGATGAATAAATGTTTTCATTTGAATTTAAATGGAAAGTAAAGGTGCTGCTGATCCACTGTTTTGTTGCTAGGGTCACCTGGGAATTTACATAATGTTGGATTCACTTTTATATTTGCTTTGAGAATTATTTGCGACATTATGAACATTTTAGTTCCTTGATTTGAACAACTTTAAAATTCACTTTAAAATTTGAATTGAAATTTGAATTGGTATTTGAAAGGGGCTATGACACTAAAAATGATCAAGCACTGTTGAACATGATGCCTTGGCATTAACAGAGGGTGATCACTGTAGTGTGATGCTGGGGATGTTACAGGCCGAGGAGGGCACAACCCACCAGGACGCGCCTGGGCTCCCTGGCGCGCCCAGGTGGGTTGTGCCCACCTGGTGGGCCCCCTTGTTGGGGAACGTAGTAATAATTCAAAAATTTCCTACGTGTCACCAAGATCAATCTAGGAGATGCTAGCAACAAGTGAGAGGTAGTGCATCTTCATACCCTTGAAGATCGCTAAGCGGAAGCGCTACAAGAACGCGGTTGATGGAGTCGTACTCGCGGCGATTCAAATCGCGGAAGATACGATTCAAGCGCCGAACGGATGGCGCCTCCGCGTTTAACACACGTACAGCCCAGGGACGTCTCCTCCTTCTTGATCTAGCAAGGGGAGAGGATAAGTTGAGGGACAGCTCCGGCAGCACGACGGCGTGGTGGCGGTGGAGCTCATGGTTCTCCGGCAGAGCTTCGCTAAGCACTACGGAGGAGGAGGAGTAGGAGGGGGGAGGGCTGCGCCAGGGGCAAGGTTTACAGCTCCCATGCACCTCCCCACTATATATAGGGGTGGAGGGGGCTGGTTTCTTGCCCTCCAAGTCCATTGGGGCGTTGGCAAAGGTGGGAGGAAAGAAATCCCATCCTTTCCCTTCCCCACCGATTGTTATCCCCCCTTTTTAGGGATCTTGATCTTATCCCTTCGGGATATGATCTTATTCCTTCTAATGGGGGATCTTCGTGCGCCTTGACCAGGGGTGTGGGGCCTTGCCCCCAGTACCCACGTTCTTGTGGGTCCCCCCATGCAGGTGGGCCCCACTCCGGAACCTTCTAGAACCTTCCCGGTACAATACCGAAAAATCCCGAACATTTTCCGGTGGCCAAAATAGGACTTCCCATATATAAATCTTTACCTCCGGACCATTCCGGAACTCCTCGTGATGTCCGGGATCTCATCCGAGACTCCGAACAACTTTCGGTAACCACATACAATTTCCCATAACAACTCTAGCGTCACGGAACCTTAAGTGTGTAGACCCACGGGTTCGGGAACCATGCAGACATGACCGAGACACCTCTCCGGCCAATAACCAATAGCAGGATCTGGATACCCATATTGGCTCCCACATGTTCCACGATGATCTCATCGGATGAACCACGATGTCGTGGATTCAATCAATCCCGTATACAATTCCCTTTGTCCATCGGTATGTTACTTGCCCGAGATTCGATCATCGGTATCCCTATACCTTGTTTAATCTCGTTACCGGCAAGTCTCTTTACTCGTTCCGTAACACATAATCCCGTGGCTAACTCCTTAGTCACATTGAGCTCATTATGATGATGCATTACCGAGTGGGCCCAGAGATACCTCTCCGTCATACGGAGTGACAAATCCCAGTCTCGATTCGTGCCAACCCAACAGACACTTTCGGAGATACCTGTAGTGCACCTTTATGGTCACCCAGTTACGTTGTGACGTTTGATACACCCAAAGCATTCCTACGGTATCCGGGAGTTGCACAATCTCATGGTCTAAGGAAATGATACTTGACATTAGAAAAGCTCTAGCAAACGAACTACACGATCTTGTGCTATGCTTAGGATTGGGTCTTGTCCATCACATCATTCTCCTAATGATGTGATCCCGTTATCAACGACATCCAATGTCCATGGTCAGGAAACCACAACCATCTATTGATCAACGAGCTAGTTAACTAGAGGCTCACTAGGGACATGCTGTAGTCTATGTATTCACACATGTATTACGGTTTCCGGTTAATACAATTATAGCATGAACAATAGACAATTATCATGAACAAGGAAATATAATAATAACCATTTTATTATTGCCTCTAGGGCATATTTCCAATAGTCTCCCACTTGCACTAGAGTCAATAATCTAGTTACATTGTGATGAATCGAACACTCATAGAGTTCTGGTGCTGATCATGTTTTGCTCGTGGAAGAGGTTTAGTCAACGGATCTGCGACATTCATATCCGTATGTACTTTACAAATATCTATGTCTCCATCTTGAATATATTCACGAATGGAGTTGAAGCGGCGCTTGATGTGCTTGGTCTTCCTGTGAAACCTGGGCTCCTTGGCAATGGCAATAGCTCCAGTGTTGTCACAGAAGAGAGCCATCGGACCCGACGCATTGGGAATCACTCCTAGGTCGGTGATAAACTCCTTCATCCAAACTCCTTCCTGAGCTGCTTCCGAAGCAGCTATGTACTCCGCTTCACATGTAGATCCCGCCACGACGCTTTGCTTGCAACTGCACCAGCTGACTGCCCCACCATTCAAAATGTACACGTATCCGGTTTGTGACTTGGAGTCATCCAGATCTGTGTCAAAGCTAGAATCGATGTAACCCTTTACGACGAGCTCTTCGGCACCTCCATAAACAAGAAACATATCCTTAGTCCTTTTCAGGTACTTCAGGATATTCTTGACCGTTGTCCAGTGTTCCATTCCGGGATCACTTTGGTACCTCCCTACCAAACTTATGGCAAGGTTCACATCAGGTCTGGTACACAGCATGGCATACATAATAGAGCCTATGGCTGAGGCATAGGGGATGACACTCATCTTTTCTCTTTCTTCTGCCGAGGTCGGGCGTTGAGCTGCGCTCAATCTCACACCTTGCAATACAGGCAAGAACCCCTTCTTGGACTGATCCATATTGAACTTCTTCAATATCTTGTCAAGGTATGTGCTTTGTGAAAGACCAATGAGGCGTCTCGACACTACTAGAAAAACGGCTATAGATAATATGGACACTAATGGCGCACTGTACACGTGGTGCACCATTACAAAATAGTAATGGCGCACCATGTGTAGGTGCGCCATTAGTAACCTAAACAGTAATGGCACACCAGGAGAAAAGTGCGCCATTACTATGTTTGACCAAGGTTTGACCCAATCCTGGTCATAGTAATGGCGCACTTTGTATAGGTGCGCCATTAGTAAGTTGACATAGTAATGGCGCACTTTGTAAAGGTGCGCCATTACTAACTTTCTGAGGTGGCCAAAAAATTCACCAAATGCACCCCCCCTCATGGACCGCCTTTTATGTTTCAAAAAATAAATAAAAGAAAATGATAGAAATGTCAAAAAAATAAAAGAAAATAAGATTCCCATGTGATATGTGGTCTAGTTGTTAGCAAAATTTACAAACATGAATTTTCGACTCTTTTGCAAAATCTCTCGAGAATTTGTAAAATGGGCATAACTTTTGCATACGAACTCCGATGAAAAAGTTTTTTATATGAAAAATGGGTACCCCGTTGAAGATTTTTAGAATCCTCAAAAACCTAACAGAAAAAAAGTTACGGGGCTTCCAAGATCTGGAGAGGCAAAAAAATTCAAAAAAAATCAAACTCAGTAGTGGCGCACCTGCCCATGGTGCGCCATTACTATCTTCCCGCCTTCAAAATTCAAACTATATAAAAAAATAAAAAAATGTTAGTAATGGCGCACCTGCCCAAGGTGCGCCATTACTATCTTCCCGCCTTCAAAATTCAAAATAAATCAAAAAAATAAAGAAAAAGATAGTAATGGCGCACCTGCCCACGGTGCGCCATTACTATGCCGTATATATGGCTGGGCGGGGTCCTCTCCTCCTTACCTCTTCATTTTTCTCCTCCACTCCACCTCTTCTCCACTCCATCTCCTCCTCTCCTCCACTCCATCTCCCCTCCTCTCCTCCACCATACTCCCCTCCTCCTCTCCGGTGACCTCCTCCTCCTCCTCTCCGGTGACCTCCTCCCACTCCTCTCCGGCGACCTCCTCCTCCTCTCCGGCGACCTCCTCCTCCCTCTTCTCCTCCCTTCCCCTCACGGTTTCTCCTCCCGTCTCCCCCTCCTCCTCCGGTGACTCCTCCTCCCTCCTCTCCGGTGATCTCCTCCTCCCTCCTCTTCGGTGAGCTCCTCCTCCCTCCTCTCCTCCCCTCCCCTCACGGTTTCTCCTCCCTCCTCTCCGGTGAACTCCTCTCCGGTGACCTCCTCCTCCTCTCCGGCAATGTAGGCGAGCTCCTCTCCGGTGACCTTCTCCTCCTCCTCTCCAAGGATGTAGGCGAGCTCCTCTCCGGTGACCTCCTCCTCTCCTCCTCACAGTATCTCCTCGGCCCTCCTCTCCGGCGAACTCCTCTCCGGCAAAAGAACGTACAAGATCCAAAAACGAGAACAAAATTTGAAAAAATATCGTGCAAAAAAAACGAGCAAAAAAAACGAGCAAAAAAAAGGGCAAAAAAATCGCGATCCAGATCCAGATTCAAAATTCAAAATAGTGATGGCGCACCGTGGGGGTTAGAATGTGCGCCATTACTATTTTCCCGCTTCCAAATTCAAAAAAAAATCGACAAAAAATAATAAAAAAGTTACCAGTGGCGCACCTGAAAAGGTAGTAATGGCGCACATGTGGTGCGCCATTACTACCTGACATAGTAATGGCGCACCAGGTGGTGCACCACTGTTATGTAGATTAATAGTGGCGCACCAGGCGTGCACCATTACTATTTATTAGTAGTGGTGTGATAATAGTGGCGCACCTATAGTGCGCCATTAGTAGCCAAAATAGGTGCGCCACTAACAGCCTTTTTTCTAGTAGTGCGATCTATCTCTATAGATCTTGATGCCTAATATGTAAGCAGCTTCTCCAAGGTCCTTCATTGAAAAACACTTATTCAAGTAGGCCTTTATGCTTTCCAAAAGTTCTATATCATTTCCCATCAACAGTATGTCATCCACATATAATATGAGAAATGCTACAGAGCTCCCACTCACTTTCTTGTAAATACAGGCTTCTCCACAAGTCTGTATAAACCCAAACGCTTTGATCATTTCATAGATGGAGCACTGGAGCTGCTTGCACCAGCCCATAGATGGAGTGCTGGAGCTTCCATACTTTGTCAACATTCTTAGGATCGACAAAACCTTCCGGCTGCATCATATACAATTCTTCCTTAAGGAAACCATTAAGGAATGCCGTTTTGACGTCCATTTGCCAGATCTCATAATCATAGAATGCGGCAATTGCTAACATGATTCGGACAGACTTCAGCTTCGCTACGGGTGAGAAGGTCTCATCGT
The DNA here is from genome assembly GCA_011799875.1 of Thinopyrum elongatum. NCBI lineage: Eukaryota > Viridiplantae > Streptophyta > Magnoliopsida > Poales > Poaceae > Thinopyrum > Thinopyrum elongatum. The sequence goes on from CM022301.1 coordinate 471,574,784, forward strand.
AGTCAACCCCTTGAACTTGTCGATAACCCTTAGCGACAAGTCGAGCCTTATAGACGGTCACATTACCATCCGCGTCAGTCTTCTTCTTAAAGATCCACTTATTCTCTATGGCTTGCCGATCATCGGGCAAGTCCGTCAAAGTCCATACTTTGTTTTCATACATGGATCCTATCTCGGATTTCATGGCTTCAAGCCATTTGTTGGAATCCGGGCCCGCCATCGCTTCTTCATAATTCGAAGGTTCACCGTTATCTAACAACATGATTTCCAGGACAGGGTTGCCGTACCACTCTGGTGCGAAACGTGTCCTCATGGACCTACGAAGTTCAGTAGCAACTTGACCCGAAGTTTCATGATCATCATCATTAACTTCCTCTCTAGTCGGTGCAGGCACCACAGAAACATCTTCCTGAGCTGCGCTACTCTCCGGTTCAAGAGGGGGTACCTCGTCAAGTTCTACTTTCCTCCCACTTACTTCTTTCGAGAGAAACTCTTTCTCCAGAAAGGATCCATTCTTGGCAACAAAGATCTTGCCTTCGGATCTGAGGTAGAAGGTATACCCAATAGTTTCCTTAGGGTATCCTATGAAGACGCATTTTTCCGATTTGGGTTCGAGCTTTTCAGGTTGAAGTTTCTTGACATAAGCATCGCATCCCCAAACTTTCAGAAAAGACAGCTTAGGTTTCTTCCCAAACCATAATTCATACGGTGTCGTCTCAACGGATTTAGACGATGCCCTATTTAAAGTGAATGCGGCAGTCTCTAAAGCATAACCCCAAAATGATAGCGGTAGATCGGTAAGAGACATCATAGATCGCACCATATCCAATAGAGTGTAATTACGACGTTCAGACACACCATTACGCTGAGGTGTTCCAGGCGGCGTGAGTAACAATTCCACATTTTCTTAAGTGCGTGCCAAACTCGTGACTCAAGTATTCTCCTCCACGATCTGATCGTAAGAACTTTATTTTCCTGTCACGTTTATTCTCTACCTCGCTCTGAAATTCCTTGAACTTTTCAAAGGTTTCAGACTTGTGTTTCATTAAGTAGACATACCCATATCTACTTAAGTCATCAGTGAGGGTGAGAACATAACGATAGCCACCGCGAGCCTCAACGCTCATTGGACCGCATACATCAATATGTATTATTTCCAACAAGTTGGTTGCTCGCTCCATTGTTCCGGAGAATGGAGTCTTGGACATTTTGCCCATGAGGCATGGTTCGCACGTGTCAAATGATTCCTAATCAAGAGACTCCAAAAGTCCATCTGCATGGAGTTTCTTCATGCGTTTGACACCAATGTGACCAAGGCGGCAGTGCCACAAGTATGTGGGACTATCATTATCAACCTTACATCTTTTAGCATTCACACTATGAATATGTGTAACATCACGTTCGAGATTCAATAAAAATAAACCATTGACCAGCGGGGCATGACCATAAAACATATCTCTCATATAAATAGAACAACCATTATTCTTGGATTTAAATGAGTAGCCATCTCGCATTAAACGAGATCCAGATACAATGTTCATGCTCAAAGCTGGCACTAAATAACAATTATTGAGGTTTAAAACTAATCCCGAAGGTAAATGTAGAGGTAGCGTGCCGACGGCGATGACATCGACCTTGGAACCATTCCCGACGCGCATCGTCACCTCGTCCTTCGCCAGTCTCCGCTTATTCCGCAGCTCCTGTTTTGAGTTACAAATGTGAGCAACCGCACCGGTATCAAATACCCAGGAGCTACTACGAGCGCTGGTAAGGTACACATCAATAACATGTATATCATATAAACCTTGGCGTTGCCAGCCTTCTTATCCGCTAAGTACTTGGGGAAGTTCCGCTTCCAGTGACCATTTCCCTTGCAATAAAAGCACCCAGTCTCAGGCTTGGGTCCATTCTTTGGCTTCTTCCCGGCAACTGACTTACCGGGCGCGGCAACTCCCTTGCCGTCCTTCTTGAAATTCTTCTTACCCTTGCCTTTCTTGAAACTAGTGGTCTTATTCACCATCAACACTTGATGTTCCTTTTTGATCTCCACCTCCGCTGATTTCAGCATTGAATATAACTCAGGAGTGGACTTCTCCATCCCTTGCATATTGTAGTTCATCACAAAGCTCTTGTAGCTAGGTGGAAGCGACTGGAGGATCCTGTCAATGACCGAGTCATCTGGAAGATTAACTCCCAGCTGAGACAAGCGGTTGTGCAACCCAGACATTTTGAGTATATGCTCGCCGATAGAGCTGTTTTCCTTCATCTTACAACTGTAGAACTTGTCGGAGACTTCATATCTCTCGACCCGGGCATGAGCTTGGAAAACCATTTTCAGCTCTTGGAACATCTCATATGCTCCATGTTGCTCAAAACGCTTTTGGAGCTCCGGTTCTAAGCTGTAAAGCATGCCGCACTGAACCAGGGAGTAATCATCACTACGTGACTGCCAGGCGTTCATAACGTCTTGAGTTGCTGGGAAAATGGGTGCGTCACCTAGTGGTGCTTCAAGGACATATGCTTTCTTGGCAGCTATGAGGATGATCCTCAAGTTACGGACCCAGTCCGTATAGTTGCTACCATCGTCTTTCAGCTTGGTTTTCTCTAGGAACGCGTTGAAGTTGAGGGCAATATTAGCGTGGGCCATTGGATCTACAAGATAGGTTGTAAAGACAATTTTAGATTAAGTTCATGATAATTAAGTTCATCTGATAAAATTATTTAATGAACTCCCACTCAGATAGACATCCCTCTAGTCATCTAAGTGATACATGATCCGAATCGACTAGGCCGTGTCTGATCATCATGTGAGACGGACTAGTCATCAACGGTGAACATCTCCATGTTGATCGCATCTACTATACGACTCATGTTCGACCTTTCGGTCTCTTGTGTTCCGAGGCCATGTCTGTACATGCTAGGCTCGTCAAGTCAACCTAAGTGTTTCGCATGTGTAAATCTGGCTTACACCCGTTGTATGCGAACGTTAGAATCTATCACACCCGATCATCACGTGGTGCTTCGAAACAACGAACCTTCGCAACGGTGCACACTTAGGGGGAACACATTTCTTGAAATTTTTAGTGAGGGATCATCTTATTTATGCTACCGTCGTTCTAAGCAAATAAGATGTAAACATGATAAACATCACATGCAAATCATAAAGTGACATGATATGGCCAATATCATCTTGCGCTTCTGATCTCCATCTTCGAGGCGTGGCATGATCACCATCGTCACCGGCATGACACCATGATCTCCATCATCGTGTCTTCATGAAGTTGTCTCGCCAACTATTACTTCTACTACTATGGCTAACGGTTAGCAATAAAGTAAAGTAATTACATGGCGTTTTCATTGACACGCAGGTCATACAATAAATTAAGACAACTCCTATGGCTCCTGCCGGTTGTCATACTCATCGACATGCAAGTCGTGATTTCTATTACAAGAACATGATCAATCTCATACATCACATATATAATTCATCACATCCTTTTGGCCATATCACATCACATAGCATACCCTGCAAAAACAAGTTAGACGTCCTCTAATTGTTGTTGCATGTTTTACGTGGCTGCTATGGGTTTCTAGCAAGAACGTTTCTTACCTACGCAAAAGCCACAACGGTGATATGCCAATTGCTATTTACCCTTCATAAGGACCCTCATCATCGAATCCGATCCGACTAAAGTGGGAGAGACAGACACCCGCTAGCCACCTTATGCAACAAGTGCATGTCAGTCAGTAGAACCTGTCTCACGTAAACATACGTGTAAGGTCGGTCCGGGCCGCTTCATCCCACAATGCCGCCGAATCAAGATAGGACTAGTAACGGTAAGCAAATTGAACAAATCATCGCCCACAACTACTTGTGTTCTACTCGTGCATAGAATCTACGCATAGACCTAGCTCTGATACCACTGTTGGGGAACGTAGTAATAATTCAAAAATTTCCTACGTGTCACCAAGATCAATCTAGGAGATGCTAGCAACAAGTGAGAGGGAGTGCATCTTCATACCCTTGAAGATCGCTAAGCGGCAGCGTTACAAGAACGCGGTTGATGGAGTCGTACTCGCGGCGATTCAAATCGCGGAAGATCCGATTCAAGCGCCGAACGGACGGCGCCTCCACGTTCAACACACGTACAGCCCGGGGACGTCTCCTCCTTCTTGATCCAGCAAGGGGAGAGAAGAAGTTGAGGGAGAGCTCCGGCAGCACGACGGCGTGGTGGCGGTGGAGCTCGTGGTTCTCCGGCAGAGCTTCGCTAAGCACTACGGAGGAGGAGGAGGAGGAGGGGGGAGGGCTGCGCCAGGGGCAAGGATTGCAGCTCCCATGCACCTCCCCACTATATATAGGGGTGGAGGGGGCTGGTTTCTTGCCCTCCAAGTCCATTGGGGCGTTGGCAAAGGTGGGAGGAAAGAAATCCCATCCTTCCCCTTCCCCACCGATTGTTATCCCCCCTTTTTAGGGATCTTGATCTTATCCCTTCGGGATATGATCTTATTCCTTCTAAGGGGGGATCTTTGTGCGCCTTGACCAGGGGTGTGGGGCCTTGCCCCCACTACCCACGTTTATGTGGGTCCCCCCATGCAGATGGGCCCCACTCCGGAACCTTCTAGAACCTTCCCGGTACAATACCGAAAAATCCCGAACATTTTCCGGTGGCCAAAATAGGACTTCTCATATATAAATCTTTACGTCAGGACCATTCCGGAACTCCTCGTGACATCCGAGATCTCATCCGAGACTCCGAACAACTTTTGGTAACCACATACGATTTCCCATAACAACTCTAGCGTCACGGAACCTTAAGTGTGTAGACCCTACAGGTTCGGGAACCATGCAGACATGACCGAGACACCTCTTCGGCCAATTACCAATAGCGGGATCTGGATACCCATATTGGCTCCCACATGTTCCACGATGATCTCATCGGATGAACCACGATGTCGGGGATTCAATCAATCCCGCATACAATTCCCTTTGTCCATCGGTATGTTACTTGCCCGAGATTCGATCATCGGTATCCCTATACCTTGTTCAATCTCGTTACCGGCAAGTCTCTTTACTCGTTCCGTAACGCATGATCCCGTGGCTAACTCCTTAGTCACATTGAGCTCATTATGATGATGCATTACCGAGTGGGCCCAGAGATACCTCTCCGTCATACGGAGTGAAAAATTCCAGTCTCGATTCGTGCCAATCCAACAGACACTTTCGGAGATACCTGTAGTGCACCTTTATGGTCACCCAGTTACGTTGTGACTTTTGATACACCCAAAGCATTCCTACGGTATCCGGGAGTTGCACAATCTCATGATTTAAGGAAATGATACTTGACATTAGAAAAGCTCTAGCAAACAAACTACACGATCTTGTGCTATGCTTAGGATTGGGTTTTGTCCATTACATCATTCTCCTAATGATGTGATCCCGTTATCAACGACATCCAATGTCCATGGTCAGGAAACCACAACCATCTATTGATCAACGAGCTAGTTAACTAGAGGCTCACTAGAAACATGCTGTAGTCTATGTATTCACACATGTATTACGGTTTCCGGTTAGTACAATTATAGCATGAACAATAGACAATTATCATGAACAAGAAAATATAATAATAACCATTTTATTATTGCCTCTAGGGCATATTTCCAACACCCCTCCGGTAGTTATTTGCTCCAATAATTCTTATTTATTTCATAAAAATTCCTCGTGAAGTTTCAGCTCATTTGGAGTTGTGCAGAATAGGTAGCCTGGCGTAACTTTTTCAGGTCCAGATTTCCAGCTGCCGGAATTCTCCCTCTTTGTGTGAACCTTACATATTATGAGAGAAAAGGCATTAGAATTATTCCAAAAAGCATTATTATGCATAAAAACATCATAAATAACAGTAGGAAAACATGATGTAAAATGGACGTATCACTGATATGGATACCATGATCGACAGAAATGTTTAACCATCCAAGCAGACATCATTTCAGTATGTTACTTGCTAGTTCAGATATATCAAGCAACCAACTAAACAAAATCATTAGGCAAGCTTTGGGCAGATATACAAAAACATTAGGCAAGCTACAGATATGTAACTAGGCTAGTTCATATCTCCATGAGCACATTGGTGTGCACCAAAATTTATGGGTTCTGAGTAATCAAAATTTCCATCAAGTTTTTGTAGCACCTCAATGTGATGGCAAAATTGACTAACATTTGAGGCAACTACAGATAAATAGTTAGGCAAGTTTTGTACGACAAAAAAAGGCATGTGGGAAAGGATCTGGCAATTCCAAAAATTGGTTCAGAACGGCTCACCCTGTGGACGAAGAGCGGGAGGGAAATCTACAGTGAGGCACTGCACCGCATCCACTGCTCCGTGCTTCTCGTCGCTGTCCACATGACCCCTGCAGGCATGGTTGTGGACGAAGAATTTGAGGCAAGGCTTCAAGAGAATCCTCCCTATATTGTGGAGCCAGGGAATTGAACTGTAGGGGATCTCCAAGGGGCGCGTGAGCAGAAGGGGCCGTCGCTGGTTGGAATCTGCAGGGGGAGGCCGGAGCAGCCGCTTCCTCCTTTTGTTGTTGTTGTTGTTGGACGAGAAGGGACTGGATCAAACAGGAACCGAAGGTCCCAGCCACGGGATGCATCGACCCGGCGAGGATCGACGCGACGGGGTGTAGGACGACGCCAGGGAGGGAGAAGCAAGGCGCGGGGTCGCTTCGCCGCCGATCTGGGGCAGGGGAACGCGTTCGCTCATGCAGGGTGCTTCTTTGTCGGTCGGGGTGTGGGGGGACATCGGTGGAGAAGAAGGTTGAAGAAGGAGGAGCTCTGGCGCAGGATTTGGCTCGGTGGAGGCCGGCGAGCGCGAGGGCCAGGGCAATGGAGGCGAGCGCAGCAGATCTCGTCAGGCGTGGAGGAAAGGGAGAGGGAGAAGGTGAGTTCGAGAGGAATGGGGAACGGGCGCACAGCCGCATGGGCAGAGAAGAAAAACTGGGTGAAAGGCTTCGTTTGTGTCGGCCCGACCGCCTAGAACCTGGGGACCGCGATTTCGGCGCAGAAGGGTGTGTGCTCGGGACGTCTAAACAACACAGCTGCACTTTTAAGAATTCAGGTATTTACATATACGTTCGTATAGTACCCTGGATATTTACGTACGACAGTACGCTAATGTACTAAGTATTTTACGAACGACATGCCAGGTACGGGACGTGCCCCACGGGAGTTCGATCTCGGTCGACAGAACCGGCCCGATAGCATGCATGCGCTCCCAGTCTCGCAAAACAAAAACAAAAATGTCCAACCAAGCGCACACGCCGAGCAACGCACCAGCACATGATGCTGTTCCTGGCTTCGTAACCCCGCAGGCCGCAGCGTGATGGACGCCAAAAGAAATTGGAGAACATATTACGAGGCTTCACCCAAAAAAAAAAACATATTACGAGGCGAGGAGGCAGACTCAACAGCTACAAGAACAGAGCAAGCTAGCAGTAGCAGCTCCTGAATTTCATTCCATTCAGCAATCATGGCAGAGTACAAACTTGCATACAACAAAGTATGTAAAACAAGTCAAAACTAATTTACAATAAATTGTTCCACACACAAGCAAAGCACATTCGTGATGTAATGGCAGGGGCAGGATTACTGGAGTGGGATACGAGCAGTGGCTACGCTACGCTACGGCAGGAGATGCGCACTTCAGGAATCGGATGCCCTGAAGAGGGTGAGCAGGGAGAGGAAGAGGTTGATGACGTCGAGGTAGAGCGCGACGGCGGCCCAGACGTACTCGTCGTAGGAGTAGCGCTTGATGAGGTTGTCGGTGTCGTAGATGATGTAGCCGCAGAAGACGAGCGCCGCCAGCCCGCCGTAGACCATCAGCGAGATGCGGCCCAGCGGGAAGAAGGCCTGGATGAGCGCGAACACCATGAGGATCATCACGGCCGCGAACAGGAACGGGCCCAGGAAGCTGAAGTCGTGCCCGCGCCTCGCCGCCCAGAACGTGTACGCCGTCAGGCTCACCACCACCACCGCCGTCAGGATCGCCGACTCCAGGATCACCTCGCCCTTGGTGAAGGCGCAGGTGAGCCCCACCGCGAAGCTGATGGCCACCGTGAAGAGCGCCAGCAGCAGCAGGTTCACCGGGTGCCGCTGGTAGTAGTAGTACAGAGGACACAGCACTGCAGTTCCAAACACACGGACACGGTGAGCGTCAGTCACATCGAAGGAAACAGAGCATAGTAACGAAGAATTGATTTGAGTTCGCGCGCGCATCGTATAACGTAAGGGGACGTACCGATGAAGGGGAGGATGATGAGGAAGATGTAGAGCCCGAAGCCGGCGGGGGAGGAGACGAAGGAGAGCGCGACGGGGCGCACGAAAACGACGACGGAGGCGACGGCGATGGTGAGCAGCATCTGGATGGAGAGGATGGTGTACACCTTGCGGACGAAGGCCCAGCGCAGCTGCGGGCTCTCCAGCATCATCGGGTACAGCGGCCGCGCCGCCTGCCCGGCCTCCGCGTCGCCGCCCCACTCGGGGCCCTTGGGCGGCGGCCGGAAATACATCGTCGGCGTTCGGTCTTCCTTTCCTCTCCTCTACTGCGGTGCACGGATCGAATGGGATGGCTCGGAGTCCCGGAGCAGAGCACGTGTCGCCTTGGTTGTATCTTTGCCGGTGCGGTTGTGCGGCGGTGCGGTGAGAGCTGGCGTGGGGCGGAGAGTTTTAAGGAGAGGAGAGGGGACAAGACGGGACGGAGGATGGCGCGAGAGAGGAGGTGCAGGTTCAGGAGGCTTCTCGGCGGTTAGGGGTCGCGTGTGGCGGTTCTGGGAGGCTGACGCGTGGGGCCTGCCGGGATGGCTGACCTTCTGGTAAGCCTGGTCTCTGGTGGCGTCCGGAGGGAGGAGAAAGTTGTGCCGCAAAATATGTGCGATGCCTTTGCTTACTGACGAGGGTTATCCGTATTTTGCTTCATTCAGGCGATTACCTGCCTTCTGTTTCGAAGTATCGCGTGACCTATTTATAGGCCTGCTTTTGCCAAATTAAACCTTTCAGTTTCATTTTCTTTGCGGGGGAAACCTCTCAGTTTCGTAACAGTTACTCTGACCATTCCTGTGGGCAGTGGCGGCGCTCGGTGTCCTCAGGGCAGCGAGCCGTCCGTAATGTCCTAAAGTTAGAATAATATCCTACAGCTTTATTTGGGCGGAGCGCGAGTGAAGTTGTGTCTCTGGAGGATTTACTTGGGTCCGGTCTGACTATCAAGTACAATAAGATTTGTCATGCTTCGTGAGGAATTAACGGTGACGGCGGCGCGCCTTTGCCTCCACCTCCTCCGTTGGCCTTGTCGACGGCGGGGGAGGATGCTTCGTATGTGATGTACCATTGTTACATATTATTCAAGAATAGATGCTGGACGTCGGATCGTCTAGCGCAAAGGGGGCTTCCCCATCAGGACAAGTGTCCGTTCTGTGATCAGTATGACGAGACGATCAACCAAATACTCCTAAAATGTGTCTTCTCAAGACAAATGTGGACGGTACTAGGCACGGCGATGGAATCGTCAGCATACGTGCCCACCCAACTTGACGTGCTGACAAATTGGTGCACTAACAGGACAAGCAATCGGCACTCGGACAATGACAACAGAACGATCACCATGCTGGGTATGTGGACGCTATGGAAACACCAGAACGCAAACGTGTTCGACGGAGCAACACCCTCCTACATCGTGTCATCGAAACCATAGAGAAGGAAAGTAGGATCTGGAAGCGAGCGGGTTTACTCAAAGACGACCTCGAGCATTTCTTAGTGGAGCTAGCTAGGTGGATTAGTATGAGAAATGAGTAGGAGAGCTGGGCCGGTTGTGGCTGGGTAGAGTAGTGCATGCATATAACTGTATGTCACACTACTTGTGGAGGGTTTCTTTCAACCCCTCCCTTTCTTTAATAGATGATATGCACACTCGTGCGTATTCCAGAAAAAAAATAATCATAGATGGAAATATATATTTTTCACAAATGGAAAACAATTTCTCCTTATTTTTTACTATTAGAACAATTTCTCTTATCGTGTGGGGTACAATCTTCTACCTTAATCTAGTGGAAAATGCATTATTCTCGTAGTTGACATAAGTATGCGCAGATGGTTTTGGGGGGTGTTTGATACTTTTAGTATCTCAATGAAATTTCTATTAGCCCATAATACTATAATTTTTTTTTTACAAAATGATAAAGATACACAAATATTGAAACACAATTTTTAGCAAGTCCGTTGGTTCTTACAACAGTTTTTGCATGCTGAAGGATAGTGCAAGTTTTACTCAAAGTGTGTGCAACTTTTATTGCACTAAATTTCCCGGTTTAGTTTATTTGTCAGATTCTGACATATATGTTTTTTCTTTTCTTTTCTATGAGGTTACAATTACTTTGAAATTTTAACTAGAGGGCAGCCTGGTGCATGTAGCTCAGCGGGAACTATGTGCACGGGGCCGCCCCCTAGCTAAATTTTTTTAGATAATTTTAAGCACATAGAATTTTTAAAAGAGAATCTCAAAAAATTGACTAGAGTAGATAAAAAAATTAATTTTGTATTTATTTAGCTTATTACAAGGGAAAAATTGCACACAATTTAGACTATTGCACTTATTACGGGACTAATTCTACAAAAAATTCAAGCAGCTCAGAATTAGAAAGTCCGCTTGTTTTTATGTATAATAAAAATTTCATAGATAGAAAACTAATAAAGATGCAAAGAACCAACCAGTAGTCGGATGGTTGTACCAACCAACCAGGGTTCAAACCTAGCATTATGTCTTGTTAGTCAGAATGTCTTTTCGGTGAAAGACAATGTCACATCGATAGAGGGACACATGTGGTGACTTCATTGAGTGCGAAAACTCTGCAACTCCAATCTTCAGTAAACATCGTGTGACACTGTGATTTTTTGTGTTAAGTCAGGTTTACTATTCTGCGTGTGGTTTTTTTTTTTTTGGAAATGCCTCGTGTGTCTATCTCGGCCTATTTTTCCTGCCGGGCTTTATCCAATCAGCGATATCTTTATCAGGGATGTCCACCATGGGCCCAACAAGATTCGGACTCGGACCCAATGGGCTTACAAATACAAACAGCAGGAAACCGAACGTCACCAAGGCTCTTGGCGATCCCTCGTAAAAAAAAGGAAAAAACACAAGGCCCTTGCGTGCTTTCCGACCTATCCGCCAATCGCCGCCGCAGTCGCCCCGATCGATCCAGCCGGGGTTCAGGACGGAGGATCAGGGCATGGGGCCGCCGCGTAAGCGGACGGAGGAGGATATGGAGGTGGACGAGGACAACGCCGACGATGTCCGTGCCGGCGCGCTTGCCACGGTAGAGGAGCGCGAACTCGGGAACATGAGGAAGAGGGGACCGGAGGCCGAGGAGGAGGGCGACGAACTGTACACCTTCCCGTTGGATAATCGGTCCGGGAAGCTCGCCAAGTGGAACACGTGGGAGAAGAAAAAAGTGGAGACTAGCAGGTTGGATGAGCTCGTGAGGAGGCGCATGGACGGAGGCCATCGTTTTGATGGCGCACCAGCCGCCGTCGACACCGTGTGGCTGCGTTGACCAATTAGACCAGCGCAAATTTAGCATAGCGTATCGACTGTCAACTGCACAAAATGAACCGATTTGAGATTTTTCGGTGTTTGGACACAATTCTTCAGACAAGTGTTCTTTTTTAAATATAATTTTGGTTCCACTTTGTGCCCACTAAGGGCATCTACAACTGGTCCGCAAATTTGTTCCGACATCCGTCTACGGACACGGACACTGTTGCCGAAGACCGTCATCCAAGATTGCCCGCATACATTTCAACAACTATTTGAACCAATCAGGTGAAATTCATGCAAATACGACGGATTTCATATAAACCGGACGAAATTCATTTCATCTTGAACACTGTTCATATAAAACAGACGAAATTCATTACATTTTTCATCCAAACCGGACTAAAACCTACTTTAAATCTAATCTAAATGATCGCCGGCGCCCGTCCGCCATTGTCCGGCCATGAGCCCCCAGAACTGAAACTCCGACTATTGCCTTCACCTTCTCTAGTTCCGCCGTGACGCTCTCCAGCTCCGCCTCCGTAACCTCCGCCGCCGGATGATGAGCCACAAGTATAGGGGATCAATCTAGTCCTTTTGATAAATAAGAATGTCGAACCCAACGAGGAGCAGAAGGAAATCACAAGCGATTTTCAACAAGGTATTTTCTGTAAGCACTGAAATTGTCGGTAACAGATAGTTTGATAGCAAGATAATTTGTAATGAGCAAATAATAGTAACGGTAACAAAAGTGCAGTAAGGTAGCCCAATACTTTTTGTAGCAAAGGACAGGCCGGAACGGTCTTTTATAATAAGCAAAACGTTCTTGAGGACACACGAAAATTTCATCTAGTCACTTTCATCATATTTGTTTTTGATTCACGTTCGCTACTTTGATAATATGATATGTGGGTGGACCGGTGCTTGAGTCTTATTTTTACTTGAACAAGCCTCCCACTTATGATTAACCCCTCTCGCAAGCATCCGTAACTACGAAAGAAGAATTAAGATAAAATCTAATCATAGCTTATGGATCCAAATCAGCCCCTTACGGAATAGCGCATAAAATAGAGTTTAAGATTCTATCACTCTATCAACCCATCATCTAATAAATACTCCACAATGCATGCCCTTAGGCCCAAAGATGATAAAGTGTCATGTAGTCGACGTTCACATAACACCACTAAAGGAATCACAACATACATATCATCAAAATATCGAACGAATACCAAATTCACTGATTACTTATGACAAGACTTCTCACATGTCCTCAAGAACAAAAATAACTACTCATAAAACATATTCATGCTCAAGATCAGAGGGGTATTGAATTGCATAATAGATCTGAACATATGATCTTCCACCAAATAAACCATCTAGCATCAACTACGAGATGTAATCGACACTACTAGTCACCCACAGGTACCAATCTGAGATTTTGATACAAAGATTAAACACAAGAGATGAACTGGGGTTTTGAGATGAGATGGTGCTATTGAAGATGTTGATGAAGATTGGCCCTCCCACGATGAGAGGGTTGTTGGTGATGACAATGGCTTCGATTTTCCCCTCCCGGAGGAAAGTACCCCCGGCGGAATCGCTCCGCTAGAGAGCAAAAGTGCTCATGCCCAAGTTCCGCCTCGAGACAGCGGCGCTCCATCCCGAAAGTCTTCGCTTTATTTTTTCTAGGGTAAATGACCTTATATACCAGAAGATGGGCACCGGAGGCTGGCCAGGTGCCCACTACCCACCAGGGCGCGCCAGGGGGTAGACGCGCCCTGGTGCCTAATGGGCACCTAGGTGGCCCCCTCTGGTATTTCTTTTCTCTAATAATTTTTATATATTCCAAAATAAATCTTCGTAAAATTTTAGCTCATTTAGAGATGTGCAGAATAGGTATCTCTGACGTATCTTTTTCAGGCCCAGAATTCCAGCTGCCGGTAATCTCCCTCTTTGTGTAAACCTTGCATATTATGAGAGAAAAGGCATTAGAATTACTTCACAAAGTGTTATATTGAATAAAAATAATATAAATAATAGTAGGAAAACATGATGCAAAATGGATGTATCACCAGAGCCCTGAGAATTCAAGATGTCCGCCTCCACATCGCCGCCAAGCAGCTAATCGGCCATCGATGTTCAGCCCACCAAGCTTGGCTTCAAACAGAGGGGAGGAGCGGTGGCCTTCTTGGGACCAGAGCGGCGGCGGCCTACCATGCACTACTCTTCCTCGCTGTCAGCGGCTCTCGCCGATGTACCAGCTTCGTGGTCATGGCGGCGGGGCGCGGCCTTGGCGGAGCCAGCGATGTCCTCCTCATCGTCGCTCTTGCCCCACACCACGCCCGCCGCCTCGTCAAACTCCTTGTAGGCGGTCTCAAGTTCTGCCTGGTGCTGGTTGTAACGCCAGGGCGGATCTCGCGGGCGAAGAGGTAGAACTCGAGCAGCGCCGCCTGCTCCCACATGTCTGTGTCCGGCACGATTGCCCTGCTGGCAGCAAACTGCTCCTCCGCCTATCGGTGCTCCTCGAGGAGTTGGAGGTTGTAGGCCGCGTCGGCATGCGCCTCCTGGAACTGCTCCTCCCACACCATGTCCATATAATGGGCATGGGCCTCGCCGATGGTCATGCTGCAATGCACATCTGTCCAGACATTTGTGATGGAGATCACGGGATACCGAAACACAGACATGAGTAAAGAGAACGAAACCAGTAACGAGGATAACAGTATAGTGATCAAGGAGTTGCTTCACAAGGATATCAAATTATCTCACCTCGGGTTTCATAAATGTATCACGAAACAAAGGGAATGGTATTCGTAAACAAAGGTTCACTCGAGAACTTGGTGGATATGTGGGAGTTACTAAGGGTGTCCAGGTCCCGCTGTTAACTATTGACCCGAAGGGGTTCGTGGTCATGTCCGCTTATTTTTGAACATATAGGGTCACACACTTAACGGGTTATAGTCTTGATTGCCGAAGAAGTGAGAAATGAGTTAAAAGAGCACCGAATTTTTTTCAGATGGTCCCAGAATAGTTCTGGGAGTTCTGGAAAGGTATAACATGATTTCGAACATTCCGGATCGATATATGGAAAATTTTCGGGGTCATAGGAATGGGTTCCAGAGACATCCAGAAAATCAAGGATTTTATTTGTGGAAGAAAGTTGTGAGGGACCGTCATGATATGACGACCCCTAGTGGGCCCCGTGGGCCCACAAGGGGCTCCACATGACATGGCCGGCCCCTAGGCCAAATCCTACTAGGGAGGGAAAACCTTCCCCCTTCCACCAAGTGGAGGAGGAGAAGGATTTCCCCTCCTAGGCTGGCGCCCCCTCCTTTTGTGTTGGGGGGGGGGGGGGGGTGGTGGTGAGGGCTCCCCCTTGAAGCACATCAAATCAAAGGGACCTCTCTCCCGCATAGCTCCACGCTCTCCCGGTCTAATTGGCCTAAGTGTTTAGACTCCTCATTAAATAAGCTCTAATCTCGGTCTAATTGTTCTAAGTGAATTAGACTCCTAATTAGACGAGAAGCGTCACTAGGCTTTCTCTCTCTCTAGTTTTCTCGCAGTTCTTCTTTCTGGACGTCCAAGCTATGCTGGACTACTACCACGGCACGCGTGGATACCTCGGAGGGGTCATCTACTTTGACTCTTGACTCGGTGAACTCTTCTGGCGGCTGGGAGGTGTAACCTAGCTGGGGGAATCGACGGGATCGTGTAGCGGCATCGACTCGTCACTGCTTCCGCTACTCCGCACCATCGGTGAGTTTGATCGTTACCGCCATCTTCATAGTGATCCTGGGTGATATCATGTAGCATAATTTTTTTGTTGTGTAGCATGTTCCCATACAGGTGTACCTTTAAAGGTTCAAATTCTTTTTACCAGTTTTCCACGATGTTGTGTCAATTAGAGAGATTACCAGGAAAAGCAAGTTTCCTAATAACCCCACTTGCTCGTTTTGTGACTAGGTTGAGACTTCTCGACACCTTTTCTCATATGCCCAGTTTGTGAGTGTGGTTTCGAGATCTGTTGGTTCCATTTTTAGTACTAAGTTTTGCAACAACTCATTGTAGAAATTATATTATTGCTGTTATTCTTTTTCCCTATGGATGAAAAACTTTATTCTGTTCGGTTTAGTTGTTATTTCTTATGCCATTTGGCTGGCTAGCAATAGTGAAACCTTTGAGGAAAAATATGGATCAATATCCCCCCATTGAAATTGTGTTCATTGCTTTCTCTTTCCTTTTGTATAGCATGTATATAGAAGCATGAGTTAGCAGACAATCTAAAGAGTGTTGTTGAAGTTTTGCCAACCAACACTGAAAATATGGTATTGTTTGTTTGTTCAACCGATGCTTCCTAATCTTCTGCCATTGTCATGGGTGAGGATTCTCGACTCACTTATATCAAAGTTTGGCCCTAAACATTATCTCATGTTAGTGATTTGATTTTTTCACCCCATTGAAGAGTAATCGCGCCACTAAAATTTTGGATGTTCTCTATTGTATGTTTATTTGCTTTGTATTATTTTTTCCATGTTGCTCAATTTTTTATTCCAATATCATCTCATTCAGGTCGATGATTCACTCTTTCTAGAGGTGACATGACGTATTATCGTTTTTAATTGGCGACCATGGTTGAGAGGGGTTCTGTATCATGAGAGTTGAACATTACCTACTCGGATCTACTGAGTTACTCAAACGTTTTGCTACACAAGTTCGAAATGGCCATAAAGAGTGCACTTTGACTAATTTATCTCTTTAATTTTATTTTTTATCATTTATTGAGCCAGAAAAATTAGTTTTATAACACACACAAAGGCTAAAATTTGTTTTATAGTCGGTCAAGTAAATTGTTGACTCTTTCTGATGATTTAAATTAAATTGTTATCACCAATTTAAACTAAATGTTTTTACTTTTTAATAACTCACACTATTTACACACGATCTTATTTATTACTTCATCCGTCTCAAAATAAGTGTCTCAACTTTAGTACAATTTGCACTAATGTTTAGTACAAAGTTAAGACATTTATTTTGGGACGGAATGAGTATATTTTATATTATATTGCTAAAATAACTATAATAATGCAATTGAATGTTAAGATACAATATTTTTATTATATAATTTTGGTGTCGATCATTTGCACTAAATATAAAGCTCATATTGTACGGCGATAGCGAGATTTGATGTCAGATGCTTTAGTATTCAAGGGTTCAACGACAATGAATGCGGCCCTAGGGCGCTGGTCCTTAGGGGCTCCGGCAGGGAGCGACAACAGCGGCGCGTCGGCGGTTCGTTTTGGCAGATGTAGTGATCGTTCGGTGGTCTATTGATCTCGATGTAATGTTTATTATGTTTGAGGTGCTTTGTACTTCTAATAAACTTTTATAATAGATCTGAATCTTTTTTGTGAAAAAAAACTCCCTCAAAATATGTCAACTCATAATGATTTTGGCATTACAAATTTGATTCAGAAAATCATATACAAATACACAACAATAATATACTCCCTCCATCCGAAAATACTTGTCATCAAAATGGATAAAAAGAGATGTATCTAGAACTAAAATACGTCTAGATACATCCCCTTTTATCCATTTTGATGATAAGTATTTCCGGACGGAGGGAGTACCTTTTGTCCCTACTAAAAGCAACTTCAACGGGCCGACCCAAACGGACGGCGCTTTTGTCTTCTTTTTGTCCGTTTGGGTCGGACCAGCGGAAACAAACGTCCGCTTCCGCGTTTGGGTCGGCACAAGCGCCCAACGCTGGCCCGACCCATTTTGACGGCGTGCCAAATTTTTTTTGCAAGCATTTAGAAAAATAAGACATACATTAATTAAACATAAAAGCCGGCCACGAGGGCCGGCGAGAGTTCACGCGTCCACATTACATTAATTAAACATTAAAAATTCCTAAAAACTAGGAGACGGTGCGCTGCCCTAGGCGTCCTCGTCATCGTCGGCGTCGGGGCCGGTGACGTCGATGAGCGTCGGCGCAGGGCCGGCCCAGGGGGAACATCGTGTTCCAGACGGCGGCGATGTCGGGCGCGGGCTGTGCCGCCGCTGCCTGCGCCGCCGCTGCTTGGGCCTGGCCCGTCTCCTCATCGGCCTCGCGTTGCTCCTCCTCGGCCTCGCGCTCGAGCAGCTCGAGGTGCTCGCCTTCACGGCGCTCCTCGGCCAGCCGTACGTGGCGCCAGTGGTCGAGGTAGGCCGCCTCCTGCTCCTCCGTCGCCCCGAACCAGATCGGCGGAGCGCTGACCCACTCGCGCACTACTCCCGTCCAGGAGTAGCGCTTGTCGGGGGCCGGCTCCTCCGGCTCTGCTTTGACCGGGGACGGCGGGGCCACCGGAGGCAGGACGCAGTCGCTCGCCGCGGAGAGGGCCATGGCCTCCGCCATGGCAGCCTGGTACGCCTCCTCCTCTTCCTGCAGCGCCGCCACCCTGCGCCGCTCCTCCTCCTCGCTCTCCGCAATGGCCCTCTGGTAGGCGGCCTCCGCCGCCTGGTCCTCGTCGCGGACGACGAGCGGGGGCGGCGGCACGTGACGGTCGACGTCGCCGACGCCGCGTCGCCTCGCCTCCTCGTGCTCGAAGGCGAACCAACGAGCCCAGTTGGGCGAGTCGAACGCGTATGCGGCATCAGCAACGCCCGCCGGTGCCGCACCACCTCCGCGTGCGCCCTAGCCGACCGCGGCGCCGCCGGCACTGGGATCCTATCCGGATCCAGATGCCAGTCGTGCGGCAGGGTGGCGTCGGGGTACGGGAGAGGCACGCGGTGATGCCTGTAACACCCCCTTGTAATGAGCCCTGTGACACTCTGTTAATCTTGCCAAGTCATGACCATTTGCAGTGCCAAGTCACATGGGTTAAGTATTCAATACAAATTCAACTCTAAAAATCAACTCAATTTCCAAAGTGAAATATGAAGTTGACCAAGCCTTATGGGAAAATTGTTCAAAACTTTGCAAATATTCCAGAAGCACTCATAAAATTATCACCAATAATATTTGGATTAAATATAAGACTCAAACCATATGAAACAGCAACAAAACAGCAATATACAACACATTTAAAATCATATCATTTTCAATGAAGTCCAAATTCACCCAAACCAATTTTTGGGGAGAGCTTACACTGCACATTAATATTTGAGCCTAGTCTCATATTTTACAAAAAGGCTAAAGTGGCCTAACTAATTCAAAACAGAGAATAAATAAAGAGAAATATAAAACAGAAAAGGAATAAGACAAAAGAGGCCGGAGCCACTTACCTGGCAACTGGGCCGAGCCCAGCTGGCCCAGCAGCGGCCTCGTCTACCTGCTCCCGTCGCCGTGTCGTCGTCTCCAGGGTCGCCGCGCCTCCACCGCCCGCTGCTCGCCACCGCACCAGAGCAGGTGGGCGAGAGGATAAGGGCGCCCCGAGCCCTCTCCCCTGGACTCCCTCGCCACTTCTTCTTTCCCCTCTCTTTCCCTCGAACGCGCCCGCCTCGCAGATCCTCTCTGACCGAGCGCGCTCGCCGCCGCTGCTCCGTCAGCCTCGCGGCCACCGGCGCCCGTGTGCTTTCCCGACTAGTCTGGTGGACTCGCCGCCGTCTCCTTCTTCCTCTGGTGATCTCAGGCGAGGCCGGGGAGCTGAGCAGCCGCCGTCTGCCTTCGTTCCCCATCTCCGGCCACCGTGGACGCCGCCGCCAAATTCGACTTCCCCTGCGCTCCCGTTCACTCGAGGGCCTCCGTGTGCCGCTCCGTAAGTTCATCCTTCCCTCCTCCCTTCTCCTTTCGCCTGCGCGTGCTCACCAGCGAGCTGACCGCGTTAGCCGGAGCTCACCTCCGCCGTGCTAGACGCCGGCGAGGTTCCGGTGGACGGTTGGCTTGGCGCGTGTGTCCATCGTGCTTACCAGCGTGCGTAGATGCCCCCTGAACCTTCCGTTTGGTCTAAACGTGGCTAAATCACCACTTCGCCGACCACCCGAAATGCCACCACCGCGGGCCTCGACGCCGGCAACTTTTCCGGCCGCTCCGCGGTCGGCTACCACCACCTTTGGATGCGCGCGAGTCCCTTGAGGCCGTAGATGCAAACCGCGTCCAAAATGGCCCATCGCACGCGAATTCCGAGCTCGCCGGAGCTCTATGCCGCGTCCGGCGCTCGCCGGAGTAGATTCCGGCGCCGGCGATGACCTGGCGAGATGCGGGTCCCGCCCCCAGTCGCTGTCATGCGGGCCCGTGTCGCGGTTGACCGCGTTGACCACGGTCAACGCCGCTGACGTGGCCACCTTTGACACTGACTAGTGGGACCTCTTCTGTAATTAGTCTAATTAACTGACTTTAGATAAAACTAATTCAGATTAACCTAAATAGTCACTGACAGGCCGGGCCCACAAACTAATTAACCTGTTAGTTTGAATTAAACTCTGGTAATTAACTACTGCCTATGACATGTGGGTCCCAGTGGTCAGTTTGACCTGGACCGGCCAGTGTTGACTGGTGACGTCACCCTGGCGTAATGCTGACGTCATAAATCATTTCTGATAATAAAAATAATTCTAGGAAATCCTTTAATCTTTAAAAATTCATATCCTTTAAACCGTAGCTCGGATCGAAAAACTTTCTACATGAAAGTTGCTCAGAACGACGAGACGAATCTGAATGCGCGGTCCGTTCGTCCGTCACACGTCCCTAACTATCCGAACATGGAACCGATCCCCTCCGGTCATCTGTCCGACAAATGTCCGGAACCGGGAAAACACTCCCGGATGGATTCCTCCTTCCTCGGTGACATGCAACCTTACGTTAGGACACACCCGACGCTGCATATTGTCATGTCATACATTGTGTAGCACTTGTTTGCTTTATATTTATACTGTTTCCTCCCCCTCTTCTCTCTCGATAGCGCCCGATGCCGACGCAGCTCCGGTGATTGGCTGCACTTCTGACGACCTTGCCTTTGCCGCCGAGCAACAAGGCAAGCCCCTCCTTTGATCATCCCGATATCGCCTATTCTATTTTTCTCATGCTTGCATTAGAATTTGCTACTGATACTGTTATCCTATATCTGCTGCATAGCCTGATTATTGTAACCTGCTGTTGATACCTTACTGTTCATCCTAAACTGCTTAGTATAGTTTGGGTAGAGCCCCACTAGTGACCCCCACTTTATCCCGACTGCCCCGCTGGAGTTTCAGAAGACCCGACCAACGGGATCGAAGATCAGACCCCTGGCACCGCACCTCACTTCCCCTTTGTTGCTCGACACTACTGGGTTACTATCGAGTGCCGAGGGTGATACCTCGTCAGCACTTCTGATGATAACCTTGTAGGTTAGCTAATCGGTCGTGGTAAGCGAGGGTGATTCCTCCTACACCACCCCCGATAACGACTAAGTCGAGCAACACCTCACGTGTGGACCTCGAGGGTGATGCCTCTTACGTCCATCTTGATGTTACATCAGGTGGGAGTCCAACGAGGGTGATGCCTCGGATTCCCCTTGATACGGTGACCACACGGATGCCTTACATTATTGTTGATACTGATACTTGAGAAGGCGGGTCGACCCTGAGGGGTACCCGCGGATGATGGATAGTTACCCGTGAGTTATTCCACGAGGCGCGGCCGGGCATTCTTAGCCCTTGCAGCAAGTCCTCGAGACGGGGCGACGGGGTCACATCTTTCGTGAGTCTCTGCTCGTTACCGCAAGCCACTAGGACACTACGATTTGGATATATGATCTGAGCCGGCCTCTGGTCGGATAGCACTAACCATCACGTGGGCATAGTATGGGCGTTCTGCACCGTAGCATCAGCCGAGAGCTCTGTCAGACGTCCAGTTCAGCATTGCGGCCGGGCTGGGCCGGCACCATCCGGTAGTGGTGGAGCCTGGTTCGCCTTGCACGCAATGACCCGGAGGGCGAGGGGCGATGGCCCAATACCCCCTTGCGCTTAGGAGGTAGACCGGCGGGGACCTCTCTGCTGAGCTGTAGGTAGGGTTGCGGTGTATCGTTTGGCCGAGGCCGGGCATGGCCCAGGAAAGTGTGTCCGGCCGGAGTTAAGCGAGCGTGGTGGGTAAGTTGGTGCATCCCTGCAGGGAAGAACACATCTATCGATAGCCGGCCCTACGGTAAAGGACACTTGGAGTTGTATCCTGATCGGTACAGCTAGAATTGAGATGATACCTGGATATGTGGCTCCGGGATCGCTTTCTCGCAGGGAGACGAGGAAGGATCTCTCGGCGAGACTGTTGCTTGCTACTACCACTACTACTTTATACTATGCTGCTCTGTACTCCTCTATATGCTGCAAGACGCTCGAAGATGCTTGAAGATGCTGAAGATGCTAGTCTTCGAAAGGACTAGGCCTTCTCTCTATTCTGGCATTTCTGCAGCCCAGTCCACATATACAGCCATCCCTTGATAATGTTGCATATGTAGTGTAGATCCTTGCTTGCTGAGTACTTCGCAGTACTCACGGTTGCTTTGGTTTCCTTTTTCTACCTTATCAGCTGTCGTAAACGGATGACGGAGCCCCTGAGATCGCTGCCCCGCCGTCGACCATTTCTACCACCCCGAGGACGACTACTACTTCGAGTTGGCTGTCGACCAGGAGTAGGTTCGGAGGGTCCTAGGCAGGAGGCCTACGCCTTTCGATCGTAGTACTTTCTTTTGTCCCGCCTTCTTAAGGCCTTTCTGTCTTTCTTTTATATCTGTACTCAGATATCTGATGCTTCCGCTGACGCTTGTATGCCATCGAGCTATGTATTTGAGCCCTCGAGGCCCTGGCTTGTAATATAAAGCTTGTATGATTTTATTTATGTTTTAGAGTTGTGTTGTGATATCTTCAAGTGAGTCCTTAGGCTTGATCGTGTGCATTTGCGTGTATGATTAGTGCACGATTAAGCCGGGGGCGTCACACTGCCAGTGCCACTCCGCCTGGTGCACTGGCACGCTGATGCGCTGCCTCTGCCGGGGAGCTCGCGACGGCGGTGGCGCGGGGATGGGGAAATGGGTGGCGGGGGCCTTGCCCTTGGCCTTGCTGCTGCCGGCGCCGGAGAAGAGGCCCATTTTGGAGTGGCTACGGTGGCTAGGGTTGTCGCCGGCGAGGGAGCAGAGGTGACGAGATGGGGATGGGGGCTTCTGGAAGCGGATGAGGACGGCCCCGCCGCACGGCTGACTTAAAAAAAAGACCGACCGCCGTCGCTGACGCGTGGGCCCGAGGTGGGCGGCCGTCATAAATTAAGCTGACCGCAGTAGTTGGACGGCCGCCAGGTGGGGACGCGGCGGACACCGAGTAGATGCGCGTGGCGTTCGTTCCGCGTCCGCACCAACGCATTTTGGCCGCAAATGGGTCGGCGCGGACGCGAAGCGGACGAGATTTGGGTTTGGGTCGGCGCGTTGGGCCTCCTGTTTTGTCCACGCCGACCCAAATGGACGCAGCCGGACGAAATGGGTCGCCCCATTGGAGTTGCTCGAAGATAAATTTGAATATCTTCATTGCATACAACATTGGGGCCAAAAATGGGAGACCCTAGGTGGGCACCCTTGTTTTCGTGCCTTAGGCCTTGTACAATGCAAGGTGCTTAGGAGAGGTGCTTGGAGAAATAAACCAGGCTTTCCTTAAGCACCGGTGCTTATTTGTACAGGGCAGACGCTTAATTAGGCGTCTCTTCTGTAGAAATAAGTACTGGTGCTTTAAAAAACCCGATTAATTTTTCTAAGCACCTACCATTGTACAAGGCCTTAGGTATTAAGGGAATTGAGCCAAAAAAACGGTCTCCAACGGTTTCCCTCTTTTGGAGGAGGAGTTGGCCTTCTCCAGGTCCAATCACCAATACCGCCACATCAACAGTCTGCCTGAAAAGACACTCCCGCCACCACGTCTCTGCCCCGGCCAGTCGGCCACCACGCTGTTGTGTCGCTGCACTACCACTGACCCACTGCGTCGCGGGCTAGCGGCCGCGCCGCCATCGGCCTCCCGTCTGCACCTCCGGCTCCCCGCTGACGCCAGCCAAGCATGCCTCCCACGGCCTCGCGCGCCACCCACCGGCCACGTGCGTCTCCTCGAACGCGCCTCCACCGGCCCTGGGCGCCTCCGAGCCTCCCCGTCGGCGCCCAACTCAGCACCAATCCTTTGACGGTTGTCCTCTGGCCAAAAAACCTCTCCCTGGCTGTTGGCTTGTCCACACCGGCTCTGAAGAAGAAAAGAAGAAGACACTCACGCTTGCAACGTACTTCCTTCTGTTAGAAGGGAGAGAGAGGATCGATGGAATAGTTCATTGTATTGCTTGAGCCTCGTGGGTATATATATAGGAGTACATGGTCAACTTGGAGTACAAGACAAGCCGGAACCTACCCTAGTCTATCTCGTATTTCCTAACTAAACATAATACTCAACATCCCCCGCAGTCACAACGGTAGCGACGCAGACGATGAGACTGGAGAAGAATCCGAAGGCAAGCCAACGGACACCCCCCACAGTCGTAACGGTCGATGCATCGCGGAGTCGTGGCTAGAGTGAAAACCGACGAGGTTGCTCAAGCAGGCGGTAGCCCTTTGTGCCGTTTGTCGATGTAGCCGAGAGCGGAGGGTGGTGTAGCCGTGGTCGAGGTAGCCGTGCGAAGAATGCTGTGGTCAATGTCGAGTCGGGGTAGCCGGTGTCGAGGAAGTCGCCGTGGAGCCGCGGGCGCAAGGAGGCGCCGAGCTAGCATGGGCGCAGTGGTGTCGAAGTAGGGGTGCGCCGGGGAGAAGACGGTGTTGACGAGGCGTCGCGCCGCGGTTGCCAAACCCGGGGACACGTCGTAGACGAAGGCACGCGTCGGTGTTGCCAGCACCGGGCATGCATAGACGGTCGAAGACGAAGTTGACGAAGTGCCACACCAGGCTTGCCAGGCCCGGGAACACGTCGTGGACGAAGGCACGCATCGGTGTTGCCAGCACCGGGCATGCATAGATGAGGGACCTGCACGAGCTGTACGCCATGTCGAAGAAGTCGGAGGGGCCAGCAGAGAAGAAAACTCGACGACGGTTGTGGCGCCAATCGGCGTGGTGGCCGTTGTCACCACGGTGGTCGGAGTAGATGAAGTGGTCGGGGAAGATGACGGCGACACTGGCGACGAGCTGGTGCTGGACGAAGACGAATGGGTGGCGGCGGTGGCTACAGAGGTAGCGGCGGCGGCGGCCAAAGAAGAGCGGCGGCGGCGGCTAGGTTAGGAGTGCGGGGGCGGTGCTCGAAGTAGGCGAAGAACCCTGACAGCGTGACGAAGACCGGCGCGGACGGTGGCGTTCCCGCGCCAAGGGAGACGGCGCGGCGCATACCACGTGAGGTCGACGCGCGGTGACAGCGGAGTTGACCGCGGGCCGCGGCGCTACGGCCCGAAGGGGCGACGCGGCGGCGGCGGGCAGGTCGGGGTGACGGCAGGATGACATCAGGGTGGCGACGGGGACCGCGGGCCGCGGCGCTACGGCCCGAAGGGGTGGGGCAGCGGCGCAGCGCGGGTCGGTGCAACCGCGGGGACGGCCTCGGGGCGACGGCTGGGACCGTGTATCGCGGCACTACGGCCGTAGGGGCGACGCATCGGCGATGCGCGAGTCGATGCAGCCGCGAGGAGAACCACGGGGTGGCGGCGCTGCGGCCCAACGGGGCGACGCAGCGGCAGCCCGTTGCTCGATCGGTGGAGGGGCGTGCTGAACTCGGGGACGATCTTCATGGGACCTGCGGAGGCGCACGTAACCGACGGGCCAGGTCGGTCGCGCGGCGTAGATGAGGCAGATCACGGCGGCGAGCGGGTGATCAAGTCGATCGCGCGCGAGGTCGGGGACGCCGCTCGGTGGAGGCGGGGTGGCGGCGCCGAGATGAGGCCGGCGATGACGGACGGCGTGGGACGTCGTGCGGACGAGCTTGTCAGTACCGGCACCCAGGCTGCCAAAGCAGCGCCGGCGCCCGGGCAGCGAGGCCCGAGCGACCAACGGAGCAGCGACGCCCGAGTTGAGGCAGCCGACGAGCCTGACACAGCTGTCCCGACGCAGCCGAGGACGAGGCCGGCGAGGTAGACCGCCGGGCCGCCATGTAGACACGGCGGAGGCGTGTGACGTGGATCGATGGGCGGGCCGGCGCGCGAGCGACGACTATGATTGGCCGTCGCATGGCGCGAGGCCGCCGGGTCGGGGCGATGTAGGTTTCCCGGTCGGAGCAGGGCAGTGACAGCCGGCGCAGGGCGACGGGCGGACCGACGCGCGGACGGCGGCTGGCCCTGACGGGCCGCCTCGGCGCGCGTGGCCGCCGGGTCGGAGGAGAGGTCGGCTGGTCGCGCCGGGGTTGGAGTAGAGGCGCACGGGGGTCGACAGCGGCGGCAGGCGACGTAAACCGATCAAGTATAGATCGAAAAACCAAAAAGAATACGCCGATCAAAATGACCGGCGAGAGAACGAAAAAACCCGGAGTAAGGGCTCGGGAAAAAGACTCTCTAGGGCAGCCGGCCAACACGGCCGGCGGACGAACCCTAGGTACGGGCGGCGCGGCCCCCGGTGGCGGTCATGGAGGCCGACCGCCCTGGGGGCGGCGCGCGGGTGCGGAAGCGGTGGCGGCTAGGGTTTAGGATCAATTAGGCTGATACCATGTTAGAAGGGAGAGAGATGATTGGTGTAATAGTTCATTGTATTGCTTGAGCCTCGTTGACATATATATAGGAGTACATGGTCAACTTTGAGTACAAGACAAGCCGGAACATATCCTAGTCTATCTCGTATTTCCTAACTAAACATAATACTCAACACCTTCGGCCTAAAATAAGTGTCTTAACTTTGTATTAACTTTAGTACAAAATTATATTAAGATTAAGACACTTATTTTGGGACAAAGCGAGTATCGATAAAATTCCTGAACCATATTTTTATTCAATGAAATGATCTATGTTTGTTCCAAGCCATTGATTTTTTTTGCGGGGGCCAAGCCATTGATTTTGAAGGTGCATACTGTGCAGATGAGCCCTCTTGTTGACGTGTATTTTGATGACCCCTCGTCGGACGATGACGATGAAATTGATATGATGCTCGTTTATATGCATTTGTATGTTTAAATTTGAACTTGAATTTCGCATCTAATTTCATCCATTGTGGATTTGAAATGATGTTCAATTATGTGAGTTAGATATTATTATTTTATTGTCTTGATAGAATGTACATGAATATGTCGTTTACATGTAAGTATGAAGAGTAATAGGAAAAAACTATTTATTGGGGAAGAATGGGGATCTGCTGGAACGGCCATCTCCAATAATAAAAAATAGGACCTTGAGAAGTGCTACACGTGTGGCACGAAACAATTTCGTCCTGACTTTTTTGATGACAAGCTTAATTACCCAAGGATGGCAACTTATTTATGAAGCATGGCAACTTTCTGTTTGGATGACAAGTTTCAGTTTTTTTTTATGGCAATTTTAGTTGTAAAAAAGTTAGGACTGTGTTACTTCATACCACACGTGTGTTATTTATCATTTAGAAAAATATATGCTACTGGGGCACCCCAATAAATGATTATCTTTTTTCTTTTCTTGCTGAGCTGTTGGAGATGCTCTTAGAGCCGGCAAAGCATGTGGCATGGGCAAATTCGCTTTGGGTGCATATGCCAATTTTATCATCCCAAAGTAATTACATATGTGATTGAGGTTTTCGGGCCCACAAGTAAATGCCGCTGAGGACCGGAGAGACACGCTCCTCTTTTGGTGGATGTCAAAGTCCATAGGAATAATGTCCAATAACATGACAAATATGTGGTCGTGTACTATGTTGGAATGGTGGTGGGTGGAGAATTAGTTACATGAATAAAGCTCAAAGGAGGGCTTGTTTTATTTTCAAGTTGTAAAAGTTTTTCTTAATTGTTCGTCGCTTCTTGGTCCATCAGGGGAAGAAATCATATATTCCCATCCTTACCAAAATTCAAAAACCATCTATTCCCATCCACACATATAATATACACTAATTAAAACCATGACACTTATTTTGGATCGGAGGGAGTAACTTTTTGTCATGACTGGCCTGTCGAGGGGACTAGGGGAAATTCTTAACAACGAACCAAGCGGTTGTACAATATTTTTTTTAACCAAAAATCATATCTCAAGATGTACAAATGTGCTATATAAACATTGTAGAAAATATCACAAAAAAATTGTACGATATATTCTGTTCAATTTAACGGGGTGACTAAGAAATCAAGGCACACCCCTAGCCACCCAGGTCTCAATGATTACCTTTGAAAATGAATTTTATGCTCGTGGAACAAACCATGACTACGAACACAACAGATATTAGACCCAGCTGTTGAATATTTGAGCAATTTTTCATTAAGTTTAATCCAGAAAAAGCAGAAGATAAAACATGATAATCCTGATTGAGATTATAATCAAATTAAGCAACATGATGTTGAAGCTAGATATGCAATCGGGAACAAAAGAGACAAATATCATATCCACATCGATTGCTACTGTCGATAGACCGTACGACACAATGAAAGAGGAAGTGTTTGCAGTTGCAGCAGTACCATCAACGAACGTCATGTTATGGAGGAGGTCATCTATGTTGGGGGAAAATCGTCATTCAGGAGCTCATCGTCCGTAGCCACGGTGAAAAAGATCCGGCAGTCGCGCAGAAGCGCTCCCCAAAAACCTGATCGCCCCTCTCTTGTACCGGAGAGTCTCATCTGGAAAGCAGAGCGACCTCTTATGAGTGAGGCGATTTGCAACCGGCCCCTCAATAGTGGAAGAGAAACAGACACCCGCTAGGGAGAGGAAAGAAACAAGCTGCGTGACTGTTCAGATTTGTCTCTTACTGAAGGCAAAACATTTCAACTTCTTTTTTCTCGCGTGACAAAATTTAAGGCAAGCACACACCTTGCATAGGTCCTAATTGGGCATGATCACAAAAAATAACACACGTGCGAGGCGCGATGGGTGGTGGAGGAGGAGCGCGAGTGTATGCACTCTTTTCTAAAGCTTTTAGTGATGTGTGGAACAACCCACTTTATATGTTGGTCTCCCACACACTCCACTAGCATGATGGGACTACACATTTCACACACCCTTATCATGTATGAATGTGCCGTATGAGCCTTTTACTAGAAATTATTGGCAATATTCTAAAGTATTAAATGAGCTAGGCTCAATAATACTAACACTAAGTGGAATCATGACCCTCGGTAAAAAAAGCAAGGGGAAAAAGAAAGAAAATAGTGCTTGTTGAACAAATCACTTCTACAAGTGGAACCAAAATTTATACTACATAATTTAGTTCTCATGGAACAACTCACATGACTAATTGTAACAAAATTTAGTGCTTTCGGAGTAAATTACGATATCGAGGGGAAATTTAGTCAAATGGAAGCTATTACAACTTCTAGCCAAATATTTGTGTGTTGCAACAAGGGCAACTTTATTCTGGTGGTTTATTACGATGATTTAACATAGGAAATTTTTGTTTGAGTTGATAGTCAATGGTAAGGAAATATATTATGTGATTGAGATTGTGTATGTACAACTACGTGAGTTGATTTTGTTATTTGTTTGCAAATGATTTCTTGCTATCAGAGATTTATTTTATTTCTATTGATTTCTTTGCAAGAGATTGTTTTCCCGAGAAACATGGATGAAAGATCGAGGATGTCGCCTAGAGGGGGGGGGGGGGTGAATAGGCGCTTTAAAATAATTACGGTTTAGGCTTGAACAAATGTGGAATAAACCTAGCGGTTAATTTGTCAAGCACAAAACCTACAACAACTAGGCTCACCTATGTGCACCAACATCTTATGCTAAGAAAGATAAACAACTATGTGATAGCAAGATATATAACATGAAACACTATGGCTATCACAAAGTAAAGTGCATAAGTAAAGGGCTCGGGTAAGAGATAACCGAGGCACGCGGAGACGACGATGTATCCCGAAGTTCACACCCTTGCGGATGCTAATCTCCGTTTGGAGCGGTGTGGAGGCACAATGCTCCCCAAGAAGCCACTAGGGTCACCGTAATCTCCTCACGCCCTCGCACAATGCAAGATGCCGTGATTCCACTAAGGGACCCTTGAGGACGGTCACCGAACCGGTACAAATGGCAACCCTTGGGGGCGGTCATCGAACCCGTACACTTTGGCAACCCTTGGGGGCGGTCACCGGTACCCGTCAAATTGCTCGGGGCGATCTCCACAACCTAATTGAAGACCCCGACGCTTGCCCAGAGCTTTACACCACAATGATTGAGCTCCGAACACCACCAACCGTCTAGGGCGCCCAAGCACCCAAGAGGAACAAGCTTAAGGGTACCAAGCACCCAAGAGTAATAAGCTACTCAACTTCACTTCCACGTATCACCGTGGAGAACTCAAACCGATGCACCAAATGCAATGGCAAGGGCACACGGAGTGCCCAAATACTTCTCTCCCAAATCCCACCAAAGCAACTAATGCTAGGGAAGAAAATGAGCGGAAGAACGAAGAAGAGAACACGAAGAACTCCAAGATCTAGATCCAAGGGGTTCCCCTCACATAGAGGAGAAAGTGATTGGTGGAAACATAGATCTAGATCTCCTCTCTCTTTTCCCCCAAAAACTAGCAAGATTCCATGGAGGAATTGAGAGATAGCAAGCTCGAAGAAGGTCAATAATGGGGGAAGAACACGAGCTAAAGGGATAAGGTTCAATGGGGAAGAAGACCCCCTTTTATAGGTGGGAAAAAATCCAACCGTTATCCCCTCTTCAGCCCGCACAGAGCGGTACTACCGCTCAGGGGAGCGGTACTACCGCTGGCAGCAGTGGTACTACCGCGAGCCCCAGTGGTACTACCGCAGAGACAGAGAGCAGGGGCCAAAGAGAGACAAAGGACACGGGAGTGAGGGCCCGGGCGGCACTAGCAGCGGTGGTAGCCGCGGTATTACTGCTCACGAGCGGCACTACCGCTTCTACTGCCGCTACTACTGCCGCTGAACCCGACACGAGAAAACCACGTCTCGAGTCGAGGCGGTACCAGTGCGGAACTGGAGCCGTACTACCGCTTATGGCCATGGGCGGTACTACCGCTTGTGGCGATAAACGGTACTGCCGCTCCGGCCCAGCGGTACTACCGCTGGCGCCTTCCTTATGCCACTTCCACGAAAACAAGTATACACCAAGGAAAACCAGAACTGCCACAACTTCTGCAGATGAGCTCCGAATTGAGCAAACTCAAACTTGTTGGATAGATGACGACGAGTAGCATCCAACAGCGACTGGTTATAGTAAGAAGAGGCAGGGGAGGTATGCCATGATATAGAAGAGAGAAACCTCCAACAGAGAAGAACCGGCATAACCTCCAACATCGAAAACATCATTGAAGATGCATGTGAACTCCATTTTCAATGAACTCGAGCTTGTCATCAAGATGACCATAAGCTCTAAGACTCACAAAGAGAACCGACAAAAACCCCAACATCGAAAACATCATAGAAGAGCATGTGAACTCTGTTTTCGATGAATTCGAGTTTGTCATGAAAATGACCATAAGCTCCAAATCTCACAAGGAGAAGAACCAAACAAGAACCAATAAAGATGATGCAAGGATGCAATGGTTTGAGTTCTCTACGAACGATACGATCAAGCTACTCATCGAGAGCCCCCCTTGATAGTACGGCAATCGATCCTATAACCCGGTCTCCCAACTACCACCATGAGACCGGTAAAATAGAAAACCTATCAAGGGCAAACCTTTGCCTTGCGCATAGTCCACTTGAGCTAGATGATGACGATCTTGACTCCCTCAAGTTGGACCACCTTTCTTGATTGCGTTATCTCGATGAAGACTAGTTGATTGCTTCCCCATACTCCACTATGGGTGGGCCACTCTTTGGCACATCTTCACAAGTCCATTGACACCACAATGGACGGCAAACTTCAAGGATGATCTCTTCGTGATGCTCCACTTGAAATTGCACACCGCAATCTTGATGACGATCACCACTTGATGTCATCCTCCATGGGTTGTATGAGATCTTCCTCTTGATGCAAACCCATGGAAACAAACCTAACCCCACATAGAACTGTAACACCCCCTTGTAATAGGCTCTGTGACACTCTGTTAAACTTGCCAAGTCATGATCATTTGCAGTGCTAAGTCATATGGGTTAATGATCCAATTCAAATTCACATCTGAAAATCAACTCAAATTCATAAGTGAAATATGAAGTTGATCAAACACTGTTGGAAAAATGTTCATTAAATGGCAAATAATCCAGGAACATTTGAAAAACCATCATCAAAATATTTGGAGTTAGATAAATAACTCAACAAATTAAAACAGTACCAAAACAGAATATTTAAATTCATTTAAAATCATTTCTAATTTCATTTGAATCCAAATCTGTCCAAACCAATTTTTGGTGAAGGGTAATATTGCATTACATTATTTGGGCCAAGCCCCACAATTTACAAAAATGCATAAAGCCCTAACTATTTCCAAAACATCAAAGAAATAAAAAGACAGAATAAGAAAATAGGAAATGGAAAAGGCAGAAGCCACTTACCTGGCAGGCCCAGCCGAGCACTGCGCCTGGCAGCCCAGCTGGACGGCCCAGCCCACCTCTCTCTCTCCCCCTTCTTCTCCCTCCTCCCCATGTCGATGCCGCCGTGGACGAGCGCGCCCGCCCCGGTCGACGATCGACAGCGCGACGCCGCGGCGCTCTGCGAGGGGATAAGGGCGAACCCGAACCATTCCCCCTGGCCTCCTCGTCACTTCTCTCCCTCTCCTCTACGCTAGCACCCTCTCTTCTCCCTCTGGCCGAGCACCGCCGCCGTCGCAACTCCGTCGTCCTCGCGGCCACCGGCGACCCCGCGACCGCTGACGGCGTCCGCGAGCTCCGTCAGCGTCTTCTCCTTCATCTGACGCGCTTAGTTCGAGTAGGGGAGCCCCGTTGCTGACGAATCGACCCCGACCGCGTCTCCGGCCACCGAACGCCGCCGTCGTCTCCGACGAGCCCTTCTGCTACTAAACTGTCAAGGGCCAAACGTGCGAGCCGCTCGGTGAGCTTCCCCGTCTCCTGCTTCTCCCCTTTTAAGCTCCTCGCTCGCTTCAGCTAGCTGTCGCCGCGGCCGAGCTCTGGACACCGCCGGATCCGTCGCCGCCGCGTTCCCGAGCTTCGTCAGCTCGAGCCGGTAGCTCCTACGAGCTCTTGGAGTGCAGTAGACCCCGCCTAGTCGTTTCGTTTGCTCGCCATCGCCTCCTAACGTCGAACCCGCGTCTGTTCGATCTCCGGCGACCGCCCCATCTCTCGCCGTCGCCGTTACAGGCCGATTCCGGCAGCGCCGCCGCCCTAGATGGATGCGGCTCGGTGTGCCCGTTCGAACGAGCCCGAGCACGCGCAAAATGGCCCACTGGTGAGCAAATCCGAGCCTCGCCGGCGAAGAACCGCCGTGGGAGAGCCCGTCGGCGCAACTCCGGCGCCGGCGCCGACGTGTCTGGCCGGCCCCACCGGTCAGCGACACTGGCCGTGGGCCCAGGGGCCCCCGTTGACTGGTTTGACCAGTCAACGCGCTGACGTGGCAGCACTGTGCCACTGACGTGTGGGCCCCGTGCTAATTAAAAGATTTAAAAGAAAAAGAAAATGTTAAATAAGTTAATTAAACTAATCACTCACTGACATGTGGGCCCACACCCTTTAATTAACCTCTATTAGTTTAAATTAACTCTGATAAGTTAACAGAGGCTGACATGTGGGTCCCACTGGACCCACATGTCAGGTTTGACTGCTCAGCCGTCCTGTTGGCTTGCTGATGTCAGCATTGCCTCATGCTGACGTCATAATTCATTTTCTATAAATTAATAAATTCCAGAAATTCAAATAATCTTTAAAAATTAATAACTTTTAAACCATAGCTCGGATCGAAAAAGTTAAAACATGAAAGTTGCTCAGAACGACGAGACGAGTCTAATCGTGCCGTCTGTTTCTTTATCGGAACCCCCTACGTAGAAGAACTCGTAACTCCGGACCATTATCCGGCTGATGAATAGTGCACACACTTCGGTAAATAAATCCCAGATTAATTCTAAAAATAACTAAAATGACTTAGATTCATATTTAGGCAACCCTGCACTGCATCATAGCATCACACGCACCGTATTGCATTTGTTTGCATTATGTTTACCTGTTTCTTCCCCCTCTTCTCTCTCGGTAGACCCCGACGTTGACGTAGCTCCCGAAGCAGACGCAGCTCAGGAGTACGACTACGTCCCCGACGACACCACAGGCGACCTTGCCCTTGCCCCAGAGCAAACAGGCAAGCACCCCCATTTTGAACATGCCTATATCGCCTATTCTCTTCTCTCTTATGCTTGCATTAGAACTGCTACTGCTACTGTTTTCCTATATCTGCTGCATAGCCTGATTATTGTACCCTGCCTTGCTACCTTTCTGGTTATCCTAGACTGATTAGTATAGGCTGGGTAGAGTCCCGACAGAGACCCCCACTTGATCCCTACTGCCCTGCTGGATATCAGAAGACCCGATCATCGGGATTGAAGACCAGACCCTGGCACCGCACATCACTTTCCTCCTTAGTTGCCGACACTACTGGGTTACCGTCGAGTGCCGAGGGTGATACCTCGTCAGCACTTCTGATGTTAACCTAGTATGTTAGTTACTCGGTTGTGGTAAGCGAGGGTGATTCCTCCTACACCACCCCCGATAACGACATCGTCGCGCAACCTCTCAAGTGTGGACCTCGAGGGTGATTCCTCCTTCGCTCACCTTGATGATAACATCGAGCGGGAATTCCATCGAGGGTGATTCCTCAGGGTTCCCTTCGGTGTTAGACACACAGTTACCTTGGATTTTATGACTTGACTATGAACCATGATACTAAAGATGGGTCGGCCCTGAGGGGTACCCGCGCGAGCTTATTGCGAAATGATGTGGAGTCGGGTTGACCTGGATGGTGCCCGCGAGATAACACGAGGCGTGGCCGGGCATTCTTAGCCCTTGCCGCAAGTCCTCGAGACGGGGCGACGGGGTCACATCGATCGTGAGTCTCTGCTCGTTTCCGCGCGCTCCTAAACCACTTTACGGTTTGGATATTTGATCCGAGGGGCCTCTGGCCCGATAGAGCTAACCATCACGTGGGCATAGTATGGGCGTTCTGCACCGTAGCATCAGCCGAAAGCTTTGTCAGACGTCCAGTTCAGCATTGCGGCCGGGCTGGGCCGGCACCATCCGGTAGTGGTGGAGCCTGGTTCGCCCTGCACGCAACGACCCGGAGGGCAAGGGGCGATGGCCCAAGAACCCCTTGCGCTTAGGAGGTAGACCGGCGGGGACCTCTCTGCTGAGCTGTAGGTAGGGTTGCGGTGTGTCGTTTGGCCGAGGCCGGGCATGACCCAGAAAAGTGTGTCCGGCCGGAGTTAAGCGAGCGTGGTGGGTAAGTTGGTGCACCCCTGCAGGGAAGAAACTTCTATCGATAGCCTGTCCTACGGTAACGGACACTCAGAGTTGTATCCCGATCGGTACAACTAGAACATGTGATGAGAAATGGATAGTACGGCTCTGGGATTGCTTTCTCGCAGGGAGTCGAGAAAGGATCTCAGGTCGAGGTTGATGATACTACTACTACTACTTTACATTATGTTCATCTGTTCTCTTCTATTGCTGCAAGACTGTCGAAGATTCTTGAAGATGCTAGTCTTCGATAGGACTAGGCTTCCCCCTCTATTCTGGCATTTCTGCAGCCCAGTCCACATATACAGCCATTCCTTTGACAATGTTGCATATGTAGTGTAGATCCTTGCTTGCTGAGTACTTCGGATGAGTACTCACGTTTGCTTTTCTTTCTTTTCCCCCATATTCCATTTGATGCCACCACACGTCGGAGCCCCTGAGCCAGACGCCCCAGCCGACGACCAGTACTACTACCCGCCTGGCGAGTACTACTACTACGAGGAGCCGACTAACGACCAGGAGTAGGATCGGAGGGTCCAGGGCAGGAGGCCTACGCCTTTCGATCGTAGTATTTTATTTTACCCCGCCTCTGTGAAGGCCTATTTCTCTTTCTGTAATATATCTGTACTCAGATATCTGATGCTTCCGCTGATGCTTGTATGCCATCGAGCTATGTATTCGAGCCCTCGAGGCCTTGGCTTGTAATATAAAGCTTGTATCATTTTATTTATGTTTTAGAGTTGTGTTATGATATCTTCAAGTGAGTCCTTAGGCTTGATCCTGCGCAATTGCGTGTATGGTTAGTGCACGATTAAGCCGGGGTCGTCACAGGTTGGTATCAGAGCCGACTGCCTCTAGGTATCCCCCTTCCCAATTCCTTGGCCGAAGTTGAGTCTAGTGGTCAAAAACTGTTTTACTAACTTGGCTGTGTGGCTTACGGGCCCACGTCGCCAACTGGGTGGTATTAGGATCTTTTATTCCTCGTCTTTACTTTGGGATTCTAATCTCTCATCTATTCGGGTTTAATAAAATTTACTAACACCGACATTTAGGTTCTCGTTAATTCTATCCACCCGGAGAGCTGGATTCAGTGCGATTTCCCTGTCTTTGATCTGATTAGTCTGATAATCATTTTCCTTTCCATTGTTTTGTTTAACCTTTCCTTCTGAGATCGGTTATATTTCTCATTGTCTTATGACAACCCTGAACCTCTCTGTTTCAGATGGATCGACTGTTTCCACCGCGGCCTACGACCCAGCTTGTGCTTCGCACTTGGGCTCGTGATGCCCCTGGGTTTCCAACTATTCTGATCGCCCTCCTGACTAGACTGGGTTACCGCTGGTATCCCGAGTACATGGTCTATGAGGTTTACCGCGAGTTCAACCAGGAACAGTATTATGCTGAAGTTCGGATCTCTGATCAGCAGAACGACTCAGACACTGAGCTACACCTTTTCCACGGTATAGGAGTGACGGTTGAGATGGCAGTCCATGATGCCGCCTACTCTGCTGTCGCACATCTCCGAGGAGAGCACAATGCTAGCTTGGATGACTCTGTGTTTCGGTACATTCCGTATGCACCTGTTGGAGATGCTACTGGATACTACACAGCTATCTGTGCCCCGTACGAGTCTCGGCGCTACGACCCGCAGATTCTGATTCAGTGCACTCAGGCTCTGGATCGCACTGTTCGGGCTCTTGCCGTCGAGTTGTTCGCCACTCGAGCACGCTACTACGAGGCTATGACACAGTTGCTACCAGCTGTTTGTCCAGGGATACATCCGGAGTATATTCTTTACCCATGCAGGACCGAGATGCCGCCAGGTATTGATTGGCCTGCAGTGGGAGGTCACACGTCTGCACGTGGACCTCTTCTTACAGTTCGAGACCGGGTTCTGCATCAGAGTGCACATGGAGCACAGGATCCTGCCGCGACGAACATTCGTCGTCCGCACTTGCAGTTACCCCGTTTCAGTGGTTTTCTCCGACGCTGATGTAGCCTTTGCTATGTCACGTTGTGTACTTCCTTACCGCGTGCCTGCGTGCCGCCTAGTGTGTCTAGCTTTTCAATTTGCGCCGTTATGCTGCCCGATTGTAACCTACTGTGTATGGATCTGTATGTCTTAATGACTACTTTTAGCATCTATTGCACTCTTTTAATAATGTCGAGTTACATCATGTTTATTGTTAAACACTTGCATAAGCTATTGCTGAAATACCCTTGTTGAAATAGCAGGATGGCTGACAACAACCCGCCACCGCCGCCACCACCTGATTACATGGCAGCGATGATGCAACAGTTTGAACTCAACCGCCAGTTTATGACGGGGATTATGGAGCAATTCCCTCGTCCTGATGCTAATCAGCAGCCACCATCCATCACCCTGCCAGAATTTATGAGGCTCAGTCCATCATTTTTCCACAACACAGTCAACCCACTCGATGCAGATGACTGGCTGCGTGACATCTCTCATGAGATGGAGTCTGCTGGTGTCGCCCAAGTCAACTATGTCACTTTTGCGACTTATCTTCTGAAGGGTCCCGTAGCTCAATTGTAACACCCCCTTGTAATAGGCTCTGTGACACTCTGTTAAACTTGCCAAGTCATGATCATTTGCAGTGCTAAGTCATATGGGTTAATCATCCAATTCAAATTCACATATGAAAATCAACTCAAATTCATAAGTGAAATATGAAGTTGATCAAACACTGTTGGAAAAATGTTCATTAAATGGCAAATAATCCAGGTACATTTGAAAAACCATCATCAAAATATTTGGAGTTAGATAAATAACTCAACAAATTAAAACAATACCAAAACAGAATATTTAAATTCATTTAAAATCATTTCTAATTTCATTGGAATCCAAATCTGTCCAAACCAATTTTTGGTGAAGGGTAATATTGCATTACATTATTTGGGCCAAGTCCCACAATTTACAAAAATGCATAAAGCCCTAACTATTTCCAAAACAGCAAAGAAATAAAAAGACAGAAACAGAAAATAGGAAATGGAAAAGGCCGAAGCCACTTACCTGGCAGGCCCAGCCGAGCACTGCGCCTGGCAGCCCAGCTGGACGGCCCAGCCCACCTCTCTCTCTCCCCCTTCTTCTCCCTCCTCCCCATGTCGATGCCGCCATGGACGAGCGCGCCCGTCCCGGTCAACGATCGACAGCGCGACGCCGCGGTGCTCTGCGAGGGGATAAGGGCGAACCCGAACCATTCCCCCTGGCCTCCTCGTCA
Organism: Thinopyrum elongatum; assembly: GCA_011799875.1. Lineage (NCBI taxonomy): Eukaryota > Viridiplantae > Streptophyta > Magnoliopsida > Poales > Poaceae > Thinopyrum > Thinopyrum elongatum. The sequence continues at coordinate 471,613,020 of CM022301.1, forward strand.
CTTCTCTCCCTCTCCTCTACGCTAGCACCCTCTCTTCTTCCTCTGGCCGAGCACCGCCGCCGTCGCAACTCCGTCGTCCTCGCGGCCACCGGCGACCCCGCGACCGTTGACGGCGTCCGCGAGCTCCGTCAGCGTCTTCTCCTTCATCTGACGCGCTCAGTTGGAGTAGGGGAGCCCCGTTGCTGACGAATCGACCCCGACCGCGTCTCCGGCCACCGAACGCCGCCGTCGTCTCCGACGAGCCCTTCTGCTACTAAACTGTCAAGGGCCAAACGTGCGAGCCGCTCGGTGAGCTTCCCCGTCTCCTGCTTCTCCCCTTTTAAGCTCCTCGCTTGCTTCAGTTAGCTGTCACCGCGGCCGAGCTCTGGACACCGCCGGATCCGTCACCGCCGCGTTTCCTAGCTTCGTCAGCTCGAGCCGGTAGCTCCTACGAGCTCCTGGAGCGCAGTAGACCCCGCCTAGTCGTTTCGTTTGCTCGCCATCGCCTCCTAACGTTGAACCTGCGTCTGTCCGATCTCCGGCGACCGCCCCATCGCTCGCCGTCGCCGTTACAGGCCGATTCCGGCAGCGCCACCGCCCTAGATGGATGCGGCTCGGTGTGCCCGTTCGAACGAGCCCGAGCACGCGCAAAATGGCCCACTGGTGAGCAAATCCGAGCCTCGCCGGCGAAGAACCACCGCGGGAGAGCCCGTCGGCGCAACTCCGGCACCGGCGCCGACGTGGCTGGCCGGCCCCACCGGTCAGCGACACTGGCCGTGGGCCCAGGGGCCCCCGTTGACTGGTTTGACCAGTCAACGCGCTGACGTGGCAGCACGGTGCCACTGACGTGTGGGCCCCGCGCTGATTAAAAGATTTAAAAGAAAAAGAAAATGTTAACTAAGTTAATTAAACTAATCACTCACTGACATGTGGGCCCACACCCTTTAATTAACCTCTATTAGTCTAAATTAACTCTGATAAGTTAACAGAGGCTGACATGTGGGTCCCACTGGACCCACATGTCAGGTTTGACTGGTCAGCCGTCCTGTTGGCTTGCTGATGTCAGCATTGCCTCATGCTGACGTCATAATTCATTTTCTATAAATAAATAAATTCCAGAAATTCAAATAATCTTTAAAAATTAATAACTTTTAAACCGTAGCTCGGATCGAAAAAGTTAAAACATGAAAGTTGCTCAGAACGACAAGACGAGTCTGATCGTGGCGTCTGTTTCTTTATCGGAACCCCCTACGTAGAAGAACTCGTAACTCTGGACCCGTATCCGGCTGATGAATAGTGCACACACTTCGATAAATAAATCCCAGAGTAATTCTAAAAATAACTAAAATGACTTAGATGCATATTTAGGCAACCCTGCATTGCATCATAGCATCACACGCACCGTATTGCATTTGTTTGCATTATGTTTACCTGTTTCTTCCCCCTCTTCTCTCTCGGTAGACCCCGACGTTGACGTAGCTCCCGAGGTAGACGCAGCTCAGGAGTACGACTACGTCCCCGACGACACCACAGGCGACCTTGCCCTTGCCCCAGAGCAAACAGGCAAGCACCCCCATTTTGAACATGCCTATATCGCCTATTCTCTTCTCTCTTATGCTTGCATTAGAACTGCTACTGCTACTGTTTTCCTATATCTGCTGCATAGCCTGATTATTGTACCCTGCCTTGCTACCTTTCTAGTTATCCTAGACTGATTAGTATAGGCTGGGTAGAGTCCCGACAGAGACCCCCACTTGATCCCTACTGCCTCGCTGGATATCAGAAGACCCGATCATCGGGATTGAAGACCAGACCCTGGCACCGCACATCACTTTCCCCCTTAGTTGCCGACACTACTGGGTTACCGTCGAGTGCCGAGGGTGATACCTCGTCAGCACTTCTGATGTTAACCTTGTAGGTTAGTTACTCGGTCGTGGTAAGCGAGGGTGATTCCTCCTACACCACCCCCGATAACGACATCGTCGCGCAACCTCTCAAGTGTGGACCTCGAGGGTGATTCCTCCTTCGTTCACCTTGATGATAACATCGAGCGGGAATTCCATCGAGGGTGATTCCTCAGGGTTCCCTTCGGTGTCAGACACACAGTTACCTTGGATTTTATGACTTGACTATGAACCATGATACTAAAGACGGGTCGGCCCTGAGGGGTACCGTGCGAGCTTATTGCGAAATGATGTGGAGTCGGGTTGACCTGGCTGGTGCCCGCGAGATAACACGAGGCGTGGCCGGGCATTCTTAGCCCTTGCTGCAAGTCCTCGAGACGGGGCGACGGGGTCACATCGATCGTGAGTCTCTGCTCGTTTCCGCGCGCTCCTAAACCACTTAACGGTTTGGATATTTGATCCGAGGGGCCTCTGGCCCGATAGCACTAACCATCACGTGGGCATAGTATGGGCGTTCTGCACCGTAGCATCAGCCGAAAGCTCTGTCAGACGTCCAATTCAGCATTGCGGCCGGGCTGGGCCGGCACCATCCGGTAGTGGTGGAGCCTGGTTCGCCCTGCACGCAACGACACAGAGGGCGAGGGGCGATGGCCCAAGACCCCCTTGCGCTTAGGAGGTAGACCGGCGGGGACCTCTCTGCTGAGCTGTAGGTAGGGTTGCAGTGTGTCGTTTGGCCGAGGCCGGGCATGACCCAGAAAAGTGTGTCCGGCCGGAGTTAAGCGAGCATGGTGGGTAAGTTGGTGCACCCCTGTAGGGAAGAAACTTCTATCGATAGCCTGTCCTACGGTAACGGACACTCGGAGTTGTATCCCGATCGGTACAACTAGAACATGTGATGAGAAATGGATAGTACGGCTCTGGGATTGCTTTCTCGTAGGGAGTCGAGAAAGGATCTCAGGTCGAGGTTGATGATACTACTACTACTTTACATTATGTTCATCTGTTCTCTTCTATTACTGCAAGACTGTCGACGATTGTTGAAGATGCTAGTCTTCGATAGGACTAGGCTTCCCCCTCTATTTTGGCATTTCTGCAGCCCAGTCCACATATACAGCCATTCCTTTGACAATGTTGCATATGTAGTGTAGATCCTTGCTTGCTAGTACTTCGGATGAGTACTCACGTTTGCTTTTCGTTCTTTTTCCCCCATATTCCATTTGATGCCACCAGACGTCGGAGCCCCTGAGCCAGACGCCCCAGCCGACGACCAGTACTACTACCCGCCTGGCGAGTACTACTACTACGAGGAGCCGACTGACGACCAGGAGTAGGATCGGAGGGTCCAGGGCAGGAGGCCTACGCCTTTTGATCGTAGTATTTTATTTTACCCCGCCTCTGTGAAGGCCTATTTCTCTCTCTGTAATATATCTGTACTCAGATATCTGATGCTTCCGCTGACGCTTGTATGCCATCGAGCCCTCGAGGCCCTGGCTTGTAATATAAATCTTGTATGATTTTTTTTATGTTTTAGAGTTGTGTTGTGATATCTTCAAGTGAGTCCTTAGGCTTGATCATGCGCAATTGCGTGTATGGTTAGTGCATGATTAAGCCGGGGTCGTCACAGGTTGGTATCAGAGCCGACTGCCTCTAGGTATCCCCCTTCCCAATTCCTTGGCCGAAGTTGAGTCTAGTAGTCAAAAACTGTTTTACTAACTTGGCTGTGTGGCTTACGGGCCCACGTCGCCAACTGGGTGGTATTAGGATCTTTTATTCCTCGTCTTTACTCTGGGATTCTAATCTCTCATCTATTCGGGTTTAATAAAATTTACTAACACCGACATTTAGGTTCTCGTTAATTCTATCCACCCGGAGAGCTGGATTCAGTGCGATTTCCCTGTCTTTGATCTGATTAGTCTGATAATCATTTTCCTTTCCATTGTTTTGTTTAACCTTTCCTTCTGAGATCGGTTATATTTCTCATTGTCTTATGACAACCCTGAACCTCTCTGTTTCAGATGGATCGACTGTTTCCACCGCGGCCTACGACCCAGCTTGTGCTTCGCACTTGGGCTCGTGATGCCCCTGGGTTTCCAGCTGTTCTGATCGCCCTCCTGACTAGACTGGGTTACCGCTGGTATCCCGAGTACATGGTCTATGAGGTTTACCGCGAGTTCAACCAGGAACAGTACTATGCTGAAGTTCGGATATATGATCAGCAGAACGACTCAGACACTGAGCTACACCTTTTCCACGGTATAGGCGTGACGGTTGAGATGGCAGTCCATGATGCCGCCTACTCTGCTGTCGCACGTCTCCGAGGAGAGCACAATGCTAGCTTGGATGACTCTGTGTTTCGGTACATTCCGTATGCACCTGTTGGAGATGCTACTAGACACTACACAGCTATCTGTGCCCCGTACGAGTCTTGACGCTACGACCCGCAGATTCTGATTCAGTGCACTCAGGCTCTGGATCGCACTGTTCGGGCTCTTGCCGTCGAGTTGTTCGCCACTCGAGCACGCTACTACGAGGCTATGACACAGTTGCTACCAGCTGTTCATGCAGGGATACATCCGGAGTATATTCTTTACCCACGCAGGACCGAGATACCGCCAGGTATTGATTGGCCTGCAGTGGGAGGTCACACGCCTGCACGTGGACCTCTTCTTACAGTTCGAGACCGGGTTCTGCATCAGAGTGCACATGGAGCACAGGATCCTGCCGCAACGAACATTCGTCGTCCGCACTTGCAGTTACCCCGTTTCAGTGGTTTTCTCCGACGCTGATGTAGCCTTTGCTATGTCACGTTGTGTACTTCCTTACCGCGTGCCTGCGTGCCGCCTAGTGTGTCTAGCTTTTCAATTTGCGCCGTTATGCTGCCTGATTGTAACCGACAGTGTATGGATCTGTATGTCTTAATGACTACTTTTAGCATCTATTACACTCTTTCAATAATGTCGAGTTACATCATGTTTATTGTTAAACACTTGCATAAGCTATTGCTGAAATACCCCTGTTGAAATAGCAGGATGGCTGACAACAACCCGCCACCGCCGCCACCACCTGATTACATGGCAGCGATGATGCAACAGTTTGAACTCAACCGCCAGTTTATGACGGGAATTATGCAGCAATTCCCTCGTCCTGATGCTAATCAGCAGCCACCATCCATCACCCTGCCAGAATTTATGAGGCTCAGTCCATCGTTTTTCCGCAACACAATCAACCCACTGGATGCAGATGACTGGCTGCGTGACATCTCTCATGAGATGGAGTCTGCTGGTGTCGGCCAAGTCAACTATGTCACTTTTGCGACTTATCTTCTGAAGGGTCCCGCAGATCAATGGTGGGCCACTCACCGACAGACTCTGCCGCCTGGTACTGTCGTCACTTGGGCAGAGTTCAAGATTGCTTTCCGAGCCCGCTACATTCCTCTAGCTGTCATAGCTAGGAAGAAGGCCGAGTTCCGTAGCCTTGTTCAAGGAAACAAGACTGTGGAAGTCTATCAGCGCGAGTTTCTAGAGTTATCTCGCTACGCTGAAGAGGACATTCCGACTGATGAACGCAGATAGGAGAAGATCCGTGAAGGACTGCATCATGATATACAGTTGGCCCTGCTTGTTCAAGATTACCCTGATTTCGCCACCTTGGTGAATAAGGCTATTATGGTTGAAACTGGACTGAAGAAACATAAAGAAGCGTCCAGACGCACCCGAGAAGCGGGCTCATCTTCGGGCTCGTCTTCCCAGAAGCGACGCATCTGGTTCCCTCAAGGCATGTTCCGTTCAGCAGCCCCTGCGAACAGGCCCTCTTATGTTGCACCACGTCTGCCACCTCTACCACCGAGGCAGCCTCTGCCAGCTCCAGCACCTCGAGCTCCAGCACCTCGTCCTGACAGCGGACTATGCTTCAAGTGTGGCAAGCCAGGTCACCGTGCTAGAGATTGTTCTCAGAATCAGAATCAACTGGCTCTTCCTTCTGCTGGCCGTGGAATTGGCCGTGCTATTCCTCAACAGCGCAATTATAATGCCAGACCTTCTTATGGTCGTGGGCAGAGCTACCACGTCAACATGTCTGAAGCCCCGGATCAACCAGACAGTGTGATGGGTACACTTCTCGTTAATTCAGTACCAGCATCTGTTTTATTTGATTCAGGAGCATCGCATTCATTCATGTCGGAAGACTTTGCATTCATGCATGGCGTTAAGTGCGACAACCTGCATCATCCATTAGGAGTTGATACTACCGCGGGTAGATGCCGAGCCTCCCTGTTCAGCCCCGAAGTTACTATTGAAATTGAGGGGTTGAAGTTTCAGGCACTCCCAATTATCTTGAGCTCTTCCAAGATTGATCTTATCTTGGGAATGGATTGGTTGAAGGCCCATTATGCCTCAATCAATTGCGCCACTAAAGTTGTACACCTCTTGCACCCATCGAACGAGATAGTGAATTATCAAGCTCACCTTACTCAGAACGCTGAGGCTCAAATTTATGCCTTGAATGCGTTGAATGCTTCTCCGCTTGATGGGATCAAGAATATCCCAGTTGCCTGTGACTTTCCGGATGTTTTTCCAGAAGAACTTCCAGGAATACCCCCTGCTAGAGCTGTCGAGTTCGTCATCGACTTGAAGCCTGGCACCACTGTGCAGTGGTCGAATCACACTGAAGATGAAGCCACTTGGGAACGCGAGGATCATCTTCGGGAAGAATATCCCGGACTCTTTCCTTCTACCTCCTAAATTCTCGGGACGAGAATTTCTTTTAGAGGAGGAGAATTTGTAACACCCCCTTGTAATAGGCTCTGTGACACTCTGTTAAACTTGCCAAGTCATGATCATTTGCAGTGCTAAGTCATATGGGTTAATGATCCAATTCAAATTCACATCTGAAAATCAACTCAAATTCATAAGTGAAATATGAAGTTGATCAAACACTGTTGGAAAAATGTTCATTAAATGGCAAATAATCCAGGAACATTTGAAAAACCATCATCAAAATATTTGGAGTTAGATAAATAACTCAACAAATTAAAATAGTACCAAAACAGAATATTTAAATTCATTTAAAATCATTTCTAATTTCATTGGAATCCAAATCTGTCCAAACCAATTTTTGGTGAAGGGTAATATTGCATTACATTATTTGGGCCAAGTCCCACAATTTACAAAAATGCATAAAGCCCTAACTATTTCCAAAACAGCAAAGAAATAAAAAGACAGAAACAGAAAATAGGAAATGGAAAAGGCCGAAGCCACTTACCTGGCAGGCCCAGCCGAGCACTGCGCATGGCAGCCCAGCTCGACGGCCCAGCCCACCTCTCTCTCTCCCCCTTCTTCTCCCTCCTCCCGTGTCGATGCCGCCGTGGACGAGCGCGCCCGCCCCGGTCGACGATCGACAGCGCGACGCCGCAGCGCTCTGCGAGGGGATAAGGGCGAACCCGAACCATTCCCCCTGGCCTCCTCATCACTTCTCTCCCTCTCCTCTACGCTAGCACCCTCTCTTCTCCCTCTGGCCGAGCACCGCCGCCGTCGCAACTCAGTCGTCCTCGCGGCCACCGGCGACCCCGCGACCGCTGACGGCGTCCGCGAGCTCCGTCAGCGTCTTCTCCTTCATCTGACGCGCTCAGTTGGAGTAGGGGAGCCCCGTTGCTGATGAATCGACCCCGACCGCGTCTCCGGCCACCGAACGCCGCCGTCGTCTCCGACGAGCCTTTCTGCTACTAAACTGTCAAGGGCCAAATGTGCGAGCCGCTCGGTGAGCTTCGCCGTCTCCTGCTTCTTCCCTTTTAAGCTCCTCGCTCGCTTCAGCTAGCTGTCGCCGCGGCCGAGCTCTGGACACCGCCGGATCCGTCGCCGCCGTGTTCCCGAGCTTCGTCAGCTCAAGCCGGTAGCTCCTACGAGCTCCTGGAGCGCAGTAGACCCCGCCTAGTCGTTTTGTTTGCTCACCATCGCCTCCTAATGTCGAACCCGCGTCTGTCCGATCTCCGGCGACCGCCCCGTCGCTCGCCGTCGCCGTTATAGGCCGATTCCGGCAGCGCCGCCGCCCTAGATGGATGCGGCTCGGTGTGCCCGTTCGAACGAGCCCGAGCACGCGCAAAATGGCCCACTGGTGAGCAAATCCGAGCCTTGCCGGCGAAGAACCGCCGCGGGAGAGCCCGTCGGCGCAACTCCGGTGCCGGCGCCGACGTGTCTGGCCGGCCCCACCGGTCAGCGACACTGGCCGTGGGCCCAGGGGCCCCCGTTGACTGGTTTGAGCAGTCAACGCGCTGACGTGGCAGCACTGTGCCACTGACGTGTGAGCCCCGCGCTAATTAAAAGATTTAAAAGAAAAAGAAAATGTTAAATAAGTTAATTAAACTAATCACTCACTGACATGTGGGCCCACACCCTTTAATTAACCTCTATTAGTCTAAATTAACTCTGATAAGTTAACAGAGGCTGACATGTGGGTCCCACTGGACACACATGTCAGGTTTGACTGGTCAGCCGTCCTGTTGGCTTGCTGATGTCAGCATTGCCTCATGCTGACATCATAATTCATTTTCTATAAATAAATAAATTCCAGAAATTCAAATAATCTTTAAAATTTAATAACTTTTAAACCGTAGCTCGGATCGAAAAAGTTAAAACATGAACGTTGCTCAGAACGACGAGACGAGTCTGATCGTGCCGTCTGTTTCTTTATCGGAACCCCCTACGTATAAGAACTCATAACTCCGGACCCGTATCTGGCTGATGAATAGTGCACACAGTTCGGTAAATAAATCCCAGATTAATTCTAAAAATAACTAAAATGACTTAGATGCATATTTAGGCAACCCTGCACTGCATCATAGCATCACACGCACCGTATTGCATTTGTTTGCATTATGTTTACCTGTTTCTTCCCCCTCTTCTCTCTCGGTAGACCCCGACGTTGACGTAGCTCCCGAGGCAGACACAGCTCAGGAGTACGACTACGTCCCCGACGACACCACAGGCGACCTTGCCCTTGCCCCAGAGCAAACAGGCAAGCACCCCCATTTTGAACATGCCTATATCGCCTATTCTCTTCTCTCTTATGCTTGCATTAGAACTGCTACTGCTACTGTTTTCCTATATCTGCTGCATAGCCTGATTATTGTACCCTGCCTTGCTACCTTTCTGGTTATCCTAGACTGATTAGTATAGGCTGGGTAGAGTCCCGACAAAGACCCCCACTTGATCCCTACTGCCCCGCTGGATATCAGAAGACCCGATCATCGGGATTGAAGACCAGACCCTGGCACCGCACATCACTTTCCCCCTTAGTTGCCGACACTACTGGGTTACCGTCGAGTGCCGAGGGTGATACCTCGTCAGCACTTCTGATGTTAACCTTGTAGGTTAGTTACTCGGTCGTGGTAAGCGAGGGTGATTCCTCCTACACCACCCCCGATAACGACATCGTCGCGCAACCTCTCAAGTGTGGACCTCGAGGGTGATTCCTCTTTCGTTCACCTTGATGATAACATCGAGCCGGAATTCCATCGAGGGTGATTCCTCAGGGTTCCCTTCGGTGTCAGACACACAGTTACCTTGGATTTTATGACTTGACTATGAACCATGATACTAAAGACGGGTCGGCCCTGAGGGGTACCCGCGCGAGCTTATTGCGAAATGATGTGGAGTCGGGTTGACCTGGATGGTGCCCGCGAGATAACACGAGGCATGGCCGGGCATTCTTAGCCCTTGCCGCAAGTCCTCGAGACGGGGCGACGGGGTCACATCGATCGTGAGTCTCTGCTCGTTTCCGCGCGCTCCTAAACCACTTAACGGTTTGGATATTTGATCCGAGGGGCCTCTGGCCCGATAGCACTTACCATCACGTGGGCATAGTATGGGCGTTCTGCACCGTAGCATCAGCCGAAAGCTCTGTCAGACGTCCAGTTCAGCATTGCGGCCGGGCTGGGCCGGCACCATCCGGTAGTGGTGGAGCCTGGTTCTCCCTGCACGCAACGACCCGGAGGGCGAGGGGCGATGGCCCAAGACCCCCTTGCGCTTAGGAGGTAGACCGGCGGGGACCTCTCTGCTGAGCTGTAGGTAGGGTTGCGGTGTGTCATTTGGCCGAGGCCGGGCATGACCCAGAAAAGTGTGTCCGGCCGGAGTTAAGCGAGCGTGGTGGGTAAGTTGGTGCACCCCTGCAGGGAAGAAACTTCTATCGATAGCCTGTCCTACGGTAACGGACACTCGGAGTTGTATCCCGATCAGTACAACTAGAACATGTGATGAGAAATGGATAGTACGGCTCTGGAATTGCTTTCTCGCAGGGAGTCGAGAAAGGATCTCAGGTCGAGGTTGATGCTACTACTACTACTACTTTACATTATGTTCATCTGTTCTCTTCTATTGCTGCAAGACTGTCGAAGATTGTTGAAGATGCTAGTCTTCGATAGGACTAGGCTTCCCCCTCTATTCTGGCATTTCTGCAGCCCAGTCCACATATACAGCCATTCCTTTGACAATGTTGCATATGTAGTGTAGATCCTTGCTTGCTGAGTACTTCGGATGAGTACTCACGTTTGCTTTTCTTTCTTTTTCCCCCATATTCCATTTGATGCCACCAGACGTCGAAGCCCCTGAGCCAGACGCCCCAGCCGACGACTAGTACTACTACCCGCCTGGCGAGTACTACTACTACTACGAGGAGCCGACTGACGACCAGGAGTAGGATCGGAGGGTCCAGGGTAGGAGGCCTACGCCTTTCGATCGTAGTATTTTATTTTACCCCGCCTCTGTGAAGGCCTATTTCTCTCTCTGTAATATATCTGTACTCAGATATCTGATGCTTCCGCTGACGCTTGTATGCCATCGAGCTATGTATTCGAGCCCTCGAGGCCCTGGCTTGTAATATAAAGCTTGTATGATTTTATTTATGTTTTAGAGTTGTGTTGCGATATCTTCAAGTGAGTCCTTAGGCTTGATCGTGCGCAATTGCGTGTATGGTTAGTGCATGATTAAGCCGGGGTCGTCACATCAATGGTGGGCCACTCACCGACAGACTCTGCCGCCTGGTACTGTAGTCACTTGGGCAGAGTTCAAGATTGCTTTCCGAGCCCGCTACATTCCTCTAGCTGTCATAGCTAGGAAGAAGGCCGAGTTCCGTAGCCTTGTTCAAGGAAACAAGACTGTGGAAGTCTATCAGCGCGAGTTTCTAGAGTTATCTCGCTACGCTTAAGAGGACATTCCTACTGATGAACGCAGACAGGAGAAGTTCCGTGAAGGACTGCATCATGATATACAGTTGGCCCTGCTTGTTCAAGATTACCCTGATTTCGCCACCTTGGTGAATAAGGCTATTATGGTTGAAACTGGACTGAAGAAACATAAAGAAGCGTCCAGACGCACCTGAGAAGCGGGCTCATCTTCGGGCTCGTCTTCCCAGAAGCGACGCATCTGGTTCCCTCAAGGCATGTTCTGTTCACCAGCCCCTGCGAACTGGCCCTCTTATGCTGCACCACGTCTGCCACCTCCACCACCGAGGCAGCCTCTGCCAGCTCCAGCACCTCGAGCTCCAGCACCTCGTCCTGATAGCGGACTATGCTTCAAGTGTGGCAAGCCAGGTCACCATGCTAGAGATTGTTCTCAGAATCAGAATCAACTGGCTCTTCCTTCTGCTGGCCGTGGAATTGGCCGTGGTATTCCTCAACAGCGCAATTATAATGCCAGACCTTCTTATGGTCGTGGGCAGAGCTACCACGTCAACATGTCTGAAGCTCCGGATCAACCAGACACTGTGATGGGTACACTTCTCGTTAATTCAGTACCAGCATCTGTTTTATTTGATTCAGGAGCATCGCATTCATTCATGTCGGAAGACTTTGCATTCATGCATGGCGTTAAGTGCGACAACCTGCATCATCCATTAGGAGTTGATACTACCGCGGGTAGATGCCGAGCCTCCCTGTTCAGCCCCGAAGTTACTATTGAAATTGAGGGGTTGAAGTTTCAGGCACTCCCAATTATCTTGAGCTCTTCCAAGATTGATCTTATCTTGGGAATGGATTGGTTGAAGGCCCATTATGCCTCAATCAATTGCGCCACTAAAGTTGTACACCTCTTGCACCCATCGAACGAGATAGTGAATTATCAAGCTCACCTTACTCAGAACGCTGAGGCTCAAATTTATGCCTTGAATGCGTTGAATGCTTCTCCGCTTGATGGGATCAAGAATATCCCAGTTGCCTGTGACTTTCCGGATGTTTTTCCAGAAGAACTTCCAGGAATACCCCCTGCTAGGGCTGTCGAGTTCGTCATCAACTTGAAGCCTGGCACCACTGTGCAGTGGTCGAATCACACTGAAGATGAAGCCACTTGGGAACGCGAGGATCATCTTCGGGAAGAATATCCCGGACTCTTTCCTTCTACCTCCTAAATTCTCGGGACGAGAATTTCTTTTAGAGGAGGAGAATTTCTAACACCCCCTTGTAATAGGCTCTGTGACACTCTGTTAAACTTGCCAAGTCATGATCATTTGCAGTGCTAAGTCATATGGGTTAATGATCCAATTCAAATTCACATCTGAAAATCAACTCAAATTCATAAGTGAAATATGAAGTTGATCAAACACTGTTGGAAAAATGTTCATTAAATGGCAAATAATCCAGGAACATTTGAAAAACCATCATCAAAATATTTGGAGTTAGATAAATAACTCAACAAATTAAAACAGTACCAAAACAGAATATTTAAATTCATTTAAAATCATTTCTAATTTCATTGGAATCCAAATCTGTCCAAACCAATTTTTGGTGAAGGGTAATATTGCATTACATTATTTGGGCCAAGTCCCACAATTTACAAAAATGCATAAAGCCCTAACTATTTCCAAAACAACAAAGAAATAAAAAGACAGAAACAGAAAATAGGAAATGGAAAAGGCCGAAGCCACTTACCTGGCAGGCCCAGCCGAGCACTGTGCATGGCAGCCCAGCTGGACGGCCCAGCCCACCTCTCTCTCTCCCCCTTCTTCTCCCTCCTCCCCGTGTCGATGCCGCCGTGGACGAGCGCGCCCGCCCCGGTCGACGATCGACAGCGCGACGCCGCGGCGCTCTGCGAGGGGATAAGGGCGAACCCGAACCATTCCCCCTGGCCTCCTCGTCACTTCTCTCCCTCTCCTCTATGCTAGCACCCTCTCTTCTCCCTCTGGCCGAGCACCGTCGCCGTCGCAACTCCGTCGTCCTCGCGGCCGGCGACCCCGCGACCGCTGACGGCGTCCGCGAGCTCCGTCAGCGTCTTCTCCTTCATCTGACGCGCTCAGTTGGAGTAGGGGAGCCCCGTTGCTGATGAATCGACCCCGACCACGTCTCCGGCCACCGAACGCCGCCGTCGTCTCCGACGAGCCCTTCTGCTACTAAACTGTCAAGGGCCAAACGTGCGAGCCGCTCGGTGAGCTTCCCCGTCTCCTGCTTCTTCCCTTTTAAGCTCCTCCCTCGCTTCAGCTAGCTGTCGCCGCGGCCGAGCTCTGGACACCGCCGGATCCGTCGCCGTCGCGTTCCCGAGCTTCGTCAGCTCGAGCCGGTAGCTCCTACGAGCTCCTGGAGCGCAGTAGACCCCGCCTAGTCGTTTCGTTTGCTCGCCATCGCCTCCTAACATCGAACCCGCGTCTGTCCGATCTCCGGCGACCGCCCCGTCGCTCGCCGTCGCCGTTACAGGCCGATTCCGGCAGCGCCGCCGCCCTAGATGGATGCGGCTCGGTGTGCCCGTTCGAACGAGCCCGAGCACGCGCAAAATGGCCCACTGGTGAGCAAATCCGAGCCTCACCGGCGAAGAACCGCCGCGGGAGAGCCCGTCGGCGTAACTCCGGCGCCGGCGCCGACGTGTCTGGCCGGCCCCACCGGTCAGCGACACTGGCCGTGGGCCCAGGGGCCCCCGTTGACTGGTTTGACCAGTCAACGCGCTGACGTGGCAGCACAGTGCCACTGACATGTGGGCCCCGTGCTAATTAAAAGATTTAAAAGAAAAAGAAAATGTTAAATAAGTTAATTAAACTAATCACTCACTGACATGTGGGCCCACACCCTTTAATTAACCTCTATTAGTTTAAATTAACTCTGATAAGTTAACACAGGCTGGACCCACATGTCAGGTTTGACTGGTCAGCCGTCCTGTTGGCTTGCTGATGTCAGCATTGCCTCATGCTGACATCATAATTCATTTTCTATAAATAAATAAATTGAAACCGTAGCTCGGATCGAAAAAGTTAAAACATGAACGTTGCTCAGAACGACGAGACGAGTCTGATCGTGCCGTCTGTTTCTTTATCGGAACCCCCTACGTATAAGAACTCATAACTCCAGACCCGTATCTGGCTGATGAATAGTGCACACACTTCGGTAAATAAATCCCAGATTAATTCTAAAAATAACTAAAATGACTTAGATGCATATTTAGGCAACCCTGCACTGCATCATAGCATCACACGCACCGTATTGCATTTGTTTGCATTATGTTTACCTGTTTCTTCCCCCTCTTCTCTCTCGGTAGACCCCGACGTTGACGTAGCTCCCGAGGCAGACGCAGCTCAGGAGTACGACTACGTCCCCGACGACACCACAGGCGACCTTGCCCTTGCCCCAGAGCAAACAGGCAAGCACCCCCATTTTGAACATGCCTATATCGCCTATTCTCTTCTCTCTTATGCTTGCATTAGAACTGCTACTGCTACTGTTTTCCTATATCTGCTGCATAGCCTGATTATTGTACCCTGCCTTGCTACCTTTCTGGTTATCCTAGACTGATTAGTATAGGCTGGGTAGAGTCCCGACAGAGACCCCCACTTGATCCCTACTGCCCCGCTGGATATCAGAAGACCCGATCATCGGGATTGAAGACCAGACCCTGGCATCGCACATCACTTTCCCCCTTAGTTGCTGACACTACTGGGTTACCGTCGAGTGCCGAGGGTGATACCTCGTCAGCACTTCTGATGTTAACCTTGTAGGTTAGTTACTCGGTCGTGGTAAGCGAGGGTGATTCCTCCTACACCAACCCCGATAACGACATCGTCGCGCAACCTCTCAAGTGTGGACCTCGAGGGTGATTCCTCCTTCGCTCACCTTGATGATAACATCGAGCGGGAATTCCATCGAGGGTGATTCCTCAGGGTTCCCTTCGGTGTCAGACACACAGTTACCTTGGATTTTATGACTTGACTATGAACCATGATACTAAAGACGGGTCGGCCCTGAGGGGTACCCGCGCGAGCTTATTGCGAAATGATGTGGAGTCGGGTTGACCTGGATGGTGCCCGCGAGATAACACGAGGCGTGGCCGGGCATTCTTAGCCCTTGCCGCAAGTCCTCATTGCCGGGGCGACGGGGTCACATCGATCGTGAGTCTCTGCTCGTTTCTGCGCGCTCCTAAACCACTTAACGGTTTGGATATTTGATCCGAGGGGCCTCTGGCCCGATAGCGCTAACCATCACGTGGGCATAGTATGGGCGTTCTGCACCGTAGCATCAGCCGAAAGCTCTGTCAGACGTCCAGTTCAGCATTGCGGCCGGGCTGGGCCGGCACCATCCGGTAGTGGTGGAGCCTGGTTCGCCTTGCACGCAACGACCCGGAGGGCGAGGGGCGATGGCCCAAGAACCCCTTGCGCTTAGGAGGTAGACCGGCGGGGACCTCTCTGCTGAGCTGTAGGTAGGGTTGCGGTGTGTCGTTTGGCCGAGGCCGGGCATGACCCAGAAAAGTGTGTTCGGCCGGAGTTAAGCGAGCGTGATGGGTAAGTTGGTGCACCCCTGCAGGGAAGAAACTTCTATCGATAGCCTGTCCTACGGTAACGGACACTCGGAGTTGTATCCCGATCGGTACAACTAGAACATGTGATGAGAAATGGATAGTACGGCTCTGGGATTGCTTTCTCGCAGGGAGTCGAGAAAGGATCTCAGGTCGAGGTTGATGATACTACTACTACTACTTTACATTATGTTCATCTGTTCTCTTCTATTGCTGCAAGACTGTCGAAGATTGTTGAAGATGCTAGTCTTCGATAGGACTAGGCTTTCCCCTCTATTCTGGCATTTCTGCAGCCCAGTCCACATATACAGCCATTCCTTTGACAATGTTGCATATGTAGTGTAGATCCTTACTTGCTGAGTACTTCGGATGAGTACTCACGTTTGCTTTTCTTTCTTTTTCCCCCATATTCCATTTGATGCCACCAGACGTCGGAGCCCCTGAGCCAGACGCCCCAGCCGACGACCAGTACTACTACCCGCCTGGCGAGTACTACTACTACGAGGAGCCGACTGACGACCAGGAGTAGGATCGGAGGGTCCAGGGCAGGAGGCCTACGCCGTTCAATCGTAGTATTTTATTTTTCCCCGCCTCTGTGAAGGCCTATTTCTCTCTCTGTAATATATCTGTACTCAGATATCTGATGCTTCCGCTGACGCTTGTATGCCATCGAGCTATGTATTCGAGCCCTCGAGGCCCTGGCTTGTAATATAAAGCTTGTATGATTTTATTTATGTTTTAGAGTTGTGTTATGATATCTTCAAGTGAGTCCTTAGGCTTGATCGTGCGCAATTGCTTGTATGGTTAGTGCACGATTAAGCCGGGGTCGTCACAAGAACTCACACGTAGATCATGGGTTAGTACACAAAGCGTAATGGACAATACTTACCATACCATGGGATCACTTGATCCCTCTCGGTACATCTTGGACGCTTTGTGTGTTGATCAACTTGATTCACTCTTGACTTAGTCTTGATCAACCTTGTATCATGTCTTCTACATGACCACTCTTTGGATAATTCCTTGAATAGCACATTGGTCAACATATAAACTCCTTGAAACCAACAAATGGACTTCAAGAAATTCCTCTGGACAAATCCTTCAAATATAACTCAAGACAACCATTAGTCCATAGAGATTGTCATCAATTATCAAAACCAAACATGGGGACACCGCATGTTCTTTCAATGGAGGTGAGGTCTGTTTGAAAAAAAAAGTAATGAGGGTTATCACATGGTTTGAAAAAAAGAATCGATGGAAAGGGCATGTATTGATGGAAGTTGTGGAAGCGAAACCAACAAACTCATCTCTAAGAGTAGAGATTGCAGGCAACATAAAAACTGCAAAAGCAAAATAACATGTAAGAAAAAACAATAAAAAAAGCAAGCATCATTTCTTAACCCAAGAAAAGATGCTAAACTTATAGCTACGCCCCCCTCCCGATAATCCTATATCTACGAAAAAGACTACAAAGACTTACCTCCCGATAATCCTATATCTACGAAAAAGACTACAAAGACTTACCTATCCTTCCTACTGTCCTGCCCCTATCCCTTCAATCCCAGCTCCCCACGTTTTCTTTTACTAGTCCTCCTACCCTCCCAATTCTCAACTAAAAATATGGCCACATCAGTCTGCAAGTTAATTTCCGTAGCTGTATCATTGTTGTTGAAAAACAATATATATAAGAGCATGGTTAATAGTTTAGCCAACTGTTGGCTATATGATGTTGCCATATCATTTATAGTCATCACTCGTAATCACTCATTTCATCTTCTCTCCATTTCTTTCTTCACATTTATTGCATCTGCCTAGAGCACATATTTTTTTTTAAGGAAAGCACGTGTATAGCTCCGCTCTTGCATGAAAACCCACTTCATTAATTTTTTTCATGCCTCTCTTTTTCATATAGGTAAAATTGTAATGTAAGCAGACTATAAACTTACTATTGTGCTTATTCTAACCGCCATTACGAGAAACCACGAATTCAGTACTCATCAATGCAGTCCACTACACTCTCGATAAGGCAACTTTGCAGTGACTTTTTTTTTGTGCTGCCGGAGAACTTTGCAGCGACTAGTCGCAATGTCGGATCAGTTGGTCAGTGACAGAGCTAGAGCTTCTTCCACAGACTAAAGAACCCATCGGATTTCAGAGATTATCGCAAAGGAAAGCTGCTTCAAACTTCGCAGGGGTAGAGCTATGCCTTGATGGGTAGTACGTAGAAGATGCAGCTGTATTTGGATCATACAACCCATCCCTGGATCGTGCCGTCTATTTCGTGTGCAGATTCAGCGTTGCGCAGAGAGACCGCTCCATGGCCGGAGATCTGAGGCCAATCGTGACGAGAGCTCCCCGGCGCGCACGGCACGAGCCCATGAGGCTGGTCGTAATGGGAGTATCATAGGTAGTATTATGCATGTCAACTAGGCAAATTTGATGAGGTGGCATAGAATTAAATGAAGAAAGAGTGGAGTGAGTATCATATCATGATACCGTATCATATTAAATGTTGTGCTAATATATGTCATACATGACAATAAATAAAGTTATCTATAATACTAACACATGATATTATACACTACGGGTATAGTATCATACACTAATATCATATACATAATACTAGTATATGATACTCACCATTACGATCAGCCTGACGCCACCGCCGTGCTCCGGGCACCAACCAACCAACCAACCGGACACTCTACAAGCGCCCGCCCCTCCAATCAAGCCGGGCCACGTCCCCGCGAATTGAACATACAGTTATGTGCGCTCAACTACCAGCATCTAAACCCCGCCAACCCCTTCCCGCCATATTAATTCCCCCGATCTACTTATGCTCCGGATCCCCCTCCCCTGCCAGCGCCAGGAACCGACTGTGCGCCCTGATCCTCACTCACTCGTCTCCATCTCCTTCCCTCTGCGCGCGCACCGTGAACGGAGATGCCGACGGCGACAGCGACGGCACCGGGCCTGGCGACGGGGCCTGGCAGCCGCGTGACGCGGTACGCCAAGTCGACCGCGGCGTCGGTCACGCCGGTGCGCCCCGGCAAGACGCACGAGCTCTCGGCGCTGGACAACGCCATGGGCCGCCACGCCGTGCACCTCGTGCTCTACTGCCGCGCCGCGCCGGGCGTCGACCGTGACCCGCTCAAGGAGTCGCTCTCCGAGGCGCTCTCGCTCTACCCAGCCATGGTCGGCCGGCTCACCCGCGCCGAAGGAGAGGGCGGCGCCGCGGCCGGCTCCCGGTGGATTGTCAAATGCAACGACGCCGGCGTGCGCACGGTGGACGCGAGGGCGGCGGTCACGCTCGACGAGTGGCTCGCCACGGCCACCGCCGACGACGAGATGGACCTCGCCTACTTCGAGCCCATGGGGTCCGAGGCTTACATCTGGTCTCCCTTCTACGTCCAGGTGCCTACTAATCTCATACTAATTCTTCCGTTCAATGCTTCATGGCCATAGACATTGTTGAGAATCAGTTCCACCGATCCACCTTCTATTAAATTAGTAAATTTGTAATACAATAGTAGAGTAGCAGCGTTGCTCCCAGCTTCCATTCTGCGGACGTTGCAGTGCTGTTGCAGCGATAATGTTGCAATAGGACAGCTCCAAGAATTGAATTGCTTGTGGAGTAGTTGCACGTCAAATTTCTCAGGTCTAATGAATGCGTCACATGTCTGCCTTTACTCACTGATACAGCATTAACATTCGTGGCCGTGCATGGCGATGTGGATGCAGCTGACGGAGTTCGCGGACAAGTCGTACGCGCTGGGGCTGAGCTGCACGCACTACCACAACGACCCCACGGCGGCCGCGCTCTTCTTCCACGGCTGGGCCGCCGCCCACCGCCGGAGCAGCAGCCCATACCCGCCCTTCCTCCACTCGCCGTCCTTCGCCGTGTCCCCGGCCGCCTCGCCGCCCCCGGCGCCGCCTCTGCTCTCCGCCAAGTCCGCCGCCGCTCCGCCTTGCGCCGACGCCGCCGACGCCATGTCATCCGCCACGTTCCACTTCCCCGCCGACGCGATGCGCGCGCTGCTGTCCTCCCTCGAGCCCGAGACGACCCCCTTCGCGGCGCTCGCCGCGCTCTTCTGGCTCCGCGTCGCCGGCGCCGAGGAGGAGAGGGAACTCACGCTCGCCATCGACTTCCGCAAGAAGATGCACGCGCCGCTGCCGACGGGGTACTACGGCAGCGCCGTCCACTTCACGCGCGCGCGCGCCGACCTGGCGTCGGGGCTCGCGGCCGTGGCGGCGGCGCTGGACCGGCGCGTGGCCGGCGTGCCGGAGGAGGATCTGTGGGCCGCCTTGGAGTGGCTGCACGCGCGGCAGGCGGAAGCCGGCGAGCCCTTCCAGATGTACGGGCCAGAGTTCACCTGCATGGTGCTGGACCACGTGCCCATGTACGGGGCCGAGTTCGTGGCCGGGGTGCCGCCGGCGCGCGTGGCGTGCCGCGTCGGCGGGGCGACTGGAGAGGGGATCGTGATCGTCGTGCCCGCGGCCGAGGGCGACGCGGCGAGGGACGTGGTGGTGACGCTCCCGGCAGAGGCGACGGCCAGGCTCTGCCGCGACGTCGAGCTGCTCCGGTACGGCGCCGAGGTGGTGGCTGGGCCCAAGGCACAGTAGGATCCACAGCCGAATAAAAACTGGCTGTTAACGGTTTCACTGTATGTTCGCTTTAGTTTGATGGTGATGCCTAAGAATGATTTTGATGTACGTACTTCCCTGTTGTGATGTGCACGTGAATGCTAGTGTTTGTTGTTATTGCTGTAGTTTGAAGGTTTTATCTTGGGAGTTTAAACATTCATGGCCATGGTGTTATTGTACTATCAAACTTCGGATTTATTAAGATTTGCAAACTCCGCTGCACAAGTTTGCAACCACAACGGGGCTTTGGTTTGCATATGAAAGTAAAAAGCAATCATACTAGTACTTGATTTTGTTTTACTAGCAAAAGGGCCCCTGCGTTACAAATTCATATTCTTCAATGGCCATGACCACATTATGATGCATCACCGAAATGCACTATCACTCTCAATTCCATGAAATCATGAATATTTTTTCAACTCATGCACATATTTGAAATCATGAAATTTTTCAAATTCGTGAACACTTTTACAAATTTTCAAACATTTTTAAAAATCACGAACATTTTTTTGAATTAATGAACATTTTATACTATTTGCAAACATTTTTTTAAATTTGTGAACATTTTCTAAAACAATTTTCTTGAATTGGCGAGCATTTCTGGAATCGATGAATTATTTTTTTGGAAATTGTTGGAACAAATTTTGAAATCCACAAACAATTTTTTGGATTTAACGACCATATTTTAAAGTGCAAGATTATTTTTTGAATCAGCGAACATTTTATGAATAAATAAACTATTTTGTAAGTCACGAGCAGTTTTTTAATTTTTAGGATATTTTTCCATTCATGAATATTTTTTGAATTGGCGAAATTTTGTTCCATTTCATTACAATATTTTAATGAAGGAACTTTTTAGAAAAAAACATGAACATTTTTAATTTCCCGAACATTTGTTTTCAAAATTTTGAACGTTTTCTGGATAAGCAAAAAAATTTAAAAAATCACGAACTTTTTTTCGACTCTACAAATTTTTTCTGATTTATTAAATATTTTATTTCAAAAATCTCATTTTTAAAAAATTTATAGAACTTTTTTTAAGTTCCAAATTATTTAAAGTAGAAAAAAATGAAAAACAGAAAAAAAATTGAAATTTTAAAAACAGGCCGCCCGGACATGGGCCGGCCCAAACGTGCGCGCTACGTCTTCTCCCAGCGCGTAGAGCATAATATAGGAGGTCCCTACTGCAAGCGCCAGCCCAGGCGGCAGATTTTGTGTGTGAAACGTTTTTATCACTTATAGGTGGCATTGGTGGATAATATTTTGTAACTTTGGGGGCAATTTTCATGACGTACCGCCAGAAGCAATAGTCCATTTATTATTAGGTACAAATTTTGGACCAGGGAACACTTGAGGAGACCCCTACGGTCTCAATTATGTTACTATACCAACAATAATTGTACAAGATCGTTGTGGGATGAAGTATAACCATGCAAATTCCCGACAATATTTGCTCATATCTGCAATGTTGGTGGAAAATGAGGGGTTAAAGTCTTCCATTTTTTTTACTCACCCAAATGATTAGTGAGGGCGAGGGGAAAAAAGGCCTTGTTTTCAAAATCTTGGATTTTTTAAATATTTTTTAACGAGTTTAATCAAGTTAATATCATGACAAGTATGCCAAGAGAACCGGTCATATATTTGATACTAAACATAATAAAACTAGCATATCTACCATCATTTGCATATGAAACAAATACAAGTATCAATGGCCTATGGCAAAGATATCAGGAACTTTCTCGTTGCTAGTGCTCATGGTGGTTCTTTTAGAAGGAAGGCTCAAGAAGAGCCTGACTTTGATTTAACAAAGCCATCAACCGTGCACGAATTATATCGATGATCGATTTACGACAAGCAAGAAACTAAAACGGCAGATACATAATGAGGCCACGACATACCCAACACTCTAATGATAGAAATGAAACACCGCTAGCATCGTCAAAGCCGTCATCTACAAGCATAACAACACCAAAGGAACCACACTAGGCTAGGGTGAGGCTCGACCACAGTTGGGACAAGATATTGGCCTCTCTAGAAGGAACACATGGGCTAAAACCTATCTGTTTCCGTCGTCGGAGAGGAACCCTGCCTCTCGTGCTGGCTCGAAGGACACCGCACCGTTGGCATAGAAAGAAGTTCACCGTAGAACCCGAATGTGCGAGAAAGACGCCTGGGGAGGGGGGCCAACTTGTCCGCCCATTACACAATTAGAGCCCCACCCTTGACCAAGCACTCTCCCAAGACAAACACGTTGCAGACGGAACCAAACTTGCACCACTAGCCGTAGAGTGGAACCCTATCCCCTCTCGCCTAGGCTCAAAGGCGACGACCCTCTAACATACAGGGTACCAGGAGATGAGTGCTCATGGTGGGAGTGGTCCTTGCAGTAATGGTCTGGTCTAATAAATGGTTGTAGCCAAATTAGTTTGACTAGGGAAGTGGTCGTGCCTGAAGTAAACAATCGACAAAGAGGCCATAACGTAAGAGTCAATTGACGGAGTGGTTGAAGGTGAAATATTTCATGAAGCGAACCATCTCACCAATACAATCTTCAAAGACCTTATCACCCTCGATGCAGATTCTCGAGGAATGTGGTTTTTAGAGTCCAACTATCTCGGATGGTTGTGTATGCGTTCACCGGGATGAGATAGCTTACAAGTGGCGAACTAGAAGTATCTTGGTCGTGTGCCAGAGAGAGTTGCGAGAGCAGAGCTCTATGGTGTAGCGGGAGTTTTCTGCATTGCACTGCTTTATATAGCCTCATAGCCAGGAAGGTCAAGAGGACACACAAGGATACAAGGAGGTTGAAGTGAAGGAAATATGCCCTAGAGGCAATTATAAAGTTGTTATTTTATATTTCCTTATTCATGATAAAGGTTTATTATTCATGCTAGAATTGTATTGATCGGAAACTTAAATACATGTGTGAATACATAAACAAATACCGTGTCCCTAGTAAGCCTCTACTAGACTAGCTCGTTGATCAAAGATGGTTAAGGTTTCCTAACCATTAACATGTGTTGTCATTTGATAACGGGATCACATCATTAGGAGAATGATGTGATGGACAAGACCCATCCGTTAGCTTAGCATAATGATCGTTTAGTTTATTGCTATTGCTTTCTTCATGTCAAATACATATTCCTTCGACTATGACATTATGCAACTCCCGGATACCGGAGGAATACCTTGTGTGCTATCAAACGTCACAACATAACTAGGTGATCATAAAGATGCTCTACAGGTATCTCCGGAAGGTGTTTGTTGAGTTGGCATAGATCAAGATTAGGATTTGTCACTCCGAGTTTCGGAGAGGTATCTCTGGGCCCTCTCGGTAATACACATCATAAGAAGCCTTGCAAGCAAATGACTAAGGAGTTAGTTACGAGATGATGTATTACGGAACGAGTAAAGAGACTGGCTGGTAACGAGATTGGACTAGGTATAGAGATACCAACGATCGAATCTCGGGCAAGTAACATACCGACGGACAAAGCGAATTACGTATGCTGTCATAACGGTTCGACCGATAAAGATCTTCGTAGAATATGTAGGAACCAATATGGGTATCCAGGTTCCGCTATTGGTTATTGACCGTAGAGGCGTCTCGGTCATGTCTACATAGTTCTCGAACCCGTAGGGTCCGCACGCTTAACGCTCGTTGACGATATAGTGTTATATGAGTTATATGATTTGGTCACCGAATGTTGTTCAGAGTCCCGGATGAGATCACGGACATGACGAGGAGTCTCGAAATGGTCGAGAGGTAAAGATTGATATATAGTACGATGGTATTTGGACACCGGAAGTGTTTCAGGACGTACCGGGAAGAAATCGGGTCACAGGAAGGGGTTCCGGGCACCCCCCGGGAAGTTTTGGGCCTTATGGGCCAAAGGAGGGGACAGACCAGCCCACTAGGGGGCTGCTGCGCCACTCCCATGGCTGGCCAGCCCTAAGGGGAAGGAAAGGGGAGGGGTGGCCCCTCCTGCCTTTCCCTCCTCAGGAGAGAAAGGAAAGGGGGGGGGCACCTCCTCCTTCCTTCCTCCCACGCTCCAAATAAAGAAAGGGGGGCGCGGCTTGGGAGAGACCCCAAGTAGGATTCCCCCTACTTGGGCGCCCCCCTTGGATGCTCCTCCCTCCCTCCCACCTATATATATGTGGGAGGGGGGCGCCTAGCACACAACAGACAATTGCCTAGCCGTGTGCAGCGCCCCCCCTCCACCGTTTACACCACCGGTCATATTTTCGTAGTGCTTATGCAAAGCCCTGCGGAGATAGCTTCACCATCACCGTCACCACGCCGTCGTGCTGCCGGAACTCATCCACTATGTGACACCCTGGTTTTCGCTCCTGTTTTTTTTTCTCTTCGCGGGATTTGACTCCCGTCTTTTTTCGCGGTGTTATCGGATTTTCTCAAGCTCTTGGGTATATGAAGATGGTCATTTAGCCTTGCCTTTCCTATCCAACTGGAGATTCTCTCAAGACCAATCCTACCTCCTAAGATTTATTCTCAGGGTTTTGCCATCGAAACCCTACCTTCCGAGTTGTCGGAAGGGAAACCCTGATTCTTTCAGTTACAAAGGAACCCCAATTTCCTTTGATCTATTGCCTCCCAAACTTTTCCCAGTGATCATACTATCTTTGCAAACCATGGATATGCAAAAATATTGCCAAGTCATTTGCAATATTTTTCATTTATAATTAATTCCTTTTTCTTCTATTTAAAGGAATTAAATCCAGGAAAATATCTATCCATCTCCAAAGTTCATGAAAACTTGTGGAGATTTTCTTTGTGATCATATTGAACTCCCATAAAAATATTGGCCATAATTAAATAGGGGAAATTGCATTTTCCTATTTAAAGCCAATATTCTATTTTGGGCAGTTTCTAAAGGAACTACCATTTTGGTAGCCAGGAAAAATCCCAAATAATTTGTGGAGCTCATCCTATCCATATCTTCACCATTTCCATCAAAATACAAGTTCCATAACTCAAGGTTTGAGCACAGCATCCATTTGCAAATTATGTCCAGATTTTCAGTTTGCAAAGGAAGTGCTTGAACCCTTGATCCTTTTGAGCTGAAATTTTTCATGGTGGTTAACATTGACAAATAACCCATGGATACCAAAAATCAGCTCAATCCCTCCATCCATTCTTTCCCAGCAATTTTCCTAAGTTTCTGTCCATTTGGAACCTCTGTGAAGCAAGTACCATTTTGGTGTACCCAAATGGTATGAAACTTTTCCAGTATCTTCATATATCCAAATCACTCACCTCCCCCAAATTTTAGCTCAATGCAAGCTAGTATGTGAGTGCCACATCAAAGTTTGCCTTTCTGTTCAGCAGGGTCCATTCTACAGCAAGTGTCCTCAATTCTTATCCAAATGGCACCAAATTTTACCAGGGTAGTCACCTTGGTAGATTATTACTGCATGCTGAATTCCAGATCCTTTCACCCAGTGATCTCTCCAGAAATCACCACAAACACCTTCATGTCAGAACACATGTGAGCTCTCATCCGTCAACTCTTCCCGTCACTTGCATCCAAACCACGATGGGTCAACTCACTGACCTCTAATCTATACATTTGACATGATTTGAGGTTGCTACTATGCCCTGGACACGCGGTGCCAGTGGTGACCACGCAGAGAGCATGCCAAAACGGCGCTCTGCTCTCTGTGAGCTCCATTGGGTCAACTCCGGCCGGCCCTGGCTCGTCCGGACATGTCCTTCGGCCTCGCAGCACCCACGTACACCCTCTCCGGTCACTTCCCCCTCCTATTTCTTCCTCCTCGCGCCACGGCAACTCCGACGAACTGTCCGCCCGTGACCCTCGAGCTGTCACCTCCCTCCCTGGCTGTTTCCTCCTCGAGCTGTCGCCTCCCCCTGTTGCTCGTCAGGTCGGCAGCACCGCGACACCCGCAAGGCTCCAGCCACGTCGCCCCGAGCTCCAGTATGCCGATAAGATGCCACGACAGCCGTCCCGACCCACTCGCCGTCGTCTGGCTATATAAGCCATGGCCCGGAGCCTCTCCGAGCAACCACCACACCCCCGTAGCCCTCCCTCTCCCTCCTGGTCCTTCCCTTGCCCAGAGGAGTGCGCGCCCGAGCCCAATCCTCCTCTCCTCACCGCCACGGCCACCGCACTGCCTCGCTCAAATTCGAGCATGCCCGAGCCCCTCCCCTCTTCATTTCTTCCTCAGCGGGACTGCTAGGAACCGGCATAGCTCGGGCGCTCTGCTCCTTCTCCTCTCTGTGGCCGTGGCGCCGTGCCCGAAACTGCCCGAAGCCGCCGTCCGCCGCCGTCAAGGGCGCGCCCTACTCCGACCTCCTCGCTGCCCGTGCTACCCCGGGATGGATGCGGCGTGAGCTCCCGAGCACGTCGGTAGGCCGTGCGCAGCGGGATATGGCCGGAGTGGCCGGCAACCATCGCCGGAGTCGGCCCTGTCCACGGCCAGGAGCGGGCGATGGTGGTTAAAGACGACGCCCCCTCCCCTGCCTGCCTGCGGGCCCCACGGCCCCACCGGTCAGCGGCAGCGATCGGGCCCCGCCCGCGCCACGCTGGATAAGTGGCGGGGCAAGTGGGCTGGACCAGTAAGGAGCAGCGGCGGCAGCCTGATTCGGCCCGAGTCGGCCCGGTGCAGCAGTTCTCATTCCAGAAAAAAATTGGTCAGGGACCCAGAAGTAATTATTTGTATTACAGAAAGGTCCCATCCCACTTCATTCGGCCACAACTTTTTAACCGTAACTCCAATTCAGGTGAAACCAACGCCCACGACTTCAGTTCGTCGAGCCCGTCCCGATGGTATCATTTTCATAATGTTGCCACACAGTGAAAATGACCATTTTGCCCTTTCCTCTAAACAGCCTCCTCCGAGAGAGAACTGTTCCGGCGAATTCTTCTGCGGACTCTCCGCACTTCTTCCCGGAGTATTCATCGACCCCCAGGCAAGCCGACGATCTGATATATGCCCTAAAGCATTGCTCTGTGATATTTCTTGCATGTTTAAATTAATATGCTTGTGCTTGTCTATGTAGTAGTGAGCTGTATGTAACTCTGACGAACCCTTACTTGCACTTTCTTCGGCGATGGCACCGCGCCTGTGTTCTGAGCTGTTTCCGGCCGTCCGGGGTGGATGCCGACTTTTATTTCTCTTGTCAGCAACTGTCCGTGTTCTGAGCTGCTTTTCGGCCGTCTCGGGTAGTTGTTGAATTTCTTTCCGTAGCAGTGACCCTATGCTCTGAGCTGTTTCTCGACCGTCTTAGGGAGCTGCTACATTCTTTTTATCAACACCGTCTCATGCTCTGAGCTGCTTTTCAGCCGTCTTGAGCCGGGGTTGAGTTATTCCAGTAATGTCCCAGATCTGAGTTGTAAAGACCGTTCTGGTGGCTACTGGTTTATTTGCCAGTTTCATACAAGGGTTCCGATGGTCGTCACTTATAGCTAGAACTTGAAAAGTGATAACTTGCCATTTAAATATTGTTTCACTAATGACTCATTGTGATGTTATATGGAGATAGGTTGTTATGTTTCCACAGTTGTTATCTCACACATAGTTACCACCATGTTAAGTTCTTGTGATGAACCACTAAGCTTGCTAAATGAACTTAGTCGGTTGATCTTGAGTCACCTGTCCGGGCTTATCCGTGCAACCACATTTGTCGGTATGGGACGGCCTTGACTTGGTCTGGCTCTGTGATCTTTCACCGGTACCACCAGACAGGGAAGGTTATGCGTGCGCGCTACCCTGGCACGGTAGGCGGCGATAACCTTGTGAGCCCAGTTGTTTGTTTGCGCGCGGTCCCCGTTTGGGACACTTTAGTTTGGCCACGACGGTGGCAGGTGTCACGAGGTGACACAGGGGCCACCCAGGGCTTGACTCCGGGGGAGAATGATTGCCGGTGGTACGGTGGAGGAGTCACGGGTTAGGCAAGTTTCGTTGGAGCAACACTGGTCCACCCGAATGGGATCACGAGGTCAGTGCTCCATAGTGTGGGTAAAGTGCGCAACCTCTGCAGAGTGTAAAATCTATTCGAATAGCCGCGTCCATGGTATTGGACAGCCCGTCCAGACCTCACTAGGTGGTCAACCATAATAAGGATAATAATGATGGAAGAACTCGTCTTGTGTAGACATCAGATGATGTCAGAAATGTGATATGTTAGCCATGGGATGGCTATAAGAGGAGTGGTCGGATGACCACATGATTTGGGTTGGATTTGGATCAGATTCAGATTGGATCACGAGAATGTTCGGAGTATGGAATATTTACCTAATATGCTTTACCTTACTGCATTTACTTCAGTAGTTATCTTGCTGGATAAACCTGCTATAACATGATAATTGATATTGCTAGCTAGTTATGCTATGTCATGACAATTAATATTGCTCAACAACAAGTGCATGCTTGAATGCCATGGATTGCTTTGCTTGGTGTATATGTTGGTTTGGTTTGCTTGCGAGTACATTCAAAAGTACTCAGCGGCCTTCAATGTGGCCAGGTTCACATAAGGACCCGTCGTCCGTCGACAAGGAGCCGGAGCGTTCGCAGGCTAGGAGCGTAACCCAGTCAGATCCCTGTGGATTGGAGTCGCACCAGGACCATGCTGCCTCAGATAGAGCGTTTCCGCTGCCATCACCTCTGTAATATATCTCATGTAAGACTCATATATCCATTAATAGAAATGCCTGTGTTCTTGATACTTGTTGTAAGCGCGCATGCCAGAGTGATTTCCTGGGCTGGTATGTGTGGCGACCGTCGGGCTACAGTGGTACTCAGGCGGGGCACCACACACTACCTCGCCATCTTGCTGGATCAAGAAGACGGAGGACGTCATCGAGCTGAACGTGTGCTGAATGCGGAGGTGCCGTACGTTCGGTAATCGATCGGTTGCATGGCGAAGAAAGTTCGACTACATCAACCGTGTTGTCAAACGCTTCCGCTTATGTTCTACGAGGGTACGTAGACACACTCTCGCCTCTCGTTGCTATGCATCTCCTTGATAGATCTTGCGTGTGCGTAGAATTTTTTTTGTTTTCCATGCAACGTTTCCCAACAGTGGCATCTGAGCCAGGTCTATGCGTAGATGATATGCACGAGTAGAACACAAAGAGTTGTGGGCGGTGATAGTCATACTGCTTACCACCAATGTATTATTTTGATTCGGCGGTATTGTGGGATGAAGCGGCCCGGACCAACCTTACATGTCCATGCACATGAGACCGGTTCCACCGGCTGACATGCAACTAGTTTTGCATAAAGGTGGCTGGCGGGTGTCTGTTTCTCCTACTTTAGTTGAATCGAATTTGACTACGGCCGGTCCTTGAAGAAGGTTAAAACAGCAAACTTGATGAATCACCATTGTGGTTTTTGCGTAGGTAAGAACGGTTCTTGCTAGAAGCCCGTAGCAGCCACGTAAAACTTGCAACAACAAAGTAGAGGACGTCTAACTTGTTTTTGCAGGGCATGTTGTGATGTGATATGGTCAAGATATGATGTGATATATGTTGATGTATGGGATGATCATGTTTTGTAATATCGACAACCGGCAGGAGCCTTAGGGTTGTCTCTTTATTGTATGAAGTGCAAGCGCCATGTAATTGCTTTACTTTATCACTATGCGTTAGCGATAGTTGTAGAAGCAATAGTTGGCGAGACGACCACGACGCAACGATGGAGATCAAGGTGTCAATCCGGTGACGATGGAGATCATGACGTTGCTTTGGAGATGGAGATCAAAAGCACAAGATGATGATGGCCATATCATGTCACATATTTTGATTGCATGTGATGTTTATCCTTTATGCATCTTATTTTGCTTAGAACGGCGGTAGCATTATAAGATGATCCCTTCACTTAATTTCAAGATAAAAGTGTTCTCCCTGAGTATGCACCGTTGCTACAGTTCGTCGTTTCAAGACACCACGTGATGATCGGGTGTGATAGACTCTACGTTCACATACAACGGGTGTAAGACAGTTTTGCACATGCAGAATACTTGGGTTAAACTTGACGAGCCTAGCATGTATAGACATGGTCTCGGAACACTGGAGACCGAAAGGTCGAACGTGAGTCATATAGTAGATATGATCAACATAGCGATGTTCACCATTGATGACTACCCCATCTCACGTGATGATCGGACATGGGTTAGTTGATTTGGAGCATGTATCACTTAGATAACTTGAGGGATGTTTATTTAAGTGGGAGTTCATTAGTAATTTGATTAATTAAACTTAATTTATCATGAACTTATTCCTGATAGTATTTGCATATCTATGTTGTAGATCAATGGCCCGTGCTACCGTTCCCCTGAATTTTAATATGTTCCTAGAGAAAACTAAGTTGAAAGATGATAGTAGCAATGATGCGGACTGGGTCCTTGATCTGAGGATTATCCTCATTACTGCACAGAAGAATTATGTCCTTGATGCACCGCTAGGTGACAGACCTATTGCAGGAGCAGATGCAGACGTTATGAACGTTTGGCAAGCTCGATACGATGACTGCTTAATAGTTTAGTGCGCCATCCTTTACGGCTTAGAACCGGGACTTCAAAAAACATTTTGAACGCCACGGAGCATATGAGATGTTTGATGTCTACTACACAACTTGTTCTTGTAGACTCGTGTTGGGCCTCCAAGGGCAGAGTTTTGTAGGACAGTAGCAAATTTCCCTCAAGTGGATGGCCTAAGGTTTATCAATCCGTGGGAGGCGTAGGATGAAGATGGTCTCTCTCAAACAACCCTGCAACCAAATAATAAAAAGTCTCTTGTGTCCCCAACACACCAAATACAATGGTAAATTGTATAGGTGCACTAGTTCAGCGAAGAGATGGTGATACAAGTGTAGTAATGATAGTAGATATTGATTTTTGTAATAGGAACAATAAAAAACAGCAAGGTAGCAATTGATAAAACGGTATTGCAATGCTTGAAAATGAGGCCTAGGGTCCTCCGTACTTTCGCTAGTGCAATCTCTCAACAATGCTAATCTAATTGGATCACATAACCATCCCTCAACATGCAACGAAGAATCACTCAAAAGTTCTTATCTAGCGGAGAACATAAGAAGAAATTGTTTGTAGCTATTCTTTCCGATCAATCTATCAAGAGTTCGTACTAAAATAACACCAAAAAAAATTCAGATTCATAATACTCAATCCAACACAAAGAACCTCAAAGAGTGCCCCAAGATTTCTACCGGAGAAACAAAGATGAGAACGTGCATCAACCCCTATGCATAGATTACTGTCGGAGTAATGGGCCACGGGTAGCCTAACCCGAGTCCCTAAGCTGTTCAAGACATTGGGCCGGCTACGCCCACGAACGTCCAAGATGAAGCGCCGCCTTCTGACGGCCGGCTGCCCGAAGACGGCCGAGCTCCAGAAGACGGCATCAAGACAGGCCGACTCCTCCCAGGCGGCCTCCAGAGAGGCCGGCTCCTGGCGGTTGGCCCACGGCGCCCTCGGAGTTTGCGCCTCCATTAAAAGAGACGAGACAGGGTGAGGCTACAGTGAAGCCCATCCCCCTGTATCCAGGGCAGGACATGGCCACGGTGCTCCGTACGGGCGGAGATCTCCGCCCGGCGCGGCACTGTTGCCACTCCGCCCTTGACGTCACCCCTGACAGGTAGAACCCTGTTTCCACGATGGCCTGTCAGTACGGCCTGCAGGCGGCGGGCCCTACCAGACAGTGAGAGCCCAGAGGACAGCGGGAGTCTGACCAGTCGGACCTGAGGGAGGCCGGCCTCAAGCAGGCGGCCATCTCCTTCCTCGGGGTCCGCACGCCATTAACCAGATGGGACACGGAGTGCCTACAGTGATCTCCCACCAGCGGATGGGATGGTAGCCACACTCCCGTGACCAAGCCTACGTCACCAACGTCACGGCCACGTACCGGACCAGTCGGCGGGGCCCACCCGGCGGCGGGCCCCGGCCAGAGACACCGACGACCGGGCCCTACGCCCGACCAGATTACCATTGTACCCCTGGGGGGGGGGGGTAGGCCTATATAAGCCCCCCCCGGGGCACCCATGCAGGGGGTTCAGAAACTAGTTAGACCTAGACTCACTCAGAGGGAGGAGAGAGCCGGCCCTGCTTTCTTCTACCTCTGGCATACAGCTCGAGGAGCACCATTGTACTCACTAGTGCCTTAGTGATCATGCGGAGACCCTGCCCGGAGAGCCCCGAACCTGGGTAAAGCGCGCCGGCGATCATGTCTACGCCACATCCCGCTTCCAGGCACCGGCGACGTTCTACTAGCTCCCACCATGATAAGCCATCCCTTGGCATATGTCGCACCCAACACCCGACATTTGGCGCCCACCGTGGGGCTAGGTGCACCGTCATCCAGAGATCTGTTCTGGACGGGAACCTTGGTCCTTCCCGG
Organism: Thinopyrum elongatum; assembly: GCA_011799875.1. Lineage (NCBI taxonomy): Eukaryota > Viridiplantae > Streptophyta > Magnoliopsida > Poales > Poaceae > Thinopyrum > Thinopyrum elongatum. The sequence continues at coordinate 471,645,693 of CM022301.1, forward strand.
CGAGCGCAGCCAACCCGACACGCCAGACGGCGTCTGCGCCGACGCGCTGCGCGGCGTGGAGGTCGTCTGCGCGGCAAGTTGCCTCGCCGATCTTGTTGGCGGGATCCGCCTTCTCGACGAGCCCGTATCTGACGCAGGCGTGGATGACCCCGAGAGCCACCTCGTCGACCTCCTCGACCAGCTCCACGTCGGCAGCGAGCCTGCTGCGGACTTGGAGTCGGTCGGTTCCTCCGACCCGATGCTTGTCGATTCCGACACGGCGTCGCTCGACACATTCCCTGCCAGTGTGGTGGTCTACGACGAGCCGCTCCCTCGCGTGGACGGTGGCAGAGGCACCGTCACGGAGGTGCTTGTCATCGAGCATGGCGAGCACTCTGGCGGAAGTGGCCAGGACCCGCTGCAGGCAGCAATGCGGGACCTGTCCGCGCCAGTAGCACCCGGTGCGAACGGCGAAACGCTGGAAGCGTGCCGTGTCGCGCTCCTCGACAGCGTCAACAAGTTGGCGGCCATGAGACGCCTCACCGAGGCTTACCACCGCGAGGTCAACCGCGCCGTCTGTGGCATACCGGCTGCTGGCGAGCCCAGCCGCGCGGGCACGGTCCGACAGCGTGGTGCGGCCATCGCCAGCATGTTGGGGGCCGACCGCCCGGTCTACGCCACGCCGATGGAGAACCTGCGCGTCGCCCAGGCGGCGGCAGAAGAGCTGGACCACCTAGAGGGCGACGAGCGGCGCTGCATGACGGAGGGCGTCCAACAGCTCATCGATGCGGCCGCCGCGCAGCAAGAAGCTGGCCGCCGCATGATGGAACCTGGCTTACCGGCCGGGAACCTTCCCCCTCGCCGAGAGCCCGACGCGACCTCCCGGACGCCGACAAATGGCGCCCGCGACAGAAGAGACCCAGAGCCGGCTGCTAGCCGTAGCCGCAACCGCATCTCTATTGAGCGCGACCAAGACGGCCGCCCACGAGCAGTGGAACGGCGGGATGGTCGTCCGCCTCCCCCGCGCCGGGAAAGGCGCGCCTCCCTGCCGCCTGTCGACCACCCGACACTCGGCGACCGCCTTGGCCGCCGAGAAGGAGTCGGGGAGAATGATGCCCGCCACCGAATCGACCGCCTCAACCAGTCCCTGGCGCTAGAAGAAGAAGACACATTGGGTCCGCCTTGCTTTGGCCCCCGCATCCGTGACTAGCCCTTCCCCAAAGGGTTCACTCTCCCAAGGGATACGCCCAAGTACAACGGCTCTGTGAAGCCGGAAGATTGGCTGGTCGACTACTCCACAGCCGTCAGCATAGCGAATGGCAACAAGCGTGTCGCCGTGAAGTATGTTCCGCTCATGCTCCAGGGCACGGCCCGGACGTGGCTGAATAGCCTCAAGCCCTACAGCGTCAACAGCTGGCTGGACTTCACCGAAGTTTTCATCCGCAACTTCACCAGCACCTACAAGCGGCCTCCCAAGCCTCGCCAGCTCTCTCTGTGCGTCCAAGGCTCGAGCGAGTCCACCCGCGAGTACTTGACGCGGTGGGCCGAGCTACGCAACTCCTGCGAGGGGGTTCATGAGGTGCAAGCCATCGAATACTTCACCGCCGGGTGTCGAGAGGGCACCCTACTCAAGCATCGGCTCCTCTGCGATGAGCCGGCCACCCTCGACGAGTTGCTGATCATAGCGGACAAGTACGCCACGGCCGACTCCTCCATGAAGGCGGAGATTCAAGTTGATGCATCCGGAAAAGTGGCTCCTCAAGCCCCTCGAGCCCCAGCTGGTGACCCCAGTCGACGGCAGCAGCAAAACGACAACAAGCGCAAGGCGCCACAACCGGCTTCTACGAGCCGGCAGGTGGCGATAGTCGAAGACCAGCAGCCGGAAGGGCAGCCTCCTCCCAAGCGCCAGAAGGGCGGCAAGCCCAACTGGTTGCCCGCCTTCTTATACGAGCAGACTCTCGATGCACCTTGCAAATTTCACAGCGGCGCGAAGCCGTCCAACCACGCCACTCGGAAGTGCCACTGGCTCACCAGGTTCGCCAAGGGCGACGGACTCCTGCCTCCTCCGCCTACCGGCCCGCCGCCTCCTCCTCCCATGCAGCCGGCGGTTCGGCCAGTCGGAGCGATCCAAGACGAGTTCCCTGAAGAGCACGGAGCTTACGTCGTCTTCACCAGCGTGACTGACGACAGGCGCAGCCAGCGTCAGCAGCACCGGGAAGTGAACAATGTCTCTTCTAAAGCTCCGGAATTCATGCACTGGTCGGAGAGGCTGATCAGTTGGAGCCGATCTGACCAACCGGAGGTGATGCCCGCTCCGGGCTCTTATGCCCTGGTGCTGGATGCCACCTTTGCAACGGAAAGGCGGGCTGCTCGTTTCTCCCGAGTTCTGATAGATGGCGGCAGCAGCATCAACATCCTCTACCGTGACACCATGGAGAAGTTGGACATCAAAGAGAAACAGCTCCAGCCCAGCCGGACTGTCTTCCATGGCATTGTGCCTGGCCTGTCCTGCTCGCCGATCGGCAAGATCAAGATAGATGTCCTTTTCGGGGACAAGGATCACTTCCGCCGAGAGCCAATCTGGTTCGAGGTGGTTGATCTTGAAAGCCCCTACCACGCGTTGCTTGGCCGGCCGGCCCTGGCCAAGTTCATGGCTGTCCCCCACTACGCCTACCTCAAGATGAAGATGCCGAGCACCAAGGGCATTATCACCATAGCTGGCAACTACCAGAAGTCTGTCGCCTGTGCCACTGCCAGCAGCCGGCTGGCCGAGTCCCTTGTGATTGCTGCCGAGAAGCGGCTCCTTGACCGGGTTGTGGCAATGGCAGGCAAGTAGCCGGAAATGTCGCCACAACCTAAGGAGTCAGAAGCTGAGGGCTCGTTCAAGCCGGCCAAGGAAACAAAGAAGATACCCCTGGACCCGGAGCACCCGGAGAGGTATGCTGTCGTTGGTGCAAACCTTGACAGCAAATAGGAAAGCGAGCTCGTCGATTTCCTCCGTGAGAATCGGGACATCTTTGCATGGTCCCCTCAAGACATGCCGGGTGTTCCGACGGATTTCGCCGAGCACAAGCTACATGTCCGACCTGGTGCCAAGCCAGTCAAGCAGGCCTTGTGCCGCCTGTCAGAAGAAAAGAGAGGAGTCATTGGAGAAGAAATAGCCCGGCTTCTAGCAGCAGGCTTCATTATGGAAGTGTTCTTCCCATAATGGTTATCCAACCCCGTGCTTGTGCTGAAAAAGAATAAAAAGTGGCGCATGTGTATTGATTATACCAGCCTCAACAAAGCTTGCCCCAAAGATCCATTTGCTCTACCAAGAATTGACCAAGTGATAGACTCCACAGCCGGATGCGAGCTGTTGAGTTTTTTGGATGCATACTCAGGGTACCACTAGATCAAACTAAGCCCAGCCGACAGGCTGAAGACCGCCTTCATCACACCATTCGGAGCCTTCTGCTACCTCACAATGACGTTCGCTTGAGAAATGCCGGCGCCACATTTCAGCGTTGCATGTAGAAATGTCTCCTGAAGCAACTCGGCAAGAACGCCCATGTCTATGTGGACGATGTGGTGGTGAAGACAGAGAAGCGTGGCACCCTGCTAGAGGACCTTAAGGAAACCTTTGAAAACTTGCGACGTTTTCAAATCAAGCTCAACCCGGAGAAATGTGTCTTTGGAGTACCAGCCGGCCAGCTTCTTGGCTTCCTGGTCTCAGAGCGCGGCATCGAGTGCAACCCTGCGAAGATCAAAGCCATCGAGAGGATGGAGGCACCCACCCGACTGCTGGATGTGCAAAAATTCACCGGCTGCTTGGCATCCATCAGCCGTTTCATCAGTCGGTTGGGCGAGAAGGCTCTTCCCCTGTACCAACTCATGAAGAAAACCACTTTTTTTGAGTGGAATGACAAGGCGGACGAAGCTTTTCTCCAGCTCAAAAAGATGTTGACCAATCCGCCTGTCCTGGCAGCTCCGACCGCTAAAGAGCCAATGCTTCTCTACATCGCCGCCACCAGCCGGGTGGTTAGCAAAGTCATAGTTGTGGAACGCAAAGAAGACGGCAAAGCATTGCCAGTCCAGAGGCCGGTGTATTACCTGAGTGAAGTATTGTCCGCCTCCAAGCAGAACTACCCTCACTATCAGAAGATGTGCTACGGCGTGCATTTCGCCGCCAAGAAGCTGAAGCCATACTTCCAAGAGCATCCAATCACGGTTGTTTGCACCGCCCCGCTTGCGGAGATCATAGGCAGCAGAGATGCATCGGGCCGAGTGGCCAAGTGGGCCATCGAGCTGCCCCCCTACACCATCTTCTACCAGCCTCACACCGCCATCAAATCCCAGGCGCTGGCCGACTTCCTCGTCGACTGGGCCGAGACCCAGTACCTGCCGCCAGCTCCAGACTCCACCCATTGGCGAATGCACTTCGATGGCTCGAAGATGCTCACTGGTCTGGGAGCCGGCATCGTCCTCACCTCTCCCAAAGGCAACAAGCTCAGATACACGCTGCAAATCCACTTCGCCGCCTCCAACAACGTGGCCGAGTACGAAGCACTCTTACACGGGCTCTAGCTTGCCAAGGAACTCGGCATTCGCCGGATCCTGTGCTACGGTGACTCCGACTTGGTGGTCCAGCAGTCGTCAGGCGACTGGGACGCCAAAGATGCAAACATGGCGAGCTACCGCTTCCTCGCCCAGCAACTCAGTGGATACTTTGAAGGGTGCGAGTTCCTCCATGTGCCAAGAAACGACAACGAGCAAGCCGATGCCTTGGCACGGATCAGCTCCACCCGGCAAGAAATACCAGCCGGCGTCGCCCTACAACGCCTCCTCAAGCCGTCTATCAAGCCGTCACCAGAATCAGACTCCATCTTCGTGCCAACTCCCCCCAAGGGAGACGGATTTGACTGGAGGACCCCTGCAGCAGTCGCACCCGGCCCGGGGACTCCACAACCCGGCCCGGGGGCTGCAGCAGCCGTCTCGGAGACTTCACCTAGCGACCTGGGGACTGCAGCAGTCGCACCTGGCCCGGGGACTCCACAACCCGGCCCGGGGGCTGCAGCAGTCGGCCCGGGAACTTCACCAAGCGACCTGGGGACTGCAGCAGTCGCACCCGGCCCGGGGACTCCACAACCCGTCCCGAGGGCTGCAGCAGTCGGCCCGGGGACTTCAACAACGCAGCAAGACGCCGTTGGCTCCACCCTGCCACCTCCCAACCCAACCGCCCTAGTATCAGTGGCCGTGATGACGGTGGATGAATTCGAAGCACCATCATGGGCACAGCCCATCCTCAACTTTCTGGTAAACAAGGAGCTGCCGACCGATGAAATCTCGGCCCGACAAGTGCAACGTCGGGCAGCAGCATACACCATTGTTAACAAAGAACTTGTGAGGCGTAGTGTCACTGGTGTGTACCAGCGCTGCGTGGAGCCGGAGAAAGGCCAAGCAATCCTCAAAGATATCCACCAAGGCGAGTGTGGTCACCACGCGGCTTCAAGATCACTTGTTGCCAAAGCTTTCCGCCATGGTTTTTTCTGGCCAACTGCTCTAGAAGACGCCAAAGACTTGGTCCAGAAATGTAAGGGGTGCCAGAAGTTCCGCTCCAAGCCACATTTGCCGGCTTCGGCACTCAAGACCATCCCCATCGCCTGGCCCTTTGCCGTCTGGGGGCTGGACATGGTCGGACCATTCAAGACAGCCCGCGGCGGCATGGCTCATCTACTTGTCGCCGTGGACAAGTTCACCAAGTGGATAGAAGCCAAACCAATCAAGAAGTTGAATGGTCCAACCGCTGTGACTTTCATCGCAGATATCACCACCCGGTATGGCATACCACACAATATCATCACCGACAATGGCACAAATTTCGCCAAGGGTGCCTTGGCTCGCTTTTGCGCGACGCAGGGCATCCGACTAGACTTAGCGTCCGTCGCCCATCCGTAGTCAAACGGCCAGGTGGAGCGAGCAAACGGCCTCATCTTGTCCAGCATCAAGCCCCGGCTGGTCGAGCCTCTGGAGCAATCAGCCGGCTGTTGGCTCGATGAGCTGCCGGCCGTCCTCTGGAGCCTGCGTACAACTCCAAACAAGTCAACTGGCTTCACGCCCTTCTTCCTCGTCTACGGTGCCGAAGCCGTCATCCCGACGGACATAGAATTCGACTCCCCTCGAGTCACCATGTACACTGAGGAGGAGGCAAAAGAAGCACGAGAAGACGGCGTCGATCTGCTGGAAGAGGGCCGGCTGTTGGCACTCAGCCGGTCCACCATCTACCAGCAGAGTCTGCGCCGATACTACAATCGGTAGGTCAAGTCAAGATCTTTCCAAGAGGGAGACCTTGTGCTCCGGCTGATCCAGCGAACAGCCGGCCAGCACAAGCTCTCGGCACCTTGGGAAGGCCCCTTCATCATCAGCAAAGTTTTGGGCAACGACTCCTACTACCTGATCGATGCTCAGAAGCCCAGAGCACGCAAGAGAGACGACTCTAGCAAGGAGACAGAGCGGCCATGGAATGCAAACCTCCTTCGAAAATTTTACAGTTGATACAGTATGTACCACGCTACCTTTCGTATTAAGTACGGAGACTCCGGGTCCCCCGAGAAGAACTCGGGAACTACCCTCTTTTATCTGCGTAATGAATATTACACCTATGAATGTGTCATTTTTTTATTCCGCCTGGCACCGGGTTCGACCAGTCGGCCCGGGGGCTCGCCGCCTTGTACTATGTGGCGCTTCCTGCAGCCGGACAAGTAGTGCGGTGGCACCTCAACTTTCTCCTACCAAAACCACAGCTCGCAGAGCGACTGTCCGGTGGGCAGGGGTTAAAAGTAGAAAAGGTGTCCGCATGAAAAATGGCTAAGGACCCAAAGCACGCACATAGTTCAGGCCGGCTTCCGCCTCATTGACCGGCTGCAGAGCAGCCGGGCGGCCGGCTTCTACTTATCTTACTAACGCTCTACTCGGCTAAGTACTTGCTCTCCCGAAAGTGGCTAAGTACTTGACCCAGCCACAGTCTCCAGAGCGGCTGTTTGGCTGGCAAGACAGCAGCCAAGGGAGGGCGGCAAAGGAAAAAAAGCCAAGGAGCGGTAGGCAAGAAAAGTCAGATCTCGGCAAGAGCGCAGCTTATGTAGGAGAGCATCTACATGTCAATAGGCCCTTGGCCAGCATTCAACAGAGTTTGAAATACACCCCGTGGGTGGAATTGTGCGAATTTAACAAAGTTTGTCGAGACTGATAAAACAGGAAAATAAAGGACAAGTCGGCGGCCTAGGGAACGGCAGGGGGGTCCGACTGATTGGCGGAGTCGGTAGTGCCGGTTGGTGGAGCGGACGACTGGTCGTCCGCCCCGACCTCCGGCATATCTTCTTCGCTCTCCCCATCCTCCTCGCCTTCCCCCTCGTCACTGGAGTCGATCATCTCGGCCGAGTCTTCGTCGTCCTCCGGGTTCAGCCCGAACCACTCCGGCGGCGCCTCGGCACCATCCTCAGCCAGCTCGGGAACAAAGATGTCGGTGTTGGTGTACTCGGCGATCACCGCTGCCCGTCTGACAAGATCGCGCTCCACCGCCACCAGCTCCTCTTGGGCCTCCTGCCGAAACATGGTCAACTGGGCTAGATTTAGCCCAGGGTACCACGCCTTGACGAATTCCAAGGCCCGACGCGCGCCAGCTCGGGCTGAGGAACCCTTCCAAGCTTCGAGTCGGCCAGCCGCCACCTCCAGCCAGTCGGCAGTCCGACTGGGAGTGCGCGGAGCTGGCATGTCCGGCCAAAGGGCGGAGATCGCTTGGGCCCCGACACGCTGAAGACGGCGCATCATCCGATGAGCCGGCCAAAGACTGGCCTGGATGCTGAGAAGCCGTTCGCTGAGGGTTCGGGGGGCGTCAACGCGATCGTCGCGCCTTCCGCCCTCCGCCCTTCGCGATCAGCCTCGATGGCCTGATTGGCAGCACCAGAGTGACCAGGGAAGAAGTCTGCTCAAACAGAAAGCAAAAAAGCAAAAAGCCAAAATTAGAAACAAGAGGCCGGCCAGATCAGAAGCCGGCAGCTCGAAGAAAGAATAAAGAAGGAAGCTCACCGTCAACCATGTCTTCAATCTCGCCGAAAACGGCAGTCAGCATCACCTCCTTATCAGTCCAGGCGGAGCGTTTGGTCTCGAACTCAGCAAGGAGACCGGCCTCCCTGTCCTCCACCTCCCTCTGGGTCTTCTTGAGAATCTCCGCCTGTTCTGCCAGTTGTGTGACCAGCCGGTCACGCTCTTCGGCCAGCTTGCTGCAATCCGCCTCCTTGACACGCAACGCGGTGTTGGCTTCGCCCAGCTGCTGCTGTAGGGTGGCGTTGGCCCCTGCAAGAATGGAGAAAGAAAAAGATACCGACAGTCAGCAGGAAAGAAGCACAGTGCCGGGGAGATCTGGCCCGACTGCTCAGCAGTCGGCCCGAATCTCGGGGACTACAGCCCGCGGGTGCGCCAGCGCGCCCCCGCAGAGAAAGAAAACAAAGACTTACGCCGGCTTTCCGACAGGTCGGCGGTCCGTTGAGTTAACTCCTGGACGTTGGAGTTGAAGATGGTCGCACGGAGGTTGTGATAATCCTACAATGAAGACATCATATGATGTTAGTACTCGGAGCTTGCCAATTAAAGTTTCGGGCCGCCTGCTCAACAGCCGGCCCAAAACTTGGGGACTACACCCAGTGGGTGCGCCAGCGCGCCCCCACGAGAGAAGTATAAAAGTTAAAGATGGAGAAGCGAGGAGCATACCCGGACGGCCGCTCGCGACTCCAAGAACGCATTATTACAATGCTTAAGAGCGTCGGCCTCGACTCGGAACTTGGCCTGGACGTCCAGGATCGCCCGGTTCAGAGGGCCCGTCCCGCCTACCCGCACCCAACCAACGAGCGCGCCGCTGGTCGCCTCGGCGTCTGGGATCGAAGAGCTCGCGGTGCCGACTTCCTGCGGGCGTGGTGCCGAGGCCGCCTTCGCAGGCCGGCGGCGTGTTGGTATGCGAACCTCGAGAGTCGGGCCTGTCCCCACCTCGCCTTCGGTTGGCGGCGCTGGCGGGTCAGCCAGGCGCGTGTCCCGCACTCCCCCTGACGATGATGATGGAGGCACGACCACGTCCGGCATGACGACATCGCCGCACTCCCTCTCCATGATCGGGTGCTCATCGCCGGCATCCCCTGTCGGCGCCACGTACTCTGGTGGTGGTGGCGCGGAGCTCAGGGGGACGACGAATATCGCCGATTGGCGGCGCGCGGCCTCTTCGACCCGATCCTTCGCCGCTGCGGCAGCCTCGGCCTTCGCCGGCTTCTTCAACGCGGCGGCTTCCGCCTTGTCTGCCCCCGCCTTCTCCCTGCGGGCGGCCTCCAGCTCCTCGCGTGCCTCCCACGTGTTCCGATCCTACGCCTCTCGGAGGTCGGCGACCGGATCGATTCGCCGGGTGGTGGTGGAAGTCTCCGCCGACCCAATGACGGACGCGGCGTCGGACCGCTCGAGAGAAAGCGGAGATCTACGTTGCGCAAGACAAAGAGAAATTAGAAGAATATTGGCATAAAGGAAGGGAAAAGTACGTGAGGAAGTCGGTACTCACGCGGAAACCATCCGCGGCTCCTTCACCGCCTTGCGAAAGCGGACGGCCTTCGCGGCCGCCTCGTCCCGCTTGGTCACTGCTGCCGAGCCCTTGGGCCTCTTCGGCCGGCTGCCGAACTGGCTCGGCGCGGCCCGGCGCTTCTGCACACCGCCTCAGGCAACCGGCGCGGCAGACGAGCTCGCGCCCTGCTGATCGGGCCCCGGCTGGCGGTGCGGGGCGACCTCTTCCGTGTCGTCGTCCGGCCAGTCCTCGAGGCCGGCCCCGAGCCCCGAGCCACCTGCCTCGCCGCCCCCTCCCACGGCGTCGTCGTCCAAGGCGGCCGCCCCCAAGTCGGGGTCATCCACATCGCTCTCCGCCCGGTCGGGGAGAAATCGACGCTCCGGCTCCACGGCGCCGACCGCCGGCTGGAGGAGGGGGCTCTGTTCGAAAAGCCGATTGATCGAGTCGGCCAAACAGAACTCGGCAACGAAAAAAGAGAAGGGGAGGAAACTTACCATAGGCGGGGGGTCGGCGCGTGAGTACGGCTCCTTGCCGAACTGCCACTCCTCCGTGAGCTTGCAGTTCGCAAGATAGTTCACCATATGAGCCACCTCAGTGTGAGGCATCTCCTTGGTGCACAGCCGGCTTGGGTCCCTATGCCGACTCATCTGACAGATCATATGAGGGCGGCCCTGGAGCGGGAGCACCCGCCGTGCCACAAAGGCGGCCAACAAGTCGGGCCCGGTCAGGCCCTCCGACTGTGTCAGCACCCGGAGCCGCGCGATGGCGGCGGCTCCAGAGGGCGGCAGCGTCCTGGCCCGATACGACCAGGTGGGCCGCCTCCTCGCCGGCGGGCCGGCTACGTAACCGGCAGGTTGACCCAGTCGCCCTCCGCAAAGATGCTCTTCACGTAGAAGTACGACCGCTGCCACATCTTCATCGACTGGATCAGCGTGATGGCAGGAAATGGATTGTCGGCTGCCGGTCTCTGCACCGCGATGAAGGCGCCGCATTGAGCCAGCACGCCCGCGGTGACGGTGCCGAGCTTGGTGTAGAAGAATTCCCCCTAGAGCTCGATGGTGGGGAGCACGCCGAGGAAACCTTCGCACAGAGTGACGAAGGCAGACAGCAGCACCACCGTGTTCGGGGTGAGGTGGTGCGGCTGGAGGTCGTAGAATTCGAGGAAGGCCCGGAAGAAGCCGCTCGCCGGCAGGCCGAGGCCGCGCAGGCAGTGCAAGCGGAAGACGACCCGCTCGCCCTCCTCCGGCGCCGGCGAGATCTCCCGCTCCGGCGCGAGGCGGACCTTCACGTAATCCTTGCCGGGCAGCCGCCGCGTCTGGCGGAGGAACTCGATGTGATCTTCGTGGACGATGGAGCCATCCTAGGCACCGGAGCGCGCCATGGAGGCGAGGTTGACAGAGAAAGCGCGGCAACGAGCTACGGCGGCGCCTCGGCTGGGCGTGGAGATGCAGCAGCAGCAGAGGAGGGAGAAGATGAAAATGGGGGAGAAGGGCGCGCGTGCTCTGCCGCTCCCCCTCCTCCCCCTACTTATAACCCCCGGGCTACGAAGCCGAGGGGGCGTGGCGTGGGGTCATGGGATTAACTGCGCCCGCAACCCCACGACCCCGCGTTTATTTCCCAAAGTTACTGCGTTGTAACTCCCTCGGGAATCGTAACCGCTCGCCTTGGCCGCGGCGGATCCGCCTGCGCGCCGAGGCCCGGTAGTGGCGGGCCCGGCCTGCTGTCACGTCCCATCGTGAGCGTGGGCTGGCAGGCAGGCCCAGCTCGCTAGCGCCATGTGGCGTACTTGCAGCGGGCGGCGGGCCTAGAGGCTTGGCAAGCATGCCACTTGGTTCCCACCCTGATGTTTCGAAAACATTACCCATAACTTCCCAGGCGCGTCCGACCCCCCGACAAGGCGGCGCGCCGGGGGTTGGATTCAAGAAGAGCACTCTGAGAAGGAAACTGGTGAGGCTTCTAGACTAATCAGCCGTGACGCCTCATCAGCTTCGGGGACTACTGTCGGAGTAATGGGCCACGGGTAGCCTAACCCGAGTCCCTGAGCTGTTCAAGACATTGGGCCGGCTACGCCCACGAACGTCCAAGATGAAGCGCCGCCTTCTGACGGCCGGCTGGCCCGAGCAGCCGGCTGCCCGAAGACGGCCGAGCTCCAGAAGACGGCATCAAGACAGGCCGACTCCTCCCAGGCGGCCTCCAGAGAGGCCGGCTCCTGGCGGTTGGCCCACGGCGCCCTCGGAGTTTGCGCCTCCATTAAAAGAGACGAGACAGGGTGAGGCTACAGTGAAGCCCATCCCCCCTGTATCCAGGGCAGGACATGGCCACGGTGCTCCGTACGGGCGGAGATCTCCGCCCGGCGCGGCACTGTTGCCACTCCGCCCTTGACGTCACCCCTGACAGGCAGAACCCTGTTTCCACGATGGCCTGTCAGTACGGCCTGCAGGCGGCGGGCCCTACCAGACAGTGAGAGCCCAGAGGATGGCGGGAGTCTGACCAGTCGGACCTGAGGGAGGTCGGCCTCAAGCAGGCGGCCATCTCCTTCCTCGGGGTCCGCACGCCATTAACCATATGGGACACGGAGTGGCTACAGTGATCTCCTGCCAGCGGATGGGATGGTAGCCACGCTCTCCTGACCAAGCCTGCGTCACCAACGTCACGGCCACGTACCGGACCAGTCGGCGGGGCCCACCCGGCGGCGGGCCCCAGCTGCCGGCGGAGAAGCCGGCGGCCAGAGACACCGACGACCGGGCCCTACGCCCGACCAGATTACCATTGTACCCCTGGGGGGTAGGCCTATATAAGCCCCCCCGGGGCACCCATGCAGGGGGTTCAGAAACTAGTTAGACCTAGACTCACTCAGAGGGAGGAGAGAGCCGGCCCTGCTTTCTTCTACCTCTGGCATATAGCTCGAGGAGCACCATTGTACTCACTAGTGCCTTAGTGATCATGCGGAGACCCCGCAGAGCAGGACTAGGGGTGTTATCTCCCCGGAGAGCCCCGAACCTGGGTAAAGCGCGCCGGCGATCGTGTCTACGCCACATCCCGCTTCCAGGCACCGGCGATGTTCTACTAGCTCCCACCATGATAAGCCATCCCTTGTCATATGTCGCACCCAACACCCGACAATTACCCCAATGTCACCTCGGGAATCCGCGAGTTGAGTGCCAAAACACATATTAAGTGAATCAATATAATACCCCATTGTCACCACGGGTATTCATATGCAAGACATATATCAAGTTCTCTCAAATCCATAAAAGTATTCAATTCGATAAGAACGAAATCTCAAAGGGAAAACTCAATTCATCACAACAAGATAGAGAGGGGAAAACACCATATGATCCAACTATATTAACAAAGCCCGCGATACATCAAGATCGTAACATCTCAAGAATACGAGAGAGAGAGAGAGAGATTAAACACATAGCTACTAGTACAAACTCTCAACCCCGAAGGTGGACTACTCCCTCCTCATCATGGTGGCCGCCGGGATGATGAAGATGGCCATCGGTGATGATTTTCCCCTCCGACGGATTGCCGGAACGGGATCTAGATTGGTTTTTCATGGCTACAGAGGCTTGCGGTGGCGGAACTTCTGATCTAGGGTTACCCCCGGGGGTTTTGGAATATTTGCGAATTTATAGGGAGAAGAGGCGGTGCGGGAGGCCACCGAGATGGGCACAACCCACCTGGGCGCGCCTGGGCCCCCAGGCGTGCCCTGGTGGGTAGTGCTCCCCTCGGATCTCCCCTCTGGTACTTCTTTGGCCCACCGGGTGTCTTCCGGTTCAGAAAAAATCTCCAAAAAGTTTTGCTGTGTTTGGACTCCATTTGGTATTGATTTTCTGCGAAGTAAAAAACAAGCAAAAAACAGCAACTAGCACTGGGCACTATGTCAATAGGTTAGTCCCAAAAAATGATATAAAGTTGCTATAAAATGATTGTAAAACATCCAAGAATGATAATATAACAGCATGGAACAAGCAAAAATTATAGATACGTTGGAGACGTATCAATGTTCCAAGAGCTAAAATTGGTATTCAGACTCATGCCCGTATCAAGAGGTATGAGACCTCCAACAAGTACTTTGCCTACAACATGGAGGAGAATAGCTCAGCCAGTGAGCATGTGCTCAGAATGTCTGGGTACTACAATCGCTTGAATCATGTGGGAGTTAATCTTCCAGATGAGATAGTGATTGACAGAGTTCTCTAGTCACTATCACCAAGCTACTAGAACTTCGTGATGAACTATAATATGTAAGGGATGACAAAAACGATTCCCGAGCTCTTCACGATGTTGAAATCGGCGAAGGTAGAAATCAAGAAAGAGCATCAAGTGTTGATGGTTAACAAGACCACTAGTTTCAAGAAAAAGGGAAAGGGAAAGAAAGGGAACTTCAAGAAGAATGGCAAGCAAGTTGCCACTCCCGTGAAGAAGCCCAAAGCTGGACCTAAGCCTGAAACTGAGTGCTTCTACTGCAAAGGGAATGGTCACTGGAAACGGAACTGCCCCAAATACTTGGTGGATAAGAAGGATGGCAAAGTGAACAAAGGTATATTTGATATACATGTTATTGATGTGTACTTTACTAGTGTTCATAGTAACCCCTGGGTATTTGATACCGGTTCAGTTGCTAAAGATTAGTAACTCAAAACAGGAGTTGTAGAATAAACAGAGACTAGTTAAAAGCGAGGTGACGATGTGTGTTGGAAGTAATTCCAAGGTTCATACAATCACCATCGCACACTCCCTCTACCTTCGGGATTAGTGTTGAACCTAGATAAATGTTATTTGGTGTTTGCGTTGAGCATGAATATGATTGGATCATGTTTATTGCAATACGGTTATTCATTTAAGTCAGAATAATTGTTGTTCTGTTTACATGAATATAACCTTCTATGGTCATACACCCAAGGTGAATGGTTTATTGAATCTCGATCGTAGTGATACACATATTCATAATATTGATGCCAAAAGATGCAAAGTTGATAATGATAGTGCAACATATTTGTGGCACTGCCGTTTAGGTCATATTGGTGTAAAGCGCATGAAGAAACTCCATGCAGATGGACTTTTGGTATCACTTGATTATGAATCATTTGATACTTGTGAACCATGCCTCATGGGCAAGATGACTAAAACTCCGTTCTCCGGAACAATGGAGCGAGCTAATGACTTATTGGAAATAATACATACCAATGTATGCGGTCCGATGAGTATTGAAGCACGCGGCGGGTATCGTTATTTTCTGACCTTCACAGATGATTTGAGCAGATATGGGTATATCTACTTAATGAAACACAAGTCTGAAACATATGAAAAGTTCAAAGAATTTCAGAGTGAAGTGGAGAATCATCGTAACAAGAAAATAAAGTTTCTATGATCTGATCGCGGAGGCGAATATTTGAGTTATGAGTTTGGCCTTCATTTAAAACAATGTGGAATAGTTTCACAACTCACGCCACCTGGAACACCATAGCATAATGGTGTGTCCGAACGTCGTAATCGTACTTTATTAGATATGGTGCGTTCTATGATATCTCTTACCGATTTTCCGCTATCATTTTGGGGTTATGCATTAGAGACAACTGCATTCATGTTAAATAGGGCACCATCTAAATCCGTTGAGACGACACCGTATGAACTGTGGTTTGGCAAGAAACCTAAGCTGTCGTTTCTTAAAGTTTGGGGATGCGACGCTTATGTTAAAAGGCTTCAGCCAGATAAGCTCGAACCCAAATCGGAGAAGTGCGTCTTCATAGGATACCCTAAAGAAACTATTGGGTACACCTTCTACCACATATCCGAAGGCAAGATCTTTGTTGCTAAGAATGGGTCCTTTCTAGAGAAGGAGTTTCTCTCGAAAGAAGTGAGTGGGAGGAAAGTAGAACAAGATGAGGTAATTGTACCTTCTCTCGAATTGGAAAGTAGCATATCACAAAAAACCGTTCCCGTGATGCCTACACCAACTAGAGAGGAAGCTAATGATGGTGATCATAAAACTTAAGATCAAGTTACTACTGAACTTCGTAGGTCGACCAGAGCATGATCCGCACCAGAGTGGTACGGTAATCCTGTACTGGAAGTCATGTTACTAGACCAAGGCGAACCTATGAACTATGAAGAAGCTATGATGAGCCCATATTTCGACAGATGGCTTGAGGCCATGAAATCTAAGATAAGATCCATGTATGAGAACAAAGTGTGGACTTTGGTGGACTTGCCCGATGATCGGCAAGCCATAGAAAATAAATGGATCTTCAAGAAGAAGACTGATGCTGATGGTAATGTTACTGTCTACAAAGCTCGACTTATTGCGAAAGGTTTTAGACAAGTTCAAGGGGTTGACTACGATGAGACTTTCTCACCCGTAGCGGTGCTTAAGTCTGTCCGAATCATGTTAGCAATTGCTACATTTTATGATTATGAAATCTGGCAAATGGACGTCAAAACTGCATTCCTTAATGGATTTCTTAAAGAAGAGTTGTATAAGATGCAACCAGAAGGTTTTATCGATCCTAAAGGTGCTAACAAAATGTGCAAGCTCCAGTGATCCATCTAAGGACTGGTGCAAGCATCTCGGAGTTGGAATATATGCTTTGATGAGGTGATCAAAGCATATGGTTTTATACAGACTTACGATGAAGCCTGTATTTACAAGAAAGTGAGTGGGAGCTCTGTAGCATTTCTGATATTATATGTGGATGACATATTGCTAATTGGAAATGATATAGAATTTCTGGATAGCATAAAAGGATACTTGAATAAGAATTTTTCAATGGAAGACCTCGGTGAAGCTACTTACATATTATGCATCAAGATCTATAGAGATAGATCAAGACGCTTGATAAGATTTTCAATGAGTACATACCTTGACAAGATTTTGAAGGAGCTCGAAATGGATCAGTCAAAGAAGGAGTTCTTGCCTGTATTGTAAGGTGTGAAGTTGAGTAAGACTCAAAACCCGACCACGACAGAAGATAGAAAAGAGAATGAAAGTCATTCCCTATGCCTCAGCCATAGGTTCTATAAAGTATGTCATGCTGTATACCAAACCTATCGTGTGCCTTGCCATGAGTCTGGCAAGGGGGTACAATAGTGATCCAGGAGTGGATCACTGGAAAGCGGTAAAAATTATCCTTAGTTACCTAAGAAGACTAAGGAAATGTTTCTCGGTTATGAAGGTGATAAAGAGTTCGTCGTAAAGGGTTACGTCGATGCAAGCTTTGAGACCGTTTCAGATGACTCCAAGTCTCAATCTGGATACATATTGAAAGTGGGAGCAATTAGTTAGAGTAACTCCATGCAGAGCATTGTAGACATAGAAATTTGCAAAATACATACGGATCTGGCAGACCCATTGACTAAACCTCTCTCACAAGCAAAACATGATCACACCTTAGTACTCTTTGAGGTATAAATCACATGGTGATGTGAACTAGATTATTGACTCTAGTAAACTCTTTGGGTGTTATTCACATGGAGATGTGAACTATGGGTGTTAATCACATGGCGATGTGAACTAGATTATTGACTCTAGTGCAGGTGGGAGACTAAAGGAAATATGCCCTAGAGGCAATAATAAAGTTGTTATTTTATATTTCCTTATTCATGATAAAGGTTTATTATTCATGCTAGAATTGTATTGATCGGAAACTTAAATACATGTGTGAATACATAAACAAATACCGTGTCCCTAGTAAGCCTCTACTAGACTAGCTCGTTGATCAAAGATGGTTAAGGTTTCCTAACCATTGACATGTGTTGTCATTTGATAATGGGATCACATCATTAGGAGAATGATGTGATGGACAAGACCCATCCGTCAGCTAAGCATAATGATCGTTCAGTTTATTGCTATTGCTTTCTTCATGTCAAATACATATTCCTTCGACTATGAGATTATGCAACTCCCGGATACCGGAGGAATACCTTGTGTGCTATCAAACGTCACAGTGTAACTGGGTGATCATAAACATGCTCTACAGGTATCTCCGAAAGGTGTTTGTTGAGTTGGCATAGATCAAGATTAGGATTTGTCACTCCGAGTTTTGGAGAGGTATCTCTGGGCCCTCTCGGTAATACACATCATAAGAAGCCTTGCAAGCAAATGACTAAGGAGTTAGTTACGAGATGTTGTATTACAGAACGAGTAAAGAGACTTGTCGGTAACGAGATTAAACTAGGTATAGAGATACCGACGATCGAATATCAGGTAACATACCGACGGACAAAGGGAATTAAGTATGTTGTCATAACGGTTCGACCGATAAAGATCTTCGTAGAATATGTAGGAACCAGTATGGGCATCCAGGTTCCGCTATTGGTTATTGACTGGAGAGGTGTCTCGGTCATGTCTACATAGTTCTCGAACCCGTAGGGTCCGCACGCTTAACGCTCGTTGACGATATAGTGTTATATGAGTTATATGATTTGGTCACCGAATGTTGTTCGGAGTCCCGGATGAGATCACGGACATGACGAGGAGTCTCGAAATGGTCGAGAGATATATAGGATGATGGTACTTAGACACTGGAAGTGTTTCGGGACGTACCGGGAAGAAATCGGGTCACCGGGAGGGGTTCCGGGCACCCCTCGGGAAGTTATGGGCCTTATGGGCTAAAGGAGGGGACAGACGAGCCCACTAGGGGGCTGGTGCGCCACTCCCATGGCTGGCCAGCCCTAAGGGGAAGGAAAGGGGAGGGATGGCCCCTCCTGCCTTTCCCTCCTCAAGAGAGAAAGGAAAGGGGGGGGGGCACCTCCTCCTTCCTTCCTCCCAGGCTCCAAATAAGGAAAGGGGGGCGCGGCTTGGGAGAGACCCCAAGTAGGATTCTCCCTACTTGGGCGCCCCCCTTGGCTGCTCCTCCCTCCCTCCCACCTATATATATGTGGGAGGGGGGCGCCAAGCACACAACAGACAATTGCCTAGCCGTGTGCGGTGTCCCCCTCCACCGTTTACACCCCCAGTTATATTTTCGTAGTGCTTAGGCGAAGGACTGCGGAGATAGCTTCACCATCACCGTCACCACGCCATCATGCTACCGGAACTCATCCACTACCTCACCATCTTGCTAGATCAAGAAGGCGGAGGACGTCATCGAGCTGAACGTGTGCTGAACGCGGAGGTGTCGTACGTTCGGTACTTGATCGGTTGCATCGCGAAGAAAGTTCGACTACATCAACTGCGTTGTCAAACGCTTCCGCTTACGGTCTACGAGGGTACGTAGACACACTCTCCCCTCTCGTTGCTATGCATCTCCTTGATAGATCTTGCGTGTGCGTAGAATTTTTTTTGTTTTCCATGCAACGTTTCCCAACACGAAACTTATGTAGGAAAATGAATCGATTGGCATTCTCAGAATAAATTGTCCTTCTAATAAAAACCAATTGAAAGTGCACGTAATCATCTTGGTGGATTTTGGTAATTAATGTCAACATATCTTAAGGGACTAATTCTTTAACTAGCTTATTGAAAGTTCCCTTAGGTTGCAATGAATGAAATGGAAGGTGACCCCATAAAATTATCTTGAAGGCAAGTGTTGGCCAATCCAGGGGTTCTCCAATTTCATGTTAACTAATCCAAGATAAAATTGAGTGCATAGGCATGCCGGTACTAATATCAAAAGGGGAATGAGGTTGCTAAGTTGTGTTTTTCTCTTTGTGCTTAAGGATAAAACTCCATGCCCTAAATTTTTTGTCATTTCTCCACTATCTTCATACACTTTCATACCTCGAAGCTGCCAAGCTCTTATAGTCAAGACCGCCGAGCAGTTCATCCAGACATAGCCATTGCAAACCATATCACTTCGTAGATGCCAAGTACTTCCCTTGGAACCACCAATGTGACTAAATCTTTGGCTTCCCTCTTGGAATTTCCAAAGCCGTCCGCTCAAGATTTCCAAAGTGGTTATAGAGAGTGTGACATAGCTGTTGCTGTCCACTCGAAGCCTCCGAATGATATTCGGTCTTACCATCTGAGTCATTCGGAAGTTGCCATCTTTATCTTTGTATTGTGCTTCCGAGCTAACCCCTCGGGAGTCTCTAAGATGTGTTAAAGTGTGTCTAATGGCCAGATTTTCTTCTAGTCTCCTAACCTATATATCAATTAAATGTGTAATATATGTAGGCGGGACCCTAATATTTCTTTGCACATGAGACCATCTTGAATTTTAGCAAAAACAATACTCTGTGCATCTTGAAATATACGACCTAATGCGTATTTGAGATTAAGTTTGACCATCAAACTGCTCTTGGACATCTCGGGCATAGACTGTAGTGATCCTACAAGTCGCCCTCCATCCAAGCGTAGTTTTGAACACATCGCCAGCGATGATCTCAACCTTTTTTACGTCCCACCTCAGTGTTTCAAATATAGCAGAAATACCAACAGCCGTTAAATCTCTATCATTTTTACTAAAACACTTCCACCATATATTAAACATGTCGTGAACATTATCAGGTATGTTTTGCAAATTGAACGCATATTTCAGTTTAGCAACAGATCGATACACATACATGCATGCATGCAGAGATGTCCACACCACACATGCATGCAGCACGCCAGCCACCACGCAGCCATGCCGCCGCGATGATAACGAACTCGGGAGACATGGGTTTATCCTAACTGGTTGCGCGCACAACCCGAATCTGTACCATACATCAAGTTGGGTAGTCATGCCCCCTTTTCATTATTCAACAGCCGTATATCATCCCGTATTACCCTTGTGGGACGTCGTGTATGTCCCAAGAGTTGGCCTTCTCTGGTCCGTGTGTGCACTGCCACCTGCCTATGGGCTATAGACTGTACAGTCTATGTGCATGCACTGGCGCTGCATCTACTGCAGTGTGCACCCTCTTTGGTGATTCAAGAGCATGATTGGTTTGATGCCAAAAATTGGTATGCTAACATTTGGTAAATGTCAGATATTGGCTAGTGCTTGGTTGGTTTCCAGTTTTACTTGACAACCTCACAAGAAGTTGCCAATTTTTGGCAACTTTTGATATTGCAAATTGTTGGCTTGCCAAGTATTGGCAATGCCAAATGTTGGCATCAAACCAATTAGCCTCCAAATTTTGAAGGCCACGTCTAGTTCGAGTCAATGCAGAGATGGTTGTGGCCTGTGGGAGTACCAGTGTTTCGGGCTACTGACATTTTTCATTTCGTCTGCAGGCTAGCACACCGCAAGATTTGATCGTTGCAATAATTAATTATCCAGCTATTATATTGTCAGTGCAAAAAGTTTGCATTGACAAATCCATAAGTATTTTTTTTGCATTAAGTATGCTCATGCAGATCAAAACATTCTTCGTCTTGGCAAGTAACTTTTCTAAAGAAAGTTCATCATATTGTCTCACAATAGAAACAAGCCAGGTAATGAAAAGTTCAATTTTTCTCTTTGCAAAGTTAAATCATGTTAGTGAGAAAGTTATGTAAATTTAATATATTTAATGACTATACGTTCTTCATATAATCTTAGTTAACAATAGCAATGCCAAAGTTACTCAAAAGGTCATTGGAAGCACTGATTTTCATCTAAAAAAGTGTTACTCAAAAGTTCTTCTGGTTTTAATGGCAAAGTTCAGACACAACAATAACAAACTTTTTTTGAGTTGATTTTTTTCTCCAAGTCAATTCAAAAATATATATATTTATTTATTTCCTAAAAGTATTGTACCCCTCATAAGGACTAGCATTCTTGAGCGATATTATTATTACGTACTCCCTCTGTAAATGAATATAAGACCTTTTAGATCACTGCTTTTAGTGATCTAAAGATCTAAAAGGTCTTATGTTTGTTTACAGAGGTAGTACTATTTTTACGAAAATCTTACACACATAGTTCAAATCGATGTTGGTTATTCTTCTTTTTTCTGGACAGTTATTGTCTCTCTCATATATGTAAGTTTTACATACGAATAGCATTGTTGTTCTTTTTTATGCATGTGATGTACAACTTGTCGTGAGCCCGGCTAGCAATAGCAACAATTGTACCTGGGCCATGACTAGGAAATGTCCTATGGTAAAAAAGGAAAAAGAAATCTAGTAAGCACCAACTACAAATATGGGTAACTCAAAGGGTGAATTATTTCTATCAAAATATTGACTGATGCAGTTGTTGTGTTTTTTGAACATGTATGCATCTCGTGTCGAGGTTGCCTTTGTTGAAATTCGAGGGTTCGAGAGCATATATGCAAATATTGCTTATTTGTGAGATTACTAGACTTGGGTGTGTATCACTGAAGTTCTTCTACATATGACTAGACTTGAACGTGTATCACTAAAGTTCTTCTACCTATGGCAGAAGAGTCCGGTCATAGTATGAGAAAGTCCATATTTAGGATGCGGTCGCCAACTCAAATAATATCTGATCTCTAGCCGAGAATTGAATAGACATAGGAGAGGAGAGTCCCAATCTCGGGCGTGTATTGTTATTAGGATGCATGCCGTGAAGGATCCTGACATAGAAATCTAGATTTAATATTTGTGAGGTTACGAGACTTGGCGTGTCTCGTTGAAGTTCTACTACATTTTCCATGATAGACCTTCAAAAGTTGTTGTGCAAACCGAACAACTAGATAGAGAAATCGAGAATGCGTATTTGGGAGATTACTGGACTTGGGTGAGTAACATGAAAGACCTAAAAAAGTTGCTGAAATACAAACTCGGGCATGTATCAGTGAAGTTCTTCTACCTAGGTCATAAAACACCGATCATGGTATGAGAAAGTCCATATTTGGGGTGTGGTCAACAACTCAAAAAAAATATTATCTCTAGCCGGAAATGGAATAGACAAAGGATAGGTCAAATGTTATGTCAAGAAAATCCCAATGGAAGTTGTAAAAAAATGTTATGTCAAATGCCCTCTAGAAGGTCAGCAACACTATAAGGAAAAGTCCTTCGTCGAAGATGATATGAGTGCCAAAATCCATTAGATAAAGTTCTTACTATATGGCCATTAAAACTAAAGTTATTCCTTGTCGAGAATAAGATATCAAGGGAACTACAATCAGTAATATAAAGTAAGCAAGAACAGTGATATGGTAGGCAAGGTCTAGCATTATAAAGAGTGGTCTTATATGGCAATACCACAAGAATTGTCGAGTTACTATTCGAAGTGCCCGATGGAAGTTGCTAACAGTTGGTTATATAAAATGCCCACTATATGGCTAGTAACATTACAAGGAAAAACTCTCCGCCAAAGACAAAAAGAGTGTTGGCAAAGGTTATATGAAGTGCTCACAATATGGCTTCTAACTCTAAAGTTCTTCATTTTCAAGGACAAGATACCCACAATCAGGAATATAAAGTGCGCATTAACTGTGATATGTGATATATGGTCAGTATCCGAAAAGCCATATGGAAGTTGTAAAGAAAGTGTTATATAAAATGCCCTCTAGATGGACAACAACACTATAAAAAAAAATTACTTCATCGAAGACGATATGCATGCCATAATCCATTAGATAAAGTGCTTATTATATGGCCATTAAATCTAAAGTTCTTCCTTGTGGAGAATAAGGGAAATGCAACCAATAATATAAAGTGCGCAAGAATAGTGGTATGGTAGACAAGGTCTAGTGTTATAAAGAATGGTCTTATATGGCAATACCACAAGAATTGTCGAGTCACTATTTGAAGTGCCTGATGGAAGTTACCGATAATTGGTTATATAAACTGCCCACTATATGGCTAGTAACATTATAAGGAAAAGATCTTTGCCGAAGACAAAATGAGTGTCAGAAAAGGTTATATGAAGTGCTCACATTATGGCTTCTAACGCTAAAGTTCTTCGTTGCCGAGCACAAGCGGCCCACAATTAGGAATATAAAGTGTGCGCTAACAATGATGTGTGATATATGGTTAGTATCCAAAAAGTCATATGGAACTTGTCAAGAAAGTGTTATATAAAATTCCCTCTAGATGGACAACAATACTATAAGAAAAATGACTTCATTGAAGACGATATGAGTGCCGAATCCATTAGATAATGTGCTTATTATATGGCCATTAAATCTAAAGTTCTTCCTTCTGGAGAACAAGTGAAATGCAACCAATAATATAAAGTGCGCAAGAACGGTGATATAGTAGACAAGGTGTAGTGTTATAAAGAGTGGTCTTATATGGCAATACCACAAGAATTGTCGAGTCACTCTTCGAAGTGCCTGATGAAAGTTGCTAGGAACTGGTTATGTAAAATATCCACTATGTGAAGTCCTCACAATAGGGCTTCTAACTCTAAAGATCTTCGTGGTCGAGGACTGTTTAGGAACGTAGCATGCAATTTCAAAAAATTTCCTACGCTCACGCAAGATCTATCTAGGAGATGCATAGCAACGAGAGGGGGAGAGTGTGTCCACATACCCTCGTAGACCAAAAGCGGAAGCATTTGACAACGCGGTTGATGTA
This sequence comes from Thinopyrum elongatum, assembly GCA_011799875.1. Lineage (NCBI taxonomy): Eukaryota > Viridiplantae > Streptophyta > Magnoliopsida > Poales > Poaceae > Thinopyrum > Thinopyrum elongatum. The sequence continues at coordinate 471,669,650 of CM022301.1, forward strand.
GTCGAACTTCTTCTCGTTCCGACCGATCAAGCACCGAACGTACGACAGCTCCGAGTTCTGCACACGTTCAGCTCGATGACGTCCCTCGAACTCTTGATCCAGCAAAGTGTCAAGGGAGAGTTCCGTCAGCACTACGGCGTGGTGACGGTGATCGTGAAGTGATCTGCGCAGGGCTTCGCCTAAGCACTACGAAGATATGACCGGAGGCGTAAACTGTGGAGGGGGGCGCCGCACACAGCTAGGAATCAATGTTGTGTGTTCTAGCGGTGCCCCCCCCCCCCACATATATATAGGTGGGAGAGGGAGGGGAGCAGCAAGGGGCGCCCCAAGTAGGAGGGATCCTACTTGGGCGCCTCCTCCAAGTCGGCCTCCCCCCTTCCATATCTACCGGAGGGGAAAGGAAAGAGGAGGGATGAGGGAAGGAAGGGGGAGGCCGAATCCCTCCCCTTCCTTCTCTTTCCCCCTCTTTCCTTTTCCTCTGGTTCGCCCCATATTGGGGGCGCAGCAGCCCCTGCTGGCTGCTGCATTTCCCCTCTTGGCCCATTAGGCCCATATCTTTTGCCAGGGGTGCCTGGAACCCCTTCCGGTGACCCGATATGTACCCGGTACCCTCCGGAACACTTCCTGTGTCCGAATACTATCGTCCTATATATCAATCTTTACCTCTTGACCATTTCGAGACTCCTCGTCATTTCCGTGATCTCATCCGGGACTCCGAACAACATTCGGTCACCAAATCACATAACTCATATAATACAAAATCGTCATCGAACGTTAAGCGTGCGGACCCTACGGGTTTGAGAACTATGTAGACATGACCGAGACACCTCTCCGGTCAATAACCAACAACGGAACCTGGATGCTCATATTGGTTCCCACATATTCTACGAAGATCTTTATCGGTCGTACCATAATGACAACATACGTTATTCCCTTTGTCATAGGTATGTTAATTGCCCGAGATTCGATCGTTGGTATCTTCATACCTAGTTTAATCTCGTTACTGGCAAGTCTCTTTACTCGTTCCGTAATACATCATCCCGCAACTAACTCATTAGTCACTTTGCTTGCAGGGCTTCTTATGATGTGCATTACCAAGAGGGCCCAGACATACCTCTCCGATACTCGGAGTGACAAATCCCAATCTCGATCTATGCCAACCCAACAAACACCTTCGGAGATACCTGTAGAGCATCTTTATAATCACCCAATTACGTTGTGACGTTTGATAGTACACAAGGTATTCCTCCGGTATCCGGGAGTTGCATAATCTCATAGTCAAAGGAATATGTATATGACATGAAGAAAGCTATAGCAATAAAACTGAACGATCAATATGCTAAGCTAACGGATGGGTCATGTCCATCACATCATTCTCCTAATGATGTGATCCCGTTCATCAAATGACAACACATGTCTATGGTTTGGAAACTTAACCATCTTTGATTAACGAGCTAGTCTAGTAGAGGCTTACTAGGGACACGGTGTTTTGTCTATGTATCCACACATGTATCAAGTTTCCGGTTAATACAATTCTAGCATGAATAATAAACATTTATCATGATATAAGGAAATATAAAATAACAACTTTATTATTGTCTCTAGGGCATATTTCCTTCAGTCTCCCACTTGCACTAGAGTCAATAATCTAGTTCACATCGCCATGTGATTTAACACCAATAGTTCACATCGCCATGTGACCAACACCCAAAGGGTTTACTAGAGTCAATACTCTAGTTCACATCGCTATGTGATTAACACCCAAAGAGTACTAAGGTGTGATCATGTTTTGCTTGTGAGAGAAGTTTAGTCAACGGGTCTGCCACATTCAGATCCGTATGTATTTTGCAAATTTCTATGTCTACAATGCTCTGTACGAAGCTACACTAGCTAATTGCTCCCACGTTCAATACGTATCTAGATTTAGAGTCATCTAGATCAGTGTCAAAGCTTGTATCGATGCAACTCTTTACGACAAACTCTTTATCACCTCCATAATCGAGAAACATTTCCTTAGTCCTCTTAGGTAACTAAGGATAATTTTGACCGCTGTCCAGTGATCTACTCCTGGATCACTATTGTACCCCCTTGCCAAACTCATGGTAAGGTACACAATAGGTCTGGTATACAGCATGGCATACTTTATAGAACCTATGGCTGAGGCATAGGGAATGACTTTCATTTTCTCTCTATCTTCTGCCGTGGTCGGGCTTTGAGTCTTACTCAACATCATACCTTACAACTCCGGCTAGAACTCTTTCTTTGACTGATCCATATTGAACTCCTTCAAAATCTTGTCAAGGTATGTACTCATTGAAAATCTTATCAAGCGTCTTGATCTATCTCTATAGATCTTGATGCCCAATATGTAAGCAGCTTCACCAAGGTCTTTCATTGAAAAATTCTTATTCAAGTATCCTTTTATGCTATCCAGAAATTCTTTATCATTTCCAATCAGCAATATGTCATCCACATATAATATCAAAAATGCTACAGAGCTCCCACTCACTTTCTTGTAAATACAGGCTTCACCATAAGTCTGTATAAAACCATATGCTTTGATCACCTTATCAAAGTGTATATTCCAACTCCGAGATGCTTGCACCAGTCCATAGATGGATCGCTGGAGCTTGCATACTTTGTTAGCACCTTTAGGATTGACAAAACCTTATGGTTGAATCATATACAACTCTTCTTTAAGAAATCCATTAAGGAATGCAGTTTTGACATCCATTTGCCAGATTTCATAAAATGTGGCAATTGCTAACATGATTCGGACAGACTTAAGCATCGCTACGAGTGAGAAAATCTCATCGTAGTCAACACCTTGAACTTTGTCGAAAACCTTTTGTGACTAGTCGAGCTTTGTAGATAGTAACACTACCATCTGCGTCCGTCTTCCTCTTGAAGATCCATTTATTTTCTATGGCTTGCCGATCATCGGGCAAATCCACCAAAGTCCACACTTTGTTCTCATACATAGATCCTATCTCAGATTTCATGGCCTCAAGTCATCTGTCGGAATCTGGGCTCATCACAGCTTCTTCATAGTTTGTAGGTTCGCCTTGGTCTAGTAACATGACTTCCAGTACAGGATTCCCGTACCACTCTAGTGCGGATCGTGTTCTGGTTGGCCTACGAAGTTCTGTAGTAACTTGATCCGAAGTTTCATGATCATCATCATTAGCTTCCTCTCTAGTTGGTGTAGGCATCACGGGAACGGTTTTCTCTGATGAACAACTTTCTAATTCGAGAGAAGGTACAATTACCTCATCAAGTTCTACTTTCCTCCCACTCACTTCTTTCGAGAGAAACTCCTTCTCTAGAAAGGTTCCATTCTTGGCAACAAAGATCTTGCCTTTGGATCTGCGGTAGAAGGTGTACCCAATTGTTTCCTTAGGGTATCCTATGAAGACGCACTTCTCCGATTTGGGTTCGAGCTTATCAGGCTGAAGCCTTTTGACATAAGTGTCGCAACCCCAAACTTTAAGAAACGACAGCTTAGGTTTCTTGCCAAACCATAGTTCATACGGTGTCGTCTCAACGGATTTAGACGGTGCCCTATTTAACGTGAATGTAGCTGTCTCTAATGCATAACCCCAAAACGATAGTGGTAAATCGGTAAGAGACATCATAGATCGCGCCATATCTAATAAAGAACGGTTACGACGTTCGGACACACCATTACGCTGTGGTGTTCCAGGTGGCGTGAGTTGTGAAACTATTCCACATTGTTTTAAATGAAGGCCAAAACTCATAACTCAAATATTCGCCTCCACGATCAGATTGTAGAAACTTTATTTTCTTGTTACGATGATTCTCCACTTCACTCTGAAATTCCTTGAACTTTTCAAATGTTTCAGACTTGTGTTTCATTAAGTAGATATATCCATACCTACTTAAATCATCTGTGAAGGTCAGAAAATAACGATACCCGCCGCGTGCTTCAACACTCATCGGATCACATACATCGGTATTTATTATTTCCAATAAGTCATTAGCTCGCTCCATTGTTCCGGAGAACAGAGTTTTAGTCATCTTGCCCATGAGGTATGGTTCGCAAATATCAAATTATTCATAATCAAGTGATTCCAAAAGCCCATCTGCATGGAGTCCCTTCATGCGCTTTACACCAATATGACCTAAATGGCAGTGCCACAAATATGTTGCACTATCATTATCAACTTTGCATCTTTTGGCATCAATATTATGAATATGTGTATCACTACAATCGAGATTCAATAAACCATTTACATTGAGTGTATGACCATAGAAGGTTTTATTCATGTAAACAGAACAACAATTATTCTCTGACTTAAATGAATAACCGTATCGCAATAAACCTGATCCAATCATATTCATGCTCAACGCAAACACTAAATTACATTTATTTATTTAGGTCCAACACTAATCCCGAAGGTAGAGGGAGTGTGGGATGGTGATCTTATCAACCTTGGAATCACTTCCAACACACATCGTCACCTCGTCATGAAGTAGTATCTGTTCATTTTGCAACTCCTGTTTCGAGTTACTAATGTTAGCAACTGAACCGGTATCAAATACCCAGGGGCTACTATGAACACTAGTAAAATACACATCAATAACATGTATATCAAATATACCTTTGTTCACTTTGCCATCCTTCTTATCCGCCAAGTATTTGGGGCAGTTCCGCTTCCAGTGACCATTTCCTTTGTAGTAGAAGCACTCAGTTTCAGGCTTAGGTCCAGCCTTGGGCTTCTTCACGGGAGCGACAACTTGCTTGCCATTCTTCTTGAAGTTCCCTTTCTTTCCCTCGCCCTTTTTCTTGAAACTAGTGGTCTTGTCAACCATCAACACTTGATGCTCTTTCTTGATTTCTACCTTCGCCGATTTCAGTATCGCGAAGAGCTCGGGAATCGTTTTCGTCATCCCTTGCATATTATAGTTCATCACGAAGTTCTAGTAGCTAGGTGATAGTGACTAGAGAATTTTTTCAATCACTATCTTATCTGGAAGATTAACTCCCACTTGATTCAAGCGATTGTAGTACCCAGACATTCTGAGCACATGCTCACTGGCTGAGCTATTCTCCTCCATCTTGTAGGCAAAGTACTTGTCAGAGGTCTCATACCTCTCGACACGGGCATGAGTCTGAAATACTAATTTCATCTCTTTGGAACATCTCATATGCTCCGTGGCGTTCAAAACATTTTTGAAGTCCCGGTTCTAAGCCGTAAAACATGGTGCACTAAACTATCAAGTAGTCATCATTACGAGCTTGCCAAACATTCACAACGTCTGCATCTGCTCCTGCAATAGGTCTGTCACATAGCGGTGCATCAAGGACATATTTCTTCTATGCAGCAATGAGTATAATCTTCAGATCACGGACTCAGTCCGCATCATTGCTACTATCATCTTTCAACTTAGTTTTCTCTAGGAACATATCAAAAACATAGGGGAGCTACAACGCGAGCTATTGATCTACAACATAATTTGCAAATACTATCAGGACTAAGTTCATAATAAATTAAGTTCAATTAATCAAATTACTTAAGAACTCCCACTTAAATAGACATCCCTCAAGTCATCTAAATGATACGTGATCCAAATCAACTAAACCATGTCAGATCATCACGTGATGTCTCAACACGACAAACTGTCACAACGGTGCATACTCAGGGAGAACACTTATACTTGAAATTTAGTGAAGGGATCATCTTATAATGCTACCGTCGTACTAAGAAAAATAAGATGCATAAAAGATAAACATCACATGCAATCAAAATATGTGACATGATATGGCCATCATCATCTTGTGCTTTTGATCTCCATCTCCAAAGCATCGTCATGATCTCCATCGTCACCGGCTCGACACCTTGATCTCCATCGTTGCGTCGTGGTCGTCTCGCCAACTATTGCTTCTACAACTATCGCTAACGCATAGTGATAAAGTAAAGCAATTACATGGCGTTTGCATTTCATACAATAAAGCGACAACCATAAGGCTCCTGCCAGTTGCCGATAACTTTTACAAAACATGATCATCTCATACAACAACGTATATCACATCATGTCTTGACCATATCACATCACAATATGCCCTGCAAAAACAAGTTAGACGTCCTCTACTTTGTTGTTGCAAGTTTTACGTGGCTGCTACGGGCTTCTAGCAAGAACCGTTCTTACCTACGCATCAAAACTACAACGGTGTTTCGTCAAGTTTGCTGTTTTAACCTTCAACAAGGACCGACCGTAGTCAAATTCAATTCAACTAAAGTTGGAGAAACAGACACCCGCCAGCCACCTTTATGCAAAACTAGTTGCATGTCTGTCGGTGGAACCGGTCTCATGAACGTGGTCATGTAAGGTTGGTCCGGGCCGCTTCATCCAACAATACCGCCGAATCAAAATAAGACGTTGGTGGTAAGCAGTATGACTATCACCGCCCACAACTCTTTGTGTTCTACTCGTGCATATCATCTACGCATAGACCTGGCTCGGATGCCACTGTTGGGGAACGTAGCATGCAATTTCAAAAAAAATTCCTACGCTCACGCAAGATCTATCTAGGAGATGCATAGCAACGAGAGGGGGAGAGTGTCTCCACGTACCCTCGTAGACCGAAAGCGGAAGCGTTTGACAACGCGGTTGATGTAGTCGAACTTCTTCTCGTTCCGACCGATCAAGCACCGAACGTACGGCACCTCCGAGTTCTGCACACATTCAGCTCGATGATGTCCCTCGAACTCTTGATCCAGCAAAGTGTCGAGGGAGAGTTCCGTCAGCACGACAGCGTGGTGACGGTGATGGTGAAGTGATCCGCGCAGGGCTTTGCCTAAGCACTACGAAGATTTGACCGGAGGCGTAAACTGTGGAGGGGGGCGCCGCACACGGCTAGGAATCAATGTTGTGTGTTCTAGCGGTTCCCCCCCCCCCCACATATATATAGGTTGGAGATGGAGGGGAGCAGCAAGGGGCTCCCCAAGTAGGAGGGATCCTACTTGGGCGCCTCCTCCAAGTCGGCCTCCCCCCTTCCATATCTACCGGAGGGGGAAGGAAAGAGGAGGGAGGAGGGAAGGAAGGGGGAGGCCGAATCCCTCCCCTTCCTTCTCTTTCCCCCTCTTTCCTTCTCCTCTGGTTCGCCCCATATTGGGGGCGCAGCAGCCCCTGCTAGCTGCTGTGTTTCCCCTCTTGGCCCATTAGGCCCATATCTTTTGCCGGGGGTGCCCGGAACCCCTTCGGGTGACCCGATATGTACCCGGTACCCTCCGGAACACTTCCGGTGTCCGAATACTATCATACTATATATCAATCTTTACCTCTCGACCATTTTGAGACTCCTCGTCATGTCCATGATCTCATCCGGGACTCCGAACAACATTCGGTCACCAAATCACATAACTCATATAATACAAAATCGTCATCGAACGTTAAGCGTGCGGACCCTACGGGTTCGAGAACTATGTAGACATGACCGAGACACCTCTCCGGTCAATAACCAACAACGGAACCTGGATGCTCATATTGGTTCCCACATATTCTACGAAGATCTTTATTGGTCGTACCGTAATGACAACATATGTTATTCCCTTTGTCATCGGTATGTTACTTGCCCAAGATTCGATCGTTGGTATCTTCATACCTAGTTCAATCTCATTACCGGCAAGTCTCTTTACTCGTTCCATAATACATCATCCCGCAACTAACTCATTAGTCACTTTGCTTGCAAGGCTTCTTATGATGTGCATTACCGAGAGGGCCCAGAGATACCTCTCCGATACTCGGAGTGACAAATCCCAATCTCGATCTATGCCAACCCAACAAACACCTTCGGAGATACCTGTAGAGCATCTTTATAATCACCCAGTTATGTTGTGATGTTTGATAGCACACAAGGTATTCCTCCGGTATCCGGGAGTTGCATAATCTCATAGTCAAAGGAATATGTATATGACATGAAGAAAGCTATAGCAATAAAACTGAACGATCAATATGCTAAGCTAACGGATGGGTCATGTCCATCACATCATTCTCCTAATGATGTGATCCCGTTCATCAAATGACAACACATGTCTATGGTTAGGAAACTTAACCATCTTTGATTAATGAGCTAGTCTAGTAAAGGCTTACTAGGGACACGGTGTTTTGTCTATGTATCCACACATGTATCAAGTTTCTGGTTAATACAATTCTAGCATGAATAATAAACATTTATCATGATATAAGGAAATATAAAATAACAACTTTATTATTGCCTCTAGGGCATATTTCCTTCAAGGACAAGGGACCCGCAATCAGGAATATAAAGTGCTCATCAACGGTGATATGTGATATATGGTTAGTATCCGAAAAGCCCAATGAAAGTTGTCAAGAGAGTATTATATAAATGGCCTCTAGATGGACAACAACACTATAAGGAAAGTCCTTCGTCGGAGACCATATGAGTATCATAATCCGTTACATAAAGTGCTTATTATGTGGCCGTTAAATCTAAAGTTCTTCCTTGTCGATAACAAGGGAACTGCAACCAATAATATGAAGTGCTCAAGAACGGTGATATGGTAGATAATTGTCGAGTCACTATTCGAAGTGCCCGATGCTACGTAGTGTCTAGTGTCACAATATCATAATAATTGTAGGGTTGTTATCCCAAGATATCAAATGAAAAAACTTACCGATCAATATAAAATTAAAGTTCTTCGTGGTGGAGTGTAGGAGACCCGCATTCGGGCACATATGCTTTCTATTTCTAAAGTTCTTTGCGGTCGACCATAAGAGGACCGCAACTGAGGATATAAAGTGTGCATCGACAGTTATATACAACCGTCTAGTGATGAGAATATCACAGTAATTGTAGGGTTGTTTTCTCGAGACCCCGAAACAAAAAAACTTACCAAACAATATAACATTAATTGAAGTTCTTCATGGTGGAGTGCAATAGGCCCACATTCAGTACGTTCTTTGGGGATGCGGTCACCAATTCACATCTTGTCTCTAATAGATAATAGACTCAACATAGGAGAGGAGATTCCCAAACTTGAGCATGTATTGCTAAAGTTCTTAGAAGGACACAATATTTGAATGAAAAAGGTCCATTTTACTCCCCTGAAGAAAATCGGTGGTCCGCATGACCCCCTAAACATTTTTCGGTTCACTTAACCCCCTAATCTATCTCAAACCATTCAGAAATCATCTCTAGCTGGTTTTCTGAGCTCATTTGCTGACTTGGACATGGTCAAGGCGGTATTTGATCAGTGGGGCCCTCTTGTCGCAACCCCTCTCTCCTCCAGTACGCCGACAGCATAGTCGACGCTTAGTTTACGCCGTCGATGTTGTAGTTCTTCGCCCGTGCAGCCAATACCTCCCCCTCGCCTTGAATACTTGTCCTAGAGCTTCCCCTCCCTCGACTATATGTTCCTGCCAAACAACTTTGTCTGATTCAGGGTGAATCTTCGTCGCCTATGTCTTCTTCCCCGCTTTCGGCATCGACCGTCGCAGCCTCGATCTCTTCCTACGGCGACCCCCGCTACTCCTTCTTTGCTTTCTGAGCACCGTGTTGTGATACATCTCCATTGTATCTATAATTTTTGATTGTTTCATGCAAATATTCTACAACTTTCATATAGTTTTGGTAATATTTTATATTAGTTTTTGGACTAACATATTGATCCAGTGCCCAGTGCTAGGTCCTGTTTGTTGCATGTTTTTTGTTTCGCAGAATATCCATACCAAATGAAGTCCAAACGCGATAAAAGTATACAGATATTTATTTTGGAATATATGTGATTTTTGGGAAGCGGAATCAACGCAAGACGATGCCCGAGGGGCCCACGAGCTCAAGGGGCACGCCCCCTACCCAGGGCGCGGCTGGCAAGCTTGTGGCCACCCCGTAGGTCGGTTGGAGGTGTCCTTCGACCGAAAGGAAGCTTATATCCGAATAAAAATCGTGTTAAATTTTAGCCCAATCGTAGTTACGGATCTCCGGGAATTTAAGAAACGGTGAGAGGCCAGAAAACAGGAACGCGAAACAGAAGAGAAACAGAGAGATATATCCAATCTCGGAGGGGCTCTCGCCCCTCCGCCGACATGGAGGCCATGGACCAGAGGGGAAACCCTCTTCCCATCTAGGGGGGAGGTCAAGGAAGAAGAAGAAGGAGGGGGGCTCTCTCCCCCTCTCTCCCGGTGGCGCCGGAGTGCCGCCGGGGCAAGGATAGTGACGGCGATCTACACCAACAATCTCGCTACCGTCAACACCAACTCTCTCCCCCTCTATGCAGTGGTGTAACCTCTCTTTTACCCACTGTAATCTCTACTTAAACATGGTGCTCAACGCTATATATTATTATCCAATGATATGTGGCTATCCTATGATGTTTGAGTAGATCCGTTTTGTCCTATGGGTTGATTGATGATCATGATTGGTTTGAGTTGTATGTTTTATTATTGGTGATGTCCAATGGTGCTCTCCATGTCGCGCAAGCGTGAAGGATCCCCACTGTAGGGTGTTGCAATATGTTCATGATTCGCTTATGGTGGGTTGCGTGAGTGACAGAAGCAAAAACCCGAGTAAGTGGGTTGTTGCGTATGGGAGTAAAGAGGACTTGATACTTAATGCTATGGTTAGGTTTTACCTTAATGATCTTTAGTAGTTGCGGATGCTTGCTAGAGTTCCAATCATAAGTGCATATGATCCAAGTAGAGAAAGTATGTTAGCTCATGCCTCTCCCTCATATAAAATTGCAATAATGATTACCGGTCTAGTTATCAATTGCCTAGGGACAAATAACTTTCTTGTATGACAAAAAGCTCTCTACTAAAACTGACTTAATTGTTTCTTTGTCTAAACAGCCCCTAGATTTTATTTACGTGTTCTTTATTATTTTGCAAACCTATCCTATCACACCTACAAAGTACTTCTAGTTTCATACTTGTTCTAGGTAAAGCGAACGTTAAGTGCGCATAGAGTTGTATCGGTGGTCGATAGAACTTGAAGGGAATATAAATTCTACCTTTAGCTCCTCATTGGGTTCGACACTCTTACTTATCGAGAAAGGCTACAATTGATTCCCTGTACTTGTGGGTTATCGAGACCTTTTTCTGGCGCCATTGCCGGGGAGCAATAGCGTTGGATGAATATCCTCGTGTGTTCTTGTTTGCTTTATCACTAAGTAGATTTTATTTGCTGTTCTAAGTTGTTCTCTATCTTTATTTATGGATATGGAACACGAAATACCAAAAAAATTAGGTGTACTTGCTACTCATGGAGATGGGGAACCTCCTAAAACCCTCGATGCTCGTTATGTGAAAAATATTAAACACTACTTTGATAATCCTGAGAAAACCCCATTCAACTTGATAATGGGAGACACGTTGGATCAACGTGAATACTTTAGGGATTATCGCTTGACTCAAAAAGGGAAACTCTTATGGGATCAAATTGAGATGTTGCAATGGCATGCTTGGAATTTATGCTTGAGATATGGTTATACTTGCTCCCCTAGGATGAAGCCTCCACACCTTCTCTTTTCATGTGAATTTAATGATAATGAAACCTTGGCTTCTTATGCTAATGGTACATAGGATTACTATGATGTGGAACGAATAGAAGAATTTGTTGCTTTTAAGGGTGCTTATGAAATTGAATCTTTGTTTGAAAAGTATGAAGATTTTGATGGTGCTGTTTTGTAGACCTGAAAATTTTGCTATACTTAAATATTGCTATGAGAATTACAAATACAATGCCGATATTGATGATTTTATTGAGAAAGTCTCCGCTGTCCAAGAAGAGACTAATATTTTGCAGGAATCTATGGAAGAAGAAATTGATAACACTGTGTGCTCATTAGATGAAAAAGATGAGGAGGAGAGCGAAGAATAAAAGGATGAAGAGTGGATTGATCACCCGTGCCCACCTTCTAACGAGAGTAACTCTTTATCCCATACATTGTTTAATTTTCCTTCGTGCTTATCAAAGGATGAACGCTATGATGATTGCTATGATCCCATTGATTCGTTTGTGGTGTATATAGCCTAGGCATTGACAATTTATACAAAGTGTACTCTTTGCAAAATTATTGTGGCAATTGAAAATATTTTGGATCAAGAGGAAATTGTCTGGTTACAGAGAGGACGGGAGAACTGGTTTATGCACGGGGATCGTAATACGTTGTTCTTTCATAACGCTGCCACGGCCAGGAAAAAAAGAAATAATATAAAGAAACTATTAGACGAGTCTGGAAACTGGTTAACAGATAAGGAATTGACGAATCACATTACTGGATATTTTACGAAGCTTTTTACATCGGAAGTACAATGGCCGAATCAAGATGTTTTATCACTTGTTCGCAGGAGAGTGTCAAACGAAATGAACGATGCTCTACTTTCCCCTTATAACGCGAAAGATGTTTGCAAGGCTTTATTCGATATTGGGGGCTTGAAAGCTCCAGGGCCAGATGGCCTCCATGCTATCTTCTATAAAAGGTTTTGGCCCATGTTGGGGGAAGACTTAATTGAGGAGGTTCTGAAAGCAGTCAACACATGCACTATACCGAAGGGTTGGAATGATACGGCGATCGTGATGATTCCTAAAATTAATACACCAGAAAAGGTAACCCGATTTAGGCTGATCAGCTTAAGTAATGTGCTATATAAAATAATTGCAAATATGGAAGCTTCTCGCTTGAAGGCTTTTCTACCAGAAATTATTAGTCCAACACAGAGTGCATTTATACCGGGTAGATTGATAACGGATAATATTTTAGTGGCCTACGAATGTTTTCACACAATTAAGAACAAAAGAGAGGGTAGAGAGGGCTTGTGTGCTATAAAACTTGATATGCACAAAGCTTACGATAGAGTTGAGTGGCCTTTTTTGAAGGAGATTATGTTGAAATTGGGTTTTTGTCGAGAGTGGGTTAATTTGATTATGCAATGCGTCTCAACTGTAGAATACAAAGTAAGGATCAATGCAGAGGAAAGTGAGAGATTTAAGCCTACGAGACGGTTGAGACAGGGGGACCCGCTATCACCATACCTATTTTTGCTGTGCACAGAAGGGTTGAATGCCTTGCTTACGCATGCTGAGGAGAATGGAAACATATTAGGAGTTAAAGTCTGTAGAGACGCCCCGCCAGTCACAAATCTTCTCTTTGCGGATGATTCATTGATCATGATGAAAGCCACCCAACATAATGCGGAAAACCTGAAATCAGCACTAGATTTATATTGTGCGGCGTTGGGACAGCAGGTAAGCATTAAAAAATCCAGTATTTTCTTTAGTCCTAATACAAAGATAGAGATCAAAGAACAATTGTGTGCAATGCTAAATATAATGACGGAGTCTCTGAATGATAAATACTTGGGCTTACCAGCAAATGTGGGTGTTGATAAAATAGACTGCTTTAGATTTCTGATTGAACGTATTGTTAAGAAAATTAGTGGTTGGAAGGAAAATTACTATCTGCCGGGGGAAGGAGATCCTATTAAAGGCGGTGATCCAAGCCATACCTACCTATGCAATGTCGGTCTTTAAATTTCCTAAAAAAATTGTAAAGGAATTATTGACGCAATTGCACATTTTTGGTGGGGAGACGAGGAGAACCAGAGGAGGATGCACTGGATGGCCTGGTGGAAAATGTGTGTACCAAAAAACCAAGGAGGAATGGGATTCCGTGACATCCACTGTTTCAACCTGGCTCTGCTTGCCAAACAGGCATGGCGTCTCCTTGATAATCCTGACTCCTTGTGTGCTACTATTCTAAGGGCCAAGTACTATCCTGATGGTGATTTGCTGAACTCCAAGCCAAAGCATGGTGCTTCTTTCACCTGGCAAAGCATTATGACAGGCATTACCACTCTCAAGCGTGGCTATATTTGGCGACTGGGGGATGGACATAACATCAATATTTGGGAAGATGCCTGGATCCCAAATTGTGCCACTAGGAAGATTGTGACCCCAAGGGGGGACATTTGTTATCAAAAGTCGTTGATTTGATTGACCCGACCTCCAATAATTGGGATGAGGACCTGATTAGACAAACTATGTGGCCCATTGACGCACAACGGATTCTTTCAATCCCAATTTCGCAACATAATATGACAGATTTTATTGCCTGGAGTTATTCGAAAAATGGTATGTTTTCGGTACGGTCTGCTTACTCTGTGGAGTGAAATTATCAGTATGGGAGTAAACTACAATATTCCAATGGGATGGGACGAACCACACCTAACCCTATATGGTGTCAGATATGGAAGCTATCTTGTCCGGCAAAAGTCAAAATCTTTTTATGGCGGACACTACATGGCACTCTCCCATGTCGGGCAACACTCACTAATAGACACATGAAGGTCTCGCCCTCTTGCCCTACTTGCTCTCAGAGTGTAGAAGATACAAAGCACATGCTTTTCCTATATACTAAAGCAAAGGAGGTTTGGAAAAGGCTAGGGATGGATGTGATTATTAATAAAGCTTGTGAGATTGATCGTGCTGGAGAGGTGACATTGGAATACCTATTACTCCTTCCAGATCAAGATTTGCGCATTATGGGATACCAAAATGTTCGAGAAATGATAGCTATCTCAGCTTGGTATCTATGGTGGGAAATACGGAAATTAGTGCACAAGGAATTAACTCAGAATGCGACTCAGATATCAATGGGGATCATACCTCTTACATATAAGTTTGTAAATGCATCATCTTCAAAGGCGTCCATGAAAAAGGGGGGTTGGCAATGTCCTCCTAGGGGCTTTGTGAAACTCAATGTTGACGCCTCTTTTGACCATGACATGCTGAAGGGTACGATGAGGGCAGTCTTGAGAGACGACAAAGGTAGGTTTATTGCAGGAGGAAATGGAAAGATCGACTACTGCGCGGATGTTCTCATGGCAGAGGTCTTAGCTCTCAAATTTGACCTAACATTAGCGCAAAGGGCGGGATGTAATCGCCTAATCATCAACTCTGACAATCTGGAGGTGATTGAGACCATGCAGGACGGAGGACAGTCAGCGGGAGCGGCGGCGGCAATTTTCGATGACTGTTATCACTATGCATGTGATTTTATCACGACTAAATTTGAATATTGTAATAGAGAGACAAATAAAGTAGCACATGAACTTGCTAGATTAGCTAAATTTTCTTCGACTTCGGATTGGTTTGAGGAACCTCTTAGTGAAATTGTAATGTTTCTCACAAACGATGTACTGGTTATTGCTAATAAATAAAGTTTCGTTTTAACTAAAAAAAAGAGTTATGCTTACAAAGGCATTCCCCGTAGGCTGCTCTTGTACACTTCTGTCTGAAAATTGCAGTGAAGTGCATGCATCAAAGTCGATTGCAGCAAGAGCGAAATAAATAAAATTAGGCATTCAAAAGGCGATGGTCCATGTGCTACTAAATCCATCACGCAACAACCAAGTTTGCTTGAACACTAGGAGGATGGGGGTTGCTTCGACAGCTCCGACAGGCGCTCTGTTTGCTTGAACACTAGCAAGATGGGGGTTTTCTTCAATCCATTGACATCTGTAGCAAAACACATGGATCTGCAATCTGTAACAAATCAGAGTTGTGATTTATTCAGAAAAATAACAAGAACAGAAGAGATTCTTAGCATTTAGCAACAAACGAAATCAACATCTCGGGGCGTCAAAAAAGAAACGGAAGAATAAATAAGCAGATAGTAGGGCATGTACAATGGTTGATAAGATAGTCTTATCTTAAGTTTTGCATGTAATTTAGAGATGACAAAAAAAAAATCTATAATGAATCATCTCTTAGCCTTATCTTCAATAACTAATTATTCCTAAAAACATGATGAGACATATTATGCTAAGAGATCATCTTTTGTCTTCTCTTCACCTCATCATTTATCCTATGTGACATTACTAAGATAGAGCCATTGTAGCACCGGAGAAACACATCAGCAAATCCAGAAAACATCATTGCCCAAATCGGGGCCAGGCGAAAGAGGAAGATAAAAATGAGCAGACAGATGGGAGAGATTGTCGGCCTAGTCGAAGCAGGCGGCTGTTGACCACGTCGGGGTCGGGGGCACGGAATAATACGATGCGATTGTATTCGGGGTGTACACTGGTTTGGAAAAAAGAAGGAACGATTTTCAGGCCTGAGACCTGGTGGGCAAGCTGGCTCGGATCCCATGCGATTTGTGCGAGCGAGATTGGCGTTGCGCGCGCATAGCGTTAGGAATGGCCATATTCGGGAGATATTCACGGATCTGGGAGCGGTCGTGAAATCTTGTCCGCGCAGCGCAGTTCCTATTCTACCTCTCCTTCAATGGAGGCTGCTGCGGGTGTGAGCGCCGCCAGTGATGGCGGGAGGCGCCCGCTGCGGGTGTTCTTCCTGCCCTTCTTCGCGCGGGGGCACCTCATCCCGCTGACCGACCTGGCGTGCCGCATGGCCGCGGCGCGGCCAGCGGAGGTGGAGGCCACGATGGTGGTGACGCCGGCCAACGCGGCGCTGATCGCCACCACGGTCACGCGCGCCGTGGACGCGGGGCACGCGGTGCGCCTGCTCCGCTACCCGTTCCCGGACGTCGGCCTCGAGAGCGGGGTGGAGTGCCTCGGCGCCGTCGCCAAGCACGACGCCTGGCGGGTGTTCCGCGCCGTCGACCTCTCGCAGCCGATTCACGAGAAGCTGCTCCTGGAGCACCGCCCCGACGCCGTTGTCGCCGATGTGCCCTTCTGGTGGGTCACGGACATCGCCGCGAAGATCGGCGTCCCGCGCCTCACGTTCCACCCCGTCGGCATCTTCGCGCAACTCGCCATGAACAACCTCTACGCCATCCGCTCGGACATAATCCGGGACGGCGTTGCCGCCCCGTCAGTGATCGTGCCGGGGATGCCAGGGAAGGAGATCGCCATCCCGCCGTCGGAGCTCCCGGAGTTCCTCCTCCAGGACGCCGTTCTTTCTATGGAGTGGGACAGCATCAAGGCGGCCCAGCTCGCCGGCTTCGGAGTGATCGTGAACACCTTCGCCGACCTCGAAAAACCGTACTGCGACGAGTACAGGCGCGTCGACGCGCGCCGCGCCTACTTCGTCGGCCCCGTCAGCCTGCGGTTGGACTCCGCCGTGCACCGGGGCGGCGATGGCAACGTGGACTGTCTAGAGTGGCTATCGACCAAGCCGAGCCGATCGGTGGTGTACGCCTGCTTCGGGAGCTGGGCTTGCTTCTCAGCGCGCCAGATCCGCGAGCTCGCGCTGGGGCTGGAGGCCTCGAACAAGCCATTCCTGTGGGTGGTCCGCTCCGAGGACTCCGACGGCCTGTGGGCGCCGGAGGGATGGGAGCAGCGCGTTGCCGACCGCGGCATGGTCGTCCGAGGGTGGGCACCGCAGCTGGCGGTGCTGGCCCACCCGTCAGTGGGCGTGTTCCTGACGCACTGCGGGTGGAACTCGGTGCTGGAGGCTGCGTCGGCAGGCTTGCCGGTGCTGACGTGGCCGCTGGTGTTCGAGCAGTTCATCAACGAGCGGCTGGTCACCGAGGTGGCGACGTTCGGTGCGCGCTTGTGGGACGGCGGCAAGCGCAACGTGCGAGTGGAGGACGCGGACACCGTGCCAGCAGAGGCGATCGGTCGGGCGGTGGCCGGGTTCATGGAGGGCGGAGAGCGGTGGGAGAAGATGAGGGCAAGAGCAGGGGAGCTGGCTGAGAGGGCGCGTGCCGCGGTCAGCGAGAACGGGTCGTCGTGGCGCGATTTACACCGCGTGATCGACGATCTGACTGAGGCTAATGCCTCGAGGGTTCGCAGCAACGAGGACTCATAGCCACACGCGCAGTGTAATTTAGTTTCATGATGATAATTTGTTTTTGTTTTCTTTCACTAGGAAAAGTGCCCGTTGTAAGGGGGAGAAAATTATATATTATATTAAAGGGAATAGGTATTTTTAGCCTGAAATTGCTATTTTACATTGGGCTGCGCTATGCGTCAGCCGGCGGATCTTTTCCGCCGCCTCACCAACCGTCATATGTACAATCATCGAGCGTCCAACGTTGTTCTCATTATTGCAACAAGGGTTGTGCTGCAGAATACTTTGCAATAAATATTATGTTGCAGAAATCTTTTGCAACATAGGTAATGTTACAGAATTTTTTTTCTTCACTGTTTTTGCAACATGCGTGTTGTTGCAGGAAAAAAATTGCAACAAAGACAATGTTGCAGAAAAAAATTGTAGTTTTTTTTGTCTTTATTTTTTGCAACATGGATGTTGTTGCGGAAGGCAATTTTGCAACACACATAATGTTGCAGAAAGATAGACACAAAAGACACGCATACACGTGTCACATAGAGGAGGTGGCGGATCGCACGGGAGCGATCCGCCGGCTGAAGGTAAGCATTTCCCTTTTACATTAGACATGAAATAGTTAACTCACATCTAAGTCTACAACCATTAGATAGAACTTTCAGATTCGTGCTATTTCTTCAGGCCGATGCGTTCTTGTTTCACGTGGCTTGGGCTTGTCAACCCAGGTGGCTCGTGTTTTATCTTTTGTTGTGTTGTTAGCCATGAGCTTTGTGTCTTTTTATACTAGTAAGCTTGCACGTGCAACGCACGTTAAATATTGACCACAAATATATAAATTTGATTAAGACACAATGTTGTTATGTCACTCAAGTAGTTTTTCGAGAATTGAGACATCATGTGATCTAATAGGCTGTAAAAGAAAAAGAAATCTAGTTATGATTGAAAAGCAACCTTGCATTCTGTTCAGTACGTGGAGATGCAACTCTACAATTGGTCTAAATATCATTGTGTAAGCAATGGATAACTAAAACCTGGGGAAAAAGATGAAGAGATAGTTAAATCAACAGATACTATATAATATGAGGTTGCTAACCAAATGCTTATATAAACCTGCAAATGGCCTTGAAAAGGTATTATGAATTTTCCGGTAGTCAATTACGTGTTACAGATAAGCATAACTCACACTTGAACGACTACTAAAATACGAAGCAAATGTCTCACATAAAAAAAATTAATGGCATTGAACCAATATTCTGAAGTAAATCTTAACACGAAATAATTTTAAGCGGCCACTTTTGACAATCAAAGGAGCTAGCTCTATTCTGAAGGAGTAGCATTACAATTTATGACATAGCCTCCGGTCACTAACCTGCAGGGGCAGGTTTGTACACAGGTGTGCTAAAAATTAACCTATCTAAGAAGAAAAGACAGAGTAAAAGAATAAAAAGCTTGGCTCAACTCAATTTCTGATAGGAAACCGGTAATCTCCATCTATTATGTTTTCTTGAGTTCCACATCTCCACCGGTACCCGACAATCGGATTCAAAGGCAACATTAGGCCATCCTTCCTTGTTTTAATAGCGATGTAGTAATATAACAGAGGCAACAGAGATGTCAGACAAAAAACAAACTGAAACTCTAAATAGATTATGCATGTTTGGTCTTTAAATGGGGAACATTTCCCTGATTCTAAGGGAGATGTAGCTGGATGATGATTCTCCATCTGTGACAGGCTAAAACCATGGGGAAGTAATGAAATCAGTAGAACAATGTCCATACTGAGAAGCTATTGAATGTTTTTATTCCAGCTTGACATCTACATTGATCTGGAATGCAGACTTTCCCTCATACATTGATAAGATCGACCAGACTAAACCAGCCTTGAAAGGTTCCATCACAACAGTTAACCTAGATGGAACACTATATATAGAAAAGGCATAGGGATCAGGCAAACAGAAGTTCTATAGATTGCTTTTCTGTCACAGGTCATAACAAGTAACCTGAATGATAAGCCTTGCTTTCATTACAAGTTCTACAGATTGCTTTGCTTTAAAAGGTCTCAAGTATGATTGTTTACAAAAACTCAACAAACAACACTATTTGGTCTGATGGTTAAGAAAGAAAATAGTCGATAAGTTGTTGGAGCTCAGTTGATTGTCCTCATAATCCTACTGCAAATTGACTTGTGCATCAACCTAAATACTTATGCATGTCTATCTAGCTGTGTACAATTAAGTATGCGAAAAACAACACATTTTAGGCATCAGTGCCAACTGATCCCTCCAATATGATATTAATTCTACAAATGGAAATGATAAGGTTTGTTTTTCTCAAGCCGAGGGCATAAGATGCAAGAATAAAGAGATAATGTTAGTCTCTGTTCATCATCTGAAAGGCTGGTAATCCAGCTATACTAAATCCAACTAAAAAGGCCAACAATAATAAATAGGTAAGCTGCTCACTGCTCAAAGCTTCATGCATATATTCTCCATGGCTGCCACGGTCTCATTGCACTTGAATAAAAAAAAAATTTACATGAGTCACCAATGACATCGCTGAACAGATCATACATAAGTCAAAAGGATGCAGCATACATGGAGAGAAAAATATGCATAGAAAAATGGCAGGTGCATATCCCATACTTAACCACTACCAAAATACCAAATAATGCTGATCCAATCTAACCAAACTCTACTCCTTCCAGCAACAAGCTACATTTGAACTGAATTGCACAAGCAACTAACCTTCTAACCTTCTTGGAAACCTGGATCACCTCCCTGAACCTTGGGTGCACATTAGGGCTTATCTCCATGGGCCTGTTCAAAATCATGTGAACATAGTTAGAGCATCTACTTTAGTTCAGCTAAATATGGTACAACCAAGTATAGATATCCTATATAGAATTCTGAACTTAAACTACCTTGTCATTCTTTTGATTCCAATCTACCGACCTTGATCTGGTTTGAGGGCTTCTAGATCATGTTTAGAAATGTCATCTTGTAAACATTTTTAAGCAGGAACCAAGGAACTTAGTGTAGTTATAAAGACACCATGTCAGACCAAGCAACAATGCCAGCTCTAAACGCGGTCACCTTTTTTCAACAGGAACTCAGTTCATGTACAATCCGAAAACATGCACTTAAGCTCCCTTCCATCCTGCAATCCAAAAAACATGCACGTAAGTTCCCTTCCATGTGCAATCTAAGAACATGTACTTAAGCAGGCTACTCTAAAAACCTGCACTTAAGCAGCTCTAATCCGTCTCTACTCCAGCTCCTTCCTTAATCCACCACCTGCTCCAGCTCCTTCCTCAAGCTGCCTCGAATCCCTTGTACCGCATATCCTGAAACAAATCATCATCAATAAACTTTAGTATCTTCGATGGAGAATTATGGAGGTATACTCTACCGCAAAGTACCGACCTGAAGTTGAGTAGTGGCCTTAGAAACATAGATCTAAAACTGGTAGACTCAATAGTTGGTAAGAAACTCTCATATAATTAGAGAAAAGGTATGCAAACTTTTTAAGTTAGCAAGTGCAATCAGCTAGCACCATGGCCGTCTCTGTTTGTGTTCGTCGAACATGCTACAATATAGTACAAAATAAATAATTTTGATGAATACAGAGTAATAATGAGTGAGCAGAAGTGTTAAGCTTAATCAATAAAAAGCCTAAAGCTCCAGCCGATCCTAGTCCTGTCAATGTAAATGTATCATATTCTGTCTAAATTTTATGCATACCAATCTCTTCGTCATCTCGACTTACACCGCTAACTTATTAAAATCCTATACATCAAAATTTATGTCATGACAGTATCTAGCACTTAGTTGGTCTTACCTGGCTATGTCTGCGGGTCTGGCTGTCACATGGCCCTCCTCGGGAGAAGCACGTGCCAGCGCCGTTCATGCTGTCCATGGTGCAAGACCAGAAATAAGGAGGTGCAAGACCAGAAATTCATCCGGCAACAACTACCATTCTTCACAGTTGGAATAAGTTAACAGCCGCCACAAGTTGGAGGAATGAATTCTCTCTCTGTTGATCATCAAGTGTTACACATACAAGTTATATACACCGGGGCGCTGCCCGAGTCAGAAGGCACGCATGCCTTGATTCTACTTACATGGGCATGCATAACAGCACGTTACAATACAACTCAACACCCCCCCTCAGCCAGAACTCCATTGGCATGGACGTTGAGGCTGGATCTAAACTCATGGAACACCGAAGATGGCAAGCCTTTTGTGAACAAATCAGCAAACTGGGAGCTCGATGGGACATGCAATACACGGACTTCACCGAAGGCTACACGATCACGCACAAAATGGAGATCTATCTCGATGTGTTTGGTGCGTTGATGTTGAACCGGATTGCACGCGAGGTAGGAGGCGCTGATATTGTCACAATAGATGATGGTAGCACGCTGTGGTGGACACTTGAGCTCGTGAAGGAGTTGTCGTAACCAGCTTGACTCGGCAACACAGTTAGCAACACCTCGATACTCGGCCTCAGCACTGGAACGGGACACGGTAGCCTGCCGTTTGGAGGACCAAGATATGAGGTTTGAACCAAGGAAAACACAGAAGCCCGAAGTGGATTTTCGCTTGTCGGGGCATCCGACCCAGTCCGCATCCGTGTAGGCGATCAGATCCTTGGAGGACGACTTGTAGAATTGTAAGCCATAGTGGGAGGTGCCTTGGAGATAACGGAGAATGCGTTTGACGAGCTGCATGTGAGTGTCGCGTGGCTCATGCATAAAGAGACACACTTGTTGGACGGCATAGGATATGTCCGGCCGGGTCAAGGTGAGGCACTGGAGCGCGCCCGCGAGGCTGCGATAATATGTGGGGTTGGAGAGAAGCTGACCATCAGAGAGGGACAGCTTGGAGCTCGTGTCGATGGGGGTAGAGACGGGCTAGCAATGGAGCATGTTTGCACGCTCAAGAATCTCCAAGGTATACTGTTGCTGGCTGAGGAAGAGACCCGAGGAGGTTGGTGTGACGTTGATGCCAAGGAAATGGTGAAGTGACCCCATGTCGGTCATAGAGAACTCAGACTTGAGGGCAAAAATGATGTGGTGTGATGTTTGATGGGAGTTGGCTGTCAAAATGATATCATCCACGTACACAAGCAAGTAAGCAATGGACGTGCCATGGTGAAGTATGAACAATGATGTGTCACTCTTGGAGCCGTGAAACCCAAGGGAGAGGAGGAATGCCTGAAAGCGAAGAAACCACGTGCGAGGAGATTGCTTGAGGCCGTATAGAGACTTGTGGAGGCGACAGATGTGATCCGGACGAGAGGAGTCCACAAAGCTAGCCGGTTGAGAGCGGTAGACGGTCTCGTTGAGATCACCGTGAAGAAAGGCATTCTTGACGTCCAATTGATGTATGGGCCAAGAGTTGGATGTGGCAAGACTCAAGACCACACGGATGGTAGCCGGCTTGACCACCGGATTGAACGTCTCATCATAGTCCACACCTTCCCGTTGTGTGAAACCTCGTACCACCCAACGAGCTTTGTACCGTGCTAAGGAGCCGTCCATGTTGAACTTGTGGCGATAGATCCACTTCCCCATGACCACATTCACACCTGCAGGCTTAGGCACCAAAGACCACGTAGAGTTGTTCATTAAAGCATTGTACTCATCTAGCATAGCTTGTCGCCAATTAGGGTCTTTGAGTGTGGATTTGTAAGTAGGGGGAATGGGTGAGATGGAGGTGGATGAAGTGTCCGCAAGAAACAAGCGTCTAGGCATGCAAAATCCAGATTTAGAGCGAGTGGACATCTTGTGAGTATTATTTGGTGGTGCAACAGGTGCGGCACGGGGCGGTACGTGGTGTGGAGGCGTGCATGGGGGCGGTGATCCCGAGGAGGATTCGGTGGGGCTGGTGTCAGGCCGATCTGATCCGCTGGGCGCATGGAGCGAGGAAGATGCGGGCGCAGTGGAGCTGGCAGGTGCGGCAGAGGCGGGCGGGGATTGGGGGGAGGTGGACGTGGTCTGGGAGGTAGTGGTGGACCTGCTGGAGCGGCCGGTGAGATTGGGACGCGTGGTGGAGCCAGGCGAGGGGGGCGCGTCACGACGGGGGCGCACGGGCGTGCATGGTGAGGTGGGGCTGGTGGGCGCGGGATCCGAGGAAGGGGGATCGGGGCGACCTGGCTGCGGCGGGTCTGATGAAGCGGGATTGGCCAGGAACCTGGGAAGGGAGATTCGGTGTGCGGGATCGTCTATGGACGTGTGGGTTTGTGGCGGGGTGTACGGAAAACAGGTTTCGTCAAATATGACGTGGCGAGACACAATGACACGGCGCGAATCCAGGTCAAAGCATCGATACCCCTTGTGTTCGAGTGGATACCCTAGGAAGACGCAGCGAACGGAGCGAGGGGAGAGCTTGTGAGCCATGGTGGATGATGTGTGGGGGAAGCATAAGCAACCAAATACCCGTAGATGGTCATACGTGGGATGTGTGCCATGGAGAAGATAGTATGGCGTGACATTGGCAATGACACGAGAGGGGCGCCTATTGAGTAAGTATGTGGCTGTGTGGAGAGCTTCTACCCAGAATGGAGGGGTGAGATTGGCTTGAAAGAGGAGGGTACGAACAATGTCATTGGTGGATCTAATAAGGCGTTCAGCCTTGCCGTTTTGGGGCGATGTGTGCGAGCAAGAACAACGGTAGGCGACGCCGTTGGAGGAGAAAAATGTACGGAGGGAGGTGTTAATGAACTCTCCACCGTTGTCACATTGCATGGCTTTAATCACTACATTGTATTGGGTGTGGACAAAGGAGAAGAAGCGTTGCAGTGTGGTAGGCGTGTCAGATTTATGACATAGAGGAAAAGACCATGAGTAGTGGGTGTAGTCATCCAACACAATGAGATAATATTGATATCCAGAGAAGCTTACAACCGGTGAGGTCCACAAATCACAATGTATTAGATCAAATGGTGCAAATGATTTACTAAAAGAAGAGGGAAATGGGAGGCGAGGTTGACGACCAAGTTGGCAAGCATTACAAGGTGAGTGAGCCTCCTTATTACAATCGGGAAGAAAATCTTTAGCTAATGTGGAAAGAGATTGGACGCCGGGGTGCCCGAGCCGGCGATGCCACAAGTCTGCTGATGTGGTGGCAAGGAGAGCGGACGCCGGTGTCGCTTTATTGCCAACGAAAGGGTAGAGGTCGCCGTTGCTAATGGAGATCATGAGAACCCGCCGCGTTCGAAGATCCTTCACAAGAAAACCACAAGGGTAAAACTCAACGGAACAAGAATTTTCTTTAGTGAACTTGCGAACGGAAATAAGACTGGTGACTACGTGTGGACAAACGAGAACGTTTGTAAGGCGTAAGTCGTCTGGGGGAAGAGCAACAGAGCCAGTGGCCGTGACGGGAATATGGTGACCATTGCCGACAAGAATGCTAGTAGGTACATGCTTTAAAGAAGAACTAGACGAGGTAAGGTTACCTGGATTGCCGGTGATGTGGGAGGAGGCACCGCTGTCGAGGTACCACTCTGGCGACGGATTGGTTGGGAGGCCACCATTGCTGTAGGCGGCGTTTAAGGTTGGCAATTTTACCCATGGGTATGGGTACCCGCGGGTACCGTACCCGCATGGGTAGGGTATGGGCACACTTTTATACCCATGGGTAGTACTCATACCCTACCCGTTTAGTCATGGGTAGGGTACGGGTATAACCTTGTACCCGCCGGTATACCCATACCCTGCCCGCTTGTGAACTAATGTTAAGTTGTCATCAATTAATCATTAATTTTTCATGTGACTTGTCTACTCCTATTGACTTATGAGTATGTTGTACTCATCTACCTGTTATTGAGTTAAGATAACTGTTTGTTTTGTCAAATGTGCTATCAATGAGTGTAAAAATGTGAACAACTCGTGTAGTATTTGTTCTACCCGATGGGTACCCAATGGGTACGGGTATCCGTCGGGTATGGGTAAGGGTAAAGTTTCATACCCATGGGTACGGGTATGGGTAGAATTTTGTATCCACTTACTATACGGGTATGGGTATGTTATTGCTCTACCCTGCCCATACCCTACCCATTGCCATCCTTAGCGGCGTTCAACATGGCGATGTGCTCCCATGAAGGTGGCGTGGGTGGGTAGTATGGTGAAGGTGTAGAGGGCGCCGGCTGGTACATCGGGTATGTGTGGGCATGCGAGCCAGGCCGGGGGCCGAGAACCCCGGCGGAGTTAGGCGGCACTCATCCGGATCGAGGAGCGGGGATCGCCATGCCGTACGGGGCGAAGTAGCCCGTGAACGGAGAGAGGGCGGGCTGAGAAGACTGGCCGCGGCCACCAGAGTCGTTGCGGCCACGTCCACGCCCACGGCCGCGGTCGGCACCGTCGCCGTGGTTCTGCTGCTGAGCCTGCTGAGGCGGGGCCGGTGGGTGGTCAGAGCCGCGATCACCCGATCGGTCGCCGTGATCACCTTGGGAGTGGGCACCCGATCCAGAAGCGCCTCCGCTTGAAGGGGTGCCGCCAGGGAGAGCGAACGCCGATTCGCTCTCCTCGGCTGCACGTTGGGCCTGGGACTCCTCCCCCAGGACGACGCGGGACAACACGGCGTCGAAAGGCATGTTGGGCACCTGGTCGCCGAGGACGACACAGATGGTGCCAAGGAGCTTGTCGAGGCCGTGAAGAAACTGGGTGGTGAGATCCACCTCTTTGACGGCATGGTCGATCTCGGCAAGGCCGTCGGTGAGGAGCTTCATGCAGTGGGCATACTCGGTGACGGAAAGATCCCCTGCTTCAGATTACGGTACTGGCGGTTGAGGATCATGAACCGCGCAGCCCTGTTGGCGAGAAATAAATCTTTGATCTTTATCCAGACGGCGTAGGTGGTGGTAGCGCCGACAACGTGGTCAATGAGGGGATCGGCGAGGGTGGTGTAGATCCAGAGCGCCACATGGGCGTCTAGCTCCAGATAGTGGGCATCGGTGTTGGGTGGAGGGGGATGCTCGATGAGGAAGGTGACGCCGTATCGAACAAGGACCATGAGGAAGAAAGACTTCCACTTATGGTAGTTGTGATCAGCCGGATTGAGGAGGAATTTGATGTGGTTGTTGATATGATCATTGAAGATCGGGTGGAGAGGAGCAGGAGGCGGCGGCGCCGGAGCAGAAGAGGAGAATAGGGGGGCGAATTGGGAGGGGCCGGAGCTGCCGATCGTTCCGTGGTGGACGAAGGGAGTGGTGCCAGAGAGGGAGGGCGGCGAGGTCGCCGCGGATGTGGCAGGAGCAGTCGCCGTAGAGGAGAGGGAGCTCGGGGAGGTCGCGACACTGGTGGCGGCGGAGGAGGGGGAGCTGTCCTCAGCCATGGCGGCGAAGGAGGAGGGCCTGGTAACTGATACCAAGTTGGAGGAATGAATTCTCTCTCTGTTGATCATCAAGTGTTACACATACAAGTTATATACACCGGGGCGCTGCCCGAGTCAGAAGGCACGCAGGCCTTGATCCTACTTACATGGGCATGCATAACAGCACGTTACAATACAACTCAACACCACATCGAACCTGTGCTAAAATACATGACTTGCCTTCAGTTGCCTGGCTAACTATGGACACGTGAAATGAATAAGAGAAGATTGATAATTGCATAACCATGAAATTACAATCCTCTAAAACACTAAGCTCCCTAATTTTAGAGAGCCTACAATCAATTGAGAGCAACATTGCTGATTTGACCATCCGATTTTGACTCGGTCGCACCCCTGGGCCTGCACTGTTCTGTGGGGCCATGATGTAAGTGGCATGCTGTTGTGGGATTTCTGGTCTTTTCCCCTGCTGAAAGATGCGGCATGCGGCGAGGCGATGGTCGGTGATTCCTGCAGGAAGGAGAGGGGCTGGGGTGAGTTGCGGCGTAGTGCCCGGCATTTGTGGCTTGTTTCCCCCATCATTCTTACTGCTACTACTGGAGGTGGTCGGCCACGGGTGGCGCTACTCTTGCTTGGGCGTGGGCGCCACCGCTGCGGGGGTTCGATTCGGCGGCCTCGCTGGAGCCGCGTTGTCATATTTGGGAGCTAGACCTGGTCTTCAGTTTCGCTGCCACCTGTGGTCGTTGCGGTGGGAGGCGAGCTTCTTGGTCGTCTTCCTCTCATGTGCCTTGGGCCGCGGAGGTTCGATCTCCCCATCTCCTGACGCTCTCCATCCTCGTGCGTGGGCTTTGTCTGACCAAAGTGGTGTGTGGTCTCTTCGGTGGCGCTACCTCTGGTGGCTCGTGGCGTGGGGAGTTAATTGCCCAAAACCACGAGATTTGGGGTTAGGGTACTCCAAAACCACTACCTGGGTCAAAAGTAACGAAAACCACCACTTCTATGGCAAGTGAATAACAGATATCACTAAACACGCTGTGACCCACGGCTAACTGGGAATCTGACATGCCTGGCCCGCCTGTCGGGACCACGTGACCAGGGCTAATGGCGGAGGCCAAACGGCCGTTTCCGCCGCTCATCAACTATGCTGGCTCGCGTGCGGTAGGGCATTTCTCTCCTCTGCTCCTTCCCCTCTCGCGCCGCACCTGTCGCCGCCGTCGTCGCCGCCATCCGCCGCCGCACCGCCGACGGGAGGGAGACATGGTGTCTTGGTCTGATGGTTCTGGCTCGTCCTCGTCGTCTGACGATGATTATGTGAGCAAGGTAAGCTTCTGCTCATGTGCATCTAGCTTTAGGGTTAGGGTTCTAGGTAGAAAGGGGAATTTATGTTCCCTATAGAAGTTGAACACTTTTTCCTTATGTTTAGGCACCTGCGACCATGGAGTGCACGGAATGGTGTAGCCTGGCTCTGAATCATCCTGCACGTTGTGAGCATCGATCCCCCTGTGAGAAGTTGGTAGCATTTGAATCCACCGATAGCGGCAGGAGGTTTCTAGGCTGTGCACAAAAGGTAAGCTGGCAGTGCAATTAGGTGTTAAACTATACACATTTCATTGCTTGGTTGTTTTACTGATTTTGTGAAATATGTGAATTGTTATCTTCTTACATGACTGATAGAATTAGGTCTGCAATTAGGATGTTAAAAGTGTAGGCAGTTTTTTATGCTCTGGCCATAATTTTCTGTTCATAAGTCTTTACATAACTAGGGAGTGCAGACTGTTTTTTATGCTCTGGCCATTATTCTTGATATAAAATTATAAGTGTGCCATAAGTTTTCTTCATAATAATTTGAGCTCTTTAGTACATATCATTATTTTTGTTGTATATTACAAGTAGAACATTAGCACAATTAAATAGGTTCATTCATAGGATGGACCCAAGTAGAACATTAGCACAATTATTTGAGCTCAGTGCTTTTGCATTGTTATCAGAAAAATTGGTTCTACATTGGTTTTAATGTTATTTTTTTCACACATTCATAGGATGAACCCAAGTGCCCATATGTGGAATGGATTGATTCTGAGTGGCCAATCCCATTGAAGACAGCTTTAGCTAGGATCTAGGCTATGTATGAGAAGGGGTTGACTGACAGGTTGAGACAGAACGTAGTTAATGCTGAAGAAGTCTCCAAGGTACTGGAAGATAAGAGGAAGATGGAAAATGACCTGAGGTTCTTTAAAGTTGACTTTGCTAAAATGGTAGCTGACAAGGAGGATGCAATTGCCCAATTAGGCAATGCACAGATAGCTCTTAGTGACCTGAAGGAAGAGCTTCAGAAAAAGAACTTGGCTGTCAAAGCAGACACTAACATCCATCAGGTGCTAAGGGCCAAAGCAGAGAAAGAGAGAGACCAAGAGAAGCTAGAGAAGTTAAAGCTGCTGCAGGAGATGGACCAGATCAAGCAGGAGAGGGACAGGTTGTTGGAGGAGAGGGAGAAGTTCAAGCAAGAGAAAAGGCACCTGGAGTACACCATAGGTGATCTGTTCAAAGAGAAGGAGGCCACCAAGGGGAAGATTAGGAAGATCAAGGAGATAGTTGATGAATGATTTCATGTTGTTGTACTAGTATATGCTATTTGTATCACTAAAAATTTCTAGACATTTGTACTGAAATTGTGCTTCTGGTGAATCCAATTGTGCTACTGGATTATGCTATTAATGCCTCATTTGTGTCTGTTTTGTGTTTGATGAGAGTGCCATGTTCTTGACATATTAGTCATGTTCTGAGTAATATAATTATGCTAGGGTTTATAGGGTTTGGTAGTTGTTGAGGGCTCAATGACCTTACTTTTAGTTGGGTTTGTATTGTTGGGTAGTTGTCGAGGGCTCGATGACCCCTACTTTTTGGTAGGGTTTATATGGTTTGGTAGTTGTCAAGGGATCGATGACCTTACTTTTGGGTGGGTAGGCATGGTTTGGTAGTTGTCTAAGACCCCTACTTTTTGGTGGGTTCTATATGGTTGGGTAGTTGTCGAGGGCTCGATGACTAAGGTTGGGTAGTCATCGAGCCCTCGACAACTACCAAACCATGCCTACCCACCCAAAAGTAGGGGTCATCGAGGGCTCGATAACCCCTACTTTTTGGTAGGTTCAAATGACACACAGGGTTCACATAATCAAATGAAACACTTGTTCACATAATCAAATGACACACAGGACATAATAAAATGAAACACAGGTTGACATAGGT
The DNA here is from genome assembly GCA_011799875.1 of Thinopyrum elongatum. NCBI lineage: Eukaryota > Viridiplantae > Streptophyta > Magnoliopsida > Poales > Poaceae > Thinopyrum > Thinopyrum elongatum. Next base: position 471,699,968 of record CM022301.1, read on the forward strand.
TCACAGGACTCAAATTGAACAAAGGTTCACATGACTCAAATGGAACAGAGGTTCACATGACTCAAATAGTACATAGGTTCACAGTTCACACCACCCAAATGGAACACATGTTCACATGACTCAAATGAAACACATGTTCATATGGCAGATACATGTGTGGCATTCCCAAAAGTTTCAACCTTTTGCAGACATCAAATTTCAAACATTTCCACTGGCAGTGAAGTAGCTCTTCAGTCTTGCATATTTCTGAGCTTTCTTCCTTGTACCTATTCCAGCAGTTGAAACTCCTCCAACTCTTCCACCTCTCACTGATCTCATCTTTGTGGCAAAAGCAGAAGTAGATCTAGATGAAGTACCAGCAGAGGAACTACCAGCTAGAGCCCTTGTTGCTGGCCTTGGTGCTGTGAAAGCAGCCCTAGGTGGAGCCCTTGGTGCTTCTCCAGTTGGTGCCCTAGGAGCAGCATGTTTCTATTCTTCCTTAACTGGAGGTCAGCTCTCAAAGGTTGTGAACATTTAGTAAACCTATGGCCCATTAAGAATCTTTTGATTGTAGCCATCCTAGAAGAATCTTTTGGTTTAGGCACTTCAAACCTGCCCTTCTTCTTTTTTTCTTCTTTTCTTCCACTCTGGTCCTCTTTGTGGAAAATAGGAGGATCAATATCAGGTTGCTCTGTCTTGACCCAAGCATCTTCTCCTGGAACTGGATACACTATAAGTTTATATGACTCCAGGTACATTGATTTCTTGAAGAATGGACTGACAAAATCCTCAGGTTGCATCTTGCCTTTGTAAATAGCACTGCAAGCATGGTTGCATGGACACCCTGACATGTCCCACTTCCTGCATCCACAAGTGTGCTCAAGAAGGTTGACAGCATATGTCTTTGGGCCACTGGTGACCTGTCACAAGTTTGGACCTGCCCTAATTGCTTTGCAATCTCTAGCATACTTCTTGCTGAGCTCCAGTATCCCTGCATAAGTTGGAGCTATTTCCCATCTGGCATTTTCTGCACCTTCTCTCTTTCCATCAAACCTGACTAGGAACTTGTCTTTGATTCCATTTATCATTGTCACAATTGGTTTGTTTCTAACATCTAGGATGTATTTATTGAAAACCTCACTTATGTTGTTAACCACTAGGTCTGTTTTGCAATTTGTGTCCATTTCATGCCTAGCCCATGTGTGTACTGGAATACCAGATAACCACCTCCAAGCACTCTCACACTCATTCTTCAAATTGGCCATGGCAACATCAAAACCATGTTTTGTGTATGAATAGCTAGCACTGTCCATGCATTTTTTCAGATCTTCACCCCTAAATCCAGCTCTTTGGAAATTTGCATAAATGTGTCTTAAACAAAATCTTTGTGGGCAATTTGGAAATACAACATTGATAGCATTAAGTAGTCCCTGCTTACATAGTAAACCTAAATGTTACTAGCAGAGCAAAGCTACACAGTTAACCTAAATGTTACTAGCAGTGACTACACAGTTATGTCCACAATAGTAAACAACAACAAAGCTGCACAGTTATGTCCACAATAGTAAACAACAGCAAAGCTACACAGTTATGTCCACAATAGTAAACAACAGCAAATAGAACATATAACTGACCTTCTGCCTATCTGACATGATGGTGTATTTGCCAAATTTGCCCTCTGTGCCTCCTAGAGCATACTTGAGTTGAGTGAGAAACCAACTCCAGTTTGGTGTGTCCTCCACTCCTACATTTCCAAAGGCAATAGGATACATGTTGTTGTTGGCATCACTACCAGTAGCTGCTAGGATTTGTGCTCCAGTACTGAGCTTAATGAAGTAACCATCCAAACCAATGAAAGGCCTACATCCATTTAGAAAACCCTCCCTAGGTGCATTCAGACATAAGAAAAGACCATGGAATCTAGGACCTGGATGTGGGTTTTCATATGTTCTTTTTGGAGTGACAGTTGTCACAATGCATCTTGAGCCTGGATTGCATAACTTAACAGTTTCAATGTAATCAGACAACCTGTGATATTGTTTCTTATGATCTCCCAAAACAATTAGCTTTTCTTTCTTCTTAGCTCTCCATGCCATCATCTTGGGAACTTCAATTCCAAATTTCCTCTTTGCCTTGTCTACCAATGCTGGCACAGTTGTGTTTGGGTCTGATCTAATAGTCTCTAGGAAATGGTTTCCTAGCCACTTTGAACTCACTTTGCTATGACTGTCACTAGTTGGACAAGTATGTTCTGCTCTAAACTTCTTAATACAAAATATTTTCTTATTCTTGATCTGAGAAGCAACAATGAAAAAAGGACATCCCTTTTCCTTGTGATCACACCAGGCAATAACCCTGTCTTTGCAGTTCCTGTGATATCTGAAAGACCTGAGCTGCTTGATATGAAAGTTAACAAGAGCAGACCTAAAGTGGTAGACATCTTTGAAACAGAGCTTCAAACATAATTGCTGCTTTGGATTGAGTCTGCTTTCATCATACCAAATTCTTTCCTTTTTCCTCTCTGCTCTTGTTTTCCTTCCTGAGGGAATAATGAAGGACATAGGCTCATTGCCATCATCATCCTCTGAATCCAATAAACCAAGATTTGCATCTTCATCATCTGAAGGAAACCAATCAGGCTCAATTGGATCATTTGCTGATGAGTGTGATCTTGATGTTGGTCCTACTCTCTTTGCAATTTTCAGAACAGGTACACTCAAATGTTGTTGTTCATCTTCATTTGCATCTTCTTCAGTCTGGTCTTCCTCTTCAACATCTGGAACATCATAAATGTCCTCTGGTTCAGTGTCACCCTCACAGTGCAATGCTGCTGCCTTCTTCATATCTGCTATAGTTGACTGCAAATCACCTCCATCTTCACAAGAGCTATCATCTGTACTTTCTATACCAGCTACATACTCTCCACTATCTTCAATTTCTGAATCCAGTTCCATGTCTGAATAATTGCCACTGTCTTCTCTGAAAGTTATAGTTTTCTAGCTGGGGAGGTGGCATTGTTTTGATGGGCTCATAGTTTACACTCTGCTGTGTGCCCATCAGTAAGCAATCATCTGTGCCTGACAAACTACAGCCAATGTGATCAACAAAATCTTTATGTCCCACACCTTCTTCATTGACTGCAAACAGTACAGGAGGATCAATGGTGTATTCTTCATCACATATCTCTGTTGGTACTGCTGCTGCTGCTGCTGGTGCTGTTGCTGCTGGATGGACAACAATTGCCTGCTGCCTCTTGCCCTTAATAACTGACAATCTGATTCTCTTGCTGTCTTGGTATTCCCTCAGCATTTCATCCACCTTAATCTGATTGTCTAGAAGTTTAAAACCATCCAATCCTATGCCATCAATACTCATGTAATACATATAGTCTGATTCACTGTAGCCATTCTCAATCAGCAATGCCATAAGATAGAAATGTCTTATGTCTTTCCTATACATCTTAGTCTTCATAAATTTCCACCCTTGAAAATCAATGTGAACGTCCCACTGCTCATATTTCAACCTACAATACCAAATAAAAGTACATGTAAATATAAGCTATATTTATGAGATGGCAAAACAAACAATATTCATAACTACATTGTGAGGCTAAGTTCTAGCTAGCTTGTTGAACTAAAAAAGCTGAATGAAACCCTAATAGACAGACAAACAATAATCGCAACTACTACATTGTGAGGCTAAATGAAACCCTAAATCAACCTAATACACTAGCAAGTAAATCAAATGACAGAGAGGTCACATAGAGGTCGTACTCGTCGCCGGTGTTACTACGGCCGGCTAGTGAATCAGCCCGCGCCTGCGCAGCCACTTGCGCAAACGCCTTCTGCAAACGGCACGGAGATGGTGGCTCTTCCCCCCCAGATTGGGCTTCGGCGCCTTCAACGTCCACGGATCTGGATCTGGAGCCACCAGTTGCAGCGGGCGCCACCACCGCCGCCACCGCCGTTGCGTCCGACCAGGACCTGCGTGCGTGGCACGGCGAGGGCGGGCCGCCGGCAGGTGAAGAGGAACCACCGTCGCCACCACTGTCCACATCGCTGGTGTTTGGGCAGACGCCATTGTTTCACGCCTAAGAGGGAAGGGGGGGGAGTGAGAGCAAGGGAAAGTGAAGAGGGCAAGCCAGCAGAGTTGACAAGCGGTGGAAACAGCCGTTTGGCCTCGGTCGTTAGCCCTGGCCATGTCGGTCCGACAGGCGGGCCAGGCATGTCAGATTCCCAGTTAGCCGCGGGTCACAGCGCGTTTAGTGCTTTTTGTTACTCACTTGCCACAGAAGTGGTGGTTTTTCGTTACTTTTGACCAAGTTGGTGGTTTTGGAGTACCCTAGCCCCAAATCTGGTGGTTTTGGGCAATTAACTCTGGCGTGGGTGATTGCCCGGCGCGTAGCAAATCCGGCGGCCATGAGCAGAAGAGGTGGTTCTCATGTGGTGGAAGTCATTCCCAGCACCGGCAAATAGCAGATCCAAAAGCTCACCCACTGTGGCACCCCAGCTCAGAGAGACCGGAACACCCCGTATTCCAGCCCAGAGATTAAGTCTTCTGGAATACAGCATTGCTTGACATAGAACAAATCAACTCTTTATTACAAATGATACGGGTACAAGGGTTTCGATATCACCACAAATTACATCGGCACGGCGACACTACGCCTCCTCAGGTTGCTCTATGCTAGCAGCAGAACAACTCGAAGCAGTGGAATAACTTCTAGCAGCGGAACAACGACGACAGCGATGGACTCCACTCCGCAGGGACTCTGGCTGGGACACGATCTAGCTAGCAAGAATGGTAACCACGACAAGCAATCAATCACGGCATCACCTGCAATCTGGCATGACACGCCAGGTCAGTACATTGAATGTGCTTACAAGCTCACAGCAATCCAAAAGCAATCAAGACAAACAACATCATGACATTTACAGGTTAAACATTGATGAGCATGATACAACATGGCATGTACATGGTGAACAAGATACCGCTAGGATAACATTAGATGAGCATTGCATGAACCTGTTGAACATAACACATCTAGCATCATATGAAATGAGCATGGCAATGTTACTCATGATATGCACAAAATGATACTAGCATGCAGCATACTTAACATGATCCAGTTACTCTGTTCGGGGTTACCTCGTAACCACCACATATACCACTTACCATCATGGATATCACACGATCACCTCAGGATCAAATCAAGCTTGGTATTAACAATACCATAGTAATCATTATATGACAACAAGGAGCTTGACCTTTACCCGTGATTATCGCATAACACCACAAATATCAACCAATCTCGGTATCCATGATCCCACTGTGATCCTCTCCTGATCACATAAAGATCAACCAACTTCTTTCCTCATCGAACTGGGTTTATTATTATACAGGTTATTATTACTGTTGACACATAGTGTGACCTACTATGAACTGGGACCATATCCGCGGGCACGGCTATCGATAGATTATACACTCTGTAGAGGTTAGTACACTGTACCCACACTACGGAACCCAAGGCCTCGTGCTCCCATTCGGGTGGACCAACGGTATTTCGACAAAACCGATCTACTACATGACACTCTCCCGGCCACTCCGACAAACTCCCCTTTGGGCTAAGTCATGGGTGGCCCCAATGTCACCTCATGACACCCAACGGCCACCGTCGTGGCAAAAAACAAACGGTCCCAAACGGGGACAATGGATCCATACAACTCGGGCACACAAGGCTTATGTCCGCCTAACTGATCAGGGTAGCGCGCGCCCATAACCTTCCCTAGTTGGAGGAACCGGCGAGAGGCATGACAATAGACCCAGTCAGGGCCTCCCATAAGACAAGTGTGGCTGCACTGGTCAGTTCGATTTCAATGGCACTATGACTCAGCCAACAGGTGTTCAAGTTCAATTAAAGTCCGGTTAAACTTGAATGCAAATGATGCTGAGTCATACAATATAACATGATGAACTGACCATGATAACATTGCGAACATGGATGGGAAAGCATAATCATTCAACATCTCAACAGTAGTGAAACATTAATACCGATGATGATGGACATGAACAAATAGTATAACATGATCACATAAGAGCATAGCATGATCATTAACATCAAAATAATTATTTGACTGAAGTATAACAAGAGCATAAGCAAGTAAACATCTACTCAACTAGATGCAATTGATCATAGCACAAGCATAAGCATGCAAACACGAACATGAATAAATCATTCACGAAATAATAGCATGCACAAACAAAGTAAAGATTCAAGTTGAAAACCAATGCTATCGCAATGCTATCATGCAAGTGGATGTCATGGCTTGCCTGGAGAGGAAGGGTACACCGGGAAGAAGTGTGGGGAAGCCGCGGAAAGAATCGCCGGAAACACTTCTCTCTCGAAGGGGCTGATTAAAGGCAAGGGCATAATGGTCATTTTTAGAATGTCACAACATAGTGAAAATGGTACCAATAGATAGGGCTCGACGAGACGAGAACGTGGGCTTTGGATTCACCTGAATCGGAGTTATGGGTGAAAAGATACGAGAGGTTGAATACCAGGGACCAATAAGTAAAAAGTTTCCCCACAAACAGGCCCCTAGCTGAAAAACAGAAAGCGCCTTTGCGGGAAATACGTCTTCTGCACAGGAAAACAACTTCTCAACCAAAGTATATTCAAAATACGCTTTCCCTAAATGAAAATGTATTTACAGAAAAACAGTTTCCACTTAAAACAGAGATGGGCCCGACCCATAGTCACTTACAAGCGGGGACCAGGGGCAGGGGGGTCTGGCGCGGTCATCAACTTTCTCCTCCTGTTCCCCCGACAGGAAACAGAGGAGGGGGCGACGCAGAGCACTGCCGGCGGTGGTCCGGCCGAGCGGAGAGCACCGGCGAGCTCGGGAAGCCACGCCGCTTCCGTCCAGGGCCTCACACGCGCCGGGGAGAGGCTAGGGCGACGGTGACGAGGAGCAACAAAGAGGGGGCGGGCGGCGGCCGGACGAGGGGCACGCGGCCACGGGGGACTCCGGCGAGGGGCGAGGGGTTGGGGAGGCTCAGAGGGATGAGGAGAAGAAGATGGCGAGGTCAGGGAGGAGTGGAGGGGCTCGGTTCGCTCGATTTCCGCGGTGGCTGGAGGTGTCTGCGGTGAACAGAGACGAAGCGAGGCCGTTTCGGTGGACTAGAGAAGCGGGGAAGAGAGCGGGGAGGTGCGGGAGAGGACGGGGGTCTACTTATAGCCGCGGGGAGAGCTCGGGAGCGCTCTAGAGAGCTCGGCCGACCGAACAATGGAGGGCAGAGGAGGTTAGTGGCACGGGCGAGCTCGAAAGCGACACAACGGCGGTGAGACAAGTTGGGGTAGGGGCACGGGATGACGCATGGGATCACGGGGAAGCTCCAGGACACGGCTATGTGTCGAGGCGACGAGGGAACGGACGAGCACAGCGCCACGGTCGGCCAGAGCACGATGTTTGGCTTGTCTGCCCCTTGGTCACCGTGTAAACACGGCAATGACACGTGCTCTGGCTGCCAAACGATGTCTGGGCGATAGACCAAACTACCCTGAGTGCCATGGAAGGAACAGCCAAGGGCAGAGGCAAAGAAGAGAAATGCACTTGGCTCCAAAGCAGATCAACAGCAAGGTGTTTGTGCTGTGGTGAGGAAGATATAAGAGGGGGTAGACTTGGGGCTTTGGCATGATGTGATCAGACACTAAGATGATCACCTCTGCAAATTTGCCGCTCATTAGAATGAAGATAAATGGTACCTGCTGTAGAATGTGCCCCACTGGTCAGAAAGAAAAAGCATGAAGTAGCACTCACATGGATGATTGGATTAAGCTGATAATGGTCATGGAATGATGATATGTCCATATGAGGGTGCCATAAAATTTTCATACCATTTGGACAAGCCAAAATGGTACTTGCTTCACAATGCAGCTCTCTGGACAGAATTTAAGAAAAATTGCTGAAGGCAACTGGATAAATGAAATGGTCCAAAAATTTGTGGAGAGAGTTTATATGGGTAGGAGCATGCCCTGGTAAATTTTCAGCAAAAATGAAGCAATATAAAATATAGTTGCTTCACAACCTGAAAATCTGACCAGAAGCCAAGATTTGATGCTGAGCTGACATAGAGTGACGAAATGAGCCCAAATCTTGAGGAGAGTGATTATTTGATCATATGAAGGACCTTGAAAAATTTCAACTCATTTGGATTACCCTAGTTATTACTTCCTTCACAAAGGCTTCCCTCAGATGGGAACTTTGAAAAATTGCTCAGGAATATTCACTAGGCAAATTGAGTTGAATTTTGATAGGAGGCAATGATATGGACATGAAAAGGTGTCCAAAAAGTTTGGGGTCAATCAAGCAAAGATAAATGACACTTCCTTCTCAAAAAGCCGCTTAGGGCAGAATGAGAAAAGGAATATTTGTGCATTATCTTTGATGATGCCAAGGAAGGGTTTTGACCTATCTGAGGAAGATATGACCCAAACAATTTATGAGAATTATTTGGGAATTTTGGTAGTGACAGAAATATAGGTTGTTTCACAACCTAGGGCAAAAAGGATTATTCCTTTAATAGAAAAAGGAATATTCCCAATAAAAAAGAATATTGGGATTGGGCTAAGATGAAAATGAGAAGGTCTTGAGATGGTTTTGAGGATGACAAGCCACTTGGGAGGGGAATCAAATGTGATCTCCTCAGGTTTCAAGTCCACAGAGCCACGAAAAAAGAAATCTCAAGCAAAATCCTCAAAAAATCAAAAGAAAAAGAAAGGGTCAAAATCCAGGGTGTCACAAACCTTCCCCCCTTAAAGAAATCTCGTTCTTGAGATTTTGTTGCTCAGGGAACAAGTATGAATATATCTGACTTTAAGGAAACCGTTTCCCACTCGGGTATCCTTTTTCCTGTATGATGTTCCCATAAAATTTCATATGATTGACTGTCTGGCTCTGGGGTGGTTTGGTTCACCGTATCTGACATTCTGACATGGTATTACCTCACATATTCATGTTCACACTGGATCCAATTTCTTTTATATCTGCTGACTTCACTGGGGTGCGAAAAATGATCATGGCTGCAACACATGCCCTTCTCACAAGTCCGGGAGTGGTTTCCGATGGATGTGTCACACTGACCACATTCCATGGAGTTGTGAACAGCTTTCTTGGTGGACACCAAATATCTTTCTCCTTGCATTGGGTCGCTCAAAAAGATGCATTTCCTCCGGGCTCAAAACAGTGTTGCGAATCATAACTGTTCTTTTGACTGATTCTGATTTCTCGCAGGGATGCCTGAATCATCTTGACTAGCTCCACTATCGTGAGTATCCAATCCGTACCAAAGATTTGACTATCGTCTATCGTGACCAGCATAAAGGGGTATGGCCTTGTAACGATAGTATCGATAGACTTGACTGACGGTGGAGGGCTTGGCCATATATCTTAATTCTTTGTGTGACCACAGGTACTGTCAGGGGAATTTTTTTTCGACAGGCGTACTTTTATCCTCATCTCCTGACATGGTAACATCGTTGAAATGGCAAGTTCATCTCCTCTCAAGTTTTAACCGTAGGGAAATGATCATCCGAACCCTTGCAAGAAATCGGCAAATAAATCAGTAGCCACCCGAACGGTCTTTACAACTCAGATCAGGGACATTACTGAAATAACTCAACCACGGCTCAAGACGGCCGAAAAGCAGCTCAGAGCATGAGACCGTGTTGATAAGAAGAAAGTGGCAGTTCCCTAAGACGGCCGAAAAGCAGCTCAGAGCAAAGGGCCACTGTCACAAAAATAAACTCAACAGCTGTCCGAGACAGTCGGAAAGCAGCTCAGAACCCGTGACAGTTGTTGAATAGAGAGAAATAAAGTCGGCATCCACCCGGGATGGCCAAAAAACAGCTCAGAACACAGGCGTGGTGCCGTCACCGAAGGAAAGTAGACAAGGGCTCATCAAGATCATATACCAGGTTCACAGCTCACTGTTGTCGTCAATCTTCATAGTCCTTTGTCACACCAAGGTGTATAACTGGCTTCCTTCTTTTAACAATACTCATGTGGTTGTCAGATTCTATTTACATCATCGTTCGAGTGACTTGCAAGACCTTGGTTGTATGCTCACAATGAAAGCATGTGTAGATGAGCATTTGGTTCCTATGGGAGACACTTGTGTCCAGACTGGCTCGTGTTCCTGACCAAACTGTTGTGGATCTGATTTTTGAGGTGCACTGCCATATGTTGTCAACTCGCGGTGTAATACCTTGTACCAGTGCCATACTGAGGAAGATTGGATGGCTTGTGTTGGAAATCATCGAGAGTATCTTACTGGGGAAGGCTGAATAGCTTGTGCTTGAAGCTTTCATTAGGGCAGCTTGTTGAGGAAGACTGGCTAGCGTACTTCAGAAGCTTCCCCCCTTAAAGACTTGCTGGGGAAGACTCGGTACCTTGTGCCGGAAACTTTTGCGGTGGCTTACTAAGGAAGACGGAGTATCTTACCCAGGAAGTCATCCACATATCGTGCTCGAGAAGATAGGGGAATCTTGCATGGTAAGCTTCTCGGGTAGCTTGCGAGGGAAAACTGAGTTGCTTACACCAGAAGCTTCTTACTGGGATATGTTGACTCAATGCCATATACATACCCTTTAATATTTCTGCTGCCGATTACTCATATGAAAAAAAGGCTGTTCGACTATCCTTCTTGCTGAGTATTGAATTCATAGTGCATTCTGACTTGCTTCCGGGGTATAGCATATTCCAAATCTTACTCATAACAGAATCAATACTTGTATATGAGCCGTACCTTTGACTCGAAATATATACTGTTGGTCTTGCACACAATCTGTCTTTCGGTTGATTTCATCATGATGATTGCACACTGATGTAGTCTTGATGCTGATAATCAAGCAAGGATATCATTTGCATTCAGACCAAATAGTGCCAATACAATACAGTCGGCTGAGAATTTCATAATATTTGGCTGAGCTTACAAGTATTTGAACTCCGTGCTGATTCTTTGGGTCCGGTGTCGGTGGACGAGCAACTTTAATAAGGGAAAAATAATGCAAGACCAAGGGCCCAAAGAAAGAAGAAAAAAAAGACTAAAACAAAGGCACCCAAAGCATACAAATAATATTATATTCAAGCAACATCACATATTACTGCTACTCACAACAATAATATTCACGCATACCTAAGCACACAAATCTCGCGGAAACTCCGGCATTTCGGTCTAACATGCTATGGCGGTGTGCATGAAAGTGAATCCAAGTGTGGAAGGAGTTGGTGTACACAAGGCTACAGCAAGTGCTGGCTTAACACAGGTCACATCTGGGCAGACACGGAGGTGAGGACGGACCTAGTGATTATGTAGCGGAACACGAAGGTTACAACCACATCATCATCAAGCGGACAGACGAAAATCGTACACGTCTAAAGAAGGGGGTGATAGAGTAGGATAGCGGTGAAAACAAGGCCTGCTGGCATTGCCCTTTTCTGATAGCAGAGATCAGTAAGGGTTGCCAACACGACGAGATGAATGGCACGATCCGGGATAGAAACATGCCTATCATCAAAATGATAGGGGTGACTGGCGGAAGGATAAGGATGTGATACCCGCAAATGGTGTTTGGAACACTTGGTGCCTGGGCATCACTCCGCTGGGACAGAGATGACGCCAAACACCGAGGAGCAGGTATGCAAAACTGGAGGGTGCAGGTAGTGGATCGAAACTGATGCCACCTACACTCACAAGATTAACCGTTAGTGACAAGATAATGAGTCTATATGCATGCTATGCGATAAACAAATGCAACAATCAAATGCAGCAGACTGACAAGACTCTATACTATCGTTTTCTAACGGTCGCATGAGCTAGGGCATCCTACAGCCAGACCTGCTCTGATACCAAGCCTTGTGGCACCCCGGCTCAGAGAGACCGGATCACCCCGTATTCCAGCCCAGAGATTAAGTCTTCTGGAATACGGCATTGCTTGGCATAGAACAAATCAACTCTTTATTACAAATGATACGGGTACAAGGGTTCCGATATCACCACGAATTACGTCGGCATGGTGACACTACGCCTCCTCAGGTTGCTCTATGCTAGCAGCAGAACAACTCGAAGTAGCGGAATAACTTCTAGCAGCGGAACAACGACGACAGCGATGGACTCCACTCTGCAGGGACTCTAGCTGGGACATGATCTAGCTAGCACGAACGGTAACCACGACAAGCAATCAATCACGACATCACCTGCAATCTGGCATGACACGCCAGGTCAGTACATTGAATGTACTTGCAAGCTCACAACAATCCAAAAGCAATCAAGACAAACAACAACATGGCATTTACAGGTTAAACATTGATGAGCATGATACAACATGGCATGTACATGGTGAACAAGATACCACTAGGACAACATTAGATGAGCATTGCATGAACCTGTTGAACATAACACATCTAGCATCATATGAAATGAGCATGGCAATGTTACTCATGATATGCACAAAATGATACTAGCATGCATCATACTTAACATGATCCACTTACTCTGTTCGGGGTTACCTTGTAACCACCACATATACCACTTACCATCGGGGACATCACACGATCACCTCAGGATCAAATCAAGCTTGGTATTAACAATACCGTAGTAATCATTACATGACAACAAGGAGCTTGACCTTTACCCGTGATTATCGCATAACACCACAAATATCAACCAATCTCGGTATCCATGATCCCACTGTGATCCTCTCCTGATCACGTAAAGATTAACCAACTTCTTTCCTCATCGAACCGGGTTTATTATTATACAGGTTATTATTACTGTTGACCCATAGTGTGACCTACTACGAACTGGGCCCATATCCGCGGGCGCGGCTATCGATAGATTATGCACTCTGCAGAGGTTAGTACATTGTACCCACACTACAGAACCCAAGGCCTCGTGCTCCCATTCGGGTGGACCAACGGTGTTTCGACAAAACCAATCTACTGAATGACACTCTCCCAGCCACTCCGACAAACTCCCCCTTGGGCTAAGTCATGGGTGGCCCCGATGTCACCTTGTGACACCCAACGGCCAGCGTCGTGGCAAAACAAAAACGGTCCCAAACGGGGACAATGGATCCATACAACTTGGGCACACAAGGCTTATGTCCGCCTACCTGATCAGGGTAGCGCACGCCCATAACCTTCCCTAGTTGGAGGAACCGGCGAGAGGCATGACAATAGACCCAGTCAGGGCCTCCCATAAGATAAGTGTGGCTGCACTGGTCAGTTCGATTTTGATGGCACTATGACTCAGCCAACAGGTGTTCAAGTTCAATTAAAGTTCGGTTAAACTTGAATGCAAATGATGCCGAGTCAAACAATATAACATGATGAACTGACCATGATAACAACACAAACATGGATGGGAAAGCAGAATCATTCAACATCTCAACAGTAGTGAAACATTAATACCAATGATGATGGACATGAACCAATAGTATAACATGATCACATAAGAGCATAGCATGATCATTAACATCAAATAATTATTTGACTGAAGTGTAACAAGAGCATAAGCAAGTAAACATCTACTCAACTAGATGCAATTGATCATAGCACAAGCATAAGCATGCAAACATGAACAAAAATAAATCATTCATGGAATAATAGCATGCATAAACAAAGTAAAGATTCAAGTTGAAAACCAATGCTATCGCAATGCTATCATGCAAGTGGCTGTCGTGGCTTGCCTGGAGAGGAAGGGTACACCGGGAAGAAGTGTGGGGAAGCCGCGGAAAGAATCGCCGGAAGCACTTCTCTCTCGAAGGGGCTGATTAAAGGCAAGGGCATAATGGTCATTTTTAGAATGTCACAACATAGTGAAAATGGTACCAACAGATAGGGCTCGACGAGACAAGAACGTGGGCTTTGGATTCACCTGAATTGGAGTTATGGGTTAAAAGATACGAGAGGTTGAACACCAGGGACCAATAAGTAAAAAGTTTCCCCACAAATAGGCCCCTGGCTGAAAAACAGAAAGCGCCTTTTCGGGAAATACGTCTTCTGCACAGGAAAATGACTTCTCAACCGAAGTAGATTCAAAATACGCTTTCCCTAAATGAAAACGTATTTACTGAAAAACCGTTTCCACTTAAAACAGAGATGGGCTCGGCCCATAGTCACTTACAAGCGGGGCCCAGGGGCAGGGGGGTCTGGCGCGGTCGTCGTCTTCCTCCTCCTGTTCCCCCGACAGGAAACAGAGGAGGGGGCGAGGCAGAGCGCTGCCGGCGGTGGCCCAGCCGGCTCCGGCCGTCTCCGGCCGAGCGGAGAGCACCGACGAGCTCGGGAGGCCACGCCGCTTCCGTCCAGGGCCTCACACACGTCGGGGAGAGGCCAGGGCGATGGTGACGAGGAGCAACAGAGAGGGGGCGGGCGGTGGCCGGACGAGGGACACGCGACCACGAGGCACTCCGGCAATGGGCGAGGGGTTGGGGAGGCTCAGAGGGACGAGGAGAAGAAGATGGTGAGGTCAGGGAGGAGTGGAAGGGCTCGGTTCGCTCGATTTCCGTGATGGCCGGAGGCGTCCGCGGCGAACAGAGACGAAGCGAGGCTGTTTCGGTAGACTAGAGAAGCGGGGAAGAGAGCGGGGAGGTGCGGGAGAGGACGGGGGTCTACTTATAGCCGCGGGGCGACATCGGGAGCGCTCTAGAGAGCTCGGCCGACCGAACAATGGAGGGCAGAGGAGGTTAGTGGCATGGGCGAGCTCATAAGCAACGCAATGATGGCGAGACAAGTCATGGCAGGGGCACGGGACGACGCAGGGGATCACAGGGAAGCTTCTGGACACGGCTATGCGTCGAGACGACGAGGGAACGGACAAGCACAACGCCGTGGTCGGCCAGAGCGCGATGTTTGGCTTGTCTGCCCCATGGTCATCGTGTGAACATGGTGGTGACACACGCTCTTGGCTGCCAAATGATGTCTGGGCGATAGACCAAACTACCCTGGGTGCCATGGAAGGAACAGCCAAGGGCAGGGGCAAAGAAGAGAAATGCACTTGGCTCCAAAGCAGATCAACAGCAAGGTGTTTGTGCTGTGGTGAGGAAGATATAAGAGGGGATAGACTCGGGGCTTTGGCATGGTGTGATCACACACTAAGATGATCACCTCTACAAATTTGCAGCTCATTAGAATGAAGATAAATGGTACCTTCTGTAGAATGTGCCCCACTGGTCAGAAAGACAAATCATGAAGTAGCACTCACATGGATGATTGGATTAAGCTGATAATAGTCATGGCATGATGATATGTTCATATGAGGGTGCCATAAAATTTTCATACCATTTGGACAAGCCAAAATGGTACTTGCTTCACAATGCAGCTCTCTGGATAGAATTTAGGAAAAATGTCTGAAGGCAACTAGATAAATGAAATGGTCCGAAACTTTGTGGAGAGAGTTTATACGGTTAGGAGCATGCCCTGGTAAATTTTCAGCAAAAAACAAGCAATATAAAATATAGTTGCTTCACAACCTGAAAATCTGACCAGAAGCCAAGATTTGATTCTGAGCAGACATAGAGTGATGAAATGAGACCAAATCTTGAGGACAGTGATTATTTGATCATATGAAGGACTTGAAAAATTTCAACTCATTTGGATTATCCTAGTTAGTACTTCCTTCACAAAGGCTTCCCTCAGACAGGAACTTTGAAAAATTGCTCAGGAATATTAACTAGGCAAATTGAGTTGAATTTTTACAGGAGGTAATGATATGGACATGAAAAGGTGTCCAAAAAGTTTGGGGTCAATCAAGCAAAGATAAATGACACTTCATTCTCAAAAAGCCACTTAGGGCGGAATGAGAAAAGGAATATTTGTGCATTATCT
This sequence comes from Thinopyrum elongatum, assembly GCA_011799875.1. Classification (NCBI taxonomy): domain Eukaryota; kingdom Viridiplantae; phylum Streptophyta; class Magnoliopsida; order Poales; family Poaceae; genus Thinopyrum; species Thinopyrum elongatum. The sequence goes on from CM022301.1 coordinate 471,715,837, forward strand.
TTGATGATGCCAAGGAAGGGTTTTGATATATCTAAGGAAGATATGACCCAAACAATTTATGAGAATTATTTGGGAATTTTGGTAGTGACAGAAATATAGGTTGTTTGACAACCTAGGGCAAAAAGGATTATTCCTTTAATAGAAAAAGGAATATTCCCAATAAAAAAGAATATTGGGACTGGGCTAAGATGAAAATGACAAGGTCTTGAGATGGTTTTGAGGATGGCAAGCCACCTGGGAGAGGAATCAAAGGTAATCTCCTCAGGTTTCAAGTCCACAGAGCCACGGAAAAAGAAATCTCAAGCAAAATCCTCAGAAAATCAAAAGAAAAAGAAAGGGTCAAAATCCAGGGTGTCACACCCACCTTCTCCCCTCAGTCCCCTACCACTTCACCATCTAGTTCGCGTGCCATGCGCCGTCCTTACCAGATCCGACGACTGCCAGATTCAAGCTCTCCACGGGTTGCCGGGATTTGGGCTCAACCAACCACCATGGCCCTCCTCATCCCCTGCAGCAACAAACTCCATCTTCGCTCATGTCATGTCTTACTGAATTGTAAATTCTTGTGGCCCAGATCTGGATGGTAATTTCATTGATCACCTAAAACAAATCAGATCCATTTTTCTGCTTCATGTGTGTTTGACCAATCTTTTATGAAGTCTGAGTAGATGACTTGTTATTTGTTTAAATTTCTTGGATTTATATTTTATACATTGATGGAGTAAATCTGGCTGTGTCAATGGCAGTCCATTCAAAAACTGGAAATCAATATCATTGTATTGCAGACCTAGGCTTGGCGAGCTTGTCTCCACGAACCAGAGTGCGTTTGTGGCTGGACGCTCTGTGCATGACAACTTCCTGCTGGTGCAACAGACAGCTCGATACCTCCACCAGATTCGCGCCCCGCGAGCTATGCTCAAGCTGGACATTGCCAGAGCTTTCGACTCCGTCTCTTGGGCCTTCTTGCTTGAGACCCTACAACACCTCAGCTTTGGGCCTCGGTGGTGCGAGTGGATCTCCATTCTTCTCTCCACGACCAAGACTCGGGTCCTCATCAATGGGAGGCCAGGACCACCGGTCCTCCATGCGAAGGGGCTGCGCCAGGGTGATCCCGTCTCCCCCATGCTGTTTGTCTTGGTCATCGATGCGCTGAACACTCTCATGCAGCAGGCGGTCAGCGTGGGGGTCCTTCGTCGGCTTACCACTAGACGGATTGCTTCGAGTATTTCCCTATTCGCGGACGACGTTGTCATGTTCTGCCACCCGGACGAGGGCGAGCCGACCACCGTCAAGGCCATCCTCCACACCTTTGGGCGGCATCCGGTCTCCACACCAACTATGCCAAATGCTCGGTCACCCCCATTCAGTGCTCCAATGATACGTCTCCAACGTATCTTCTTTTCCTAACGCTTTTCCTCTTGTTTTGGACTCTAATTTGCATGATTTGAATGAAACTAACCCCGGACTGACGCTGTTTTCAGCAGAACTACCATGGTGTTGTTTTTGTGCAGAAATAAAAGTTCTCGGAATGGAACAAAAATTTGTGAGGAATTTTTATACAAAATAAGAGAATTTTTGGAGCCAAGAGCCACCTGAGGGGGGCACCTGGGTGGGCACAACCCACCAGGGCACACCTGCCCCCCCAGGCGCGCCCAGGTGGGTTGTCCCCACCTGGTGGCCCCGCAGACCCTGAAACCGACTCTATAAAATCCTATTTTTCCAGAGAAAAATCAGGGAGAAAGAATTATCGCGTTCCGCGAGACGGAGCCGCCGCCACCTCCTGTTCTTCATCGGGAGGCCAGATTTGGAGTCCGTTTGGGGCTCCGGAGAGGGGGATCTTCGGTATTCGTCATCACCAACCCTTCTCCAGCGCCAATTCCATGATGCTCCCCACCGGGAGTGAGTAATTCCTTCGTAGGCTCGCTGGTCGGTGAGGAGTTGGATGAGATTCATCATGTAATCGAGTTAGTTTTGGTAGGGCTTGATCCCTAGTATCCATTATGTTCTGAGATTGATGTTGCTATGACTTTGCCATGCTTAATGCTTGTCACTTTGGGCTCGGGTGCCATGATTTCAGATCTGAACCGTTTATGTTATCACCATTATATCCATGTTCTAGATCTGATCTTGCAAGTTATAGTCACCTACTACGTGTTATGATCCGGCAACCCCGGAGTGACAATAGTCGGGACCACTCTCGGTGATGGCCGTAGTTTGAGGAGTTCATGTATTCACCGTGTGTTAATGCTTTGTTCTGGTTCTCTATTAAAAGGAGGCCTTAATATCCCTTAGCTTCCAATATGGACCCCGCTGCCATGGGAGGGTAGGACAAAAGATGTCATGCAAGTTCTTTCCATAAGCACGTATGACTATTTACGGAATACATGCCTACATTATATTTATGAACTGGAGCTAGTGCCGTATCGCCCTAGGTTATAACTGTCTCATGATGAATATCATCCAACAAATTACTGATCCAATGCCTATGATTTTCCTACATATTGATCTTGCTAAGTTACTACTGCTGCTGTTACTATTCCACTTGCTACATTATCACTGCTATCACTGTTACCATTACTATTGCTGCTGCTACTATTATCAAAACTATCATACTACTTTGCTACTGATCACTTTGCTGCAGATAATTAATCTCCAGGTGTGGTTGAATTGACAACTTAGCTGCTAATACTTACAAATATTCTTTGGCTCCCCTTGTGTCGAATCTATAAATTTGGGTTGAATACTCTACCCTCAAAAATTGTTGCGATCCCCTATACTTGTGGGTTATCAAGACCTTTTTCTGGCACCGTTGCCGGGGAGCATAGCTATATTTGTTGAGTCACTTGGGATTATTATCAATTATTCACAATGAAGAATCTGAAGGATGCTAAGACTAAGATTTTTTCCTCTAAGACGAGGGGAGGTAAGGAACTGACATCCAGCTCCGCTTTAGATTCACCTTCTGTTATAAGTAAACTTGCAACACCACCACATGCTATTAATTCTGATATGTCGCAAGTTATTGATGATGCTACTTCTGCTATGAATGCTTATGATGGTGCTAGTACCTTGCTTGATGATGATGGGCCATTAGGTGAATTTCTTGATGAACAAATTGCTAGAGTAAGACAACATGATGTTGTTCAATCTGATGATGAGCTTGAAACTGAAAATATTGAAACACCTACTAGAACTAGCCCTTCTAGATATGAATTGCCTAAGGTACCGGAAGGTTATGTTATGAATGAGGAGACAACTAGAGATATTCTTGCTTGTAAGGATAGAGATGATCTAGAGAAATTATTATGCAAGTATAAAGAAAAGTCTCTGAATGCTAGAATGCAATATGATCCTAAGTTTGCTACCTCACCTATCTTTATTGATGATAAGGATTATGAATTCTCTGTTGACCCAGAGTTAATTACTTTGGTTGAATCTGATCCTTTCCATGGTTATGAAACTGAAACTGTTGTGGCACATCTTACTAAGTTGAATGACATAGCCACCCTTTTTGCTCATGATGAGAAAATTCGCTATTATTGTATTCTCAAATTATTTCTGTTCTCATTAAAGGGTGATGCTAAAGCTTGGTACAATACTCTTGCTCCTGGTTGTGTGCGTAGTCCCCAGGATATGATTTATTACTTCTCTGAAAAATATTTTCCTGCTCATAAGAAACAAGCTGCCTTACAGGAAATATTTAACTTTGTGCAAATTGAAGAAGAGAGTCTCCCACAAGCTTGGGGGAGGCTTTGCCAGTTACTCAATGCTTTGCCTGATCATCCTCTTAAGAAAAATGAAATACTTGATATCTTCTATAATGGACTAACCGATGCTTCTAGGGATTTCCTAGATAGTTGTGCTGGTTGTGTTTTTAGGGAACGAACTATTGGACAAGCTGAAGAATTATTGAATAACATATTGAAAAACTATGATGATTGGACTCTTCCTGAAACATCATCTAAACCCACTCCGAAGAAGAGGGGTATTTTATATCTCAGTCCCGAAGATATGCAAGAGGCAAAGAAATCTATGAAGGAAAAAGGTATTAAAGCTGAGGATGTCAAAAATTTACCTCTTATTGAAGAAATACATGGGCTTGATACACCACCACCTGCGGTGGTAGAGGTAAATTCACTAATGAAATTCAATGATAATGATAATCCTCACAATATGCACCCTAGCCAATGCCTTTATGAGTTTGAAAACTATATTAGAAGACAAGATCACTTCAATGCAAATGTTATGAAACAATTGAAATTCAATTCTGATATGATTACTCGCTTAAGTGACTTGTTATTTAGAATCTCAAATGATGTTAGAGGTGTAGGGAAGCATGCTTCTATGGTTCAAACTCAACTAGAACAAGTTGCTAAATCTCAAAGAGAATTGCTTGATGAAATGAATAACAACATACATGACTTTGCTGTTAGAGTTGCAACTAGAGGAGGTAAAATGACTCAGGAACCACTTTATCCTGAGGGACACCCAAAAAGAATTGAACAGGATTCACAAAGGAACAACACCACTGCACCTGGTCCTTCTAAAAAGAAAAAGAAAAATGATAGGACTTTGCATGCCCCTAGTGAACCTGAAGTAGAGAAACCTCCCGATAATGATAATGATGTTTCTATCTCTGATGCTGAAACTCAATCTGGTAGTGAACACTCACCTTCTGATAATGAAAAAGATAATGATGAGGTTTATGAAGAAACTCAAACAAATAATAAAGAACCAGACAATGATGTTGAGATAGAACCAGCTGTTGATCTTGATAACCCACAACCCAAAAATGCAAGATATGATAAAAGAGACTTTGTTGCTAGAAAACACAGTAAGGAAAGAGAACTGTGGGTTCAAAAACCTATGCCCTTTCCACCTAAGTCAACTAAAAAGAAAGATCATGAAGAATTTGAACGCTTTGCTGAAATGCTGAGGCCAGTCTTTCTGCGTACTCGGTTGACTGATATCTTGAAAATGCCTCCTTATGCAAAGTACATGAAGGTGTGGCACCCTGGCTTAGAGTAAACCGGAACGCCCCGTATTCTAGCCCAAGGACAAGTCTTCTGGAATACGGCACTGTTGGCATAGAACAAATCAGCTCTTTATTACAATGGATATGGTTACAAAGGGTACATGGATTACATTGGCACGGCGACACTACGCCTGCCCGGGGTAGCTCTATGCTAACAGCGGAGGAACTCTCTCGGCAACGAAACAGCGACGACGGTGATGGACTCCACTCCGTAGGGACTCTGGCTAGAACGCGTATCCTAGGTCGCAAACTCGGGATCCTCGATAAGCAAGCAATCATGGCATGACCTGCAAACTGGCATGACACGCCAGGTGAGTACTTTGAATGTACTCGCAAGCTCACAGCAAACATCAGCATTAAAGCAAAACAACATCATAGCAAAATAGCTACTGAAGTAAATGTCGTAAGGTAAAACATATTTAATCCATACTCTGAATAATCTTAGGATCCAATCCAAACCTGTGCCAAGTTCAATCCCAATCATGTGGTCATCTGACCACTCAACTCATAGCCATCCCATGGCTAACATGTCATATTCCTGTTACCATCTGTACAGCAAGTCTGACAAACTTACTCTCTTCCGGGTTGCATCACAACCCTTGGAATACTCACAATCCCCGAGTACTTCTGATCTCATGACGAGTTCTTCCATCATTATCATCACTACCATGGTTGACCACCTAGTGAGGTCTGGACGGACTGTCCAATACCGTGGACACGGCTATTCGAATAGATTTTACACTCTGCAGAGGTTGCGCACTTTACCCACACTATGGAGCACTGACCTCGTGATCCCATTCGGGTGTACCAGCGTTGCTCCAACGAAACTTGCCTGACCCGTGACTCTCCCATCGTACCACTGGCAATCATCCTCCCCCGGAGTCAAGCCCTGGGTGGCCCCTGTGTCACCTCGTGACACCTGCCACCGTCGTGGCCAAACTAAACTGTCCCAAACGGGGACCTGGATCCAAATAACTCAACTGGGCTCACAAGGTTATCGCCGCCTACCGGGCCAAGGTAGCGCGCACGCATAACCTTCCCTGTCGGGCGGTACCGATGAAAGAGCACGCGATCAGACCAAGTCAAGGCCATCCCATACCGGCAAATGTGGTTGCACGGATAAGTCCGGACAGGTGACTCAAGGTCAACCGACTAAATATCACATCTCTGAATAATAATTCCGTCATAGCTGACCTCCGAGAACCAGTATGCTTAAGCCACTGCTACTAATTCATCTCTACGAACTGCCAGATGAACTCCAACATAATCATAGACAGTGATCTCAACATCATAGCATCAACAAGTGGGTAAGCTACTAGTCACTAATAATCCGGTACTCAACATGGTAGTCACCTATCCGAGAAATAAACTCCAACATTGCATAGTCCGAGTCATTTCACAAATAACTCATTCTCGCTATTAAAGTAATTAGTTAAACTATGATATTGCAATGCAATGATGCAGATGAGAGTTGTGGCTTGCCTGGGGATGAAGGGACCATCATGAAGGACTGCGGAATGGTCGCGGAAGGAGTTGCCGAAAACAGTTCTCTCTCGGAGGGCGCTGTTTACGGGCAAGGGCAAAATGGTCATTTTCATAGTGTCAAAGCATTATGTAAATGATACCAACATGACGGGCTCGACGAGACGAAGAAGTAGGCTTTGGAATCACCTCGTTTGGAGTTATGGTTAAAAAGTTATAGCCAGGTGAAATTCAGGGACCAATCTGCAAAAGATTCCTTACAAACATTCATATCCCCGTTGAGGTAACTTAGTGATTTACGAAAGTTCTTCGGTTTCATGCTAATCGAAAGTGGTTGTTAATAAGACTTGATCAACCTTATTAATGGATCATTTTTGAGAGGTATGAAGTTGATGAATTTAGTGAGCACTACCTTCTGTCCCTACCTTTTATTTTTTGTTCCTATTAGTTAAATAAAATAAATGCCATGTTTTGTCTGTTTTCTAATTTTTCCTGTGCAATAAAAAATGACCCAAAAATAAAAGTTCTCTGAATGCCCTGAAAATTTAATACGATTTTTCTGAATATTTAAGAATTTCTGGTGCAAATAATATCAGAGGGAGGTGCACCAGGTGGGCACAACCCACCTGGGCGCGCCAGGACCCCCAGGCGCGCCTTGGTGGGTTGTGGTCCCCACGTGGCCCCCCCTCACTTATCTTTTTACACCACATCATCACCTACCTCCAAAAAAAATCACCTTTGCTCTTGCTCTCGTGTTCTTGCTCTCAAACCCGCGGATTTCGATATCTTTGCTCGAAGCTCCGTTTCCGAAACTGTTTCGGGGGATTGTTGCTTGGTATGTGACTCCTCCGTGTGTCCAATTAGTTTTTGCTTTAGTTGTTTATAATTTGAATAATTAGCTACTCTTGGTGCTGTTGTAGATGAGCTTGCATGTTGAATTCTTAGAGTTCTAAGTAGTTTGAATGCTTGCTATGGCCTCTATGCATCCCTATGAGTAGTTGTTACCAATATTGTGAAGTTTTGTTGACAAAATTTTTGTCACCCAATAAATTTTTAGAAAATTGTACGTGAATATGATGAACCTCTTTGGAAGGAGTTCTTCGAGGAGGAGATCCTCGGGGGCAGCTTCTAGTGACAGCTCTGCTCGTCGGTCTTATGTTGAACCAAGTGAAAGTTCCATACGAGATGCTGCCACCAAAACATGCTTATGGCCATGCGATGATTATATGGTGAGTGTGGGCATTAAAGAGGAATTTGAGCAATATGTTCACAATGCCGACCTCGGTCCCTACATATCAGATAAGTGCACTCAATACCACACTCTCACTGAATCATTTGTCAAAGGATTTAAATTCCATTCCCGTGAGTCTAGGGTGTCATTTAAACTTTATGAAAATTCATTTACCCTATCACTGGAAAGGTTTGCTCATCACTGCAAAATTCCATTCTGGGGTTTGCTTGACGAACCACCAAGAGCTGAGTTCGAAACATTTTTGTCTAGCCTTTGCTACGGTGAGAATAGGGGAGTGACGCAAGGTAGAATAAATAGCATTCATTTTCCCGCAATTCAATACTTTGCATTATTCAATGGGTAATGTATCGTAGGCAAACAAGATTGTAGTACACTTTGTGTTCCAGACTTGAGCCTCTTTCGCGCCGCTCTCACCGGTGACAAAAGCTATAATCTTGGAGCGATTGTTGCACGTAGGTTGCAGCACAACGCTAATAGTGGTTATTTTTATGGTGGAATTTAGGCCACACGCTTAGCGAGAGAGCTGGGTGTTTCACCTTTACCTTATGACCCTATTTTACCCACACAATATTTAGACTTTGATGCTGTGAAGCGTCATAAGATCCTTAAGGGTAAACCTGATAATTTCACGTACAAGTTGTTGTTTAACCAAGAGTCCATCATATACACATATTTGCCTGCGCCTGCTCTCTTTGATTATTGCAGCAGAGGAAGATATTTTGTTCTTGAGAGCGAGGCCCGAGCCCACAACGCGGCGGTTGTGGCTGTACGGCAGGCTGAGACATCCGAACCAAGAGCCTCCGTGAGCTACCACTCCGACTACTATTCAGGCTATTGACTGATTACCAAGTTAGGCCAAAAGCCTAAGCTTGGGGGAGTACGTATTTCCACCGACATTACATTCATGTTTACACATTTCATTTCAGTTGTAGGTGTCCACACTCTTTCATTGTATTATCCATGTTAAAATTATTTTCTTGCTTTCTTCTTATGTGTTTGAAAAACTTTGAGAAAATCCAAAAATATATTTCCTGCTTCTTTTTGATTTTTCTTCCTAGTTTAAATTGTTGTAGTGCTAAAAAGAAAACTCAAAAAGATTTCCTTGTTCTTCTTTTGCTTGTTGGGAGCTTTCCCATGTAAATAGTTTTCTCGTTTTTGTTTTTCCCTTTTTATTTGCTTTCTTTCAGAAAACCAAAAACTCCAAAAATATTTCAGTGTGTTTCTCTGAACTTCTTTTCTTTTATTGAGTCATACCAAGGAGAAGACCACGATGAAAATGTTGAGTGGCTCTCATATGCATAATTGTTGATCTAATAAAGAGCCCATTTTACCTTGTCTTCTTCTGTTGAATAAATGTTTGCAGATTCGAGCTTAGTCCATGGCACTCTTGCACTATTATTACTTTCATGTCGTTCGGTCGTGCAAGTGAAAGGCAATAATGACGATATTCGATGAACTGGCCGTGGCAGAGAGAAATGGGTATGAACTCGACTTGTTCTGTTTTTGTAAATATGTTTAACCTAGTATCCATGATTCAGCCCATTATGATTAAACATATTTGCAATGACAATTAGATATTATAGTTTCTCATGCCATGCATAAGTAGCTGGGAGTGAATAATGATTTATCTTGGATATCAACATTGCGTTAAGATGATTGTGATGTAGTATGATGATATGGTATCCTCCTCTGAATGTTCGAGTTGCTTGACTTGGCACATGTTCATGCATGTAGTTGAATCAAAACCAACATAGCCTCTATGATATTTATGTTCATGGTGTTCATATCCTACTCATGCTAGTATCCAATGTTACTTATGCATAATGCATGTTCATGACCGTTGTTGCTCTCTAGCTGGCCACTTCTCAACCTAATTGCTAGCCTTCGCCTGTACTAAGTGGGAATTCTGCTTGTGCATCAAAAACCTGAAACCCAAGGTATTCTAGTTGAGTACACCATACCTACCTATATGCGGTATTACCCTGCCGTCCTAAGTAAATTTGCATGTGCCACCTCTAATTTTCAAAATAAATTTCTCTTTTGTGTGCTCGTACCGCTCGCGAGGTGGCGAGGGGTGGCCAATATTTTTCCATGCTAGATGTGTTATTCTCACGATGAGTGTTTATTCACTTGTCATTGCACGAGAGTACGGCAAAGGTATTAGGGATGCCCAGTCCCGAAATGAAAAATGAATTTACTTTATGTTGTCAAATAATAAATTCCTTGGAAAGTGTTGGTATGGAGGGCACCCGTGGATATGGCTAGCCATGGAAAGTGAAAGAAATGGTGGAAAAAGGAATAAACTTTAATTTCTGTTTGGGAACCGCCTATGATATATCTAGCATGGAAAGTATTGGAAACTCTAAGTCGTTTTCGTTGGTGGGAAAAGTATGCCTCTCAAAATATTTTTATCTCTCAATTTAAGCTTTGAGCTCTGGCACCTCTGCAAATCACTGCTTCCCTCTGCGAAGGGACTATCTATTTACTTTTATGTTGTGTCATCACCTTCTCAAATAAGCGCCAGAACCTTATAGCACTGATGTCATGCTTATGCATTGTGTGTAGTTAATGTTGGGTGCATCATGACTGGATCTTTTCTACCATGAATTACAATGTTTAGTCGCTGCTTGAACTTTGGAGGTGCTCTGCATTTATGTTTTGCGGTCTCAGAAAGGGATAGCAAGATACCACTATTGTCATATTATATCGTAGTTGTTTTAATAACGTGTTTCATTTGAGATATCTTATTATTGCTCGCTAGCTGATTATGTCATTGATATGAGTTAATATAATTTTTAAGAGTTATTGTCGACATGGTTAGTTATAATATTGGCTGAAAACTTGGGTGTTGTTTAAGCTTATTTATGCAAACAAGAGCAAAAGAATTCGTAAAAGTTTTTCTTTTTCACTTTCAGTTTATCAACTGAATTGCTTGAGGACAAGCAAAGGTTTAAGCTTGGGGGAGTTGATACGTCTCCAACGTATCTGCTTTTCCTAACGCTTTTCCTCTTGTTTTGGAATCTAATTTTCATGATTTGAATGAAACTAACCCCGGACTGACGATGTTTTCAGTAGAACTACCATGGTGTTGTTTTTGTGCAGAAATAAAAGTTCTCGGAATGGAACGTAAATTTACGAGGAATTTTTATACAAAATAAGAGAATTTCCGGAGCCAAGAGCCACCTGAGGGGGCACCTGGGTGGGCACAACCCACCAGGGTGCGCCTGCCCCCCCCCCCCCCCCCCCAGGCGCGCCCAGGTGGGTTGTCCCCACCTGGTGGCCCCGCAGACCCTGAAACTGACTCTATAAAATACTATTTTTCCAGAAAAAAATCAGGGAGAAAGAATTATCACGTTCCCCGAGATGGAGCCACCGCCACCTCCTGTTCTTCATCGGGAGGCCAGATCTGGAGTCCGTTTGGGGCTCCGGAGAGGGGGATCTTCGGTATTCGTCATAACCAACCCTTCTCCATCGCCAATTCCATGATGCTCCCCACCGGGAGTGAGTAATTCCTTCGTAGGCTCGTTGGTCAGTGAGGAGTTGGATGAGATTCATCATGTAATCGAGTTAGTTTTGTTAGGGCTTGATCCCTAGTATCCATTATGTTCTGAGATTGATGTTGCTATGACTTTGCCATGCTTAATGCTTGTCACTTTGGGCCCGGGTGCCATGATTTCAGATATGAACCGTTTATGTTATCACCATTATATCCATGTTCTAGATCCGATCTTGCAAGTTATAGTCACCTACTACGTGTTATGATCCGGCAACCCCGGAGTGACAATAGTCGGGACCACTCCCGGTGATGACCGTAGTTTGAGGAGTTCATGTATTCACTGTGTGTTAATGCTTTGTTCCAGTTCTCTATTAAAATGAGGCCTTAATATCCCTTAGTTTCCAATATGGACCCCGCTGCCACGGGAGGGTAGGACAAAAGATGTCATGCAAGTTCTTTCCATAAGCACGTATGACTATTTACGAAATACATGCCTACATTATATTTATGAACTGGAGCTAGTGCAGTATCGCCCTAGGTTATAACTGTCTCATGATGAATATCATCCAACAAATTACCGATCCAATGCCTACGATTTTCCTACATATTGATCTTGCTAAGTTACTACTGCTGATGTTACTATTGCACTTGCTACATTATCACTGCTATCACTGTTACCGTTACTATTGCTGCTGCTACTATTATCAAAACTATCATACTACTTTGCTACTTATCACTTTGCTGTAGATAATTAATCTCCAGGTGTGGTTGAATTGACAACTCAGCTGCTAATACTTACAAATATTCTTTGGCTCCCCTTGTGTCGAATCTATAAATTTGGGTTGAATACTCTACCCTCGAAAACTGTTGCGATCCCCTATACTTGTGGGTTATCATCCAATGAGGCAACAACTGTGATGGGCGCAACTCTAGCCTGCCAAGTGTCCTCCTTCCCGGTCAAATACCTTGGACTGCCACTCTCGATCTGCAAGATCCATTCTTCGGCCCTCATGCCCTTGCTGGACAACCTAGCTAGGAAATAATCCTCCTGGCGCGCCTCACTTCTCACCCGAGGCGAGAGATTGGCTCTAGTTCGGAACGTCCTCACGGCGATGCCAGTCCACATCCACTACAAGAAATATGTCAACTTGCGACCATCACTATTGGTCGCTGAATGGTCTTTTTTTTCATTTGCGACCTTTTTATGACCAAAAAAACTGACCGTCTTTAATGAAACTTAACGACCTTCTCTGTGATATGGTCGTAGAAGGCAATGACCAAAACAAAAGGTCGTTGGTTCAACGACCTTTTGTTTTGGTTATTGGTTGCCTGCCCAGGCCATGTCGGATCCGACGTGGTAAGCTGATGTGGCAAAATTGCGACCAATTTAATTGGTCGTTGATAAGAATCAGCCCGGTCTAATTCGGTGTCTATATGGGCCGAGCCCATTAATTCATCCTTTTAAATTATTATTTTTGTTGTCATTTTGGTTGGCTACATGGGCTTGGCCCAATATTTCAGCCTTTTTGTTTTTGGGCTAAGGTCTTTCTGGCTCAACGGTTCAGTTTTTTTTTTCAGAAGATGGGTCCAGTACTCAAATGGGTCCCGATTGTCAGGTTCTAGTATGTGGGTCCATGTTTTCAATTCACCAGTAAATAAATAACCAATATTCAAATCAGAACAGAGAGAAAGCACACATAATACTTCAAATAATAGCCAAAATAAGTCTGTTACATCATATAACTTGGATACAATGGTAATCACAGCCACAAGCTCTACAAGTGTAGTAACTAGACTAGATACTTTCTCCTCTTCGAGTGGTCCATGACATTGCAACGCACGATGGTGCCCTTTGATAGCTTCAAGTGGCCCTTCATGACAGCAAGAAGATGGTTTCTACCAGTCCCGATTTGAGGAACACACCAGGCTTCAAGGTCTTCTCCATAGTGCCGACCGAAAAAGGATTACCTGCCAAAAGCCAAATTTATACAACAGAAGCTTGAATTTATTGTTTCTATACTTCAACATTATACATCCTAATATGAACCTGTTTGCTACATACTGTACACAACAATAGGAGCAAGATTCTAATAAATTCATTACAGGCTTGCCAATAAAAATGACAAGTTACCTACACACCAGGGAACATATACTTGAGAGGTTGAGATCAAGGCCTAACAACTACATCATATATATGCATAAAAAAACAAGGCCATTTGGACCAATGCATCATAATTACCAGTTTTAAACACTACAGGACCAGAAAGTAGGTGCTGCTTCAAATTTGCAAACTCAACCATTCATCATTAAGAGTAGCAATTTAATCTTACTAAACATAGGGGCATGTACAACATGAGAGCACACTACAGCCAGAACTTACACACGAAGATCCTGGAAGTTTATGCACAACATGAGCAGATTAGCTATATGAACATAATCTAATAACCCATAACTAACAATACCAGAATGGTTGTAGATACAACTGAGCACAGAAAATAATTCAATAAGATGGTAGTGATTTAATATCCTCAGATATGTAGGTAAAGCAACATGTTTGAGTCATTGATAGGGATGCAAAATCAAAATAGAACATACAAAATCTAGAATAAAGAACCACCACCCCTCATTAGCATCTCAGAATCAGGATACAATGTGTAGGGTACTACCAATAAAGGGACAGAAGGGGAAAAGAATCATCACTTCTAGAGCAGCGTTCGCATCACGGATGGCAGCAGCAGGCTTCTTCATTTTGATAAACACAGATGCTGCACAAAACACAAGGATTCCACAACCCAGTCAGGTGTTGCTAGTCACATGGGCAGTAAGTAAATGTAATTCATACATGAATGTTTGCTGATAGTGGATTCAACCGACACAAGGAATGTTTCTGTACAGCAACAAGAGGAAAGAATGCATAAGCGGTAGTCGCATCATTTATACCTCTGGTACCGTACATGATTGTCGAGGTTGGATTCAGCAGTATAGCATTGGTGAGATGCTCAATGGCCTCTTCCAGTTTCCCTGCCAAGTAGTAACACCTTGAGATTAGAAAACAAAGGAACAGAGAGCTGATGCAAGCTAGTACAAGGGTGGACAACAATGCAAAGGGTACTACCTTCTGACATTGCTTCCATTGCCTTGCTCTTTGCTTCCTGGGAGGTGTCACGGCTCTCCTCGGTCACCTCAAGGAAGAGTCTCCCATCTGCCAAGCAAAGTTATCACAATTCAGTTCACTCCAATCAAGCGATGTGTTAAGAGCAGAGAGAGACTGCTGTATTGAACAAGTAATTGCTGGAGCAAGCTGGTAAGTGGATTATGAAGAACCAGACTAGAACAATGCAGTGAAGCTGGACAAATCATAGAAGAAAAAAGAACATCCTTGGTAATAATAGAGCTAGACTAGAACAGGGCAGTGAAATGTGATAAATTACAGAAGAAAACAGCAGAGTCCTAGGTTGTAAAGTAACAACAATCTAGAGCAAGGTATCATGGTTATAGGAACAACTATTCTAGAACACTAACGGGGCAATGAGCTTGATGAATTATTGAAGATGGAAAAAGGAACGTCCTTGGTTGTAAGGTGATAATAAAAGAGCTAGACTAGAACAGGGCAGTGGAGGGTGACAAATTATAGAAGAAAGCAGCAGAATCCTAGGCTATAAGGTAGCAGTGTAGCCATCTATGGCAAGGTAGCAAGATTTTGCCAAAGGAAGTTGGCACATTCCTTGCATCTTGTCAGTCCCTGTGATCCCACCCACCATGGGGCCAAGAAGAGGAGCACTAACTAGTCTGGAGCTGGCCAACTATGCGAACGAATCATACTAGTTCGTAGAAATTAGGCTACAGCAGATCATTGATGGCAAATTACAGAAGAAAAAAGAACATCTACTGCGGTGGCGAGGCAGTAAATGAGGCAGGCAGAGCAGAGCAGGGGACCTTCTGTGGCACGTCGTCGTGGTCAGGCTGGACGACGCTCTCCTCGTCGATCTCGAGGTCGGACTCGACTATGTCCTCGTCAAGCTCGTCGGGCTCGGGGGTGGGGTCGCGCATGTCCTGGCCGTCCTCCTCGTCATCGTCATCATCGCTGTCGTCCATGGAGGTCGCCTGCGCTTCCAAATCCAACACAGTAAAATTAACCAAAAATGAACTAATACACGGAATTAGTTCAGGACAATGGATACAAGCGGACGAATCATCATAACTGACCAGAAACAAAAACATTGTTTAGTCGCTTGGCGCTAAAGCGATAGATGTTAAACACTAACTGCCAGCGATAGTAACAACCAGCAGGTACTAACCAGCGGGTCAAAAAGAGTGATAGTAACAACCAACAGGCACTAACGAACAGCTAGCCTCAAGGTGTTCTAGAATCATATCATTGTAGTGTAAGGGATCATTATATCACTCACAGATATAAAGGTTTATAAACTAAGCGATCCAGTCTCGACTAAGAATGAACAATACTTCTCACCGCCATATATTTAACTATTATGCATGTTGATCACTGAATCCCTCCACAGTAACACAACATTTCCATATTGAAACTCATAAACCATGAGTATCAACAGGATTCACTCTCTTGTGTGCAGGTTTGCATGTCAACAACAGCCAATATTCATAACAGCACCCACAACTATTCCACATCACAACACAATACCACACACTGACATTTGTACTCAGTTGTAAGTGTCAAACTCCAAGATTTTATAGGGTTACTTTTAGTGGATAAGTTAATTTGAGACTGACACATCCAGCTAATGTAAGTGTGGGTAACCAGAAAAACTGAAAGGGGGGTAGCCGCGCGGGTTTAGTACCTTGGGAGAAGGAGCACCAGCAGGTGGAGTCGACGACGATGCAGGACTTGAGGCGCGCCGACACAACCGCGGTGTGCAGGGGCAGCAGCGTCTTGAACGGATTCCTTCAAAGGCAGGCAACCTACAAACAAATAATTAAGCAGATCAAAACATGTTCATTTCAGAATCGGAATTCACATGATGGAACACAGAGCCAATGTCTGTCATTTGTTGGAAAATACACAACCAGTTGAAGGTAGTGACTGGTAATTACAGGAAATTCCAGATTGAGGTGGTGGTGGGATGAGATCCTGGACTCCACATTAGTCCAACTTATGGCAATTATGTCCTACACGTTCTTTTATAATGCTCAATTACTCAGCACTAGAAGCATTTTATTTCATGATATTTCCAGAGAAGCCAGATCAGCTACTACCAGTTTGAGATTAGTCCATTGGTCATTCCTAATTGTGTTTTGTGGATTGCACCTGCGACCGCCATCACTAGCTCGGAAGCAATACGCACAGCACAGGTAGGATAGGAATCATCCTGGTTGCATGTTAACGAATCACGTGCAACGCTGGAGCAGCGTCGGGTCGAGCCGGTCCTTGTGGTTGGTGGTGAAGATGAGGATCCACTCATTGCCGCTGCTGGACCAGAGGCCGTCCACCATGTTGATCAGTCCAGACAGAGTGACCTGGCAAGGCAATGCACAGCTTACTTGGTAAGTGACAATTGATTTACAAACCACATGAAATGAAGTGGCAACTGCTCTTGTTGGACAAACAGCAGTAGCACGACAACGACTATAGAGCTGTTGCCTATACAGTGACCCAGATCAGTGACTTGCTGGTACTTGAAGGAAATCAAATCAGTGCTGTCATTTTCGTGTTCATTGAGGGTGCGATACAGTCACCCAGAGCTTTGTTTGATTGTTTCAATGTCGTAGTACAGAATTACTATTGGCAAGAATCGTTTCTAGAAAAATAAAATAGTACTGGTAAGAATAGTCTAAAGGACTAAAGTTGTTTGTTCGTCGTCCATTGCAACTTGCAACGTGAGTTCGATTATTATAGTAGTACTAAAAATAACCCTGTGATTATTGGAAGCAGGGCTGCCTCGGTCTGAGCTTCCTGTCGTTTCCCTCTGTGGATCAGGTAGCCCCTCTTCCACGCCCTCCCCGTCTACCGGTAGTACTCCTTCCGGGTCAGGAACCTGTCCAGGTCGTCCACCACGGCATGCCGCAGCGCGTCGTCCATTGCCGAAGAGATCAGAGAAGGCCTACTCACCTCACAACCACCCCTCCTCAGCTCCTCTCCCCATGCGCGCCGGCGACGAGAGACCGCCGGCAATGGCCTCAACCACCTTCTCCCCCTCCCCTCCCTCATCACAAGAGAGAGAAGAACATGAGGGAGGGAGGCGCAACCCAGGCGGCGGCACCCAGATCCATCCGCCACAGCCGCCGTGACGACGATGGCCTCGCCTCCGCGTGCTCGTGGTCGGCCGACGACGTGGCCGTCTCTTCCTAACCTCACCTCAGGCCGCTGGCGGCCAGATCGAGCCGGGCAGGCGGCGTCCGCGACTGCCGCGGTGGTGCTTCTTGATCTGCGCCGTCGTCAAGGACCAGGAGCCACGCCGCGAAAGCTGGGGGTGAAGGCAAGGGGAGGGCGATGGGTGGGGGCGGTGGCGGTGGGAATCATGGGTGGGAGATGAGACGAGGGAGACGGAGGCACTGTGGCGGGGTGCCTCGATCGGATCTGGAGAGTGAGAGAGATTGAAAGGGTGGGTGGGTGGTTATGGCTTTGGTTTCTCGGGTGAAGCTCCACCGTTGGATAAGTGTGTGATGGATGGCTCAGATCGTGTCCAACTTGGTGATCCGCGTGGAGGCGGTTCCTCACATCTCATTGGCTGGCTGGCTCGCTCTTGAATCACGAAATTTGAACCCAAATCTCTGAATTTTTCAAAGTAAACTACCAACTATTTGTTGTAAAAATTGAACTGCATCATTTTTCAAAAATACTTGACCACTTTCTATGACGGCAGCTAGGCATCAGTCAGCTGATCTTTCCTAAAGATAAGCCGCCAAGTCAGTCGTCTGATTCAGACGCACGTAGCCGTTTGATCAGAAGTGTGTAATGCATCTTCCTTCCCTTCCCTCCATCTACATCCAATACGGCCAGCGATGAGACACACATGACCTTCTACTGCAGTGACGCCGTCCATCGTCACGCTCGTCGCACCATCCGTCATGTTGCACAACATCGTCGGCCACTGCAGCATCAATGCCCTCTCCCCAACGTAGTGGTGCTCGGTGTCATCCTTTTACAGCGTTGTTTGCCGCCCCCACAACTCTGCTCCCACCGGTGGAATGGCAAACAATGATTCCTAAGTAAGTTTTCATTTTCTTTGGACGAAAATTTCATTTTCCATTTTTCGAGTGCCCAAAATGAGTTTTTTTTGTGAAGGACCTACCATATATTTGTTGCAACATTGGACCAAATCAAATTTATAAAATATTAGGCCATATTTAATGCACAATTGACCAAAAGGTTGGGTGTCAAATTTTTTGATCCACCTCTCGTGAAAAAGACAAATTTTCGCCGATTCAGCAGGAAGCAGGTCAAGTTTGAACTGCAGCTGCCTTATAGTTTGCTCTTTATTTTTCTAAAAATCATTTTTAGGTGCATAAGTATCTATTTAATCAGAGAAACACCAAAAAATTTCCAAGATTGAACCACCAGCTAGGAACTGTCATGCCCGCTGTTTTGACCCCATTTTGAAATGAGCATGAAAAATTAAAAAAAATTAAAAAATTGAAAAACTTTCGCATTGTGTCATTATATGTGGCCAAGTTACTAGTAAAAATAATAAACTTGTAATATGGCAATTGTTTTCAAAAAGTGTTCTCAGAAATGAGCTATCATGTGTGAAGATTCATGCCTTTCAAGCAAAATGATCAATCTTATGGCCACATTCATGGCATAGTTTCTTCAAGTGACCTCACATTATGCATAAGGGTGCATCTTGGAATGGCAAACAATGTTGGCTAAGGAAGTTTTCATTTTCTTTGGACGAAAAATTCATTTTCCATTTTTTCGAGTGCACAAAATGAGTTTTTTTGTGAAGGACCTACCATATATTTGTTGCAAAATTGGAGCAATTTTTTTTATAAAATATTAGGACATATTTAATGTACAATTGACCAAATGGTTGGCTGTCAAAAGTTTTGATCCACCTCTCGTGAAAAGATAAATTTACGCCGATTCAGCTGGAAGCGGGTCAAATTTGAACTTCACCTGCCTCATAGTTTGCTCTTTAGTTTTTTCAACAATCATTTATAGATACATAAGTATCTATTTAATCAGAGAACCACCAAAAAATTTCCAAGATTCAACCACTAGCTAGGAACGGCCATTCCCGCCGTTTTGACCGCATTTTGAAACGGGCACAAAAAATTAAAAAAAATTAAAAAATTGGAAAACCTTAGCATTGTGTCATTATATGTGACCAAGTTACTAGGAAAAATAATAAACTTGTATTACGGAAATTATTTTAAAAAAGTGTTCTCAGAAATGAGCTATCATATGTGAAGATTCATGGCTTTCAACCCAAATGCTCAATCTTATGGCCACATTCATGGCATAGTTTGTTTAAATGATCTAATATTGTGCACATGGGTGCATATTGGAATGGCAAACAATGTTGCCTAAGGAAGTTTTCATTTTCTTTGGACGGAAATTTCATTTTCCATTTTTCGAGTGCCCAAAATGAGTTTTTTTGTGAAGGACCTACCATATATTTGTTGCAAAATTGTACCAAATCAATTTTATAAAATACTAGGACATATTTAATGCACAATTGACTAAATGGTTGGGTGTCAAAAGTTTTGATCCACCTCTCATGAAAAAGATAAATTTCCACCGATTCAGTAGGAAGCGGGTCAAATTTGAACTGCACCTGCCTTATAGTTTACTCTTTATTTTTTCCAAAAATCATTTCTAGGTACATAAGTATCTATTTAATCATAAATACATGGTTTGGTGGCGACACATTGAGGTTTGGACGGTCGCCGAGGGCCCCAACTCCAGAGCACGTAAACTCACATGCGCATGGTCACCGCATGACCGTAGTGTTGCCACGCATTCTGGGCGGCCTAGGCATGTCTAGTGGGTTGGGAACTCCCCTGGTAGGTGTTAGGAAGAAGAAGGCAATAGAAGAATCTCACGAGGAGACTGAACTGAGCTCGAACATGAATTAGCAGCCAAGTGTTTGATTAGTGGTGGGGAAAATGCACATGACCAATGGGCCTGAGTTTTGGCCTAGGATGATCATCTACTAAGGACACTATCTTGGAAAATTTGCAGCTCAAATGAAGGAGCCTAGGTGTCACTTGCTTTGCAAAGTACCACACTGGACAGGAATATGAATATTGAAGCTGGACTCAAATGAATGAATGGATTGATCTAAAATTTGGAGGAGGATGATAATTTGGGCATATGAAGGTACTTTAAAAATTTCATACCATTTGGATAAATAAAAATGGTACTTCCTTCACAGTGCTCTCCACTGAACCAAAAATTAGGAAAAATGTTGAGGGAAATTGGCTTGAATAAATGAGCTAAAATTTGGTGGAGGGAGTTTCTATGGGCAGGGTCATGTTGTGGTAAATTTTCAGCAATTATAAATTAACATAAAATATAGTTGCTTCACAAACTGAGAATATTATCAAAAACAAAGATTGGATGGTGAGCTCACATGGATTATTTGATGGGGCTCAAATTTTGTGGAGAGCTATGATTTGGGAATATAGAAGATGTGGCAAAAATTTAGCTCATTAGGATATGCCTAGATAGTACTTCCTTCACAACGGTTCTATCTGAACAAAAACTTTGGAAATTTGCCGAGGAAGATTTACCAGGCAAATGGAGCTGACTATTGTCATGAGGCAATGATTTGGATAGTAAAGAATGCCCAATTTTTTTGGGATTTTTGGGAATGATAGAAATATAGGCTGCTTCATAACCTAGGGCAAAAATTGGCAAATAGACATGACACATAGGCAAAATGATGATGTGGCGCCTAGTCATAGCAATGCACCACAATTTCCAAGGCTATGACCATCTATATTGGTCATTATCAGCTAGAAATAAGGCAGCGGACCAGTGCTGTTTGCTTTACGACCATTTCGTATAAGGAAATATGACCTTTTTGACCAAAATGGTCGTTATGGTTTAGAGTTTGGAGCACCCCGAATAGCTTTTGACCAATTGGTCTCAAATGGTCATAGATTTATGACCAATCCTTCCAGGGTCACTGACAGAAGGTCACAAGTTGACATATTCTTGTAGTGATCATGCTAGCCATGGCGCTCTGCCCCACCATCTTGAAGCTAGCGAACCGCCTCATTCGGGATTTTCTATGGCATGGTAACAAAGATGAGAGGCCAGGTAGCTGCCCTGTCAACTGGCAAAGGGTTTGCCGTCCGCGGCAGCTTGGGGGCCTTGGCATCCGCGACTTGCAGCATGCCGGCATCGCTCTGCGTGCACGATGGCTATGGCTTCAGGCCATCGATCCGACGAGGACCTGGAGTCATCTTCACCTGCCCGCTGCCTCTGACGTGCGACAGATCTTCCATGCCTCGACCTCCTAGACACTCGGAGATGGTAACAGGTGTCGTTTTTGGACTGACCCTTGGCTTGACGGCTCCTCCATCACCGAGATTGCTCCCGCCCTCGTTCCTAAACGCCGCCATAGCCGTAGGCTTGTCTCAGAGGCCATCCCAGGTAGGGCGTGGATCGGAGACATCCAGGAGGCCCTGGGGGTTGATTCCACCATCCAATATGTGGATGTGTGGTGGCGCCTTCGTGGCATCTCGCTTCAGAGCTCACCGGACACCATCCGCTGGAGGTGGACTGAGAGCGGCACCTACTCCGCCAAGTCATGCTACCTCGCGCCCTTCCTGGGATCCATAGCTTCCCCAACCTGGCGCCTCACTTGGAAGCCTTGGGCACCAGAGGGGATCAAGATCTTCCTCTGGCTTGCTGGCCTTGATCGCTGCTGGACCTCTGCACGCCTCGCCCGACACGGACTACCGCACACCGCCACTTGTGCACTCTGCGACCAGGAAGAGGAGATGATGCACCACCTACTTGTGGGATGCGTCGTGACCCGCACTGTGTGGTACGATATCCTATCCTGGTGCTGCCTCACTACGCCTCCACCGGACGACACCATGGACTTCTACGACTGGTGGGCTACGGCCCTCCACGACTCCTCGGCGGGCCAGCGCAAAGGCCTTGCCTCTCTCGTTGCGTTGACTGCGTGGACCATATGGAGGCATCGCAACGCTTGTATCTTTGACGGTGCAACTCCCTCCACCACCCTCCTGATTCATGACATCAAGGAGGAAGCTCACACGTGGGCCAATGCCGGTGCTCGAGGGCTAAGTTCGATCATTGGTGTAACCTGACCTTGTTGTACGCGGGCTGAGCACCCCCTTCCTCTGCTCAAAGCGACCTCATAACTGCCTACCAGTGTACACTTCATGAGGTCTGCCACTGTTTGTTCTCTCCTTCTATCAATGGAATGATACGCTCCGCGCGTATTCGTGAAAAAAAAGATCTGTTGCCCGTTAGTGTGTTCTTACTATATAAGAAGACCATTGATAGTTTATGAATTTGTCATTAAAATATGTATAAAGTTTCCCACATAGGTAGGCCCTGTTGTTATATACATTCGTGCAATTAAGGGTAGACATGTTTTTCAGTGATTTAACATGGCTCACATTAGTGTGCATAAATTTGTAGCACTTCTCTGAATTTTCTCATATGCAGACCACCTACGACCCATAAATTTGTCCAAAGCCTTTTAATTGTTTGACGGAGTTTGCATTGCAGGGATTCTTGGAGCCTAGCTAGCTTGAAGCTAGGGTAATCCAAGGAAGATAAGCTCATAGGAGTAACACTTCAGCTTGATATTTAATATACTTATTGGTTTCATTCGTAGTGCAGGGTGACCAGTTCTTTCAGAAGCGACTGGAGCAAACAACATTTAAGTGAGAACGCCATGCTTCCTTGCTATGTATATATTTCTAATTTGGAACCATCATATGGGAATGAATCGTACCAAGACTACACAAAAAGCTTAGGAGCATTTCAAGTAGTTTTTTCCTCATGCATTGAGCCGACCATAGTATTCTACTCCCCCTATATAGGTTCCTAACAAGTCAGCCCTCCCTTTTTTAATCAGGGTGCTTGCATTCTATTGTACTTATATAACCTGCTTCATGTGCTGAGTTTTGGACAAAGATCCTATGCTCATTACCAAGATCATTGATTTATGAAGGTACTCTTACTTACAAACGAAAGTGTACATGATGTGAGTTATGTAGTTCTATATACAAAATTTCCAAAATATAGTTGACTTTATTTCATTCATTTTTTCTGATGTAGTAATCGATCATGTAGTCACCATTGATGTACCAATATTTGGCATTAGTTGAGAGAAGTAACGCAAAGCTAGACCAGTTAATTTGACTTGCCAAAGCAATTACTCCCTCCTTTCCGGTTTATAGAGCTTATCTCAACATTTTAGATTTCCCATTTTATAAGTCTCAATTTGATTGTTTCCCATCACATGTTCAAATTTCAAGGTGCATTAAATCATTGCATGCAAGGATTAAGAGAAAATTGAGCAATGCATGTACTTCATGCATGCATGCATTGCAATTAATGCATTGGTAAACATAATTTTTTGAGAAAAACGAGCGCATTAATTGAGTGCTTTTGCAAACTACAAAAAATATTCCACCACTCATCATCTACCTTGGTTGGTGAGATTTTTGAATTGAGCCCTATAAACCGGAAAGGAGGTAGTACTACACTCCAGTGGTACTTTTACTTGTGTGGCCTTTTTCCTCATGGGCTCAATAACTGAGTAATAGGGACCTTTATTGTTTCCTGGAGCTCGCTCTTTCTTTAACAGTATGCTAAAATATCTTGCTATTTCTTCAATCAAACAGTGGATGAAATGTAGAGATGAAACCACAACATCCTCTAAGACAACAAATGTGAAGAAATTTACAAGCTATTGAGGTATATGCGAATATACTTGAACAACTTGTTATCGAGTTCAAGCTTCAGCAGTGCTTTCCCCTCCCAACCAAACCTTTCAGAAGAAGAAAAGGAAAAACGACATCGTTCAAAATGATAGTGCCTGAAATAAGACATCGCCCACAAAATTAATAGTCCTTAAAAAATTAGCTAGCAAATAGCGATCCACCAAGAGAAAAGATAACAATGACATGCAAGTAAATGAAACTATTTCAGGTACATTTACTAGCAAACCATTTCTGCTTCCTCTAAAATCAATTAGCAAAGCTATTCCATTAACCGGTCAGCAGAAAAGAAGCACGAGTGTTTTTGGGATAGCATAGAGCTAAATAATTTGATTTCTATATGCCAAGTTCATCGTTGTTTACATCGGTTTTGCCTGCTGTGTGGCCATGGAGATTTGCCTGTTCAGGCAGTGTGTTTGACAGATTGTTCTATGAGACGCGGATGTGGTGCTTGCATCTGTACTTGTGCGGATACCAGTTAGGTGATCAGTATTTGTGCACTTGTTGCCGTGAACGCCAGTTAAATAATCACCTTTTATGCACTTGTTGCCGCGAGTATCAATTAAATGATCACTTTCTGTGCGTGTAATATCAGTTAGACGGACATTTTTTCGGAGAGATGTCGTTACATGTCAATGCAATTGAACATATAAATGATGAAAGGGTGGCAGCCATTCTCAGGCCATCCACGTCGGCTGTGAACAGTGGCCGAGCGGGCAGCGACAAGAGGAGCGGGCAGAGATAGGCATAGCATGGTAGGAACACAACATGGCTCAATCAACTCCTACAGATGCTAGTGGGTTTTATCTAGTTACTGTGGCAAACACAGGTCATGTAGAGGAAAGGGGTTCAACTACCGCAGCAAACAGCAGTTTGAAACGTTGTTGTCTTAATGCAGTAAATGAGAGCAGGAGCGAGAGGATGGGATTGTATCGAAATGATCAATGGCGGTTGCTTGCCTGACAGAGTGGTCGAGGGTACTGCCCTTCAACTGGATACTCGTGGATATCCTCAGGAGCAGAACCTACCGTGAAGATCACACCGATAACACAATCAATACATGGCAATATGCAATAATATGATGCATGCTCATGACATGGCAAAAATGGGTGTGTTTGAGCTAATGCAACTAAAACAAAAGGGTTTGATCCTATTTGAACCAAAGGTTCAAATTCAAACCCAAGCTATGAATTTACAAAGTGCATTAACTTGTTTTGATCTATACAGCAAGGTTAAGTTGCTTTGTCATGCATGAAACTAGTACCAATGGATAGATTGGATTTTTCTAATCATTTTTCATATATAAATCTTTTCCATCTGAGCTATAGATTATGTTCTATGGTTTCTTGAAGTTTAACCCTTTTTCTAGAATTTCTGGTTATTTAGAAATTAAACTAATTCCAGAAAAGGAATTACTACGTCATCATGACGTCAGCGGGTCAACGGGACGGCCCAGGTCAAACTGACCAGTGGGTCCTGCGTGTCAGCGACTAACCTAACTAACCTAATTTAATTAACCCTAATCTAACTTAATTAATAGGGCGGGCCCCACCTGTCATTGACCCAGGGGAGGTCAAACCCTCGGTCAACCGGGGCTAACCCATCGACGGCTCAACGCTGGCGTCAACAGACGCGGCGGAGGGCTTGGGCTCGCTCTCCCAGTGCCCAAACGAGCGGCGGATAGCACCCACGGGGAGCCGGAGCTCGCCCGCATCCAGCACAGTAGGCAACAGCAGCTAGTGCGGCCGGAGCTCGTCGGAAATGAGCTCGGGGCAGCGGTCGGCGTTAGGCTGCACGGCAGGGGGCACGGGGAGGTGCTACGGCCTCCTAGGGGTGTAGTGAGCGCGGTGATGCGCTCGGTTTCGAGCCCGCATGACTGTGGCCACGACGGTGGTGGCGTTGGTGGAGCCGAGCTCTCGGGCTCCGTAGAGTTGGCAGCTAGGAGGTGAAACTGAGGCGTAGAGGAGGGGGGTTAGGGGCAGGAGCTCACGACGGTTGCGGTGGAGCGGACGGCGAGCTCGGAGGAGATCGGAGCTGAGCGGGGCGATGAGGGGGATATCCGGCGGCGAGAGGTCAAAGACGAGCTCGGTGGAGGCAGTGCAGGGTGAACGAGGACTCGGGGCTCGGTCGGGGCGAAGCAGCGAACGACGGCGGAGCTTGCAGACAAGGCGAGGGAGGCATGGTGGGCGCGGCTATGATGGCGGTGAGCTCGCAGGCGCGTCGGCCATGGCGGGGAGAGGCGGGGGAGAGAGCAGAGGGGCAGAGTGAGGTGTCCGGGGACTCAGGGCGGCGCCGAGGAGGCCCTTCGAGGTGTCGCGCTGGCCTGGGCGACGCAGGAAGGCAGGGAGGTGGCGTGGCGCCCTCGGGCGCGCGCGCTGTCCCCCTCTGCCTACTGGCAGAGGTGGGTGAAGACTGGCACGGGCCAGGTGGGCCGGCCCAGTGAGGTAAGTGGCCTGGGGCCTTTCTCTCTCTGTTGTTTTAGTTTTTTATTTTTCTTTTCTGTCTTTGGTTTTTGGTTTAGCAAAAATGCTAAACCACTTTGTAAAATGCTGAAAATATTCACGGGCACTTCTGAAGTTATTTCCAACAGACCTCAAACATTTCCAGAATTATTTGGACATTTAAAAATATTTATAGGATTTAAATGTCCAAATGCAAATACTTTATGATTTAATTCAAAACTCCAGAGTGTCCTAGAAAAATGTGCACCATTTTTGGCAGAGGTTCTAGACCAATTCAAAAATGATGAACTTTTGTGAAGGGCATTTTGGGTTCATGGAAATATTTTTCAGTTGATCTTGGTATTTTCAGGGGGGGTGCTGGGGTTTGTTGATCCCCATTTCAAGTTTAATGAAAATTTAAACATGATGCAACACTCTAGCTAGTCCAAGTGCAAAAGCTAACTCGGTTGCACGACAGGGGGCATGGGGAGCTGCTACGGCCTCCTGGGGGTGTAGTAAGCGTGGTGACGCGCTCGGTTTCGAGCCCGCATGGCTATGGCCATGGCAGCGGCGTCGCCGGCGGAGCCGAGCTCTCAGGCTCCATAGAGTTGGCGGCTAGGAGGCGAAACTGAGGCGTAGAGAAGGGGGTTAGGGGCAGGAGCTCACGGCGGTTGCGGTGGAGCGGATGGCGAGCTCGGAGGAGGTCGGAGCTGAGCGGCGCGGCGAGGGGGATTTCCGGTGGCGAGAGGTGGAAGACGAGCTCGGTGGAGGTGGTGCAGGGCGAACGAGCACTCGGGGCTCGGTCGGGGCGAAGCGGCGGACAACGGCGGAGCTTGCAGACAAGGCGGGGAGGCGAGGGAGGCACGGTGGGCGTGGCTATGTTGGTGGAGAGCTCGCGGGCGCATCGGCCATGGCAGGGAGAGGCGGGGGAGAGAGTAGAGGTGGAGAGTGAGGTGTCCAGGGGACTCGGGGCGGTGCCGAGAAGGCCCTTCGAGGCATCGCGCTGGCTTGGGCGATGCAGGCAGACAGGAAGGTGGCGTGGCGCCCTCGGGCGAGTGCGCTGTCCCCTCTACCTACTGGCAGAGGTGGGTGACGACTGGCACGGGCTAGCTGGGCCGACCCAGTGAGGTAAGTAGCCTGGGGCCTTTCTCTCTCTCTCTCTCTCTCTGAAGTTTTAGTTTTTCTATTTTTCTTTTTTGTCTTTGGTTTTTGGTTTAGCAAAAATGCTAAACCACTTTGTAAAATGCTGAAAATATTCATGGGCACTTCTGAAGTTATTTCCAACAGCCCTCAAACATTTCCAGAATTATTTGGACATTTAAAAATATTTATAGGATTTAAATGTCCAAATGCAAATACTTTATGATTTAATTCAAAACTCCAGAGTGTCCTAGAAAAATGTGCACCATTTTTGGCAGAGGTTCTAGACCAATTCAAAAATGATGAACTTTTGTGAAGGGCATTTTGGGTTCATGGAAATATTTTTCAGTTGATCCTGGTATTTTCACGGGGGGTGCTGGGGTTTGTTGACCCCCATTTCAAGTTTAATGAAGATTTAAACATGATGCAACACTCTAGCTAGTCCAAGTGCAAAAGCTAACTAGGGTTGTGACATGGTGCCTTCTCAGTTCATTTTGACAATGTCTCTTATTCCTTTTAAACTTCATCAAGATGTGATTTAGTAATGTCTCATCTATGTTGGATCTTGCTGTTGTAATTTTCGCGCAAACTCTTGATCTTACGCCGTCAGCCGATGTATTCCCGTGTCGCCTTGTTCTGTTTTGTCCACTTGTTGAGGCATTCACGTTGCACTTGTGTTTTTTTGTCCGGCATTTTTATGTCCGCGCTCTTGTGGCCCATTTCTGTGGCATACGTTGTAGAAGTGGAAGAGACAAGCTATGTCACTTGTCGTTGCCTATTTCTATTCCCTTTTCAAGTCCGGTGTGGAAGAGACATGCTCTGTGAAAGAGACATGATCTGACTTGCGCTTGATTCGCATCTGGTTTGACCCATTTTCGCCTTATGGGTAAGTCCGCCCTCGACATGTAACTGGACCCGTCCTTTTTTGTCCTAGTTGCAACTCCACTCCTATCATGCAAATGTTTTTGCCCCGACTAGGACCGGACCATTTTTCTCCCATTTGTAAATCCACCCTCGACACGCTACCAGAGGCGAATTTTCCTCCTACTTGCAACTCCACCCCCAACATGCAACTGGAGGCCCCACGTTTTTGTCTCATTTGGAAGTCTGCCCTTGTTAGGCAACTAGGCCCGAACCACATTTATGTCCTAGTCCCTCGACACGTAACCGGGGCCCAATCATTTTTGTCCCAGTTGGAACTCCACCCCCGACATGCAACTGTGGGGCGCCCTTTTCTTGTCACAGTCGCAAGTTCACCCTTAATACGTAACTGGGTCTAACTCATTTTTTGTCCAAATTGCAAGTCCACCCTCCACAGGCAAGGGGAGGCGCGACCCATTTTTGTCCCCAGTTGTAACTCCACCTCTGACATGAAATTGAGATGCCCACCTTTTTTTCTTAGTTGCAAGTCCACCCTCGATACGCAACTGGGTCGACCCATTTTTGTCCCATTTGCAAGTTAACTCTTGACTCACAAATGCAGACTTTTTTTGTACTTGTAGTTGCCCCGGTTGCAAGTCAAGCCCCGACTTGCAACTCGAGGCCCCATTTTGCGAGTCAACCCTTGACTTGGAACCGGGGGCTTTTTGGTAAGTTTTATATTTTCCCTCTCTTGCAAGTTAACACTTGAGTCACAACTGGGGGCTTTTTGTGGTTAAAGTTGCCCCAGTTGCAAGTCAAGCCCCGGCATGCAACTAGGGGCCCCAGTTGAAAGTCAACATTCGACTCGCAACCCAGGGGGGGCCTTGTTGATAAGTTTTGTATTTGCCCGCACTTGCAAGTCAACACTTGACTCGCAACTGGGGGATTTTTTTTTATTTGAAGTTTCCCTAGTTGCAAGTCAGGCCTCGACGTGCAACTAGAGCCCCCACTTGCAAGTAAACCCTCGAGTCACAACTAGGGGGGGGGTCATATTTTTTGTGTGTTTGCCCCCAGTTGCAAGTCAATACTCGACTCACAATAGAGGGGGGTAGCTTTTTTAGTTGTAGTTGATTTGCAACTCGAGGCCCCGGTTGCAAGTCAACACTCGACTCGCAACCTAGGGTGGCTTTTTCGTAATTTTTGTATTTTCCCCCAGTTGCAAGTCAACACTCAACTGTTTTTTGGTAGTTGTAGTTGCTCCAGTTGCAAGTCAAGCCCCGACTTGCAAATCGAGATCCCAGTTGCAAGTCAATCCTTGACTCGCAACCCCTTTTTTTATAATTTTTGTATTTGCCCCTAGTTGTAAGTCAACAGTCGACTCACAACTTGGGGCTTTTTGGTAGTTGTAGTTGTGCTAGTTGCAAGTGAAGCCTCGACTTGCAACTCGAGGCCCCAGTTGCAAGTCAACCCTTGATACCAACCCGAGGGCTTTTTCGTAAATTTTGTACTTGCCCCCTGTTGCAAGTCAACACTTGACTCGCAAATTGGGGCTTTTTGTAGTTGTAGTTGCCCAAGTTGCAAGTCGACCATCGACTGGCAACTAGGGGGCCTGTTGCAAGTCAAGTTTTGACTCGCAACTAGAGGGCCAGTTGCAAGTCGACCATTGACACGCAACTAGGGCGTTTTTTGTAGTTATAGTTGCCCCAGTTGCAAGTCAACCTTTGATGACCCACAAGTATAGGGGATTGATACGTGTCCAACGTATCTATAATTTTTTATTGTTCCATGCTATTATAGTATCAATCTTGGAACTTTTATATGCAATTATATATCATTTTTGGGATTAACCTATTAACTTAGTGCCCAGTGTGAGTTGTTGTTTTTTTGCTTGTTGTTGGCTTTTCAGAAAATCAGTACCAAATAGAGTCCAAAATGCTACGAAACTATTTGTGATTTTTCTGGACCAAAAGAGACCCTAGAAGGTTTGGAAGAAGATCAGACGAGCCACGAGGGAGCGACAAGCTCACCAGGCGCACCCAGGGGGCATCCCCTGGGCTTGTGGGGCCCCTGTGGCACATC
The DNA here is from genome assembly GCA_011799875.1 of Thinopyrum elongatum. Lineage (NCBI taxonomy): Eukaryota > Viridiplantae > Streptophyta > Magnoliopsida > Poales > Poaceae > Thinopyrum > Thinopyrum elongatum. The sequence goes on from CM022301.1 coordinate 471,746,532, forward strand.
TTGACTTAATTCTACCTCTATAAATTCTCAAATATTCCCAATATACCAGAGACCCACCCAAAACACTTTTTTTGCCACTGCAAGTCTTTGTTCTTCCACAATCCCATCTGTTGGACTTTTCTGATACTTTGCCAGAGGGGGAATCGATCACGGAGGGCTTCTACATCAACCTTGCCGCCCTACCGATGATGCGTGAGTAGTTTACCACTGACCTACGGGTCCATAGCTAGTAGCTAGATGGCTTGTTCTCTCTCTTTGATCTTCAATACCATGTTCTCCTCGATCTTCTTGGAGTTCTATCCGATGTAATTCTTTTTGCGGTGTGTTTGTTGGGATCCGATGAATTGTGGGTTTATGATCAGATTATTCATGAGAAATATTTGAGTCTTCTCTGAACTTATCTATGCATGATTGTCATAACTTTGTATTTCTCTCCGATCTATCCGTTTGGTTCGGCCAACTAGATTGATTTATCTTGCAATGGGAGAGGTGCTTTGTGATGGGTTCAATCTTGCCGTGCTCCATCCAAGTGACAGAATGGGAAGGACACGTATTTGTATTGTTGCCATTAAGGATAAAAAGATGGGGTTTATTCATATTACTTGGATTTACTTTGTCTACATCATGTCATCTAGCTTAAGGCGTCACTCTGTTTTTATTAACTTAATACCCTAGATGCATGTTGGATAGCGGTCGACGGGTGGAGTAATAGTAGTAGATGCACACAAGAGTCAGTCTACTTGTCACGGACGTGATGCCTATATACATGATCATTGCCTTGAATATCGTCATAACTATGCGCTTCTCTGTCAATTGCCCAACAGTAATTCGTTTACCCACCATGTGCTATGTGTTCGAGAGAGAAGCCTCTAGTGAAAACTATGGCCCCCGGGTCTAATTTTATCATATATAAAATCCAAAAAATACTTTGCTGTACTTTTTCTATTTTCTTTTATTTTGCAATTTATTTTATCTATCTACCTCTACGAGATTTGATCTTTGCAAATAACTCCCAAGGGGATTGACAACCCCCTTGATCGCGTTGGGTGCAAGTATTTACTTTTGTGTGTGTAGGTGCTGCAAACGAGGTTCTGTGTGGTTATCCTACTGGATTGATAACCTTGGTTCTTAACTGAGGGGAATACTTATCTCTACTGTACTGCATCATCCTCTCCTCTTCGAGGATATCCCAACACAGCTCACAAGTAGCAGGAAGAATTTCTGGCGCCGTTGGCGGGGAGACATCACCAAAACCTATCAAGTACCTTCGCATAAACTATCATCTACTTGGTCTTACTTTTATTTGCCTTTGTATTTGCATTTGCCTCTTGCTTTCATCTCCCCCACTTCTAAAACAATTTTCACAAAAACACACAAATATTTTTTGTTCACTATTTTGCTTGTTTTTGTCGCTATGTCTCAAGAAAACACCAAGTTGTGTAATTTTGTCAATACTTATAATAACGATTTTATTAGTACTCCAATTGCTCCTCCCACCACTAGTGCGAAGTCGTGTGACATTAATGCTGCTTTGCTGAATCTTGTTATGGAAGAACAATTTTCTGGTAGTCCTAATAAAGATGCTGCATCCCGTCTTAATACTTTTATTGAATTGTGTGATATGCAAAAGCAAAAAGATATGGATAATGATATTGTCAAGTTGAAATTATTTCCGTTCTCACTACAGGATCGTGCTAAAACTTGGTTTTCATCATTGCCTGGAAACAGTATTGATTCTTGCGATAAGTGTAAGGATGCTTTTATTGCCAGGTATTTTCCTCCCGCTAAGATTATTTCTCTTAGAAATCAAATTATGAATTTTAAGCAACTTGAGCATGAACATGTTGCACAATCTGGGGAGAGAATGAAATTAATGATAAGAAATTGTCCCATTTATGGTTTAAGCTTATGGATGATCATACAAAAAATTTATGTGGGACTAAACTTTGTTTCTAGAAATATTCTAGACTCTGCCGTAGGTGGTACCTGATACGTCTCCAACGTATCTATAATTTTTGATTGTTCCATGCTATTATATTATCCATCTTGAATGTTTTATATGCATTATGGTTCTATTTTATATCATTTTTTGGGACTGGCCTATTAACCTAGTGCCCAGTGTCAATTGATGTTTTTTCCTTGTTTTTGTCTTTTACAGAAAATCAATACCAAACGGAGTCCAAACGGAACGAAACTTTTTGACAATTTTTCTTGGACCAGAAGACACCTAGGAAGCTTCGGGAGGAGGCCAAAAGGGCAACGAGAGAGCCCCAATCTCGGGAGGCGCGCCCTAGGGGGGCAAGCTTGTGGGCCCCTTGTAGCTCTCCTAACCCTAATCTTTGCTCCATAAATACCCAAATATTCCCTGTATACCAGAGGGCACACCAAAAATACTTTTCCTCTGCCGCAAGCTTCTGTTCTCGTGATATCCCATCTTGGGGCCTTTTCCGGCACTCCGCCGGAGGAGGATTTGATCACGAAGGGCCTCTACACCAACCTTGTTGCCCTTCCAATGATGTGTGAGGAGTTTACCACATACCTATGGGTCCATAGCTCACTGGTACAACGAGGTGCTATACAAATGGTTTTTAACCCCTTTCCACGACGGCGTTCTGAACCGTCGCCTAGTGAGTGACTGCGATAGGGGGGTCCTTCCCACACGACCCAGAAACCGTCGGGGATATGCCCTCCTGGCACACACGCTCGGCAAAATGAGGTCGTGTGCGACCGGCGAGCGATCAAATACGGTTATACATATAGTAGTGCTAAAAAAATACAATTATACAGGCGAAATCATTTTCGGTCGTAAGTACATCCCACACAGTCAGTCCCCGCTAAACGTTTCCGTTCGTATATACATTCCACACAGTCAATCCAAGGAATACATTTCTGTTAGTATGTACATCCCACACAGTTAATCCAAGAAGTACGTTTTCGTTCGTATATACATCCCACACAGTCACTCCAAGGAAAACGTTTCCGTTCGCAGGTACATCACACACAATTTTCCCCATTAAATCGTTTGTGATAGCGTTGCCATTGCACATGGTATTAACAATTTTATCGTTTGCGTTATTGAAAGCATCACACACGGTGCGTAGAAGAAACTGTGTAGCAAAGGCTATCCATCCCACACAGTTTTTATGTGGTAAACGTTTGCGCAAGGTGGCCTAACACAAATAGTTTTCAAGAGGATGTCATGTGTGATTGTTCATTGATCCAACACGGTTTATTCCTAGAAACTATGTGCGTTGCCTGAGGTCATCGCCCATGGTGTTTTCTCAATAACCGTTTGCAATAGGAAAACCAAATTAGCAGGCTAATTGTCCTATTATTAATAATCCATTTACTAATCTAATTGACATTTCATATTAAGCACACAATATATTTCATTTTCATATTAAGGAAGCAGGATTTCATAATTGAAATACATCAGAGTACAACATCATATAGCTTCAGCACTCAGCTACCCCATTACACAACTGCACCAGCACCAAGTTTCACATGCAACATCTATAACCTTTCGAAATTAGCATCATAGACAGTACATAGACAGATGAATCTCATCTGGAAAACTATTGAAGCGGAAGGCGAGTACTGAGCCTTCATTGATGTTGAAGGTCTTTGCAACTTTAGGCCAGTGCCTGTGGACGATTGACCGTCCATCCTTCGTCCTCTTCAGGAACACTTCAATATTGAACCGTGGGTGTTGTATGAATACCTTCCTCACCTCCTGACCATACAGGTGGTTTGAGAGGTAATCATTAGTGAACTGCTTTGGAAAAGCCTGAAAACAAGGATGTGCATAAAATTCTTCTCTATATTGGAAATGGGGCAAAGGAATAAAAAAGGCAAGGTATAATAGTTAGTACCATCCTGTAGTGAAATGATGTCTTCTTCATTGTGCACATAAAGATCTTGTTGTTTTTTGTCGCTAATTTATTTATCCTAAAAATCTTTCTAAGTTTCTTGACTTGACTAATATTCATGGACAACTCATTTCCCCATATGCAAAAAGGGTCGAACAGTGGGTCAAGACCTCTGACAGCAGGACCTACATGTGCAAGACCAACTTGTTAAAAACCTAAATATTAGAATGGTTCCTACAATTGCACAATAATGTGCTATTAGACAAAGGGCCATGCATGTGCAAGCCTTGATTGTAAACATCAGTGCTTCCCATTGTTTCCCTGCAACACATATAAGGTAGTTAGTGATCAGGTTAAGTGAGGGTTCACATGCTATTAGTAAAATATGTTGATGAAAAATAAGCACATTGCAAATTCATCAGATTAATTCAAGCCACATGGAAAACCCATTTATCCAAACCAAGCATGATTAAGAACTAGGAAATATAGCAATTGTATATGTTTCTCATGTATTAAGTGCAGCCAAATTCGATTTATTCCTCACATGCACAACAATACAAAATTCTACCCACGACAATTGGACATTGCATTGCAGAACTGAACCAAGCAGTTAACTAAACACCACAACAAATGAACCAAACATTAACTGAGCACCACATTGCATAATATAACATACTCCTAATAGAAGATCAGACAGTTAACCAAACCAAGCATGCTTAACAACTTGGAAATATAGCAATTGTATTTGTTTCTCATGTATTTAGTATAGCCAAATTCGATTTATTTCTCACATGGTATACAATAACAGAATGCACCCACAACAATTGAACATCGCATTGCAGAATTGAACCAAACAGTTAACTAAACACCACAACAAATGAACCAAACATTAACTGAGCACCACATTGCACAATGTATAACATACTAGAAGATCAGACAGTTAACCAAACCAAGCATGCTTGACAACTTGGAAATATAGCAATTGTATTTGTTTCTCATGTATTTTGCAAAGATAAATTTGACTTATTTCTCACATGGAAGACAATACAAAATTCCACCCTAAAGAATTGAACATCACATTTGTAGAATTGAACCAAACAGTTAACTGAACACGACAACTAATTAACCAAACAGTTAATAAGTGAGCAGCACATTGCACGACATATAGAACATATACACTAGAGCAACAGATTGCATGGTAAAAGTAGATAGCACAATTCACTAGAATTTGTTAAGGAAAGGCAGGAGCAGCACATGCAACGGGTAAACCAAGCATGCTTAACCGGTGTAGCTAGCAAACTGAACATGGGTCCTTATAGTGAGCTAATATGACAAGCTACTCCTCATCGTCGGAGATATCGATCATGATTGGCTCCTTGGACATGGAAGAGGGCGAGGCCTCCGCATCGTGGGTGCCCTCGTCGTAGTGGTGAGTTGCCGGAGCCGCTCTGGGCACCAACCTGCTGGCTCTCGAGTTGAGGTAAGCACGTGCACGCTGAGAAAACACCTCGTAGTCTTCGTCGAAGGCACCGAGGGTGGCCTCGAGAAAACGCCATGAACTATCATTTAAAGCAGCCAACCGCGTCGCGGCGTCGGCGCGCGAGGCGTCGACGGTGGCCTCGACGGCGAGATGCTCCTCCAAGATCTGGGGGTCGGCACGAATGGCAGCCATCGCGACCTCATCCGCGCGTGCGGCCGCGATTTGCTTCTCCGCTGCCAAATGCTCCTTGAGCTCCTGGCTATACTGCATGCACCATGGCTTTAGGCGGCGCTTATTTGGTGGAGGGGTCGGTGATTTGGGTGGAAGGTGTCGCGCCGGCGGTCGGGTCATGTTGGATGTGGAAGGAGGAGGAGGATGGGGGTCGGGTGTGGATTACCTGCCTGGATAGACGAGGCCGAGCAGCGTGAAGGAGGGTCGTCGGCGAGGAGGCGGTGCTGCAAGCAAGGAGTGAAGGTTTCAACTTGGAAAGGAAGGCGGAAACAGGGGAAATGTGGCTTTTGGTAAGGGAGAGGGGGCGGGGAGGTAGATATTTCCACGGAAGCCAAATTTTTTGAATCGGTTCAGCGAAAAAACTGGCGCGCAAAGTGTCATCAGACACAGTCCCTTATTCAGCACTGTGTACGATATGTGAACATCACAAATGATTCATATAGCTTAACCCGTGTGTGATGAGTTTGAAGGTGAAAAATTTTGGTTCGAATTTCCCTGGTTACAGTGGTCATCCACGTCATTGCATAATTTGGGTACACAAAGGAGACTACAGCACACCCACACTTAATCGAGCAATTTCAGCAATTAAATAGAGCTAGCTAAGCTAAACATTACTCTAACAAATTAAAGACCGGTGCTCTTAATTAAACAAAACAAAGAGTACTACTATGGCTGGTGCTCGTCGATCTCCGCCGCCTCCTCCATGTCCAGCTCGCGCCCGACGATCTCCTGGGGAAGGGGCTCCATGGCATCCATCGCACCATACTCGGCAAGCATCTCGCCATCCGCATCCGCCATATCTTTGGAATAGGTGTCGGTGTTCTGGGAACGGGGGTACCCAGACTTGCCTGCCTGCGGCCCACGGCGTGGCACCATCGACGGCCTAGTACGGCCCAGCTTCAGCGACAACAACTCAAGACCCTCGCGAGGGGCCAAGCCTTGTGAGGCGGACGACACCAAGACCTTCACGAGGAGCGGCCTCCTCAGGTTGGCTCCCGAGGAGCGGAGATCTCTATGCAAGCCTCACCTCGTGAGGTCCAAATGACGCGAGCCATGACGACCAAGGCCAGGCGGGCGCCAGCGGGCGCAGTGTACCAGTTTCCTCTTCGGTGCTAAAGAGGCAAGCGCAGGCGTGGAGTCCTGAGGAATCAACCAAAGGTTTCCATTCCCGTGCAACAAGACCAAGACCACCAGGATGGCAGGACAGAGGTCATCATCGAGCCCACCACGGCGTCACGACGAGAGGCTTTTGCAGGCGAAGACTACTTTTGTCAGGATAGCATGTACTAGCTGTCTCCCTTCGAATTTGGCCGTTGTGGGATCCCTTCCCGCCTTTCATTTGGGAAGAGGACCAAGGCCACTATAAATAGTACTTAGCCACCACCGTATAAGGGGATCGCATCGACGGATCATCCAGATCACCCACACACTCACCAGCTCACCCGAGCCCAAGAACACCTCTCCTCCTGAGGCTGTTCGCCACTGTACTAGTTCATCCTCAGCCCCCCAAGGACAATCCACCACAAAGCAGGAGTAGGGTTTTACACCGCAAGGTGGCCCAAACCTGGGTAAACTACTGTGTCTCTTTTCCTTACAGTTTGACGAGCTAGGCTGTGAGATTAGCGAGTAGGCAGACTGGGGAGGACGAGTTCTTCGCACGCACCCCAGAGTTCAAACCTCTCAAGGGTTTGCGGAACTCGAAATCCGACATTTGGTGCGCCAGGTAGGGGTGCGTCGGAGCCTCTCTTCCGCCGGTCGATCCGCCATCGCACCACCGCTTCCATGGCTGACGCTCGTCGAGCTCATGCTGAGCGCCGGGCTGCCCTCACCGCCCGCGTCGCTCAGACGGCACCGGCGGGTGACGGCTGCCCTCGCCGTCCCCCGTTTCCAGTGGCGAACGCCGCCACCGGCCCCGCGGGGCATGAGCAGCAAGCTTCGTCGCTGCACCCTTCTGTGCGGCGGGATGGACGCACTGCCACCCCGTCGCTGACTCTGGCTGGTTCGTCGTCTCATGCTCGTCGCGGGCCGGCGAACACGCAGGCTACGTTGCTCATGGCACGCGAGCTCCTGCGCTACCGCCCCGTCGATGACCTCTACGAAGACTGGCTGGACCGCATCGCCGAGCTTGTCAGCGCCGCCGGGGACTCTCCTGCACCATCTCGCTCGCTGCCTCACCCGCCGCCTGCTGCGGGTGACGTAGCCCACGGAGCACCTCCTCCACCTCCCCGTCAAGACATCGCCCTCGAGCCAAGGCGCGAGGCCCCGCGGCGTGACCCGCTGCGCAAGGCGCCGGCGCGTGAAGACGAAAGCTGCCAGGTGGTGTAGCGGTCGCGAGAAGATGCTCGTGCACTCCCAGCACCGCCACGTTAAGACCTTGCACCACCTGCAGCGGTGGCGCGCGAGTGCCAAGATCAGGCTCCACCTCCAGGACGGGCTTCCATGACCACAGCAGGTTGCTGCGCGTTCACTCCAGAGCTTCGCAGCGTCGTCTGGCCGGGGAAGTTCAAGCCCGACCTGCCTCCGCGCTACGACGGCACCCCCGACCCTGCTGAGTTCCTGCAGCTCTACGAGTTGAGCATCGAGGCAGCCAACGGCGACGAGAAGGTTATAGCGAACTAGTTTCCCATGGCCCTCAAGGATGGTGCGCGCTCGTGGCTCCTGAACCTGCCCGCGGGATCGATCTCCTCCTGGGACGTAATGCGAGAGCGTTTCGTCGCCAACTTCTAGGGCACTCGCGACTGTCCACTGGCTGCGGGTGATCTGTGGTGCATCAAGCAGTAGCCAGGAGAGACCTTGCAGAAGTACATCCAGCGCTTCAACAGCGTCCGCCTCAAGATCCCCAAGGTGTCGGACGAGGCCATCATCTCGGCGTTCACTGATGGCGTCCGTGATTTCAAGATGAAGGAGGAGCTCGCCATACATGAAGACCAGTGCACGGCTCAGGAGATGTTCAACATGGCAACCAAGTGTGCGAGAGCTGAGGAAGGTCGCCTCTCTCTCCTGGGGCACCCAGAGGCAGACCCAGAAGACAAGAAGGCAAAAGCCAAGGACGTGAAGCGCAAGGGACCGGCCGTGCTCGCAGCCGAGCCAGAGATGAAGCGCGGCTGCGACCACCCAGAGTCATCCAAGGGCAGCCGCCCGTTCTGCGTCTTCCACAACATGCACAACCACAACACCAATGACTGCCAGGAGCTCAGGGCCATCCGCGATGGGCGCCTCGGTCGTCGCCCCGAGCGCAGCGACCGAGGCTATAGCCGCGGAGGAGGCCGAGGTGGAGGACGCTGGGACGGTCGCGACCACCGCCAAGAATGGCGCGATCAGCCTCGTGAGGACCGCTGGCAGGGCCAGCCTCGCGAGGGCCCCTGGAGGGACCAGCCTCGTGAGGACCGTCCTCAGGGCAACGCTGGCCTTCCTCCGCTGCCGCCACCACCAAGAAGGAATGACGACCATCACCAGGACGAGGGGGCTGGGGGCTTCCAGGAGCCTCGTGTCATCGCCTGCATCCTGGGCCGCGCTCAGGCCCCTGCCTCTCATCGCATCTTCAAGCAGTTTGCCCGTGAGGTGAACATGGCCCTCCCCAAGCTCAAGGTAACGCGTCCGCTCAGGTGGTCCAAGTGCACCATCACCTTCAGCTCATCCGACCAGCTCAAGTGCGCGGCGACTGCCGACGCTCTCCCGATGCTTTGCTCGCCTACCATCAGCAACGTGCTCGTCACCAAGACTCTCATCGATGGCGGTGCGGGGCTTAACATTCTCTCCATCGAGACATTCGACCGACTCCAGGTGCCCAACGACCAGCTGCAGCCTACCAAGCCTTTCTCAAGAGTGACCGACGGCTCCACCACCCCGATAGGGCAGATCCGCCTGCCTGTCACCTTCGGCAAGCGCGACAACTACCGCACTGAGCTCATCGACTTCGACGTTTCCCACATTCACCTTCGATACAACACCATCCTTGGGTACCCGGCCCTGGCCAAGTTCATGGCGGTGACTCATCATGGTTACAATGTCCTCAAGATGCCAGGAAGCTGCAGCGTCATCACGGTCGCCTGCGAGGAGAAGGACACGGTGTGCTCTCTCGAGCGCGCCTACCAGGCTACGGCGGTCGACAACCCAGACGATGAAGGCGCCGTCTACCCTCCTGAGGCTGTCCCCAAGAAGAAGAAGAAGTAGCTGCTCCGCCAAGGACCTTAGGAGGGCGGGGTGCCTAGCGGCACCACCTCAGGCCCAGCGCCCACTGACGGGGCGCCTCCCTCTCTCGCATAGGAAGGCGCACCCGGCACCCCTCTCGGACTGGGCTTGGGGGCTCTCCTTTGGAGGGCCTCTGACCTGGCCAACGTCATGAGGGAGGCGCTCAGGCACCATGTGGAGGCGTGCTTCAGCGCACGCTTCCGCCAGGAGGGTACAAGGCGCGAGGCACCAGGTGCTCAGGAGTTCATCACCAAGGCAATCAAGGAGCTTCAGGAGGCAAGAGCTATGCGAGGCGACCATCACCCTCCACCCGGCGTGGCTCCTTGTCCCGGCAAGGACAGCGAGCTGCGCGTCTGCGTCAACATCCCAGGGCTCAACAGGGCCACATCACAGGAGCGCTTCTGGCCGTCCCGCGCTGGCCGATGCGAGGGTCCCCCTCACAGCTATGTTCGCATGCCTTTGGGCTTGCCGAGCGCAGCTGTTGCATTCTAGCGCCACATGCGGGGCGTCCTGGCGGCTCATGAGGCCAGAAGCCAGGCGATCCTGTCAGAGGAGGAGATGGATCCTCGCGAGCCCCCCGGGCCCCCAGAGCCTCCCGAGGTTCGGGGCCTGGGCGGCTCATGAGGAGCGATTTCTGCAGCACGCGTCTTCAGCTACTCCAACATCTCTTCAGCAACGGTGCCAGGTGACATTTTCTGGTTTGTTCAGTTGGGGGCGCCCCTCGGGCTGCATTATCCCCAAGCCGCGTGGGTCCGTCCCTGCGGCATGTATCGTTTTGCATCTATCAGAACTAGCTCTACCTTATCCATGAGTTCATTTATGATTATCACTTGCCTGTCCGGTGCTTCGTCACCACGAACGTCGTACGCCCTTGCAAGCCCACCCACGACTGCCTCATGATTAAGGACTGGCACGGCGTCTGTGCTCGGGTCCGTCCCTACAGCATCGCTAAACCCAAGTGGCTGAGCTCTGGCTCACGGGCCAGCTCCCGTGCACGTCACCTGCCATGGTCCTTGGTGCCTTGTTCTCGCATGAGCTAATCGGGGGCGGGTAAGTTAGGGTGCGCGACCCGGTGCCTCGCCACCACGGGAGCCGCGCGCCGGTTGTCTTTCTTCAGGACATTCGCATGAGAAGACTGGGCACGGCATCTGTGCTCGGGTCTGTCCTTGCAGTGTCGACAAACCCAATGGCTGAACTCTGTCTAGCGGGCCGGACCCGTTCACGTCACCTCCTGGGGTCGTTGGTGTTTGGCCTTCTCATGCGATAACCTCGGGAAATTCACTCGGCGCAGGTTGCCTAACCATCTCGCAGGACTATCACAAATGTTACTAATCAAATTCAGGCGTAACCCGCCTTGAGGTAGGGCCTCGTGAGTCCCGCGCTGGCTCACGAGTGCCCATACACACCTCTTCTAGCCCTGCCGTGCAAGCCACGTGTCAGGGCGGGGCTGTACACGCCCCGGGGTCTCCCCTCAGAGGGAGCCCCCACCCACATACCAGTGGAAGTACCATGCTCCGCGCTGGCAGTCGACACGGTCGAGGAGCGGCTATGCCCGTGCAAGAGCGGTAGCGCCATGCTCCGCGCTGGTGATAAACAACTGGGGGCAGCCTAATGGCTGCACTAACCTCAGGAGAGCCACCAGGCTCGGTGTTCAGCCTCACCGCGCTGCTTTCCCCTCGGGAGAGTAGCACGAGGGGGCTGGGCATGGGGGCTACGCTCAGGTCATGCCTGGCGTACATCACCTTGCCAGGTCCCTCGGACCTGGTCTTCGCGCATCCCTCCCGAGCGAAAGCCCGGCGAGGACAGGTATGGGGTTTTCGTTCATACGTCAAGGGGGACTCCTGAGCATCGTGACTCAGGAGCCTAACTGGACACGTATCCCCTCACCCCTTGGTCTCGTCCTGGTGATCCGGACGACCCAACGGTGGCTGAGGTATGCGCGGGGCTGGGCCCTGCCGACGCAGAACGCCAAGACCCACCCTCGCGTCTCCTTCCCGAAGGCTGTTCGTACGTCAAGGGGGACACCTGAGCATCGCGACTCAGGAGCCTAACTGGCCACGTAGCCCCTCACCCCTTGGTCTCGTCCTGGTGATCCGGACGACCCAACGGCGGCTGAGGTATGCGCGGGGCCGGGCCCTGCCGACACAGAACATCAAAGCAAATGGAAAGGAAACCGCAAAACCTTAACAAGTTATTACAAAGCATACTTTCTCTTAAAGTTCCAAAGCATAAGTTTTTATGCCTCCACGAGGCACGGTACATGTTGCAGGAATAAAACAAGGGGAAAGCGCCGCCATCTCCTTCAGCCTTGAACGCCACCGTTACCCGCTTGGGGAGCCCCGTCATCGACGACGTCGCCCCCGTCCTTGCCATCAGCCGTAGGCATGGGGTTGACGGCGAGGAACTTCTGCAGCAGGGCCTCCACTTGACCCTTCACGGCCTCGGCAGCAGCATCTTGGAGCTTAGGGTCCACGGGCTCGAGCAGGGCACCAAAGTCGAAGCTGGAGTCCCGAAGATGGAGGTGGCTGAAGACGCGCGTTGAGGCCGAGGCCGATAGCGCGCGGGCTTCCCCCTCCACCATGGGGCCCACTCCGACGATGATGCCCTCGAGCGCTGCGACGAGCTTGGGGAGCAGCCCGGCGGGGCCTTCCTCCGGAGTCACCAGCGGCTCCTTGTACCCGCTCCCGTAGAGATCCTGCAGTGCCTTGCGGGACCTCTGCTCGAGGGTGTCAAAGGCGGCACGCCCCGCGGTGGCCGCCTCCTCAGCCTTGGCAAGGAGTTTCTCCCTAGCCTCCAGCCGAGCCTTCTCGTCAGAGACAAGCTGGGCGTGGGACGCTTGGGCCGCCTCCACCTCCTCCTTCAGCTTCTCCAGGCGGCCACGCTCCGTGGCCTGATCCTGAGATGCCTGCTCCAGCTCGGCGTCACGACCGGCGACCGCAGACTCCCGCTCCTTCAGCTTTTCCTGCTGCTCCTCGAGCTAGCGGGCGCGGGTGGCCTGCTCGTCACGAAGGGCTTTCAGCTTGGCCTCCGCCACGTGGCAGCGCTCCTCGGCGTCCTTCACATCCTTCAACGCCACGTCACGGGCGGCGGCGGCCACGCCGGCTACCTTCCGGCCCTCTTCTTGAGCAGCGTTGGCCCGTTCCCACGCCGCCCTGACAGACGAGTCAGCCTGGAGCCACCCCGAGACCAGCTCCAGGCGCCCCGACGCCCGGCGCCGGTCGGGGCCCCGAAGATCGTTCCGGAGTTGATCCAATGCATAGAAGGCCTACTCCAGAGCACCGGGCATGGTAGAAGAGCCGTGGCCCGCCAGTGTGGCGGCTGGATGAGAAGATGGCGACGGCAACAAGACCGTCGAAGCAGCAGCAGCAAGGATGGCCGGGGGCCCCGAAGCCCTCGGGTCATCAGCAGGCGCGCTGAAGGCAAGCGTCTCTGAAGCCGATGCGGCTGCGGAGGCATCCTTCTCCTGAGGTTGGGCCCCTACGTCTCGCGAGGGCAACCCTGTGGCACGAGGACGCGAGCCAGCCTCGTCCATCTGCCCCACGGCCTCTGGGGCCGAGGTGGGCTGCTTGGCCTCAGGAGCCCTCACCTCCTCCTTCTTTTTTGCCGCCGACATTGGCCTGGCCGCGGAGAGGAAAATGTTAGAGCACTTACTGGTCTGTGGCGACGTAATCCCTCATCCTCTTTAGGAGCTCGATGCCCACAGGCTTCGTGGGCGCGAGCCCCGCCATGTTCTCGGGAGCGGATGAGCGCGCGGTGGCCGGATTTGCGGCAGCAGCGGCCAACGGTGGGGCAGAGGCGCCACCTCGGGGAAGCAACGATGACCTGTCCTTCAACGGGACACCCAGCTTCAGCTTCTTCGGAGGGGTGCCCCTAGACCTCGTGGCGACCCCGGCAGAGCGCGGCGATTCCCTGACTGGGTACTCGTCGGCGTCGTCATCAGAAAAGGCACGGAGGAGCTCGCTCCGCCGTGGGGAAGAGGTCTCCCCCACCTCCTCCAAGGTCACCTCCGAGCTCTCATTCTCCTCCTCCGCTGAGGGATCGTCGGAGGACACCGGCACCGGGGAGCCCAGGGGCAGGGAAGGCTCCAGCGGCACGAGCCCTCGCTCATTGAAGATAAGCATGGCGGCGGCTACCTTCTCCCCATCGGCGCGATGGTACAACGGGAGATGGGCGTCTGAGGGGCCACCCTGGTCCTTCCCGAGCAAGGTGCGCACGACCTTGCTCAGCTCCTTGTCGGACAAATTGTCCGGGCGCAACCGGAGGTCGTCTTCCGTGCCCTTGAAGCTCCACAGGGGGCGGGAGTGCGCCTGGAGCGGAGCCAGGCACTGCGTCAGGAACTCCTTGACAATCATGGCCCCTGTCAGCTTCTCTGCCTTCGGGTCCTCCGCCTTCAGGTCGGCCGTCATCCTCTCCAGCAACTGCTCCGCCCTAGGGTCGGTGAGCTTCTCGTGAGCCCATCGATCCAGGGGCTTCGGCAGCGTGGTCGGCAGCTCCAGCCGAGCGTGGGAGCGCTTGGCGTCCATGAAGATCCACTTGTTCCGGAAGTCCTCCACCTTCTTCCCAGCCCGCGAGATCGCGTTGCTGCCGTTGGCCGCGATAAAGCTGGCGCACCCAGAGCACTGGCCGCTGCTTATCCGGAGGTAGAAGAAGTGGTGGAACAGCGCGACGGAGGGCGTCACCCCCATGAATGCTTCGCAGTAGAAGGCAAAGATCGACAGGAGGAGGATGGAGTTGGGATGAAGATGGAGGGCATGGAGACCATAGTGGTTGAGGACGGCATAGAAGAAACGGGAGAAAGGGGGAACCAGCCCAGCGAACACGCTGTGCAGGAAGAAGGGGTAGAAGGTGTCACCCAAGGCTTCCGGCTGGGCGGAGCCGACCCGGAGCGCCGTCTCCCTGCCTCATTATCGGCGCCCGCCGTCAGCGGGAGCACGGCGGCAAGGTGCTTCTCCTCGGTGATGGAGGACGCGCTCAAGGCTGGCTCAAACCAGAGAGCCAAGCGCGCGGCGGAGGCCGATGACTTCGCCTTGTCGGTGGCCATCGGTGGCGAGCCCGAGGAAAGGATTCAACGGATCTGGAGGCACGCCAAGTAGAAGGAGAAGGGGATCTGGAGCAAGACGGAAGGAATGCAATGAAGGCTCAGCGGCAAGAGCCAGCCTTTTTGTCAGCCAGGGACGGTTGTCGAGGCAGCGTGGGGAAGCGGAGACGCCCACGTCCCATTAATCGCCATGCGTCAACCAAGGCCGCAGGCGGTTAGGGCCCGCGGTTCTCCGCACTTGCCCCTTCGCTTCGCCTCAAAGCCAAGTTCGAGCGCACCTTGGGCCCGGGGGCTACTGTCGGCGTTCTAGGAAAGGGGGTACCCAGACTTGCCTACCTGCGGCCCACGGCGTGGCACCATCGACGGCCTGGTACGGCCCAGCTTCAGCGGCAACAACTCAAGACACTCGCAAGGGGCCAAGCTTCGTGAGGCGGACGACACCAAGACCTCCACGAGGAGCGGCCTCCTCAGGCTGGCTCCTGAGGAGCGGAGATCTCTATGCAAACCTCACCTCGTGAGGTCCGAATGACGTGAGCCATGATGACCAAGGCCAGGCGGGCGCCAGCGGGCGCAGTGTACCAGTTTCCTCTTCGGTGCTAAAGAGGCAAGCGCAGGCGTGGAGTCCCGAGGAATCAGCAAAAGGTTTCCATTCCCATGCAACAAGACCAAGACCGCTAGGATGGCAGGACGGAGGTCATCATCGAGCCCACCACGGCGTCACAACCAGAGGCTTTTGCAGGCGAAGACTACTTTTGTTAGGATAGCATGTATTAGCTGTCTCCCTTCGAATTTGGCCGTTGTGGGATCCCTTCCCGCCTTTCATTTGGGAAGAGGACCAAGGCCACTATAAATAGGACTTAGCCACCACCGTAGAAGGGGATCGCATCGACGGATCATCCAGATCACCCACACACTCACCAGCTCACCCGAGCCCAAGAACACCTCTCCTCCTGAGGCTGTTCGCCACTGTACTAGTTCATCCTCAGCCCCCCGAGGCCAATCCACCACAAAGCAGGAGTAGGGTTTTACACCACAAGGTGGCCCAAACCTGGGTAAACTGCTGTGTCTCTTTTCTTTACAGTTCAATGAGCTAGGCTGTGAGATTAGCGAGTAGGCAGACTGGGGAGGATGAGTTCTTCGCACGCACCCCAGAGTTCGAACCTCTCGAGGGTTTGCGGAACCCGAAATCCGACAATAGGCCGCCATGAGCTGGGTGTGGGTGGCTGCGATCTGGGCTTGGGCGGGCTCCATCATGGCAAGGTATGCCGCGCAGGAACGGACGGCTGCTCGAGCGCTCTCGGTGATTGCCAACTCTTCGGCCGTGGGTTGCTGACCATTGTCGGAGAAGTTCGGTTCGATTTGTGTGGTGACCGCCATGAGCTGGGCGTGGGTGGCCTCGACATGGTCGTGGGAGGCCTCCATCAGGGCTAAGGCCGCTGCTGTGGAACGAACAGCTGCTGTGCCGCTCTCGCCAGTTGCTATCCCTGAGGCAGATGTTGTTGCCGCCACCTGAGAAGCAACAGCGGCCGTTTGGGCTGCCTTGGCCGCCCGGTCGCATATTGCGGCCGCACTCACGAAGCTTGTTAGCACGCGCCTGGCATCTGTGTCCTCGCTCTCGCTGGAGTGGGCCGCCGAAGTTGCCCTCACTAAGCTGATCCACGTCCCCATCTTTCACCGGCGATGATTGAACAGTGAAATGATATTTGGGGAGCGAGCTAGTGTGCTTGACACGCGGGCTGTGGACTGTAGCCAATGCACCTTCTCGCGTAAGTTGTATGCGTACTATACTCCGACGGTGCTCCAAGATATTTTGTGCTGCATCTTACACGGTTGGTGATAATAAACTGTGTGCGATCTACTTGATTTTTCGTCTTGATTTGAATTACATAATGGGGTCACAGCTACAAAGGATGGTGTTTGAATTGCTAGAACTTTTATCTGCAGTGAACATGCAACTATAGGTGTGTCGTCAAAAAAATTGGAATTATTCAGGGTTTGTTTGGACATTTCTATACATTAACTTGGTTTTCTAGGCATTTCAGGTGCACAATTCAAAATTAAACTACATGCACATGCTCCGGTGCACCAAAATGGTTTGTAAAATGATATATGTGTCCATGGGTTGATGCTTATGTCCCATGCAAGAAACGGGGATGAATTTCAAACACCACGGCACCGTGGCTCTCCGGCAAACGTTGAGGTGCTTGCTTTTGTAATTCTAGTAAATCCAAAACTCGTCTGAAATTCATGAACCTTGGCATGCTATCATGGAATGGCATCAACATGCTGGGGTAAAAAATATTGTCCCATTTGGGGTAGGTTATGGTATAAGCTTCTCACAAACCAGAGCTTCTCACAAGAAGCCTCATGGTTCCGGTAGGGAAACATGTCACCTTTGTGGACGAAATGATATCCGTTGCCTCTTATTGCTTTCAAAACATTTCTAGTGTCAACGTAGAACAACAGGAGTGTTGTGTCATTTTTTGGGATTTTTCGTGGTTTGCTTTGACATTTTTATACATTAACTAAGTTTTCTATGCGTTTATGTGCATAATTCGAATTTGAACTACATGCACATGCTCCAGTGCATATAAATAGGTTGAAAAATCAAATGTGTGTCCTTGGTTGCAACCTTAGGTCCCATGCAAGAAATGGGAATGAATGTCAAACACCTTTGCCACCGTCGCTCGCCCGCTAACATTGAGATACATGGTTTTAAAATTCTAGTAAATCGAAAACTCGTCTGAAATTCATCAAACTTGACATGCTATCATGGAACGGCATCAACATGCAGTGGTAAAAATATTGTCCCATTTGGGGCAGGTTGGGGTATAAGCTTCTCACAAACTAGAGCTTCTCGCAATAAGCCTCATGGTTACGGTAGGGAACGTTTCACCTTTCTGGATGAAACAATATCTGTTGCCTCTTCTTGATTTCAATTTTTTCTCTAGTGTCAACATAGAACAACAGGAGTGTTGTGTTAAATTTTGGAATTTTTCGGGGTTCGTTTGGACATTTTTATACATTAACTGAGTTTTCAATGCATTTATGTGCATAATTCAAATTTGAACTACATGCACATGCTCTAATGCATATAAATTGGTTGAAATTCAAATCTGTGTCCTTGGTTGCATGCTTAGGTCCCATGCAAGAAATGGGAATGAATGTCAAACACCTTGCCACCGTCACTCGGCCGCAAACATTGAGATACATGGTTTTTAAATTCTAGTAAATCCAAAACTCATCTGAAATTCATGAAACTTGGCATGCTATCATGGAGTGGCATCAACATGCCGTGGTAAAATTTTTGTCCCATTTGGGGCAGGTTTGGGTATAAGCTTCTCACAACAAGCCTGATGGTTTCGGTAGGGAACGTGCCACCTTTGGGGACGAAACGATATCCATGGCCTCTTATTGCTTTCAAAAAATTTCTAGTATCAACATGGAACAACAGGAGTGTTGTGTTAAATTTTGGAATTTTTTGGGGTTCGTTTGGACATTTTTATACATTAACTGGGTTTTCTAGGCATTTTATGTGCATAATTCAAATTTGAACTACATGCACATGCTCCAGTGCATATAAATTGGTTGAAAAATCAAATCTGTGTCCTTGGGTGCATGCTCAGGTCCCATGCAAGAAATGGGAATGAATTTCAAACACCAGGGCACTGTTGATTGCCGGCAAAATGTTGAGATACTTTGTTTTTAAATTCTAGTAAATCCAAAACTCATCTGAAATTCATGAAACTTGGCATGCTATCATGGAGCGGCATCAACATGCCGTGGTAAAATTTTTGTCCCATTTGGGGCAGGTTTGGGTATAAGCTTCTCACAAACCAGAGCTTCTCACAACAAGCCTGATGGTTTCGGTAGGGAACGTGCCACCTTTGGGGACGAAACGATATCCGTGGCCTCTTATTGCTTTCAAAAATTTTCTAGTGTCAACATAGAACAACAGGAGTGTTGTGTTAAATTTTGGAATTTTTCGGGGTTCGTTTGGACATTTTTATACATTAACTGGGTTTTCTAGGTATTTTATGTGCATAATTAAAATTTGAACTGCATGCACATGCTCCAGTGCATATAAATTGGTTGAAAAATCAAATCGGTGTCCTTGGGTACATGCTTAGGTCCCATGCAAGAAATGGGAATGAATTTCAAACACCAGGGCACTGTTGATTGCCGGCAAAACATTGAGATACTTTGTTTTTAAATTCTAGTAAATCCAAAACTCATCTGAAATTCATGAAACTTGGCATGCTATCATGGAATGGCACCCGACATGCTGTGCTATTTTTTGTGTCCATTTTGAGAGAAGGCGCACTCGAATAACAGCCAACAAAGGCATTTTGAAACAAATAGCTGCCACTGTAACATCTCAAACATTTTGTATAATTTAAATCATGTGCGTTCTGTTAACCATTCATGTGATGCCATGCCTCACTCTTTTAATGGCTAGGAGGTGTCGTGCGGATAGGTGCTTGACTAAACGGGAGGCGTGTGAGCTATACTCCAGTGCGCAGGCTCACTGGGAAGCGTGTGAGCTGTACGCCGCGCAGGCTCACTGGGAGCGAGCCCTTTGACTTCCATGGCCGCCCGCCTTGCTCGCATCCTCTCCATTAATGGCGCCCAAGCCGCAGTTTAATATGGGTTTTAAATATAAAACACTCATCGCAAATGTTTTAGTTAGAACACCCATATGCAAACCGACAGCTTCCCCAGGAAGCCTAGCAAAAATGTGCCGAGCAGGATTTGTGCAGCTCTTGATCGCTAACGTTTTAGATAGAACACCCGTATGTAAACCGACAGCTTCCCCAATAATCCAAGGGAAAATGTGCCGAGCAGGATTTGTGCAGCTCTTCATCGCAAACGTTTTAGATAAAACACCTGTATGCAAAGTGAGAGCTATGGTCTTCTGCAGTAAGCCAAGGGAAAATTCGCCGCGCAGGATTTGTGCATCTCTTCAATGCAAACGGTTCAGATTGAATAAGGTATGCAAAGCGAGACTTTGGCGCTAAGCCAAGAGAAAATCTGGCAAGCAGGATTTGTACCTCCCTTCAACGCAAACGGTTTTTTCCGATGACCCGTGTGCAACCACGTACAGACAATTTGGTAAGATTTACATCTGTCATATTGGGTATATTGCCATTTGTCAAACTGGAAAGATTGACATTTGTTGATCTAGTAACATTGCCATTTGTCAACCTTGTAACACTGCGATTTGTCAAAACATGCAGCTAAAAATCACTAGCACTATCTAATTTTTGCAACTAAAATTCAGTAATTAAGCATAGATTAAGCAGTCGTTATTTATACAAAAAATTCAACTCGACAGCTGAACCGACCAAAATTTTCCCCAATTGTTGCCAACCACGTACTGAAATAGCTAGTTCAACTATCTATACTAGCTAATTTTAAGTACGTTGTACAGTTCCACCACATCTATAGTCAGATGAACTGAACAAAATAGCCCCTAAATACTACTACTACGGAGGGGCTTTGTACTACTTCCGGCAGCCTCTCCTCTGCCGAGCGCGCTCAGTAAGAGGAAGAGGAGGAGGAGCCTACCGATGAGCTGGACAACTACAATACAGTGCCTGCCGCTGCTGCACCTTCAGCGACACTCACCTCGAACACCCTTTGCCGCTCCAAACGACCCCTCTCGAAGTGGCGGGACTGCTCGTAGATCTCCTGATTCCTTGCCTCTGCGTCCGCGTGTGCTATGGCCACGGCTGCGGTAAGGCTCTTTTGCGTGCTCGATGAGGCGCTCCTCCTCCTCCGGCAGGAACTCGATGTAGCGCGCAAGGTCGCTGACGCACGTGCGGGTCTCCACCTTCGCCTCCCGCCTTCGGGCGGCGGTGGCGGAGCGGGTGATGATCCCGGCGGTCAATGGTTGGCTGGCGGCCATGGCGGCTGACGATGGGGTGGCAGCCACGACCACCACCTCCCGCCTTCGGGCCACGATGGCAGAGCGGGTGATGGCCACGGTGGCCGGCAGTGGGGTAGCGGCGACGACGGTGACCTCCCGCCTTCGGGCCACGGAGGCGGAGAGGGCGATGGCCCTGGCTTTCGACGGTGGTGTGGCGGCAACGGCGGCCGACAACAGCTGCCGACGGGTAGTGGTGGCGGAGTGTGTGGTGGGAGTTTCGCGCACACCCAACAGGGACGCCACGCGCACTACACTACGAAGGGAACTGCGCCGCCACCGTGGTGTAGCCTCCCAGCTGGAGCTGTCCTTGGATGACGGCTGAGTGGCTGAGCGACGATGACGGATCGGTGCCATTGGGGATTGTGGGAGAAGCAGATGAGATAAGCTACAGGGAGGGAGGGGAAAATGCGACGCAGGACTCGCCGGCCGTGAGGGTTTATATAGTAGGCTGGTAAGCATTGGGATTTTGGGGGATTTCACCGAGTCGGGTGGGAAGCTTGCGCGGGAACGGGCTCACCACCGTTTGGCCAAAAGAACGCCCTCGCGCGCTGCTCAAGCTTGCGCTTGAAGCCGTCTGCGGCAACGGGGTGACAACAAGACGTGCGAGAGGAGGACGAAAGGACACGTACACATATGGTTAATAAAAAAATGTTTGCGATTTAATTACCTACTATACCCCCGTCCTGGTTTATAAGTAGGATTTAACTAATAAAATACGAATGCATGTCGCCAAAGATTACATCGTTGGATTCGTATTTGAACATTGTTTCCAATTATATAATTTTTGTAATATGCATTAACATTTTGTTGGTTAAATTTAAGGTCAAAATATGGCACAGAATATAAAGGGGACTAATAGACCAAGACGGCGGTAGTAGCACACGGCCGCTCTCTACGCAGCGACGCAACTATCGGCCGGCTTGTAGATGACCATTCCCTGCTTGTTCAACTGCTCTATGCGTGTGGTTGCTTGCGGTTGAGGTGGCCGCGGCGCGCTCTGCTCGTGTCCCGCCACGCGCGCTCTACTCTCGCGTCCCTCCGGGCGCTCTACCCTCGTCCCTCCACGCGCGCTGCCAATGTTTGGGGCCGGCGCACGATCACGCACGTTCGTGTGCATGCGGTTGCGCCGGGCGTGGCACGACGATGCAGTTACTCGCTGCAAAAACTTCCATGCGGACGCGCCAAGAATCCAGGCCGCCCGGCCCCCATTTATTCCTGTGGCCATTTACCTTCATCTCTCGCGCCACACGACACAATAAGCACACCCACGACAACACATACAGAGAGGCCATCCAGCGGTTCCAATGGCGCTCCCTGAGGGAGTCCTGGATTAGGGGGTCCTCGGGTGTCCGGTCTATTCGATATGGGCCGGACTGATGGGCCATGAAGATAAAGCAGAAGACTATCCCCCGTGTCCGGGTGGGACTCTTGTATGCGTGGACGGCAAGTTTGGTGTCCGGATGTACTCTTTCCTTCCTTTGTAAACCGACTTTGTACGACCCTGGGCCCCTCCGGTGTGTATATAAACCGGAGGGTTTAGTCCGTAGAGGTCATCAGAATAATCATAGGCTAGACATCTAGGGTTTAGCCATTACGATCTTGAGGTAGATCAACTCTTGTATCCCCTATACTCATCGAATACAATCAAGCAGGACGTAGGGTTTTACCTCCATTAAGAGGGCCCGAACCTGGGTAACATCGTGTCCCCATTGTCCCCTGTTACCATTGATCCTTAGACTCACAGCTTGGGCCCCCTACCCGAGATCTGCTGGTTTTGACACCGACATTGGTGCTTTCATTGAGAGCTCCGCTGTGTAGTCGCGAGAAGCGATCTATGGCTCGCCTTGTCATCAATGACGATATCACCTCTGGAAGGAGCCTAACTTCAGGACAGGTCCTCCAGCTCGGCAATTTCACCGTGGGTGCCGGCATGGCCATCAAGCCAATAGCGCCCCCCGTGATCGCCAAACATCACCCCTGCATCGGTCTCGAACACTCCGAAAAGATGGATCCGGCGGACGTCTCGTCCTTAAACGAGCTGCTAGATCACATCGCCGCCCTGGGGCTTTCAACGGATTATGATCGGATCGGGCTCAAACCCGACCAGAGGGAAATTAATTCCCCGCCGATCACCCACCTGGTAGCGGTCATCGAGGAACGAGCCGAAAACACTTCTTCCCCTAAACTAAAGACCAGCTATGTTCGGGTCTCCGAACCTCTTGGGTTGGACACCCTCCCTTTTGATGAGACTCCGCGTCCCCTGAACTCAGGGTCAGACATTGGGTACGGCGAGCACTTGGATCTCCCTGGACCCGAACTGGTGACTTCGGAGATTTTACAGGCTCCGGATGCAATCTTGGGTCGGGATTCGAGTTTTTGCCCACCCACCCACCACAATCAATACTCTCCAAGTAATTCAGGCCCTCCAGACATATGTGACCTAATGTATGTACGGCAGCAACCTCGGGAAACGGTCCATCACTTCTGGACCAGATTCCTACTTGTCAAAAACAAGATTAAAGATTGCTACGACGACGACGCAGTCTCGGTCTTTCATCGCAATTGTATCGACGAGGGAATTCGGAATGCCCTCAACCACCGTCGCATACAGAGTTTCACAGAGCTATCGCATGTAGTATGGAAGTATTGCATGATGGAAAGAACTTGGAAGGCACAGAAAACCCAATTGGAACCTGCTGCCTTTAAGCAGTGCACTGCCAGGGAAAAACCGATACACCCTTACGAGGCATCTGACCATAAGCCCGTCGGCAAGAAAAACAAACCCTTTACGGGATACAGGTCCGTTCTTGACGAACTCCTCGACAAGCCCTGTCCGGTACATACGACGCCGAGCACTGACTCAACTCACAGCCTTCGAGCATGTTGGGTACTCTGGCAAGTAGCTAAAAGTGGCGAGGCCATCCTCACCACCGCCACTCCAGAGAAGCATTCTCCGGAGGATGACGATTTTAACGTCCTTACGGTCTTCGAGACTTTCTCCTCAAATAATCAGCTTAAGAGGGCACTCCGTGACCTCGCCAAAGTCCACCAAGTAACCGCAGTAAGCCCATGGAACGACGCGGCAATAACCTTCGCTGCTGACGACGAACCAAGGGCCCGATCAGTCCGAGCACCCGCCGCTTTAGTCCTAAACCCAATTGTGGATGGCTTTCGACTTACCAAGGTGCTCATGGACACCGACAGCGGGCTTAACCTCATATATGAGGACACGCTCGACAAAATGCAGATCGATAGAACACGCATCGAGCAAAGCAGTACCACCTTTTGAGGTATCATCCCCAGTCGAGGAGCACGATGTTCGGGGAGAATTAAACTTGACGTAGTATTCGGCACGCCTGAAAATTACAGGTCGGAGGAGTTACTCTTTCACATCGCTCCCTTCAATAGCGGCTACCATGCCCTTCTAGGGTGGGGTGCTTTTTTACGCTTCCAAGCCGTACCCCATTATGGGTACATGAAGCTTA
This sequence comes from Thinopyrum elongatum, assembly GCA_011799875.1. Classification (NCBI taxonomy): domain Eukaryota; kingdom Viridiplantae; phylum Streptophyta; class Magnoliopsida; order Poales; family Poaceae; genus Thinopyrum; species Thinopyrum elongatum. Next base: position 471,770,755 of record CM022301.1, read on the forward strand.
AAATGCCGGGGCCCAATGGAATAATCACAGTTACAAGTGATCCGGATACAGCACTCCGCGCCGAAAACAAAACCGCATCCTTGGCCCTTGAGGCACTCTCTGAAGCCCTTGCGGCCGAAGAACTAACCACCCTACGATCCACGGTGGACAAGGATGATGTGATTCTCGATAAGAGACCTAAATCCACCTCTTTCAAGCCAGCAGATGAAATAGTTAAATTTCAAGTGCACCCGACGGATCCTAACAAAACAACGTCCATCGGAGCACAGCTGGATCCGATGGTAGATGCCGCCTTGCGCGCGTTCCTATGTGAAAATTGGGATATCTTCGCCTGGCACCCTTCGGACATGCTCGGTATCCCACGTAGACTGGCCGAACATAGCCTCATAATAATTAAGGGGTTCAAACCAGTCAAGCAAATGCTACGGCAATTTTCCAAACCCACACGACAAGTTATGGGGGAGGAGCTAGCCAAACTACTCGAGGCCGGGTTCATCAGAGAAATCAAACACCCGGATTGGCCAGCCAACTTGGTCATGGCGCCGAAGAAGGACAAATCTTGGCGCCTTTGTGTCGATTTCAAAGACCTCAATAAGGCTTGCCCTAAAGACCCTTTCCCATTGCCCCGCATTGACCAGATTATTGATGCGACCGCGGGACACGACTCATTGTGTTTCCTCGACGCTTACTCCGGATACCATCAGATTAAAATGAAGGAGTCCGACCAGGCCGTAACTGTGACGACCTCGGCTTAATCGTGCACTAACCATACACACAAATGCACACGATCAAGCCTAATGGCTCACTTGAAGATATCACAACACAACTCTGAAACATAAATAAAGTCATACAAGCTTTATATTAGAAGCCAGGGCATCGAGGGCTCGAATACATAGCTCGATGGCATACAAGTGTCACCGGAAGCATCAGATATCTGGGTACAGATATAACAGAGTTATAGATAGGCATTTAGAAAGGCGGGACAAAATAAAACACTACGATCGAAAGGTGTAGGCCTCCTGCCTAGGACCCTCCGAACCTACTCCTGGTCGTCGGTCGGCTCCTCGTAGTAGTACTCACCGGGAGGGTAGTAGTAGTAGTAGCCGTCGGCGGGGGCAGCTGGCTCAGGGGCTCTGTCATCTGGTTTCGACAATGGATAAGGGGAGAAAAAGAAAGCAAAGCAAACGTGAGTACTCATCCGAAGTACTCAGCAAGCAAGGATCTACAATACATATGCAACATTTTCAAAGGAAGGCTGTATATGTGGACTGGGCTGCAGAAATGCCAGAATAGAGGGAAAGCCTAGTCCTATCGAAGACTAGCATCTTCAGCAACTTCATCGGTCTTGCAGCATTAGAAGAGTGCAGATTAGCATAAGTAAAGTAGTAGTAGTGTTATCAACCTCGCCCAGAGATCCTTCCTCGACTCCCTGCGAGAAAGCAATCCCAGAGCCATACTATCTAGTTATCATCTCAAGTCACCAGTTCTAGTTGTACCGATCGGGATACAACTCTGAGTGTCCGTTACCGAAGGACACGCTATCGATAGATTAGTTCTTCCCTGCAGGGGTGCACCAACTTACCCACCATGCTCGCTTAACTCCGGCCGGACACACTTTTCAGGGTCATGCCCGACCTCGGCCAAACGATACGCCACAACCCGACCGAATATAGGTTAGTCCGGTGAGCAGACCTAGCAACCCCTTAATACAAGTGCGGTTGTGTTCCTTGTCCAACCCAGCGTGTGCCGCTCCTTGCTGACGTCAATTAAGCTTCGGCTGAAGTATACGACGCAGAACGCCCATACTATGCCCACGTGATGGTTAGTGCTATCAGGCCAGAGGCCCCTCGGATCAAATATCCAAACCGTTAGTGTGTGGGTAGTGCGGTAATGAGCAGAGACTCACGAAAGATGTGACCCCGTCGTCCCGTCTCGAGGACTTGCGGCAAGGGCTAAGAATGCCCGGCCACGCCTTGTATTCATCTCTGGGGCACCCTCTAGGTCAACCCGTCTCCATATTACTTCGCAAATATGCTCGCGCGGGTACCCCTCAGGGCCGACCCATCTTTAGTAACATAGTTCAGTGCAAAGTCATAGTAACCGTAGTAACCGTGTGTCTAACACCAAGGGGAACCCTGAGGAATCACCCTCGTTGGAATTCCACCTGATGTTATCGTCAAGGTGAAGGAAGGAGGTATCACCCTCGAGGTCCACACTCGAGAAGTTGCACGACGATGTCATTATCGGGGGTGGTGTAGGAGGAATCACCCTCACTGACCACGACCGATTAACTAACCTACAAGGTTTTCATCAGAAGTGCTGATGAGGTATCACCCTCGGCACTCGATAGTAACCCAGTAGTGTCGAGCAACTAAGGGGGAAGTGATGTGCGGTGCCGAGGCCTGGTCTTCGATCGCGTTGATCGGGTCTTCTGATAATTTAGCGGGGCAGTCGGGACAAAGTGGGGGTCTCTGATGGGTCTCTACCCAGCCTACACTAAATAGTTTAGGATAAGCAGGTAGGTAATAATAGCAGGTTACAATAAAACGGCTATGCAGCAGAAATAGGATAACAGCAGCAGCAGTAACTTCTAATGCAAGCATAAGAGAGAAGAGAATAGGCGATATCGATATGCTCAAAAGGGGGGTGCTTGCCTGGTTGCTTTGCAAACAGCAACGGGTCTTCGTCGAGGTAGACGATCTTCGGGTCATCATTGGTCTTGGGTCTAACGGAAAGAAAAGGGGGAGAAGAAACAAATAAATACACGGCAATAAAAGTAGCTACATAAGCATGGCATGGTTGCATGTTATTCGAGGAGTGCCCTAATGCAGTTCTACGCAAGTTGGTGGGAGCGGGAAATTATCCGGGAGTGTTCTCCCAGCTCCGGACGATTATCGGACAGATGAAACGGAGGGGAAAATTCCATGTTCATCATGTTAGAGGGGGTTGATAGGTATGTGAGTGGCATATTCGGGTTCGTCTCATTTTTCTGATCATTTTTCATATATAAATCATTTTCATCCGAGTTACGGTTTATTTTATATGATTTTTCAAAGTTTTATTCAGTTTCTGGAAATTCTGAAATTAGTTAAAACTACATTATCCAGAATAGTATCCTGTGACATCAGCATGACATCACTCTAACGTCAGCAGTCAACGGCCCAGTTGACTGGTCAAACTGACCAGTGGGACCCACCTGTCATAGACAGTGGGGTTAAAAGAGTTTAGGATTTAATCTAATCACCTATTTAACTAACAGGGCCCCACTGTCAGTGTCTACTTATTTTAGTTAATTAACTGAACTAATTTAATTCTGCTTAATTAGTTAAGCAGTGGGGTGGACCCCACATGGCAGTGACTGGGCGCTGCCCAGTCAGCATGTTAACCTGGGTCATCGGTCAACTGGGCCAGGGGGGCCACCAGTCAGTGACTGAGGAAGTGGCCCCAGCGGCGCCACATCGGCAGGGCGCCGGAGAGAGCTTCAGCAAGCCCGTGCACGGCGGCGCAGCCACGGTGAGCTACGGGATTCTGCTACGGCGGCCCATTTCAAGCGCTGTGACCACCGTTCGGACGAGAAACGAGCACCGCATCGATATTCGCTATCGGTGCGAGCTCCGGTGGCCTGTAGCGACGGCTATGGTGAGCGCCGGCGGTGGCCGGAATTGGGAACACGCAGGCGTGCGGCTACGGCTCGATTCCGAGCAGGTTAAGTGGCTAGGCGGCAGTAGTGGTCCTCCAGGATTGCGCTACGGAGACTAAACGGAGTAGGAGGAGCTCGGGAGATCATGCGCGGCAGCAATGGTGGACGGCGGAGCCGACGCCTACGGCTAGCTAACTAGGGGAGGAGGAAACGGAGCAAGGTCGGGGAGGGAGGAGGCGGAGCTTACGGGGCAGGCACACGGAGGCCCTTCGGGTGCACGGGAGCGCAGTCGCGGCGGCGACTCGACGGCGTCGATCCCCACTGCCCGAGGATGAAGACGAAGAGGAGGCGGTCGTTGCAGGGGGTCCCGGCTCCAATGAGCGACGCCCGACGGCGTGGAGAAGCGAGGCGGAGCTCGCGGACTCGGAAAGGCGGCGCGGAGACGTCGGTGGGCGCGACTGTGGCAAGCATCAGCAGCGGTGGCGCTTGGTACAGAGAGGAAGAGGGGCGAGCGCGAGCGAGAGAGTGTGGGGAGGGCGGGGCGAGTGGGGAAAAGCGACCAGGGGAAGGGCCTGGGATCGCCCTTATCCCCTCCAGCCTCCTGCCTCGTCGCGGTGGTGAGCGGCAAGCGGTGCGGCGAGCGCGGCCATGGAGACGGCGACACGGAGGGAGTAGTTGGTGGAGATGGGCTGGGCCGGCTTGGCCCGGTAGCCAGGTAAGTGGCCTGTCGGCCTTTTTCTTTTACTGTTTTCCTTTTATTTAGTTACCAGAGAAGGAAAAAGATTTATTTGGGCATCCAAATAATTTTAGAAAAATATGCGTCTAAGCCCAATAAATCCAATACATTTTTAGGCACTGTCACAAAAAATTTGGAGGCCAAAGGAATAGGTTAGATATTTTTAGAAATTGAAAGGGACAGATTAAATGCTGCTGGACTACTGTTTTAAAGTCCAGGGGCATTTTGGGAATTCCAAAAATATTGATTTCAATTTTATAATGGCCTTAAGAATATTTGCAATAGGATGAACAATTTTAATTGCATGACAGAAGAAATAAATATTTGACATGCACTTTGAATTTGAATTTGGCAACAATTTAGGACAAGTGGCAAGATGACATGATGATCATGATGACATGGTCACTATTAGAGGGGAATTACTATAGTGAGATGCTGGGGATGTTACAAATCTCCTCCACTACAAGAAATCTCGTCCCGAGATTTAAGTAGGGAAGTAAAGAGTAACTTCGGGAGAACTAACCCTTATAGGGTCCATTATCTGATGGACAATTCAGGGGATGCGGCAGTAGTATCTCTTGAGTTGAAACTTAAGAAAACATCGAGGGCAAAGTATGGAGGCACAATAAGAGGTTACAAGCGAATGGACAAACGATCGATACCTGAACAGAGTGTGAGAAGGGGGTTCAGGGCATCAGGAATAGATCATCTCTCGGAAGGTGGCTCATGATAACACACAAAGCCAAGAGCTTATGATACTTCGGAATCAAGGATGTACAGGAGAGTCAGGTTACGATCCTGTGGAACTGTGGGGGGTGTCGATCATAATTAGGGAGAACGGTCTCATGTTTTTGGTCACGACAACAAGGTATGTCAGAGGATAGTCTGTCATTTAGGTTGACAACAATGTCGGTACCAAGGGCGAGGGACGAAGAGAACCATTTTCCTGCTCGTTGAACGAGGCGGACCAATAGGCAAAGTTCTCATCCATCGGTGGTTACCGGAATGTCATCAACAATAGTAACAGGGTCACACTGACAGAGTTGTACAACCGAGGTGTTTTCATAAGCAGGGAAGTATTTCTGCTTATGTCATATAGATCACAAGAAGGTTAAACAAACCAATGGAAAGGAAAATGTGTTTACACACCAGGATTGGGAGTATATCCTTCCCAAGGAAAAGCAGAGCATGATATAATGATGGGACAACAAGTTCAAAAGCATTTAGATAAAGGGGCGAAGGAAGAATCATAATATTACCCATACAACGATGTTTTGGACAATTGATGAAGAGACATGCAGCATTGCATTTTCACTGTTCTCAATGATATTCAGAATACCATAGTCATGCTCCGAGGAAGCGATAACATGGTGTTTCAAGTAAGGGTTGGATCAAAAGATCACAAAAGATACAAAGGAACACTCCCAGGATTATCTCGGAACGTAAGGATTAACCAAACACAACCAGGTCTGTGTTGGCAGAAAGTCAAGGATGTCATCGATGATATCACAAATCATCGAGGGGCAGAGATGGTATTTCTAGCCATGAATTCAATGGACATCTCCGAGAAAGCCAAAATACTGTCGGTGATCACGACACATTTGTTGAAAGGTTTCAGGAAGATGTAGTCGATCAGCGATGACATCAAGCAAAAGGAATGCCGAAGCGAAAGGTTATTGGAACCACGGATATGACACAAGCTCGAAATCAAGCTTGTTGTTTGAGGTGAAATGACAAGATGAGGAAGATCGACGTAAGCTTAACTCATCGTCGAAAATTGTGCTCCGGGAAGAAGGGCCAGGTAGCACAGCTGGAATTCAGCACGACAAGCATGTAGCTGATCAGGCTAGGAATGATGTGATGGAGTATCCAACTCCCCAGCAACAAAGTACTAGGAGTGCTGAATCACCGAGCAGAATCGATTCATTGTTCGGTGGTCTCGGTTGAAGACAACCTAGAACCCATGGAGTGGCTATGACAGGGAAAGGTATCACTCCATCGGAAAATTTCATAGAACGTAGTTCAATAGGATGATATCCTCGAGATAGTAGGGGGTTAATACTCGAGGTAGTTCAATATAGAGGTTGGACTAGCACATTGATTTGCTGAAGACAAGTATTCTAACTTGTCCAAGAAAGGAATCAAGAGATATTAGTATGGCCGGAACCATGATTACAAAAGATCAATACGCAGATGCAAGATGAATTAGTACCAAGAAAATAATTATTTTTACGAGCAGCTTCCATGATAAGTTCTACATCGGGTCCATGGGCATGAACACAAAGGTTCAAGGTCGACTCCCACTTCTTCAATTCACCACCTTTCATTCACTACTCTTATAAAAATGATTTTAGTATGAAAACCTACCTGGTGAATTACCGGGGAAGTATGACCAGTGAAAACTTTTCGGGTTCACACAGATTAAGGAAGGCATAGGTTCAACCCGTAGGGGTATCTTAGGAACATATACCTCAAACTTCAGGAGTATTTAACACAAGCTCGACAGCAGAGTATGGTTGACAAAAGGAGAGGATACAATTTTACCAAAGGCATTATGTATCAGGGAAATAACTCACAAGAATTTTGGATGTGAAGGACACTGTCGGATAACAACCCAACAATGGATCAGTTGGTTGGCAAAGGATCTGATGTGAGTATCGATACTCAAATAGAAGAAGAAGAATGCAAAGGCATCGGATTGTAGAAGCAACCGAATAATTCGGTGTTCAATTATAAAGGGTTTATGATTTCCAAAGCAAGGGATCAGAATGAGACGCTCGGATCAAAAGATGTGTAAGTAGAATAGAACTAGATGGACAATCATTTGCAGCTTGATTGCCTGAGAACCAACTCATGTCCAAATTGATGTCTGAGCCAGAAGGACGAGTTCTAGGAATCGGCTGATGATTGCGAACATTCGCAACATATTGATTCAAGGGATTCAAATAGTAGTATCAAGGGATGTCAACGAGGATTACTTGACATATGGAACTATCCCTATTGCCAGCAGGTATGAATTTCAAGAGCAATAGGGTGTAGAGAATTTTTGGAAGATCGATTAACAATGGAAAGTATTTTGCGAGATACCTGAACAACTGGGGATGAATGGATCCCTAGTAAATATAAGGAATTAACCGTAGTGCGAAAGAAGCTGCACGGCAGTAGTCTCAAAGGATTCCTGGATTAATGAGGAGTATTTCGGGGTATCTCATACATAAAGGAGTAACTGGGAATGAAGATACAAACGGCAAGGAAGTGTAGTTATTCACAGTGATTATCGGTGGTAAGGATTTGCAATGACTAAGGGCTCAAGGGTCTCGGGAAACTTCGGGGAGTATCTTTGGAGTCTTCTGATGATCCAAGCGATCATCTGGCATGCGGGGCTCTCCGGGAGGAAGCGGTTACGAGAACCTAGTGTTAGAGTTAGCAAAATCTTTAACCCGAATAGAAGGGAGATCAGAGTCCCAGAGTATAGATGAGGAATAAAAGATTCTAATACCACCCAATGGCGACGTGGGCCCGTAAGCCACACAACCAAGTTAGTAAAATAGTTTTGGACGACTAGACTCAACTTCGGCCAAGGAGTTGGAAAGGGGGATTCCTACAGGCAGTCGGCTCTGATACCAACCTGTGACGACCCCTGGCTTAATTGTGCACTAACCATACACGCAAATGCACACGATCAAGCCTAAGGACTCACTTGAAGATATCACAACACAACTCTAAAACATAAATAAAGTCATACAAGCTTTATATTACAAGCCAGGGCCTTGAGGGCTCGAATACATAGCTCGATGGCATACAAGTGTCAGCGGAAGCATCAGATATCTGGGTACAGATATAACAGAGTTATAGATAGGCCTTTAGAAAGGCGGGGCAAAATAAAACACTACGATCGAAAGGCGTAGGCCTCCTGCCTAGGACCCTCCGAACCTACTCTTGGTCGTCGGTCGGCTCCTCGTAGTAGTACTCGCCGGGAGGGTAGTAGTAGTAGCCGTTGGTGGGGGCAGCTGGCTCAGGGGCTCCGTCATCTGGTTTCGACAATGGATAAGGGGAGAAAAAGAAAGCAAAGAAAACGTGAGTACTCATCCAAAGTACTCAGCAAGTAAGGATCTACACTACATATGCAACATTTTCAAAGGAGGGCTGTATATGTGGACTGGGCTGCAGAAATGCCAGAATAGAGGGAAAGCCTAGTCCTATCGAAGACTAGCATCTTCAGCAACTTCATCGGTCTTGCAGCATTAGAAGAGTGCAGATTAGCATAAGTAAAGTAGTAGTAGTAGTGTTTTCAACCTCGCCCAGAGATCCTTCCTCGACTCCCTGCGAGAAAGCAATCCCAGAGCCATACTATGTAGTTATCATCTCAAGTCACCAGTTCTAGTTGTACCGATCGGGATACAACTCCGAGTGTCCGTTATCGTAGGACAGGCTATCGATAGATTAGTTCTTCCCTGCAGGGGTGCACCAACTTACCCACCACGCTCGCTTAACTCCGGCCGGACACACTTTTCTGGCTCATGCCCGGCCTCGGCAAAACGATACGCCACAACCCGACCAAATACTTAACATAGAGGTCAGCACGCCGGACTAACCTATGCGCCCAGGGGTCTTGGGCCTTCGCCCCGGGGACTCCTGCGCATTACGTGCACCGCTGGTGAGCAGACCTAGCAACCCCTTAATACAAGTGCGGTTGCGTTCCCAGTCCAACCCAGCGTGTGCTGCTCCTTGCTGACGTCAATTAAGCTCCGGCTGAAGTATACGACGCAGAATGCCCATACTATGCCCACGTGATGGTTAGTGCTATCAAGCCAGAGGCCCCTCGGATCAAATATCCAAACCGTTAGTGTGTTGGTAGTGCGGTAACGAGCAGAGACTCACGAAAGCTGTGACCCCGTCGTCCCATCTCGAGGAGTTGCGGCAAGGACTAAGAATGCTCGGCCACGCCTCGTATTCATCTCTCGGGCACCCTCCAGATCAACCCGTCTCCATATTACTTCGCAAATATGCTCGCGCGGATACCCCGCAGGGCCGACCTGTCTTTAGTAACATAGTTCAGTGCAAAGTCATAGTAACCATAGTAGCCGTGTGTCTAACACCAAGGGGAACCCTGAGGAATCACCCTCGTTGGAATTCCACCTGCTGTTATCGTCAAGGTGAACAAAGGAGGTATCACCCTCGAGGTCCACACTCGAGAAGTTGCACGACGACGTCGTTTTTGGGGGTGGTGTAGGAGGAATCACCCTCACTGACCACGACCGATTAACTAACCTACAAGGTTATCATCAGAAGTGCTGACGAGGTATCACCCTCGGCACTCGATAGTAACCCAGTAGTGTCGAGCAACTAAGGGGGAAGTGATGTGCGGTGCCGGGGCCTGGTCTTCGATCCCGTTGATCGGGTCTTCTGATAATCCAGCGGGGCAGTCGGGACAAAGTGGGGGTCTCTGATAGGTCTCTACCCAGCCTATACTAAACAGTTTAGGATAAGCAGGTAGGTAACAATAGCAGGTTACAAAAAACAGGCTATGTAGGGGAAATAGGATAACAGCAGCAGCAGTAACTTCTAATGCAACCATAAGAGAGAAGAGAATAGGCGATATCGATATGCTCAAAAGGGGGGTGCTTGCCTGGTTGCTTTGCAAACACCAACGGGTCTTCGTCGAGGTAGACGATCTTCGGGTCATCATTGGTCTTGGGTCTAACGGAAAGAAAAGGGGGAGAAGAAACAAATAAATACACAGCGATAAAAGTAGCTACATAAGCATGGCATGGTAGCACGTTATTCGAGGAGTGCCCTAATGCAGTTCTACGCAAGTTGGTGGGAGCGGGAAATTATCCGGGAGTGTTCTCCCAGCTCCGGACGATTATCGGACAGATGAAACGGAGGGGAAAGTTCCATGTTCATCATGTTAGAGGGGGTTGACAGCTATGTGAGTGGTATATTCGGGTTCGTCTTGTTTTTCTGATCATTTTTCATATATAAATCATTTTCATCCGAGTTACGGTTTATTTTATATGATTTTTCAAAGTTTTATTCAGTTTCTGGAAATTCTGAAATTAGTTAAAACTACATTATCCAGAATAGTATCTTGTGACATCAGCATGACATCACTCTGACATCAGCAGTCAACGGCCTAGTTGACTGGTCAAACTGAACAGTGGGACCCACCTGTCATAGACTGTGGGGTTAACAGAGTTTATAATTTAATCTAATCACCTATTTAACTAACAGGGGCCCACTGTCAGTGTCTACTTATTTTAGTTAATTAACTGAACTAATTTAATTCTGCTTAATTAGTTAGACAGTGGGGTGGACCCCACATGGTAGTGACTGGGGGCTGCCCAGTCAGCATGTTGACATGGGTCATCGGTTAACTGGGCCAGGGGGGCCACCAGTCAGTGACTGAGGGAGTGGCCCCAGCGGCGCCACGTCGGCAGGGCACCGGAGAGAGCTCCGGCGAGCCCGTGCATGGCGGCGCAGCCCCGGTGAGCTACGGGATTCTGCTACGGCGGCCCATTTCAAGCGCTGTGACCACCGTTCGAACGAGAAACGAGCACCGCGTCGATCTTCGCTATCGGTGCGAGCTCCGGTGGCCTGTAGCGACGGCTACGGCGAGCGCTGGCGGTGGCCGGAATCGGGAACACGCAGGCGTGTGGCTACGGCTCGATTCCGAGCAGGTTAAGTGGCTAGACGGCAGCAGCGGTCCTCCAGGAGCGCGCTATGGAGACTAAACGGAGCAAGGGGAGCTCGTGCGCGGCAGCAATGGCAGATGGTGGAGCCGGCACCTACGGCCAGCTAGCTAGGGGAGGAGGAAACGGAGGAAGGACGGGGAGGAAGGAGGCGGAGCTTACGGGGCAGGCACACGGAGGCCCTTCGGGTGCACAGGAGCGCAGTCGCGGCGGCGAATCGACGGCGTCAATCCCCACTGCCCGAGGAAGAAGACAAAGAGGAGGCGGTCGTTGCAGGGGGTCCCGGCTCCAATGAGCGACGCCCGACGACGTGGAGAAGCGAGGCGGAGCTCGCGGACTCGGAAAGGCGCGCGGAGACGTCGGTGGGCGCGACTACGGCGAGCATCGGCGGTGGTGGCGCTCGATACAGAGAGGAAGAGGGGGCGAGCGCGAGCGAGAGAGTGTGGGGAGAGCGGGGCGAGTGGGGAAAAGCGACCAGGGGGGAAGGGCCTGGGATCGCCCTTATCCCCTCCAGCCTCCTGCCTCATCGCGGTGGCGAGCGGCAAGCGGTGCGGCGAGCGCGGCCATGGAGACGGTGACACGGAGGGAGTAGTTGGTGGAGATGGGCTGGGCCGGCTTGGCCTGGTATCCAGGTAAGTGGCCTCTCGGCCTATTTCTTTTACTGTTTTCCTTTTATTTAGTTACCAGAGAAGGAAAAAGATTTATTTGGGCATCCAAATAATTTTAGAAAAATATGCGTCTAAGCCCAATAAATCCAATACATTTTTAGGCACTGTCACAAAAAATTTGGAGGCCAAAGGAATAGGTTAGATATTTTTAGAAATTGAAAGGGACAGATTAAATGCTGCTGGACTACTGTTTTAAAGTCCAAGGGCATTTTGGGATTCCAAAAATATTGGTTTCCATTTTATAATGGCCTTAAGAATATTTGCAATAGGATGAACTATTTTAATTACATGACAGAAGAAATAAATATTTGACATGCACTTTGAATTTGAATTTGGCTACAATTTAGGACAAGTGGCAAGATGACATGATGATCATGATGACATGGCCACTATTAGAGGGGAATTACTGTAATGAGATGCTGGGGATGTTACAACAACGGCATTCATCACCCCGTATGGTCCTTTCTGTTTCAACACTATGCCTTTTGGGCTTAAAAACGCTGGTGCCACTTACCAACGCATGATTCAAACATGCCTAGAAAAACAAATCGGCAAGGCAGTAGAAGCATATGTGGACGACCTGGTCATCAAGACCAAACACGTCGAATCATTGGTGGACGACCTCCGCCTCACATTTGACAACATATGAACATACGACATACGGCTCAATCCGGAAAAATGCGTCTTCGGCGTTCCAACCAGAAAGTTATTAGGGTTCATTGCCTCCCATAGAGGAATTGAAGCAAACCCAGCTAAAATCCGAGCCTTGTCGCAATTGGCTACGCTAACAGACCTAAAACAGGTCCAAAAGCTAGCAGGGTGCGTAGCGGCCTTGAGCCGCTTTATCTCCAGATTAGGAGAAAAAGCATTACCACTTTATAGACTGCTCAGACGCACCGACAACTTTGAATTGATGGAAGCGGCCACAGCCGGATTGAAAGAAATAAAAATCATATTAGTAGGCAATCCAATCCTAGCCGCCCCAAGTGTTGCCGAGCCTATGCTGCTTTATATCTCCGCAACTCACCAGGTAGTGAGCGCCGTACTCGTTGTCGAGCGAGAGGAAGAGGGACATAAATTCCCCATCCAAAAGCAAGTGTATTACGTATCGGAGGTCCTTACACCCTGCAAATCCCGATACCCTCACTACCAAAAGATAGCTTACGTGGTCTTTATGACAACCCGAAAACTCTGACACTATTTTCAAGAGTGTTCGATCACGGTCGCATCCGAAAGTACCACTTAATGACATTATAAATAACAGGGACGCCACTGGCCGCATAGCTAAATGGGCCATTGAGCTCTTACCATTTGAAATAACATACAAGCCACGCCGTGCTATTAAATCTCAGGTGCTGCCCGACTTCATCGCAGAGTGGACGGAAGCCGAGCTCCCCAAAGAGTACAGTTCCTACTCCAACTGGATCATGTACTTCGATGGCTCTAAAATGCTAGCCGGACTGGGGGCTGGCGTCATCTTGACATCCCCTACGGGGGATACAGTCCGCTACGTGTTGCAAATCATGTATACGGACTCCAATAACGCAGCCGAATACGAGGCACTTCTACATGGTCTACGCATGGCTGTCTCCATGGGCATACAACGCCTAGAGGTGCGCGGCGATTCGAACCTCGCAATATCTCAGGTAAATGGAGAGTTCGATGCAAAAGATCCAAAAATGGCAGCATATCAAAACGTCATATTAAAAATATCAGCTCAGTTCGAGGGGCTCGAATTTCATCACGTCGCTAGAGACAGTAACCAGGCAGCGGATATACTCGCTGGCATGGGCGCCAAGCGCGACCCCGTCCCGCCTAATACCTTCGTGGAAAGGCTCTTCAAGCCATCCGTGGTATGGCAGGACAAGAACGGAGACGCAAGTACGGACCTAATCACACCCCCATCAGCCGAACATGATACATGTATCATCGAGGGTTCGGATACCGAAATAACACCCTCTGCTCATGAGATCATGGCCGTTATTGCTCCATGGACTGAACCTTTCCTAGCCTACCTTAATAGGCTGGAGCTTCCTGATGATCAAAATGAGGCCCGTTGCATAGTTCGGCGTTCTAAAGCCTACAAAGTTCATGAAGGTGAACTGTACAAGAAAAGCACTACCGGAGTTCTCCAAAGGTGTATCTCCGAAGAGGAGGGATGGCAACTCTTGGCTGAAATACATGCTGGTCTGGGCGGCCATCACACTGCAGCTCGGGCCCTCATAAGCAAAGCTTTCCGGACAGGTTTTTTCTGGCCAACGGCCCGAGCAGACACACAAGCCCTTGTCCAGCGTTGTGTAGGATGTCAGCTTTTCGCCAATCAAAGTCATATGCCTCCCACCGCCTTAAGAACAATCCCCATTACCTGGCCCTTCGCGGTCTGGGGGCTCGATATGGTCGGACCCCTTAAAGGGGGAAGCCATAAAAAGAAATATTTACTGGTTATGGTGGATAAATTCACTAAGTGGATAGAGGCCAAACCAGTAAAAACGGCTGAAGCAGGACCAATGATTGACTTTATATCCGGCATGGTACACCGCTATGGTGTCCCGCACAGTATCATTACTGACAATGGCTCCAATTTCACAGTTGATGAGGTGAAAAACTGGTGTGCTAAATTGGGCATTAAATTCGACTATGCATCCGTCTACCACCCTCAAACAAACGGTCAGGTTGAACAGGCCAATGGCCTGATAATGAGCGGCATCAAACCCCGACTAGTGCGCTCCCTACGGGAGTTAGATAAACACTAGGTTGAGGATCTCAATTCCGTGCACTGGGGGCTGCGAACTACACCTAACCGGACAACCGGATATACACCTTTCTTCATGGTGTACGGTGCGAAAGCTATCCTGCCCTGCGACATTATTCATGACTCACCTCGAGTGCGCATGTACGAAGAGCGAGAAGCCGAGCTCGATCGGCAGGAAGACCTAGACGGTCTCGAAGAGGAGTGTGAGATTGCACAAGCCCGTTCCGCACTTTATCAACAATAGGCCAGGCGATACCAAAGCAGAGAAGTGCGGGCCAAGACTTATAACATTGGCGAACTCGTCTTGTGTCTCCCGGAGAAGAAGAAGGATAAGCTCAAACCGAGATGGGAGGGCCCCTTCATCATAGATGAAGTTCTCACAGGAGGAGCCTATCGCCTTCGTAACGCATCGGATAATCGCCTTGAGCCAAATCCATGGAACGCTGCTCGGCTCCAATGATTCTACGGCTAGTTCGGTCGCATCCTTTTTTCTTTTTTGATTAGGTTCCTTTTTTCTCCTCTTGTTTTTTATTTTTTCCTTCTTTTATCCCAGGGTATGTTCGGATCTACCGAACTGTTAGGGGTACACATCTTTAAATGTATACACCCCACTATAACTGGGGGCTTCTTTGACGAAGCTTATTACGGAAAGCTTGTTGCTTACATTGTTTACGTCGTTTGTTCTATACATCTTTTGCCATTATATGCACCACTATGACTTAAGTTTTTGCCAAGCTGGGTTGCCTCGCTCCTGTGTTTATACCCTACGTTCCCGATTGTTTGGCTAGGGTGTAAAGGGAGCACCTCTGCGATTGTTACCACCGGGTACTCCGGATCTGTACCTCAGACGGGTGAAGCCGAAAACTAGCGTTCTTAAGGGAATAATTGGTCGGCAAGCAACGACAGATTATTTACGTTTGTGTAATTCTTCTCACAAATACGGGATAGGCTGCCCGTAACTCGGATCAAAGCCTAGGCATGCATACTTAAGTGTGCCGACCCAAGGAAAGGAACCCTTAACGGAACTATTTTCCCTGGAAGATGTTTCTTACGTTAAAAAGGAATATAACATAACTCCCCGAACAAATTTTGTTTGTTCGAGCAACATGACCGGATTGCCTGGTTTCCGGACATAATGAATGTTTATTACATTCTAACATGGTATCCGGAAACACTCCAACTTCTTGGTTTGGAGGTTGAAGCCGAAGGCCTGCGATGACAAATTTTGACAAGTTCGGTTGGAGATAAGTTCGATGATAAAGTACATTGATACATTGAATCGAACGCCTACTCTTTATCTATGTCATCTATAAGACTACTTAAGCTACAGTCTTCTTGGGAATATTTGGCAGCTATCATCACTTGGTCATATACCAAGTTCACGGGAATCTCTTTTTTGTCCGGTCCCTGTGGTCCAACTCGGGCCATACGATTCGGATCGAGCCCGGTGTAGCGCGTCTTTACCATTACCCATGCCTCTCTGCACCTTCCCGGCATGCTAACGTCTTCCATAGCTCAAAACAACGCCGAGCACCTCTGAACAGGTTTGCCAACCCCTCCATACTTTCTAGAGGGGCATCGGATGGCCATAAGGCCTTGGCCATACTTCTCATGCCTTTCAGGTCCCGCTCATGCACTACGGACAGCTCTTTTAAAACGTCGCCTCGAAATCCGGATACTTCTTCTTCATGACGCCCGGTTAACAGATCTACAAGAGCAGCATTATAACACTCGGAATTACGGGATAATATGAGTAACTTGGATGGTTCAAAGGTCATACTGAATATGCCGCCTTTTAACTTTTTATTATCTTTTTGAGCGTCTGATAATTGAGCCTTTAAGCTCTTTATCTCTTCGGCTTGCTTATCATTTTCCTCTTCCAGTTTGTTCTTTTGATCAACGGTCATCGTGACCTTCTTCAGTTCTTCTAGCTCTATGGTGGCGGTGTTTAGCTTTGTCCGGCTCGTTTCAAGCTCCCGGGATAGTGTGTTGTTCTTCTCTTTGAGGACCTGCAGTCATAACGATCCTTAAATCGGTTGGCCTAAAACCGCTTCAAGTCTCGGGGGCTACTGGCATATATCTATTAAATTTACACAAACCATTACCTGCATATCTTTTGAAAACAGGTTGGCAACTCCAGCAAGTCCGTCCCGGGCAGCTCGGATATATGCATCCACGGTGTTGAGGGCAGTAAATTCTTGCCCCGTAAAAACTGGAGTGCGCATGGTCTCTTTCAGTCGTCGATGATTGATCACGCTCTCTACTTAGGAATTTGTGACGGATACGTCATCCGAATCTTCATGAGGCGGATGAGTTGGCACTGCATCCGTATTGGCTCTTGTACTGGTTGATGAGCCCAGCGCCGAATTAGCTGATGATCGGTTAACAGGGATTTTGGACACGGTTCGCCGTGTGCTCCTCCTGGAATAAGATGGGAGGAGAAATATGACAATCTGGTTTTATGCCTAGGCATATATTAAAGGTTATACCTCTTTGATGAAGGAGGGGGTTCGACGACGCTCCCGGATTCCTTTCATTTTGAAGGCTCACCCTGCACAGATGCTACCTTCCTAGGGGCCGCCCTCGATGGAGTACGGCTCACCGAGCGCCGATCCTATAAAGCATGATTCAGTGTGATGGGTGAGATGCAAGTGGGGACTCCTCTTTCTGAGGATGATTTCCGAATACTTACCTTAGAGAAAGGGAGAAGGCCGGGGTAGTCGGCCGTAATGGCCACTTCCGAACCGTCAAGGCTTGCTTGATAAAAGACTCCATCATCAAACTCTATAAATATATCCGGATCCTCGCAGAGCCCAGGATCTTTGTGGCGAGCATAGTCCTCTGGTTGTGGGGAGGGGTAGCGCACATTTTCGACGACCTTCCTCCATGTCTGATTTAAAGATGACCAGAACAATTCAATTAGTATGCCTCGATAATGAGGTAGGACAATGCTGATAATCAAAAAACTCACCCATTCAATGGGGTTATACATGGAGAAACCTTCCCGACAATTTAAACGGAGGAATTATTCTTTCTCCCCCTTATAAAGATCTGCCAGAATGGCGGCCAGAGCGGCGGGGGTATCCGGGCCCTCGCGCCTATAGCGAGATGCATCGTCCTCTCTTTTGTCACACCATAAAGGGGTCACTCTGGACTGAAGGGGCTGGATGCATTGCTTTATCGCGATAGCCATGACTTCGATTATTGAGAGTCCGGAATGGGCAAGTAACCTAACCTTGCTGACCAACCTCCTTTCTTCTGCACTGTCTTCTTCTTTGGGGCTCCGGGGGCACCAGTTGAGGCGTTTCTTTAAAGGAGCACTGGAGAATTCGGGAAGTCCACGTCGAACTGGGTCAGGAAGGGGAACATCCTCGATATAAAACCATTCTGAAGCCCATTCTTCGGATGCTTTCTTGGGAGTTCTGACGAGGTAACCTGATCCAGCTATGCGCCATACTTCGGTGCCGCCCACTTTAAATATAGAACCCCCTTGATGACGAGGGACGAGGCAAAAGAACTTTCTCCATAGTTCGAAATGAGCCTCGCAGCCTAAGAATAGTTCGCAGAGAGCGACAAAACCAGAAATGTGCAGAATAGAACCTGGTGTGAGGTTGTGCGGCTGGATCCCATAGAATTCCAATAGACCTCTGAGGAAGGGGTGCATCGGGAATCCTAAGCTCCTCAGAAGAAATGAGATGAAGCACACCCTCTCCTCCTTGTTGGGATTGGGGAAGTTCTCTGCTAGCACATCATTGCCAATCGAGGCCAATCCTGCCCGCACGGAGACTAGATTTGTGGGAGGGAGATATCCCTGCGTCTGAAGTTGATTCAGCTGAAAGTGAGCACTGAGCAACTTCGCCAATCACCCGTTTGAGGGCCATGAGGGCGCGAGGAAGAGCCAGGAGCGCTTGCCATGTTTTGATTTTTCGTGGTTTGCTTTGATGCTCTTTGCGCGATATGGGATGGCATTAGGAGATCTAACCTCCTTATATAGATACCGCCCTTGCATGATAAGGGGCTTATTTGTAAAAAATTATGGACTGTTCACATTCGCCCGACACGTGGAAATCGAGGCGACGACAGGGAGGAATCATAAGGGCAGAACATGGAGGTCAAAACCGAACTGTCGTCAATCCGGAGTATGATGAAGAACCCGCCTTGCAAAGCCGAAGACATAAGCCGGATACTACATCGTCATTGAAGGCAAGTTCGGGGGCTACTGAGGAAGTCCTGGATTAGGGGGTCCTCGAGTGTCCGGTCTATTCGATATGGGCCAGACTGATGGGCCATGAAGATAAAGCAGAAGACTATCCCCCGTGTCTGGGTGGGACTCCTGTATGCGTGGACGGCAAGTTTGGTGTCCGGATGTACTCTTTCCTTCCTTTGTAAACCGACTTTGTACGACCCTGGGCCCCTCCGGTGTGTATATAAACCGGAGGGTTTAGTCCGTAGAGGTCATCAGAATAATCATAGGCTAGATAGCTAGGGTTTAGCCATTACGATCTCGAGGTAGATCAACTCTTGTATCCCCTATACTCATCGAATACAATCAAGCAGGACATAGGGTTTTACCTCCATTAAGAGGGCCCGAACCTGGGTAAACATCGTGTTCCCATTGTCCCCTGTTACCATTGATCCTTAGACTCACAACTTGGGCCCCCAACCCGAGATCTGCCGGTTTTGACACCGACACTCCCCGTGGCTCCGATGGCGCTCCCAGCGGCCGACGACGACAACGGCGGGCAGTTCACCACGCATCACATAGTGGACACCCACGTGAGGGGGAAGGCCCTCTCGGTGGTGTACACGAACGATCCGGTCTCGATGGAGAGCTCCATCCAAACTATGGAGCAGTTGCTTGCCGAGGACAAGTACCAAGTGGTCGGCTTCGACCTCGAGTACACCATCGGTCGTGCCGGGCACGATCAGAAAGTCGTCGTCGCCCAGTTGTGCGTGCGACATGATGTCCTCATCTACCACTACCACCAGGCCACAAGGCCTTGCGAGCATTTCTCTAGGTTTATCAACAGCTCTAACTACAATTTCGCTACGGTGGACACCACCAACGATCTAAAAGCGCTCAAGGTTTCGAGCTTGAAATGCCAGAATCTTGTCAACATCCAGGACCACTACAAGGTCTGGGGCAGCGACAACAACAAAAAGAACTCCCTGGTTGACCTCGCCTCGGCCATCATCGACCCCTACTACATGAAGATGAAGGATGAGAGCAAGAAGGACAAGAACGCCTGGCACAGTGTCTTGCATGAGAGACTGGATGAACAACACGTCAAGTATGTGGCCAAGGACGCGTACACAAGCTACGAGATGTACATGCGGATCGTTGACATGAGGGAGTGTCTTCTTCCTGCCCCAGATGAGGGATCGAGCCACAGAGCAGTGGCAGGAGCGCCACAAGAAGTAGATGACTAGACGATCGTTTCTCCTAGTTTAGAATGCATACAATTGTTTATTGACGTGTGTGCGAATGATCTGTATAGTCACTTATGTAATTGGATGTTTATTTCAGTTATATATATATATATATATATATATATATATATGTTATTCTTCTGTAGACAGAGCAAATCACACGGCTTATTAGCAGCAATCGTCTGTGTTATTATTGGTCTTCGCACACATTTCTGATTATGGACCTGTTTGCCGCGTATCACACACATCTTGTTCAGCTGAACCATTTCTATTGTGTTGCCTAATCACACACAGTTCATCCTAGTGAACTGTATGTCGTATATCGCACAAACCCTCATCTGGCTACCTGTTTCTGTTGTTCTGCATCATCACAAACAGTTCTTCTGGATTAATAGTGTGGCCTGCATCGCACACGCAACTAAAATCGGAACCGTGTTTGATGGTTCCGCTATTGCAAATGTTTTGCATCTTTTTTGACAGTTTTTTTACATCACCGTTTGCGATTAATGCATCACACACAGTTTTGTCAAAGGGTCTTTGATCGTAGTGTCACGTTAGCAGCATCCTGCAGTAGTGGCTAGTAGCTAGATGGCTTCTTCTCTCTCTTTGATCTTCAATACAATGTTCTCCTTGATGTTCTTGGAGATCTATTTGATGTAATCTTCTTTTGCGGTGCATTTGTTGAGATCCGATGAATTGTGGATTTATGATCAGATTTGTCGGTGTACTAAATGTTGGGTCTTTAGTACCCCATACTTGTGCACGGGCAGTTGTAGCCATACCTGCGGCAATGCTTGTCGGGGGAACAGCTGAAGATCAGTCCAAGGTTATCAAAGAGACAGCCACGCCAAGGATCAGAAGATAAGGAGAACTGAAGACCAGGGGCTCGGCCCCCGGCAAGATCTTGCCGGGGTAGCCCGCCAAGCCCGGCAAGATTCGCACCTGGCAATGTTCCGCCACTGTGCCACCGCTCCAGCGCAGCGACCGACTTGGCATTCTGGTCCCATCCCTGGATGCGTGGCAAGGCGCTAGTGGAGGCGAGCTTAAGCGATGCTGATGGGATGGCCCCTTTTTCCATCCCCAAGAAAGCAGGGACACCTAAACGGACACCTCACGGTGCATTAAATGCATTTGTCCTAAACCGTAAGTGGTTAGGTATGGTCACCCTGTAGCTACTTTACACCTCGCATATGAGCAGTTCGCCACTGTGGTGACCCCTTTGAGCATATAAAAGGAGGCCCAAGGCAACTGCTACAGGAGGAAGGACTCTGGAGAGAGCATTCTCGGCCCATTCTGCATGCGTAGCTGCTGCACGAACACACTGTTCATTGCAAGCGCTCCAAGAACTGGGACGAAAACACTGATAACAAACTAAAGCAGGAGTAGGGTTTTACGCTGATCAGCGGCCCGAACCTGGGTAAAAATCCCCTCGCATTGACCTTCGGTTCTGCTCTTTGTGCATACCTCTCCCCTTGCCGAACCGTAAAGGGGTCCCTCGGATCCCATAGGTGTCATACGCCGACATCTTGGCCGTCCGGGAAGAGTCAAACCTCATCCGCGCTACCACTGATGAAGAGGTGGCGTATATTGCCAGTAGAGTGGAAGAGGTGAATCTTGCCGTGGAGGCCGGCAATGTCGGCTTCACAGAATGGGAAACCAGCGACGCAGAAGTCTTACTGGAGGAGAAACCTACCGGGGAGGATAAGGCTGCCGGGGAACAGAGCAGCACAGTCGCCGAGAGCTCATCTGACGAGGATGCAGCCGAAGAACAGCCGCAGGAGGAGCCCCCAGCTCCAAAGAAGGCAAAGCGTGTTCTTCGGAAAGCTGCTTCTGGCGTCCCAGCAAGCCAAACCTCTTCGAGCAGCGAGGCTCCCGGCAAGAAGGCGGCTGGCAAGGCTGCTCCGCGGCAAGGAGTTCGACAGCAACCCGTGCGGCGCACGAGACACACACCTACGGCAACCACTGGGGCAGCAGGGGTGTCTCATACAACAGCACCGGAAGCTGAGGCGGCAGAGCCACACCAACTCCCTGCACCTGCCGCAGCCAAGCGACCCAGGACCCCTCCTCCGCCTTCCCATATGGACACCACAACGGAGGTCGATTTCGACATCTCCGGCTTCAGCCCGGAACGAGAAGAGGAAGAGTAAGCATCCTGTCGTAGTCTTTATCTCCCGAATTCTGAATTCGATTGATCTTATTGCGTTGCTTCATCTTGTCTCTGTAGAGAGGCAGAAACCTTGGCGGAAAGGATGGCAAAGAGGGCGAAGACTTCCACGGGCGACATGCCCCCGACAAGCTCTACAAGTGTGCCAGAAACTATCACCATCAGCCCGGAGCTTAGCCCTCGACACAGCCCCCAGTGCAGCCCCCATCGTGAGTTCACTACTCGTTTTCTGCTGGCGGGCGCTAAGGTTTCTTCCTTTGCTGCTTACATCTTTGGGCTTGCAGGAGAAGAACGATAACAGGGGGAGTCATTGGAGGACGCCCCCGTCGTGCCGCTCCCATCAACCACGCCGCCCGCAAGCGCATCTCCGGCAAGGACCCCCACCGACGAGCCTACCTTGGAAGAGGAGGAGCCGGCAAACATGGGCACCGGCAACCTTTCCCCGGCAACCAATGTTGCCGAGAGGGGTGAAGCTACTCCTCATCAGCTCGACGCAGGTGACTGCTTGGCTCAGAGCACTTGTGATTCTTTCCTTTATCTTTCTGAACTTTGATCTTGATTTGATTTTGTTCTCCTCCTTCGCCCTTCAGAATTCCCTGTGATGGAACATATGGACATCGACGTGGTCATCGAGGAGACCGCCAGAGATGCTACCGCCGAAGCTGGCGAGATCGCCGCTAGCGAGGCCACCAAAGACTCCACCGTCGAGGTCAGCGAGGCTGCTGCTGAGGAGGCCGCCAAGAAACTTGCCGAGAGGGCTGGCGAGGAGACTAATGGCCATACTGACGGCATTCCTGCCACAGGAGCGCCAGGCGCTACACCGGCCACAAAGCCCCCAGCCACCGGTGAGACGATTGTCGAGGATCAACCATCGACATCTGAAGCTCCCTCATCGAGCAAATATCTCAAGGTTGGCGACAACCTATTCATCAACTTGCCGGGGACGGCAAGTGCTGGAGCGCCGATCGAAGGGGAAACTTTTGATGAAGAAGTCATCACCGCAGCCGGGCTCAAGATCGTCGATGAACCAAGCGCCAGCAGCGGCAAATCTGAAGAAGATCAGCTCCTTCAGGCCATGGGCGATAATTTCCGCAAGCTCCAAGCGCTCCACCGTGCTCGAAAAGAAAAGGCAGATGCCAGGGCTGCAGTTGTCGAAGCAGCCGAAGCAGATTTCCAGAAGCGCATTGAGCAAATGCAGATTTGGTACACCGAGGCCTTTCAGGAGTTGACTTCCGGCCAGGAACAAGTGAGCCAAAGCTAGACGGAGCTCCACCTTAGGCAATCTGACATGGAGAGGGCGCAAGAGGAAGCTGCGCAAAAGGTTGCCACTGAAGAAGCTCTCTTGACGCAGCGCCGCATTGGGCTTGACGCTCAAGAAGAAGATCTTGCCGCGCGCGAGCAGGCACTCGCCGCCAAACTCCACGGCAAGGATGAAGAAATTGAAAAGCTTGTCGCGCAGTGGACCTAGGAGCTGGAGTAGAAGCACAAGGAGGCGCTCGAAGCTGCAACTGTAGATCACGCCAGCAAGCTCAAGGAAACCATCAATGCCGCCGAGGCCGCCAAGAACGAGCTGAGCAACAAAGTGAAAGGGCTGGAGGCGGATCTTGAGGAACACAGCAAGGAGCTCTCGACGCTCAAAGACGATAGGGAGAAAACTCTCCACAGCCTGGCGGAGATGCAAGTTGCTATGTCCGACAAGACCAAGCAGCTCTCTTCAGCAAACGATGCCATTGCCGATCTGAGGCTGAAGCTGACCACGCTGGAAAAGTCGCTTAAGGATGGCAGGGCCCGTGAGAAGGCCCTGAGCAAAGATCTCCAGGAAGAGAGGAACTTGCTCAAGAGCGCTGCTGCCGCCCAAGCTGACTATGAGAAAGGTGTGCAAATCTGGATTGATCGCCTTGTCGACACCGCGGAGAAGCTTACTGCACAACTGTCAACCATGAGCCAGGAAGGCCTGCAAAACTTCAGGTATTCCTCTGAAGACAGGATATCCCTGAGCGCCAGGCTGACCATGTTCTTCGAAAGCATCATTGATGCCCTGAAGCTGCTCCAGTCCAACCGAGCGACCCAACTGGCCAACGAATCCCCTTGGCGGCTGCCGACAAGCCGGAAGGCTCTGGCAAACAGTATTGCAAGATCCATCGCACCAAGGGCCACGATCTCCAAAATTGCCGGCAAGTTGAACTGCTTGTTGAGAAACAGAGAGCTGAGTACGAAAGACGAGACAAGGAGAAGGCCCAGGGCGGTGCTGAGGGATCCGGAAAGAAGCGTGGTGGTCGAGGAGGCCGCCGCGCCAAGGCTAAGCAGCAGAAAGAGAGACCCGCCCAAGGCCGCGACAAGGATGAGGGAGGCAATGATGATGAGGAAGACGATGAATCCAGTGAGCACGAGTTTCAGAAAGCCACGGAGGCCATGTGTATTGACGGGGGCGCCTCGTTGCATTCTTCTCACCGCCGGTTTAAATAGTGGGTGCGTGAGGTTAATGCAACGGAGCCGTCGTTTGATGCGCGGAAACCTTTAAAATGGTCCCACACGCCTATCATTTTTTACGCCGAGGATCACCCTGATCGCACAACTGCGGTTGGGTGCTTGCCTTTGTTGGTCTCACCAACAATCCGCAACCTCAAGGTGACAAAAATGCTAGTTGACGGTGGGGCCGGGCTGAACTTAATCTCACCGGACGTGCTCAAGAAGCTGCAAATTCCTGATGAAGATCTCGAGGAAACGGGCACATTTCAAGGGATCAATCCAGGAAGGACCCAGCCGAAAGGCAAGGTTACGCTACCGGTAACATTTGGTAGCAAGCTCAATTACAGGACAGAGAAGGTAGTGTTCGATGTCGCCAAGATCCCCATGTCATACAATGGGATCCTTGGCCGCCTAGCGCTGGCCAAGTTCATGGCGGCATCACACTATGCCTATAATGTGTTGAAGATGCCCGGGCCGATTGGTGTCATCACTGTCCACTCCGACAAGAAGGATGCACTAATCTGCACTGACCAACTCTACCGGGAGGCAGCCGCAGCACTTGCCGTCAAGGCATCTGCTCTTGCCGCCAAAACTCCCGAGGGGAAGGAGAAGAAGACCGGCAAGATCTCTGGCGCAAACTCCGGCAAGCGCACCTCTTCAGAGTGCTGCGCTTCCGTTGAGGACGCACCAGAGAGTTCCACCAGCAAGAACAAGAAGTCCAAGGCTGCTCCACCAGAGACCAAGAAGGTGCCCATCAAGGAGGACGGAATGGGAGGAACTTTCACCATAAGTTCCACCCTAGGTGAGAAATAGGAAAGCGCGCTCGTTGCCTTCCTGCGGGCGAATGTCGATGTGTTTGCATGGAAACCATCTGACATCCCCGGTGTTCCCAGGAAGGTAATTGAGCACCACCTTGCTATCTATCCTCACGCGCGGCCCGTCAAACAGAGGGTGAGAAAGCAAGCCTTGGAGCGGCAAGAATTCATTGCCGAAGAAATCAGGAAGTTAGAAGCGGCAGGTTTGGTCAGAGGGGTGCTTCACCCAACGTGGTTGGCCAATCCGGTTGTAGTGCGCAAGGCGAATGGGAAATGGAGGCTGTGTATTGACTACACAGGCATCAATAAAGCCTGTCCAAAAGATCCTTTCCCCTTGCCGCGCATTGACCAGATTGTGGACTCCACTGCTGGTTGTGACCTACTGTCGTTCCTTGATGCCTATTCGGGGTATCATCAGATCTTCATGGCTAAAGAAGATGAAGAAAAGACCGCATTTATCACCCCATGTGGTACGTATTGTTTTATACGAATGCCTTTCGGGTTGAAAAGTGCTGGTTCTACATTTGCGAGAGCGGTCCAAATTGGTTTTGAGCCTGAGCTACATAGAAATATGGAAGCATACATGGATGACATAGTGGTCAAAACCAAGGATAAAGCGACGCTCATACAAGATTTAGAAGAAATATTTGCAAATCTGCGCAAGATCAATTTAAAGCTCAATCCTGAGAAGTGTGTGGTTGGCGTCCCTTCCAGCAAGCTTCTCAGGTTCTTTGTATCTCAGCGTGGGATCGAAGCGAACCCCGACAAGATCAAAGCTATTGAGCAGATTCAAGCGCCAAGACGCGTCAAGGATGTACGTTGCCTTGCCGGCTGCGTTGCTGCCTTAAGCAGGTTTATCTCCAAATCTGCTTAGCGCGCCCTGCCCTTTTTCAAAATTTTGAAGAAGGCAGGTCCAATGAGATGGACTCCGGAAGCGGAGGCAGCGCTACAAGATTTGAAGAGGTACCTCTCCTCTCCGCCGATGCTAGTCGCACCTAAACCACAAGAGCCGTTGCTGTTGTATCTAGCGGAAACAAATCAAGTGGTTAGTGCTGCGCTAGTGGCGTAGAGAGAAGTTGACGAGGGGGCAACGGCAGCGGCAGGACCGTCAAGTGACGCGCCGGGATCTTCCCCGGCAAGGTCTGTTGCCGACGAGACAAGATCTGCGTAGTCAGAGGAATCAGTACAAAAGAGGAAGATGGTGCAGCGTCCAGTTTATTTTGTCAGTTCCCTTTTGCAGGGAGCTAGGTCAAGATACTCTGGGGTGCAGAAATTGCTCTTCGGCCTTCTCATGGCCTCGAGGAAGCTGCACCATTATTTCCAAGCACATGAGATTACCGTCGTCACTCGCTTCCCGTTGCAGCGGATTTTGCAAAATCCAGAGGCAACCGACAGGATTGTGGAATGGGCGTTGGAACTGTCGAGCTTTGGTCTCAAGTTTGAAAGTACTTCAACAATTCAGAGCAGAGCCTTGGCGGAGTTCATTGCGGAATGGACCCCAACGCCAGACGAGGAGATTCAAGAAACGACTCTTCCCGGCAAGGAAACAGATCAAGAATGGATTATGTACTTTGACGGTGCTTTTATGCTGCAAGGCGCCGGTGCTGGTGTGCTGCTTGTCGTACCCACCGGAGAGCACCTCAAGTATGTAATTCAGATGCATTTTCCCCGGGAGAGCTCGACAAACAACACTGCCGAGTACGAAGGCCTGCTTGCCGGTCTCAGGATCGCGGCGGACCTCGGTATCAAGAAGCTCATCATCAGAGGCGATTTGCAGCTTGTTGTCAGGAAAGTCAACAAAAGTTATCAAAGTCCATTGATGCAAGCCTATGTGGATGAAGTGAGAAAAATAGAAGAGCGCTTTGACGGTCTGCAAACAAAGCACATTCCTCGTGCTGAAAACAGTATTGCCGATGACCTGTCAAAGCGCGCTGCCCTTAAGTTACCTGTGGAACCAGGAACTTTTGTGCTCCATTTAACTCATCCATCTATAGCGCCATCAATGAGGCAAGAAAAGAGAAGGAAGTTGAATTCTGGTCAGTACTTTCCGGCAGAGCTCCCGGGAGCCACCGGCAAGGAAGTCGCCGGGATCAACGGCAAGCCTGCCGGGGAACAACAGGCTCCAGCAAGGACGCAGGCCCTTGCCGTCGAGACAAATGTTCCCCCGGCGGAAGAGATGCCTTTAGTCCTAGTTGTCGAGCCTCAGGCTCCAGCTTGGGCACAGCCCATTGTCCATTTTCTTCAGACAGGAGAACTCCCTGAGGAACAGGAAGAAGCCGAAAGAGTAGCCCGTCAGTCTACCATGTACCAGTTCGTCGACGGCGTTCTGTACAGGAAGAGACTAAACGGTGTGAAATTGAAGTGTATTCCTCGGGAGGATGGACTGGAGCTGTTGGCGGAGATACATGGAGGCATATGTGGCTCTCACATAGGGTCAAGAGCGCTTGTCGGAAAGGCATTCCGACAAGGTTTCTTTTGGCCCACTGCTCTCCAGGATGCAACTGCACTAGTAACCAAGTGTGAAGCGTGCCAGTTTCATTCAAAGAAATTGCATCAGCCAGCTCAAGCTCTTCAGACAATCCCTCTCTCCTGGCCATTTTCGGTCTGGGGGCTCGACATACTGGGCCCTTTCCCCCGTGCTACCGGGGGCTTTGAGTACTTGTATGTCGCAATCGACAAGTTCACAAAGTGGTCGGAGGTGGAAGCGGTGAGGAAGGTGACAGCACAATCAGCCGTCAAGTTCTTTAAGGGAATAGTTTGCCGTTTCGGTGTGCCCAACAGGATCATCACCGACAACGGCACATAGTTCACAAGTCGCACCTTCATGCAATACGTTCAAGACCTTGGCGGCAAAATTTGTTTTGACTCTATTGCTCACCCAAGAAGTAACGGCCAAGCGAAGAGGGCTAATGCTGAAGTGCTGCGCGGTCTCAGGACCAAGACTTTTGACAGGCTGAAAAAGTGCGAAAGGCGCTGGATTGATGAGTTGCCGGTGGTTCTTTGGTCAATCAGAACGACACCAAATCGAGCCACTGGCCAGACACCCTTCGCTCTGGTTTACGGAGCGGAAGCAGTTCTCCCCACAGAACTCATATACGGGTCACCTCGAGTGCTCGCTTATGATGAGCTTGAGCAAGAGCAACTGCGGCAAGATGATGCTGTGCTCCTTGAGGAGGATCGTCTTCAGGCTGCTGTGCGTGCTGCACGCTACCAGCAAGCTTTGCGCTGCTACCATAGCCGCAAAGTTCATGCCTGAAGCCTTGAGGAAGGCGACCTTGTTCTTCGGCGGATTCAGTCCGCCAAGAATTCAAACAAGTTGACGCCAAAGTGGGAAGGCCCTTATTGGGTAGTACGAGTCACCAGGCCCGACGCTGTCCGCCTGGAGACCGAGGATGGTGTTCCAGTGAGCAACTCCTGGAATATCGAACATCTTCGCAAGTTTTACCCATAAGGCGCGGTTGTCGGGGGCCCCCGGCAACCTCCTTTTGCACAAGTCTTGCCGGCAAGGCATGTAATCCTTTGTACAAAGCCAGGCGCAGACCCTGTGCGCGGTTGAATAAGCTTAAGTGTTGTACATTTCTTGTTGATCTCCATGTTTATATATATATGCATGCTTGTCTGAGATATTGTATGACACTTGTTCCCGGTAAGACTAACGAACCGCCAAGGTTCCATATCTTTATTTTCTCTTCTTTCTTTTTCTCAAAGGATAGAAGGTTCCCTCGCGTGCAAGTTTGTCGGGGGGGAGGAAGGTATGGATACCAATGGGCGATGTTTAGAGTTGATATCTTGTCGGAAGGTGTACAGTGACAGAAAGCTAAGTTGCGAAACTCTGAGCAAGTTTTTCAGTTTTTACTATCAGGCTATTTTCCTTAGATGATTTCGGCCCTTGTATGGAAAACCTGCACGCGAAGGAACCCTTGTCGTAATTGGTTGCGCCCTTATTTTGTTTCGACTCCGCTCAACAGTATAAGTGGCTGCGCCAAGGACACCAAGGTGTCTTGCCAGTTGCTGCACCTCCAACAGGCTGCTGAAGTCCCGCACCGAGTGCTCGCGGCAGGTTGCGCACCGGCAAGTTTTCCAGTAAGCGTAGGGTGTATATCATACGGAAAGAAATCGGACAGGGGAAATAGCATGAATGTACTCAATCATAGCAAGTTATATTACATAGATAGTTGCCGCAGTTCTAACTTAAGACTAAATTGTCTTTGGCATGGAATGGTGGCGGCAAGGAAAAGTGAGACGGCTAGTCCCTGCGCTGGCCTTCAACCCTCTTGATTGAGTCTACCTTCTCGAGGATGGGCGCGACAAGCTCCTCAAGTGCCTTGAGATCTGCATCCTTCGGCAAGCGGTCGAGCACGTTGGTGAGTTTGATGCCAGGGTTCTTGTGCACCACCTTGATGAGCACCTTGTGGAGGACGGCTCGGCAAAGCTTGCGGGATTCGTTGGCCAAATGGCTCGCTCGGTTGAACTGGAGCAGCTTCAGGGCATCAATGATGCTTTCGAAGAACATGGTCAGCCTGGCGCTCGGGGATATCCTGTCTTCAGAGGAATACCTGAAGTTTTGCAGGCCTTCCCGGCTCATGGTTGACAGTTGTGCAGTAAGCTTCTCCGCGGTGTCAACAAGGCGATCAGTCCAGATTTGCACACCTTTCTCATAGTCAGCTTGGGCGGCGGTAGCGCTCTTGAGCAAGTTCCTCTCTTCCTGGAGATCTTTGCTCAGGGCCTTCTCGCGGGCCCTGCCATCCTTAAGAGACTTTTCCAGCATGGTCAGCTTCAGCCTCAGATCAGCAATGGCATCGTTGGCTGAAGAGAGCTGCTTGGTCTTATCGGACATAGCAACTTGCATCTCCGCCAGGCTGTGGAGAGTTTTCTCCCTGTCGTCTTTGAGCGTCGAGAGCTCCTTGCTGTGTTCCTCAAGATCCGCCTCCAGCCCTTTCACTTTGTTGCTCAGCTCGTTCTTGGCGGCCTCTGCAGCCTCGGCGGCATTGATGGTTTCCTTGAGCTTGCTGGCGTGATCTACAATTGCAGCTTCGAGCGCCTCCTTGTGCTTCTACTCCAGCTCTTGGGTCCGCTACGCGACAAGCTTTTCAATTTCTTCATCCTTGCCGCGGAGTTTGGCGGCGAGTGCCTGCTCACGCGTGGCAAGATCTTCTTCTTGAGCGTCAAGCCCAATGCGGGGCTGCGTCAAGAGAGCTTCTTCAGTGGCAACCTTTTGCGCAGCTTCCTCTTGCACCCTCTCCATGTCAGATTGCCTCAGGTGGAGCTCTGTCCAACTTTGGCTCACTTGTTCCCGGCCGACAGTCAACTCCTGAAAGGCCTCGGCATACCAGATCTGCATTTGCTCAATGCGCTTCTGGAAATCCGCTTCGGCTGCTTCGACAACTGCAGCCCTGGCATCTGCCTTCTCTTTTCGAGCACGGTGGAGCGCTTGGAGCTTGCGGAAATTATCGCCCATGGCCTGAAGGAGCTGATCTTCTTCAGATTTGCCGCTGCTGGTGCTTGGTTCATCGACGATCTTGAGCCCAGCAGCGGTGATGACTTCTTCATCAAAAGTTTCCCCTTCGGTCGGCGCTCCAGTACTTGCCATCCCCGGCAAGTTGATGAATAGGTTGTTGCCAACCTTGAGATATTTGCTCGATGAGGGAGCTTCAAATGTCGATGGTTGATCCTCGACAATCGTCTCACCGGTGGTTGGGGGCTCTGTGGCCGGTGTAGCGACTGGCGCACCTGTGGCAGGAATGCCGTCAGTATGGCCATCAGTCTCCTCGCCGGCCCTCTCGGCAAGTTTCTTGGCGGCCTCCTCGGCAGCAGCCTCACTGACCTCGACGGTGGCGTCTTTGGTGGCCTCGCTAGCAGCGATCTCGCCAGCTTCGGCGGCAGCGTCTCTGGCGGTCTCCTCGATGACCATGTCGATGTCCATATGTTCCATCACAGGGAATTCTGAAGGGCGAAGGAGGAGAACAAAATCAAATCAAGATCAAAATTCAGAAAGATAAAGGAAAGAATCACAAGTGCTCTGAGGCAAGCAGTCACCTGCGTCGAGCTGATGAGGAGTAGCTTCACCCCTCCCGGCAACATTGGTTGCCGGTGCCCATGTTTGCCGGCTCCTCCTCTTCCAAGGTAGGCTCGTCGGTGGGAGTCCTTGCCGGAGATGCGCTTGCGGGCGGCGTGGTTGACGGGAGCGGCATGACGGGGGCGTCCTCCAATGACCCCCCCTGTTGCCGTTCTTCTCCTACAAGCCCAAAGATGTAAGCGGCAAAGGAAGAAACCTCAGCGCCCGCCAGCGGAAAACGAGTAGTGACCTCACGCTGGGGGCTGCACTGGGGGCTGCGTCGAGGGCTAAGCTCCATGCTGATGGTGATAGTTTCTGGCACGCTTGTAGAGCTTGTCGGGGGCTTGTCACCCGTGGAAGTCTTCGCCCTCTTCGCCATCCTTTCCGCCAAGGTTTCTGCCTCTCTACAGAGACAAGATGAAGCAACGCAATAAGATCAATCAAATTCTGAATTTGGGAGATAAAGACTATGACAGGATGCTTACTCGTCCTCTTCTCGTTCCGGGCTGAAGCCGGAGATGTCGAAATCGACCTCCGTTGCGGTGTCCGTATGGGAAGGCGGAGGAGGGGTCCTGGGTCGCTTGGCTGCGGCAGGTGCAGGGAGTTGGTGTGGCTCTGCCGCCTCAGCTTCCGGTGCTGTTGTATGAGACGCCCCTGCCGCCCCAGTGGTTGCCGCAGGTGTGTGTCTCGTGCACCGCACGGGTTGCTGTCGAACTCCTTGCCGCGGAGCAGCCTTGCCAGCCGCCTTCTTGCCGGGAGCCTCGCTGCTCGAAGAGGTTTGGCTTGCTGGGACGCCAGAAGCAGCTTTCCGAAGAACACGCTTTGCCTTCTTTGGAGCTGGGGGCTCCTCCTGCGGCTGTTCTTCGGCTGCGTCCTCGTCAGATGAGCTCTCGGCGACTGCGCTGCTCTGTTCCCCGGCAGCCTTATCCTCCCCGGTAGGTTTCTCCTCCAGTACAACTTCTGCGTCGCTGGTTTCCCATTCTGTGAAGTCGACGTTGCCGGCCTCCGCGGCAAGATTCGCCTCTTCCACTCTACTGGCAATATACGCCACCTCTTCATCTGTGGTAGCGCGGATGAGGTTTGTCTCTTCCTGGACGGCCCTCTCTGACAAGTTGTCGAAGAACTTTTGTGCCTCCTCCGCAGATGGCTCAACCCAGGTCGCGTCAAGACCATGGGTGTTGAACATTGGCATTGCGGCAATGATTGACCCTAGGGCGGAGTTGTTGCACAAGGGAATAATTCTTGCCGGCAATTTATGCTTATCTTCGCGCTGAAATAGCCTGTGGCGGAGAGCGCCAAGCTGCATAATTTTCAGGTTGTTGTTCAGTTCGGGGCGCAGCCTCATGATATCTGCCGCATTCTGGAACTCCCAAGCTGGTCTCCCCTTATTCTGCAGAGGGGCGATGCGGCAGCGGAGGAAGTCAGAGCCAATCATCTCTATTGTGAGCCCGACAGCTTTCAAACGGAGGATCCTGGTGGTGGCGATTGTGAGTTTGTCATCTTGAGCATCGAGATCGCTCCAGTCCTCGCCACGGACCGCCTTCTGCTGTCGGGGCGAACAGAATGGGTGGGGATCTGCTTCCTTGATCCAGCACCACTCGGACCGCCATTCTTCCCACTTCTCGCGGTAAACCCCGTCTGGATATATCTCCTTGTTCCATGCCCTTGGTATCCAGGCGATAGAACCGGCAAGGGCTTCTCCTTTTCGGATGCGAGGAATGAAGTAATGGCGGAAGAGGGTGGTGTTGGGAACTACCCCGGCAAAGTTTTCGCAAAGATGGGCAAAGATGGACATGCATGTTACGTCATTTGGCGTGAAATCCAAGAGATGGAAGCCGTACGTATACATGATGTCGTTGAAGAAATCAGAGAATGGGGGGCAGAGCCCGCAGTAAAAGTAAGCGGCAAAGAAGGGATATTTATCAGGTCCGCCTTTGGAAGAAGAACCTAGGGCCACGCGAGTCACGGGGTGAGCCTTCGTCTCCCTCGCCCACATGCACTGGTACCGGTTCTTCAAGGCTTCCGCGTCGAGCGTCGGAGCGAAGACGATGTACTTCTTCCGCATCTTCACCAGCTCGCTCTCCGGGACATCGGCTTTTGTTTCCTTGCCTTTGCTCTTGCTAGCCTTGGGCGGCATGGTGGCTGCAAAGTTGAAAGCCGAGGATAGAGCGGGTGCGGGGGCGGTGAGCGGATGAGGTGAGGTTTTGCTCTGGGCTCGGGAGAGAGAAGGTAATGGCCGATTCTAGATTGGAAAGAAGAAGGGGTAAATGGGCAGCGCCTTTGTGGATTCCTTTTTATGGAGAAGGAGCAAGGCTGCCTCTTTTACTGCCCAATGTGAACACGCCTATGCGAGCGCGCTGCGGCCGTGGCTGTTCGGCGCACGCTTCCCACGTCGCACATTCAACGCGCTTAGTGGGGAAGCGCAATAAACGGAATGATTACAAGCAGTTAACCCCTGCCACACGTGCACGTGCACTGTTTGGGCCTAGCCCAACAACGCCTCGCACTCGTGTGTGGCCTAGGCCCGGGGGCTCCTGTCGGTGTACTAAATGTTGGGTCTTTAGTACCCCATACTTGTGCACGGGCAGTTGTAGCCATACCTGCGGCAAGGCTTGTCAGGGGAACAGCTAAAGATCAGTCCAAGGTTATCAAAGAGACATCCACGCCAAGGATCAGAAGATAAGGAGAACTAAAGACCAGGGGCTCGGCCCCCGGCAAGATCTTGTCGGGGTAGCCCGCCAAGTCCGGCAAGATTCGCACCCGGCAAGGTTCCGCCACTGTGCCACCGCTCCAGCGCAGCGACCGACCTGGCATTCTGGTCCCATCCCTGGATGCGTGGCAAGGCGCTAGTGGAGGCGAGCTTAAGCGGTGCTGATGGGATGGCCCCTTTTTCCATCCCCAAGAAAGTAGGGACACCTAAACGGACACCTCATGGTGCATTAAATGCATTTGTCCTAAACCGTCAGTGGTTAGGTATGGTAACCCTGTAGCTACTTTACACCTCGCATATGAGCAGTTCGCCACTGTGGTGACCCCTTTGAGCATATAAAAGGAGGCCCAAGGCAACTGCTACAGGAGGAAGGACTCTGGAGAGAGCATTCTTGGCCCATTCTGCATGCGTAGCTGCTGCACGAACACACTGTTCATTGCAAGCGCTCCAAGAACTGGGACGAAAACACTGATAACAAACTAAAGCAGGAGTAGGGTTTTACGCTGATCAGCGGCTCAAACCTGGGTAAAAATCCCCTTGCTTTGATCTTCGGTTCTGCTCTTTGTGCATACCTCTCCCCTTGCCGAACCGTAAAGGGGTCCCTCGGATCCCATAGGTGTCGTACGCCGACAAGATTAACTATGAATGTTATTTGAGTCTTCTCTAAACTCTTTTATGCATGATTAAGATAGCTTTGTATTTATCTCCGATCTATTGATTTGGTTTGGCCAACTAGATTGATTTTTCTTGCAATGGGAGAGGTGCTTTGTAGTGGGTTCAATCTTGCGGTGTCCTCACCCAGTGACAGTAGGGGTAGCGAGGCACGTATTCGTATTGTTGCCACTAAGGATAAAAAGATGGGGGTTTTACCATATTGATTGGATCTATCCCTCTACATCATGTCATATTGCTTAAGGCGTTAGTCCGTTGTTGTTAACCTAATACACTAGATGCATACTGGATAGCGGTCGATGTGCGATGTAATAGTAGTAGATGCATGCAGGAGTTTGTCTACTTGTCACGGACGTGATGCCTATATTCATGATCATTGCCTTGGATATCGTCATAACTATGCGCTTTTCTATCAATTTGCTCAACAGTAATTTGTTTACCCACCGTATGTGTTCTTTCAAGAGAGAAGCCTCTAGTGAAACCTATGGCCCCCGGGTCTATTTTCCATCATATTATTTTCAGATCTATAAAACCAAAAACCCAAAAATACCTTGCTGCAATTTATTTATCTTTACCTTATTTTGCACTTTTATTTATCTTTTATATCAATCTCTATCAGATCTCATCCTTGCAAGTGACCATGAAGGGATTGACAACCCCTTTTTCGTGTTGTGTGCAAGTATTTGTTAGTTTGTGCAGGTGCATCTATTGGGGACTTGTGTGTTCCTCCTACTGGATTGATACCTTGGTTCTTAACTGAGGGAAATACTTATCTCTACTTTGCTGCATCACCCTTTCCTCTTCAAGGGAAAAATCAACGCAAGCTCAAGAAGTAGCAGGAAGAATTTTTGGTGCCGTTGCCGGGGAGGATCAACATCAAGCCAACCAAGTACCTATCGTAAACTCTCATCTCTTGCGCTTGCATTATTCGCCATTTGCCTCTCGTTTTCATCTCCCCCACTTCTTACATGTTTTCAGAAAAACACAAAAATATTTGCCTTTTTATTTGCCTTCTTTCCGTTCGCTTGCTCGTTTGCTATCTTTGCTTGTGTTGCCATGTGCCTTCTATTTTCTTGCATCTTTGCTTGCTAAAAATCTATTGATATGGATCCACTTAAAGTTTTCTACTTGGATCATCTTGGATCCATGTGTGCTTGTGCTGAAACTCCAACTAGTTTAGTTGAGGGAAAATCTTTATATGAGCATGCTCATTTTGTGCATCACCGTTTGTCTCAAAAAGGGGGACTCTTATGGAATCAAATAAATTGTTTGCTATGCTATGCTTGGAATCTATGTGAAATTTATGATTTTACTTGGTGCTCGGAGAACCCTAAAAAACACCTTCCCTACCAATGTGAGTTTAATGATAATGAAATCCTATCTTCTTATTCCAAAGGTGTTTATAGTTACTATGATATCGAACAAATTGAAGAATTTTTTGCTTTTAAGGGTGCTTATGGAGTTGATTCTTTGATTGAAAGTTATGATATTACTCTCTACAAATCTGAAAATTTTGACATACTTAAATATTGCTATGAAATCTATGCTCATAATGCCTATGTTAAAGAATTTATTGAGAGAATGTCCACTGCTTTGGAAGAAAATAATGATATGCATGAATCTATAGATAATTATGATTCCATTGATTTGATTGAAATATCCCCCCTTGATGAACATGATGCTTGCTATTCTAATGGCCATGATGACAATATTAATTATGCTTATGGAGATGAACTTGCTATAGTTCCTTATGTTAAACATGAAATTATTGTTGTTGCACCCACACTTGATAGCCCCTCGAATGACAAGCATGATTACAATGGTGTTATTATAAATTCTATTAATGTCAATTGTGCTAATAATATGCAAAACCCCAAGCTTGGGGATGCAAATTTTTCTATGTCCACTACTTATTGCAATGATCATGATTGGGGTGATAATGCTTCTTATGATCTTGAAAATTTATTTAAGCCTCATGATGAATATGTGTGCGATAATATTGAAAGTGGGTTTGGAAGAGTGTCAACTTTAGCTAAAAATAAACCCACATATTTGGAGAGTGTTCAATCTTATGAATTTTTTGATAAAAGTGGGTTTGAAGAGGTGATGACTTTAGTTGATGTTAATCCCACTATCTTGGAAGATTATAAATTTTTATGCATGTGGATCATGAAGAGAAAATTTTATATGATAGATATATTATTGAATTTCATTATGATCCTACATGTAATTATTATGAGAGAGGAAAATATGGTTGTAGAAATTTTCATGTTACTAAATTACCTCTCATTATGTTGAGATTGATATTGTTTCTTTCATCTTCCTTGCATATGCTAGTTTTTGCTTGTATTGATAAATATTTTCCCTATAAAATGACTATGCATAGGAAGTATGTTAGACTTAAACTTGTTTTTCACGTGCTATATGATGCTCTCTTTGTGCTTCAATTTTTTGTCTTTCATGAGAGCATCATTAAAATTATCAATGCCTAGCTAAAAGGCTTTAGAGAAAAGCGCTCGTTGGGAGACAACCCAATATTTTTCTTTTCTGTTTTTATGATAATATGCTATATTACTTCTGTAATATATTTTTTAGTGTTTTAATTAGTGTTTGAGCCAAGTAAGACCTTTGGGATGATCTTGGGTGATAGTTGATTTGATTTTGCTGAAAAACAGAAACTTTTGCACTCAGTGCTGGAATTATAAAAATTCACAGAAACATGCTTTTGATCAGAATTTTTTACAAAAGATTGATATACAAATTGCCTAAGTTTTCCTAATTTTTCAGAATTTTTGCATTTACAGAAGTTTGGATAAGTCCAGATTACTACAGACTGTTCTGTTTTTGATAGATTCTGTTTTCATTGTGTTGTTTGCTTATTTTGATGAATCTATGGGTAGTATCGGGGGTATGAACCATGGAGAAGTTAGAATACAGTAGATATAACACCAATATAAAATTGGAATGAGTTTACAACAGTACCTAAAAGTGGTTATTTGCTTTGTTTCACTAACGGATCTCACGAGTTTTCTGTTGAGTTTTGTGTTGTGAAGTTTTCAAGTTTTGGGTGAAGTTTAAGATCCTAAGATTGGGGATGCACAAGGCACCCCAAGGTAATATTCACGGAGAACCAAGCATCTAAGCTTGGGGATGCCCCGGATGTCATCCCCTCTTTTGTTTTCAATCCATCGGTAAAATTACTTGAGGCTATATTTTTATTCAGCATATGATATGTGTTTTTCTTGGAGCGTCATGTGCTATATGAGTATTTGCTTTATCTGATTTTTAGTTTGCCACAATCATCCTTGCTCTACACACCTTTTGAGAGGGACACACTTTAATTGTGAATTTATTAGAATACTCTATGTGCTTCACTTATATCTTTTGAGCTAGGCAGTTGCTCTAGTGCTTCACTTATATCTTTTTAGAGCACGGCGGTGGTTTTATTTTGAAGAAATTGATGAACTCTCATGCTTCACTTATATTATTTTGAGAGTCTTAAAAGTAGTATGGCAATTTGCTTAGGTTACGAATTTAGTCCTGATATGATGGGTATTCAAGAGGGATATAATAAAAACTTTCATGAAGATCAATGAATATATGAGAACTTTGATTCCTTGCATTTGTTTTGAGATATAAAGATGGTGATATTAGAGTCATGCTAGTTAGTAATTGTGGATTAGTAAAAATACTTGTTAAGGTTTGTGATTCCCGAAGCATGCATGTATGGTCTCTCGTTATGCGATGAAGTTGGAGCATGATTTATTTTTGATTGTCTTCCTTATGAGTGGCGGTCGGGGACGAGCGATGGTCTTTTCCTACCAATCTATACCCCTAGGAGCATGCGTATTAGTACTTTGTTTTGATAGCTAATAAACTTTTGCAATAAGTATGTGAGTTATTTATGACTAATGTTGAGTCCATGGATTATACACACTCTCACCCTTCCATCATTGCTAGCCTCTTCGGTACCGTGCATTGCCCTTTCTCACCTTGAGAGTTGGTGCAAACTTCACCGGTGCATCCAAACCCCGTGATATGATACGCTCTTTCACACATAAGCCACCTTATATCTTCCTCAAAATAGCCACCATACCTACCTATTATGGCATTTCCATAGCTATTCCGAGATATATTGCCATGCAACTTCCACCATTCCATTTTATTATGACACATACCATCATTGTCATATTGCTTTGGATGATCATATAGTTGATATAGTATTTGTGGCTTGGCCACCGTTCATATTTTTTATACATGTCACGCAAGATCATTGCACATCATGGTACACCGCCGGAGGCATTCATATAGAGTCATATTTTTTGTTCTAGTATCGAGTTGTAAGTAAATAAAAGTGTGATGATCATCATTATTAGAGCATTGTGCCATGTGAGGAAAGGATGATGGAGGTTATGAGGCTCTGGACGAAAAAAAGAAAGAGACAAAAAAAGAGGCCAAAGAGCCCAAAAGGAAAAAAATGAGGGAAAAAGAGAGAAGGGACAATGTTACTATCCTTTTTCCACACTTGTGCTTCAAAGTAGCACCATGTTATTCATATAGAGAGTCTCCTATTTTGTCACTTTCATATAATACTAGTGGGAATTTTTTATTATAGAACTTGGCTTGTATATTCCAATGATGGTCTTCCTCAAATTGCCCTAGGTCTTCGTTAGCAAGCGAGTTGGATGCACACCCACTTAGTTTTCTTTTGAGCTTTCATACACTTATAGCTCTAGTGCATCCGTTGCATGGCAATCCCTACTCACTCGCATCGATATCAATTGATGGGCATCTCCATAGCCTTTTAATTAGCCTCGTTGATGTGAGACTTTCTCCTTTTTTGTCTTCTCCACA
Source organism: Thinopyrum elongatum (assembly GCA_011799875.1). Lineage (NCBI taxonomy): Eukaryota > Viridiplantae > Streptophyta > Magnoliopsida > Poales > Poaceae > Thinopyrum > Thinopyrum elongatum. The sequence continues at coordinate 471,810,412 of CM022301.1, forward strand.
CAACCTCCACCATCATATTCTATTCCTCTTGGGGAACCATGCATGGAAAACAATTTTTTTTCTACGCACACACAAGATCTATCCATGGAGATGCATAGCTACAAGAGGGGGCCAGCATCTACATACCCTTGTAGATTGCTAAGCGGAAGCATTTATCAACGCGGTTGATGTAGTCGTACAACTTCATGATCCTTACCGATCAAGCACCGAACGCACGGCACCTCCGCGTTCAGCACATGTTCAGCTCGATGACGTCCTCGCCTTCTCGATCTAGCAAGAGGGGCAGAGTAGTAGATGAGTTCCGGCAGCACGACGGTGTGGTGACGGTGGTGGTGAAACTATTCCGCAGGGCTTTGCTAAGCACAACGGATTTGGACGGAGGAGGAACTAGAGGGAGAGGGGGCGCCGCACACGGCTTGGGGATTCATGTTGTGTGTTGCGCCCTCCCCTCCTCTCATATATATAGGTGGAGGGGGGAGGGGAGGCTACCAAGGGCACGCCCAAGGGGGCAGGCGGCTGCCCTAGGCACCTGCCCTGGTGATACGTCCATTCTGCATCATGTTTTCTTACTCTTATTTATAATGTTTTTATGCATAATAAAGCTTTATGGGGTGATTCTAATGCCTTTTCTCTCATAAAATGCAAGGTTTACACAAAGAGGGAGAATACTGGCAGTTGGAATTCTGGACCTGAAAAAGCTACATCAGAGACACCTATTCTGCACATTTCCAAATAAGCTGAAACTTCATGGAGAATTATTTTGGAATATATAAAAAAAATACTGGAGCAAATAACTACCAGAGGGGGGCCACCTGGTGACCACAAGACACCAGGGCGCGCCAGGCCCCCCAGGCATGCCCTGGTGGGTTGTGGCTAGCCCAGCCCACCTCCGGTGCCCATCTTCTGGTACTTATGGTCTTTTGACCTAGAAAAAAAATAAGGAGAGGACTTTCGGGACGGAGCGCCGCACTCTCGAGGCGGAACTTGGGCAAGAGCACTTTTCCCTCCGGCGGAGCGATTCCGCCGAGGGAACTTCCCTCCCGGAGGGGGAAATCGAAGCCATCGTCATCACCAACAACCCTCTCATCTTTGGGAGGCCAATCTTCATCAACATCTTCAACAGCACCATCTAATCTCAAACCCTAGTTCATCTCTTGTGTTCAATCTTTGTACCGGAACCTCAGATTGGTACCTGTGGGTGACTAGTAGTGTTAATTACATCTTGTAGCTGATTACTATATGGTTTATTTGATGGAAGATTATATGTTCAGATCCATTATGCTATTTAATACCCCTCTGATCTTGAGCATGAATATCATTTGTGAGTAGTTACTTTTGTTCTTGAGGTCACGGGAGAAGTCATGTTGCAAGTAATCATGTGAATTTGATATGTGTTCGATATTTTGATGATATGTATGTTGAGATTCCCTTAGTGGTGTCATGTGAACGTCGACTACATGGCACTTCACCATCTTTGGGCCTAAGGGAATGCATTGTGGAGTAGTTATTAGATGATGGGTTGCTAGAGTGGCAGAAGCTTAAACCCGAGTTTATGCGCTACTTCGTAAGGGACCGATTTGGATCCATATGTTTAATGCTATGGTTAGATTTTAACTTAATACTTTTCTCGTATTTGTGGATGCTTGCGAGGGGGTTAATTATAAGTGGGAGGTTTGTTCAAGTAAGAACAGCACCCAAGCACCGATCCACCCACATATCAAATTATCAAAGTAGCGAACGCAAATCAAACAACATGATGAAAAGTGACTAGATGAAATTCCCGTGTACCCTCAAGAACGCTTTGCTTATTATAAGAGACCGTTTTGGCCTGTCCTTTGCCACAAAAGGATTGGGCTACCTTGCTACACTTTATTTACCATTACCGTTACTTGCTTGTTACAAATTATCTTGCTATCAAACTACGTGTTACCGACAATTTCAGTGCTTGCAGAAATTACCTTGCTGAAAACCACTTGTCATTTCCTTCTGCTCCTCGTTGGGTTCGACACTCTTACTTATCAAAAGGACTACGATTGATCCCATATCCTTGTGGGTCATCAAGACTCTTTTCTGGCGCCATTGTTGGGGAGTGAAGCGCTCTTGGTAAGTGGAAATCGGTAAGGAAAAATTTATACTATGTGCTGAAATTTATTGTCACTTGTTACTATGGAAAGTCATCCTTTGAGGGGTTTGTTCGGGGTATCTTCACCTCGATAGGAAGCACAATTAGTTGCCCCTCAACCTATTGCACCTACTGAAAATATTGGTTATGAAATTCCTTCGGATATGATAGAACAACTGCTAGCTAATCCTTATGCAGGAGATGGAACTGAACATCCTGATATGCATTTGATATATGTGGATGAAATTTGTGGATTATTTAAGCTTGCAGGTTTATCTGGAGATGAAGCTAAGAATAAGTTTTTCCCTTTATCTTTGAAGGTAAAAGCATTGACATGGTATAGGCTATGCGATGATATTGGATCTTGGAACTGGAATCGATTGAAATTGGAATTTCACCCAAAAAATTTACCCTATGCATCTAGTTCATCGTGATCAGAATTATATATATAGTTTTTGGCCTCATGAAGGAGAAAGTATCGCTCTAGCTTGGGGGAGGCTTAAGTCAATGTTATATTCATGCCCCAATCATGAGCTCTCAAGAGAAATTATCATTCAGAATTTTTATGCTCGGTTTTCTCGTGATGATCAATCCATGCTCGATACTTTTTGGACTTGTTCTTTTATGAAGAAAACTATGGAATTCAGGTGGATCTTTTAGAAAGAATTAAACAAAACTCTCAAGATTGGGAACTCGACGAAGGTAAAGAGTCAGGTATTAAGCTTGAGTTTGATTGTGTTAAATCTTTTATGAATACCGATGCTTTTCACAAGTTTAGCACTAAATATGGACTTGACTCTCAGATAGTAGCCTCTTTTTGTGAATCATTTGCTACTCATGTTGATCTCCCTAAGGAGAAGTGGTTTAAATATCATCCCCTTATTAAATAACAAATCAAAGAACCGGTAATAGCTAAAGATGAAACTATCATTTACAATGTTGATCCAGTTGTGCCTATTGCTTATATTGAAAACCCACCTTTCCCTGTTAGGATAAAGGAACATGCTAAGGTATCAACTGTGGTTCACAAAAGTAATATTAAAGCACCTAAACCTTATGAACAAATTAAAGTAGAACCTAGTGTTTCTATGGTTAAAGATCTCTTGGTAGAAAATTTTGATAGGCATGTTATTTACTTCTGTGATGAAGCTGCTAGAATTGCCAAACCCGATGAAAAAGATAAACATAGACCCGTAGTTGGCATGCTTGTTGTCTCAGTTAAAATTGGAGATCATTGCTATCATGGTTTATGTGACTTGGGTGCTAGTGTGAGTGCTATTCCTTTTACCTTATATCAAGAAATTATGAATGACATAGCACCCGCTGAAATAGAAGACATTGATGTTACTATTAAACTTGCTAGCAGAGACACCATCACACCACTTGGGATTGTTAGAGATGTTGAAGTCTTGTGTGGTAAAATAAAATATCCTACTGATTTGCTAGTTCTTGGTTCCCCACAAGATGAATTTTGTCCCATAATTTTTGGTAGAACTTTCTTGAACACTGTCAATGCTAAGATAGATTGTGAGAAAGAAACTGTCAGTGTTAGTTTTGGTGATGTGTCTCATGAGTTTAATTTCCCCAAGTTTCGTAGACAACCTCGTAATAAAGAATTGCCTAGTAATGATGAAATAATTGGTCTTCCTTCTATTGTCATGCCTCCTACTGATCCACTAGAACAATATTTGCTAGACCATGAAAATGATATCCACTTGCATGAAAGAAATGAGATAGATAAAATATTGTTTGAACAACAACCTCTCTTTAAACACAATTTTCCTATTGAAACTCTAGGAGGTCCTCCTCCACCTAAAGGTGATCCTGTGTTTGAATTAAAACAATTGCCTGACACTTTGAAGTATGCTTATATTGATGAGAAAAAGATATATCCTGTTATTATTAGTGCTAACCTTTCAGAATATGAAGAAAAAAGATTATTAAAAATTCTGAAGAAGCACCGTGCCGCTATTGGATATACTCTTGATGATCTTAAAGGCATTTGTCCCACTCTCTGTCAGCACAAGATTAATATGAAACCTGATGCTAAGCTCGTTTTTGATCACCAACGACGATGAAATCCTAAGATGAAAGAAGTGGTAAGAACTGAAATACTAAAACTTCTGGAAGCAGGTATAATCTATCCCATAGCTGATAGTAGATGGGTAAGTACTATTCATTGTGTCCCTAAGAAGGGAGGTATTACTGTTGTTCCCAATGATAAAAATGAACTTATCCCTCCAAGAATTGTTACTGGCTATAGAATGGTAATTGATTTTAGGAAATTAAATAAAGCTACTAGAAAAGATCATTACCCTCTGACTTTTATTGATCAAATGTTAGAGAGATTATCTAAGCACACACACTTTTGTTTTCTTGATGGATATTCTGGTTTCTCTCAAATACCTGTATCACAACCTGATCAAGAGAAAACCACCCTTACTTGTCCTTTTGGAACTTATTATATTCTTGAATTGGGAGAAGTGCCACTTTATGGTTAATGAAGGTATTGTCTTGGGGCATAAAATTTCCGAACGAGGTATTGAGGTGGATAAAGCTAAAGTTGATGCAATTGAGAAAATGTCATGTCCTAAAGATATCAAAGGTATTCGTAGTTTCCTTGGTCATGCTGGTTTCTATAGGAGGTTTATTAAAGACTTCTCTAAAATTTCTAGGCCTCTCACTAATCTTTTACACAAAGGATATTCCATTTGTTTTTTATGATGATTGTGTAGAAGCCTTTGAAACACTTAAGAAAGCCTTAACTACTGCACCTATTGTTCAACCACCTGATTGGAACTTGCCTTTTGAAATTATGTGTGATGCTAGTGATTATGTTGTTGGTGTTGTTCTAGGATAACGATTTGATAAGAAATTAAATGTTATCCATTATGCTAGCAAAACTCTAGACAGTGCCGAAAGAAATTATGCTACTACTGAAAAAGAATTTTTAGCAGTTGTGTTTGCTTGTGATAAATTCAGATCTTACATTGTTGATTCCAAAGTAATTGTTCACACTAATCATGCTGCTATAAAATATCTTATGGAAAAGAAAGATGCTAAAACTAGACTCATTAGGTGGGTTCTCTTGCTAAAATAATTTGATTTACATATCATTGATAGGAAAGGAGCTGAGAACCCCGTAGCTGATAACTTGTCTAGGTTAGAAAATATTCTTGATGACCCACTACCTATTGATGATAGCTTTCCCGATGAACAACTAGCTGTAATAAATGCTTCTCATAACACTCCTTGGTATGCTGATTATGCTAATTACATTGTTTCTAAATTTATACCACCTAGTTTCACATACCAACAAAAGAAAAAAAATCTTCTATGGCTTAAGACATTACTTTTGGGATGACCCACATCTTTATAAAGAAGGAGTAGATGGTATTATTAGACATTGTGTACCTGAGCATGAATAGGAACAAATCCTATGGAAATGTCACTCCGAAGCCTATGGAGGACATCATGCAGGAGATAGAACTGCGCATAAGGTATTACAATCTGCTTTTTATTGGCCTACTCTTTTCAAGGATGCCCGTAAATTTGTCTTGTCTTGTGATGAATGCCAAAGAATAGGTAATATCGGTAAACGTCAAGAAATGCCTATGAATTATTCACTTGTTGTTGAACCATTTGATGTTTGGGGTTTTGATTACGTGGGACCTTTTCCTTCCTCTAATGGGTATACACATATTTTGGTTGCTGTTGATTATGTTACTAAGTGGGTAGAAGCTATTCCAACTAGTAGTGCTGATCATAACACCTCCATTAAAATGCTTAAAGAAGTTATTTTCCCAAGGTTTGGAGTCCCTAGATATCTAATGACTGATGGTGGTTCACACTTTATTCATGGTGCTTTCCGTAAAATGCTTGCTAAATATGATGTTAACCATAGAATTGTATCACCCTATCACCCTCAATCTAGTGGTCAAGTTGAACTTAGCAATAGAGAAATAAAATTAATATTACAAAAAACTGTCAATAGGTCCCGAAGGAATTGGTCTAAGAAACTGGATGATGCACTTTGGGCTTACACAATAGCTTATAAAAATCCTATGGGTATGTCTCCTTATAAAATAGTTTATGGAAAAGCTTATCATTTGCCTCTTGAGTTAGAGCATAAAGCATGTTGGGCAATTAAATAACTCAACTATGACTTCAAACTTGCTGGTGAAAAGAGGTTATTTGATATTAGCTCACTAGATGAATGGAGAACCCAAGCTTATGAAAATGCCAAGCTATTTAAAGAAAAAGTTAAATGATTGCATGACAAAACAATACAAAAGTGGGAATTCAAAGTGGGTGAATATGTTCTTTTGTATAATTCTTGATTTAGATATTTTGCACGAAAGCTTGTTTCCAAATGGGAAGGACCATATATTATCGAAGAGGTTTATCGTTCTGGAGCCATCAAGATTAATAATGCTGAAGGTACTAACCCGAAGGTGGTCAATGGTCAAAGAATTAAACACTATATCTCAGGTACGCCTATTAATGTTGAAAGCAATATTATCCAAACCATGACATCGGAGGAACACATAAAAGAAACCTTCTAGAACACTCCAGAACCCTGAAAAAGAGGAGGTACGTGATATGGTAAGTAAACGGACTCCAAAAAATCCACAAAAATATTTTCTATCAGTTTTGGAATATTAGAAAAATTGGAAAAGTAAGAAACAACCAGGAAGGCAACCGAGGTGGGCACGATACACCAGGGCGCGCCTGCCCTCCCTGGCGCGCCCTGGTGGGTTGTGCTCCTCTCGGGCACCTTCCCGCCTCCGTTTTCCTTCCATATTCTTGCTTCCCAAGATAAAAAAATCTTTGTATATACTCCCGGACGATTTGACCACCGCATCGCAGAGAAATCCTCTATTCTTGTTTCGTGCTGTTTTCTGACAGATCTAAAAATATGCCGTCTCAAGATTAGGAAGAAGAGAGCTATGTCACGGACTATATCGCAAACCCAAAAGTTTATGGGGATGTGGAGCATTACGGCTGGACCACGGAGGAAGAAGAAGATTATGATTTGAAGGGAATGGAAGAGACAAGCTCAGATGAAGATGAAGTCCCATCACCTCAGCCTGGGGACGTGCACGTGGAATTCAAGAAGTCAAGTCTCCCTAATAAAGCAAAGAAACCTAAGATCTGGTTTATCCCTTTTCGTCTTCTGCAGGAAAACAAGCAGGCTTTACGCAAAAAGATATTAAAGCTTGAGCAGGAGATCGATGACTTGAGGGAGCAAAATTCCATCCTCAAGCGTAAGCTGAGGAAGAAGTGTGACATTACTACCTCATCACCACCACCACCATCATCTTCCCCACCAAAGGAGACTAGAGTACACGGGTATGTGCACTCCCCTTGGCTTGTGCCAAGCTTGGGGGAGATCCCCCGGTATCGTATCACCATAACTCCTATAACCTTTACCTATCTTAGTTCGATCTTTAGTTATTTTGTGATTTAGTTGAATAAAAGTTTACTATGATCTATTTTCGAGTGCTAGTTTCGTGATCTATCTATCTATGTAATCGAGTGAGAGTTATATAATAAAGTTTAGTTTGAGTTTTTGCTTCTTTACTTTTATGTTTCAATCAAAATAAGAAGGAAATAAATGAAAAAGCTCATGTGCTATCTTATGGTAAGTAATGACATCACATAAGGAAAAGTATAAGTGGTAAAATTTGTTGGAAGTTGACAAACATAGCATTGGTCAATGATGCAATTCTTGAAAAATTAATAAGGGAAGAGAAGATTCACATGCAAATACACTATCTTGGGCATCTTTTATGATTGTGAGCTCCCATTAAATATTTTGTGGCAAAATTGTTGACGTTGGACAAGGAAGACAATGTAATGATTTATGTTTGTTCATATTCACATAGAAGTTATATTGTCATAGATCCTTCAACATGTGGTGCTTGCTCAATATCTTTGCTAGCCAAAATTCCGCACTAAGTAGAGATACTACTTGAACATCCAAAAACCTTAAACGCAAACTCATGTTTTGAGAGTCCACCATACCTACCTATGGATTGAGTAAGATCCTTCAAGTAAGTTGTCCTCGGTGCAATAAGGCAATAAAAATTGCTTCCAAATGTGTTTGATCATTTTGTGTAAGAGAAAATTTAGCGTTGTACGAACTTGTGATGGCAAAGTAATAAAAGCGACAGACTGCATAATAAAGGTTGCTATCATAAGGGGCAATATAACATGACATTCTTTTGCACTAAGAGATTATGCATACAAACCAAAAAGCACATGACAACCTCTGCTTCCCTCTGCCAAGGGCCTATCTTTTACTTTTACTTATTTCCTTTTATGCAAGAGTCAAAATATTTTTCCCTATTCCTTTTTATTTTATCTTTTTGCAAGCATCATGTGGTGGTAAAAGATCTAGGCACATATATCCAGTTGAATGTGAGTGAGCATGAGTTATTATTGTTGACGTCACCCTTGAGGTGAATGAGTTGGGAGGCGAAACTATAAGCCCCTATCTTTCTATGTGTCCGGTTGAAACTTTTTGCTCATGTGTATGCGGTGAGTATTAGTAATCATAGAATATTAAATGATGGTTGAGTATGTGGACTTGCCAAAAGGCTCCGATACGAGACCCTTCCTGAAATTATGATGAATTGTAGTTGCAAAGTTGACTAAGAACATAGTTTTTTGGTTTTCAATAGAGTTTATGCTTTTTTACTTCGATGTTGTGATGAATTGTTACTTGTTTATGAGAAATTATATGATAGAGCTTTATAATAAAGTTTGTTGCTATTATAATAATAAGCATGATGCTACTATGTCCGTATTTTGTTTTTATCGACACCTCTCTCTCTAAGCATGTGGACATGATTTTCGATATCGGCTTTCGCTTGAGGGCAAGCGAGGTCTACGCTTGGGGGAGTTGATACGTCCATTTTGCATCATGTTTTCTTAACGTTATTTATAATATTTTTATGCATAATAATGCTTTATGGGGTGATTCTAATGCCTTTTCTCTCATAAAATGCAAGGTTTACACAAAGAGGGAGAATACCGGCAGCTGGAATTCTGGACCTGAAAAAGCTACGTCAGAGACACCTATTATGCACATCTCCAAACAAGCTGAGACTTCACGGAGAATTATTTTGGAATATATAAAAAATACTGGAGCAAATAACTACCAGAGGGGGGGCCACCTGGTGACCACAAGACACCAGGGCGCGCCAGGCGCGCCCTGGTGGGTTGTGGCCAGCCCAGCCCACCTCCGGTGTCCATCTTATGGTACTTAAGGTCTTTTGACCTAGAAAAAATAAGGAGAGGACTTTCGGGACGGAGCACCGCCATCTCGAGGCGGAACTTGGGCAGGAGCACTTTTGCCCTCCGGCTAAGCGATTCTGCCGGGGGAACTTCCCTCCCGGAGGGGGAAATCGAAGCCATCGTCATCACCAACAACCCTCTCATCTTTGGGAGGCCAATCTTCATCAGCACCATCTCATCTCAGACCCTAGTTCATCTCTTGTGCTCAATCTTTGTACCGGAACCTCAGATTGGTACCTCTGGGTGACTAGTAGTGCTGATTACATCTTGTAGTTGATTACTATATGGTTTATTTGGTGGAAGATTATATGTTCAGATCCATTATGCTATTTAATACCCCTCTGATCTTGAGCATGAATATCATTTGTGAGTAGTTAATTTTGTTCTTGAGGTCACGGGAGGAGTCATGTTGCAAATAATCATGTGAATTTGATATGTGTTCGATATTTTGATGATATGTATGTTGACATTCCCTTAGTGGTGTCATGTGAACATCGACTACATGGCACGTCACCATCTTTGTGCCTAAGGGAATGCATTGTGGAGTAGTTATTATATGATGGGTTGCTAGAGTGACAGAAGCTAAAACCCTAGTTTATGCGCTACTTCGTAAAGGACCGATTTGGATCCATATGTTTAATGCTATGGTTAGATTTTATCTTAATACTTTTCTCATAGTTGTGGATGCTTGTGAGGGGGTTAATCATAATTGGGAGGTTTGTTCAAGTAAGAACAGCACCCAAGCGCCAATCCACCCACATATCAAATTATCAAAGTAGCGAACGCAAATCAAACCAACATGATGAAAGTGACTACATGAAATTCTCGTGTACCCTCAAGAACGCTTTGCTTATTATAAGAGACCATTTTGGCCTGTCCTCTGCCACAAAAGGATTGAGATACCTTGCTGCACTTTATTTACCATTACCGTTACTTGCTTGTTACAAATTATCTTGCTATCAAACTACCTGTTACCGACAATTTCAGTGCTTGCAGAAATTACCTTGCTAAAAACCACTTGTCATTTCCTTCTGCTCCTCGTTGGGTTTGACACTCTTATTTACAGAAAGGACTATGATTGATCCCCTATACTTCTGGCTCATCACCAAGCCGTGCCCCCTTCATTTCTTAGGGCGCAGGGGAGAAGGCAGGAGGGGAGGCACCCCCTTACCTTTTTCTCATGTGGAAGAGAAGGTAAGAGGGGGTTGGCCCTCTTCCCTTCCTTCCCTAGGGCCGACACCATGAGGTGGGGTGCGCCAGCCCCTTGTGGGCTGGGGTGCTCCCCTCTTCTTGGCCCGTTAAGCCCAATAACTCCCCGTGGCCTCCCGGAACCCCTTCTAGTGATCCGATAAATACCCGGTGCATTCCGAAACTCTTCCGGAGACCAAATACTATCATCCTATATATCAATCTTTACCTCCGAACCGTTCCAGAGCTCCTCGTCATGTCCGTGATCTCATCCGGGACTCCGAACAACATTCAGTCACCAACTCACATAACTCATATAATACTATATCGTCAACGAACATTAAGCGTCCGGACCCTATGGGTTAGAGAATGATGTAGAGATGACTGGGACGCTTCTCCGGTCAATAACCAATAGCGGGACCTGGATGCCTATATTGGTTCCTACATATTCTATGAAGATCTTTATTGGTCGAACCTTTATGACAACATACGTAGTTCCCTTTGTCTGTCGGTATGTTACTTTCCCGAGATTCGATCGTTGGTATCTCCATATCTAGTTCTATCTCGTTACCAGCAAGTCTCTTTACTCGTTTCATAATACATCATCTTGCAACTAACTCCTTAGTCACTTTGCTTGCAAGCTTCTTGTGATGATGTATTACCGAGAGGGTCCAGAGATACCTCTCCGTCATACGGAGTGACAAATCCCAATCTCGATTCATGCCAACTCAACAGACACCTTTGGAGATACCTGTAGAGCACCTTTATGATCGCCCAGTTATGTTGTGATGTTTCATAGCACACAAGGTCTTCCTCCGGTATCCGGGAGTTGCATGATCTCATGGTCAAAGGAATATGTATTTGAGATTAAGAAAGCAGTAGCAACAAACTAAACGATCAGTTGCTAAGCTAACGGATGGGTCTTGTCCATCACATCATTCTCCTAATGAAGTGATCCCGTTATCAAGTGACAACACATGTCTATGGTTAGCAAACCTTAACCATCTTATGATCAACGAGTTAGTCTAGTAGAGGCTCACTAGGGACACGGTATTTGTTTATATATCCACACATGTATTTAAGTTTCCAGTCAATACAATTGTAGCATGAATAATAAACCTTTATCATGATTAAGGGAATATAATAATAACCATTTTATTATGGGATAATTGATTTTATGCCCCTAGTTGGGTCACACTCGGCAGGTTTACCCCTAGTTTTCGAAAACACTCGTTCAAGCCCAAACCACTTTGTACATCTTATGCTTTTACCCTTTGACCGTTTGACCATCATTTCAAAAAATTCATAACAAATTCATACTAACTCATAAAAATGCGAATAAGATGTTAAACTGTTAAGAAAAACATCACCTATATATGCATGTGATTTGCACTCATGAAAAAATTGTTGGGAAGTCCCCATCTCAGTTTGAGCTCATATGATCTCAACATGAATAGTAAAGTCTGAAAAAATTGAAAAACTATTCAAAAAATTCTTAATTTTTGTGTGGCAAACATTAGCCAATGTTTTCAATGCTTGGCAAGTTTCATCAGGGAATAACATTCATGGAAGTCGTGGCCAAAAAACAAAATTAGCACTCCAAAATGCTTTTGTTTTGGAGCATCGGTTTTGTTTTTTTCACCATGACTTCCACGAATGTCATTCGCTTATGAAACTTGGCAATAACTCAAAACTTTGGTCTATGTTTGCCACCAAAAAAATTTAGATTTTTTTTCAATTTTTTGGATTTTACTATTCATGCTGAGATCATAGGAGTTAAGTTTGATATGGGGACCTTCTAACACATTTGTCATAAATGCAAATGACATGCACATATATGTGATGTTTTTCTGAACATTTTGATATCTTATTCACTTTTTTTGAGTTAGTATGAATTTTTTATGATTTTTTCAAAGTGGCGGTCAAACCGTCAAAGGGCAAAAGCATAAGACGAGCAAAGTGGTTTGGGCAGGAATGAGTGTTTTCGGAAACTAGGGGTAAACCTGCCGAGGGGGACACAACTAAGGGCACATAATTAATTATCCCTTTTATTATTGCCTCTAGGGCATATTTCCAATAGTTTCCCACTTGCACTAGAGTCAGTAATCTAGATTACATAGTAATGAATCTAACACCCATGGAGTCTTGGTGCTGATCATGTTTTGCCCACGGAAGAAGTTTAGTCGACGGGTCTGCCACATTCAGATATGTATGTACTTTGCAAATTTCTATGTCTCCATCCTTGACCTTTTCACGAATGGAGTTGAAGCGTCGCTTGATGTGTTTGGTTCTCTTGTGAAACCTAGATTCCTTCGCCAAGGCAATTGCTCCAGTGTTGTCACAAAAGATTGTCATTTGACCCGATGCACTAGTGTCGTGGTAATATCTCGACAGATGCCAGGGGGTGGCTTATCATGGTTGGGGCCATGAGATCGTCGTCGGGTCCTGGAAGTGGGAGTGGGCACAAGCTCGGATGGACACGAGATCTACCCAGGTTCAGGGCTCTCCTAAGAGATGAAACCCCTACTCCTGCTCTGCGGGGTCTCCGCATGATCACTATGAAGCAAAGAGTACAATGGCACTCCTAGAGCTGTTCGGCCGGAGGAGGAAGAAGGGCGAGGCTAGCTCTCTCCTCTCCCTGGCTGTGGTGTGTATAGAACTGAGGTGGAACATGAGAGGAACCCTTTGCATGGGTGTGGCCTGGGGGGTTTTATAGGCTAACCCCCCAGGGGTACAATGGTAATATGGCCGGGTGGTAGGCCCCAGCTGTCAGCGTCTATGGGGGCCGGGTTCTCCGCCGGCTACTGGGGCCCGCCTCTGCTGGGCCCTACTGGCTGCCGAGGAACCGGCCGACAGATGGGGCCCGCCGCCTGCGGGCCCCGCTGACGGCTCTTCACTGTGGCGCCGTCCGCGCCGACGGAGGCCGTGTTGGGCGCGCCATGGCTACAGCGCCGCGCCGAGCGGGTCGGCGGCCGTCGGGCGGTGCCTACTGTAGCCATACGGCCATGATTTGGGGGAGGCATGGCGCACTGTGGCCATGCCCCTGCTTGTCGCCTGGTCGGGCTCAGACTCCGAGGGAAGGAGCGGGCCGCCAGCTAGAAGCCGGCCCGTACCCACGCTGCCCTCGGAGAGCGTGCCATCTTCTGGAGGCCGGCTATATGGCACCAGCCGGCTCTGGGAGCCCGTCGTGAGACCTGCCGGCCTGAGGGGCCTGGCTTGCCCCGATGCCTTGAAATGTTGTTAAGTGCGAGTGAGGCTACCCAGGGTCTATCCCCCCGACAGTAGTCCCCGAAGCTGGTGAGGCTCTACGGCTAACCGGCGAAGTGCCTCAGCAGTTTCCCCTTCGAGAGATCTTCTGCCTTCCACCGCGTCGGGCTGGGAGGAGCCGGACGCCAGCAGCCGGCCACGGCAGCGGCCGCCTAGCGGATTCGAATCGACGAGGCGGGAGCTGGGATGGCGCCGCCCGCCACGTGCGCGCCACGCGGCGTCAGCGGGTCAAGCCGGCCTGCCAGCCCATGCGCGCGACGGGATGTCGCCGCAGGCTGGGGCCCGCCACTACAGGGCCTCGGCCCGCGCGTGAATCCGCTGCGGCTGAAGGGGGCGGTTGCCCTTCTGCGGCGCGATTAATGCGCCTTTACCGCGCGGGTTGCACAGGGGCGTGCGGGGCGTGGGGCGCAGTTAATCCCACGCCCCTATGTCGCCTCGGCTTCGCCCTGCCGGCTATAAATAGGGGGAGGAGGAGGGGCGGCGGAGCGCACACGCATCCCCTCCTACTCCCTCTTCTTCCTCTCGCCGCCGCTGTTGCTGCTCTTCTGCTGCCGCTCTGCCGCAGCCACTGCTCCGCCGCGGCCACCGTGACGCCCCTGTTGCCCTGCGTTCTCGTCCCCGGGCTTCTCCTTGCCGTCTTCAAGCCATGGCGAAGAGCGGCTGGCTAGGCTCCAAAGTACATGAAGACCACATCGACTTCCTCCATGTGACACAGAGGCTCCCCCACGCCGACAATGTGGGTGTGCGTCTCCCCCCCGAGCGGGAGATCTCGCCGCGGCCGGAGCCCGGTGAGCTTGTTGTTTTCCACACGCATTTCCTTCGCGGCTTCGGGCTCCCGGTTAGCAACTTCTTCCGGGCCTTCCTCGACTTCTACCGCCTGCAACCGCATCACCTCACCCCCAACACAATGGTGCTCATGGCGGCCTTCGTCACGCTCTGCGAGGGGTACCTCGGTGTCTTGCCCACGCTTGAGCTCTGGGGTAGATTGTTCTACCTCAATCTGGGCACGTCGGTGAAGGATGAGCTGGCCCAGTGCGGGGCATGCGTCGCCGTGAGGCGCTCAGGAGGCGGCACCCGCTTCCCGGCCATCCCTCTGCTCGAGTCGACCAAGCTCTGGCAGAGGTCCTATTTCTATGTTTGAAATTTCCATCAGGTCAACAACTACTTTCATGCCCGGGCCGCCTGCTGGGCTGCAGGACAACTGGCAACAGCAGCCGCCCAAGCGCCTGCCGGCCCTCATCGTCAGCGTCCTCGCCCAGCTTCAAGAGATGACTGACCAGGAGGGGCTCAAGCCGGCCGACCTGCTGGCCAGCTTCGTCATGTGTCGGGTGTCGCCCCTCCAACTTCAGCCACATCTCATCGGCGAGATGAGCGGCCGCCGGGACCCATGTCGGATGTCCACCAAGGAGATGCCGGAGGTGGAGGTGGTCCGCCATGTGAACTACTTCTCCAACTGCAAGCTCAGCGAGGAGGAGTGGCACATCGGCAAGGAGCCATACAGTCGGGCCAACCCACCCCCAGCGATAAGTACCAGGCCCGGCTGCTTTACTTATAATGCTCTCCTTTCCTCCGTCCTGACTAGCCGGCCTTGAGGCAGCGCTTCCTGGGCCAAGGCAGGCTGGTCGCGGACCGAATGTGGATGCTGGACCGCGAAAACAGCGACGTGGGCGACCCCGAGCTAGGAGCGGCCGCCATGGAGGAAGGTGGCGACGACGAGGCCACCGGAGGAGGCAGCGCCGGAGTAGGCGGCTCCTCGAGAGGTGGAGGAGTAGGCAACGTCTGGTCTTGGCCGAACGACGATGAGGACGACAAGGAGCGGTGCCGACCTGGCGGAGGCGCGGGGGCGGGAGCCGGCCCTTCTGCGTCGCGGCCGGCTACTTCAGCCGGCGGACATAAACACCGCCTCCTTGCGGGGAGGTTTGGCAGCCACCCGGCAAAGAAGGCCAAGCAGGCGGATGCGACCAGGCGGCAAGAGGCCCTGAAGGTGGCCGCCGCCCGGAAAGGGGCGCAACCCATGCCGTATACGTCCGGGTACGCGCGCTTGCTGCCCTGACTTCACGTTTTTCTTTTCCCCTAGGGGTTTCCTCATCCTTTGCTTTCTTGTTGAGCAGGACGGCCTGTGTCATCACGCGGGCTCCGTCCGCCTCATTGATGGACGCAGCGGGGGGCTCTGAGGAGGCCAGGCACGTGGATCCGGCAGCCGCTCTTCGAGAGGCGACGGCGAGGAACGCGCGGGAGGCGCGCGAGGAGCAGGAGGCCGCGGAAAAGGCGCGGGCCGACGCCCGGGCGGAGGAAGCGGCGCAGGTGAAGGCCCAGGCCACAGAGAGGGCGGAGGAAGCGGCGCAGGCGGAGGCCCAGGCCGTGAAGAGGGCGGAGGCGGAGGCCGCGGCCAAGGCGCAAGAGGAGGCCGACGCCAGGGCTACGGTGAATCCGGCTGGTGGTGAGGTCCCGGAGGCCATCACTCTTGAGCAGCCGGAAGTGCAGGTGGCGGAGAACCGAATGCCGCCGGGGGCAGCCGGAGCCGGCCAGTCGGTGCCGGGGCTGGTGGTCACCAACGCCGCCATCTCGGAGGTGGAGGAGGTTCGGCGCGCGCCGGATGCTGGCGGTCGAGGAGGTGGCGGGCCCAGCCAGCCGGAGGCGCCGCAAGCCGGCGCTGGGCAGGCGGCGGGGCGGGTCTTGGTGGCGCGTTCCTGCGCGGGCGCGCCCGCGTGCGACACGGGCGACCTCAGAGCGAAGGCGGGTGGAGGCCGCGGCCTCAAGCTCGTGGGGGGTCAGCACCGGGGCTACGAGCGCTGCTCCTTTAGGTTGGGTGGCAGGGGCCAGCCCAGCCGCCCTGAACTTTGCGGTGCGGGACGTGGAGGACCAGTTCCTCGCCCACAACGCGACTCTCCTGAAGGCGAGAGGAGAGCTGCTGGCGCTACGGTCGTCCGTCCGGGTAGGCACATCTTGTTTTTGCTTTTTCATCTTGTAACCTTCCGTGGGGGCGCGCCAGCACACCCACTGGGTGTAGCCCCTGAGTTCCGAGCCGGCTGCTGAGCAGGCGGGTTGAAACTCCAATGTGTTCTTTCCTTTGGCTGAAATGCTTGCTGCTGTTGCAGGATTACCACAACATGCGGGCGGCCGCGTACAATACGCAGAACCGGGCGCTCACCACCCGGACTCCTGAGCTGGCTCAGAGCCGAAGTAAGTAAGCCGTCTTTCAGTGGGGGCTCGCCAGCGCACCCACTGGGTGTAGCCCCCGAGATTCAGGCCGACTGTTGAGCAGTCGGGCCGGATCTTCTCAGGCGGCTTGTTCTTGTTTTTGTTGGAGTAGATGGTGACGTCTCTTGTTTGTTTCAGCGGCTGCCACCCAGCTGAGGGAGCGCGTGGCTGAGCTCGAGGGCCAGCTCCGGGTTGCGGGGCAGGAGTGCGACCAGGCAGCCTCGGCGCGTGACCGGTTGGAGAAGGAGCTGGCGGACCAGGCCGAGCGGCACGCGGAGCGGGTCCGGCAGCTGAAGGCGGACGAGGAAAACCTCACGGCCGAGTTCGAGATCCAGCGCTCGAACTGGTCCGAGAAGGAGAAGATCCTTCGGGATAGCTACACCGTGATCGAGGATCTGCTCGACGGTGCGTCCCTTTCTTTTTGTTGCCGACTACTGGCTGCCAGCTGTTGCTGGAAGCCGTCTTCTGACACTTTTGTCTTTTTTGAACAGAGTTCCTCCCGGGCCACTCTGTCGCCGTTTGCATGGCTATCAAGGCCCAGCACGAGGAGTGCAGGCGGTGGGGTAAGAAGATCGCGCAAGACCGGCCTCGGACCTTGCGCGAACAGCTCATGGCGGTCCGGATGCGCCTCGAGCCAACGCGCCGCCTACTCCGCCGGCTTCAGCGGGCCGGGTCGCAGGTCTTGGAGGGCTTGTGGCCGGGTTCTCGTATCCCGCAGACTCCTAGTCGGACGGCCGACTGGCTGGAGGTGGCGGCCGACCGGCTCGAAGCTTGGAAGAGCTCCGCGGCGCGGTCTGGTGCTGCGAAGGTGCTGGAGTTCGTCAAGGCCTGGTACCCTGAGCTGCGCCTGGCGCAGCTGGCCAACTTTCGCCAGGAGGCGCTGCCGGAGATGGCGGCGGAGCGCGACGCTATCGCCATCCGAGCATCGGCTCTTGCCGAATACGCTGATGTCAGCGTCTTTGTCCCGGAGCGGGAAGACAACGGCGCCGAAGTGCCCCCGTCTTGGTTCGGCCTGAACCCGTCGAACGGGCAGGACTCGGCGGAGGAGATTTCCTCCAGCAACGAAGGCTATGAGGACGACCAGGACAAGGGTGGCAGCTACGCCGCACCAGGTGGCGGAGCGACCAGCCAGACTCGGCCCGATCCGGCGCCGACTGGCGACCAGCCGGAGACCACGTCAGCCGCCGCCGACCGTCAGGCCGAGACTCCGCAGCCGGCAGCCCCACCAGCCGGAGCTACGCCTGCTGCCGACTAGTCCGTGCAGCCCGAGGGGCCGTCCGCCTAGATGGCCTGTCATCTTTTTTCGAGTTTTTCAGTCTCGTGCTTGAAAACAATGTCAGTTATGCGCGGTTCCACCCACTGGGGGTGTATTTTTAAACTTGATGAATGCTGGCCTTGGGCCCTTTTGCAATGTACAAAGTTTAAATCCCCACATTTTGCATGTGTTGCCGGGTTATAGCTTGAGTTTGCTTTTGCCCTCTTTGGCTTTTTCCTTCGCCGCGTTCCCTTGGCCGCCTCCCTGCTAGCCGAACAGCCGCGCTGCGGTCTGTGGCTAGGTCAGGGACTTGGTCGTTTTAGAACGGGCAAGTTACTTCAGCCGCTTAGAGCGTAGCTTAGTCGAGCGAGAAGCCGGCCTGCAGGCTGCTGAGCAGCCGGACGAGGGAGGCAAGAGGCCGGCTTGGCCGTAGCCGGCGTTTTCCTTGGTCGTTTTTCGTGTGGACAGCGTTTCCGGCCTTTGACTCTTGCTAGTCGGACAGCCGCGCTGCGAGCTGTGACATGGAGCGAAGAGAGGGCTTTGGCGTCGGCACACTACTAGTCGGCCCCGGCTGGTGCAGACTTAGGCCAAGACGGCGAGCCCCTGGGTCAGCTGACCGGAACCCGGACGGGGCAAGAATATACAAAAAAACTCAATTCATGGTATAAGCTTATCTCGTGGATAAAAAGGTAGCCCCCGAGTACCTCTCGGGGGACCTGAGGTGTTTACTTAATACAAAAGTTGGCGTGGTACATACACTCGCTTTAACTATGAAACGGACGGAGTAGGTTCGCATTCCATGGCCGCTCTGTCTCTTCGCCGGCGGTGCTTCGCTTGCGTGCCCTGGGCTTTTGGGCGTCGATGAGGTAGTATGAGTCGTTGCCCAGGGCCTTATTGACGATGAAGGGGCCTTCCCAAGGTGCTGCGAGCTTGTGCTGGCCGGCTGATCGATGGATCAGGTGGAGCACAAGGTCGCCTTCACGGAATGTACGCAGCTTGACCTTCTTGTTGTGGTAGCGGCACAGGCTCTGCTGGTAGATGGCGGACCGGCTGCACGCTAGCAGCCGGGCCTCTTCCAGCAGGTCGATGTCGTCTTCTCGCGCCTCCTTTGCTTCCGCCTCCATGTACATAGTGACGCGAGGCGAGTCGAACTCGATATCCGTGGGGATGATAGCCTCGGCACCATACACGAGGAAGAAGGGCGTAAAGCCAGTTGATCTGTTGGGCGTGGTCCGAAGACTCCAGAGGACGGCCGGTAGCTCATCGATCCAGCAGCCGGCCGATCGCTCCAGCGGCTCGATCAGGCGGGGCTTGATGCCGGACAGGATGAGGCCGTTTTCTCGCTCCACCTGGCCGTTTGACTGCGGATGGGCAACGAATGCTAGGTCCAGTCGGATACCCTGGTTGCGCAGAAACGGGCCAAGGCACCTTTGGCGAAGTTGGTGCCGTTGTCAGTGATGATGCTGTGTGGAACGCCGAATCGGACGGTGATGTCGGCGACGAACGTGACGGCAGTCGGACCATTCAGCTTCTTGATTGGCTTGGCCTCTATCCACTTGGTGAATTTGTCCACGGCGACCAGCAAATGAGTCATGCCGCCGCGTGCTGTCTTGAAAGGACCCACCATGTCCAAACCCCACACGGCAAATGGCCAGGTGATGGGGATGGTCTTGAGCACAGAGGCCGGCTGGTGTTGCTTGGTGCTGAACTTCTGGCACCCTTTGCACTTCTTGACTAACTCCTTGGCGTCGTCCAATGCAGTCGGCCAGAAGAAACCATGGCGAAAGGCCTTGGCTACGAGGGACCTGGAGGCGGCATGGTGGCCACATTCGCCTTCGTGGATGTCTCTGAGGATCTCCATGCCCTTCTCCGGCTCCACGCAGCGCTGATAAACGCCAGTCAAGCTCCGCCTGGCGAGCTCTTTGTTGATGATGGTGTAGGCGCCTGCCCGGCGCTGGATCTGTCGGGCTAGCACCTCATCTGCTAGTAGCACACGGCTTACCAGGTAGTCGCGGATGGGCTGCGCCCACGATGGGGCCGCCACCACTGTGAAGACGGCAACTGGCACGAGGGTGGCCGGGGTGGGAGGCGGCGGGCTGGAGCCGGCCGCTCCTGGTGGTGCCGATGAAGCCCCCGGGCCGACCGCTGCAGTCCCCGGGCCGCCTGCTGAAGTCCACGGGCCGGCTGCTGGGGTCCCCGAGCCGGATCCGACTGCTCCGGGGTCAGCCGGCACGAAAATGGAGTCGGACTCTGGCGACGGCTTGATAGACGGCTTGCGCAGACATTCGAGGAAGACGCCGGCTGGTATGGCCTGTTGGGTGGAGCCAATGCGGGCGAGGGCATCTGCTGCATCGTTGTCGGCTCTTGGCACGTGGAGGAACTCGCATCCATCGAAGTGCCCGCTCATCTGCTGGACGAGGAAGCGGTAGCTTGCCATGTTAGCGTCCTTGGCGTCCCAGTCGCCGGATGACTGCTGGACCACCAAGTCTGAGTCTCCGTAGCAGAGGATGCGGCGGATGCCGATCTCCTTGGCCAGTCGAAGCCCAAAGATGAGCGCCTCGTACTCGGCTACGTTGTTGGAGGCGGCGAAGTGGATCTGTAGCGTGTACTTTAGCTTGTCGCCCTTGGGAGAGGTGAGGACGATGCCGGCCCCCAAGCCGGTGCGCATCTTTGAGCCGTCAAAGTGCATCCGCCAATGCATAGAATCCGGCGCTGGCGGCAAATATTGGGACTCGGCCCAGTCGACTAAGAAGTAGGCTAGCACTTGGGACTTGATGGTGGTGCGGGGCTGGTAGAGGATGGTATGGGGAGCCAGCTCGATGGCCCACTTGGCCACCCAGCCTGAGGCATCTCTGTTGCCCATGATCTCGGCTAGGCGGGCGGTGCAGACCACCGTGATGGAGTGCTCATGGAAATATTGCTTCAGCTTCTTGGCGGCAAAGTACACGCCATAGCACATCTTCTGGTAGTGGGGGTAGTTCTGCTTGGAGGCAGACAAGACCTCGCTCAGATAATACACAGGCCTCTAGACCGGCTGCACCTTGCCGGCCTCTGAGCGCTCGACCACAATCACCGTGCTGATGACCCGGCTGGTGGCGGCGATGTAGAGGAGCATCGGTTCCTTGGTAGCCGGAGCCGCCAGGATAGGCGGCGTGGACATCATGCTTTGAGCTGACGAAAAGCTTCGTCCGCCTGGTTGTTCCACTCAAAGCAAGTGGTTTTCTTCATGAGCTGGTACAGGGGGAGTGCCTTCTCGCCCAGCCGACTGATGAAGCGGCTGAGGGATGCCAAGCACCCGGTGAACTTTTGGACATCACGCAGCTTGGTGGGTCTCTCCATCTGCTCGATGGCCTTGATCTTCACGGGGTTGCACTCGATGCCGCATTCAGAGACAAGGAAGCCGAGGAGCTGGCCGGCTGGTACTCCGAAGATGCACTTCTCCGGGTTGAGCTTGATTTGAAAACGGCCCAGATTTTCGAAGGTCTCCTTGAGATCCTCTAGGAGGGTGTCGCGCTTCTCCGTCTTAAACATAATGTCGTCTACATATACGTGGGCGTTTCTGCCGAGCTGCTTGAGGAGGCACTTCTGCATGCAACGCTGAAACATGGCGCCGGCATTTCTCAAGCCGAACATCAATGTCTGGTAACAGAAGGCTCCGAATGGTGTGATGAAGGCGGTCTTCAGCCGATCGGCCGGGTTTAGCTTGATCTGGTGGTAGCCGGCGTAGGCGTCCAGGAAAGACAGCAGCTCGCATCCGGTGGTGGAGTCGATCACTTGATCTATCCGAGGCAAGGCAAAAGGATCCTTGGGGCAGGCCTTGTTGAGGCTCATGTAGTCGGTACACATGCGCCACTTGTTATTCTTCTTCAAGACGAGGACTGGGTTGGCAAGCCAGTCCGGGTAGAACACTTCCATGATGAAGCCGGCTTCCAGAAGCCGGGCAATTTCTTCACCAACGATCCTTCTCTTCTCTTCTGACAGGCGGCGGACGGGTCGCTTGACCGGCTTAGCATCCTGCCTCACATGTAGTTTGTGCTCGGCGAAATCTGTCGAGACACCCAGCATGTCTTTGGGGGACCATGCGAAGATGTCTCGATTCTCATGGAGGAAATCGATGAGCTCGCATTCCTATTTGCTGTCGAGGTTGGTCCCTACGACAGCAAACCTCTCCGGGTGCGATGGGTCCAAGGCGATCTTCTTGGTTTCCTTGGCCGGCTGGAAGGAGGCCTTTGCTTCCATTTCCTTGGGATCAGTCGGCATGGCCGGCTTCTCGCTGGCCATGGCTACCATCCGGTCAAGGAGACGCTTTTCTTGAGCGATGATGAGGGACTCGGCCAGCTGGTTGCTGGCGGCGGCGCAGTCCAGCGACTTCTGGTAGCCGCCGGCAATAGTGATGATGCCCTTGGTACCCGGCATCTTGGCCTTCAGGTAGGCGTAGTGCGGGACCATCATGAATTTGGCCAGTGCCGGGCGGCCCAAGAGCGCGTGGTAGGGACTGTCCAGGTCGACCACCTCGAACCAGATTGGCTCGCGACGGAAGTGGTTCTTGTCGCCGAACAGGACATCGATCTTGATCTTGCCGATTGGATAGCAGGAAAGGCCGGGGACTATGCCGTGGAAGACAGTCCGGCTGGGCTGAAGCTGCTTGACTTTGATGTCCAAACGCTCCATGGTCTCGCGGTACAGGATGTTGATGCTGCTGCCGCCATCTATCAGAACTCGGCTGAAGCGGCAAGTCCGCCTCTCCGTTGAGAAGGTTGAGTCCAGCACCAAGGCGTATGCACCCGGCGAAGGCATCACGGCCGGGTGGTCAGCTTGGCTCCAGGTGATGGGCCTCTCGGACCAGTGCATGAAGGTGGGGACCCCTGAGCTGACAGCATTCACCTCACCGTGCTGCTGCCGTCTGCTGTGCTTGTCGTCGGCTTCGCTCGTGAAGACGACGTAGGCGGCATTCTCTTCGGGGAACTCATCTTGAAGCATGTCGGCGGCTCGGGCCGGTTGCTGAACAGCCGGGGCTACCTGGCCGGCTGGCGGAGGAGGTGGCAGGGCCTCGCCCTTGGCAATCCGGGCGAGCCAGTTGCACTTCCGGGTGGCGTGGTTGGACGGCTTCGTGCCGCTATGGAACTTGCGCGGGGCATCGAGGGCTTGCTCAAAGGAGAAGGCAGGCTGCCAGGCACCCTTGCCGCCCCGCTGACGCTTGGGGCCGGGCTGCCCAGCTGGCTGCTGATCCTCGACAGCGGCCACCTACCAGCTGTTGGAAGCCGGCTGCGGGGCCTTGCGCTTGTTGTCGTTTGGTTGTTGGCGTCGGCTGGTGTCACCAATCGGAGTTTGGGAACCCGGCTAGACCACCCTGCCGGCCACGTCAACCCGGATCTCCGACTTCATGGAAGAGTTGGCGGTGGCGTACTTGTCGGCCACGACTAAGAGCTCATCCAAGGTAGCCGGCTCGTCGCACAAGAGCTTGTGCTTGAGCAGAGTGCCCTCCTTGCACCCGGCGGTGAAGTACTCGATGGCCTGCACCTCGTGGACCCCCTCGCAGGAGTTTCACAGCTCGCCCCAACACGTCAGGTAGTCGCGAGTAGACTCGGTCGGCCCCTAAACGCACATGGAGAGCTGGCGCGGCTTGGGGGGCCGCTTGTACGTACTGGTGAAGTTGCGGACGAAGGCGTCACTGAAATCTACCCAACTGTTGATGCTATTGGGCTTGAGGTTGTTCAGCCATGTCCGGGTCGTGCCCTGAAGCATGAGCGGGACGTACTTGACTGTGACGCGCTTGTTGCCGTTGGCGATGCCGACTGCCGTGGAGTAGTCGATCAGCCAGTCTTCCGGCTTCACGACGCCGTTGTACTTGGGCGTGTCTCTGGGGAGCGTGAACCCTCTGGGAAAGGGCTCATCGTGGATGCGGGGGCCGAAGCAGGCTGGCCCGATTGTGCGCTCCTCTTCCAACAACTGGGACCGAGCCAGCTCCTCGATTCGGCGGCGTGCGTCGTTTTCGCCGATTGCTTCGCGGGGGCCAAGCCGGCCGCTGAGCGTCGGGTGATCAAGTGGCGGCGCGGGATTGGCCGCCCTCTCCCTCCGAGGAGGCAAACGCTCTTCCGGCCGGCGCCGAGGCTCCGGGTTCTAGAGCACTTGGTGGCTATCCGCTATCGTGCGGGGCGTACGCCGGCTGTTGCTAGCAGCCGGCTCTGGGTCTCGAGACTGCCCGTGGCCTCCGTCGCTAGGGGACCGAGAGGTCACGCCGTTCTCGCGACGGAGCACGTGGGTGCCGACCCGCCGGCCCGCTCCCACCACGCGGTTGCCCGTGTCCTGCTACGTGTTCGCAGCGTCGATGAGTTGCTGGAGGCGCTCCAGTTGCTCGCGTAGCTCATCGCCCCGCAAGTGCTTGAGCTCGCCTGCGGCCGCCTGGGCGGCACGCATGTTCTGCGCTGGGGTCTCGTAGACCGGGCGTTCGACCCCCAGCATGCTGGCAATAGCAGCGCCGCGTTGCCGGATGGCACCGACCCGGCTAGGCTTAGCCGCGGCCGGCGTCCCACCGACCACGCGGTCGATCTCGCGCTGACTAGCTTCAGCGTGGTGTTTCAGCGCCGCCATCTTGGAGGCACTGTCGAAAAGCTTGACGCGGAACTCCTCCAGCTCCTCTTGGCTGGCGCCAGGGGGAGGAGGCGTCGCCAGGGCGTGTATAGTCGCGTCCAGTGGATCCTGGCCGGATCAGCCATTGCCCAGACCGTCGTCGATGACCATCACCTCCGCGAAGGTGCCTGCGTCAAGCACGCCGACAGGAGCATCGTGGGTGGCGTGAGGGAGGGGATCATCGACGATCTCCACGTAGCTGGGGAAGTCGTCAGTGGAGGCCGCGTCGATGAGAGCGAGCTTACCAAAGAGCTCGGTGAGGGAGTCGGCCGCTCATGCGTTGGCGGCCGGCTTGTCGAAGAGGCTGAGCTCGCTGAAGAGGCCGGCGAGGCGACCCGCGGGGAAGCCGGTTCCCGCGTCAGGCGATGCGCCAAGGCCGGCGCGGGCGGGCGAATCGGGCCTTCTGATCTCGCCAGCCGCGGCACACTCGCCGGAGAGGAACAAGGTTCCCGTCCAGAACGTGTCTCCGGCCGACGTCGCTGCTGGCCCCATGGTGGGCGCCAACTATCGTGGTAATATCTCGACAGATGCCAGGGGGTGGCTTATCATGGTTGGGGCCATGAGATCGTCGTCGGGTCCTGGAAGCGGGAGTGGGCACAAGCTCGGATGGACATGAGATCTACCCAGGTTCAGGGCTCTCCTAAGAGATGAAACCCCTACTCCTGCTCTGCGGGGTCTCCGCATGATCACTATGAAGCAAAGAGTACAATGGCGCTCCTAGAGCTGTTCGGCCGGAGGAGGAAGAATGGCGAGGCTAGCTCTCTCCTCTCCCTGGCTATGGTGTGTATAGAACTGAGGTGGAACATGAGAGGAACCCTTTGCATGGGTGTGGCCTGGGGGGTTTATAGGCTAACCCCCCAGGGGTACAATGGTAATATGGCCGGGTGGTAGGCCCCGGCTGTCAGCGTCTATGGGGGCCGGGTTCTCCGCCGGCTGCTGGGGCCCGCCTCTGCTGGGCCCTGCTGGCTGCCGAGGAACCGGCCGACAGATGGGGCCCACCACCTGCGGGCCCCGCTGACGGCTCTTCACTGTGGCGCCGTCCGCGCCGACGGGTGTCGGGCGCGCCATGGCTACAGCGCCGCGCCGGGCGGGTCGGCGGCCGCCGGGCGGTGCCTACCGTAGCCATACGGCCGTGATTTGGGGGAGGCATGGCGCACTGTGGCCATGCCCCAGCTTGTCGCCTGGTCGGGCTCAGACTCTGAGGGAAGGGGCGGGCCGCCAGCTAGAAGCCGGCCCGTACCCACGCCGCCCTCGAAGAGCGCGCCGTCTTCTGGAGGCCGGCTATATGGCACCATCCGGCTCTGGGAGCCCGTCGTGAGACCTGCCGGCCTGAGGGGCCTGGCTTGCCCCGATGCCTTGAAATGTTGTTAAGTGCGGGTGAGGCTACCCGGGGTCTATCTCCCCGACAACTGGGTATTACACCTAGATTGGATATGAACTCCTTCATCCAGACTCCTTCATGCACTGCTTCCGAAGCAGCTATGTACTTCACTTCACACATAGATCCCGCCACAACGCTCTGCTTGGAACTGCACCAACTGACAGCTCCACCATTCAATATAAATACGCATCCGGTTTGTGAGTTAGAGTCATCCGGATCTGTGTCGAAGCTAGCATCGACGTAACCCTTTACGACGAGCTCTTCGTCACCTCCATAAACAAGAAACATATCCTTGGTCCTTTTCAGGTACTTCAGGATATTCTTGACCGTTGTCCAGTGATCCACTCCTGGATTACTTTGGTACCTCCCTGCCAAACTTATGGCAAGGCACACATCAGGTATGGTACACAGCATGGCATACATAATAGAACCTATGGCTGAGGCATAGGGAATGAATTTCATTTTCTCTCTATCTTCTGCCGTGGTCGGACTTTGAGTCTGACTCAATTTCACACATTGCAACACAGGCAAGAACCCTTTCTTTGACTGGTCCATTTTGAACTTCTTCAGAATTTTGCCAAGGTATGTGCTTTGTGAAAGTCCTATTAAGCGTCTCGATCTATCCCTATAGATCTTGATGCCCAATATATAAGCAGCTTCACCGAGGTCTTTCATTGAAAAATTCTTATTCAAGTATCCTTTTGTGCTATCCAGAAATTCTATATCATTTCCAATCAGCAATATGTCATCCACATATAATATCAGAAATGCTACAGAGCTCCCACTCACTTTCTTGTAAATACAGGCTTCACCGTAAGTCTGTACAAAACCATATACTTTGATCACCTCATCAAAGCGTATATTCCAACTCCGAGATGCTTGCACCAGTCCATAGATGGATCACTGGAGTTTGCACACTTTGTTAGCTCCTTTAGGATCGACAAATCCTTCTGGTTCCATCATATACAACTCTTCTTTAAGATACCCGTTAAGGAATGCAGCTTTGACGTCCATTTTCCAGATTTCATAATCATAAAATGCAGCAATTGCTAACATGATTCGGACAGACTTAAGCATCGCTACGGGTGAGAAAGTCTCATCATAGTCAACCCCTTGAACTTGTCAAAAACCTTTTGCGACAAGTAGAGCTTTTGTAGACAGTGATATTACCATCAGCGTCCGTCTTCCTCTTGAAGATCCATTTATTCTCAATGGTTTGCCGATCATCGGGCAAGTCCACCAAAGTCCACACTTTGTTCTCATCCATGGATCCTATCTCAGATTTCATGGCCTCAAGCCATTTGTCGGAATCTGCGCTCATCATAGCTTCTTCATAGTTCGCAGGTTCGCCGTTGTCTAACAACATGACTTCCAGGACAAGATTACCGTACCACTCTGGTGCGGTACATATTCTGGTCGACCTACGAGGTTCAGTAGTAACTTGATCCGAAGTTTCATGATCATCATCATTAGCTTCTTCTCTAGTTGGTGTAGACATCACGGGAACGGTTTTCTCTGATGTGCTACTTTCCAATTTGAGAGAAGGTACAACTACCTCATCAAGTTCTACTTTCCTCCCACTCACTTCTTTCGAGAGAAACTCCTTCTCTAGAAATGACCAATTCTTAGCAACAAAGATCTTGCCTTCGGATCTGTGGTAGAAGGTATACCCAATAGTTTCTTTAGGGTATCCTATGAAGACACACTTCTCCGTTTTGGGTTCGAGCTTATTTGGCTGAAGCCTTTTGACATAAGCGTCACATCCCCAAACTTTAAGAAACGATAGCTTAGGTTTCTTGCCAAACCATAGTTCATACGGCATCGTCTCAACGGATTTAGATGGTGCCCTATTTAACGTGAATGCGACTGTCTCTAATGCATAACCCCAAAATGATAAAGGCAAATCGGTAAGTGACATCATAGAACGCACCATATCTAATAAAGTACGGTTATGACATTCGGATACACCATTACTCTATGGTGTTCTTGGTGGCGTGAGTTGTGAAACAATTCCACATTGTTTTAAACGAAGGCCAAACTCGTAACTTAAATATTCACCTCTGCGATCAGATCATAGAAACTTTATTTTCTTGTTACGATGATTCTCCACTTCACTCTGAAATTCTTTAAACTTTTCAAATGTTTCAGACTTGTGTTTCATCAAGTAGATATATCCATACCTACTCAAATCATCTGTGAAGGTCAGAAAATAACGATACCCGCCGCGTGCTTCAACACTCATCGGATCGCATACATCGGTATGTATTATTACCAATAAGTCGTTAGCTCGCTCCATTGTTCCGGAGAACGGAGTTTTAGTCATCTTACCCATGAGGCATGGTTTGCAAGTATCAAATGATTCATAATCAAGTGATTCCAAAAGTCCATCTGCATGGAGTTTCTTCATGCGCTTTACACCAGTATGACCTAAACGGCAGTGCCACAAGTATGTTGCACTATCATTATCAACTTTGCATCTTTTGGCATCAATATTATGAATATGTGTATCACTACGATCGAGATTCAACAAGAATAGACCATTCATCAAAGGTGCATGACCATAAAAGATATTACTCATATAAATAGAACAACCATTATTCTCCGACTTAAATGAATAACCATCTCGCAATAAACAAGATCTAGATATAATGTTCATGCTCAACGCTGGCACCAAATAACAATTATTGAGGTCTAAAACTAATTCCGAAGGTAGATGTAGAGGTA
Source organism: Thinopyrum elongatum (assembly GCA_011799875.1). Classification (NCBI taxonomy): domain Eukaryota; kingdom Viridiplantae; phylum Streptophyta; class Magnoliopsida; order Poales; family Poaceae; genus Thinopyrum; species Thinopyrum elongatum. Next base: position 471,839,482 of record CM022301.1, read on the forward strand.
GCGTGCCGACGGCGATCACATCAACCTTGGAACCATTCCCGACGCGCATCATCACCACGTCCTTAGACAATCTTCCCTTATTCTGCAGACCCTGTTTCGAGTTACAAATATGAGCAACCGAACCAGTATCAAATACCCAGGCGCTACTATGAGCATTAGTAAGGAACACATCAATAACATGTATATCAAATATACCTTTGCTCACTTTGCCATCCTTCTTATCTACCAAGTATTTGGGGCAGTTCTTCTTCCAGTGACCATTTCCTTTGCAGTAGAAGCACTCAGTTTCAGGCTTGGGTCCAGCTTTGGGCTTCTTCACGGGAGCGGCAACTTGCTTGCCATTTTTCTAGAGGTTCCCTTTATTTCCCTTGCCCTTTTTCTTAAAACTGGTGGTCTTGTTAACCATCAACACTTGATGCTCTTTCTTGATTTCTACCTCCACCGATTTCAGCATCGCGAAGAGCTTGGGAATCATTTTCGTCATCCCTTGCATATTATAGTTCATCATGAAGCCTTTGTAGCTCGGTGGCAGTGACTGAAGAACTCTGTCAATAACACTCTCAACTGGAAGATCAATTCCCAGCTGAGTCAAGTGGTTATGATACCCAGACATTTTGAGTATGTGTTCACTGACAGAACTGTTCTCCTCCATCTTATAGCTAAAGAACTTGTTGGAGACTTCATATCTCTCAACCCGGGCAATAGCTTGAAATATCAACTTATGCTCTTGGAACATCTCATATGCTCTGTAGCGTTCAAAATGCTTTTGAAGTCCCGGTTCTAAGCCGTAAAGCATGTCACACTGAACTATCGAGTAGTCATCAGATCAAGCCTGCCAGACGCTCATAACATCTGCATCAGTTCCTGTAGCAGTGTGTCACCTAGCGGTGCATCAAGGACATAATTCTTCTGTGCAGCAATGAGGATAACCTCAAGTTACGGACCCAGTCCATGTAGTTGCTACCATCATCTTTCAACTTAGCTTTCTCTAGGAACGCATTAAAATTCAAGGGAACGGTAGCACGGGCCATTGATCTACAACATAGATATGCAAAAACTATTAAGACTAAGTTCATGATAAATTTTAGTTCAAATAATCAAATTACTAATGAACTCCCACTTAAATCAACATCCCTCAAGTTGTCCAAGTGATACATGATCCAAATCAACTAACCCATGTCCGATCATCACGTGAGATGGGGTAGTCTTCAATGGTGAACATCTCTATGTTGATCATATCTACTATATGACTCACGTTCGACCTTTCGGTCTCCAGTGTTCTGAGACCATGTATGTACATGCTAGGCTCGTCAAGTTTAACCCAAGTATTCTACATGTGCAAAACTGGCTTACACACCTTGTATGTGAACGTAGAATCTATCACACCCGATCATCACAAGGTGCTTCGAAATGATGGACTTTAGCAACGGTGCATACTTGGGGACAACACTTTTATCTTGAAATTAAGTGAAGGGATCATCTTATAATGCTACCGTCGTTGTAAGCAAAATAAGATACATAAAGGATAAACATCACATGCAATCAAAATATGTGACATGATATGGCCATCATCATCTTGTGCTTTTGATCTCCATCTCCAAAGCATCGGCATGATCTCCATCGTCACCGACACGACACTTGATCTCCATCGTTGCGTCGGGGTCGTCTCGCCAACTATTGCTTCTACAACTATTGCTAATGCATAGCGATAAAGTAAAGCAATTACATGGTGCTTAAGTGATTGACACGCAGGTCATACAATAATTAAAGACAACCCTAAGGCTCCTACCGGTTGTCGTACTCATCGACATGCAAGTCGTGAACTTATTACAAAACATGATCATCTCATACATGAACATATATCACATCACATCTTGACCATATCACATCAGAACATGCCCTGCAAAAACAAGTTAGACGTCCTCTACTTTGTTGTATGCAAGTTTTACGTGGCCGCTACGAGCAACTAGCAAGAACCGCTCTTACCTACGCATAACCACAATGGTGATTATCAAGTTGTTATTTAACCTTCTGCAAGGACCACCGTAGTCAAATCTGATTCAACTAAAGTAGGAGAAACAGACACCCGCCAACCACCTTTATGCAAAACAAGTTGCATGTCAGTCGGTGGAACCGGTCTCATGTGCGTGGACATGTAAGGTTGGTCCAGGCCGATTCATCCCACAATGCCGATGAATCAAAATAAGACATTGGTGGGAAGCAATATGAACCTCACCGACCACAACTCCTTTGTGTTCTACTCGTGCATATCATCTACGCATAGACCTGGCTCTGATGCCACTGTTGGGGAACATTGCTGGAAAACAAATATTTTTTCTATGCACACACAAGATCTATCCATGGAGATGCATAGAGGGGGAGAGCATCTACATACCCTTGTAGATCGCTAAGCGGAAGCGTTTATCAACGCGGTTGATGTAGTCGTACAACTTCACGATCCGTACCGATCAAGCACCGAACGCACGACACCTTCGCGTTCAGCACACGTTCAGCTCGATGACGTCCTCACCTTCTTGATCTAGCAAGAGGGGCGAAGTAGTAGATCAGTTCTGGCAGCACGACAGCATGGTGACGGTGGTGGTGAAGCTATTCCGCGGGGCTTCGCTAAGCACAACGGATTTGGACGGAGGAGGAACTAGAAGGAGAGGGGGCGCCGCAAACGGCTTGGGGATTCATGGTGTGTGTTGCCCCCTCCTCTCCTCTCATATATATAGGTGGAGGGGGAGGGGAGGCTGCCTAGGGCACGCCCCAAGGGGGCCGGTGGCTGCCCTAGGCGCCTGCCCTGGCCGCGCCCCCCTTCCTTTCTTAGGGCGCAGGGGAGAAGGCAGGAGGGAAGGCGCCCCCCTTTCCTTTTTCTCACTTGGAAGAGAAGGTAAGAGGGGGCTGTCCCTCTTCCCTTCCTTCCCTAGGGCCGGCGCCATGAGGTGGGGCGTACTAGCCCCTTGTGGGCTGGTGTGCTCCCCTCTTCTTGGCCCGTTAAGCCCAATAACTCCCTGTGGCCTCCCGGAACCCCTTCCTATGATCCGATAAATACCCGGTGCATTCTGATACTATTCCGGAGACCAGATACTATCATCCTATATATTAGTCTTTACCTCCGGACCATTCCAAATCTCCTCGTCATGTCCGTGATCTCATCCGGGACTCCGAACAACATTCGGTCACCAACTCACATAGCTCATATAATACTATATCGTCAACGAACGTTAAGCGTGCGGACCCTACGGGTTCGAGAATGATGTAGACATGACCGAGATGCTTCTCCGGTCAATAACCAATAGCGGAACCTAGATGCCCATATTGGTTCCTACATATTCTACGAAGATCTTTATCGGTCGAACAATTATGACAACATACGTAGTTCCCTTTGTCTATTGGTATGTTACTTGCCCGAGAGTCGATCGTCGGTATCTCCATACCTAGTTCAATCTCGTTACCGGTAAGTCTCTTTACTCGTTCCTTAATACATCATCTTGCAACTAACTCCTTAGTCACTTTGCTTGCAAGCTTCTTGTGATGTTGCATTACCGAGAGGGCCCAGAGATACCTCTCCGTCATATGGAGTGACAAATCCCAATCTCAATTCACGCCAACTCAACGGACACCTTCGGAGATACCTGTAGAGCACCTTTATGATCACCCAGTTACGTTGTGACGTTTGATAGCACACAAGGTATTCCTCCGGCATTCGGGAGTTGCATGATCTCATGGTCGAAGGAATATGTATTTGACATTAAGAAAGTAGTAGCAACAAACTGAACAATCATTTGCTAAGCTAACGGATGGATCTTGTGCATCACATCATTCTCCTAATGAAGTGATCCCGTTATCAAGTGACAACACATGTCTATGGTTAGGAAACCTTAACCATCTTATGATCAACGAGCTAGTCTAGTAGAGGCTCACTAGGGACACGGTATTTATATATATATCCACACATGTATTTAAGTTTCCGGTCAATACAATTCTAGCATGAGTAATAAACCTTTATCATGATTAAGGAAATATAATAATAACCATTTTATTATTGCCTCTAGGGCATATTTCCAACAATTCCACATATAGTGTTATATCCATGGCTCACGCTCATATATTGCGTGAAAGTTGAAAAGGCTTGAGAACGTTAAAAGTACGAACCAATTGCTTGCCTTGTCATCGGGGTTGTGCATGATAAATACTTTGTGTGATGAAGATAGAGCATGACAAGATTATATGATTTTGTAGGGATAACTTTCTTTAGCCATGATATTTTGAGAAGACATGATCGCTTTATTAGTATGCTTGAAGTATTATTGTTCATATATCAATATTAAACTTTTGTTTTGAATATTATGGATCTGAATATTCATGCCACAATAAGAAAGATAACATGATAAACATGTTACGTAGCATTCCACATCAAAAAAAATATCTATTTTTATCATCAATAAGTATACTTGGGGATGCTTGATATGTCTCCAACGTATCTATAATTTTTTATTGTTCCATGCTATTATATTATCCATCTTGAATATTTTATATGCATTATGGCGCTATTTTATATCATTTTTTGGGACTAACCTATTAACCTAGTGCCCAGTGCCAGTTGCTGTTTTTTCCTTGTTTTTGTATTTTACAGAAAATCAATACCAAACAGAACAAAAAAATTGATGATTTTTCTTGGCCTAGGAGACACCTAGGAATCTTCGGGAGGAAGCCAAAAGGGCCACGAGAGAGCCACAAGCTCGGGAGGCGCGCCCTAGGGTGGCGCGCCCCCCCAATCTTATGGGCCCCTCATAGCTCTCCTAACCCTAATCTTTGCTCCATAAATACCCAAATATTCCATGTATACTAGAGGGCACACCAAAAAAACTTTTCCGCCGCCGCAAGCTTCTGTTCTCGTGAGATCCCATCTTGGGGCCTTTTTCGGCACTCCGCCGGAGGGGGATTCGATGGCCCAGTGGAGTCTCTTTGAGGTAATGCAGGCTCTGAGGTATGTTCTACATGATGGAAATATGCCCTAGAGGCAATAATCAAATGGTTATTATTATATTTCCTAAATCATGATAAAGGTTTATTATTCATGCTAGAATTGTATTGACCGGAAACTTAAATACATGTGTGGATACATAAACAAATACCGTGTCCCTAGTGAGCCTCTACTAGACTAGCTCGTTGATCAAAGATGGTTAAGGTTTCCTAACCATAGACATGAGTTGTCATTTGATAACGGGATCACATCAATAGGAGAATGATGTGATGGACAAGACCCATCCGTTAGCTTAGCATAATGATCGTTCAGTTTATAGCTATTGCTTTCTTCATGTCAAATACATATTCCTTCGACTATGAGATTATGCAACTCCCGGATACCGGAGGAATGCCTTGTGTGCTATCAAATGTCACAACGTAACTGGGTGATCATAAAGATGCTTTACAGGTATCTCCAAAGGTGTTTGTTGAGTTGGCATAGATCAAGATTAGGATTTGTCACTCTGAGTATCGGAGAGGTATCTCTGGGCCCTCTCGGTAATACACATCATAAGAAGCCTTGCAAGCAAAGTGACTAATGAGTTAGTTACAGGATGATGTATTATGGAACGAGTAAAGAGACTTGCCGGTAACGAGATTGAACTAGGTATGAAGATACCGACGATCGAATCTCAGGCAAGTAACATACCGATGGACAAAGGGAATTACATATGTTGTCATAACGGTTCGACCGATAAACATCTTCGTAGAATATGTAGGAGTCAATATGGGCATCCAGGTTCCACTGTTGGTTATTAACCGGAGAGGTGTCTCGGTCATGTCTACATAGTTCTCGAAACCGTAGGGTCCGCACACTTAAAATTCGTTGACGATATAGTGTTACATGAGTTATATGATTTGGTGAACGAATATTGTTCGGAGTCCCGTATCAGATCACGGACATGACGAGGATTCTCGAAATGGTCGAGAGGTAAATATTGATATATAGGACGATGGTATTCGGACACCGGAAGTGTTTCGGAGAAAACCGGATAGTCATCGGAGTACCGGAGGGGGTACCGGTCACCCCCGGGAGGCAAGTGGGCCTATTGGGACATTAGAGGGGAGCACACCAGCCCACAAGGGGCTGGCACACCCCGCATGGCAGCCGGCCAAGTGGGAGGAAGGAAAGGAGGGGGACTCGGCCTCCCCCTTCCTTCTCCTTCCCCGTTTCCTTCTCCTCTCCGGCAAATAAGGCAGGGGGCGCCACTTGGGAAGGCACCCCAAGTAGGATTCGGCGTACTTGGGGGCGCCTCCTGGCTTCCCCCTCCTCCCCCCACCTATATATATGTGGGAGGGGGGGTGCCTAGCACAAGCACAACAATCCCTTAGCCATGTGCGGCGCCCCCTCCACCATTTACACCCCCGGTCATTTTTTCATAGTGCATAGGCGAAGCCCTGCGGAAATAGCTTCACCATCACCATCACCATGCCGTCATGCTGCCAAAACTCATCCACTACCTTGCCTTCTTGCTGGATCAAGAAGGCGGAGGACGTCATCAAGTTGAACATGTGCTGAACACGGAGGTACCGTACGTTCGGTGCTCGATCGGTTGGAACGCGAAGAAGTTCGACTACATCAACCGCGTTGTCAAATGCTTCCGCTTACGATCTACGAGGGTACGTAGACACACTCTCCCCTCTCTTTGCTATGCATCTCCTTGATAGATCTTGCGTGTGCGTAGAAAATTTTTTGTTTTCCATGCAACGTTCCCCAATGGTGGCATCCGAGCCAGGTCTATGCGTAGATGATATGCACGAGTAGAACACAAAAAGTTGCGGGCGGTGATAGTCATACTGCTTACCACCAATGTCTTATTTTGATTCGGCGGTATTGTGGGATGAAGCAGCCCGGACCAACCTTACATGTCCACTCACATGAGACCTGTTCCACCGACAGACATGCAACTAGTTTTGCATAAAGGTGGCTGGCGGGTGTCTGTTTCTCCTACTTTAGTTGAATCGAATTTGACTATGGCCGGTCCTTGAAGAAGGTTAAAATAGCAAACTTGATGAAACACCGTTGTGGTTTTTGCCGTAGGTAAGAACGGTTCTTGCTAGAAGCCTGTATCAGCCACGTAAAACTTGCAACAACAATGTAGAGGACGTCTAACTTGTTTTTGCAGGGAATGTTGTGATGTGATATGGTCAAGATATGATGTGATATATGTTGATGTATGAGATGATCATGTTTTGTAATATCGACAACCGGCAGGAGCCTTAGGGTTGTCTCTTTATTGTATGAAGTGCAATCGCCATGTAATTGCTTTACTTTATGACTATGCATTAGCGATAGTTGTAGAAGCAATAGTTGGCGAGACGACCCCGATGAAACGATGGAGATCAAGGTGTCGAGCCGGTGACGATGGAGATCATGATGGTGCTTTGGAGATGATGATCAAAAGCACAAGATGATGATGGCCATATCATGTCACATATTTTGATTGCATGTGATGTTTATCCTTTATGCATCTTATTTTGCTTAGAACGGCGGTAGCATTATAAGATGATCCCTTCACTAAATTTCAAGATAAAAGTGTTCTCCCCGAGTATGCACCATTGCCAAAGTTTGTCGTTTCGAAGCACCACGTGATGATCGGGTGTGATAGACTCTACGTTCACATACAACGGGTGTAAGACAGTTTTGCACATGCAGAATTCTTGGGTTAAACTTGACGAGCCTAGCATGTACAGACATGGTCTCGGAACACTGGAGACTGAAAGGTCGAACGTGAGTCATATAGTAGATATGATCAACATAGAGATGTTCACCATTGATGACTACCCCATCTCACGTGATGATCGGACATGGGTTAGTTGATTTGGATCACGTATCACTTAGATAACTTGAGTGATGTTTATTTAAGTGAGAGTTCATTAGTAATTTGATTAATTGAACTTAATTTATCATGAACTTAGTCTTATAGTTTTTTCATATCTATGTTGTAGATCAATAGCTCGCAATATAGCTCCCCTATATTTTTTATATGTTCCTAGAGAAAACTAAGTTGAAAGATGATGGTAGCAATAATGCGGACTAGGTCCGTAATCTGAGGATTATCCTCATTGCTGCACAGAAGAATTATGTCCTTGATGCACCGCTAGGTGACAGACCTATTGCAGGAGCTGATGTAGACGTTATGAACATTTGACAAGCTCGATAAGATGACTACTTGATAGTTTAGTGCGCCATGCTTTACGGCTTAGAATCGAGGCTTCAAAGATGTTTTGAACGCCACGGAGCATATGAGATTTCCAAGAGGTGAAATTGGTATTTTAGACTCATGTCCGTGTTGAGAGGTATGAGACCTTTGACACGTACTTTGCCTACAAGATGGAGGAGAATAGCTCAGCCAGTGAGCATGCACTCAGAATGTCTGGGTACTACAATTGCTTGAATCAAGTGGGAGTTAATCTTCCAGATAAGATAGTGATTGATAGAGTTCTCTAGTCACTATTACCAAGCTACTAGAACTTCGTGATGAACTATAATATGCAAGGGATGACGAAAACGATTCCCAAGCTCTTTGAGATGCTGAAATCGGCAAAGGTAGAAATCAAGAAAGAGCATCAAGTGTTGATGGTTAACAAGACCACTAGTTTCAAGAAAAAGGGCGAGGGAAAGAAAGGGAACTTCAGGAAGAATGGCAAGCAAGTTGTCACTCGCGGGAAGAAGCCAAAGCTAGACCCAAGCCTGAAACTGAGTGCTTCTACTGCAAAGGGACTGGTCACTGGAATCGGAACTGCCCCGAATACTTGGCGGATAAGAAGGATGGCAAAGTGAACAAAAGTATATTTGATATACATGTTAATTATGTGTACCTTACTAGTGTTCGTAGTAGCACCTGGGTATTCGATATCGGTTCAGTTGCTAAGATTAGTAACTCGAAACAGGAGTTGCAGAATAAACAAAAACTAGTTAAGTGCGAGGTGACGATGTGTGTTGGAAGTGATTCCAAGGTTGATACGATCACCATCGCACACTCCCTCTATCTTCGGGATTAGTGTTGAACCTAAATAAATGTTATTTGGTGTTTGCGTTGAGCATGAATATGATTAGATCATGTTTATTGCAATACGGTTATTCATTTAAGTTAGAGAATAATTGTTGTTCTGTTTACATGAATAAAACCTTTTATGGTCATATACCCAATGTGAATGGTTTATTGAATCTCGATCGTAGTGATACACATATTCATAATATTGATGCCAAAAGATGCAAAGTTGATAATGATAGTGCAACATACTTGTGGCACTGCCGTTTAGGTCATATTGGTGTAAAGCGCATGAAGAAACTCCATACGGATGGACTTTTGGAATCACTTGATTATGAATCATTTGATACTTGCGAACCATGCCTCATGGGCAAGATGACTAAAACTCCATTCTTCGGAACAATGTAGCAAGTTATTGACTTATTGGAAATAATACATACCGATGTATGCAGTCCGATGAGTGTTGAGGCACGCGGCGGGTATCGTTATTTTCTGACCTTCACAGATGATTTGAGTAGGTATGGATATATCTATTTGATGAAACACAAATCTGAAACATTTGAAAAGTTCAAAGAATTTCAGAGTGAAGTGGAGAATCATCATAACAAGAAAATAAAGTTTCTACGATCTGATCGCGGAGGTGAATATTTGAGTTACGAGTTTGGCCTTCATTTAAAACAATGTGGAATTGTTTCACAACTCATGCCACCTGGAACACCACAGCGTAATGGTGTGTCCGAACGTCGTAACCGTACTTTGTTAGATATGGTGCGTTCTATGATGTCTCTTACCGATTTACCACTATCGTTTTGGGGTTATGCATTAGAGACAGCTGCATTCACGTTAAATAGGGCACCGTCTAAATCCGTTGAGACGACACCATATGAACTGTGGTTTGGCAAGAAACCTAAGCTGCTGTTTCTTAAAGTTTGGGATTGCGACACATATGTCAAAAGGCTTTAGCCTGATAAGCTCGAACCCAAATCGGAGAAGTTTGTCTTCATAGGATACTCTAAGGAAACACTTGGGTACACCTTCTACCACAGATCCGAAGGCAAGATCTTTGTTGCCAAGAATGGAACCTTTCTAGAGAAGGAGTTTCTCTCGAAAGAAGTGAGTGGGAGCAAAGTAGAACTTGATGAGGTAATTGTACCTTCTCTCGAATTGGAAAATAGCACATCACAGAAAACAGTTCCCGTGATGCCTACACCAACTAGAGAGGAAGCAAATGATCATGATCATGAAACTACAGATCAAGTTACTACTAAACTTCGTAGGTCAACCAGAGCACGATCTGCACCAGAGTGGTACGGTAATCCTGTCCTGGAAGTCATGTTACTAGACGAAGGCGAACCTACAAACTATGAAGAAGCTATGATAAGCCCAGATTCCGATAAATGGCTTGAGGCCATGAAATCTGAGATAGGATCCATGTATGAGAACAAAGTGTGGACTTTGGTGGACTTGCCCGATGATCGGCAAGCCATTGAGAATAAATGGATCTTCAAGAAGAAGGCAGATGCTGATGGTAATGTCACCATCTACAAAGCTCGACTTGTCGCGAAAGGTTTTCGACAAGTTCAAGGGGTTGACTACGATGAGACTTTCTCACCCGTAGCGATGCTTAAGTCCGTCCGAATCATGTTAGCAATTGCCGCATTTTATGATTATGAAATCTGGCAAATGGATGTCAAAATTGCATTCCTTAATGGATATCTTAAAGAAGAGTTGTATATGATGCAACCAGAAGGTTTTGTCGATCCTAAAGGTGCTAACAAAGTGTGCAAACTCCAGCGATCCATCTATGGACTGGTGCAAGCATCTCGGAGTTGGAATATACGCTTTGATGAGGTGATAAAAGCATATGGTTTTATACAGACTTACGGTGAAGCTTGTATTTACAAGAAAGTGAGTGGGAGCTCTGTAGCATTTCTGATATTATATATGGATGACATATTACTGATTGGAAATGATATAGAATTTCTGGATAGCATAAAAGGATACTTGAATAAGAATTTTTCAATGAAAGACCTCGGTGAAGCTGCATACATATTAGGCATCAAGATCTATAGAGATAGATCAAGACGCTTGATAGGATTTTGAATGAGTACATACCTTGACAAGATTTTGAAGGAGTTCAAAATGGATCAGTCAAAGGAGTTCTAGCCTATATTGTAAGGTGTGAAGTTGAGTAAGACTCAAAACCCGACCACGGTAGAAGATAGAGAGAGAATGAAAGTCATTACCTATGCCTCAGCCATAGGTTCTATAAAGTATGACATGCTGTATACCAGACCTATTGTGTACCTTGCCATTAGTTTGGCAAGGGGGTACAATGGTGATCCAGGAGTAGATCACTGGACAACGGTCAAAATTATCCTTAGGACTAAGGCAATGTTTCTCAGTGATGGAGGTGATAAAGAGTTCGTCGTAAAGGGTTACGTCGATGCAAGCTTTGACACCGGTCCAGATGACTCTAAGTCTCAATCTGGATACATATTGAAAGTGGGAGCAATTAGCTAGAGTAGCTCCATGCAAAGCATTGTAGACATAGAAATTTGCAAAATACATATGGATCTGAATGTGACAGACCCGTTGACTAAACTTCTCTCACAAGCAAAACATGATTACACCTTAGTACTCTTTGGGTGTTAATCACATGGCGATGTGAACTAGATTATTGACTCTAGTAAACTATTTGGGTGTTGGTCACATGGCGATGTGAACTATGGGTGTTAATCACATGGCGATGTGAATTAGATTATTGACTCTAGTGCAAGTGGGATACTGATGGAAATATGCCCTAGAGGCAATAATAAAATGGTTATTATTATATTTCTTAAATCATGATAAAGGTTTATTATTCATGCTAGAATTGTATTGACCGGAAACTTAAATACATGTGTGGATACATAAACAAATACCGTGTCCCTAGTGAGCCTCTACTAGACTAGCTCGTTGATCAAAGATGGTTAAGGTTTCCTAACCATAGACATGAGTTGTCATTTGATAACGGGATCACATCATTAGGAGAATGATGTGATGGACAAGACCCATCCGTTAGCTTAGCATAATGATCGTTCAGTTTATAGCTATTGCTTTCTTCATGTCAAATACATATTCCTTCGACTATGAGATTATGCAACTCCCGGATACCGGAGGAATGCCTTGTGTGCTATCAAATGTCACAATGTAACTGGGTGATCATAAAGATGCTCTACAGGTATCTCCGAAGGTGTTTGTTGAGTTGGTATAGATCGAGATTAGGATTTGTCACTCCGAGTATCGGAGAGGTATCTCTGGACCCTCTCGGTAATACACATCATAAGAAGCCTTGCAAGCAAAGTGACTAATGAGTTAGTTACAGGATGATGTATTACGGAACGAGTAAAGAGACTTGCCGGTAACGAGATTGAACTAGGTATGAAGATACCGACGATCGAATCTCGGGCAAGTAACATACCGATGGACAAAGGGAATTACGTATGTTATCATAACGGTTCGACCGATAAAGATCTTCGTAGAATATGTAGGAGCCAATATGGGCATCCAGGTTCCGCTATTGGTTATTGACTGGAGAGGTGTCTCGGTCATGTCTACATAGTTCTCGAACCCGTAGGGTCCACACGCTTAACGTTCGCTGACGATATAGTGTTATATGAGTTATATGATTTGGTGACCGAATGTTGTTTGGAGTCCCGGATGAGATCACGGACATGACGAGGAGTCTCGAAATGGTCGAGAGGTAAAGATTGGTATATAGGACGATGGTATTCGGACACCGGAAGTGTTTCGGAGAAAACCGAATAGTCATCGGAGTACCGGAGGGGGTACCGGTCACCCCCGAGAGGCAAGTGGGCCTATTGGGCCATTAGAGGGGAGCACACTAGCCCACAAGGGGCTGGCCCACCCCCCATGGCAGCCGGATAAGTGGGAGGAAGGAAAGGAGGGGGACTCGGCCTCCCCCTTCCTTCTCCTTCCCCCCTTTCCTTCTCCTCTCTGGCAAATAAGGCAGGGGCGCCACTTGGGAAGGCACCCCAAGTAGGATTCGGCCTACTTGGGGGCGCCTCCTGGCTGCTACGTCCTCCCCCCACCTATATATATGTGGGAGGGGGCGCCTAGCACAAGCACAACAATCCCTTAGCCGTGTGCGACGCCCCCTCCACCATTTGCACCCCCGGTCATTTTTTCGTAGTGCTTAGGCGAAGCCCTGCGGAGATAGCTTCACCATCACCGTCACCACGCTGTCGTGCTGTCGGAACTCATCCACTACCTCGCCATCTTGCTGGATCAAGAAGGCGGAGGACGTCATCGAGCTGAATGTGTGCTGAACACGGAGGTACCGTACGTTCGTTGCTTGATCGGTTGGAACGCGAAGAAGTTCGACTACATCAACCGCGTTGTCAAATGCTTCCACTTACGATCTATGAGGGTACGTAGACACACTCTCCCCTCTCGTTGCTATGCATCTCCTTGATAGATCTTGCGTGTGCGTAGAATTTTTTTTTGTTTTCCATGCAACGTTCCCCAACACTACATCCTTTTGACCGCCTGGAAAATCCGAGCCAACAACCCCCCCGCCTCACAGTGTAAATTGCACTGATTCAGGCCTACATATGAGGAAATGGTCTATTTGAGCATTCCAAATGAGCCTCGTCGAGGGGTGCTTTGAGTTTCACGTGACCAGACAACCAACCAACTCAGATTTGACCCCCTAAAACCTACATGGGGTTGCAGACAACCAAACACGCCTTTAGGACATCTCTAACATACCATGTATACTAAAACTGTCAAAAGTGCTCCCTATCACACATTACTATTTTTGTTAGGGAAATCACTCTTCAGCAACTAGCAGATCCCCTATCCTAAAAATCTTCTACCCACAAAGATATGTGGGTTCACAAGGTGTCACCGGAGTCGAGGAAGAAGAGATCGATGAGCACTTAGAGCGAGAGAGGTGAATGAGAAGCGTGGTTGGCAGTTCGTATCGGCACACCGGAGCATGCACCTAAGCACAGTGCCGACGAGGATCGCTGAAGATGTGGGAGTGATGCACACAATCACAAGCACGTCATGGGCTACAACCGCGAAATAACAGCGCCGCGTGCAACATAGACCGCCGAGCAAACTGACCAACCGACATGGCACACCATGCGGCGCTCGGCCACGGCGTCATGAAGGCCTCGCTTAAGCTCTAGGACAACATGGGCCGCTGCTCCGCGTGAAGCTCCCCGTCGGCTTGCTCACCGCTGCGCACACGGCCAACCTCCGCATTGTCCCTCGCCACGTTCGTTCTTGCGGTCCCATCCCTCCGCCTATGCTCCGCGCCGAACCATCCCGCGGGCTCCTCTCTGCTCTCCGTCTCGCTCGTTCTCAGGTACGGCGCTGGCGAATGCCCCTCCGTGCACGATGCTTCGACCATCACCATGATCGTCAAGCAGCGAGTGCCATCTTCTTCTCACTGGCCCTCAAGCCTTCGCTCCGTGGGCAAGGTCACGATGGAGAGGCGGGCGGTGAAGCCGGCGTCCGAGGTTGCACGGGCGATGACGGAGAAGGTGAGTAGAGAGAACGAGAAGCTAAGGAAGGAGGTGGAGGAGCTCTTGGTGATAGTGAGGCAGAGGAGAGACAACGACGACGACCTTGCCTTCGTGGGCCCCCGACGAGATGCTCTTCGTTGAATTCGTCGTCGTTGGCCGGATTCCAGCGCCGACGAGGGTCGCCGGAGATGCACGAGGTGATGGGGGTTTCATTTTCCAGGTCACCGGGGCGGCGGACGACTGAGGACACTAGTTTTAGCGGTGGCGGCGTGGTCGGTCTGGAGGCATGGAACTCCATATTTTTAGTCCAAACGCCTACAACTGGACTAAATTTGAGTGAGAGAGAGTGAGGGCAAGTTTGAGTGGTCAAAACTCAGATTTACTAAAGTTTTGGGTTTAGGGGATCTGCTAGTTTGCTCTTTTTGCCCTAAATATTACTTTTACTCCTCAAGTTTGAGCTTTAGGGGATCTGTTAGAGATACCCTTAGTGTATCAATTGTGCATTTAACTCATTAGGTGTTTTCTAGGATTTTTCTTAAATCTGACGTTAAATTTTTAAGAAATCATATTGTCTTGTCATGACAATTGTCATGCCGCTTTACTATAATTTGCCATAATAAAAAGTTTGATTTAATCTGACGTCAGATTTTAACATTGTGGTTTTTTTCAACTCACGAGCCGGTTTCTCCTGAAGTCATGGGCCTTCGTTTGGGCCTTCTCGATAAAGAAAAGTCGAGAGAAATGCTCGGTTTCCTTTTCCACTCCGGCGAAAATATCTCCGCTGCAAGCGATTTGCACCACACAGGTGTCCAACGGCCAGCGCGCGGCGCCCCCCGCACCGTTTAAGCGGCTGTCTCTCTATCTATATATGGCGACGAGAAGAGAAATGGGGAGCGACGAGGTCGAGCTTCTGGGTGAGCTAGGCGTGTTGTCAATTTTCCCCACCGTCCGCAGCCACGAGTGTGAGCGGAGAGTTGAAGGCCGGTCGCCGTGCTGTGCCGATTGGTGAGCATTGCGCACCGGGGCGCGCGCTGGCAGCCCACACGGCGGCGCCGCACGTCCAGACGCGGCCACGGCATGGCCAGTGGGTCGCGTCGGCCCGCACGGGCGCCGGTGGCCTGAGTGCCGAGGTGGAGACGGCAGCCGCGCCGCGCGCACAACGAGCCCGAGAGGAAGCGTAACGCTGCCCGGCGCGCGCGCGCGCTAGAAGGCCAAGTGAGCCCGCCCAGTTCGTGGCCTCTCTGCTGCGGTCTTGCGCCAAGCGCGCCAGACCTCGCTCGCTCGTTCGTGGCGTCCGTCCGTCAGGTAAACGGAAAAGGCCGTACAGCCCGGATCCTCTCCTCCGGGAGGGGCTCTGGGCTGAATGGCGCGGCTCTCTTAGGAAGTTCTGGGCCGACGACGATGGCTCTGAGCTGGCCCAGAGCCCCGTCCTGGCGACCTCGATACAAAAATCCCCATGCCTCGTCCTCTCTCTCCCGTGCAACCGCAGCAGACAAGGCACGCCGCGTAAGCTTTCACCGCTGCAAAAGCTCACGACGCCGCATAAACAACTGACCTCGCAGGCAAAAAAGAAAGCGCGCGCGTACGCCCTCCTCATCCCGGGCGTCGACAGCGAGGCCGCCGACCTCCCCGGGGGAAATATCCCGGTCGACCACGGCCACTGTAGGCACGAGGGCTCGCCACGCGGCCAGCCAACTTGGCGCGCTTTCCGCGCGGAGGCGGCGGTCAATGGCCGCCCGGTCCCGCCCGGCTGGCGCAAAGCGACACCGGCAAGCTGCAATAAGATAAGCGGCTACTTGTTCGACCCTTCCAGAACTATCGCCCCCCTCCGGGCCTTCCAGAACTCTCCCCCGCCACGTCACCGCGCGCACACAGGATAAGCCTCGGATGGTTCCAATCCTTCCAGAACCGTCTCGATCTTTCGGAATTGGAAGCCCGGGTGGGTTGGTACGTGGGGGGTCCGGGCTGTATAAATGGGCGGTGACCGTGCGCCTCTTCTGACGAGCTCGCTCAAGCGCCTCAAGTACGAAGCCTAGAAGGATAGTACTGTACTTTCCTCTCCCTTCTTCTCCGTCCGCGGTCTGGTCTGGTCTGCTTCTTCTCTCTCCGTCCTTCTTGCTTCTCTCTTCTTGTACTCTCCGATTTTACATTTGGCCTCCTCCAACCCTCCTCCTGCAGCTGCTTCTGGGCGTCAATGGGGAGCTCTGCCAATTTAGGAGAAGCGGAGATCCCCTGAATTGGTCAACCAGCATTGTTCGTTCAGACGATTGCTCAAGCTTTGACTACTGCAGATTCTTTTCCCCTTCATTTTGCAACCGACCTTTGGGTAGCCCGTAATTGATTGCTAGTCTTGTGGTTCTGAATTTTGTTTTTGGTATTTTGATTCAGAAACTTTCGGGTTTGCTTCTTTGGAGTTTGGAGGGCGACATTTTCTCTAGCGAAGATCGCCTTCGGTTAATTTGGCCGGTTCTTGATTCTTCCTGGACCTCGTTTTCCTTGGTCCGATCGATTACAAGTGCTCAGTAATCCGCTCTGTCCCATTTTTCTCTAGAGTTTGTTTGGTCGTTTGATCATGGACCCCTTCCACGGCATTGTGAAAGAGGAGGAATTCGACTTCGCCGGAGCTGGAGTGGATGTCTACTCGTCTTCTTCGTGGGGCTCTCCCCCGTCTTCCTGGGGCTCTTCCCCATCTTCGTGGGCCGGCGGCGGCGCCTTGGCGGAGCTGCCGCGGCCGATGGACGGCCTCGGCGAGGCTGGGCCTACCCCGTTCCTGAACAAGACGTACGAGGTGGTGGACGACCACAGCACGGACACCATCGTGTCGTGGGGCGTCGCCGGGAACACCTTCGTGGTGTGGGACGCCCACGCCTTCTCCATGGTGCTCCTCCCGCGCTACTTCAAGCACAGCAACTTCTCCAGCTTCGTACGCCAGCTCAACACCTATGTAAGTGTCTGCCGATTACTGTACGCATTGCTCTTATCAGTATCCATCTATATATCCATGGCGATTGATTGGCAAAAAATGTGATGCATTGTAACTCGAACTGAACCTGATTATTATTGTTCCAGAAAAACTCAACCCGATTGGGTTGTTTGTGTTGCATCGCAGGGGTTCAGGAAGGTTGATCCGGACAGGTGGGAGTTCGCGGCGGAGGGGTTCCTGCGGGGCCAGAAGGAGCTCCTGAAGACGATCAGGCGGCGTCGGCCTCAGTCGTCGCCGGCGGGCACGCCGGCGCAGCAGCAGCAGGGGCAACAGCAGGGTGCGTGCCTGGAGGTGGGGCATTTCGGGCACGAGGGCGAGGTGCAGCGGCTGCAGCGCGACAAGGGCACCCTGATCGCGGAGGTGGTGAAGCTGCGGCAGGAGCAGCAGGCGACGCGCGGGCAGATGCAGGAAATGGAGGCGCGCCTCGCCGCCACGGAGCAGAAGCAGCAGCAGATGACGGTGTTCCTGGCGCGCGCCATGAAGAGCCCCAGCTTCCTCCAGATGCTGGTGGAGCGGCAGGACCAAAGCCGGCGGAAGGAGATCGCGGACGCGCTCCTCTCCAAGAAGCGCGGCCGCCCCATCGAGTACCTCCTCCCCCGCAACGGCGAGACCAGCTACGGCGCTGCGGCGCGAGGCTACGGCCCCGGGCTTGCCGAAGGCGGTGAGGGCAGGCGCGCGGACGGCGAGGACACGGAGAGCTTCTGGAAGGAGCTGCTGAGCCTGGGGCTGGAGGAGAGGCATCGGGAGGCAGGCGGGGGCGGGGGAGAGGAGGCGAGCCGAGCCGAGGTGGACGACGACGTGGACGATGAGGTGGACGAGCTGGTGCAGAGCCTCTACCACCTCAGCCCCAACCGGCCCCACAGCCACCAGTGAAGGAATAACAGAAGGTTCTCACAGAAGGTTCTAGAGCGAGAAATATCTGCTGCCGCTTGGAGAACAACGTAGGCCGAAGCCTGACAAGTGACAACCCCAGCAGTGAGTGAAAGAAGATAAGAAAGTTCTAGAACAAGAAGCTTCCGCTTCGGCTTGGAGAACATCGAACGTCGTGGGTAGACCGCAGGCGTAGTGGTAGTGGTGGTGCTCCCATTCCAAGCCCCCATATGGGCGTTTGGGGGCTGGTCTGCTTTCTTCATTTTCTATTGCTAGTAGTACCTGACATGTTGTCGGGGCCCCGCGGCCTGCATGCGCAAGTTGCCCGAAACAGAAAGGGACCAGCGCCTTTTGGCCTGGCGTGGTGGAATAAATGCTCCGAGGCTTTACCGGATTAAGTACTCCAAGTTGGACGTAGATCCATCCATCCTGGTTCGTTCCCGACCGACGAGGCCGTGGAAGGGGCAAAGGCAAAGCGAGTGCTAGTAGATTGCAGCAGAAGTTACACAAAGGTATTGGAGCTCAGCTCAGCATTTTCATGGTCGTACGGGAAGAAAGTCTGAAATGAAAAGGAAAGGCTAGCTCGCCATCATCGTCAGTGGGTTTGATTCAACTTCATTCGTCGGCGTGCTTTCGTTCGGGGCTGCGTTAACGTCTAGGCCACTGTTTCGTTGTACCATTGCTGATGCCACGGCAATAGACTATGTCGAAAAGACCCAAGTGCTCTGGAACAGTATGGTCTTCCGTGGGGCAGCGCAGTGTAGCCAGCGAGGAGTGCTTGTCATGGCGAGGGGATCATGCTCGGTGTCAAGGTCAACACCGTTCCTAGCCCCCACGCTGACGGTGCGGCGTCGTTCATGCCTGCAGTGGACGAGAGGGCAGGGAGGTCCCTCGCCGCCGGTTGAGAAGGACCTCCCTCTCCGCCGGTTGAGTGAAGCGGATGTGATTCTCCATTTGCAACTGACGATATCAGCAAGCCGCGCTTCTTTTTCTTTCCTGTTTGGTGCACCTCTCAAAACAATTTTGCAGTTTTAGGGCATTATTATTATTCCAAAATATGGTGTAAAAAAATTAGGCCTGCAAGAAAGTTTGATGTTTGTGAGCCGAGATTGACTTGTTTTTTGGTTTGACTCAAAAAGAAACGAACAGAACAAAGTTGCCGTACGGGACGGCTTCCTGAAGCCTGTCGTCTCGCCCACACTGCCCCCGTTGAGAGTCGCATCGCGTGTAATGCTCCGGCTCGCTCCGCGCTCGTCGTCGTCGGCGCAGTCGACTGATGTAGAGCTGAATGCAGATTGCAGAGGACGGGTTTCCCCCTGTAGATACTTGTGGGCCTAGTCTAGTATTTCTCATAAGGGAGAGTGACTCTCTCATGTATTATGTCACATCTAAGATAAGAACGTGGATAGGCAGCGCGCGGGCGCTAGATGGAGTGCCCGAGCATACCCTCTATATTAGGAAACCTATGTGCCACGTCATCTTACTCTGTCAAATGGAAAAGTACATGAGCCTCCAACCTCACGCTGCCTCAGTTAAGAGCCCATGTGCATTAATTTTCGGGTTTCAAAAAATTTAAAAAGCTATAACTTTTGATTCGAGCATCCGAATCAAGACCCGTTTTCACCGCTGGTTTCTCGTGACGAGCTCTTCAAAACTAGATCCCATATGGGTAGGTTTCGACAAAGTTTATTTTAGAGCAACTTTGGGTGCTATAGAGGCAACTTTAGTGTTATAGGAGAGCAGCTCCTTTTTATTGCCTAATATGGCCACCTGTGAGTCGGGAGTCCTTCTAAATTAGTTACCATGACCAACAATGATTAGTTTCACCTCTAAGTAGCACTATAGGGAAGCAACTCCTTCTTTTTTGCCTAGTAGGACTACCAATTATGTTGGTTTGTGTAAAAAGAATGAGAAAAATCACACGAAACATGAGGTAGTGCTACATGCAAGCAACTTCACTGCACTACGTGCACCTGTTAATTTGCTAACATTATCCCAAATTGCCTATCGTGGCTGCTCAGTTGTCTATAAATACTATGGAATTGCCTATCATTGATGCCTAGTTGCCTATTATTGGTAATTAGTTGTTGATCAGTTGCCTGTGTTTATCATTGCTTTTCTAGTTTCCTACAACACTATAAAGTTGCCTACCGGTGATGCTTAGTTGCCTGCTATTGGTAATTAGTTGCCTACCATTGCTGTTCAGTTGTCTAACTTTACAAAATAGTTGCCTAGATATAGTGTGAAGTTACTTAGCATTGCTTTTCTAAGTTGCCTACAACACTATAAAGTTGCCTACCGGTGATGCTTAGTTGCGTGCTATTGGTAATTAGTTGCCTATCATTGCTGCTCAGCTGCCTAACTTTACAAATTAGTTGCATACATATAGTGTGAAGTTGCTTATCATTGCTTTTCTAATTTGCCTATAACACTCTGAAGTTGCCTACCGGTGATGCTTATATTAGTTGATTGCAATTACTATTTCAGTTACCTACAATACATAGCAAAGTTGCACATTAGTGTTGCTAAGTTGCCTATCTATGAAACTAAATTGCTTACCATACCTAAAAGTATTGTAAGCAACTAAGGATGTCATTAAGCTACTTGCTAGTCATAGCAACAAGCTTAGTATAAATGTAAGCCTACCTCGAAAAACTAAGTTGCCAGCAATACTATAAACTTGGAGGTGAAGCTAGTTATGGTAGAATACTTGCTAGTTATGGTAAGAAACTTAGAGGTGAAGTTAGTTAACTTGGTAGTCATGATAGCCAACTTCGAAGGGGTCTTCGATGATAGGCAGTCATACTGCACACACTAACAAGAAGTTGCTTTCATATAACACTAAAGTTGCTTTCTTAGCACCCAAAGTTGCTCAAGAAAAAAAGTTAGTCGAAACATAATCATATGGGATCTAGTTTTCAAGAGCTCGTCGCGGGGAACCTAGTGGTGAAAACAGATCTTGATTTCGATGTTCGGTTCAAAAGTTATAGCTGATACGTCTCCAACGTATCTATAATTTTTTATTATTTCATGCTATTATATTATCTGCTTTGGATGTTTTATATGCATTAATATGCTATTTTATATTATTTTTGGGATTAACATATTAACCCAGAGCCCAGTGCCAGTTTCTGTTTTTTTTCTTGTTTTTGAGTTTTACAGAAAAGGAATATCAAACGGAGTCCAAACGGAATAAAATTTTACGATGATTTTTCCTTGACCAGAAGACACACGTAGGACTTGGAGAGGAAGTCAGAAGAGTCCCGAGGGCTCCACAAGCCCTCAGGGCGCGCCTAGGGGGGTGCCCCCTTGGCTTGTGGGCTCCACGGGAGTCCTCCAACCCTAATCTTTGGCCTATAAATTCAGAAATATTCCCAAGCGACCAGAAGCGTCCACCAAAATAATTTTCCGCCGCCGTAACCTTCTGTACCTATGAGATCCTATCTTGGGGCCTTTTCCGGCACCCTGCCGGAGGGGGATTCGATCACGGAGAGCTTCTACATCAACTCTATTGCCCTTCCGATGAAGCGTGAGTAGTTTACCACAGACCTACGGGTCCATAGCTAGTAGCTAGATGGCTTCTTCTCTCTCTTTAATTCTCAATACCATGTTCTCCTCGATGTTCTTGGAGATTTATCCGATGTAATATTCTTTTGCGGTGTGTTTGTCGAGATCCAATGAATTATGGATTTATGATTAGATTATTTATGAATATTATTTGAATCTTCTCTGAATTCTTATATGCATGATTTGATATCTTTGTATTTCTCTTCAAATTATCGGTTTGGTTTGGCCAACTAGATTGGTTCTTCTTGCAATGGGAGAGGTGCTTAGTTTTGGGTTCAATCTTGCGGTGTCCTCACCCAGTGACAAAGTAGGGGTAGTGAGGCACGTATTGTATTGTTGCCATTAAAGGTAGAAAGATGGGGTTTTCATCATATTGCTTGAATTTATCCCTCTACATCATGTCATCTTACTTAAGGCATTACTCCGTTCTTTATGAACTTAATACTCTAGATGCATGCTGGATAGCGGTCGATGTATGAAGTAATAGTAGTAGATGTAGAATCGTTTCGGTCTACTTGACACGGACATGATGCCTATATGCATAATCATTGCCTTGGATATCGTCATAACTTTGCGCTTTTCTATCAATTGCTCGACAGTAATTTGTTCACCCACCGTATTATTTGCCTTCAAGAGAGAAGCATCTAATGAAACCTATGGCCCTCGGGTCTATTTTCCATTATATATTTTCATATCTATAAATAAAAAAAACCAAAAAATACCTTGTTGCAATTTATTTACTTTTACTTTATTTTATATTTTAGTAATCTTTTATATCTATCTCTATCAGATCTCATCCTTGCAAGTGACCGTGAAGAGATTGACAACCCGTTTATCGCGTTTGGTGCAAGTGTTTGATTGTTTGTGCAGATGCATAGATTGGGGACTTGCTTGTATCTCCTACTGGATTTGATATCTTGGTTCTTAACTGAGGAAAATACTTATCTCTACTTTGCTGCATCACCCTTTCCTCTTCAATGGAAAAATCAACGCAAGCTAAAAAAGTAGCAATAGCTTTTTGAAAATTTAAAAACATAAACTAAATGCATGCACGTGTGATCTTGCTGATAAGTCAAGGACGGGAAGGCATGCGGAAACCCTGTGACCATGGGCAAACCCTAAACGGCGCCCTCTACGCCCGTTCCTTCGAAGTACCCCCCGCGCCGAGATGGGCCGGCCCATATTACCTCCCATTTTTCCGTCTAAAAGTGATGCAAAATAAGTGCGAGCAGCGTTCGAACCTACGACCTCGTCGTGCAAGCAAGCTACGTTAGCCAACTCGACCAATAGCATAGACGTGGTTACGGACAACCTTTCTACAACTTTATTATTCCTTCATGTCCTTCTTCTTTTTCTTTTTCTTTTTCTTTTTCCTATTCTTTTTTCCTTTTTCTAATTCTATGAGAATAGTTCAACGGATTTTATGAACGTTCTTTGAAATTCGGTGAACTTTTTTCAATTCGATGAACTTTTTACAAATCATATGAATTGTAAAATCAGTGAACTTTTTTTAAATTGGTGAACTTTTTTTCAAAGTCGATGAACTTTTTTCAAATTCAATTAACTTTTTTTCAAATCGATGAACTTTTTTTTAAATCTATGAAGTTTTTCCAAATCGATGAAATTTTCCATTTTTAATGAACTTTTTTTTTCCTTTATCGTGATGTTTTTTGAAATTTGTGGACATTCAAATTTTGTTTCAGAAGGAGTCACGGTTTTCTATATAGCGCGGATAAACTTTTCCTCTTAAATGTTTCGTGTTGCAATCTTTTCAGTTGGTCATAGTTGGTCTAGTGGTTAGCCTACCATGCGCTGCAGCTTGTTGGCGCGGGTTCGAATCCTCCCAGGAGCGAAGATTCACGGTGGATATTTTTGTGCCAGAAATACATTTTTTCAGTGGCCTGCGTATTCATGGGCCGGCCCACTAGCGGGCTGCAGTGGGCGCCCGGATCCTCAACTGGCGCTTAAGGCGCCCTATAGGAGCTCCCGTGACCATGTGCTTTTTCCTACACGTTAAGTCCTCTTTATGGGCCCCTTGGGTTGGTTTTATTTCCTCTATCCATTAGGGGACCATATGAGGGGAGGGAGACAGAGGACAAGAGCGTGCGCTCGAGACAACCAAAAAGCGAAGCTGCGTTTTTAAGCAATTAGGCTAAGATAATGTCACCCTTGTAGCTTTTCTTTGTTTTTTATTATCCCGACCATTTTCTCCTTGCCGCTAAACTACCCTACTGAAAAAGAAAAGGAGAGTCCACGGCAGGGCCGGTCCACTGGTACGCATCGAAGTAGCTTGTGTTTCTCGCTCACGAGAAAAATAAAAAACCATCACACTTCACAGGAATCAATCCCCCTGCCCCATAGTACTAAACATGTCCATATAGCCACTGGAGCTAATGGATTTTGGTGACAAATGATCAACGTGGATATTTACGAACTCACTACAACGTCAGATTTGAACCTTCTTTCAACTTCTTTTGAAAATTTGTGAATGATTTTGCAATGAATATTTTCTGAAAACGCAAAGATTTTTTGAGAAGTGTGAACAATATTTGTAATTCAAAACGCTTTTTGAAAACACAGTCAATTTCTGAAAACATAAACAATTTTTGAAATCCTGAAAAGATCTTAAAAATGTCAATAATATTAAAAATTGCGAACATTTTCTGAAAACACGAACACTTTTCCCAAAACACGAACAAATTTTGAAAGTGGGAACATTTTTTGAAAATGCGAACTTTATTTATGAAAACATGAACATTTTTTAATTTGTTAAAAGATTTAAAAATGACGACATGTTTTGAACATTCAGAACATTTCTTTTATACAAACTGAAGTTTTTTAGTAGAGGATGAACTATTTTTAATATAAGATTAACATTTCCTTTAACAAACATAACTTTTTAGTGTGGGGTGAACCTTTTTATTTTTTAATGATTATTTGTATGCACTGATCATCGTGCATGTCTTGTATACCTTGGCCTTGGATCTATGCATGTATTAATATGTACCTTGACATGCATGCACATACAAAGCTCATCAAAGAATCGGCTAATGCACGTACTCGTGTGATGGCATGCTTCTTTCCTTGTATATCCTACGCATAACCAAAAACTTCCACATTCAAAAATTGAATTGGAGCACTTAGTCCCGTAAGAGAGGGAGAAAAAATGATTGATCCGTATATGTTTCCTTTTTGAATACTAACAAAATAATTAATTTATCTTCTTTGGCTTAAAACTGCATCGAATATCTGTGTCAAAAATGGACTTGCAACTAGGTTGACTCGTTTGCGACTTGGTTAGAGGGTCGACAACAAGTTGCAAGTCAATGATGGACATGCAAAAACAATAGCAAAAAAATTGCATGTTGGAGGTGTAATTGGACTTGCAACTGGCACAAAAATAAATTGTGCCCCAGTTGCGTGACGAGGGTGGACTTGCAACTAGAAGAAGAAAAATACGGGGCCTCAATTGCATATCGGGGAGTAGAGTTGCAACTAGGACAAAAAGGGTCATGCCCTCACTGGCGTGTCGAGGGTGGATTTGCAGCTAGAACAAAAAGGGTCTGGCCCTACGAGAGCTTTTCATGTAATATGGCATAATGAAACAAGTGTCCTGTGTGTATAAGTAGTACTAGTATATATCACGTAGGACATCGTGAAAGAATTGCAACTCTGATTGCTGGTTAGGAACTGCCGTTCGATCTCAGTCTAATAGCTGCTGTGCTTTATTTAATTTTCTGTCCTTGCCTTGCGACAACATCTAAAAACAGCGCCGTCCCGATCGCATGCAATAGTTATCGGATGAAATGCGCTGATTTAGAACACATGGGCCCCCAAACATGCAGGCCCACCGGACTGTGGCCCAAAGTCAAGAGCCGTCAACCTATGTGAGTATTTTATTCTTATCTGAACTCCATATTTAGTATCTCTCTATCAAAAATATATTTATGTGTAACTAGTTACTCCTACATATCTACTTCATTTCGCTGATATGCGGGACATCCAGCAACCAGGTCCATGTGTCATGCATCAAATTAGAGTGCATAATTATGATACGTGTCCAACGTATTTATAATTTTTTATTGGTCCATGCTATTATAGTATTAATCTTGGATGTTTTATATTCATTTGCAAGAAAAAATTTATCATTTTTTGGACTAGCCTATTAACTTAGTGCCCAGTGCCAGTTGCTGTTTTTTTGCTTGTTTTGATATTTCAGGAAATCAATATCAAACAGAGTCCAAACGGAGAAAAAACTTTGGATTAATTTTTTCTGGACCAAAAGAGACCCTGAAAGGTTTGGGAGAAGACCAGACGAGTCACGAGGGAGCGACAAGCACGGGAGCGCGCCCCAGGGGGGCGCTCCCCAGGCTTGTGGGCCCCTCGTGGCACCTCTTGACCTAATTCCACCACTATAAATTCTCAAATATTCCCCTGACATCAGAGAGCCACCCGAAATACTTTTTCCGCCGCTGCAAGTTTCTGTTCTCTTGAGATCCCATCTGGAGGCCTCCGCCGGCACTCCGCCAGAGGGGGAATTGATCATGGAGGGTGTTGGGGATATTACCCCACTATATAACCAGCCCTAGAAGGGCCGGGTTAGGCTATTGGCGACTTAACAATGAAGCCTTAGATAGGCCCAAGAGACCAAGACATGGAGCCAGGGAGGCGACTTACGAGGTGGGCCGGATGGAGGCCCAAAGCTAGAAGACGGTGCGTGACCCGGAAGTATAAGTCGCCCGATGGCGACTTGCTAAAGAAGGCAAGGCGACTTAGAGCCAGGATCGGTTACGAAGTATAACCCGACCCGGACTCTTGTAAGCCCAGGGCCTCGAGTTCTTGAAGGGCTCTTTCCCAGGGATCGATGGATACGCCGTTGGCAGGATGTGTTGGAAATATGCCCTAGAGGCAATAATAAAATGGTTATTATTATATTTCCTTTTTCATGATAATTATCTATTGTTCATGTTATAATTGTATTAATCGGAAACCGTAATACATGTGTGAATACATAGATCACAGCATGTCCCTAGTAAGCCTCTAGTTGACTAGCTCGTTCATCAATAGATGGTTATGGTTTCCTGACCATGGACATTGGATGTCATTGATAACGGGATCACATCATTAGGAGAATGATGTGATGGACAAGACCCAACCCTAAGCATAGCACAAGATCGTATAGTTCGTTCGCTAGAGCTTTTCTAATGTCAAGTATCATTTGCTTAGACCATGAGATTGTGCAACTCCCGGATACCGTAGGAATGCTTTGGGTGTATCAAACGTCACAACATAACTGGGTGACTATAAAGGTGCACTACAGGTATCTCCGAAAGTGTCTGTTGGGTTGGCACAAATCGAGACTGGGATTTGTCACTCCGTATGACGGAGAGGTATCTCTGGGCCCACTCGGTAATGCATCATCGTAATGAGCTCAATGTGACTAAGGAGTTAGCCACGGGATCATGCGTTACGGAACGAGTAAAGAGACTTGCCGGTAACGAGATTGAACAAGGTATAAGGATACCGACGATCGAATCTCGGGCAAGTAACATACCGATGGACAAAGGGAATTGCGTACGGGATTGATTGAATCCTCGACATCGTGGTTCATCCGATGAGATCATCGTGGAACATGTGGGAGCCAACATGGGTATCCAGACCCCACTGTTGGTTATTGGCCGGAGAGATGTCTCGGTCATGTCTGCATGATTCCCGAACCCGTAGGGTCTACACACTTAAGGTTCGGTGACGCTAGAGTTGTTATGGGAAATTGTATGTGGTTACCGAAGGTTGTTCGGAGTCTCGGATGAGATCCCGGACGTCACGAGGAGTTCCGGAATGGTCCGGAGGTGAAGAATTATATATGGGAAGTCCAGTTTCAGTCACCGGAATGGTTTCGGGGGTTATCGGTATTGTATCGGGACCACCGGAAGGTGTCCGGGGGTCCACCGGGTGGGGCCACCTGCCCCGGTGGGCCAAGTGGGCTGAGCAAGGGAGGGAACCAGCCCCTGGTGGGCTGGTGCGCCCCCCAAGGGGCCCAAGGCGCCTAGGGTTGAAAACCCTAGGGGGTGGGGGCGCCTCCCACCAAACTTGGGGGGCAAGTCCCCCCCTTGGCCGCCGCCCCGCCTTTAGATGGGATCTAAGGGGGCCGTCCCCCTCTCCCCTTCACCCTATAAATAGAGGGGGGTGGGAGGGCAGCAGCACCCCTTCCCTGGCGCAGCCCTCCCCCTCTCCAACACCTCCTCCTCCTCCGTAGTGCTTGGCGAAGCCCTGTCGGAGAACCACAAGCTCCACCACCACGCCGTCGTGCTGCCGGAGCCCTCCCTCAACTTCTCCTCTTCCCTTGCTGGATCAAGAAGGAGGAGACGTTCCCGGGCTGTACGTGTGTTGAACGCGGAGGCGCCGTCCGTTCGGCGCTAGATCGGATCTTCCACGATTTGAATCGCCGCGAGTACGACTCCATCATCCGCGTTCCTTGTAACGCTTCTGCTTAGCGATCTTCAAGGGTATGAAGATGCACTCCCTCTCTCTCGTTGCAAGCTTCTCCTAGATTGATCTTGGTGATACGTTGAAATTTTTTTGATTTACTACTACGTTCCCCAACAGTGGCATCATGAGCTAGGTCTATGCGTAGATTCTTTGAACGAGTAGAACACAAGTAGTTGTGGGCGATGATTTGTTCAATTTGCTTACCGTTACTAGTCCTATCTTGATTCGGCGGCATTGTGGGATGAAGCGGCCCGGACCGACCTTACACGTACGCTTACGTGAGACAGGTTCCACCGACTGACATGCACTTGATGCATAAGGTGGCTAGCGGGTGTCTGTCTCTCCCACTTTAGTCGGATCAGATTCGATGAAGAGGGTCCTTATGAAGGGTAAATAGCAATTGGCATATCACCGTTGTGGCTTTTGCGTAGGTAAGAAACGTTCTTGCTAGAAACCCATAGCAGCCACGTAAAACATGCAACAACAATTAGAGGACGTCTAACTTGTTTTTGCAGGGTATGCTATGTGATGTGATATGGCCAAAAAGGATGTGATGAATTATATATGTGATGTATGAGATTGATCATGTTCTTGTAATAGGAATCACGACTTGCATGTCGATGAATATGACAACCGGCAGGAGCCATAGGAGTTGTTTCAATTTATTGTATGACCTGCGTGTCAATGTAAAGGCCATGTAATTACTTTACTTTATTGCTAACCGTTAGCCATAGTAGTAGAAGTAATAGTTGGCGAGACAACTTCATGAAGACACGATGATGGAGATCATGATGATGGAGATCATGGTGTCATGCCGGTGACGATGGTGATCATGCCGCGCCTCGAAGATGGAGATCAAAAGCGCAAGATGATATTGGCCATATCATGTCACTTTATGATTTGCATGTGATGTTTGTCATGTTTACATCTTATTTGCTTAGAACGACGGTAGCATAAATAAGATGATCCCTCACTAAAATTTTAAGAAATGTGTTCCCCCTAACTGTGCATCGTTGCGAAGGTTCGTTGTTTCGAAGCACCACGTGATGATCGGGTGTGATAGATTCTAACGTTCGCATACAACGGGTGTAAGCCAGATTTACACATGCGAAACACTTAGGTTGACTTGACGAGCCTAGCATGTACAGACATGGCCTCGGAACACGAGAGACCGAAAGGTCGAACATGAGTCGTATAGTAGATGCGATCAACATGGAGATGTTCACCGTTGATGACTAGTCCGTCTCACGTGATGATCGGACACGGCCTAGTTGATTCGGATCATGTATCACTTGGATGACTAGAGGGATGTCTATCTGAGTGGGAGTTCATTAAATAATTTGATTAGATGAACTTGATTATCATGAACTTAGTCTAAAATTGTCTTTACAATCTATCCTGTAGATCAAATGGCCCACGCTAATGTTGCCCTCGACTTCAACGTGTTCCTAGAGAAAACCAAGCTGAAAGACGATGGTAGCAACTTTACGGACTGGGTCCGTAACTTGAGGATCATCCTCATAGCTGCCAAGAAAGCATATGTCCTTGAAGCACCGCTAGGTGACGCACCCATTTTCCTAGCAACTCAAGATGTTATGAACTCCTGGCAGTCGCGTAGTGATGATTACTCCCTGGTTCAGTGCGGCATGCTTTACAGCTTAGAATCGGGGCTCCAAAAGCGTTTTGAGCAGCACGGAGCATATGAGATGTTCCAAGAGCTGAAAATGGTTTTCCAAGCTCATGCCCGAGTCGAGAGATATGAAGTCTCTGACAAGTTCTATAGTTGTAAGATGGAGGAAAATAGTTCTGTCAGCGAACATATACTCAAAATGTCTGGGTTGCACAACCGCTTGTCTCAGTTGGGAGTTAATCTTCCAGATGATTCGGTCATTGACAGGATCCTCCAGTCGCTTCCACCTAGCTACAAGAGCTTTGTGATGAACTACAATATGCAAGGGATGGAGAAGTCCATTCCCGAGTTATATTCAATGCTGAAATCAGCGGAGGTGGAAATCAAGAAGGAACATCAAGTGTTGATGGTGAATAAGACCACTAGTTTCAAGAAAGGCAAGGGTAAGAAGAACTTCAAGAAGGATGGCAAGGGAGTTGCCGCCCCTGGCAAGCCAGTTGCCGGGAAGAAGCCAAAGAATGGACCCAAGCCTGAGACTGAGTGCTTTTATTGCAAGGGAAATGGTCACTGGAAGCGGAACTGCCCCAAGTACTTAGCGGATAAGAAGGCCGGCAATACCAAAGGTATATATGATATACATGTTATTGATGTGTACCTTACCAGCGCTCGTAGTAGCTCCTGGGTATTTGATACCGGTGCGGTTGCTCACATTTGTAACTCAAAACAGGAGCTGCGGAATAAGCGAAGACTGGCGAAGGACGAGGTGACGATGCGCGTCGGGAATGGTTACAAGGTCGATGTGATCGCCGTCGGCACGCTACCTCTACATCTACCTTCGGGATTAGTTTTAAACCTCAATAATTGTTATTTAGTACCATCTTTGAGCATGAACATTGTATCAGGATCTCGTTTGATGCGAGATGGCTACTCATTTAAATCCGAGAATAATGGTTGTTCTATTTATATGAGAGATATGTTTTATGGTCATGCCCCGCTGGTCAATGGTTTATTTTTATTGAATCTCGAACATGATGTCACACATATTCATAGTGTGAATGCCAAGAAATGTAAGGTTGATAATGATAGTCCCACATACTTGTGGCACTGCCGCCTTGGTCACATTGGTGTCAAGCGCATGAAGAAACTCCATGCAGATGGACTTTTGGAGTCTCTTGATTATGAATCATTTGACACGTGCGAACCATGCCTCATGGGCAAAATGACCAAGACTCCGTTCTCCGGAACAATGGAACGAGCAACCAACTTGATGGAAATAATACATACTGATGTATGCAGTCCAATTAGTGTTGAGGCTCGCGGTGGCTATCGTTATGTTCTCACCCTCACTGATGACTTAAGTAGATATGGGTATGTCTACTTAATGAAACATAAGTCTGAGACCTTTGAAAAGTTCAAGGAATTTCAGAATGAGGTAGAGAATCAACGTGACAGGAAAATAAAATTCTTACGATCAGATCGTGGAGGAGAATATTTGAGTCACGAGTTTGGCACGCACTTAACGAAATGTGGAATTGTTTCACAACTCACGCCGCCTGGAACACCTCAGCGAAATGGTGTGTCCGAACGTCGTAATCGCACTCTATTGGATATGGTGCGATCTATGATGTCTCTTACCGATCTACCACTATCATTTTGGGGTTACGCTTTAGAGACTGCCGCATTCACTTTAAATAGGGCACCGTCTAAATCCGTTGAGATGACACCGTATGAATTATGGTTTGGGAAGAAACCTAAGCTGTCGTTTCTAAAAGTTTGAGGATCCGATGCTTATGTCAAGAAACTTCAACCTGAAAAGCTCGAACCCAAATCGGAAAAATGCGTCTTCATAGGATACCCTAAGGAAACTATTGGGTATACCTTCTACCTCAGATCCGAAGGCAAGATCTTTGTTGCCAAGAATGGATCCTTTCTCGAGAAAGAGTTTCTCTCGAAAGAAGTAAGTGGGAGGAAAGTAGAACTTGATGAGGTAACCCCTCTTGAACCGGAGAGTACCGCAGCTCAGGAAGATGTTTCTGTGGTGCCTGCACCGACTAGAGAGGAAGTTAATGATGATGATCATGAAACTTCGGATCAAGTTGCTACTGAAATTCGTAGGTCCACGAGGACACGTTCCGCACCAGAGTGGTACGGCAACCCTGTCCTAGAAATCATGTTGTTAGACAACGGTGAACCTTCGAACTATGAAGAAGCGATGGCGGGCCTGGATTCCAACAAATGGCTTGAAGCCATGAAATCCGAGATAGGATCCATGTATGAGAACAAAGTATGGACTTTGGTGGACTTGCCCGATGATCGGCGAGCCATAGAAAATAAATGGATCTTTAAGAAGAAGACTGACGCGGATGGTAATGTGACCGTCTATAAGGCTCGGCTTGTCGCTAAGGGTTATCGACAAGTTCAAGGGGTTGACTACAATGAGACCTTCTCACCCGTAGCGAAGCTGAAGTCCGTCCAAATCATGTTAGCAATTGCCGCATTCTATGATTATGAAATCTGGCAAATGGACGTCAAAACGGCATTCCTTAATGGTTTCCTTAAGGAAGAATTGTATATGATGCAGCCGGAAGGTTTTGTCGATCCTAAGAATGCTGACAAGGTATGCAAGCTCCAGCGCTCCATCTATGGGCTAGTGCAGGCATCTCGGAGTTGGAACATTCGCTTTGATGAAATGATCAAAGCGTTTGGGTTTATACAGACTTATGGAGAAGCCTGTATTTACAAGAAAGTGAGT
This sequence comes from Thinopyrum elongatum, assembly GCA_011799875.1. Classification (NCBI taxonomy): domain Eukaryota; kingdom Viridiplantae; phylum Streptophyta; class Magnoliopsida; order Poales; family Poaceae; genus Thinopyrum; species Thinopyrum elongatum. Next base: position 471,872,336 of record CM022301.1, read on the forward strand.
GGGAGCTCTGTAGCATTTCTCATATTATATGCGGACGACATATTGTTGATGGGAAATGATATAGAACTTTTGGAAAGCATAAAGGCCTACTTGAATAAGTGTTTTTCAATGAAGGACCTTGGAGAAGCTGCTTACATATTAGGCATTAAGACCTATAGAGATAGATCGAGATGCCTCATTGGTCTTTCACAAAGCACATACCTTGAAAAGATATTGAAGAAGTTCAATATGGATCAGTCCAAGAAGGGGTTCTTGCCTGTATTGCAAGGTGTGAGATTGAGCACAGCTCAACGCCCGACCTCGGCAGCAGAAAGAGAAAAGATGAGTGTCATCCCCTATGCCTCGGCCATAGGCTCTATTATGTATGCCATGCTGTGTACCAGACCTGACGTGAACCTTGCCATAAGTTTGGTAGGGAGGTACCAAAGTGATACCGGTATGGAACACTGGACAGCGGTCAAGAATATCCTAAAGTACCTGAAAAGGACTAAGGATATGTTTCTTGTTTATGGAGGTGCCGAAGAGCTCGTCGTAAAGGGTTACGTCGACGCTAGCTTTGACACAGATCTGGATGACTCCAAGTCACAAACTAGATACGTGTATATTTTGAATGGTGGGGAAATCAGCTGGTGCAGTTGCAAGCAAAGCGTCGTGGCGGGATCTACATGTGAAGCGGAGTACATAGCTGCTTCGGAAGCAGCGCAGGAAGGAGTCTGGATGAAGGAGTTTATCACTGACCTAGGAGTGGTTCCCAATGCGTCGGGCCCGATGACTCTCTTCTGTGACAACACTGGAGCTATTGCCATTGCCAAGGTGCCCAGGTTTCACAAGAAGACCAAGCACATCAAGCGCCGCTTCAACTCCATTCGTGAATATATTCAAGATGGAGATATAGATATTTGTAAAGTACATACGGATCTAAATGTCGCAGATCCATTGACTAAACCTCTTCCACGAGCAAAACATGATCAGCACCAGAACTCTATGGGTGTTCGATTCATCACAATGTAACTAGATTATTGACTCTAGTGCAAGTGGGAGACTGTTGGAAATATGCCCTAGAGGCAATAATAAAATGGTTATTATTATATTTCCTTGTTCATGATAATTATCTATTGTTCATGCTATAATTGTATTAACCGGAAACCGTAATACATGTGTGAATACATAGATCACAGCATGTCCCTAGTAAGCCTCTAGTTGACTAGCTCGTTGATCAATAGATGGTTATGGTTTCCTGACCATGGACATTGGATGTCATTGATAACGGGATCACATCATTAGGAGAATGATGTGATGGACAAGACCCAACCCTAAGCATAGCACAAGATCGTATAGTTCGTTCGCTAGAGCTTTTCTAATGTCAAGTATCATTTCCTTAGACCATGAGATTGTGCAACTCCCGGATACCGTAGGAATGCTTTGGGTGTATCAAACTTCACAACGTAACTGGGTGACTATAAAGGTGCACTACAGGTATCTCCGAAAGTGTCTGTTGGGTTGGCACGAATCGCGACTGGGATTTGTCACTCCGTATGACGGAGAGGTATCTCTGGGCCCACTCGGTAATGCATCATCGTAATGAGCTCAATGTGACTAAGGAGTTAGCCACGGGATCATGCGTTACGGAATGAGTAAAGAGACTTGCCGGTAACGAGATTGAACAAGGTATAAGGATACCGACGATCGAATCTCGGGCAAGTAACATACCGATGGACAAAGGGAATTGCGTACGGGATTGATTGAATCCTCGACATCGTGGTTCATCCGATGAGATCATCGTGGAACATGTGGGAGCCAACATGGGTATCCAGATCCCGCTGTTGGTTATTGGCCGGAGAGATGTCTCGGTCATGTCTGCATGGTTCCCGAACCCGTAGGGTCTACACACTTAAGGTTCGGTGACGCTAGAGTTGTTATGGGAAATTGTATGTGGTTACCGAAGGTTGTTCGGAGTCTCGGATGAGATCCCGGACGTCACGAGGAGTTCTGGAATGGTCCGGAGGTGAAGAATTATATAAGGGAAGTCCAGTTTCAGTCACCGGAATGGTTTCGGGGTTATCGGTATTGTACCGGGACCACCGGAAGGTGTTCGGGGGTCCACCGGGTGGGGCCACCTGCCCCGGTGGGCCAAGTGGGCTGAGCAAGGGAGGGAACCAGCCCCTGGTGGGCTGGTGCGCCCCCCAAGGGGCCCAAGGCGCCTAGGGTTGAAAACCCTAGGGGGTGGGGGCGCCTCCCACCAAACTTGGGGGGCAAGTACCCCCCTTGGCCGCCGCCCCCCCCAGAGATGGGATCTAAGGGGGCCGGCCCCCTCTCCCCTTCACCCTATAAATAGAGGGGGGGTGGGAGGGCAGCAGCACCCCTTCCCTGGCGCAGCCCTCCCCCTCTCCAACACCTCCTCCTCCTCCGTAGTGCTTGGCGAAGCCCTGTCGGAGAACCACAAGCTCCACCACCATGCCGTCGTGCTGCCGGAGCCCTCCCTCAACTTCTCCTCTTCCCTTGCTGGATCAAGAAGGAGGAGACGTCCCCGGGCGGTACGTGTGTTGAACGCGGAGGCGCCGTCCGTTCGGCGCTAGATCGGATCTTCCGCGATTTGAATCACCGCGAGTACGACTCCATCATCCGCGTTCCTTGTAACGCTTCCGCTTAGCGATCTTCAAGGGTATGAAGATGCACTCCCTCTCTCTCGTTGCAAGCTTCTCCTAGATTGATCTTGGTGATACGTAGAATTTTTTTTGATTTACTACTACGTTCCCCAACAGGATGACCAAGAGTCGCCGCGACAAGCTCTACATCGACGATGCTGGCTGGGGTCCCGAGGCCGACTCGATCGAGTACGGGTACCGGGTCACCTTCAGCGGAATTCACGTCTTCATCAGAAAGATCAGCGGATCTGAGCCCGAGCCGGACACCTGCACCGACCTCGTCGAGCCGGCTCGGCGCGCGCAACCTGCCCGAGTTCAACCCGACCGAAAGCGCATTTTCGTTGGTTTTGCGCAAGGCATGGAGCTTGTGGAAAACTCTGCGTCTGGAGGAGAGACTCTCATCTACTGAGGTAATGAGTCCTTGACCGGAGAGACGGAGTCAATTTACCAGCTTCAGGACGGCGGGCTTGGGAGCTATTCCGATGGTGACAGTATTCCGGATCCCTATGAGCCGCCGAGCAGGGCTGCTATCTTTTTGGCTGGCATAGGGCCGGGTCTCAATTCTTCAATGGCTGCTGCAACAACCTCTGACCCGGCTGCCGCGAGGGCTGGTGGCTTCGGTTCAGCCAGGCCGCCGACTCAGGTGTTGTTGGATCTCATGGGCACCTTAACAGCTTTATTGGCAACGGAGGTCACTGCGGCAAATCAAGCAGAGCGCAATGCGGAAATTGCCAAAATTCGTGAGGAGATAACCAAGCCCCAAGAGGATATCGTGGCTAAGAACACCCAGACAGCTTCGTTGAAGGCTCAGATTGACGCAGAGGCAGAGCGTGTGAAGGCAGAAGCCTGGCGCTTAAGTCTGGATCAGAACGCATCCAATGCAGTGTTCCAGAGAAGGTACCAGAGTCGCCTACCGTTGATGATGACCCGAGGCGTTTGTTTAACACTCCTGGAGCGGGTCCAAGCACTCCCGATGCATAGGTGAGTCCCCAGTTAAACCAGGACATGCCAGGAAATTGGGCAATGGCTCAACCTCGTCAGTCTGAACCGACGCAGAGGGAGGAGCCGGCACCTAACCCGCCCCCCAATCAGACGCTGATGTCGCTTGAACTACGTCGATATTTCCCCAAAGAGGAAGGGATGATACAGCACGGCTATGGTAGGTATTTCCCTCAGTTATGAAACCAAGGTATCAATCCAATAGGAGAACCAAGCAACACTATGTAAACGGTACCTGCACACAAAGAACAAATACTTGCAACTCGACGTGTTAAAAGGGTTGTCAATCCCTTTTGGGTAACGGTGCCAGAAATTGTCATGTGGACGGGAGAAAAATTATGATAGATTGGGTAAATAGATCTCGATAAAACGCAAAATAAAAGAAGTAAATAAAAAGTGCAGCAAGGTATTTTTGGGTTTTTGGAAATATATATCTGAAAATAAAAGTGGCAAATAATAGATCGGAAAGCAAATATGAAGAAAAATAGATCCGGGGGCCGTAGATTTCACTAGTGGCTTCTCTCAAGAAAGATAGCATACGGTGGGTAAACAAATTACTATTGGGCAATTGATAGAACTTCAAATAATTATGACAATATCCAGGCAATGATCATTATATAGGCATCACGTCCAAGATTAGTAGACTGACTCCTGGCTACATCTACTACTATTACTCCACACATCGACAGCTATCCAGCATGCATCTAGTGTATTAAGTTCATGGAGAAACGGAGTAATGCAATAAGAATGATGACATGATGTAGACAAGATCTATTCATATAGGAATAGACCCCATCTTGTTATCCTTAATGGCAACGATCAATACGTGTCTAGCTGCCCCTTCTGTCACTGGGAAAGAACACCGCACGACCGAACCTATCACAAAGCACCTCTTCCCATGGCAAGAAAAATCGATCTAGTCGGCCTAACAAAACCAAAGATTCGAAGAAGAAATATGAGGCTATAAGTAATCATGCATATAAGAGATCAAAACAAGACTCAAATAATTTTCATGGATAAAATAGATCTGATCATAAAATCAAAGCTCATCGGATCCCAACAAACACACCGAAAAAAGAGTTACATCAAATAGATCTCCAAGAGACCATTGTATTGAGAATCAAAAGGGAGGGAGGAAGCCATCTAGCTACTAACTACGGACCCGAAGGTCTACAATGAACTACTCACGCATCATCAGAGAGGCACCAATGAGGATGATGAACCCCTCCGTGATGGTGTCTAGATTGGATCTGGTGGTTCTGGAACTTGCAGCGGCTGGAATTGTGTTTCGTCGACTCCCCTAGGGTTTTTGGATTTTCGGGGTATTTATGGAGCAAAGAGGTGGTGCGGGAGGCGGCCGAGGTGGGCACAACCCACCAGGGCGCGCCTGGCCCCCCCCGGTGCGCCCAGGTGGGTTGTGCTCCCCTCGGAGCCCCCCTCTGGTACTTCTTTGGCCCAACAGGTGTCTTCTGGCCCAGAAAAAATCTCCAAAAAGTTTCGCTGCGTTTGGACTCCATTTGGTATTGATTTTCTACGAAGTATAAAACAAGCAAAAAACAGGAACTGGCACTGGGCACTATGTCAATAGGTTAGTCCCAAAAAATGATATAAAGTTGCTATAAAATGATTGTAAAAGATCCAAGAATGATAATATAACAGCATGGAACAATCAAAAATTATAGATACGTTGGAGACGTATCAGCATCCCCAAGCTTAATTCCTACTCGTCCTCGAGTAGGTAAATGATAAAAACAGAATTTTTGATGTGGAATGCTGCCTAACATGTTCATCACATTCTTTTCTTTTGTAGCATGGACATTTGAACTTTTATATGGTTCAAAGCAATAATCTAGTTTTGACATGAAGATTTCAATACTCAAGCATATCAACAAGAAACCATGTCTTTCAAAATATCAACACTAAAGCAAGTTATCCCTAGCACATTATGCTCAATCGTTGATCCATTCATGAAACACACTCGCATATTAGCTACACCCAATGCTCAAGTACGATCATAGTGCCCCTTAGTTGGTGCTTTGTAAGAGAAGATGGAGACTCAAATAAAAATAAAAATTGCATAAAGTAAATAGAAAGGCCCTTCGCAGAGGGAAGTAGGGATTTTTAGTTGTGCCAGAGCTCAAAGTGAAAAAATGAGAGATAAAACATTTTGGGTGGCATGCTTTTCCTGTCAACGAAAACGATCGAGTAGTTCCCAATACTTTCCATGCTAGATATATCATAGGCGGTTCCCAAACAGAAAATAAAGTTTATTCCTTTTTCCACCATACTTTCACATTCCACGACTAGCCATATCCATGGGTGCCCTCCATACCAACACTTTCCAAGGAATTTATTATTTGATAACATAAAGTAAATTCATTTTTCATTTCAGGACTGGGCATCCCTAATACCTTTGCCGTACTCTCGTGCAATGACAAGTGAATAAACACTCATCTTGAGAATAACACATCTAGCATGGAAAAATATCAGCCACCCCCTATCGTTTCATGAGCGGTACGAGCACACAAAAAGGAAATTTATTTTGAAGATTAGAGATGGCACATACAAATTTGCTTAGAATGGCACGAAAATACCGCATATAGGTAGGTATAGTGGACTCATATGGCAAAACTGGGTTTAAGGATTTTGGAGCACAAGTAGTATTCCTACTTAGTACAAGTGAAGGCTAGCAAAAAGATTGAGAAGCATCCAACCAAGAAACGAAAAATCTCATAAGCGAGCATTAAGCATAACTAACACCGAATAATGCACCCAAGTAGGATGTAATTTCATTGCATAACTATTGACTTTCGTGCTTGCATAGGGAATCACAAACCTTAACACCAATATTCTTACTAAAGCACAATTACTCATCAACATGACTCACATATCACTATTATCATATCGCAAAACTATTACAAAGAATCAAGTTTAATTTGTCCAATGATATTCATGAAAGTTTTTATTATATCCCTCTTGAATATCTATCACTTTGGGACTAGTTTAATATGTTGCTTTTGATAGCTCAAACAAATCTAAGTGAAGAACATGAGCATAAAAATTTCGTCTCTCAAAATAATATAAGTGAAGCATGAGAGAATTTCTTTAAAAATTACTAACTCTCAAATAGATCTAAGTGAAGCATGAGAGCATTTCTTCAAAAAAAATTAAAGCACACCATGCTCAAAAAGATATAAGTGAAGCACTAGAGCAGTTCCATAGCTCAAAAAATTTAAGTGAAGCACATAGAGCAATTCTAACAAATCATAGCATAATTTTGGCTCTCTCAAATAGGTGTGTTCAGCAAGGATACTTGACACAAAACAAAAATCAAAACAAGCAAAGACTCATATAATACAAGACGCTCCAAGCAAAACTCATGATATGTGACGAATAAAAATATAGCTCCAAGTAAAATACCGATGGTTGTTAGAAGAAAGAGGGGATGCCACTCGGGGCATCCCCAAGCTTAGTTGCTTGTTCATCATTGAATATTATCTTGGGGTGCCATGAGGCATCCCCAAGCTTAGGCTCTTGCTTCTACTTATTCCTTCATCCATCGTGATCTCACCCAAAACGTGAAAACTTCAATCACACAAAACTTAACAAAACCTTCGTGAGATCCGTTAGTATAAGAAAACCAATCTTTACATTAGGTACTGTTGCAAACCCATTCATATTTTATTCTTGCATTATATCTACTGTATTCCAACTTTACTATGGCTTATACCCCCGATAAAGTCCATAGATTCATCAAAATAAGCACACAATGCAAAGAAAACAGAATCTGTCAAAAACAGAACAGTTTGTAAAGACGCGAATTTTGCTCATACTTCTGTACCTCCAAAAAATTCTGAAAAATAGGACAACGTGGATAATTTTTATATCAATCTTGTTTAAAAAGGCAAAAATAAATTTTATTCATTGGGTTTCCTCCCAACAAGCGCTATCGTCCATGCCCCTAGCTAGGCATAATATTTCAATGACGCTCACATAAAAGATAATAATTGAAACACAAAGAGAGCATCATGTAGCATATGACAAACAAATTTAAGTCTAACATACTTCCCATGCATAGGCATTTTATAGGCAAAAAAATTATCATGAGAAGAAATATCTAGCGTATGCATGGAAGAAGAAAGAAACACTAGCAATCTCAACATGAAGAGAGATAATTTAGTAACATGAAAATTTCTACAACCATATATTCCTCTCTCATAATAATTACATGTAGGATCATAGTAAAATTCAACAATATAGCTACCACATAAAATTTTCTCAACATGATCCACATGCCTGCAAAGTTGACACTCTTCCAGAATAGTGGGATTATCATCAACTAAAGTCATGACCTCTCCAAACCCATTTTAATCAAAAAATTCACAAGATTGATAATTCTCCAAAGTAGTGGGATCATTAATACATAAAGTTGACACTCTTCCAAACCCACTTTCAATATTATTGCAAACATTATTATCAATATCATATTCACCATGAGGCTTAAATAAATTTTCAAGATCATAAGAAACATTATCACCCCAATCATGATCATTGCAACAAGTAGTGAACATAGCAAAATTAGCATCCCCAAGCTTGGGGTTTTGCATATCATTAACACAATTGACATTAATAGAATTTATAATCACATCATTGCAATCATGCTTTTCATTGAAAGAGATATCATGAATCACTTTATAAATTTCTTCGTTTAACACTTCATCACAATTTTCAGATTCATAAATCTCAAGCTAAACTTCATAAAGATAATCTAGTGAACTCAATTCACTAGCAATTGGTTCATCATAATTGGATCCTTTGAAAAGATTAGCAAGTGGATGAGGATCCATATCAATAGATTTTTAGCAAGCAAAGATGCAAGCAAATAGAAGGCACATGGTAACACAAGTAGAGATAGCAAACAAGAGATCTAACGAGAAAAAGGCAAACGGAAAAGAAGGCGAATAAAATGGCAATTTTTTATGAAGTGGGGGAGATGAAAATGAGAGGCAAATGACAAATAATGTAAATTGCAAGGAGATGAGATTTGTGACTAGGAACCTGATAGATGTTGATGATGTCTCCCCGGCAACGGTGCCAGAAATTCCTTTTGATGTCACTTGAACTACGTCGGTATTTCCCCAAAGAGGAAGGGATGATGCAGCACAGCTACGGTAGGTATTTCCCTTAGTTATGAAACTAAGGTATCAATCCAGTAGGAGAACCAAGCAACACTATGTAAACAGTACCTGCACACAAAAAACAAATACTTGCAACCTGGCGTGTTAAAGGGGTTGTCAATCCCTTTCGGGTAACGATGCCAGAAATTGTCACGTGGACAGGAGAAAAATTATGATAGATTGGATAAATAGATCTCGATAAAACAAAAAATAAAAGAAGTAAATAAAAAGTGCAGCAAGGTATTTTTGGGTTTTTGGAAATATAGATCTAAAAATAAAAGTGGCAAATAATAGACCAAAAAGCAAATATGAAGAAAAATAGACCCGGGGGCCGTAGATTTCACTAGTGGCTTCTCTCAAGAAAGATAGCATACGGTGGGTAAACAAATTACTGTTGGGCAATTGATATAACTTCAAATAATTATGACGATATCCAGGCAATGATCATTATATATGCATCACGTCCAAGATTAGCAGACCGACTCCTGCCTGCATCTACTACTATTACTCCACACATCGACCGCTATCCAGCGTGCATCTAGTGTATTAAGTTCATGGAGAAATGGAGTAATGCAATAAGAACGATGACATGATGTAGACAAGATCTATTCACGTAGGAATAGACCCCATCTTGTTATCCTTAATGGCAACGATCAATACGTGTCTTGCTGCCCCTTCTGTCACGGGGAAAGAACACCGCATGACCGAACCCATCACAAAGCACCTCTTCCCATGGCAAGCAAAATCGATCTAGTCGGCCTAACTAAACCAAAGATTCGAAGAAGAAATACGAGGCTATAAGTAATCATGCATATAAGAGATCAAAAGAAGACTCAAATAACTTTCATGGATAAAATAGATCTGATCATAAACTCAAATCTCATCGGATCCCAACAAACACACCGCAAAAAGAGTTACATCAAATAGATCTCCAAGAGACCATTGTATTGAGAATCAAAAGAGAGAGAGAAAGCCATCTAGCTACTAACTACGGACCCGAAGGTCTACAATGAACTACTCACGCATCATCGGAGAGGCACCAATGAGGATGATGAACCCCTCCGTGATGGTGTCTAGATTGGATCTGGTGGTTCTGGAACTTGCGGCGGCTGGAATTATGTTTCGTCGACTCCCCTAGGGTTTTTGGATTTTCGGGGTATTTATAGAGCAAAGAGGCGGTGAGGGAGGCGGCTGAGGTGGGCACAACCCACCAGGGCGCGCCTAGGCCCCCAGGCGCGCCCAGGTGGGTTGTGCTCCCCTCGGAGCCCCCCTCTGGTACTTATTTGGCCCAACAGGTGTCTTCTGGTCTAGAAAAACTCTCCAAAAAGTTTCGTTGTGTTTGGACTCCGTTTGTTATTGATTTTCTGCAAAGTAAAAAACAAGCAAAAAACAACAACTGGCACTGGGCACTATGTCAATAGGTTAGTCCCAAAAAATGATATAAAGTTGCTATAAAATGATTGTAAAACATCCAAGAATGATAATATAACAGCATGGAACAATAAAAAATTATAGATATGTTGGAGACATATCAGACGCCGCCTCAGCGTTTTTCGACACCGCCGGGTCACTTTTCTAACCCGGTGGGTAATATGATAGCGGCGGTTACCCAGCTTAACGCGCTCCCTATTACTGGTGAGTCGCCTATTGCAGTAGAAACATGGAACGCCATCGAGCTTCTTCAAACAGCTGTGGCGCAGCAGGAAAAATATTCATACAGTCGTGATCGGGTGCACTCAACTCCCCTCCCAAGCCGTAGTTACAGTCGGCATATTGAGTCACCCGCAGTCTCCAGCAGTGAGCGGCGACGTAACCGGCCCCGTGATAATAACCCACCCCTTAACACGAGGACTGAAGCTCAAGCGATTGTGGATGAGGCCAGAGCTCGCCATGAGGCGGCGGCGGCTCACCAGGGGGCTTATCAGCAGCCTCCGGTGACCCCTTCAGCCTCGGTGGGAGCTGGGACAATTTCCAGGGCCGTTGGAGTGCCGTGTTTAGTGCCGGCGTTGCGTAACGAGCGTCTGCCCAAAGATTTTAAGGGTCCTCGCAAGGTGTCCAATTACACAGCTGATCTCCCTCATGAGGCTTGGATTGAGAGTTATGAGTTAGCCATGGAGATGTTGGATGTCAATGATGCTGTCTGTGCCAAATACTTTACCATGATGTTTGAAGGGACGGCTCATACGTGGTTAAAATGCCTACCTCCTAATTCTATCAGTTCATGGGCAGAGTTGAAGGCGCGTTTCATCAAAAAAATTCAAGGGACATGCAAGCAGCCCTTGACGATTGTTGATTTAGATCACTGTGTGCAGCGTGAGGATGAGTCGGCCCACCATTGGGTCCGGCGGGTCTCCACCATTATTCACTCGTCTGATAACATCACGGCGGCTCAGGCGGTTCTAATTTTAGAGAGAAACTGTCACTTCGTACCCCTCAAGCAGAAGCTTGGGTGGCTCAAGCGCACTTCCCAGGACATGGGCGAACTCATGGCGGCTCTTACTAAATATGCAGACTCTGATAGTACAAAGGACCCTGGTTCTGATGATGAGAAATCCAACAAGGGCAAGAAAAATGGCAATGGTAAGGGTCAGCAGCAGAGTGTAGCAGGGAATAATGGCAACAACCAGGGTAATGGTGGTAAGCGGAGACACCCTGATGGCGGGTCGGATCTAGTGGCTAACACCAGCACTGGGTATAAAAACCAGCACCGCAACGGTAATGGTAAGCCGCCTTTTGGTGGAGCGAAGCCTTTCAATCTTGAGGCAATGCTCAATGACCCTTGCCCGAAGCATAGTTTTCCCAACAAGCCGTCTACTCACGCCTGGAAGGATTGTTACATCATGCGGGAGTTCAGGAATCACAGCCTTAACCAGCATCATGGTAACGGCAATGGGCCGCCTGGCGGGTCAGGTTCTGGTTCTCAGGGGTCCTGTTTTGGTGGTGGCGGATCAAATTCTGGTTATCAGGGCCAAGGTAACCATGATGGTCATAATCAGCCGTCTGGTTAGGGTAACCAGCAACAAAATAATCAGTCACGGTATCAGAGTAACCCAAAGCAGCTTAATGGAGGCCAGTACCATGTTTTCACTACAAGTCTTTGCAAACGAGACCAGAAGGTTCATAAGCGGGCGGTTCATGCAATAGAGTCGGCTGTTCCGCAATATTTGAGATGGTCTAAGCACACGATATCATGGAGCAGGGCGGATCACCCACCACGGGTTGATAACCCGGGTCACTTAGTGTCGTGGGAAACCACGGCCACCTATGGGGCCAAGGGCCCCTTTTTGGTTCGGCAGGGGGACTGAGCACTTTGCACAAAGAGCGGAGGAGCGCAGCATAGCGCGGCAGAGATCACACAGGCAGTTTTACCCAGGTTCAGGCCGCCGCGAGGCGTAAAACCCTACTCCTGCTTTGGTGGATTGATGGTGGATGGTGGTGGAAATGCAGCGCTCTTGCCCAGCAGGGTTGCCTCGGGACGAGAGCAGCTACGCGCGTATGAGTATACAAGAGTCCGAATCCTTTCTGTGGTTGCCATGGGCCTCCTTTTATAGATCAAGGGGTCACCATAGTGGCAAATCAGTCATTGTGTACTGATTAGATAGCGAACAGTGCTATCATATCTACTCTGCAGACAGAGCAGTACGCATTAAATACGCCGCTCAGTGTCACATCATGACCTGCCTGGCATGCCTTGCCGGGCTGTTTGGCCTCCTTCTCTCCTGTCTGCATGACACGTCACTGGACGGGTGTCATTTGGTGGCGATTCCTGTAGGAAATGGCTGCCATGTGGCAAAAGGCAGCCACTTAGTCACTCTGGGGCTTGACACCACACTGATCGATGACTTGCGTCGCTGTGAGGTGGGGCGGTGAAGCCTTGGCGGGGTGTTTTGCTTTCATAGGACCCGGCAGGCCTGCCGAGGTGGTCTTGAGGCTTGCTTCCGGGACAACCTTGATCTCGCCAGGCTCTCCTGCCCGGCAAGGGAGGTTTTCCCTTAGCGGTGTCTTGCTCCTTGGCTTGACTTAGTCTTCTCAACCTGCCCTTTGATTCCTCAAAGAGCCTATCTCTTCATCTTGGCCTTGTCTTGGATGTTGCGATCTTGATCTTGGGCCTGTGCATGGTCTGGGCAACAGACCCAGGGTTTGTTGCACCGACACTTAGCCCTTGTGGTGGCCCCTCAGGTAGGTGGCTATAAATTCACTAAGGTGCTTATGGACGGTGGTAGCAGCATCAACATCCTGTACTATGATACTTTTCGCCGGATGAATCTAACTGACAAGAATCTCAGTGTCACATCATGGCCTTCCCGGCACGCCTTGCCGGGCTGTTTGGCCACCTTCTCTCCTGTCTGCATGACACATCGCTGGACGGGTGTCATTTGGAGGCGATTCCTGTAGGAAATGGCTGCCATGTGGCAAAAGGCAGCCACTTAGTCACTCTGGGGCTTGACACCGCACTGATCGATGACTTGCGTCTCTGTGAGGTGGGGCGGTGAAGCCTTGGCGGGGTGTTTTGCTTTCGTAGGACGCGGCAGGCCTGCCGGGTTGGTCTTGAGGCTTGCTTCCGGGCAACCTTGATCTCGCCAGGCTCTCCTGCCCGGCAAGGGAGGTTTTCCCTTAGCGGTGTCTTGCTCCTTGGCTTGACTTGGTCTTCTCAACCTGCCCCTTGATTCCTCAAAGAGCCTATCTCTTCATCTTGGCCTTGTCTTGGATGTTGCGATCTTGATCTTGGGCCTGTGCATGGGGTGGGCAACAGACCCAGGGTTTGTTGCACCGACAGGAGCCCCCGGGCCTGGCCCGGACGAGCTGCCGGGCGTCGTCGGGATAGGCCCTAACTTGTGCACAGGCGAGGGGGAAATAGCTGCTTGTCCTTTGAGATCTTCTTTGCTTCTTCATTAATCTGAGCCCAGGTCAGTTCCCGGTTCTTCCGCCCATCGCGTAACACCAATTGTAGTGATGGAGATAATGGGCCATGATGCGTGGAGTTACCCACGTCCCTTGTTCACGGGGCGGTAACTGCCACCCCACTATCCCTCCCCGCTCCAAGTGCTTCTGCCACGTGTATTGCATGCATTGCGCAAGGTTGGTGGCAGATGCGGAGGGTGCGGGAATGAGTGCCATGGCAGAAAGCTAGGGGTCGTGGATTGGCGCAGGGGGTCAGCCTTGATTCTTCAAGCCGTAAATGGCGAGGAGGAGCCAGACAGGCCGAACAGGGAGGCCACCTCCACGAAGAAGACCCAGTCCCCTGCCACGCTCGCCTATAAAAAGGGGGCGTGGTGCGAGATGTTCCTCCACACCTCCTTCCTTCTCCATTTCTGCAGTTGCCCACGTCTGTCATGGTGAGAGGTTTGGGTCCGGTCCTTCCCAAGTGGCGACGAGAACTTTTGCTCGACAGCGTCTCCCTCCTCCCCCCGAAGATGCGGGGACGGAGCCTACGATGAGGGGAGGTGGGAGAGGATGAGGTCGCGCACGGGGCCGAGGAGGACGGGGTGGCGCTCTGATTGCGCCCCCACCGGCCGCCCCTCCCCCGATGGAAGGCCATGTTGGAGACCAGCCTCTGGAGTTCGTCATCAGGCTGTATAAGCTTTCGCGTGGCCACCTTCGTCTCCCCACCCCATTCGCAAGGGCGATGGAGCTTGGACAGCCACGCGCATTGAGACTACACATGAGGGGCTGCGGGAATGGCAGCATGTGGGTGGATGTGTATTTCCCCGCCCCTCATGTTATGTATCTGCGCCGTGGCTGGAAGACCTTTGCCCGCGCCCATAGCCTGTCGAAAGGGCACGTCCTCCAATTTAAGTTAATGGAGTCCTTTCCATCAAGGTTTTCGGGAGCTCGGGTGCTCGTTTAGGGTGCTGCGCGGAGAGCTCGACTGACGATGAAAGCTCCTCCTCGAGCGATAGCGACGAGGAGGACAGTGACGGCGATGACGACGGCATCTGCCGGGAGGGTGACGACTCTGACTCCGGTTGAACACCAGCCGCATCGTCACCGTCAGGCGGCGGCACCATCATCTGCACCTGCACCTCCTCCCCGGCAAGGTGATTTGCCAGGGAGTTGGATGCAGGGGTGGGGGTGGCGCTCCTGGCTCCTCCAGCAGCCTTCCAGCTGGACCCCGGCAGGCTTCCTCGCGGGCTGCAGCTTCCTTCGCCCTACCGCGCCCTGCTGGCCCTGGTGGTGGCGGTTGGCGGGTCGTCTCCGCTGATCTCTTCACCATCACCTTCATTCGCGTCCTCCCACTCTCGCCAGGCTCTTCATTAGGGGACCCAACAAGGTCAGGTCGGGCTTCCGCCCAGGTGCTCCTTTTGCCCTCTTCACCTCCTGCGGCGGTGCCTAGAAGGAGAGAGGCAAGAAAGGGCATCATGGAGCACTTATCTTTTTTCAATCTAAAATATGTAGGCACTTGCCAAACTTTAGTTTGAATTATGTAATCTCTTTGATCCATGTTTGTGTTCTGTAAGGTCTGTACTTGTTGATCAGCATATTAATGAAAAAGATAAACCTTGCCGGGAACTTGTGCATGTAACATGTCCATGCAGAGGGGGAATGCCTCTATACACTTAAGTAAACAAGTTTTTCCCTGGTAGGCTATCCGGCCGGTACCCACAAGTTGTTGCCGCGGGGCTGGGCCTGCCGGGCACAAATCGTGAAGAGAGACCAGCCCCCCGCCAACTTTCTCGCCAAAGGCCACTACAACCTCCCTGACCAAAGCAACGTTCGAGTCAAAGGACGGGAGCACCTAAGTTTTGAAAGCGGCGAGGTTTTCCTATGCACAAGTTTTTACTTACAGAACGCGTATGGATAAGAGAGAGAACTTATCTGTTTGGGCTTGCTGGGGATCGCAATGTAGGCTTGTCTTCTCTTCTCCTTTTTTGGGACTGAATCCATGGTAGGAACCTGTAGTTTGATGCAGATGAAAATGATGCCTCATGCGATCTTATCTAGATGAACATGCAATGCTCATGATATGCTTATGCATGCATGCAATTTGTCGGGCCCCCCCCCAGCGCTTCATTTTATTTCTCTGTTGCTCAGGGTCTGCTCCTGGCTTTATACAAGGGGTTACATGCAACAGAGGCAAGGCCTATACAAAAGGGTGGCTGCCGGGCAGGGCCTAACAGCCGCGCCTTACAGATAGAACTTGCGGAGATGCTCAATGTTCCATGAGTTTTGCAACTGAATGCCATCTCCGGTCTCCAGACGGACTACACCAGGTCTGGTGACTCGTACTACCCGGTAAGGGCCTTCCCACTTCGGCGTCAACTTGTTTTCACCCTTGGCGGACTGAACGCGCCTAAGGACAAGGTCGCCTTCCTCAAAACACCGGGCATGAACCCTGCGGCTGTGATAGCGACGCAGGGCTTGCTGATAGCGTGGGACACGCGTAGCAGCCCAGAGACGGTTCTCCTCGAGTAGCACAGCATCGTCACGCTGGTGCTGATCTTGCGCTACTTCATCGTAGGCAAGCACTCGAGGTGACCCGGAAATGAGTTCCGTGGGGATAACTGCTTCTGCCCCATAGACTAGGGAGAAGGGAGTCTGCTCGGTAGCTCGATTTGGTGTTGTTCTGAGGGACCAAAGAACCACCGGCAGCTCATCGATCCACCACCTGCCACACTTCTGTAGCCTATCAAAAGTTCTCGTCTTGAGTCCTCGCAACACTTCAGCATTCGCCCTCTCAGCTTGCCTGTTGCTCCTTGGATGGGCCACAGAGGCGAACGAGATTTTGCTTCCGAGGGCATGAACGTATTGCATGAAGGCGCGACTCATGAACTGGGTGCCGTTGTAAGTGATGATCTGGGCAGCAGCTCCGAAGGGGCACACCAATCCTTTCAAGAACTTGATAGCTGACTGAGCAGTCACCTTTCTCACGGGCTCTACTTCAGGCCACTTTGTAAACTTGTTGATTGCAACGAACAAGAATTCAAAGCCCCCGGCAGCACGGGGGAAAGGGCCAAGGATATCGAGCCCCCAGACCGAAAACGGCCATGACAAAGGGATTGTCTGAAGAGCTTGGGCAGGCAGGTGGATATTCTTGGAATGGAACTGGCAGGCTTTACACTTGGTGACAAGCTCGACCGCATCTTGGAGGGCTGTGGGCCAGTAGAATCCTTGCCGGAAAGCTTTCCCAACCAACGCCCTTGATCCAATGTGGGAGCCGCACATACCCTTGTGTATCTCCGCCAGCAGTTCCTTTCCTCCTTCCCGGCAAATGCACTTCAATTTCACACCGTTGGGCCTCCTTCTGTACAATGTGTCATCAACGAACTGATACATACTGGCCCTCCGGACTACTCTTTCAGCTTTTTCTTGCTCTTCGGGAAGTTCTCCAGTTTGGAGGAAATGGACTATGTGCCGTGTCCAAGGCGGAGCCTGTGGCTCGGCAATGAGGGCTAACGGCACCTCCTCATTTGTGAGAGTGCAGTCCTCGACCGCGGGGATCAGTGCCTGGCGGGAGGATGCAGCTCAGCGACCGAAGTGGAGTTGTGCCCGATAAGCTCTCTGCCGGGATCCTCGAGAGGTTCTACTAGGAGAGGCTTGCCGGAGTCCAGTTTCCTCCTTTTTCTGGCCATTGTTGCCGGGGATACGGAGGCCTGAGTCAGATGGAGAACAAAAGTTCCTGGTTCCACAGGGAGCTTTTGCGCAGCGCACTTTGACAGATGATCAACGATGCTATTTTCCGCACAGGGTACGTGCTGTGTTTGCAATCCGTCAAAGTGCTCCTCCAACTTTCTCACTTCCTTAACGTATGCCTCCATCAATGGACTTTGGTAATCCTTGTTGACTTGTCTCACCACAAGTTGTGAATCTCCGCGGATGATCAGCTTCTTGATCCCCAGTTCTGTTGCAACTCTGAGCCCGGCAAGGAGCCCTTCATACTCTGCTGTATTGTTGGTAGCCTCCTCCCGGGGAAAATGCATCTGGACGATGTACTTCAGGTGCTCTCCGGTGGGAGCAACGAGAAGCACGCCAGCCCCTGCACCTTGTAGCGAGAAGGCACCATCGAAATACATGATCCATTCTTGGGGCGCTTCCTTGCCGGGGATAACTGTCTCCAATACTTCTTCGTCAGGAGTTGGCGTCCATTCTGCAATAAACTCTGCCAATGCTCTGCTCTGAATGGTTGATGTGCTCTCAAACTTCAAACCAAAGCAGGATAACTCCATAACCCACTCCACTATCCTGCCGGTCGCCTCAGGGTTTCGGAGTATCTGTTGCAAAGGGAAACGGGTGACAACTGTGATCTCATGGGCTTGGAAGTAGTGGCGCAGTTTCCTTGAGGCCATGACAAGGCCAAATATCAATTTTTGCACGCCAGAGTACCTGGATCTAGCCCCCTGCGACAGGGAGCTGACGAAGTATACTGGGCGCTGCACCACTTTCTTCCTTGCCATGACCAGAGAACTGCTTCCGCTACTTTGCTCTTCTCCATCTTGATCTGCATCTGATCTTGCCGGGGTGTGTTCACTTTCCTCCCCAGAAGGGATACCAGCTACGTCTGCTGCTCCATCCACTTCCCTCTGCACCACTAGTGCCGCGCTAACCACTTGATTAGTCGCCGCCAAGTATAGCAGCAACGGCTCTTGAGGTTTTGGAGCAACCAAAGTGGGCACAGAGGAAAGGTAGGCCTTCAAATCTTGTAGTGCAGCGTCTGCCTCTGGGGTCCACTCCATGGGCCCTGCCTTTTTCAAAATCTTGAAGAACGGCAAGGCGCGCTCGGCAGACTTGGAAATGAATCTGCTAAGCGCGGCAACACATCTAGTTAAACGCCTCATGTCCTTGACTGTCTTGTGTGCTTGAATCTACTCGATAGCCTTGATCTTGTCGGGGTTGGCCTCTATCCCCCGGTGGGATACGAAGAAGCCAAGTAGCTTGTCGAAAGGAACACCAAACACACACTTCTCCGGGTTTAGCTTCAATTTGATCTTGCGCAGATTAGCAAACGTCTCTTCCAAATCCTGAATGAGGGTTGATCTGTCCTTGGTCTTGACCACAATGTCATCCATGTAAGCCTCAACGTTTCTGTGCAACTGTGACCAGGGGCGGACCCAGGACAAAAATTACCCGGTGTCCCATGTACAATAGAACAGGCATATACCATATTAAATAAAAGTAGTCGTCTCCGCCGCGACAGCCAACAAAACAAAAAAATAAAAATAAAATTATATATTAATGTATACGATTCTACAACATTATATTTAAAACCAATCAACATTTTCATTATGTATTGATCGCTCTTACCTTTTTAGAAATGTTTCCTTCTATGACATGTGATTTGATAGTTATTATTTGATATTTGCGCTTGATAATTTATATTTTGGTAGAGAAGATTAATAAACCATGAAAGAATATGTATCTAATACTTGGATTTTTTTGCGGGTTAATACTTGAATTGGACGGTTATAAAAGTAAGCTTACTTTGGTGCGTGGTGCGTCTAGTCTTCCGAGAATCGTCCAGCATAAATGCCGATCACCTTCAAGGATTGTGATCTGACCTCCACTTTGTGAATAAATTTTGAATATTTCACACAATTGTTTTTATAAATATTTCAATGATCCAATCATTAACACAGTTAAGAGGCCTTGACATAATCCTCAAGGATTTGAGGAACAAGAATTACAATCTAGAAGAAACACGTCGCATTGGAGTCCGTACTTCGTATGATTTACCTTATATTTCCTCCGCTGCTTCGGCCACTCGACAAGATCTGGGGACGGCAGCGTCAAAGTGAGTATGGCGACCTGAGTGCCGAGCAAGCGATGGATTGATTTTATTAGAGTGACACGGAGAGGCGTATGACATTCTTTTTTTGAGGAATTGTTTGTTTTAGATGAGAGCCTTTTGTGAGAATTAGATGAGAGCCTTTTTCTAGAAATAATTAGATGAGAGCCTTTTTCTAGAAATAATTAGATGAGAGCCTGGTCAATCAATTTAGCTTTTTTTAGGGGTGGTCGATCGATTTAGCTTTTTTTTAGGGATGAAATTTTTTTATTCATCAAATACCACAGTTTGTGGGATACAGAGAGGGTTATGGGATGCAAAAGCCACATGTGGCGCCGCTGAGCTAAATTTAATGAAAACTTTGCTAAACTGTGGGCATCGCCATTAGAACGGCGCCCTTTGAAGACGATCGATCGATTTAGCTGCCGCCTGGCTGCCTCACTCGCTGCTAAGGCTGGGCCTCGCACTGGCTAGCTTTTTTTTGTTTGCCGGATTCGCACTGGCTAGCTGCATCACGCCGCAGGTAGTTGTTGAATGGGCCAGCTTGTTGTCCCGGTGTCCAGGTAATGAAATTACCGGGTGTCCCAGCCGTATATGGGGTATATATATATAGGTAAAATATTTATCTACCCGGTGTCCTGTGACACCCCCTGGCCCAACGTGGGCACGCCCCTGACTGTGACTCAAAACCGATCTGGACTGCTCTTGCGAAAGTGGACCCGACGCTCTTCAACCGGAAAGGCATCCGCACGAAGCAGTATGTGCCACACGGGGTGATGAACGCGGTCTTCTCTTCGTCTTCCTTGGACATGAAGATCTGATGGTACCCAGAGTAGGTGTCCAGGAAGGAAAGCAGGTCACACCCGGAGGTGGAATCCACAATCTGGTCGATTCGCGGCAAGGGAAATGGGTCCTTCAGGCATGCCTTGTTTAGATCCGTAAAATCTATGCACAGCCTCCACTTCCCATTAGCCTTGTGTACCACCACTGGATTTGCTAACCACGTTGGATGCAACACTCCTCTAACCAGACCAGCTGCCTCAAGTTTCTTGATCTCCTCAGCAATAAACTATTGCCGCTCCAAAGCTTGCTTCCGGACCTTCTGCTTGACGGGCCAGGCATGTGGGCAAACATCAAGGTGGTGCTCGATTACCTCCCTAGGAACACCGGGGATGTCAGATGGTTGCCAGGCAAACACATCAACATTCACCCACAGGAAGGCAACAAGCACACTTTCCTGTTTGTCATCGATGGTGGCACTGATAGTGAAAGTATCGTCAGCGCCAGCCAGCCCTGCCGGGACCTGTTTCATAGCGGGTGCATAAGCCTTGGATCTCTTGCTATTGGAACTCTCCGGCGAGTCATCAACATGCACAACATACCCCGAAGAGGTACGCTTCCCGGATTCCTTGCCGGCGTCCCTGTTAGCCTTCTTCTTTCCATTACTTTCCTTGGTGGGGATTGCAGCTTCAGTGGCCTCTACCGCGACTGCATCCCGGTACATCTTGTCCACACAAATAATTGCGTCTTTCTCATCTGATGGAATGTAAATGACGCCCACCGGCCCTGGCATCTTCAAGGTGTTGTAGGCATAGTGGGATGCCGCCATGAACTTGGCTAGAGCTGGGCGACCAAGGATTCCATTGTATGGTAGGGGGAGGTCAACCACATCAAACACGATCTTCTCAGTCCGGTAATTCAACTCTCCCCCAAATGTCACCAGCAACGTGATTCTCCCCTTAGGACGACTCCTGCCGGGGTTGATTCCTTGAAACGTACCAGTAACTTTGAGGTCTTCTTCTGCTATCTGGAGTTTGCTAATGACCTTTGAAGAAATCAGATTCAACCCAGCCCCACCGTCAACCAACATCTTTGTGACTTTGAGGTTGTAGATTGTTGGCGATACCAACAACGGCAAGCACCCTACCGCAGTGGTGCGGTCAGGGTGGTCCTCTTTGTCGAAGATGAGGGGCGTGCGGGACCACTTGAGCGGCCTCCGAGAGTCTGCCGCTAGCTCCATGGCATTGACTACACGCGCCCACCGTTTAAGTTGGCGGTGGGCTGAGTGCAAAGATGCACCCCCATCAATGCACAGGCGTCAGTGGGTTTCTGGAATTCCTGCTCGCTGGTTTCCTCTTCATCTCCTCCATCACTCTCATCGTTGCAATCCTCCTTCTCGCGGCCTCTGGCAGGTTTCCCTTGATTCTGAGGAGCCTTGCCAGGGCGGCTTGCTACGCCACCCCGGCCCTTTCCGCTAGCGCCATTCTGACCTTTCTCTTTATCTCGCTTCTCATATTCAGCCCTCTACTTCTTGACAAGCTGCTCAACCTGATGACACTCCTGGAGATCGTGGCCCTTGGTTCGATGAATTTTGCAATATGGGCCATCGCCTTTCCCAGCCTTCTCGGCAGCCGCGGCTTCCCGGCAATCAGTGCACACGGCAACCTCCTTGCCGGGTAACTCAGCCTTGGGTTTCTTGCCGGTACTAGGCATGCCCGATCCCTCAACGGTCATCACAGCTTTATCCTTGCGCCTTTTGTTGCGCTTCTTGTTCTTCTTCTTTTGACTGGTGGCCTCATCATCATCCTCTGAATCAATGTCAACGCCATCCTCTTCTCCGGGGAGCTTCCTCCCCTCCTCTGTTTGAGCACACTTATCCACCAGAGTGTAAAGCTCCTTCACAGTCTTGGGAATCGAACATTCATCTTGGAACGTATCCGGCGATTGCGCACATTGGACTGGAACGCAGCTATCACAGCTGCCGGGTGGATGTCTGGAATATTCCTGTGGACTCGGCTGAATCTCTGCATGTATTTCCGCAGGCTCTCGCCTTACTTCTGCGGGAGTAGCTGCAAGTCGCTGGACTGCCCTGGTTCTTGATGGCCGCCTGTGAAGGCGCCAACGAACTCATAGCACAGGTCAGCCCAGGTCGAAATGGAGTTCTCCGGTAGGTGCATCAGCCATGACCTCACATTTGGCTTGAGTGCCAAAGGGAAGTAGTTGGCGCATACCTTCTCATATCTTCCCCCGGCAGCTTGAACAACGGTGGTGTAGATGCTCAAGAACTCTGCCGGGTTCATTCTTCCGTCATACTTCTCTGGTATCTCTGGCTTGAACATGCGAGTGGACGGCCAACGGACTTTCCGCAGCTCGCGGGTGAAGGCAGGGCACCCAGCCTCGAAAGGTAGGTATCCGCCTTCAGCGAGTGCGGGCTCATCGACGTCGGGGCCATCGCGCCTGTCGGACTGGCGGTGGGCGTCGCGGAGTCGCTCGGTGATGACACGCGTGCCTTCCCTCTGCCTGTCCTCCAGGACTCGCCGTTGGCCTTGACGCGCTCGGGGGTCGAACGAAGCCATCGAGACATCGTCAGGTTCTTGGTTGCGCGGCTCCCGCGCTGGCTGCCGCGGAGGGGACTGGACCGTAGGAGTGGCCCCATCCGCATGGCCAGCAGCATGGGCCGTTGTTGCTGCCTGGGGAGGCCGTGGCGGGCCAGCCCACTATGATCCTCCCACCTCAACGAAGCCAATCAGATTCTGAATGGTGGCTCTCCACTCATCCATCTGATCGGCTGCCGGCAGAAATTTCAACAGCAGCTGAGCCCGCGCCATGGCCTCCGAAGCGGTGCTTGGCATGGATGTTGATGAAGACCGTAACGTCGCCCGGCTCCTGACGGTGCCGGTAGCGGTCGCGCCGTGCTCTCGTCATCGTGAGCCAGCCGCCTGGATGGCGTGTGGACGAGGTGGAGGCGCTTCAGGGCCAGCGGCTCCATTTGGCGTAGTGGCTAGGTCGGCTCATTCCGGGGGTGGCGCGTGTTCTACAGCCGCACCCGCGGCGGGAGCGGTCGGGGAGTTGCGATTCCTCCCAGAGTGAGTACCCCCGCTGCGGCTGTGCCCCTCGGCCGGGCGGGGAGGTGCAGATGGAATAATCTCTCCTCCCATACCTCGTGGGGCGCGGTCGCTGGGATGTAGTTGGTGCTGTCCTTCTCCGGTGCCTCCTGCTCCTGCTTCGGCCGCAAGGGAGGTGGTAACGATGCCGCCTGCGCCGACCACGTCCCTCGCAGCGTCCACACCCCCAGGCGTCCCCGTAGCCCCCGCGGCATCGGCGGTCACGTGCGGTGGGGCCTTCGAGGTGGATGGATGAGCTGGGGCAGCGGGCTTCTTCTTGGGCGCCATGGACGATGGAGCCGTTGATGAAGAAGATGGCGGTGAAGATGACTCGCTACGTACACTGCTCGGGTTCGCACAAGCGCTTACCCTTACCTAGCGCGCTAAAGATGTCGTGGGAAACCACGGCCACCTATGGGGCCAAGGGCCCCTTTTTGGTTCGGCAGGGGGACTGAGCACATTGCACAAAGAGCGGAGGAGCGCAGCGTAGCGCGGCAGAGATCACACGGGCAGTTTTACCCAGGTTCGGGCTGCCGCGAGACGTAAAACCCTACTCCTGCTTTGGTGGATTGATGGTGGATGGTGGTGGAAACGCAGCGCTCTTGCCCGGTAGGGTTGCCTCGGGGCGAGAGTAGCTACGCACGTATGAGTATACAAGGGTCCGAATCCTTTCTATGGTTGCCATGGGCCTCCTTTTATAGATCAAGGGGTCACCATAGTGGCAAATCAGTCATTGTGTACTGATTAGATAGTGAATAGTGCTATCATATCTACTCTGCAGACAGAGCAGTACGCATTAAATACGCCGCTCAGTGTCACATCATGACCTGCCTGGCATGCCTTGCCGGGCTGTTTGGCCTCCTTCTCTCCTGTCTGCATGACACGTCACTGGACGGGTGTCATTTGGTGGCGATTCCTGTAGGAAATGGCTGCCATGTGGCAAAAGGCAGCCACTTAGTCACTCTGGGGCTTGACACCACACTGATCGATGACTTGCGTCGCTGTGAGGTGGGGCGGTGAAGCCTTGGCGGGGTGTTTTGCTTTCATAGGACCCGGCAGGCCTGCCGAGGTGGTCTTGAGGCTTGCTTCCGGGACAACCTTGATCTCGCCAGGCTCTCCTGCCCGGCAAGGGAGGTTTTCCCTTAGCGGTGTCTTGCTCCTTGGCTTGACTTAGTCTTCTCAACCTGCCCTTTGATTCCTCAAAGAGCCTATCTCTTCATCTTGGCCTTGTCTTGGATGTTGCGATCTTGATCTTGGGCCTGTGCATGGTCTGGGCAACAGACCCAGGGTTTGTTGCACCGACACTTAGCCCTTGTGGTGGCCCCTCAGGTAGGTGGCTATAAATTCACTAAGGTGCTTATGGACGGTGGTAGCAGCATCAACATCCTGTACTATGATACTTTTCGCCGGATGAATCTAACTGACAAGAATCTCAAGCCGTCCTCCACAGTTTTCCATGGTGTGGTACCTGGTAAGTCAGTTTACCCTGTTGGAAGATATCACTAGAAGTGGCTTTTGGTGACGAGCATAATTACAGAGCAGAGACGTTATGGTTTGAGGTGGTCAAAATTAAGAGCCCATATCATGCTCTATTTGGACGGCCAGCTTATGCTCGGTTTATGGCCCACCCTTGTTATATTTACCTGCATCTTAAGATGCTAGGGCCAAATGGGACAATTATGGTACATGGTGATCGGAAAGTTGCCCTGGAATGTGAGGAAGGAGATGCAGCTTATGCGGAATCAGCTTGTGCTACTTAGGAGCTCAAGTTTTATAAGGACAATGTTGACCCGGCTGATATGACCCCTCTGAAAAAGCCTACTACTGAACAGGACCCTCTGTTGAAATTTAAGGTGGTTGATGATACCAAGCAAGTTGACTTTGTCTCTGGTGACTCATCTCAGCAGTTCACTGTGGGGGCTAATATGGATCCCAAATAGGAAAGCGCGGTCATCGAGTTCATCCCTGAGAATCGGGACATCTTTGCATGGAAACCTTCTGACATGCCGGGTGTACCGAGAGAATTCACCGAGCATCACCTTAATATGGATCCCAAAGCTAAGCGGTCAAATAGTTCCTCCATCGTTTCAATGAAGAACAACGTAAGGCTATTGGAGAAGAGGTAGCTCGGCTCTTGGCGGCCGAGTTTATCGTGGAAGTTTTTTTCACCCTGAATGGTTGGATAACCCTGTGCTTGTACTTAAGAAAAATGGCACATGGCGTATGTGCATTGATTACACAGATCTCAACAAGGCTTGTCCAGCTGATACATTTGCTCTCCCCCTATCGACCAGATCATTGATGCAACAGCGGGTTGTGAGAGCTTATGCTTCCTGGATGCTTATTCTGGTTATCATCAAACCAAGATGGCAGTTAAAGACCAAGAGAAGACATCCTTCATCACACCTTTTGGGGCTTTCTGCTATGTTTCCATGCCTTTTGGGCTCAAGAG
Source organism: Thinopyrum elongatum (assembly GCA_011799875.1). Lineage (NCBI taxonomy): Eukaryota > Viridiplantae > Streptophyta > Magnoliopsida > Poales > Poaceae > Thinopyrum > Thinopyrum elongatum. The sequence continues at coordinate 471,898,213 of CM022301.1, forward strand.
TGCCCAGGCGACTTACCAACGCTGTGTTCAGTATTGTTGCCATGGACAGATTGGGCACAACGTTCATGCTTATGTGGACGATATTGTGGTCAAGTAAAGGAAGAAGGAGACTCTACTTGCTGATTTAAAGGAAACTTTTGACAACCTCCGGGTCTACAAGATGATGCTTAACCCAGCCAAGTGTGTTTTTGGTGTGCCTGCAGGTAAACTGTTGGGGTTTCTGGTCTCAGAGCGGGGCATTGAGGCTAACCCGGAGAAGATAAAGGCCATCACTTCACTTTCTAAGCCGACGTGTGTCAATGACGTTTAGCGCTTGGCGGGTCATATTGTAGCCTTAAGTCAGTTCATAAGTCACCTGGGAGAGAAGGCAATTCCTCTATATCAGATGATGAAGAAGACAGATCACTTTGTCTGGTGTGATGCTGCCGATCAAGCATTTGAGGCCCTTAAGAAACAGTTAGCTGAGCCGCCCATCTTGGCTGCTCCTATAGATAAAGAGCCTTTGCTCCTGTATGTGGCGTCTAATAACAAGGCGGTCAGCATAGCAGTTGTCTGAGTACCCAGTACAGTGGCCGGCTTATTATGTCAGTGAGGTCCTGACTGAGTCTAAGCAAAGATATCCACATTGGCAGAAGCTGGTGTTTGGGGTGTTCATGGCGAGTCGCAAGTTGAACCATTATTTCCTTGGGCATCCTATTACTGTGGTCAGCTCCACTCCTTTAGGGGATATTATTCAAAACAGAGAAGCCACAGACTGGGTTGCTAAGTGGGCAATCGAGCTTGGACCTCATAATCTGAAGTATGTGCCAAGAACAGCCATCAACTCTCAAGCTTTGATGGACTTCATAAATGATTGGACAGAGTTGCAAACACCTGAGGAGAAGCCTGATAACACATACTGGGTAATCCACTTTGATGGGTCCAGGCAATTGGAAGGCTCGGGGGCTGGAGTTATTTTGACTTCCCCACGAGGTGATAATTTTTGTTATGTTTAAAGGTTAATGTTTGCTTGTTCTAACAATGCAGCTGAGTATGAAGCTTTACTCTATGGGCTTCGTATGACCAAGGAGATGAATTTAAGCCGGGTCAGATGTCTAGGCGACTCAGACCTAGTGGCCCAGCAAGTTTCAGGCAAGTGGGATTCTAAAGACTTGCATATGGCGGCTTATTGTCAGGCGGTCGACAATATTGCTGGTCACTTTAAGGGTTACCAGGTAGATCATATTGATCGACGAAAAAATGAGGCGTCTAATGCATTATCCCGGCTTGGGTCTCAACGTAAGTCGGTGCCCCCCAATGTGTTCCTCGATGTGTTACACAATCCGTCAGTTAAGTTACCTTCTGAGGAAGATCTTGCTATACCTGACCCGAAAGGACAGTTGGTGGCGGCTCTTCATGCTATTCCTGACTGGATGCTCCCTTATTTGGCTTATCTGACTCCTGGCGAGTTACCCGAGGATGAAAATTTGGCTCGGCAGATCACAAGGTGTTCTAAGTCTATGACTATTATCAACGGTGAGTTACATCGGTGCAGTGTGACTGGTGTTTTCCAACGTTGTGTTTCTCCTGAGGAGTGCCACGAGATTTTACGAGAGATACATGCAGGAGATTGTGGTCATCATGCCGGCTCACGCTCTTTGGTGGCTAAGGTGTTTCGTCATGGATTTTTCTGGTTGACGGCTCATGGAGACGCAGAGGATATTGTTAGTAAGTGCGATGGGTGTCAGAAATTCGCCAGGCCAGCTCATGTGCTGGCTCAGGAGTTGCGGATGATCCCAATCACTTGGCCATTTGCGGTCTGGGGGCTTGATATGGTTGTACCTTTCAAGAGATCTAAGGACAAGAAGACCCACCTTCTAGTGGCGGTTGACAAGTTTACCAAGTGGGTTAAGGCAGAGTCGGTCAATAATTGTGAGGCAGCTACTGCAGTTTAGTTTGTCAAGTAGCTGATTTTCCGCTTTGGTTATCCTCATAGTATCATCACTGATAATGGAACGAATTTGTCTAAATGTGCTATGAAAGAATTTTGTCAAAGAGAGCACATCAGGCTTGATGTTTCATCAGTTGCACATCCTGAGTCCAATGGTTAGGCAGAACGTGCTAACCAGGAGATCTTGAGAGGAATCAAACCCCGGCTCATGGTTCCCTTAAAGAGGACTCTGGGTTGTTGGGTGGAAGAGCTTCCTTCAATTCTTTGGAGCATCAGGACCACCCCCAACAGATCAACGGGTTATACACCCTTCTTCATGGTTTATGGTGCTGAAGCAGTTCTCCCAAGCGATATTCATCATGACTCGCCCAGAGTGACGTCTTATGTGGAGACTGACAATGAGACGGCGCGTCAGAATGCTTTGGATGCTCTTGAGGAGGAGCATGATCTTGCGGCGGCTCATTCAGCAATCTATCAGCAAGACCTACATCGCTATCACAGCCGTAGGGTTCAAAGCCGGACCTTTCAAGAGGGCGACTTAGTGCTCCGTTTGATTCAAGATCAGACAAGGATGCATAAGCTTTCACCTCCTTGGGAAGGACCTTTTGTGGTCAGCGAAAACCTCAACAACGGGTCATACTACCTCATCGACATACGTGAGAGCAAAGATTCACGCACATCTGAGGAGGAGACCAACATGCCTTGGAACATTGCTCATCTTCGGCCTTACTACACTTGAGTCATTGGCTCTCATCATTGTACATACCTTTGTCAATGTATATATCTTTTTATGATCAACATAATAAAGCCGGCATCCCCAAAATTCGGGGCTTCTGTCGTTTCATCTCATATTTTCTGTGCATGAGTCTTTATTGGTTGATCATAAGGTCACTTGGGGGCTTCCAACTCACTGATTTTAGCTTTCATACTCTCTTGACCGGCTTTATATGCCATATATGGGTTAATCCTGCCTATTTGCAACTTGCTACTCCGCCAGGTGACCCGCCATACTCTTGACAGTCAATCTTTTATGGCCCTGAACTTGTCAAGGTTAAAACAGCGGTTTATGTCACGTGAGAGCCAGCTTACAGAGAGCTAGGATAAACTCACCTATCTAGTTGTTGCTACTCTGCTATGTGGCCCGTCGTACTCTTAACAGTCAATCTTCTCTGAAGACCCTGAACTAGTTAAGGTTAAAATGACAGATTTATGTCACGAGAGAGCCAGCTTACGAGATGAAAGGCTATCATGCCAAGCTTCTTTGAAGCAAAAAATTGAGTTTTTCAAAACCAGTCTTTTTTGGTCGTGCCTTGCAAGTCGGCTTAACAAATATTTGAGATATACATGTTTATATTCTCTATTTCTGTTTTGCAGAAACTTTTTATGACCTTTCATCATGATTATGTGCAGATGATGAGTTTCCGGATCATATAGATCCGGGTTATATTGTTCCACATTGAGCTTACTGTGGCTATAAGCCGCCAAAGTAATCTTTTCAAAGATTGATCTGACCATGAGTCATTGGGTTATTCACTCGCCCTGGATTTTGACTATAAGTCGCCAGTATAAGCATGGATGGATCTCTTCAGATTATATGTCAAGACTCAGATAAAGGAGAGATATTGACAAGCAAAACATGCATCCGCAGCTTCATCAAGCACACAAAAAGGTTCAGCTGCTCGAGCACAAGTTGATAAAGACATGCACGAAGGCATGATAGGGCAGATAACTATTTTTTAACTAAGCTATTACAAGGCTACAGCTGAGCCCAAAAGTTTTTCAACTAAGTTTTTCCAGAGTCACATCACTCCTTTGAACCGACCTCAGAGCCGTCCGGGTTATGACCAACCGGGTTAATATCTTCATGGCGCCTTGCAGTTGAGGTTTCCGGGTCATCCCGTGCCGGCTCTTCGTCGCTTGCAATCTGGAGATTGTTCGACGTCCAGTCAATGCTAGTTAACGCCTCAAAGGTGGCTTCATCATTAAGGATAAGAGAAGGGTCAATGTCAGGGGCAAAAATGTGCTTACCCCTTTGAGGAGTTAATTCCACAATTTCATGCGAAGGCGGTTTGATACGAGCATTATTGATGTCGTAAGCCAGCTGATACTTGGTCAGGTCCAGCTCTTGCGCAAGTTGACATGCTAGAGGCCTTATCTCTTTGACACATCTGGCAAAGTCTGCTTCCTCGAAGACAAATCCATCATCGTTAAATTCTGGACACCCGCCAGCCATCTCTGTTGGGTCCATCTCTGATTGCCAAGATTTTGCCTGACTTAGGGCAGTAATGGCTCCTGAGCGGGCGGCTGACAGTTCCAGCTCCTCAATCTTCCCTGGCACCGTTGATAGATGATCCAGCACAGTCTTGATTTGTGTTGGAGGTTTCTTGCCGTTTGATATGGTTACAAGTGTTCGCAGGCTTCTAGCGTATAGTTTCTCCGTTAATGAATAGACAACTTTAAGCTTCAACAGCATATTTTGGCCAAGGTTGGCACTCCTGGTATCTATCATACAGTCACAGAACAAGTCAGGCGAGTTAGAAATCAAGTATTTTGAGTCGCCAGGAGGGGTAAAGCACTTTAAATAGTTTATGAAGTACGTCAATTGAGTACAAGTTTAAACTTACCAAAGATGGCGGCTGTCATTTGGGATATGTGCTGTCTTAAGCTAGCAAGCTCTTCAGTTACCGGCTTAAGCTGCTTTTCAGTGTCTTCCGCACGCTTCAGTAAGGCAGCCTTCTCAGATTCCAGAGTGGCTCTACCAGCATCAAAGTTGGATTTCAGTTTTTCTAAGTCCTCCAGAGAAGACTTCAGTTTTGACTCAGCCTTGGCTTGTCCATCTCGTGCTGTTTCCAAATCTTTCTTTAAACCGGCCATGTTTGACTCGCCCAGGCTTAAAGCTTCCTGCCATGGATTATATCTTACGTTGATTGAATCAGCATTGAAAGCATTTAAGTCCCAATCACATTGCAAGCAATATCCTTGGCACTTGGGGGCTAATGCATGATGATTTTTAAAGTCTATTCTACCAAGAAGAACCACTTCATCTTCTTCAAGATAAGCCGGCCCTTGGGGGCTACAGGCGATTCTTTACAAAGATATTATTTACAAGACCCGGCTCATCTTATCAAGATAAGCCGGCCCTTGGGGGCTACAGGCGATTCTTTAAAAAGTTATTATTTAAAAGACCCGGCCCATCTTATCAAGATAAGCCGGCCCTTGGGGGCTACATGAGTATGTATGTGTAAGACAGAGAGGGGTTAAGTTCATACCTCATACTTTTGCTTCATCATGTTTACTAAGCCGGCTTCCATGTCATGGCTTGTATGAAGGCGGCTTAGATAGCCCGCGTGCAACTCGCCCGCACTAAATTCCTCATAGCTTTGCAGATCCAGCTTTGTCTTGCCTTTCTCCAATAAAGGCGCATCTTCTTTAGTAGTGTGCTTAGCTAGCACAGTGGAGGCTCCTGGCGACTTATAACCCATACCAGTGATAGTAACATCATCAGTGCTCTTCGCAGAAGGGATTTCTTCAGTTGGTTTGATAAGATTGGGACTTGGCGGGTCATGGCTATCCGCCGGGTTAGTGTTAGTGTCCATGGCCTCAGAAGGTGCTGCATCAGTTTGAGGAGGCGGATCATTTTGTGGGTTGACAGGTTGTTCAAGACTCTGGATTGGGACCTCAAAGGTTTTAAACACCTCTTTCTCCGGCTCAAAGACCTCGGGAGCCTTGGAAGAGCCACCCACCTTTTGCTTTTTACCAGTTTTTGCCTTGCCCCTGTGACAAGAATATAAAAGCTTATGAGTATATGACATCAAGTTTTTGTCAACAAATGAAAACACCTACCCTGGGATAACAATGAAGGCAGGAAGTTGTGTCCTAGTTGAGTCGCCAGATGACGGAGGCGTTCCCTGATAGTTGGAGTCAGAAGGGTTAAGAGGTTGCCGCACGAGACCAGCTCGTGGAAGAGATAGAGTCGGGCTATGAGGCACCTCATTGTGATGTTTCTGAGGAGCCGGCATGTTGGATAAACCGGCCACGATATCTTCAGTACCGCCGCTCCGGGTCTGACGCCGGGACTCATGCTGCTGTTTCTTCAAAAGAAAGTTGGGGTCCAAATAAGCATGAGGGTGAGAAAATCTTACTTTCCGGATGACCCGCCATGTTTTCTTTCTTGGCAAGGGTTCTGAGTCGGAGGAGACAGGAATTACCTCTGCTTCATTGGCCTAGCTTGTTTCTACCTCGTCCTGAGAGGAATCAACATCAATAATTAAGTTGCATAAAAAGAAGACCAAGGGAGTCAAGTTCTACCTCTGATTCATCTAGCTGGAGTAGCTCTTCTGTTGTTTGTTTCTTTCGGCGAGCCGGACCAAGAGGCTTCACCGCTTTATTCTTCTTAGCTGGCGGGGCTGCATTTAGTTTCTTCTTCCAGAAGGTAGAGCCGGCCTATATACATACATACATTGGCAGTAATTTAAAAGGATGTGAAGCATACAAGATAGATAAGCAAGATAACGGTTTACTCGAAGTACTTACTGCAGGAGCCAGGTTAAGAATGCAGAAAGGATTCAACTCTGTTTTATTGCAGGCTTCTTGAGGCTCCCCAAGCAGTGACTTAACCATTTCATTAATCTCCTTATCAGTCAGAGGTTTTTGATTGTAGCGTTGCAGGTCCTTCACATCACCAGTATATTAGCACATTAAGCCGTTGCGCCGGCTCAGCGGTAAAATCCTCCATGCGACCCAACAACGAGTCAAGTCGACTCCGGTTAGCCGTTGGCTATTAAAGCCCTTATCTTTGAAAATATGTGTGCATAGTGAGCATGTTCTACAGTGGTTAATCGACCAGGAAGCTCGCTGCTGGTACTGAGCCGGTAGGGGCGATAACCAGGCAAAGGATTTTCTTCAGCCGGAGCAGTATTCTTGCAAGAGAACCAAGTGCAATTCCAGCCCTTGGGATGGCTGGGCAGTAGAGTGGAAGGAAAGGTTACATCTGTCCGCCTCTGGATGGAAACACCTCCAAGCTCAAGACTAGGTCCGTCTGTCATCTCAGTCTGATGATTGATATAAAAGAAATCTTTGAAGAGATCAACAGTGGGCTCCTCTTGCAGATACACTTCACAGAATACTTGAAATTGGCACAGATTGGAGACGGAGTTGGGACCGATATCCTGAGGATGAAGCTGGTAGAAATGCAGAGTGTCCCGGAATGTTTTTGACCCGGGTGGTGAAAAGCCATGGAGGAGGTGATCCGTGAAAATTACAATTTCACCCTCTCCGGGTTGAGGGATAGTCTCAGGACCAGGAACCCGCCAGTGGATAACTTCTTTAGCCAGCAAACCCCCCATGTCCACATACTCATTGAGCATGAGCTCTGAGACTTGGGAGGCTACCCAGTCACAAGATGTGGGAGCTTTATACATGATTCGCCGGGTTAAAAACTACGGACAAGGAATAAGAGTATGGCGGGTTAAATTATGAAAGTATGAGCTGGCATCATGCTGGCGGGTTGTATAAGCAGAGATTTGTTAAAACAATTGTTAAGTGTGGACAAACAGATTTTACAATCTACAACTATATTCATGGATCTACAAGCAGTTCAAAAATAAATATAATTGCTAAACCTAAAAGGCAGTGATGGAAGAGCTAGCAGGCCGTGTACTGATTCTGAAGAAGAAGCGATCTACTCAAGATACAAGATGAATGCTAAACTAGCTACCGCAGTATTTCTGTGGCGTTTTGGATTGGCTATAGGTTTTATTCAAAGGTATGAAGAACTACGATGAACGCCAACGAACTCTTATGAACATAGGTGACCTAATGCAGATCTGAGAAAGGAGGAAGGTGGAACCTAATGGCACTAGAGGAAAGCGGAGGTGTGCCGCTGAGTCTTGACGGCGACGGGATGATGCAGTGGCCCCGGCTGGGACTAGCTGGTGCAGCTCGACAGGGATGATGGAGCTTCAGTCGCGGTGGGCGTCGCAAGGAGGAAGAAGAAGTGGAGGCGACGGGGTGGAAAGTGAAAAAGGCAAGCCCCCCATGCCTATTTATAAGTAGAAAAGAGGGCACTATAACAGGCATATGCGAAAATCGAGGAGGCATAATAACTTCTACAATAAAAAGGGCGCCTTGCTTTTCGGGATGGTTGATTAGTACAAAAGATCCACTGACGTCATGAGGATTTTCTAAATTTTTGAAGATGAAGTCATCCTTTTATATGGCGGGTTATGAAGATCTATTCAAGGTCAAACATTTGGAAGAATCAAAGAAGACTCGCCAACCAGAGGCATTGAAGATTGACATGAACAAGTTCAAATCAATCCGGGGCCTAATGTTGGGGATATTACCCCACGGTATAACCCGCCCTAGAAGCCTACGTCCTGCTTCTAGTTGTATTGCTTGAATATCGATTACAAGGGAGCAATCATGCTTGACCTAGCTATCGATTCATTATCTCTTGACCCTAACCCGCTACCGGGCCTCGCCTTTATATACATAGGTCGAGTCTCTGGGGCTTACAAGAGTCCGGGCTGGATCACACAACATGACCAGCTCGGTTTCCAAGCCGCCTTGCCTTACCGGGCTAGTCACTATCGTGGCGGCTCACACCTTCCGGGTTTTGGTAAGCCACCGGGTCTTGGGCCTTCAACAAGCCCACCTTGTAAGCCGCCACCAATCTTCACGTCCCATCTTGGTTCTACCTGGGCCTTCAGCGCATTGAGTCGCCAATGGTGTGACCCGGCCCCTCCTAGGCGGGTCATACCTCGGGGTTATATCCCCAACATTAGGCCCCAGATTGATTTGAACCTGTTCATGTCAATCTTCACTGCTCCAAGTTGGCGATCCTTCCTTTCAAAGTTTAATACTGAACAAATCGTATAATCCGCCGTGACGTCATGCAAAGTAAATATAGAAAAAACACATGACATCACAACGGATCTTTTCACATTAATTAGTTGTCCGAGAATCAAGGCACCTTCAGTGTTTAGATAATCATGACATCTCCTCGATTCCCGCACCTGCCATTCCACTGTTTCACTTTTTCCTTATAAATAGGCTCGAGGGGGTTTCTTTTTCACTTCTACCCCCCTTTCGCTTCCACATATTCTTCCTCCTCGTGACCTCCGCTGCTAGAGCTCTGCCACTCCGGCCGACCTTCACTGGAGACTCCAACAAGGGCCGATGCATCAACCTGAACGAACCAAAAAACTACGGCGCACTCCCGCTCTTCATCAACTCCATCAGGTATTATTCTATCTTCTTCTCAGATCCACATTATAATGCCATCGAGTTCATCATCATTCCGTCAAGCTCCTCCAAGTTCATCCAATGTTACTTAGAAAACATAGTTTAATCTGTAGCCCAGGGGGAATAGAAGCGGTATTCGCCTTAGTTGTTATTTCAATCTCAGGTAGATCCCTTTTCTTTCACAATCAACATACAATTCCTCAGTTTTTCCATGGCCATACGTTTAGATTTAAATTTCTTCCTTTTTTCCTGAACTGCGGTAGATCTGCAATTGTAGCTGCCATTTGTGAAATCTGTTTTATCCACAGTTAGCGAAAATTTCAATAACCTTGCAACCTTTAGACAAATGATCCGCCATCCCTTACCCAGGCGACTTACAGCAGCAATTTTGCACTCTGCCAATACTTATCTGATTTTAATCATGAATCAGTAACCCGTCGTGATCTTTCTGGCTTATCCATGTAGTTTATAACCTTTTTCATAACCCACCATAATGATTGTCCCTTATAACCCGGACTTGTAACCCGCCAGTACATAGCTGGCTTATTTGGGCGGTTTATTCTTACTCATCATTGTGATGGATTTTGCACCTTATAACCAGTTATTAATCATTGGGCGGCTTAATGTAATAATATTAACCCATCAATTCTTTATTCTCAGGCATCCACTGCCAAACATGACTAAGACCACCACCTCTTGTGATGGGCTTGCTTCCACTGTCACTGAACAATCCCTCAATGAGTATGTTGAGATGGGCGTTTTGCCAGCAAAAAACGTCATCCAGTGGCGAGTTCCAAGGGTCAAAACTAAGCCTCAACCTAAAGAGGGTGAAGTTATAGTCTTTCCAGATCACCTCCTCCGTGGCTTCTCACCACCCGGCTCCAAATTCTTTCGGGATGTTCTGAACTTCTACAAGCTGCACCCCCAAGATATTGGCCCCAACTCTGTTTCCAATATATGCAACTTTCAAGTCTTCTGTGAGGTGTACCTTCAAGAGGAGCTCAGTGTTGACTTATTCAAAGAGTACTATTACCTGAACCGCCAGACCGAGCTGATAGACGGGCCTAGCCTTGAACTTGGCGGGATTTCTATCCAGAGCCAAAGAGACGCCATTTTCCCTGCAGCTGTACTACCAAGTCACCCCAAGGACTGGAATCAAACTTGGTTCTACTGCCAAGATACCTCTCCAGCTGATGAAAATCCTCTGCCGGGTTTCTGCCCCTTCCGGCTTAGCCCTAGGCATGAACTCCCTGACCGGATCACTGCTGCAGAACGGGCCAAGTACGCGCCTACCTTTTCAAAAATAAGGGCTTTATTAGCCAACGGCTTAACTGGAGTTGACCTGGTCCGCTGCTGGGTCACCTGGAGGATTTTGCCTTTGAGTTGCCGCAGCGGCTTAATGTACCAATTTACATGTGATGTAAAGGACCTGCAACGATACAGCCAAGTACGTCTTGAGGATCAGCAAATCAATGAAATGACCAAGACACTGCTCGGGGAGACCTTAGAAAGCTGCAGTAAAACGGGACTGAACCCTTTCTGTGCTCTTAATCCGGCTCCCGACGTAAGTATTTTAAGCCATTCTTTAACTCATTTATCATTCTCTCATAAACTGCATATCTTCTCATTGTCATTTATGCTCTCAGGCCGGCTCTTTTTTCTGGAACAAGAAACTGCAAGATAAGCCGGCCAAAAAGGTCAAAGTGAAATATCGAGCTCCAAAAAAGACCAAAGGAAAGAAACAGGATGCTGAAGACTTATTTGCCCTTGACAATGAGTCGGAGGTAGAACTCGATTCTCTTGGCTTTCTTTTTATGCAACTTATTGACGCTGACTCCTCTCAGGACGATGCGGAGACCAGCCATGCAGACGCAGCAGAGGTAACCATAATCTCCTCCGACTCAGCACCTTTGCCAAGACAAAAAACTCGGCGGGTCTCCCGAAAAGTAAGATTTTCTCATCCTCTTGCTTATCTGGACCCCAATTTTCTTTTGAAAAAACAGCAGCACGAGGCAAGGCATACAACCCGGAGCAGTGGTGGTGGAGACCTTGCAACCGGCTTACCCAACACGCCTGCCCCTCACAAACACCGTAATGAGGTGCCTCATGATCCATCTTTATCCTTTCCAAAGGCAGGTCTTATTCGCCAACCTCTTACTTATTCCAACTCAAATTACCAGGGAACACCTCACTCATCCTCTGGCGACTCTACTGGGACCCAGATGCCTGTCTTCAAGATTGCCCATGGGTAACTATTTTCATTTGTTGATCAATAGTTTGTTATGATATGCTCATGCTATTATATCTTTGTCACAGAGGCATAGCAAAGGCGGGCAAAAAATTGAAAGTGGGCGGTTCATCAAAGGATCCCAAAGTTGCTGAACCGGAGAAGCAAATGCTAGAAGCTTCAAAAGCTTCATCTCAAGATCCTGAAGACCTTGCTAATGATCCGCCACCACAAATTGATACCTCAGCCTTTGATCCAATGAACGTTGAGGTTGACCCGGCCATCACACATAACCCGCCAAGTCCTAAACCGCCCAGCCCTGCCAAGCTTACTAAAGAGGTCCCTCTGGACAAGACCACTGAAGATGTCATCATCACTGGCACAGGCTATACAGAATCGGGGAATCCTACTGTCTTGGCCAGACACAGCGCCAAAGAAGAGGCGCCAGCAGAAGACAAAGGCAAATCGAAACTGGATCTGGAGAGCTATGCTGGCTTCAGCTCAAGTGACATCCACACAGGATATCTAAACTGCCCCCATACCAGCCATGACCTGGAAGCTGGCTTAGTGAACCTTATGAAGGAACGCTATGAGGTATGTTGCTAACACCTTTCCATATGTATTCATATAGCCGCCAAGTCTAGAGGATAGGAAAAGGTTGAGTATGCTGTAGACTTAATAATAATCTTCAAACTGTAGCCTTTCAGGGCCGGCTTACCCTATCTGGATGAGCCGGGTCTCTCAGATATTAACCCTTGAATGAACTTTGTACATCTTTCCAACAATAATATCATAGTAACAAGCTAAGCCAGACAGATAATTAACTCTAAGATCCAAATATGTAGCCCCCAAGGGCCGGCTTAACTTAACAAGATGAGTCGGGACTTATAGTCACTATAGTTTAAAAAATTCCAATATGTAGCCCCCACGGGCCAGTTGAAACTGACAAGTTGAACCAGGTCATAATTTTTTTTGAAACGATGTGCATGAGCCCCCAAGTGCCAAGTATATTGCTGGCAATGTGCTCGGGACTTAGGAAATTACCCTGAATAACTTTAATGAATTCGTACTTTGAGCCGCCATTCCCAAACCTGCTGCAGGAAGCTTTGAATCCGAAGGAGTTGGAGCTAGGTGAGCTAGCAAAGAAAATTAAACATCAAGAGGCTGAGACTGTGAAAGCTGAGTCCAAATTCCAGTTTGCGTTGAAGGAGAACGAAGAACTCAAGGCTAAATTTTCTACCGAAAGAGCCTCCTTTGAAACCGAGAAGGCAGGCTTAGTCAAATGCGCCGAAGAAGCGGAAGCACAATTTAAGCCGGTTGCTGACGAGCTTGTCGGCTTAAAACAACATATCATCCACATGACAGCCGCCGTCTTTGGTAAGACTCATATGCACTTGAACATCTTTTTCGATATTGCTTTAAACCGCCTGGCCCTTCAACTTTTTAATCCTCTTATCACTTATGAACAGGCCCCAGAAGTGCTAGTCTTGGTGAAAATGTGCTGATGAAGCTCAAGGCAGTATATTCATTGACTGAGCAGCTATACGCTGGAACATTACAAAGCCTTGTGGCCTTATCAGGTGGGAAGAGACCTCCAACACTTCTCAAGACCGTGCTAGAGCAGTTCTCAACAGCACCGGCTCAAATCAAAGAGCGCCGTCTGTCAGCCACCCGAGCTGGAGCCATTGTCGCTCTAGGTCGAGCCAAAGCATGGCAAGCAGAACTTGACCCAGAAGAGATAGCCACCGGATGCCCCGAATATAAAGATGACGGGTCAAGTTTTGAAGAACAAGATTTTAACAAGTGCGTTAGGGAGATGCGTCCCGTGGCGTGCAAACTTATTGAAGAACTGAATCTGAAGCACTACACTCCGGCTTATGATGATCAGAAGAACAAAATTAAGCCGCCCACCCATGAAGTGATGAATCTTATTCCCCCCAGGCGTAAGCACCTCTTTGCCCCTGACCTTGACTCTGCTCTAATTATAAATGATGAAGCCATATTCGAGGCCTTAACCGGCATCGACTAGATGTCACCTGACCTTCAGATGGCCGAAGAAGAAGAAGAGCCGGTGCAGGATGACCCGGAGTCGTCAACTCACCAAGAAGGAAACTGATTCATAGTAATGATGGTCCAGGCGGCTTTCAGGCCAGGGTTTAAGACTTCAGCTTCAGAAAACACTTTGTTTCAACCTTGTGGGCTCGTGAAAGCCTTGTAATAGGCTAGTTTAAAACAATGATCTGCCATGTCATGCCTTCGTGCATGTTAACCTTTGACTTTTGAGCCGCCGATTTAATCTATATGACCTGCCTGATGCAATCGCACATACGGGCCATACCAGTACTCGTATTTCCATTTAAAATTTTGCATGTCCTGCAGAAAGGTTAAACAACATATGCCCTGGCGACTTAACGTCAACAGCCAGGGCGGGTAACAACCCAAACATAATATAGTCTTATACAATTACTGAAAAGACTATAATCAAGGCCATTCAAGCCGAAACATACTAGCGACTTAAAGTAGAAAACCAGGGCGGGTTATCAAACCTCGAATATTCATAATTGAAAACATACCTATAGATTTGGACCATACTAATGTCTTAAACATCAATATCCAGAGCGGGGGACAGCCAAAAGTCGTGTAATCACATGACCTCAATTATTCAAACCAAAGCCTACTGGCGACTTAAAGTCCATAGCCAGGGCGGATTACCAAACCCAAAAATACTCAAATATGAGGCATACCATCGGAGCTTTATGATCCAGATTGTCAAAATTCTCTTAACAGAAAAAATCTTTAGAAAAAACAAATTCAAAGGACTCGAAAAGAAAACATTTAAAAATTCTCAAATAATTGCCTGGCCGGCTTACCAAACCACGACCAAACAAGTAGGCTCACAGAGCCATGTGCTTTCAAGGGCCGCACAGCCTTTGAGTTAATACTAGCTCACTGTAAGCCGACTCTCACGTGACACAAGCCGCCGTTTTAACCTTAATGAGTTCAGGGTCTTGAAAAACGTTGACTGTTAAGAGTTCGGCGGGTCACCTGGTGGAGTAGCAAGTTGCAAACAGGTAGGATAACTCATAATTTGGCCTGGTCAAGAGGGTATGGAAGCTAAACCCGGTGGGTTGGAAGCCCCCAAGTGACCTTATGACCAAATAATAAAGACTCAGATACACATAAATGAAACGACAGAGGCCCTGAATTTTTCAGGGATGCCGCTTTATTATATTGATCATAAAATATATATACACTGACAAATGTATGTACAAAGACAAGAGCCATTGGCTCAGGTGTAATAAGGCCGAAGATGAGCAATATTCCAGGGCCGGCGGGTCTCCTCTTCTGACTTGCGTGAATCCTTGTGTTCTTGTATATCCATGAGGTAATAAGACCCGTTATTCAGGTTTTTGCTGACCACAAAGGGTCCTTCCCAAGGTGGGGATAACTTGTGCATATCTATTTGATCTTGGATCAGCCGGAGCACCAAGTCACCTTCTTGAAATGCCCGGGTTTTAACTCTGCGGCTATGATAGCGACGCAGGTCTTGTTGATATATTGCCGAACGAGCCGCCGCAAGGTCACGCTCCTCATCCAAAGCATCGAGTGCATTTTGACGTGCTATCTCATTATCAGCTTCAACATAAGCCGCCACGCGGGGCGAGTCATGACGGATATCACTTGGAAGAACCGCCTTTGCGCCGTAGACCATAAAGAAAGGCGTATAGCCTATTGACCTGTTAGGGGTGATATTGATACCCCAGAGTACTGAAGGTAACTCCTCAACCCAACAACCCGGCGTTCGCTTCAAAGGAACCATAAGCCGGGGTTTTATGCCTCTCAAAATTTCTTGGTTAGCCCTCTCAGCTTGACCATTAGACCACAGATGAGCCACAGAAGAAACATCAAGATGAATATGCTCTCGTTGATAGAACTCCTTCATAACACCCTTAGACAAATTAGTGCCATTATTAGTGATGATACTATGAGGGTTACCAAAATGGAAGATTAGTTTTTTAACAAACTGGACTGCAGTCGCCGCATCACACTTGCTGACCGGCTCTGCTTCAATCCACTTGGTAAATTTGTCAACCGCCACCAAGAGGTGGGTTTTCTTATCCTTAGACCTCTTTAAGGGTCCAACCATATCAAGCCCCCAGACTGCAAACGGCCAAGTAATTGGAATCATCCTCAATTCTTGAGCCGGCAGATGAGCCTGTCGAGAAAATTTCTGACATCCATCACACTTACTGACGATTTCCTCTGCATCAGCGTGAGCCGTCAACCAATAAAACCCATGACAAAAAGCTTTAGCCACTAAGGACTTAGAGCCAGCATTATGCCCACAATCATATTCATGGATTTCTCATAAGATCTCACGACCCACTTTAGGAGAAACACAACATTGGAACACGCCTGTCACACTGCATCGGTGTAACTTGCCATTAACAATAGTCATAGATTTAGATCGCCTGGTGATTTGCCTTGCAAAAGTTTCATCCTCAGGTAACTCGCCCCGGGTCATATAAGCCAAGTAAGGAAGTGTCCAATCAGGAATAGCATGGAGAGCCGCCACCAATTGCGCCTCCGGGTCAGGAATGGCAAGATCCTCTTCTGATGGTAACTTGACTGAGGGATTATGCAATACATCAAGAAACACATTAGGAGGTACCGGCTTACATTGAGACCCAAGCCGGCTCAAGGCATCGGGCGCCTCATTCTTCCTTCGATCAAGGTGCTTCACCTGATAACCCTTGAAATGACCAGCAATATTATCAACCGCCCGGCGATAAGCCGCCATGAGTGGGTCTTTGGAATCCCATGTACCTGAAACTTGCTGAGCCACAAGGTCTGAGTCGCCAAAACACCTGACCCTGCTCAAATTCATTTCCTTGGCCATACGAAGGCCGTGGAGTAAAGCCTCATATTCAACTGCATTGTTAGTACAAGGAAACATCAACCTTAACACATAACAAAATTTGTCACCTCATGGGGAAGTCAAAATAACTCCAGCCCCCGAGCCTTCCAGCTGCCTGAACCCATCAAAGTGGATCATCCAATATGTGTTATCAGGCTTCTCCTCAGGCATGTGTAATTCTGTCCAGTCATTGATGAAATCCACCAGAGCCTGAGACTTGATAGCTATTCTTGGCACATATTTCAAACCATGAGGTCCAAGTTCTATTGCCTAGCAACCCGGCCTGTGGCTTCCCTGTTTTGAATAATATCTCCTAAGGGAGCAGAGCTGACCACCGTAATAGGATGACCAAGAAAATAATGCTTCAGCTTACGACTCGCCATGAACACTCCATATACCAATTTCTGCCAATGCGGATATCGTTGCTTGGACTCAATCAACACCTCACTGACATAATAAGCCGGCCTCTGGACTGGGTACTCCTTACCCATCTCCTTGCGCTCCACCACAATTGCCACGCTGATAGCCTTACTATTAGCTGCCACATACAGAAGCAAAGGTTCTTTCTCAATGGGAGCCGCAAGGATGGGCGGCTCAGCTTACTGCTTTTTAAGCGCCTCAAATGCCTTATCAGCAGCGTCACTCCAGACAAAATGATCTGTTTTCTTCATCATCTGGTATAAGGGAATAGCCTTCTCCCCCAGGCGACTTATGAACCAGCTTAGAGCCGCGATACGGCCCGCCAGGCGCTGGACGTCATTAACACACGCCGGCTTAGCCAATGAAGTAATAGCCTTAATCTTCTCCGGGTTAGCTTCAATACCTCTCTCTAAAACCAAAAACCCCAAGAGCTTGCCTGCAGGCACACCAAAAACACATTTGGCCAGGTTAAGCATCATCTTATAGACCCGGAGATTATCAAAAGTCTCTCTTATATCATCCAAGAGCGTCTCCTTTTTCCTAGATTTAACCACAATATCATCCACATAAGAATGCACATTGCGACCAATTTGACTGTGAAAGCAATTTTGAACACAGCGTTGATAAGTTGCCTGGGCACTCTTAAGCCCAAAAGGCATAGAGACATAGCAAAAAGCTCCAAAAGGGGTGATAAAAGACGTCTTCTCTTGGTCTTTAACTGCCATCTTGATCTGATGATAACCAGAATAAGCATCCAGGAAACATAAACTCTCACAACCCACCGTGGCATCAATAATCTGGTCAATACGGGGAAGAGCAAAAGGATCAGCTGGACAAGCTTTGTTAAGATCTGTGTAGTCAACACACATACGCCAAGTGCCATTCTTCTTAAGCACCAGCACCGGGTTAGCCAACCACTCCGGATGAAAAACTTCCATGATAAACCCAGCCGCCAAGAGCCGGGCCACCTCTTCACCAATGGCCTTACGTCGTTCTTCATTGAAATGACGAAGAAACTGCTTGACCGACTTAAATTTAGGATCCACATTAAGAGTGTGCTCATCGAATTCTCTCGGTACTCCCGGCATGTCAGAAGGTTTCCATGCAAAGATGTCCTGATTCTCACGGATGAACTCGATGAGCGCGCTTTCCTATTTAGGATCCATATTAGCCCCCACTGTGTACTGCTGAGATGAGTCGCTAGGGACAAAGTCGATTTGCTTAGTATCGTTAGCCGACTTAAACTTCAACAAAGGATCTTGCTCAGTGGTGGGCTTCTTCAAAGGGGCCATATCCGCCGGGTCAACATTATCCTTATAAAATTTAAGCTCCTCAGTAGCACAAGCTGACTCAGCATAGGCAGCATCTCCTTCTTCACATTCCAAAGCAATCTTTCGATCACCATGGATTGTAATAGTACCCTTATGTCCTAGCATCTTAAGCTGTAAATAAACATAACAAGGCCGTGCCATAAATTTGGCGTAAGCCAGCCGTCCGAACAAGGTATGATAAGGGCTCTTGATTTTGACCACTTCAAACCATAACGTCTCTGCTCTGTAGTCATAGTCATCGCCAAAAGCCACCTCCAAGGCAATCTTACCAACTGGATATGCCGACTTACCAGGTACCACACCATGAAAAACTGTAGAAGACGGCTTAAGCTCCTTATCAGTTAAATTCATCCGACAAAAGGTATCATAGTAAAGGATATTAATACTGCTGCCACCATCAATGAGCACTTTAGTGAATTTATGACCCCCAACCTGAGGGGCTACCACCAATGCTAGTTGACCCGGATTGTCAACCCGGGGCGGGTGATCCTCTTGACTCCATGTGATTGGCTACTCTGACCACTGCAAGTATTGAGGTGCTGCCGGCTCAATTGTACTGACCGCGCGTTTATGAACCTTCTGATCTCGCTTGCAAAGACTTGTGGTGAAAACATGATATTGGCCACCTTTAAGCTGCTTTGGATTACTCTGGTATCCTGACTAATGCTGCTGGTTACCCTAACCAGACTATTGGTTATATCCACCCTGGTTACCCTGTCCTTGATACCCAGAAGTTGAGCCGCCACCACCAAAGCCGGGCCCCTGTGAGCCAGATCCTGACCTACCAGGAGGGCCGTTATTGTTGCCATGATTCTGACTAAAGTTTGAATTCCTGTATTTTTTCATGATAAAACAGTCCTTCCAAGCATGAGCTGCCGGTTTATTGGGTCGACTGTGTTTCGGGCAAGGTTCATTCATCATCGCCTCAATATTAAATTTTGGCCCCCCAAAGGCCTGCTTACCATTGCCAGTATGGCGCTGGTTTTTATACCTAGTGTTGGTGTTAGCTACAAGATCTGACCCGCCATCGGGGTGCCTGCGCTCACCACCGTTACCCTGGTTGTGACCATTATGCTCTGTCACGTTCTGCTGGTGACCCTTACCATTACCACTCTTCTTTCCCTTGCTGGATTTTTCGTCATTAGATCCAGGATCTTTAGTGGTGTCTAAGTCGGCATACTTGATGAGAGCCGCCATGAGCTCTCCCATATCGTTGCAATGACGCTTAAGCCGCCCAAGCTTCTGCTTAAGAGGGGTAAAATGACAATTCTTCTCCAAGACCAGAACAGCTGAACCTGCCGCAATGCTATCTAAAGAATGGATAATAGCTGAGACCCGGTGAACCCAATGGTGTACTAACTCATCCTCCCGCTGCACATAGTTATCCAGATCAATAATCGTTGGAGGCTGCTTACACATTCCCATGAAGTTCTGAATGAAGCGCGCCTTCAACTCAGCCCATGAATTGATGGAATTGGTGGGTAATCCTTTCAACCAGGTTCGAGCCGGTCCATCCAACATCATGGTGAAGTACTTGGCACATACAACATCATTAACATCTAGCATCTCCATAGCTAGCTCATAGCTCTTAATCCAAGCCTCAGGTGGAAGATCAGCTGTGTAATTAGGCACCTTACAAGGGCCCTTAAAATCCTTGGGCAAATGTTAGTTGCATAGAGCCGGCACTAGACAAGGCACACCAACTATCCTGGAATTCATCCCAGCTGTAACAGTTGCCGAAGGGTGTACTAGAGACTGCTGATGAGCCCCCAATTGAGCCGACAATTCCGCCTCCCGACGGGCCCTAGCCTGATCCACAAGGTCCTGAGCAATATTATCATCACGGGGCGGGTTATGTCCACGGGGTGAGTCATCAATGCGGGGCAGGTTACGACGCTGTTCGCTACTAGAAACCGCTGGTGACTCAATGCGTCGGCTGTAACTTCAACTTGGGCGGGGAGTTGAATGAACACGCTCACGACTGTACGAATAAGCCGCCTGTTGTGCCACAGCCGTTGAAGAAGTTCCACAGCATTCTGGGTCTCTATCACTGCTGGAGACTCACCTTCGATCGGTATAGCCGCCAGCCGTGTAGCCGCTGCTATCATGTTATCCACCGGGTTAGAATAATGGCCAGAGGGTGTTGGAATCCGTTGAGATGGGGTCGGATCCCTATGAAGCGGGTCTGGCACACGAGGATGGGCCATCGCCCCTGTCCCTAGTGCCTCAGCAGCCCGGGTTACAATGGGCAGGTTACTCGTCCCTGCCCCGGGTGTGTTAAAAAGATTTCACCCCTCAAACTGCGAAGGCAGGCGGCTCTGGTGCCTTCTTCGAAGAACATCATTGGACGCATTCTGATCTTGATTTAGGCGGAAAGCTTCTGCCCTTATCCGTTGTGACTTGGCGTCCATCGAAGCTCGCTCTGTCGCCATCCCGGCGTTCTCTGCATTAAGATCCTCTTGGGCCTTGGCCACCTCATCTCTCACCTTTGCAACTTCTACATTATGCTGTACTTGATTCGCTGGAGTCACCTCCGTAGCTAACAGAGTTGTTAGGGTGCCCAAGAGCTCAGATAAAACCTAAGCCGGCAGCCGAACTGAGCCGCCCGCCCCAGCTGCCGCAGCAGCCGTTGACCCAGATGTCATGGCAGCAGCTGTTGATGAGTTTACCACTGGTTGCGTACCGGCCATAAAAATAGCCGCCCTACTCGGTGGATCATAAGGGTCCAGAATACTGTCACCATCGGAATAGCCCCAAGCCCGCCTTCCTGAAGCTGATAGATTGATTTGG
Organism: Thinopyrum elongatum; assembly: GCA_011799875.1. Lineage (NCBI taxonomy): Eukaryota > Viridiplantae > Streptophyta > Magnoliopsida > Poales > Poaceae > Thinopyrum > Thinopyrum elongatum. The sequence goes on from CM022301.1 coordinate 471,919,074, forward strand.
TTTCTCCGGTTGATGACTCATCACCTGAATAGATGGCCGTCTCACCACCAGATACAGAACCTTCCTCAAGATCCGCCCCATTAACAAAGCCAACAAAGATGTGCCTCCGGCCGGGTTGAACCCTGGCGGGTCGCACGCGCTGAGCCGTTTCAACGATGTCAGTGCAGGTGTCCGGCTCAGGCTCTGACTCGCCGATCTTGCCGATGAAGACGTGAATTCCGCCAAAGGGGACCCGGTACCCGTACTCGATAGAGTCGGCCTCGGGGCCCCAGCCAGCGTCGTCGATGTAGATCTTGCCGCGGCGACTCTTAGTCATCCGGCCTACGGTGTATCCTTCAATCCCTACAAAGTTGCCCTTCAAGAACTCGGAACCACCGTGCTTTGGCCCCACAGTGGGCGCCAACTGTCATGGATTTAACACGGCAGATGCCCTTGTGAAAGGACTTAGGTGTGGAGCCATCGCAATGTAGGTTAGCTCGAAGGGGTTGAACGGGACAAAGGACACAGAGGTTTACCCAGGTTCGGCCCCTCTCAACGAGGTAAAAGCCTACGTCCTGCTTCTAGTTGTATTGCTTGAATATCAATTACAAGGGAGAAATCACACTTGACCTAGCTATCGATTCGTTGTCTCTTGACCCTAACCTGCCGCCGGGCCTCGCCTTTATATACACAGGTCGAGGTTCCGGGACTTACAAGAGTCCGGGCCGGATCACACAACATGATCAGCTTGGTTTTCAAGCCGCCTTGCCTTACCGGGCAAGTCACTATCGTGGCGGCTCACACCTTCCGGGTTTTGGTAAGCCGCCGGGTCTTGGGCCTTCAACAAGCTCACCTTGTAAGCCGCCACCAATCTTCACGTCCCATATTGGTTCTACCTGGCCCTTCGGCGCATTGAGTCACCAACGGTGTGACCTGGCCCCTCCTGGGCGGGTCATATCTCGGGGTTATATCCCCAACCCAAGGCGACCTAGAGCCAGGATCGGTTACGAAGTATAACCCGACCCGGACTCTTGTAAGCCCAGGGCCTCAACCTGTGTATATAAAGGCGAGTCCCCGCGGCGGGTAAACTTAGGTTACAGTCAATCGATAGCCAGGTTAAGCAAATCCGCTCCCTTGTAATCGATACTCAAGCAATATAACACAAAGCAGGACGTAGGCTTTTACCTCGATCGTGAGGGGCCGAACCTGGATAAATTCGTAACAGATCAACTCGTAACCAATCCACTACCATACTTTTTCGCAATTTTTATTTGGGTATAACTACTTGGTTTAGATTTGTGCTTGATACTATTACCGGAGGAAATTTCTTGAGTAGTCATCCTATGGATGCTTTCAATGCTATGGGAAATTTAGTGGGATCACCACCTATCACTATTAATGAAACAACTTTAACTCTGGAACATGTTATGCAAAGATTAGATGCTATTGAGAATAAAATGCCCACCATAGAGCATATTGAAATTCTAGATAAGAAGATTCATAATCATGTCACTCAATTTGGATCATAGGTAGAGATTACTCTTAAGATGTTAAAAGAGAAGGAACCGATAATTAATGAAAGGGTGGAGCAAAGTCCCGCTAGAATTGATAAGTTGTAAGAAATAGTAATTGGGTTCTGCTTTTTCTTCCGTCAAAACTATTGAAAAAACTCCTCCTAGCAAGAATTGCAAGTTTGTGTATGTTCCAAGGGACAAGGGTGCCACATGTAGTAATGGAACTGAAGATCTTAAAATGATTAGTGTTCACCCCAGATTTGTTGATTTGATTAAGGAACCAATCTATGGGAATAAATTCCTCAACTTTGTTCCTAGGAATGTGATTTTTAAGAATATGTATGCTACGATTCCTAGGGAATATGGTTGTGTGATTGAGGAGTTGGGAACTAGGGATGATAACACTTGAAACTATGCTTTATGCCTAGCTATGGGCGTAAAACAATATCGCTCGTTGGGAGGCAACCCAATAGTTATCTTATTTTTCTTAATTTTTCTGGTTCTTTTTGTGCACACAATCATGCTACTGTTATAGTTGTGTTTTTGTGTTTTAAATTAGTGTTTGTGCCAAGTAAAGCCTTTGGGAAGATTTGGATGATAGTTGATTTGATTCTGTGAAAAAACAGAAACTTTTGAGCCCAGTTATGGAATTTTGTAAATTCACAGAAACGTGTAAATATTCTGAATGTTTTACACCTTATTGATATAAAAATTGCCCACGTTGTCCTAATTTTTCAGAAATTTTGGAGTTACAGAAGTATGAATAATATTCAGATTGCTACAGACTGTTCTGTTTTTGACAGATTCTGTTTTTTGATGCATTGTTTTGCTTGTTTTGATGGAACTATGGATTGTATCGGGGGTATAAGTCATGGAGAAGTTAGAATACAGTGGGTATAATGCAAAAATAAAATATGAATGGGTTTGCTACAGTACCTAAAGTAGTGATTTATTTTATTATACTAACGGATCTCACGAAGGTTTTGTTGAGTTTTGTGTGCTGATGTTTTTCAAGTTTTGAGTGAGATCACGATGGATGAAGGAATAAGTAGTGGCAAGAGCATAAGATTGGGGATGGCCGAGGCACCCCAAGGTAATATTCAAGGACTCCCAAGCAACTAAGCTTGGGGATGCCCCGGAAGGCATCCCATCTTTATTCTAATGACCATCGGTAATATTACTTGGAGCTATATTTTTATTCATCACATGATATGAGTTTTGCTTGGACCATCGTGTATTATATGAGTCTTTACTTTGTTTGCTTTTTAGTTTGTCACAATCATCTTTGCTGGACACACCTATTTTGAGAGAGACACACATTTATCATGATTTGTTAGAATACTCTACGTGCTTCACTTATATATTTTGAGCTAGGCGGTTGCTCTAGTGTTTCACTTAAACCTTTTTGAGAACGGCGGTGATTATATTTTGAAGAAATACATGCACTCTCATGCTTCACTTATATTATTTTGAGAGTTGATAAGATTATATTTTGAAGAAATATTTGCACTCTCATGCTTCACTTATATCTTTTTGAGAGTTGATAATGGTAATGGCAATTTGCACAAGCTATGCATTTAGTCCCAATGTGATAAATAACCAAGAAGGATATAATAAAAACTTTCATGAAGATCATTGGATATGATAAGTTTGATTCCTTCCAATAGTTTTGCGATATTGAGATGATAATATGTGAGTCATGTTAGTAGGTAATTGTGGTTTAGTAAGAATATTGGTGTTAAGGTTTGTGATTCCCTATGCATGCACGTTAAGTCGATAGTTATGCAACGAAGTTATATCCTACTTGTGGTGCATTATTCAGTGTTAGTTATGCTCAATGAATGTGTATGACCGTCTTTGTTTTTTGGCCGGTCGCTTCTCAACCTTTTTGCTAGCCTTCATTGGTACTAAGCGGGAATACTACTTGCGCATCCAAACTCTTCAACCCAAAGTTGTGCCAAATGAGTCCACCATACCTACCTATATGCAGTATTTACATGCCGTCCCAAGTAAATTTGCATGTTCCAATTCTAATTATTCGAAAAAAAATCCGTTTTGTGTGCCCGTACCGGTCATGTGGTGGCAGGGGGTGGCCGATATCTTTCATGCTAGGCGGGTTATTCTCACGATGAGTGTTTATTCACTTGTCATTGCACGAGAAAATGACAGGTAATATGAATGCCCAATCCCACAATGAATCAAAAATAATAATAATAAAATTCCTTGGAAAGTGAAAAGTTGGAGGGCCCCCGTGGATACGGCTAGCTGATGACCCACAAGTATAGGCGACCAATCGCAGTCCTTTTGATAAGTAAGAGTGTCGAACCCAACGAGGAGTAGAAGGAAATGACAAGTGGTTTTCAGCAAGGTATTTTCTGCAGGCACTAAAACTATCGATAACAGATAGTTTGATGATAAGATAATTCGTAACGGGTAACAAGTAACAAGTAACAAGTCTAACAAAGGTGCAGCAAGGTGGCCTAATCCTTTTTGTAGCAAAGGATAAGCCTGGACGAACTCTTATATAAAGCAAAGCGCTCCCGAGGACAAATGGGAATTACTGTCAAGTTAGTTTTCATCAAGCTCATATGATTCACGTTTGTTACTTTGATAATTTGATATGTGGGTGGACCGGTGCTTGGGTGCTATCCTTACTTGGAAAAGCCTCCCACTTATGATTAACCCCTCTCGCAAGAATCCGCAACTATGAAAGAAGAATTAAGATAAATCTAACCATAGCATGAAACATGTGGATCCAAATCAGCCCTTGTGAAGCAACGCATAAACTAGGGTTTAAGCTTCTGTCACTCTAGCAACCCATCTGTCGGTGTTCTGGGAACCAGGGTACCCAGACTTGCCTGCCTGCGGCCCACGGCGTGGCTCCATCGACGGCCTGGTACGGCCCATCTACACCACCTTCAAGGAAAGACCCTCGCGAGGGGCCAAGCCTCGCGAGGCGGGCGACATCAAGACCTCCGGAGGGAGCGGTCTCCTTAGGCTGGCTCCTGAGGAGTGGAGATTTCTATGTAGGTTCCCACCTCATGAGGTTGAGGTGTCACAAGCCATGACGACCAAGGCCAGGCAGGCACCAGCGGGAACAGAGCAGCAGGTTTCCTCTTTGGTCCTAAGGAGGCAAGCGCAGGCGCGGGGTCCCGAGGAATCACCCAAAGGTTTCCGTTCCCGTGCAATGAGTCCAAGACCGCCAGGGCGGCAGGACGGATGTTATCGCCGAGCCCACCGCCACGTCATGACCAGAAGCTTTGCAGGCGAAGACCACCTTTCGTCAGGATAAGATGTACTACTTGTCCCATTTCAAACTCGCCGTTGTGGAATCCCTTCCCGCCTTCGTTTTCGGGGAAGAGGACCAAGGCCACTATAAATAGGTTAGCCACCACCATAGAGGGGGATCGGACCCAGGGCAACTCACCCTCGCCAGAGCAAGCCTCGCGAGCTTGTTCATCCTCTGTACTAGTTTATCCTCAGCCCCTCGTGAGGCTAATCTACCACAAGCAGGAGTAGGGTATTACACCGCAAGGTGGCCCGAACCTGGGTAACTGCCGTGTCCATCTTCTTCCCAGTTCTTCGAGCTAGGCTATAGGGCGGTGCGTTCGGTTGGATGGTTAGGTTGAGTCCTTCGCATACGCCCCAGAGTTCGAACCTCCTTTGGGCCTGCGGAGCCCTGAATCTGACATTTGGCGCGCCAGGTAGGGGCGTGTCGAAGATCCGCTCTTCCAACAGCCACGCTCCTCCAGCGCTGCGCGACTTCCATGGCAGGTGCCGCTGCACACGCCGGGTCGCCAGGCGCGTTCGGGGGCGTCGCTGTCCTTCGAGCCTTCTCCCCCGCCTTGCGGCAGGTGCGGTGGCCGCCGAAGTTCAGGCCGGAGCTGCCGCAGCGGTATGATGGCGCCGGGAACCCCGCGGACTTCCTTTGCCTGTACGAGTTGACCGTTGAGGCGGTGGGCGGCGGCAAGAAGGTCATGGCAAACTGGCTTCTCGTGACTCTTCTGGGTGTGCTGCGTGCCTGGATGCTTAGCCTGCCGGAGTTGTCGGTGGCCTCCTGGGAGGATCTGCGTAGTTAGTTCATCACGTGCTTCGCGGCACCGGCGCCCCATGCCGTCGCAGCCATCCTCGGTGGGTCACAAGCGCCAACCTCAGGCCGCCACGCCAAGCACTTCTTCCGGCAATTAGGGGCCACCCAGCCGCGGCAGGGGGCTCCTATGGGCCGGTTGGCGCCTGAGACCGACATTACCTTCGACTCCAGGGACCACACCAAGACCACAGTCGGCGCGGGCATGCTTCCCTTATTGTGCACGCCCACCATCAGCGGCATCGCAATCACCCGAACCCTCATCGATGGCGGCGCTGGCTTCAGCAACCTCTCCATGGAAGCCTTCAACCTGCTCTAGGTGCCTTACGACCGACTTGCCCCCACCAGGCCCTTCTCCGGGGTGCTCGACAGCTCCATCGCCCCCCTGGGGCAGATTCACCTCCCCGTCACCTTCGGCACGCGCATCAACTACCGCACCGAGCTCATCGACTTCGACATCGCCCAAATCGGCCTCCCATACAATGCCATCCTCGGGTACCCGGCCCTCGCCAAGTTCATGGCAGCGACGCACCCCGGCTACAATGTCATTAAAAAGCCAGGGAGCAGCGGCGTTCTTACCGTGGTGGGAGACACCAAGGATGCCCTCCTGGCCCTCAACCTCACTTTCAAGGCAGCGGCGGCCGTGTGACCGGAGGCGGAGAGCGCTCCGGAGGTCCCGGAGGCCGCACCCGCGAAGAAGGAGCCTCTGTTCTCTTAGGACCGGGCTGAGACGAAGCAGGTGCGCGTCGACGATGGGGGCTCAAGCCTCACCTTCATCATAGGTGCTGGTCTCCCACCAGACCAGGAAGAAGCGCTGGTCGGTTTCCTCCGCACGAACAAGGATGTGTTTGCATGGGAGGCAACGGACCTGGTTGGCGTCCCACGGGACGTAATTGAGCAACACTTGATGGTGTGCCCCGGCGCGTGCCCGGTGAAGCAAAAGGCGCGGCGGCAAGCCCCGAAGAAGTAGTCGTTCATCATCCAGGAGGTCCGCAAGCTGCAAGAAGCCGGCGTCATCCGGGAAGTACGGCACCTGGATTGGCTGGCCAACCCAGTCATCGTCCCCAAGAAGGAGGGAAAGGAGCGCATGTGCGTCGACTTCACGAGCCTCAACAAAGCTTGCCCTCGAGACCCTTTCCCTCTTTTGCACATCGACCAGATCGTTGACTCCACCACTGAGTGCGACCTGCTGTGTTTTCTGGACGCCTTCTCGGGCTACCACCAGATCAAGATGGCGGTGCAAGACATCGAGAAGACGGCTTTCCTCTCCCCGTGCGGGGTGTACTGTTACACCTGCATGCCGTTCGGTTTGCGCAATGCCGGCGCGACTTTCCAGCGATTGATGCACAGCGCCTTGGGCAGGCAGCTCAGGAGGAATGCCAAGGCATACGTCAACGACATAGTGGTCAAGTCGCGGGAAGCAAAAACCATCATCGAAGACCTGGAAGAAACATTTTCCAACTTACGCGCAGTAAACCTGTGCCTCAACCCAGAGAAGTGTGTGTTTGGCATTCCATCTTGCAAGTTGTTGGGTTTCTTGGTGTCGCATAGAGGGATCGAGGCTAACCCAGAGAAGATCAAGGCGATAGAGAGGATGAGCCCGCCGCAGACCCTCAAAGAAATGCAGAAGCTCGCGGGTTGCGTGACCTCGCTGGGGCATTTCATCTCCAAGCTCGGCGAGCGCGCCCTCCCATTTTCAAGCTGATGAAGAAGAAGGGCCCGTTCGAGTGGACTCCGGAGGCCGAGGAGGCCTTCCAAGACCTCAAGAGGTATCTCACCAGCCCTCCGGTGATGGTGGCACCTCGACCCCTTGAGCCCTTGGTGCTTTACCTGGCCGCCACACACCACTCGGCGAGCGCGGCACTCGTGGCAGTCCAGGAAGAGCACGCGGGCGCAGGTGCGTGGCGCAGTACACTGTGTTCGGCCACGACATCGCCACCTTAGGGCGGCGCTCCTGAGGCATTGGTCACCCCGGCAGAGGGCAGGGCTCCTGAGGCCCCCGCGCCTTGCGTGGGGCTGGACGCCGTCGGTGCCCCCTCTTTGGTCGAGCACCCTGTGTATTTTGTCAGCACGGTGTTACGCGACGCGCGCGTGCACTACCCCATGCCGCAGAAGCTTCTGCTCGCCTTGTCGCCTCCAGGAAGCTACGCCACTACTTCCAAGGCCACCCCATCAGGGTTGTGTCTGCGTTCCCCGTGGAGAGGGTACTCCAGAGCCCAAACGCTGCAGGCAGGGTTGCTGAATGGAACATCGAGCTGCAGGCGTACCAGCTGGAGTTCAGCACCACTAGGGTCATCAAGGGCGCGGCCCTCGCTGACTTTGTGGCAGAATGGACTGACGCCCCCGACCGAGGGGTTGGTGAAAACTGCTCCCTCGTGCCCAGAGACGAGGCGCCTGATGGCTGGGTCATGTACTTCGACAGCGCATTCGCACACCAGGGCGCGGGGGCTCGAGCCGTGCTCGTCTCGCCTACTCAGGACAAGCTCTACTATGCTGTGCAGCTCTGCTTCCAGCACGGCGAGAAGGTCTCCAACAACATCGCGGAGTACGAAGGCCAGATCACAGGCCTCCGGGCCGCGGCGGGCCTGGGGATCAAGCGCCTCACCATCAAGGGCGACTCTCAGCTCCTCATCAACTTCTCCAACAAGGAATACACGCCCAAGGACGAGCACATGGAGGCATATTTGGAAGAGGTACGCAAAATTGAAAAACAGTTCTTGCGTCTGGAATTGCAGCATGTCCCGCGCTGCACGAACAAGGAGGCGGACGACATCGCCAAGAGGGCGTCGCAGCGTGACCCCCAGAAGCCTGGCGTGTTCGAGGAGAGGCTCTTCAAGCCGTCGGCGGTCCCCTCCACCACGAGCATGGCGCTGCTCCGGGAGGAACTGCCCTAGGTCCCCGCCTTGGGGGCCCCGGCCTGTGGTCCGACCTCCAGATCCCGCCTGCTTCTGGCCCTCGAACCTCAGGAGGGGTGTTGGACTGAGGAGTTCAAGGCGTACCTACTCCAGGGCACCTTGCCGGAGAAGCAGGAAGAAGCAGAATGCGTGGCCCTCTAGGCCACCGCCTACTGCTTGCAGGATGGCGAGCTCTACCGAAGGCGCCCAAACGATGTCTCTCTGTGGTGCATCTCCAAGGAGTAGGGGTGCGAGCTGCTGGCTAACATCCACAGTGGGGACTGTGGGCATCACTCTTTGTTGTGCACCCTCGTGGGCAAGGTGTTCCGCAGCGGGTTCTACTGGCCCACGGCGCTCAATGACGCCACCAAGCTGGTGAGATCCTGTGAGGTGTGCCAATTCCACGCCAAGCAAATCCACTAGCCCGCTCAAGGCCTCCAGACCATCCCGCTCTCTTGGCCGTTCGCGGTATGGGGGCTGGATATCCTGGGACCATTCCCTCGTGCAGCTGGGGGCTACCACTACCTCTACGCCGCCATCGACAAGTTCACCAAGTGGGCGGAGGTGGAGCCCGTGCGCACCATCCCGGTTGGTTCGGCCGTCAAGGTCATCAAGGGTCTCGTGAGCCGCTTTGGGGTCCCCAACCGTATCATCACAGACAATGGCTCTCAGTTCACGAGCAACCTTTTCAAAATGTATTGTGCTAACCTTGGAACGCAGATATGCTACGCTTCGGTGGCACACCCACGGAGCAATGGCCAAGCTGAGCGTGCCAATGCGGAGGTCCTGAGGGGCCTCAAGGTGAGGAGCTTCAAGAAGAAACTCGAGGCCTGCGGCAGGGGCTGGCTCGATGAGCTCCAGTCTGTGCTGTGGTCCATCCGCACCACCGTGAACAAGCCCACGGGCGAGGCCCCGTTCTTCCTCGTCTACGGGGCTGAGGCGGTTCCCCCTCATGAGGTCAAACAGTGCTCCCCGCGGGTCTTGGCGTTTGACAAGGCACACTAGGATGCCTCGCGGGGGATGGACCTCATGCTGGGGAAGGAGGGCCGCCACCAAGCCTCGCTTCGCGCCCTGAGGTACCAGCAGGCGCTGCGGCGGTATAACTGCTGTAGCGTCCGTTCCAGGACCCTCGAGGTGGGTGACCTCGTCCTAAGGCGGGTGCTCTCCAGGGAAGGGCTTCATAGGCACTCGCCCATGTGGGAGGGCCCGTTCTGGATTGCCCGTGTCTCCAGGCCTGGTGTCGTGCACCTGGAGACACAGGACGAGGTCCCCATCCAGAATGCCTGGAACATCCAGCACCTCCGGAGGTTCTACCCATGAACAAGGCCATGCGCCTCTCAAGATCTCCACCCGTGACACTCTCATGTAATAATGAGTGGGGCTGTACACTCCCTGGAGTCTTCTGAGCGCCGCCCTTGGGCCTCACGGGGGCTCCCGCCCACGTCCAAGTGGAGGCCCCATGCTCCGCGCTGGTGGGAAGACAGAAGACTAGTGTAGCTGCTGGACGCGGCTGTTCATTTGCTTGCTTTCTGTAGCTGATTTGCAACTTCTTGAAATGAAATTCGGAGTTCTCACGTATTTATTTGAAAGGGTTGGGTATTTTTTCTCCTCGCAGCACTTGTTTTTTTTCAGGACTCGTTTTAGGGAAAGTGACAATTGCCCGTCGCTCTTCCTCGCGCGTCCCGCGTGTGGGGGATGGGCACGGTGTGTACGCTTGGGCCCGCCCATGAACGCACCTCGCCAAAGCCTTGGCCGTTGGCGCCTAAATCCTCACGTGATGCCCTCAAACGAGCCAGCGGGCATGCACGCCCTCCTGAGTCCGTGCCTCTGGGCATCACGACGTGGCATACCAACGACCCACGCTCGGGGGCTCGCGCAGGGGACGACACCTCCGAAGGTCTCTTGGCCCCGTGGCCGCGCCTAGGGACCTTCGAGTCCAAAGGAAGGGAATCTCCAAAGGACCTCTTCGGAGATAGGGACATGCGGAAAGTCCAAAACTCCAAGAAGGCCTGTCCTCATGGCACAAGAGTCTACCTCGGGCAAACTTGTAACACCCTGGATTTTGCCCATTTTCTTTTTCTTTTGATTTTGGTCCGGATTCGCTTTTTGTGGCTTAGTAGTCTTGTAACCTGGAGGGATCACCCTTCATTCTTCTTCCCGAGTGGCTTGCCAACCTCAAAACCCTCCCAAGACCATGTCATTTCCATCTTGGACCAACTCCCAATATTCTTTTTTTTCTTGGGAATATTCCTTTTTCTATTAAAGGAATAACTCTGTTTGCCCTGAGTTGTGAAGCAACTCATATTTCCATCGTTCCCAAAATTCTCAAATAATTCCCATAAATCCTTTGGGACATATCTTATACAGATATGTCAAAATATTCCTTTCCATACCCAAAAATATTTCACAAATATTCCTTTTCCGATTCTACCCTATCTGTCATATTGAGAAGCAAGTACCCTTTATATTTGATTGCTTGCTCTCAAACTTTTTGTGCGCTCTTTCCTATCCATATTATTTCCACATGCCAAAATTCAACTTTATTTGGATATTAAATCTCTCTTGGCTAATTTCCAAAGTTTCTGGTCAACTGGAAACTTTGTGAAGCAAGTACCATCCAGGAGTATCCAAATGAGTTGAAATTTTGCAAGCATCTTTATATGCTCGAATCATGACTCTCCACCAAGTTTCAACCTTATCCAATCATCTATGTGAGCATAGCATCAAATCTTTGTTTCTGGTCATTATTCTGGGTTGTGAAGCAACTATGTTTTATGTTGCTCCATAACTCCTGAAATTTTACCAGGACATTAAACAATCTATATAACACCTCTCCACAAAATTTGGGCTCAATTCATCTATCCAATAATTCCCTAGAATTTCCCTAAGATTCTGTCCAGTGGGGTGCTGTGTGAAGGAAGTACCACTTTGGTTTATCCAAATGGTATGAAATTTATACAGTACCCTCATATGATCAAATTGTTCATCTCCTTCAAAATTCAGCTCAATCCAAGCAAGTATGTGAGTGCCACTTCATATTTTGCATTTCTGTTCAGTAAAGCCCATTGAACTACAAGTGCTATTTATATCCATCCAAATGGTCTGTAAATTTGCAGTGATGATCACCCTAGTGAGTGATCACTCTCAGCCAAATATCTGAGTCTAGTTCCTTCTCAACTTTTCTCAGCTCACATCAAACAGCTTGCTGGTGCATTGTATCCAAGCTCCCTCTAGTCATCTCCTGGCCTCTTGTGATGGGATTTCTCTCCCAAGCTGCCTTGGGGAGCAAGGACTTCCCGCTAGACATCAAATTAGGTAGCAGAGTGCACCGTGTGCGCCAGTGCACGCGGTGACCATGCGGCTGGTGTGCAGTACGCGCGCTCTGTGCATTGGGGCCCTCGGCCTCGTCGGTTTCTTCCTCTCTTTCGACACCTAGCTATGTCTAGGGACTTCGTTTCGTCGTCGCCCTCGCACTGGACCCCTCTCCCCCTCTCCCGTCCCATCCGACGCGGTGCACCGACGGTGCCCGTGCCGCAAACCTCCTCTACTCCTCCCTGTTTCAGTCGCCCGCGAGCTCCCGAGTCTTCCCGACCTCGCGTGAGCCTTCCCCGATCCTCCGTGAAGCTCGTGGATGTCTCTTCCCTCCTCCCCACGGCTTCCCGAAGGCTCCGGCGCGTGGTGGACGTGTCGCCGTGGCCGAGCTCGGCCCCCTCCGTCGCTCGCCTATATATAGACCACTCCGAGCCCTCCCGAGCACACCAGCAGCTCCACCTCACCTCACTACCCCTCCCTAGCCACTCGCCCGAGTTCCAGGGGCCCTTCCTGCTCGCCATTGCCGCCTCGGTCGCCGGCGGTCGCCGCCTAAATTCGGGCAGGCCCACGCTCCTCTCCTCCTCCCGAGCCCTCCACCATGTTCCCCTCCTTCCGGCGAGCCGCCCCACCCCATCTCCCCTCGCCGGAGTTGGCCGCACCACCGAGTTCCTCCACCATCGCCCGCCCCTGGCCTCCTCTGGCGCCACCCCTCTCCGCCTCCCTACTCCTCCCCAGCGCCGGACGACCCTCTGGACGGAGGAGGCACGGTCCCGCGGTCCCGCCGGTGCCCTCGGTGTGGCCGGAGACCGCCGGAGCCGACCGGCCCCCTCGCCGCGCCCCTCCTCTGCTCCCTGTTCTGTTCCGCTCGAGAACGAACAGGAGCGAGGGGAGGAGGAAGATGACGAGCGCCAGCGCCCCCTCCCCTGTTTCGTGGGCCCCACGTGCTATTGGCTCTAGACCCGGGCCCAGGTGCGTTAAGTGGAGACGGTTTTTTATGGAATACGTTTTCGAAGTTAGAAGACGTATTCTGTTTCTATTGCGGCTAAAAATACGTTTTCCTTTTCAGAAAACGTAATCTTCCCGAAGACGCTTTCTACTTTTAGCCGCCAGGGACCTGCTTGTGAGGATCTTTTCACAGATTAGTCCCTGATCTTCCAACTCTTGTATCTCCGCAACCGTAACTCCGATCGAGGTGAATCCAACGCCCACGTCTTCGTCTCGTCGAGCCCGTTCTGATGGAGTCATTTTCATAATGTTTACACACAGTGGAAATGACCCTTTTGCCCTTGTCCGTAAACAGCCCCTCTGAGAGAGAACTATTTCCGGCAGTCAACTCCGCGACCGTTCCGCACTCCTTTCCGATGATTCCTTCACCCCCAGGCAAGCCACAACTCTCATCTGCATCATCGCATTGCAATGTCATAGTTTGACTATTTACTTTATCGGCAAGTATGAGTAGCTGTGAAATGGATTGGATTATGCAATATTCGAGTTAATTCTCGGATAGGTGACTACCATGTTGAGTACCGGATTATTAGTGACTAGTAGCTTACCCACTTGTTGATATTGTGATGTTGAGATCACTGTCTATGATTATTTTGGAGTTCATCCGGCAGTTCGTAGAGATGAATTAGTAGCAGTGGCTTAAGCATACTGGTTATCGGAGTGTCAGCCATGACGGAAATATTATTCGGGGATTAGATATTTCATGGTTGACCTTGAGTCACCTGTCCGGACTTATCCGTGCAACCACATTTGCCGGTATGGGACGGCCTTGACTTGGTCTGATCGCGTGCTCTTTCACCGGTACGTCCAAAGAGGGAGGGTTATGCGCGCGCGCTGCCCTGGCCCGGTAGGCGGCGATAACCCTGTGAGCCCAGTTGAGTTGTTTGGGTACCCGTCCCCGTTTGGGACAGTTTAGTTTGGCCACGACGGTGGCAGGGTGTCACGAGGTGACACGGGGCCACCCAGGGCTTGACTCCAAGACGGAGTGTGATGGCCGGTGGTACGATGGAAGAGTCACGGGTCAGGCAGGTTTCGTCGGAACGTCGTTGGTCCACCCGAATGGGAGTACGAGGCCATGAGTTCCGTGGTGTGGGTAAAGTGTACAACCTCTGCAGAGTGTAAAATCTATTCGAATAGCCGTGTCCACGGTATTGGACAGTCCGTCCAGACCTCACTAGGTGGTCAACCATGGTAGTGATGATAATGATGGAAGAACTCGTCGTATGATCAGAAGTACTCAATGGTTCATGAGTATTCTGAGGGTTGTGAGACAACCCGGAGGAGAGTAAGTTTGTCAGACTTGTCGTGCAGATGGAATCAGGTATTTGATATGTTAGCCATGGGATGGCTGTGAGTTGAGTGGTCGGATGACCACATGCTTGGGGACTGGACTTGGTACAGGTTCAGATTGGAGCCTGAGATTATTTGAAGTATGGATTTAATACGCTTTACCTTACTGTAGTCATTTCAGTAGCTACCTTGCTAGATAACCATGCTGGTTAATTTTGGATTGCTATGATGTTGTCTTGCTTTAATGCTGATGTTTGCTGTGAGCTTGCGAGTACATTCAAAGTACTCACCTGGCGTGTCATGCCAGTTTGCAGGTCATGCCGTGATTGCTTGCTTGCCGAGGTTCCTGTGCTTGCGATCTAGGATACGCGTTCTAGCCAGAGTCCCTACGGAGTGGAGTCCATCACCGTCGTCATTGTTCCGCTGCCGAGAGAGTTACTCCGCTGTTAGCATAGAGCTACCCCGGGCAGGCATAGTGTTGCCGTGCCGATGTAATCCTTGTACCGTTGTAACCATATCTATTGCAATAAAGAGCAGATTTGTTCTATGCCAACAGTGCCGTATTCCAGAAAACTTGTCCTTGGGCTGGAATACGGGGCGTTCCGGTTTACTCTGAGCCAGGGTGCCACAGAAGTTGGTATCAGAGCAGGTCTGGCTATAGGATGCACGGTCTAGGTGCGAGCGTTAGTAACCGGTAGTATACGATCCAGTTGGTTGCTGCACTTGGTTGTTGCATTTGTTTGTGCACAGCATGCATATAGACTAGATATTTTATCACTAACGATGGATCTAGTGAGTGTAGGTGGCATCAGTTTCGATTTCCTACCTGCGCTCTCCAGTTTGCATATTTGTTCCTTGGTGTGGTGTCATCTTCGTCCCAGCGGAGTGATGCCAAAGTGCTTGGTGGTGTCGATCACTAGCAAGATTGATGCACCGGTACCACACCAATATATTCCCTTCCAACTCCCCTATCGTTTCGGTGATAAACAAGTTCTATCCCGGATCATGCCATTCCTCTAGCCGCTTCGACAACCCTTACGGATCCTTGTTATCAGAAAAGGGCAATGCCTGCAAGCCTTTCTCTCCACCACTATCTTATTCCGCCAACTATTCTTTGGACGTGTACGGTTTTCTTCCGTACGCTTGATGACAATGTGGTCGTGACCTCGTGCTCCGACCCCCGATCACCAAGTTCGTCCTCGCCACCGGTTCCATCCGTGTTAAGCCCATGTTTGGTGTAGCCTTGCTTACACCAATTTTCTTCCACACATTGATTCACTTTCGTGCACAGCGCCACAGCATGTTAGACCGATATACCGGAGTTCTTGCGAGATTTGTGTGCTTAAGTAGGAATGCATATTATTGCTGTGAATAGCTGTGGTATGTGATATTGCTTGTGTGTGTGATCTTGCTGCTTTGTGTGCTTTTGTTTAGTCGTTTCTTTTGTTGTTTTGGGCCCTTGGTGTTACCTTATTTTCCCCTTATGGAAGTTGCTCACCGACCCTGAACCCAATGAAATCAGCGAAGAAACAGTCATTTGGAAGCTCAGCTCAGCAATATGAAGTTTTCAGCAGATTGTGTTATATAGGGAATATCGGGCCTGAATACAAATGATATCCTGACCGGATTGATTATCAGCACCAAGTATGCATCAGCGCAACTTTCACAACAGTCATGATCGCATCAGCAAGAAGGCAAATTGTGTACATGATCCACAGTGCATTACGTGCCAAAGGTATGATTTATATACAAGGTTTGAGTCTGCTATGAGTACAGTTTGAACCCTGCTATGTCTTGGAAGCAAGCCATAATGTGCTATGAACTTAGAGTTCAGCAAGAAGGATAGCCGAATACCCTGTTGCATACAACAAGTAACCGACAGCAGAAACGGTAAGGTATATATATAATAGTGAGCTGTATGGGACACAGATGAACCCTTGTCTGTCTTTCTTTGGTGACGGCACCACGCCTGTGTTCTGAGCTGTTTCCGGCCGTCCGGGGTGGATGCCGACTTTTATTTCTCTTGTCAACAACTGTCCGTGTTCTGAGCTGCTTTTCGGCCGTCTCGGGCAGCTGTTCAATTTCTCTTCGTAGCAATGACCCTATGCTCTGAGCTGTTTTTTTCGGCCGTCTTAGGGAGTTGCTACTTTCTTCTTATCGACACCGTCTCATGCTCTGAGCCGCTTTTCAGCCGTCTTGAGTCGGGGTTGAGTTACTCCAGTAAATGTCCCAGATCTGAGTTGTAAAGACCGTTCTGGTGGCTACTGGTTCATTTGCCGGTTTTATTCAAGGGTTCAGACGATCGCTACCCTACAGCTACAACTTGTAAAGTAACATGCCTGCCGGAATATTGCACCTGACAACACCCATGGTCATCCGAAGAATCAAGGACACATCAGGCCAAGTTCTTTCAGCTAAGGATTCAGGCGAGAGAACCATAATGAAGGAGCAAGGTTGTTCAAACAGGTATGATAATGGTTGTAAGATCAATATGGTACAGATATTCAGAACAGTCAGGCTTGATATCGATCACCATGGGTACACACCCACGGGGTCTATTCCATCTGCAAGGACCCCATGCCGAGACAACCCGCCCAGTCAACTAGATATGCTTAGAATTGTCAGAAGAGGGCAATCAAGCTAGTCAGGTCAGTCAAAAGATTAACTCGGCAGTTGAAATTCAGCAACCATGTTAAAGCATTACACGGCCTACCATCCACATAGAAATACCGACAAACTGTGTGGTCAGAAGGATGAATAACAGTCTCGAAGCATGTGCCTTCACAGATGGGACTCAGTTAAAGACTAACCTGCCGTGAACAAGATTCGGCTGCCAGGACCACTGTCAGTCAAGTCTATGGATAACATCACAATAAGACTGTACACCTTTATGCTGGTCACGACAGGTGACAGTCAAATATTTGGTAGAAGCGCTATACCCGAGACAGTGAAGATACCCAAGATGACCCAGCAATCCGTGCGAGGAGTCAGATTCCGTCAGGAGAACGGTACGAATCACGGTACTATTTTGAGCTTGAAGGTCACACAGCCATTTGAAGTCAACCAATGCAATGAGTAAAAGATTTCGTGCCCACCAAGAGAATCTGTTCACAACTCAGTGAACGGTCGTTCGTATTGGACCTCGTCATGACATGTCCATGAGGAACCACCATCGGACTTACGAGCATGGCACATAGTTTGGTCAGGGTAATTTATTGCCCCAGATAGGTCAGTAGACACAAAAGGATTGGAGTCAGAATAGCATATGAGGTTAGATTTGCCAGAAAAAGGATCCAGTGAAGCAACCCACCCCGAAGCAAGGCAGTCAGACATATGAAATTCAGTGGGAACATTATACAAAGGTAAAAAGGAAGCCCGAGTTGGAAACGGTTTCCTCAAGTGGAAATATTCATGTCTGATCCCTGAGCAACCAAATCTCGAGGACGAGATTTCTTTAAGGGGGGTAGGTTTGTAACACCCTGGATTTTGCCCATTTTCTTTTTCTTTTTATTTTGGTCCGGATTCGCTTTTTGTGGCTTAGTAGTCTTGTAACCTGGAGGGATCACCCTTCATTCTTCTTCCCGAGTGGCTTGCCAACCTCAAAACCCTCCCAAGACCATGTCATTTCCATCTTGGACCAACTCCCAATATTCTTTTTTTTCTTGGGAATATTCCTTTTTCTATTAAAGGAATAACTCTGTTTGCCCTGAGTTGTGAAGCAACTCATATTTCCACCGTTCCCAAAATTCTCAAATAATTCCCATAAATCCTTTGGGACATATCTTATACAGATATGTCAAAATATTCCTTTCCATACCCAAAAATATTTCACAAATATTCCTTTTCCGATTCTGCCCTATCTGTCATATTGAGAAGCAAGTACCCTTTATATTTGATTGCTTGCTCTCGAACTTTTTGTGCGCTCTTTCCTATCCATATCATTTCCACATGCCAAAATTCAACTTTATTTGGATATTAAATCTCTCTTGGCTAATTTCCAAAGTTTCTGGTCAACTGGAAACTTTGTGAAGCAAGTACCATCCAGGAGTATCCAAATGAGTTGAAATTTTGCAAGCATCTTTATATGCTCGAATCATGACTCTCCACCAAGTTTCAACCTTATCCAATCATCTATGTGAGCATAGCATCAAATCTTTGTTTCTGGTCATTATTCTGGGTTGTGAAGCAACTATGTTTTATGTTGCTCCATAACTCCTGAAATTTTACCAGGACATTAAACTATCTATATAACACCTCTCCACAAAATTTGGGCTCAATTCATCTACCCAATAATTCCCTAGAATTTCCCTAAGATTCTGTCCAGTGGGGTGCTGTGTGAAGGAAGTACCACTTTGGTTTATCCAAATGGTATGAAATTTATACAGTACCCTCATATGATCAAATTATTCATCTCCTTCAAAATTCAGCTCAATCCAAGCAAGTATGTGAGTGCCACTTCATATTTTGCATTTCTGCTCAGTAAAGCCCATTGAACTGCAAGTGCTATTTATATCCATCCAAATGGTCTGCAAATTTGCAGTGATGATCACCCTAGTGAGTGATCACTCTCAGCCAAATATTTGAGTCTAGTTCCTTCTCAACTTTTCTCAGCTCACATCAAACAGCTTGCTGGTGCATTGTATCCAAGCTCCCTCTAGTCATCTCCTGGCCTCTTGTGATGGGATTTCTCTCCCAAGCTGCCTTGGGGAGCAAGGACTTCCCGCTAGACATCAAATTAGGTAGCAGAGTGCACCGTGTGCGCCAGTGCACGCGGTGACCATGCGGCTGGTGTGCAGTACGCGTGCACTGTGCATTGGGGCCCTCGGCCTCGTCGGTTTCTTCCTCTCTTTCGACACCTAGCTATGTCTAGGGACTTCGTTTCGTCGTCGCCCACGCGCTGGACCCCTCTCCCCCTCTCCCGTCCCATCCGACGCGGTGCACCGATGGTGCCCGTGCCGCAAACCTCCTCTACTCCTCCCTGTTTCAGTCGCCCGCGAGCTCCCGAGTCTTCCCGACCTCGCCTGAGCCTTCCCTGATCCTCCGTGAAGCTCGTGGATGTCTCTTCCCTCCTCCCCGCGGCTTCCCGAAGGCTCCGGCGCGTGGTGGACGTGTCGCCGTGGCCGAGCTCGGCCCCCTCCGTCGCTCGCCTATATATAGACCACTCCGAGCCCTCCCGAGCACACCAGGAGCTCCACCTCACCTCACTACCCCTCCCTAGCCACTCGCCCGAGCTCCAGGGGCCCTTCCTGCTCGCCATTGCCGCCTCGGTCGCCGGCGGTCGCCGCCTAAATTCGGGCAGGCCCACGCTCCTCTCCTCCTCCCGAGCCCTCCACCATGTTCCCCTCCTTCCGGCGAGCCGCCCCACCCCATCTCCCCTTGCTGGAGTTGGCCGCACCACCGAGTTCCTCCACCATCGCCCGCCCCTGGCCTCCTCTGGCGCCACCCCTCTCCGCCTCCCTACTCCTCCCCAGCGCCGGACGACCCTCTGGACGGAGGAGGCACGGTCCCGCGGTCCCGCCGGTGCCCTCGGTGTGGCCGGAGACCGCCGGAGCCGACCGGCCCCCTCGCCGCGCCCCTCCTCTGCTCCCTGTTCTGTTCCGCTCGAGAACGAATGGGAGCGAGGGGAGGAGGAAGATGACGAGCGCCAGCGCCCCCTCCGCTGTTTCGTGGGCCCCACGTGTCATTGGCTCTAGACCCGGGCCCAGGTGCGTTAAGTGGAGACGGTTTTTTATGGAATACCTTTTCGAAGTTAGAAGACGTATTCTGTTTCTATTGCGGCTAAAAATACGTTTTCCTTTTCAGAAAACATAATCTTCCCGAAGACGCTTTCTACTTTTAGCCGCCAGGGACCTGCTTGTGAGGATCTTTTCACAGATTAGTCCCTGATCTTCCAACTCTCGTATCTCCGCAACCGTAACTCCGATCGAGGTGAATCCAACGCCCACGTCTTCGTCTCGTCGAGCCCGTTCTGATGGAGTCATTTTCATAATGTTTACACACAGTGGAAATGACCCTTTTGCCCTTGTCCGTAAACAGCCCCTCTGAGAGAGAACTATTTCCGGCAGTCAACTCCGCGACCGTTCCGCACTCCTTTCCGATGATTCCTTCACCCCCAGGCAAGCCACAACTCTCATCTGCATCATCGCATTGCAATGTCATAGTTTGACTATTTACTTTATCGGCAAGTATGAGTAGCTGTGAAATGGATTGGATTATGCAATATTCGAGTTAATTCTTGGATAGGTGACTACCATGTTGAGTACCGGATTATTAGTGACTAGTAGCTTACCCACTTGTTGATATTGTGATGTTGAGATCACTGTCTATGATTATTTTGGAGTTCATCCGGCAGTTCGTAGAGATGAATTAGTAGCAGTGGCTTAAGCATACTGGTTATCGGAGTGTCAGCCATGACGGAAATATTATTCGGGGATTAGATATTTCATGGTTGACCTTGAGTCACCTGTCCGGACTTATCCGTGCAACCACATTTGCCGGTATGGGACGGCCTTGACTTGGTCTGATCGCGTGCTCTTTCACCGGTACGTCCAAAGAGGGAGGGTTATGTGCGCGCGCTACCCTGGCCTGGTAGGCGGCGATAACCCTGTGAGCCCAGTTGAGTTGTTTGGGTACCCGTCCCCGTTTGGGACAGTTTAGTTTGGCCACGACGGTGGCAGGGTGTCATGAGGTGACACGGGGCCACCCAGGGCTTGACTCCAAGAAGGAGTGTGATGGCCGATGGTACGATGGAAGAGTCACGGGTCAGGCAGGTTTCGTCGGAATGTCGTTGGTCCACCCGAATGGGAGTACGAGGCCATGAGTTCCGTGGTGTGGGTAAAGTGTACAACCTCTGCAGAGTGTAAAATCTATTCGAATAGCCGTGTCCACGGTATTGGACAGTCCGTCCAGACCTCACTAGGTGGTCAACCATGGTAGTGATGATAATGATGGAAGAACTCGTCGTATGATCAGAAGTACTCGATGGTTCATGAGTATTCTGAGGGTTGTGAGACAACCCGGAGGAGAGTAAGTTTGTCAGACTTGTCGTGCAGATGGAATCAGGTATTTGATATGTTAGCCATGGGATGGCTGTGAGTTGAGTGGTCGGATGACCACATGCTTGGGGACTGGACTTGGTACAGGTTCGGATTGGAGCCTGAGATTATTTGAAGTATGGATTTAATACGCTTTACCTTACTGCAGTCATTTCAGTAGCTACCTTGCTAGATAACCATGCTGGTTAATTTTGGATTGCTATGATGTTGTCTTGCTTTAATGCTGATGTTTGCTGTGAGCTTGCGAGTACATTCAAAGTACTCACCTGGCGTGTCATGCCAGTTTGCAGGTCATGCCGTGATTGCTTGCTTGCCGAGGTTCCTGTGCTTGCGATCTAGGATACGCGTTCTAGCTAGAGTCCCTGCGGAGTGGAGTCCATCACCGTCATCATTGTTCCGCTGCCGAGAGAGTTACTCCGCTGTTAGCATAGAGCTACCCCGGGCAGGCATAGTGTTGCCGTGCCGATGTAATCCTTGTACCGTTGTAACCATATCTATTGTAATAAAGAGCTGATTTGTTCTATGCCAACAGTGCCGTATTCCAGAAAACTTGTCCTTGGGCTGGAATACGGGGCGTTCCGGTTTACTCTGAGCCGGGGTGCCAAAACACTGAGCTAAGTCATTTCAATCACACTCAGTGGCAACGCAGATACCAGGGTGCAATATAAAAACAATAACGCAATGGCGCAAGCGCCGCGGTCCATTACACGCCCCAATAGGGCTATCCACTTTCTTGATGCAGAAAAAAAGGAGAAGAAGAAGAGAGGCAAAAGCAGCCGCGCAGCTACAGCAGCTCCCGGGACCTGCCTCCTGCAATGCCCGCGCTCAGTCGGAGTCCTCCTCCTGCTTTACCGGGGTGCAGTGGCGAGGCGGCTCGTCTCCCTCCCTGGTCCGAGCTCGGCGGCTTGGTGGCCCATCGTAGTCGCCGTCACTTGTGCTCCCATCAGAGGAGGAGCCGCCGCTGCTGGAGGCGTCGCGGCCATCGCCAAGGGCAAGCTCACAGCCGGCGTCGTCGTCGCTGTCGGTCTCTGGGCAGCACCCCAAGCGCTGACCATCTTCCGCGAAGACCCTGGCATAGAGGGTCGCGGCGCCATCGTACCTGAAGTGGAGGGTACACCTCCCCTACACGCCGTGTGCGCGGGCAAACGTCTGCCATCCATGGTTCAGAAACACGTTGCCGGCGGGGGTGACCTCAACCACCACCCAGGAGGCCTTACTGCAGCAACCATCGGCCTGCAGCCAAAGGCCGCCAGGTCCCCCGGCCGGCAGCGCACTCACAAAGAAGCGTGGGAGATGGAGCCAGGCGCCGGAGGGCCTCTCCTCCCACACCACGAACTCCGAGGATGCATCGGCCGGGTGGAGTCGCGGGCGCGGTGGCCTAACGGTAGCCATGCGCCTTCCCCCTTCGTTGCGGTTGCCCCGGCCGCGGCAGATTCCGCCGCGGGAAGGAGCGCCCCCGCGACTGCCGGCGACAGCGCCAGCTCTCGAGGGAGTGTGCACGCGCCCTCGGGGAGCCACCACTAGTGTCACGGCGTGCTTGCAGGGGCGGCCGCGGCCTCTCTTCGGCGGCGGCGAGTCTGTTCCCTCCTTGGGAGCCTTTCCCTTCTCCGCGGCGGAGAACCTCCTCACTGGCGCCATGAAAGCTTTGACAAGATGGCGGGGGAACTAAGGAGAAGGAGGAGCAGGCGGCAAGAAGATGAAGATGAGCCGGGGGCTCCGGCCCCGCCCCATTTATAGGCAGAGGGAGGCCAACCGCCGGCTTCCCACATTTCGAGCAATGATGGCTCCTCTGCATGCATCAGGCAGTTGTCAAGTCGGGCAGTTGCCGAGGTGGCGTGGGGAAGTGGAGACGCCCACGTCCCATCCAGCTCCACACGTCAGCCTGGTCCGCAGGCGATTGGGGCCCGCGGCGCTTCACCCTTGCCCTTTGGCTTCGCCTCGAAGCCAAGTCCGAGCGCGCCTTGGGCCCGGGGGCTACTGTCGGCGTTCTGGGAACCAGGGTACCCAGACTTGCCTACCGGCGGCCCACGGCGTGGCTCCATCGACGGCCTGGTATGGCCCATCTACACCACCTTCAAGGCAAGACCCTCGCGGGGGGCCAAGCCTCGCGAGGCGGGCGACATCAAGACCTCCGGAGGGAGCGGTCTCCTTAGGCTGGCTCCTGAGGAGCGGAGATCTCTATGCAGGTGCCCACCTCATGAGGTTGAGGTGACACAAGCCATGACGACCAAGGCGAGGCGGGCGCCAGTGGGCGCAGAGCAGCAGGTTTCCTCTTTGGTGCTAAGGAGGCAAGCACAGGCGCGGGGTCCCAAGGAATCACCCAAAGGTTTCCATTCCCGTGCAACGAGTCCAAGACCGCCAGGGCGGCAGGACGGATGTCATCGTCGAGCCCACCACGACGTCATGACCAGAAGCTTTGCAGGCAAAGACCACCTTTCGTCAGGATAAGATGTACTACTTGTCCCCTTTCAAATTGGTCGTTCTGGAATCCCTTCCCGCCTTCGTTTTCGGGGAAGTGGACCAAGGCCACTATAAATAGGTTAGCCACCACCATAGAGGGGGATCGGACCCAGGGCAACTCACCCTCGCCAGAGCAAGCCTCGTGAGCTTGTTCATCCTCTGTACTAGTTCATCCTCAGCCCCTCGTGAGGCTAATCCACCACAAGCAGGAGTAGGGTATTACACCGCAAGGTGGCCCGAACCTGGGTAACTGCCGTGTCCATCTTCTTCCCAGTTCTTCGAGCTAGGCTATAGGGCGGCGCATTCGGTTGCTGGTTAGGTTGAGTCCTTCGCACACGCCCCAGAGTTCGAACCTCCTTTGGGTCCGCGGAGCCCTGAATCCGACACCATCATCTACTTATTACTTCCCAATGCCTTCCCCTAGGCCGAAATCATGGTGAAGTGTCATGTAGTCGACGTTCACATAACACCACTAGAGGAAAGACAACATACATCTTATCAAAATATCAAACAAATACCAAATTCACATGATTACTTATAACAAGACTTCTCACATGTCCTTAGGAACAAACGTAACTACTCAAAAAGCATATTCATGTTCAAGATCAGAGGGGTAATAAATATCATTAAGGATCTGAACATATGATCTTCCACCAAATAAACCAGCTAGCATCAACTATAAGGAGTAATCAACACTACTAGCAACCCACAGGTACCAATGTGAGGTTTTCGGACAAAGATTGAATACAAGAGATGAACTAGGGTTTGAGAGGAGATGGTGCTGGTGAAGATGTTGGTGAAGAATGACCCTCCCTTGATGAGAGGATCGTTGGTGATTATGATGGCTTCGATTTCCCCCTCCAGGAGGGAAGTTTCCCGGTAGAATCGCTTTGCCGGAGCCCTAGATTGCTCCTGCCGAGGTTCCACCTTGAGATGGCGGCGCTTCGTCCAGAAAGCTTCCTTCTCATTTTTTCTGGGTCAAAACCCACCATATAGCAGAAGATGGGCACCAGACGATGGCCAGGGGGCCCACAAGCCCTGGGGGGTAGGGCGCGCCCCCCAGGCTTGTGGCCACCTAGTGGGTCCCCTTCGGTAGTTTCTTCGCCCAATATTTTTTATATATTCCAAAATAATTCTCCGTAAAATTTTGGGACTTTTGGAGTTGTGCAGAATAGGTATCTCAGATTGCTCCTTTCCGGTCCAGAATTCCAGCTGCCGGCATTCTCCCTGTTTGTGTAAACCTTGTAAAATAAGAGAGAAAAGGCATAAGTATTGTACCATAATGTGAAATAACAGCCCATAATGCAATAAATATGAACATAAAAGCATGACGCAAAATGGACGTATCAACTCCCCCAAGCTTAGACCTCGCTTGTCCTCAAGCGAAAGCCGAAATCGATAGTCATGTCCACATGTTTAGAGATAGAGGTGTCGATAAAATAAAATACGGACATGAGGGCATCATGATCATCTTTAGAAAAACAACATATTATCATATAACTTCTTATGGTAAAGTGATAATTCGTTCACAAGGTAAAGTTTGAAACAAAAACTTTATTGAAAACTAACAAACTATGATCTCGGTCATTGAAAGAATTGCAATTTATCATAATATCGGAAAGAGTCAATGCAAGAGCTCTTTAGCAAGCTCACATACTCAACCATCATTTAATCTTTCATAATTGCCGACACTCACGCGATACTTATGAGATCAAAGTTTCAATCCAACACATAGGCAGATAGGGGCTTATAGTTTCGCCTCCCAACCTATCGTGGACTTAACACGGCAGATGCCTTTGTGAAAGGACTTAGGTGTGGAGCCATCACAATGAAGGTTAGCTCGAAGGGGTTGAACGGGACAAAGGACACAAAGGTTTACCAAGGTTCGGCCCCTCACAACGAGGTAAAAGCCTACGTCCTGCTTCTAGTTGTATTGCTTGAGTATCGATTACAAGGGAGCGATCACGCTTGACCTAGCTATCGATTAGTTGTTTCTTGAGTTAACCCGCTGCCGGGTCTCAACTTTATATACACAGGTTGAGGCTCCGGGGCTTACAAGAGTCCAAGCCGGATCACACAACGTGACCAGCCCGATTTCTAAGTCGCCTTGCCTTGCCAGGCAAGTCACCATCGGGCAGCTCACACCTCTGGGTCTTGGGCCTCCACCAGGCCCGCCTCTTAAGTTGCCGCCTATCTTTATGCTTCGTCTTCTTGGACCTTTCTTGGGCCTTCTTCATAGTAAGTCGCCAATGGTGTAACCCGGCCCCTCCTGGGTGGGTCACACCTCGGAGTCATATCCCCAACATTAGGCTCCAGATTGATTTGAACTTGTTCATGTCAATCTTCATTGCTTCAACTGACAAGCCATCTTTTCAAAACTTGTCCTTGAATAAAACACTATAACCCGCCATGATGTCACGCGAAGTAAATTCACAAAAAAACCATGACGTCACAATGGATCTTTCGCATTAACTGGCCGCCCGAGAATCGAGGTGCCTGCACTATTGAGATAATCATACTGCCTCCTTGATTTCCGCACATGCCATTTTACCGTTTCCTTATAAATAGGGATGGGGGTTCCTTCTTTTCACTTTTACCCCATCCCTCTCTCTTCTTCTTCCTTGCACCGACCACCGCCGCCGAAGCTCCGCCGCCCCAGTCGACCTTCACCAGTAGCTTCATCCATGCCGCTGCATCGACCTGACTGCGACTAGAGATTGCGATGCCTCTTCGCTCTTCATTAGCATCACCAGGTATCCCTCTTTTCTCACTTCCAATCTGCATTAGGTCACCCTAGTTCATCAGTGTTCATTGTGTTCATCCGAGTTCATCGTAGTTTTCCCACCATATCGCTTAATTCAACCCAAAAGCAACACTGAAGCCGTGCGGTAGCAGTTTTGTCATATATGTCAAATCGCAGATACATCAGTCCTTCCTGGGATTCAACCCCCAGCTTACTAGTTCTCCCATTGCCATGTTTTAGGTTTAGTAATTATTCTTCATTTTTTGACTCACCATAGATCCAAAATCATAGGCAGAAATCGTGAAACTTGTTTATCCCATACTTAGGAAAATTTCAACCATCTTGATTTCATAGGCGACTGATCTGCCATTCTCTGTTCAGGCGGCTTAAATAACAACCCTTGTGACCCGCCAGTACCTGGTCGGCATAATTATAACTTATGACTCGCCAAGAAATCCAAAACTTTGCATAGCCCACCGACCATGCTTGCCGGCTTATACTTTCTCAACTTAACCCGTCGTGTACTTATAATCTGGTCAATTGCTCCGTTCCATGGCCAGGGCGACTCATAATCCCTTCAATAGCTCACAATGCATAGTCTTTTAACTGTATCCGGCTCATCACTACTGAATTGTTATAAACTCATTTAGACAGCTTATCATCATATATTAACCCGTCAATACCTTTATTCTCAGGCTGTCGTTTTTTAGTCGCCAAAAAATGACTGTTGTAAACTGGGAACGCTCTCTGGTTACCAAAGACATTCTTGATGATTATGTAAGCCAGGGCTTATTAGCGACTCAACAAGAAATTGGATGACGAGTAAGCAATGGGGAAGTAATCCCTACTCCCGCGGAAGATGAGATTGTAGTTTTTACTGATCACATACTTAGAGGGTTTACTCCACCCGGGTCTCAATTCTTTCGGGACCTCCTTCACTATTTCAATTTGCACCCTCAAGATATAGGGCCGAACTCAGTGTCCAATATCTGCCACTTCCAAATCTTCTGCGAAGTCTATCTTCAGACAGCACCCACAGTTCCCCTCTTCAAGGAGTTCTTTTACATAAACTGCCAGACTGAAAGCAAAAATGGCCCAAGTCAAGAATTAGGTGGAATCTCTATTCAGAGACGCAGAGACAATAGTTTTCCCTCCACCGTCTTACCCAGTCACCCCAAGGGATGGGCAACCACTTGGTTTTACTGCAAAAACACCGCTCCAGCCACAGAAAGTCCTTTGCCCGGGTTTAGAGCTGAGCGCCTTCCACTGAATTTTGACCTGCCAAGCAAGATCATCCCAAAAGAACATGTTGTGGCCCTCCCATTCCTCTCCAGGGCTAAAGCCTTATTGGCTCATGGGTTACTTGGAGTCGATTTGACCCGGTGCTGGGTCTGTTGGAAGATTCTTCCCTTAAGCCGCCGCCCTGGCTTAATGTATGAATATTCTGGCGAACCAAATGACCCTCAACGGTTCACAACAGACAACTTTACTGCTGAAGAAGTCTTTAAAACCATGAGGACCCTGCTTGACGAGTCTCAGGAGAATTGTAATAAAGTTGTTCTGCCATCCTTCTACAAACAAAACCCGGCTCCACCAGTAAGTATTTCACTTTATCATGTTCAATGCAAGTTAACTCTGCCTGGTATCTTGCTTTAATCTGTTTTTGTACTTATACAGGCTGACTCCGCCTTCTGGACTAAGAGACCGCAAACCGCCGCCCTGGTCAAAAAACCTAAGGCCAAGACCCATGCTCCGGGTCACCGTAAAAGGCAAACAGCAGAAGACCTTCTCAAGCTGGATGACTCGGGGGTAGAACTCGATTCCCTTGGTCGTCTTTTTGTGCAACTTACTGATGCCGACTCTTCACAGGATGACACGGAGACAAGCCGGGCAAATGCAGCAGAGGTAATACCTGTCTCGTCCGAATCAAATCCTTTGCCAAGAAAGAAAACTTGGCGGATCATCCGAAAAGTAAGCTTTTCTCATCCTCTTGCTCATTTGGACCCCAATTTTCTTTTGAAGAAACAACAGCATGACTCAAGACGTACCACCCGGAGTAATGGTTCCCAAGACCTCAACTCTGGCTTACCCAACACTCCTGTCCCTCGAAAACGTCGAAATGAGGTGCCTCATAGCCCAACCCTTTCTCTTCCAAAGGATGGTCTCTTTCGTCAGCCTCTTAATTCTTCTGACTCAAATTATCAAGAAACGCCCCCACCATCCTGCGACTCAACTGGGACTCAGTTGCCTGTCTTCAAAGTTGCGCAAGGGTCATTGCTTCTTGTTCATAAATGTCTTGTATTGGTATATACTCATGAATCCTTATATCTTTGTTATAGAGGCATAGCAAAGGCAGGCAAGAAATTAAAAGTGGGCGGTTCTTCAAAGGACCCTAAAGTTGCTGAACCGGAGAAACAAGCAGCAGAAGTCTCAGGGGCTTCACCTCAAGATCCTAAAGACCTTGTTAATGACCCACCGCCACAAGCTGATACCACAACCTTTGGTCCAATGAACATTGAGGTTGACCCGGCCATCTCACATGACCCGCCAAGTCCTAAACCGCCCAGCCCCACCAAGCTTACTGAAGAAATTCCTTCTGACAAGGCCGCCGAGGATGTCATTATCACTGGCACAGGCTATACCGAGCTGGGGAATCCTACTGTCTTGGCCAAACACAGCGCCAAATAAGAGCTGCCAGCCGCAGACAAGGGCAAATTGAAGCGGGATCTGCAGAACTATGCAGATTTTAGCGCAGGCGAGTTGCACGCAGGCTACCTAAGCCGCCTGCACAAAAGCCGTCACATGGAGGCTGGCCTGGTTAATCTAATGAGGCAGAGGTATGAGGTACAAACTAAATCCCTTTCCACTGGTTCATATGCGTATAGTTATGTAGCCCCCAAGGGCCGGCCTATCCTTCCAAGGATGAGCCGGGTCTTCAAATCATCAATTCTGACTAAAACCTTATGCATCAAAACTGTAACCCCCAAGGGCCGGCTGAATCTGATAAAATAAGTTGGGTCTTCAATGACCTCTTAAATAGAAGCAAACTTGTAGCCCCCAAGGGCCGACTTAATCTGACAAGATAAGTCGGGTCTTTAATGACCTCTTTAAATAAAAGCAACCTTGTAGCCTCCAAGGGCCGGCCTATCCTTCCAAGGATGAGCCGGGTCATAATAGGAACTTAAAATGACCTACATTAGCCCCCAAGTGCCATGTATATTGCTGGCAATATGCTTGGGACTTACCAATTTTTCCTGTTCCTTTAATACCAATCTATATTGATGACTACAAATCCTTACTGAAGGAGACTGTGAATCTTCAAGATTCGGAGTTAAACGAGTTAAGGAAAAATATCAAGCATCAAGAAGCTGAGACTCTCAAAGCTGAATCCAAGCTCAAACTTTCGTTGGAAGAGACGGAAAAACTCAAGTCCAGCCTTGCTACAGAAAGAACCTCCTGGCAGAATGAAAAAACCATATTGCTGCATAGAGCAGAGGCCGCGGAAGCTTTACTTAAGAGCACAACTGAAGAGTTGACTGGCCTGAAACAACGGATCTCTCGAATGACAGCTGCCATATTTGGTAAGCAGAACCTAACGTTAAGTATCGCAGCTTGTTTGGCGACATATAACTATTTGCTCTTTAACCCGCCTGGCGACTCATGTGCCATTCGCTGAACAGGTCCCAGGAGCTCTAGTCTTGGCCAAGACATGTTGATGAAGCTGAAAGTTGTTTATGCTTTGGTGGAACAATTATACACTGGCACACAGCGAACACTTGTGGCCATCTCCAATGGAAAGCAGCCCCCACTCTTATCAAAACCATGCTGGATCAGTTATCCACAGTGCCAGAGCAGATCGAAGAGTTGAAATTATCAGCCGCCCGCGCAGGAGCAATTTCAGCACTCAGTCTGGCCAAGGCATGGCAGTTGGAGCTAGACCCAGTTGAAATGGCAGATGGCTGCCCCGAACAGAAAGAAGACTGGTCGCCCTTTGATGCAGCTGATTTTTCCAAATGCGTGAGAGAGATACGCCATTTAGCGTGTAAACTGGCAAAGGAGGCAGACTTAACAAAATATTAGCCAGCTTATGACAATGACAACACTCGAGTAAAAGCGCCCACTCACAATGCCATAGATCTAACTCCACTGAAGCGTAAGCATACTTTTGCTCCTGACATTGACCCTGCTCCAATTATAAATGATGAAACCATATTCGAGGCCTTAACCGGCATCGATTGGATGTCGCCTGAAGCTTATGGTCGAAGAGGATGAGCTAGTGCGGGATGACCTGGAGTCATCAACTCGCCAAGAAGAAAACTGATTCACGGCAATGACGATTCAGGCGGCTTTCAAGCCGGGCTTTTAAGAGTGCGGCTCTAGAAATACTTTGTTTCAACCCTGTGGGCTCATGAAAGCCTTGTAATAGGCTAGTTTAAAACAATGATCCGCCATGTCATGCCTTCATGCATGTTGATCTTAACTTTTGAGCCACCAATTTTAATCTTTATGATAGGCTTGATCTGATTATTCATACGAGCCATAGCAGTACTCTTATTTGTGCGTAAAGCTTTACATGTCCTGCCAAAAAGGTTAAACATATGTCCTGGCCACTTTAGGTCAAAAACCAGGGCGGGTGACAACCCAAACATATATAGCCTAATGTGATTATTGACACTATAATCAAGGCCATTCAAGTTAAAATATATTGACGACTTAAAGTCAAAAATTAGGGCGGGTTACCAAACCTGGAATACTCATATAACAATTGAAAACATACCTATAGATTTGGATCATACTAACGGCTTAAACATCAATATCCAGTGCGGGTGACAAACCAAAGACTTGCAATCACATGACCTCAATTGGTCAAACCAAAGCATGTTGGCGACTTAAAGTCCATAGCCAGGGCGGGTTACCAAACCCAAAATACTCAAATATGAGTCATACAATCGGAGCTTTATAACCCGGATTGTCAAAATTCACTTAACAGAAAAAATCTTTAGGAGAAACAAATCCAATAGGACTCAAGAGAAAAAATTCAAGAAATATCAAATAATTGCCTGGCCGGCTTACCAAAGCACGACCAAACAAGTTGGCTCACAGGGCCATGTGCTTTCAAGGCCGCACAGCCGTTGAGTTAATCCTAGCTCACTGTAAGCCGGGTCTCACGTGACACAAGCCGCTGTTTTAACCTTAACGAATTCAGGGTCTGAAAAAGATTGACTGTTAAGAGTTCGGCGGGTCACCTGGTGGAGTAGCAAGTTGCAAACAGGCAGGATAACTCATAATTTGGCTTCCACGCCTGGTCAAGAGGGTATGAAAGGTAAACCCGGTGGGTTGGAAGCCCCCAAGTGACCTTATGACCAAATAATAAAGACTCAGATACACAGAAATGAAACGACAGAGGCCCTGAATGTTCCAGGGATGCCGGCTTTATTATATTGATCATAAAATATATGTACACTGACAAATGTATGTACAAAGACGAGAGCCGTTGGATCATGTGTAATAAGGCCGAAGATGAGCAATATTCCAGGGCCGGCGGGTCTCCTTCTCTGACTTGCGTGAATCCTTGTGTTCTCGTATATCAATGAGGTAATAAGACCCGTTATTCAGGTTTTTGCTGACCACAAAGGGCCCTTCCCAAGGAGGTGATAACTTATGCATATCAGTCTGATCCTGAATCAGCCGGAGTACCAAGCCACCTTCTTGAAATGCTCGAGTTTTAACTCTGCGGCTATAATAGTGACACAAGTCTTGTTGATATATCGCTGAACGAGCCGCCGCAAGGTCATGCTCCTCATCCAAAGCATCGAGTGTGTTTTGACGTGGTATCTCATTATCAGCTTCAACATAAGCCGCCACGCGGGGCGAGTCATGACGGATATCACTTGGAAGAACCGCCTCTGCACCATAGACCATGAAGAAAGGCGTATAACCTGTTGACCTGTTAGGGGTGGTATTGATACTCCAGAGTACTGAAGGTAACTCCTCAACGCAACAACCCGGCGTTCGCTTCAAAGGAACCATAAGCCGGGGCTTGATTCCTCTCAAAATTTCTTGGTTAGCCCTTTCAGCTTGACCATTAGACTGCGAATGAGCCACAGAAGAAACATCAAGACAAATATGCTCTCGTTGACAGAACTCCTTCATAGCACCCTTAGACAAATTAATGCCATTATCAGTGATGATACTATAAGGGTAACCAAAACGGAAGATCAGTTTTTTAACAAACTGGACTGCGGTTGCCGCATCACACTTGCTGACCGGCTCTGCTTCAACCCACTTGGTAAATTTGTCAACCGCCACCAAGAGGTGGGTTTTCTTATCCTTAGACCTCTTGAAAGGTCCAACCATATCAAGCCCCCAGACTGCAAACGGCCAAGTAATTGGAATCATCCTCAACTCTTGAGCCGGCACATGAGCCCGTCGAGAAAGTTTCTGATATCCATCACACTTACTGACGATATCCTCTGCATCAGCATGAGCCATCAACCAATAAAACCCATGACAAAAAGCTTTAGCCACTAAATACTTAGAGTCGGCATGATGACCACAATCACCTTCATGGATCTCTCTTAAAATCTCACGGCCCTCTTCAGGAGAAACACATCGTTGGAACACGCCTGTCACACTACATCGGTGTAACTTGCCATTAACAATAGTCATAGATTTAGATCTCCTGGTGATTTGCCTTGCCAAAGTTTCATCCTCAGGTAGCTCGCCTCGGGTCATATAGGCCAAGTAGGGAAGCGTCCAATCAGGAATAGCATGGGGAAACACGTTAGGAGGCACCGGCTTACTTTGAGACCCAAGACGGCTCAAGGCATCAGCCGCCTCATTCTTTCTGCGATCAAGATGCTCCACCTGGTACCCCTTAAAGTGACCAGCAAAATTGTCAACCGCCCAGCGATAAGCCGCCATGAGCGGGTCTTTGGAATCCCACGTGCCTGAGACTTGCTGAGCTACCAGGTTTGAGTCACCAAAACACCTGATCCGGCTTAAGTTCATCTCCTTGGCCATACGAAGGCCGTGGAGCAAAGCCTCATATTCGGCTGCATTATTAGTACAAGGAAACATTAGCCTTAAAACATAACAAAATTTGTCACCTTGTGGGGAAGTTAAAATGACTCCAGCCCCCAAGCCTTCCAACTGCTTGGACCCATCAAAATGAATCGTCCAATACGTGTTATCAGGCTTTTCCTCAGGCGTCTACAACTCTGTCCAGTCATTGATGAAATCCACCAGAGCTTGAGATTTGATTGCTGTTCTTGGCACATATTTCAAACCATGAGGTCCGAGTTCTATTTCCCACTTAGCAACCCGGAATGTGGCCTCCCTATTTTGAATAATGTCTCCTAAGGGAGCAGAGCTGACCACCGTAATTGGATGACCAAGAAAATAGTGCTTCAGCTTGCGACTCGCCATGAACACCCCATATACTAATTTCTGCCAATGTGGATATCATTGCTTGGACTCAATCAACACCTCACTGACATAGTAAGCCGGCCTGTGGACTGGGTACTCCTTACCCATCTCCTTGCGCTCCACCATAATCGCCACACTGACGGCCTTACTATTAGCCGCCACGTAGAGGAGCAAAGGTTCTTTCTCAATGGGAGCCGCAAGGACTGGCGGCTCAGCTAACTGCTTTTTGAGCGCCTGAAACGCCTTGTCAGTAGCGTCACTCCAGACAAAATGATCTGTCTTCTTCATCATCTGGTATAAAGGAATTGCCTTTTCTCCCAGGCGGCTTATGAACCGGCTTAAGGCTGTGATACGACCCGCCAGACGCTGGACGTCATTGACACACGCCGCCTTAGCCAATGAAGTGATAGCTTTAATCTTCTCCGGGTTAGCTTCAATACCCCTCTCTGAGACCAGAAAACCAAAAAGCTTGCCTGTAGGTACACCAAAAACACATTTGGCAGGGTTAAGCATCATCTTATAGACCCGGAGATTGTCAAAGGTCTCCCTTAGATCATCCAAGAGCGTCTCCTTTTTTCTGGATTTGACCACAATATCATCCATATAAGCATGCACATTGCGCCCAATTTGACTGTGAAAGCAATTCTGAACACAGCGTTGATAAGTCGCCTGGGCACTCTTAAGCCAAAAAGGCATAGAGACATAGCAAAAGGCTCCAAAAGGGGTGATAAACGACGTCTTCTCTTGGTCTTTAACTGCCATGTTGATATGATGATAACCAGAATAAGCATCCAGGAAACATAAAACTCTCACAACCCGCCGTGGCATCAATAATCTGGTCAATACAGGGAAGAGCAAACGGATTAGCTGGACAAGCTTTGTTAAGATCTGTATAGTCAACACACATACGCCAAGTGTCATTCTTCTTAAGCACCAGCACCGGGTTAGCCAACCATTCCGAGTGAAAGACCTCCACGATAAACCCGGCTGCCAAGAGTCGGGCCACCTCTTCTCCAATGGCCTTACGTCGTTCTTCATTGAAACAACGAAGAAACTGCTTGACCGGCTTAAATTTAGGATCCACATTAAGAGTGTGCTCAGCGAATTCTCTCGGTACACCCGGCATGTCAGAAGGTTTCCATGCAAAGATGCCCCGATTCTCACAGATGAACTTGATGAGCGCACTTTCCTATTTAGGATCCATATTAGCCCCCACTTTGAACTGCTGAGATGAGTCGCCAGGGACAAAGTTGACTTGCTTAGTATCATCAACCGACTTAAACTTTAATAAAGGGTCCTGCTCAGTGGTGGGCTTCTTCAAAGGGGTCATATCGACCGGGTCAACATTATCTTTATAAAATTTAAGCTCCTCAGTAGCACAAGCTGATTCAGCATAGGCAGCATCTCCTTCTTCGCATTCCAAAGCAATCCTTCGATCGCCATGGACTGTAATAGTACCATTACATCCTGGCATCTTAAGATGCAAATAAACATAACAAGGTCGTGCCATAAATTTGGCATAAGCCGGCCGTTCGAACAGGGCATGATAAGGACTCTTGATTTTAACCACTTCAAACCATAACGTCTCTGCTCTGTAGTCATAGTCGTCGCCAAAAGCCACTTCCAAGGCAATCTTACCAACTGGATATGCCGACTTACCAGGTACCACACCATGAAAAACTGTAGAAGACGGCTTAAGCTCCTTATCAGTTAAATTCATCCGGCGAAAGGTATCATAGTAAAGGATATTGATACTGCCGCCACCGTCCATGAGCACTTTGGTGAATTTATAACCCCCAATCTGAGGGGCTGCCACCAACGCTAGTTGACCCGGATTGTCAACCCGGGGCGGGTGATTCTCTCGACTCCATGTGATTGGTTGC
Organism: Thinopyrum elongatum; assembly: GCA_011799875.1. NCBI lineage: Eukaryota > Viridiplantae > Streptophyta > Magnoliopsida > Poales > Poaceae > Thinopyrum > Thinopyrum elongatum. The sequence goes on from CM022301.1 coordinate 471,954,724, forward strand.
TTTGACCACCGCAAGTATTGAGGTACCGCCGGCTCAATCGCACTGACCGCGCGTTTATGAACCTTCTGATCTCGTTTGCAGAGACTTGTGGTAAAAACATGATACTGGCCACTGTTGAGCTACTTTGGATTACTCTGGTATCCTGACTGATGTTGTTGGTTACCCTGACCAAACTGTTGGTTATAACCACCCTGGTTGCCCTGTCCTTGATATCCAGAAGTTGAGCCACCACCACCAAAGCCAGGCCCCTGTGAGCTGGATCCTAACCCGCCAGGCGGGCCATTATTGTTACCATCATTCTGATTGAAGTTGGAATTCCTATACTCTCTCATGATGAAACAGTCCTTCCAAGCATGAGCTGCCGGTTTATTGGGCAGACTGTGTTTTGGGCAAGGTTCGTTCATCATCGCCTCAATATTAAATTTTGGCCCTCCAAAGGCCTGCTTACGATTGCCATTACTGCGCTAGCTTTTATATCCAGTGTTAGCTACAAGATCTGACCCGCCATTGGGTTGTCTACGCTTACCACCGTTACCCTGGTTGTGACCATTATGCCCTACCATGTTCTGCTGCTGACCCTTACCATTACCACTCTTCTTTCCATTGTTGGAATTTTCATCATCAGATCCATGATCTTTGGTGGTATCAGAGTCGGCATACTTGATGAGAGCCACCATGAGCTCTCCCATGTCATTACAGTGATGCTTAAGCCGCCCAAGCTTCTGCTTAAGGGGGGTAACGTGACAATTCTTCTCCAAGACAAGGATAGCTGAACCTGCCGCAATGCTATCGGATGAATGGATAATAGTTGAAACCCGGCGGAGCCAATGGTGGGCCGACTCATCCTCCCGCTGTACACAGTTATCCAGATCAATAATCGTCAGAGGCTGATTACAAGTTCCCTTAAAGTTCTGAATGAAGCGCGCTTTCAACTCAGCCCATGAATTGATGGAATTGGCGGGTAAACCTTTCAACCACGTTCGAGCTGGTCCATCTAACATCATGGTGAAGTACTTGGCACATACAGCATCATTAACATCTAGCATCTCCATAGCCAGCTCATAGCTCTCAATCCAAGCCTCAGGTGGAAGATGAGCTGTATAATTAGGCACCTTACAAGGGCCCTTAAAATCCTTGGGCAAACTTTCATTGCGTATAGCCAGTACTAGTCACGGCACACCAACTGTCCTGGAAGTCGTCCCAACCTCAACTGACACCGAAGGGTTTACTGGAAACTGCTGATGAGCCCCTAGTTGAGCCACAAATTCCGCCTCACGACGGGTTCTAACCTGATCTACAAGGGCCTGACCATTGTTTAGCATATTATCATCACGGGGCGGGTTATGTCCATGGGACGGGTCATCATTACGAGGCAGGTTACGATGCCGTTCACTGCTGGAAACCACCGGCTATAGCTTCAACTTGGGCGGGGAGTTAAGTGAGCCCGCTCACGACTGTACGAATAAGCCGCCTGCTGTGCTGCAGCCATCTGAAGAAGCTCCACCGCGTTCCGGGTCTCTATCGCCACTGGAGACTCACCTTCGATCGGGATGGCCGCCAGCCGTGTGGCCGCTGCTATCATGTGGGGTCAGATCCCTATGAGGCAGGCTGGCACACGAGGCTGGGCCGCCGCCCCGGTCCCCGGTGCCTCAGCTGCCTGGGTTACAACGGGCGGGTTAGTCGTTCCTGCCCCGGGTGTGTTAAAAAGATTCCGCCCCTCAAACTGCGAAGGCAAGCGGCTCTCGTGCCTTCCTCGAAAAACAACATTGGACGCATTCTGATCTAGACTTAGGCGGAAAGCTTCTGCCCTTATCCGCCGTGACTCGGCATCCATCGAAGCTTGCTCCATCGCCATCCTGGTGTTCTCTGCATTAAGATCCTCTTGGGCTTCGGCCACCTCATCTCGCACCTTTGCAGCTTCTGCATTATGCTGTGCTTGATTAGCTAGAGTCACCTCCGTGGCTAATAGAGTCGTCAGGGTGCCCAAGAGTTCAGATAAAACCTGAGTCGGCGGCCGAACAGAGCTGCTCGCCCAAGCTGTCGCAGCAGCAGTTGAACCGGATGTCATGGCAGCAGCTGTTGATGAGTTTACCATTGGTTGCGTACCAGCCATAAAAATAGCAGCCCTGCTCGGCGGCTCATAAGGGTCCGGAATACTGTCACCATTGGAATAGCCCCCAAGTCCGCCATCCTGAAGCTGATAGATTGATTCGGTTTCTCCGGTCGATGACTCATCACCTGAATAGATGGCCGTCTCTCCACCAGATGCAGAACCTTCCTCAAGATCCGCCCCATGAACAAAGCCAACAAAGACGTGCTTCCAGCCGGGTTGACCCCTAGCGGGTCGCGCGCGCTGAGCCGTCTCGATGATGTCGATGCAGGTGTCCGTCTCAGGCTCTGATTCGCCGATCTTGCCGATGAAGACGTGAATTCCACCAAAGGGGACCCGGTACCCGTACTCGATTGAGTCGGCCTCGGGGCCCCAGCCAGCGTCTCAATGTAGATCTTGCCGCGACGACTCTTAGTCATCCGGCCCACAGCATATCTTTCGATCCCTGAGAAGTTGCCCTTCAAGAACTCGAAACCACCGTGCTCTGGCCCCACGGTGGGCGCCAACTATCGTGGATTTAACACAGTAGATGCCTTTGTGAAAGGACTTAGGTGTGGAGCCATCGCAATGTAGGTTAGCTCGAAGGGATTGAATGGGACAAAGGACACAAAGGTTTACCCAGATTCGGCCCCTCACAACGAGGTAAAAGCCTACGTCCTGCTTCTAGTTGTATTGCTTGAGTATCGATTACAAGGGAGCGATCACGCTTGACCTAGCTATCGATTAGTTGTTTCTTGAGTTAACCCATCGCCGGGTCTCGACTTTATATACACAGGTCGAGGCTCCGGGGCTTACAAGAGTCCAAGCTGGATCACACAACGTGACCAGCCCGGTTTTTAAGTCGCCTTGCCTTGCCAGGCAAGTCAAGAGCGGGCGGCTCACACCTCCGGGTCTTGGGCCTCCACCAGGCCCGCCTCTTAAGTCGCCGCCTATCTTTATGCTTCGTCTTCTTGCACCTTTCTTGGGCCTTCTTCATAGTAAGTAGCCGATGGTGTAACCCGGCACCTCCTGGGCGGGTCACACCTCAGAGTCATATCCCCAACACAACCATTTACCTCAAGGGTAACGTCAAAAATAATAATTTATGAACACCTACATCTGAGTGGATATATATGTCTGGATCTTCCCTAACACATAGTGCTTGCCAAAAAGAGAAAATATAAAAGGAAAGGTGAAGATCACCATGAATCTTGTATAAAGGTAGAAAGTAAAATAAAAGATAGGCCCTTCACAGAGGGAAGCAGAGGTTATCATGCGCTTTCGTGGTTGGATGCACAAAATCTTAATGCAATGGAACGTCACTTTATATTGCCGCTTGTGATAAAGAACTTTATTATGCAGTCCGTCACTTTTATTTCTTCAATATCACAAGTCCGTATAAAGCTTATTTTCCTCACACTAAAAGATCATATATATTTAGAGAGCAATTTTTATTGCTTGCACTGATGACAACTTACTTGAAGGATCTTACTCAATCCATAGGTAGATATAGTGGACTCTCATGGCAAAACTGGGTTAAAGGTTTTTGGATGCACAAGTAGTATCTCTACTTGGTGCAGAATTTTTGGCTAGCATAGGATGAGAAGCAAGCTCAACATGTTGGAGGATCCATGACAATATAACTTCTATTCGGATATAAGAAAACATAACCCATTATGTTGTCTTCCTTGTCCAACATCAACTTTTTAGCATATAATATTTTAATGAGTGCTCACAATCACAAAAGATGTCCAATATAGTGTATTTATATGTGAGACCTCTCTCTCTTTATTTCTTCCTATTAATTGCAACAATGACCAAAACTATGTTTGTCAACCCTCAACAAATTTCATGCGACACTTCTTATATGTGAAGTCGTCACTTTCCATAAGATTATTATATAATATTTTTATTTCCTTTATTTCTTTTCTTTTCTCAAGAACAAAGCAAGAAAGCAAATCCCTCAACTCAAAACTAATCTTTATTATATAACTCTCGGACTCGATTACAAAGAGGGAACACAAAGCAAAACTCAAAACTAGATCATACTAAAAACTTTTATTCTACTAAACCTAGATAAAACCAAAAGGATCGAACTAAGAAAAATGATAAAGGTAAAGGTGTGATGGTGATATGATACCGGGGCACCTCCCCCAAGCTTGGCACAAGCCAAGGGGTGTGCCCATACCCGTGTACTCAAGTCTCCTTCTTCGGAGGTGGTGGTGATGGAGTTGATGATGTGGTAGGTGAGGGAGTCCTGGATTAAGGGGTCCTCGAGCCACCGACCCATTACCTATGGTCCGGATTGATGGGCTATTACGAAGCTGAACTAGGGCGTAAACCCGTGATCGGATAGGAGATCTTGGGAGCCATGGTGTGCCCTCCAAGTCAAGGATTAGGACGATCTTTCCTTTGTAGTAACCGATTGCATGTAGCCCTAACCCTACTGGTGTCTATATAAACCAAGGGGTTTTAGTATTTAGGCCCAGAGTAACATCTATCACCTCATAAACCTAGGGTTTAGCTCGCCTGATCTCGTGGTAGATCAACTCTGTAACCATACCATACACATCAAATACAATCAAGCAGGCCGTAGGGTTTTACCTCTTCGAGAGGGCACGAACCTGGGTAAATATCGTGTTCATCATCCCTTGTTCCCCACTGATCCTAGATCCACAGCTCAGGACCCCCTACCCGAGATCCGCCAGTTTTGACACCGACATTGGTGCTTTCATTGAGAGCTCTGCTGTTGGGTCGCCGAAGCATCAATGGCTCACCTGATCATCAGAGAGGGTGTCAGTCCGGGGACCTCTTTGTCCCCGGCCAACTCTTCGCGTTTGGCAGCATCGTGCTGCACGCCAACCCAATTGGTCATCTAGACCAAATCAACAATTTTGCCCCGAAGCACCGGATTAGATTCGGCAACTTGGAGTATGTTGCGGACTCCCGAGATGATCTGGTCCGCACCGGATTCGCAGCCCCTCCCAGCACCCCTACGGGCCCCAATGTGCCTACTCTGGAGCTTTCCCCCGATCCGATCTATGGATCGACCTCAATCTTCCAGTCGGCCTCGAGTTTGGATGGCTCAACCCTGACCGGAGGCCAGGGATCCCCTTCGACCACGCCAATGACGCCCGCTGAAGACCCAGCTTCGGGCCTCAATGCTTAAGCGACGTTCGGACGCCAAGAGTCACTCTCAGCCGAACCCTCTCCTCATGGCACTCCACTGGCCTTGAGGCCCAGCGATGGGCCGACGTTCAGAGGGCAGGAATCATCCCTGGCTGAACTCCCCCTCGTCAACTTGGCTTCGAGCCCCAATACGGGAGCGGCGTCCAAAGACCAGGTCTTGCCCTTGGTCTCTTACGACTGTCCGACCCCGGGCCTAGAGGTAAACTTGGCCCTCGAAGACCAGGATCCAGCCCGAGCCCAGATCATTCCTTGCCCCGCCACGTCGGAGACCGGCCCTCAGCGGTCACCGCATACCAGTCCGGCGACCGTCGCCTTATTAAACAAGGTACTGCACTGAATCTAGATGATGGCTATTCGGGAGGATCCACCCTCAGCTTGCGTTCAGAAGCCCCTCGAGGCAGATTTCAGGGAATTTTACATCCCACCCACCACCTCGAAGACTTAACCGACATGTTGGACTACACTTCGGAAAATGCCGAATACATGGACGAGGATAATGGAGCCACGGCTAACACCAATGCTGCTCCCCTCGTCACCGGCCGCTGGACGGCCACATTCACCTACGACGTTTACATGGTGGACACCCCGAAAGAAGACGATGGCACTCCCGGGATGGATAACGGCAGGCCCAACGATGAGCCGCCAAAATGCTGCAGATAGCGCCGCCGATCCAAGGCACATCGAAGCCATGCGAGCAACACGGACACTTGAGAAAATGCCACCCCAGACAATGCGGACAACCTCGGTGATCCTGGCGCCGACGAACAGCCACAAAATGACCACGAGGAGCATGACGATCCGCTCGATCTCAAATACCTCAATGACTCCAAAGACAACAACTACCTCACTCCTTCCGAAGAAGAGGTTAGCTTGGGCGACGAGGATTTCATCATCCCCGAAGACCCACTGGATCAAGAGTGGTTTAAACGGCAGCTAATTGCCACCGCGCGAAGCCTGAAGAAACAGTGGCAAAAGATAAAGTCCAAGCAGGATACCCTCAATGACAAGTGGACCAAGGTCCTAGCTGCCAAAGAGGAGTACAACCACACACTGCAGACCAAAAGCTACCCGAAGCGAAGGCTACTGCTGCGATTCGATGATGAGGCCATAGAGCCAGCGCCTGCAAGGCACACTCAGGCGGACCAGCCGGACCGCCCCCCTTGAGGATGGGACAGGACAGCTGATAAAGCCGAACCGCCTCCCGACCAACGTCGCCGTCAAGGCAAGGAGCCAGTACGGCTGATACGTCTCCGTCGTATCTACTTTTCCTAATGCTCTTCCTCTTGTTTTGGACTCTAATTTGCATGAAACTAACCCGGACTGACGCTGTTTTCAACAGAACTACCATGGTGTTGTTTTTGTGTAGAAATAAAAGTTCTCGGAATGGAACAAAACTTTGCGTGGAATTTTCATACAATAAAAGAGAATTTCAGGTGCCAAGAACCACCGGAGGGGGGCACCTGGGTGGGCACAACCCACCAAGGCGCGCCACCCCCTCCAGGCGTGCCTAGTTGGGTTGTCCCCACCAGGTGGCCCCGCAGACCCTGAAACCGACGCTATAAAATCCTAGTTTTCCAGAAAAAAATCAAGGAGAAAGAATTATTATGTTCCACGAGACGGAGCCGCCACCACCTCCTGTTCTTCATCGGGAGGCCAGATCTGGAGTCCGTTTGTGGCTCCGGAGAGGGGGATCTTCGATCTTCGTCATCACCAACCCTTCTCCTTCGCCAATTCCATGATGCTCCCCACCGGGAGTGAGTAATTCCTTCATAGGCTCGCTGGTCGGTGAGGAGTTGGATGAGATTCATCATGTAATCGAGTTAGTTTTGTTAGGGCTTGATCCCTAGTATCCATTATGTTCTGAGATTGATGTTGCTATGACTTTGCTATGCTTAATGCTTGTCACTTTGGGCCCGGGTGCCATGATTTCAGATCTGAACCGTTTATGTTCTCACCATTATATCCATGTTCTAGATCCGATCTTGCAAGTTGTAGTCACCTACTACGTATTATGATCCGGCAACCCCGGAGTGACAATAGTCGGGACACTTCCCGGTGATGACCGTAGTTTGAGGAGTTCATGTATTCACCGTGTGTTAATGCTTTGTTCCGGTTCTCTATTAAAAGGAGGCCTTAATATCACTTAGTTTCCAATATGGATCCCGCTGCCATGGGAGGGTAGGACAAAAGATGTCATGCAAGTTCTTTCCATAGGCACGTATGATTATTTACGGAATACATGCCTACATTATATTTATGAACTGGAGCTAGTGCCATATCGCCCTAGGTTATGACTGTCACATGATGAATATCATCCAAAAAATTGCCGATCCAATGCCTACGATTTTCCTACATACTGTTCTTGCTAAGTTACTACTGCTATTGTTACTATTGCACTTGCTACAAAATTACTACTATCACTATTACTGTTACTATTGCTATTGCTACTACTATCAAAACTTTCATAATACTGTGCTACTGATCACTTTGCTGCAGATAATTAACCTCCAGGTGTGGTTGAATTGACAACTCAGGTGCTAATATTTGCAAATATTCTTTGGCTCCCCTTGTGTCGAATCAATAAATTTGGGTTGAATACTCTACCCTCGAAAATTGTTGCGATCCCCTATACTTGTGGGTTATCAAGAACTTTTTCTGGCGCCATTGCCGAGGAGCATAGCTATATTTGTTGAGTCACTTGGGATTATTATCAAATTATCACTATGAAGAATCTGAAGGATGCTAAGACTAAGATTTTTCCCTCTAAGACGAGGGGAGGTAAGGAATTGCCATCCAGCTCCGCTTTAGATTCACCTTCTGTTATAAGTAGACTTGCAACAACACCACATGCTATCAATTCTGATATGTCGCAAGTTATTGATGATGCTACTTCTGCTATGAATGCTACTCATGATGATGCTAGTACCTTGCTTGATGATAATGTGCCACTAGTAGAATTTCTTGATGAACAAATTGCTAGAGTAAGACAGTATGAGATTGTTGAAACTGATGATGAGCTTGAAACTAAAAATCTTGAAACACCTATTAGAACTAGCCCTCCTAGATATGAATTGCCAAAGGTACCGGAAGGTTATGTTATGAATGAGGAGGCAACTAAAGACATTCTTGCTTGTAAGGACAGAGACGATCTAGAAAAATTACTATGCAAGTATAAAGAAAAGACTCTGAATGCTAAAATGAAATGTGATCCTCAGTTTGCTACTTCACCTATTTGTGTTGATGATAAGGATTATGAATTCTCTATCAACCCAGAGTTAATTACTTTGGTTGAATCTGATCCTTTCCATGGTTATGAAACTCAAACTATTGTGGCACATCTTACTAAGTTGAATGATATAGCCACCCTTTTTGCTCATGATGAGAAAATTCGCTACTATTATATCCTCAAATTATTTCCGTTCTCATTAAAGGGTGATGCTAAAGCTTTGTACAATACTATTGCTCCTGGTTGTGTGCGTAGTCCCTAGGATATGATTTACTACTTCTCTGAAAAATATTTCCCTACTCATAAGAAACAAGCTGCCTTGCAGGAAATATTTAACTTTGTGCAAATTGAAGAAGAGAGTCTCCCACAAGCTTGGGGGAGGCTTCTCCAATTGCTTAATGCTTTGCCTGATCACCCTCTTAAGAAAAATGAAATACTTGATATCTTCTATAATGGACTAACCGATACTTCTAGGGACTTCCTAGATAGTTGTGCTGGTTGTGTTTTTAGGTAACGAACTATTGGGCAAGCTGAAGAACTATTGAATAACATATTGAAAAATTATGATGATTGGACTCTTCCTGAACCACCGCTTAAACCCACTCCGAAGAAGAGGGGTATCTTATATCTCAGTCCCGAAGATATGCAAGAGGCAAAGAAATCTATGAAGGAAAAAGGTATTAAAGCAGAGGATGTTAAAAATTTACCACCTATTGAAGAAATACTTGGGCTTGAAACACCACCACCACCGAAGGTGGTAGAGGTAAATTCTTTACTAAAGTTTGATGAAGGTGATATTCCTTATAATAAACATCCTAGCCAATGCCTTTATGAGTTTGATAATTACATTATAAAGCAAGATCACTTCAACGCAAATGTTATGAAACAGTTGAAATACAATTTTGATATGATTGCACGCTTGAGTGACTTGTTATTTAGAATCTCAAATGATGTTAGAGGTGTAGGAAAGCATGCTTCTATGGTTCAAACTCAGGTAGAACAAGTTGCTAAATCTCAAAGAGAGTTGTTAGATGAAATGAATAATAATATCAATGATCATGCTGTTAGAGTAATGACTAGGGGAGGTAGGATGACTCAGGAACCACTTTATCCTGAGGGACACCCAAAAAGAATTGAACAAGACTCTCAAAGAGTTGACACTGATGCACGTAGTCCTTCTAAAAAGAAAAAGAAGAAGAAAAATGATAGGACTTTGCATGCCTCTAGTGAACCTGAGGTAGAAAAACCTCCTGATAATGATAATGAAGTTTCTATCTCTGATGCTGAAACTCAATCTGGTAGTGAACACTCACCTTCTGATAATGAAAAAGATAATGATGAGGTTCATGAAGATACCCAACCAAATAATAAAGGACCAAATGATGATGTTGAGATAGAACCAGCAGTTGATCTTGATAACCCACAACCCAAGAATAAAAGATATGATAAAAGGGACTTTGTTGCTAGAAAACACGGTAAAGAAAGAGAACCATGGGTTCAAAAACCCATGCCCTTTCCACCTAAGTCAACTAGAAAGAGAGATGATGAAGAATTTGAATGCTTTGCTGAAATGCTGAGGCCAGTCTTTTTGCGTACTCGCTTGACTGATATCTTAAAAATGCCTCCTTGTGCAAAGTACATGAAAGACATCATCACCAATAAAAGAAAAATACCGGAAGCTGAAATCTCCACCATGCTTGCTAATTATACTTTTAAAGATGGAGTACCTAAAAAGCTTGGAGATCCGGGAATACCAACTATACCTTGCTCCATCAAAATAAATTATGTGAAAACTGCTTTATGTGATTTGGGAGCTGGTGTTAGTGTTAGTGTTATGCCTTTCTCTTTATATAAAAGACTTGATTTGAATAAACTCACACCTACTGAAATATCCTTGCAAATGGCTAACAAATCAACAGCCATACCTATCGGTATTTGTGAGGATGTGCCCGCTGTTGTTGCTAATGTTACTATTTTGACTGACTTTGTTATACTTGAGATGCCCGAGGACGACAACATGTCGATTATCCTTGGTAGACCCTTCTTGAATACTGCAGGGGCTGTTATTGATTGCAATAAAAACAAGGTCACTTTTCATATCAATGGTAATGAGCATACGGTGCACTTTCCGAAGAAACAATTCCAAGTGAATGGTATTAATGTTATTGAAAAATCTCCGACAATCACTATTGGAAGTTTTCAACTACCTCTACCTACTGTCAAAAAGAAATATGAAACGCTTAATGTTGGGGACATTCATATCCCCATTGAGGTAACTTAGTGTTTTACGAAAGTTCTTTGGTTTCATGCTAATCGAAAGTGGTTGTTAATAAGACCTGATCAACCTTATTAATGGATCATTTTTGAGAGGTATGAAGTTGATGAATTTAGTGAGCACTACCTTCTGACCCTACCTTTTGTTTTCTGTTTTTACTAGTTAAATAAAATAAAATGCCATGTTTTGTCTGTTTTCTGAATTTTCTGTGCAATAAAAAATGACCCAAAAATAAAAGTTCTCAGAATGCTCTGAAAATTTAATATGATTTTTTTCTGAATATTTAAGAATTTTTGGTGCAAATAATATCAAAGGGAGGTGCACCAGGTGGGCACAACCCACCTGGGCGCGCCAGGACCCCCAGGTGTGCCCTGGTGGGTTGTGGTCCCCACGTGGGCCCCCTCACTTATCTCTTCATCCCACATCACCACCTACCTCCAGAAAAAAATCACCTTTGCTCTCTCTCTCTCTCGTGTTCTTGCTCTCAAACCCGCGGATTTCGATCTCTTTGCTCGAAGCTCCATTTTCGAAACTGTTTCGGGGGATTGTTGCTTGGTATGTGACTCCTCCATTAGTCCAATTAGTTTTTGCTTTAGTGGTCTATATTTAGAATAATTAGTTGCTCTTGGTGCTGTTGTAGATGAGCTTGCATGTTGAATTCTTAGAGTTTTAAGTAGTTTGAATGCTTGCTATGGCTTCTATGCATCCTTATGAGTAGCTGCTTTCAATCTTGTGAAGCTCTGTTGAGAAAAAAATTGTGGACTAAAAATTTCAGAATTTTGTTCATAGGAAAAAGATGAGTATCTTTAGGAAGTTTGCTTCCAAGAAGAACTCCAAAGGAAAAATACATGGTGGTATTTACGCTACTCGCTTGGCTACTCACTTTAACATTCAGATACGCCAGCATGATTATCCTTTGCCCAAGGTTTACCTAGATCGCGCGGCCATGGAACACCACCAGTTTATTGATAAAGAGAACACTGACATTCCTATTCCGTATTACCTGGTTTTCAGTGTGGACACTCGTGATATTATTCCATTACCTGCACCTGCTTTGTTTGTTCCTATTGCCAGGGGTGGATATAGGATTATGCCTGAGGACATTGTCGCCTACCAGAACAACCTCGCTGCTGCACAGGTGGAGCCTCAGCAGTGGGACCCTCAGGTGCCCGCTCCTCAGCACTTCAACACAGGACCCCATGGCTTCTTCGAGTGGTGATTACCAAGTTAGGCCAAAAGCCTAAGCTTGGGGGAGTACGTATTTCCACCGACATTACATTCATGTTCACACATTTCATTCCAGTTGTCGGTGTCACACTTTTTCATTGTATTATCCATGTTAGATTTATCTTCTTGCATTCTTCTTGTGTGTTTGAAAAAACTTTGAGAAAATCCAAAAATATATTTCTTGCTTCTTTTTGATTTTTCTTCCTAGTTTAAACTGTTATAGAACTAAAAAGAAAACCCAAAAAGATTTCTTTGTTCTTCTTTTACTTGTTGGGAGCTTTCCCGTGTAAATAGTTTTTCTCGTTTTTTCTTTTCCCTTTTTATTTGCTTGTTTACAAAAAACCAAAAACTCCAAAAATATTTCAATGTGTTTCTCTGAATTTCTTTTTCCTTTTTATCGAGTCGTACCGAGGAGAAGACCACGATGAAAATGTTGAGTGGCTCTCATATGCATTATTGTTGATCTAACAAAGAGCACATTTTACTTTGTCTTCTCCTTTTGAATAAAATGTTTGCAGATTCTAGCTTAGTCCACGGCACTCTTGCACTATTATTATTTTCAAATCGGTCGGTCGTGCAAGTGAAAGGCAATAATGACGATATTCGATGAACTGGCCGTGGCAGAGAGAAACGGGTATGAACTCGACTTGTTCTGTCTTTGTAAATATGTTTAACCTAGTTTCCATGATTCAGCCTATTGTGATCAAACATGTTTGCAATGACAATTAGAGATTATAGTTTCTCATGCCATGCATAAGTAGCTAGGAGTGGATAATGATTTATCTTGGATGTCAACATTGCGTTAAAATGATTGTGATGTAGTATGATGATATGGTATCCTCCTCTGAATGTTCGAGTGGCTTGACTTGGCACATGTTCACGCATGTAGTTGAATCAAAACCAACATAGCCTCTATGATATTTATGTTCATGGTGTTCATATCCTACTCATGCTAGTATCCAATGTTACTTATGCATAATGCATGTTCATGACCGTTGTTGCTCTCTAGATGGCCGCTTCTCAACCTATTTGCTAGCCTTCGCCTGTACTAAGTGGGAATTCTGCTTGTGCATCAAAAACCTGAAACCCAAGTTATTCCAGATGAATCCACCATACCAACCTATATGCGGTATTACCCTGCTGTCCTAAGTAAATTTGAATGTGCCACCTCTAAAAACTTCAAATAAATATCCTTTTTGTGTGCCTGGATTGTTCATAGAGCGACAGGAGGTAGTCGGTATCTTCCATGCTAAGCGAGTTATTCTCAAGATGAGTGTTTATTCACTCGTCCTTGCACGAGAGGGGCGGTAATAGGGATTCCCAGTCTCGAACTCAAAATGCAAATAATTAAACAAAACTCCCCCGGGACTGTTGTTGGTATGGACGGCACCCGTTGTTTCGGACAAGCCGTGGAGTGTGACTGTTGGTGGAGGGGTAGTAAACCTTTACTTTTATCGCTTGGGAACCACCACTAATGTGTTTAGCATGGAAGATATTGATAACTGATGGTCGCGAAGTAAACAAGAAGGGTGCATCTCTCAAAATTTCATTTACCTCTGTTTTAAAACTTGAGCTCTGGCACATCTGCAAATCAGTGCTTCCCTCTGCGAAGGGACCATCTATTTACTTTTATGTTGTGTCATCACCTTCTCAAATAAGTGCCAGAACCTGAGAGCACTGCTGTCATGCTTATGCATTGTGTGTAGCTAATGTTGGGTGCATCATGACAGGATCTTTTCTACCATGAATTACAATGTTTAGTCACTGCTCGGACTTTGGAGCTGCTCTGCATTTATGTTTTGCGGTCTCAGAAAGGGCTAGCGAGATACCACTATTGTCATATTATATCATGGTTGTTTTAATATCGTGTTGTTGTTCGAGATATCTTATTATTGCTCGCTAGCTGATTATGTCATTATTATGAGTTAATATAATTTTTAGGAGTTATTGTCGACATGGTTAGTTATAATCTTTGCTGAAAACCTGGGTGCTACTTAAGCTTATTTATGCAAACAAGAGCAAAAGAGTTCGTAAAAGTTTTTCTTTTTCACTTTCAGTTTATCAATTGAATTGCTTGAGGACAAGCAAAGGTTTAATCTTGGGGGAGTTGATACGTCTCCATTGTATCTACTTTTCCTAACACTTTCCTCTTGTTTTGGACTCTAATTTGCATGATTTGAATGAAACTAACCCGGACTGACGCTGTTTTCAGCAGAACTACCATGGTGTTGTTTTTGTGCAGAAATAAAAGTTCTCGGAATGGAACAAAACTTTGCGAGGAATTTTTATACAATAAAAGAGAATTTCTGGAGCCAAGAACCACGGGAGGGGGGCACCTGGGTGGGCACAACCCACCAGGGTGCGCCACCCCATCCAGGCGCGCCCAGGTGGGTTGTCCCCACCTGGTGGCCCCACAGACCCTGAAATCGACGCTATAAAATCCTATTTTTCAAGAAAAAAAACAGGGAGAAAGAATTATCGCGTTCCACGAGATGGAGCCGCCGCCACCTCCTGTTCTTCATCGGGAGGCCAGATCTGGAGTCTGTTTGGGGCTCCGGAGAGTGGGATCTTCGATCTTCGTCATCACCAACCCTTCTCCATCGCCAATTCCATGATGCTCCCCACCGGGAGTGAGTAATTCCTTCGTAGGCTCGCTGGTCGATGAGGAGTTGGATGAGATTCATCATGTAATCGAGTTAGTTTTGTTAGGGCTTGATCACTAGTATCCATTATGTTCTGAGATTGATGTTGCTATGACTTTGCTATGCTTAATGCTTGTCACTTTGGGCCCGGGTGCCATGATTTCAGATCTGAACCGTTTATGTTATCACCATTATATCCATGTTCTAGATCCAATCTTGCAAGTTGTAGTCACCTACTACGTGTTATGATCCGGCAACCCCGGAGTGACAATAGTCGGGACACTTCCCGGTGATGACCGTAGTTTGAGGAGTTCATGTATTCACCGTGTGTTAATGCTTTGTACCGGTTCTCTATTAAAACGAGGCCTTGATATCCCTTAGTTTCCAATATGGACCCCGCTGCCACGGGAGGGTAGGACAAAAGATGTCATGCAAGTTCTTTCGATAAGCACGTATGACTATTTACGGAATACATGCCTACATTATATTTATGAACTAGAGCTAGTGCCGTATCGCCCTAGGTTATGACTGTCACATGATGAATATCATCCAACAAATTGCCGATCCAATGCCTACGATTTTCCTACATATTGTTCTTGCTAAGTTACTACTGCTATTGTTACTATTGCACTTGCTACAAAATTACTACTATCACTGTTACCATTACTATTGATGTTGCTACTACTATCAAAACTATCATACTACTATGCTATTGATCACTTTGCTGCAGATAATTAATCTCCAGGTGTGGTTGAATTGACAACTCAGCTGCTAATACTTGCAAATATTCTTTGGCTCCCCTTGTGTCGAATCAATAAATTTGGGTTGAATATTGTACCCTCGAAAACTGTTGCGATCCCCTATACTTGTGGGTTATCAACGGCCAGTTTACGAGTATGACCTACGACACGACTTGGATGCTCGGGCAGGTCTAACAAGGTCCATTTACGGACCCAAAGATGATCCCCCCGCTAGACGGGATGGTTACCAAGCCTGGTTAGACAGAAATAACGGAGCTCGGGAACAACAACGAGCCCGGATGACAAACGATCTCCGGCGCGACATAGCCCGAGTCAGGGGTGCCGCTCACCCTCTGTGCTTCACAGACGAGTTCATGCAACACCAATTTCCGGAGGGTTTTAATCACGTAAATATTGAGCGCTATGACGGGACAACGGATCCGGCAGTATGGATCGAAGACTTTCTGCTACACATTCATTTGGCACAAGGAGACGACCTCCATGCCATCAAGTACCTACTGTTGAAGCTCAAGGGTCTGGATCGACACTGGCTAAATAGCCTCCCAGAAGAATCTATAGGATATTGGGAGGAGCTCGAGGACACCTTCCGGGCTAACTTTCTGGGCACTTATGTCCGGCCCCCGGATGCCGATGACCTGAGCCATGTAATACAGCAGCCTGGCAAGTCAGCCCGGCAATTTTGGAACCGATTTTTGACCAAGAAGAACCAGATCGTGGACTATCCGGACGCCGAAGCTATAGCCGCTTTTAAGCACAGTATTCGAGATGAATGGCTAGCACGCCAGCTCGGCCAGGGCAAGCCAAGAACGATGTTGGCGCTTACCTCCCTGATGACCCGCTTTTGCGCCGGAGAGGACAGCTGGCTGGCACATAGAAGCACCAACCCCGACACCCCCGGCACCTCGGAAGTCCGGGATGGGAACGGGAAGCCACGATGGAATAAGAACAAACACCGCCACAACGATCGCGAAGCTGACGAGATGACAGTAAATGCCAGATTCCGTAACCAAGTTGGATGCAATCCTAGACAGGCCCTGCCAGATTCATGGCACCGCCGAAAGCCCCGCCAACCACAGCAACCGTAATTGTTGGGTGATAAAACAGGTCGGTAAGCTCACAGCCAAAGACTCTGGCAAAAGCCCACGGAGTGAGGACGATGAGGAGCCCCGCAGGCCAAACAGTGGAGGCCAAAAACCCTTCCCTTCCGAGGTCAAGACGGTGAACATGATGGACGCCACCCATATACCAAGGAAGGAAAGGAAGCGCGCACTGCGGGATGTGTACGTCGTCGAGCCCGTAGCACCGAAGTTCAATCCGTGGTCGGCTTGCCCGATCACCTTTGACCACAGGGATCATCCGACCAGTATCCGTCACGGAGGATCGGCGGCCCTCGTACTTGGCCCCGTTATCGATGGGTACCACCTCACAAGAGTCCTAATGGACGAAGGCAGTAGCCTCAATCTAATTTACGCAGACACAGTGAGGAAAATGGGGATCAATCCGTCAAGGATCAAACCCAGCTCCACCATCTTTGAGCGGGTTATCCCGAGCGTAGAGGCCCGCTGCTCAGGCACGGTAATTCTGGAAGTGGTATTCGGCTCACCGGATAACTTCCGAAGCGAAGACTTAATCTTCGATATCACCCCATTCCGCAGTGGCTACCATGCCTTCCTCGGCCGAACGGCGTTCGCCAAATTCAACGCCGTCCCGCATTATGCATACCTCAAGCTGAAGATGCCGGGTCCCGTGGGTGTCATAATGATCGACGACAACACAGAGTGCTCACTCCGGACCGAGGAATACACCGCGGCCCTAGAAGCCGAAGACCAAGTTGTCGCCAATGGGCCGAAGTATCAGCCCGCCGTAAAGGCCAGAGATACAATTAAACGGGCTCGAGCCCGATCCCCGTCATGGGAGCCTGCCTGCGTACGCCACAAATAGGGATACGCTCCCCACAGCACGCCCGCCTTCATCGCGCTTTACGTGCCTTGTCAGAACAACTTCGCGCTCAAGATACCATGGGCAGCTGTGGGGGCTTATATTAAACACAAAACACCATGTGTCCGGCTCAACCGAACTATGGCATTACCACGTCCTCGGACGACAATGGCTATGACTCCGGACTCGCTCAACATCAAGCTATGACGGAAAGGCTACATCTCAAGGTCCCTATCGAAGGCACCCCTCGCCAGCATGTGGTGTTCATGGACGTCCAATTAACCCCCTCCACCTCACAGAAGCAAAGGCGCAGACGTGCAGCAGGGCACAGTTGAGGCTTTGACCCACGAATCAAGGCCCTGTGTAAACCTTTCTCTGTAAAATTTTCTTTTCTTACTTATTATAAATGCCTCAACAATTCAAATTGTACGGATAGACGTCCAGAGCTTATGGAAAACCAAAACATCTTTTACGAGGTTTGGGCATCCGCATTATCTGGCCCTCTTTTTTCTCTTTCTCTTTCTCTTTTCCAGCTCCTCAAACAGCCGGGCAAGCATACATTATACAACAAATACACATCGGTTAATTGACCAAGAGCTCAATTTCTTCATCAGCTCCACGTACCAAGTCCAGCACCGCTTTTCGCTATGTGGTCGGCGTCTCGGATATTGCACTATATGAACCAGTTCCGAACTATGTCTTGGGTCAATAGTTGGGTTGCCCGGCTCCTGTGCTTACCTTCTTATGTTCCGCATGTTCGGCTAAGAAGCTAAAGGGAGAACCCCTGCGATTGTGCTTCTGTCTAGCTCGGTTAAGCACCTCAGGGGAGAAAGCCGAAAACTGACAGTCATAGTAAGCGTGAACTGGTCGGCGATCCAATGACAAGTGTTAAACTAAGAAATCGTTGGTGATTTATCTCGGTCATACGCAGGGTTCATCCTAGCACAAACCATGTGATTACAAAGGCATGCTTCGGCTCCCACGTACATCACAAAACACGGGGGGCTAGTCGTTATCTCCCACCGACAAGCTCCTATGGCTAAGTGAAAGCAATAAAGCTGAATAGTCCGATTGCCTAGTCCCTCTCATGCGCTACCGCCTTCGGGCACCGAGACATCGGCTAAGGGTAACAGTGCGGAGACGAGACACCCCTCTTACCATTCACTTGGGGGCTGAAGCCGACGACTGGTAACTTTCAGAATAATAAACGGCCGCACATGAGTCAAAATAAAAACACCATAGTATATAAACGGGCCGCATAATAAAGCAAAAGGTCGAGTTGACTAATTAATACAATCACACAAAGATTACATCTTTCGAGCACTGGCCTTCTATGGCCCGAGCACAGTCCATAACTTGGGGCGAAATAAAGTTCGAGGCGGCGATGCTCCTTTCCAACTGGTGGGGGACCAGTGGCCATGTCCATTGGCTTGATCTTCGGCCAATGAACCATGGTCTTCACAAAGGCTAGCCTAGCCCCTTCAAGGCATGCAGAATGCTTCACGGTATCAATCCAGGGCGACGCATCACGCAGCTTCTGCACCAGGCCGAAGTAGCTGTCTGGAATAGGCTCTGTGGGCCACAGCCGGACGCAAAGATCCTTCAGGGCCGGCTCAGCCATCCGATGCAGCTCCATCAGATGCTTCATCTGGTTGCTGAGAAGGGAAGGGTGCTCGGGCGCCTGGAACTACGACCAGAAAAGCCGCTGTACGGAGTCCTCCTCCTGCGTGGCGTAGTGCTCTATCGCAGCCGCCGCACTCTTCGTAAGCTCGGCAAAAACGCCTGCGGAGCGCCAGACCCGCGTCATCAAGGTGAACCTGTTGCCGGCAAAACACTCTACAGTAAGTATTTCTTACCATCTGCAATTTGCCTCACTTGGCAGAGCTCCTCCCGGGCACCTCGCACTTTCGTTCTGGCCTTCCGGAGCTCTTTTTCAGCCTTGGACAGCTCCGAGGACTGCTCTTTCTACTTCTGCTCAAGGGCCTCACATTTGGTGATGACATCCTTGAGCTCCACCCGCACTTCGACCACTCAAGCCTCGTGCTTCTCGTCGGTGGTCTTCGCCGTCTCAAGTTCGGCTATTGCTTTTTCGGCAGCCGCTTTCTTCTCGGCCGCCTCGGCCTCGGCCTTCTTCAGCGCAGCCTTGAGGCCCTCGTCCTCCGTGGCGGCAGCTGCAGTCGCCAAACACCATGTGCTCAGCATACAATCCGGAATGTAAGTATCCGCCAGAGGTAACTTTGCATCTCGATAGAAGCTCACCTTGTGCCTCATCAAGCCGTTTGTGGACGAGGTCAAGCTCTTCATCGGAGCGCTTGAGCTTCCGATCCATCATCTCCATCACAGCGGTATTTGCAGCCATGGCTAAGGAAGATGCCTGCGATGTCAAATCAATCATGATATTTTAATTACTGGCCTACGGATACTAGACCCTCTGTAAGGCTTTCGCAATGCTTACAGAGTCTCGGGGGCTATTATGTATACGACCTGCTCAAACCTTGTCTAAACAAGTTAAAACCATTTTGCGGGGAAAGAACATTACTTGACTCACCTCAAAGCCTATCAGAAGGCCCTGGACGACATATTTTAGTATGGCATGGGCGGACCGAACACCCCGCAGAACCGCACCCATAAGGGCACGGTGTTCGTCAACGATCACTACAAAAAAAATACACTTCCATGATGATACGTGTTTGTCACAGTAGGTCACGTTTTCTGTCATGCATGTACATCCATGATGATTTTATGACAGAATCAAGATAGTCATACCTGTGCTGTCGTAGAAGTGTTCCATGACATTACCAAAATTATCATCACGGAAGTGTCCATTTCCATGATGATAAATCGCGCGTCATAGAAGTGCTTTCGTCAAGGGTAACTGACACGTGGCATCCACCGTAACGGGTCGCTGTTAAGTTATCGGGTTCCGGTTTGGATCCGATAACCCGTTAACAGCTGGGACCAATGAGGATTTTCCACGTGTAAAATTCCCATTGGCTATAGCAACCACGTGTCAGCACCCGAAAAGGACAGATGTCAACCGCCCAATGGACAGGAGGCGCCTATGATACGTCGACACATGGCAAGGCCCAACAGCGGCCCATTTAGGTTAAAAAGGCTGGCCCAGTCAAAATTAGCAGGATGGCCCATTAACGGCCTGCTTGCAGACGGCCCATTCGCAGTTAAGGCTTGTACGGCTAGTGTCAAATCGGCCCGTCAATGGCCCATTCTAAACTTGTCATCATCGCGGCCCATGGTCACTTCTGGCCTATTAACAGTCCCCTAAGTTTTTGGGCCAAATTACGGCCCGGTGTGTTTTCGGCCTGTTAAAGGTCCTGCTTCATTGGGGGCCATTTATTGGCCATTGAAACTTTCGGCCCATAAACGACCGTGCAGGATTTGGGTCATATTCGGCCATGTCTGACATTCGGCCTGTTAGAGGCCCACTGTAGATTTGGGCCACTTCCAGCCTATTTGTGATTTTCGGCCTGTTAACGTCGGACGAAATCCATGGGCCATATGTGGCCCAACGTCACATCAGGCCCATTAACGGCCCATATAAAACTGATACTAATCAAGCCCGAACGAACTTCCGGCCTGTTAAAGGCCCGTGTAGTAGGTCGGCGCATTTACGGCCCGTCTGAATTTCGGCCTGTGAACGATCCGCATTGTAAATGGGCCACCACGAGCTGAGATACATTTCGGCCTGCTAATGGTCAGTGGGTTATTTGGCACAATCAGGGCCCAATCTGACTTTCGGCCTATTAAAGGCCCATGTTTTTTATGGGCTCGAGATATTTACACATGTTAACGGCCTATTGTTATCGAGGGCCCAAATTATGTTTAGGCCTGTTAAAGGCCCACTAGGGGCACAGGCCTTCCAAAAATATGAAAGCTTATGCTGATTTAGGCCCAGATATTTTTATTGGGCTACATGCAAATTACGGACCATAATCGTTTTTAGCCAAATTGGAATGGGCCTGACAAATGTTGGCACGTTGGGCTCCTACGAAGCTTTCGACCGAATACATTACTAAGATAAACCTACACTATACAAAAATAGCGTCGTAATTTCTACAGCCTTTGGCAGCACGATAAATGTTGTATCACAACAAAATAAATTCCAGCCATGCAACAAAAGGCCTGTTGGCATAAAGTTTACAGTCCTTGCAGATAAAAGCACCATCAGATGTATAGAAGCACAGATCATTTGACCCGAGTGCTAATGTTTTAGGCTGTAGAATCTGATGGAGCAGCATGATCTTCCCCTTTTTTCCGCCACTGCTCTTGAACAATGAAGCAAATGTCTGATAGTCTGGTTTCAAAACCATTCATATCTTGACGACATTTGTCAACCACTATTCTTGTTTCCGAAACGACGTCCATTAGGGATTGGACTTGTGTCTAGAGCACAGCTATATCACTCTGTCTAACCGGAAGATTTTATTCAGTAGACGATTTGGACGAGGTTACCTTGACAACCAACCCAGAATTACGTAGGAAGGTGCTTTTTGCACTGTTAGTGGAGAGATACTGATGCACTGCAGCAAGAGGTGGCATTGTGCCTGTGGTAGCCTCGTCACCTTCAGGTGGTTGTGGCTGTTCAATCATTTGTTCCATAGCTTGCTGAAAGTTTGAACTTGTAGATTAGTGTACCAGATAAGTTACTAATGAGACAAAAACAAAGTAGGTTTCACGTTTATACATAACTTATTTTTGTGAACTACTGTAATACATTAGCATGTATTGTAGTGCCAACTACATAACAAAATCAATTTCTGAACATATGTCCATGTAGCATGCCTACTGTATTGTCTATTTCCTCACATTCGTTGACATGTAAGGATAAAGAGACATGGTTTAAAGTAGGATGAACATAGTATGACATCATTCATATCATGGGCAAACAGATATAAAACAAACAGGCTATTGTATCATTGTGTGGGCACGTGAACATCACAACTAGATTACAGATCAAGACCAAAAGAATATCCTTCATCTCTTTTAAACCGTGTAAGGTGAAATGATAAGTTAAGACAACTGTGTATAAAAGTGAACAGAGTAACTGACATTGGCTGCAAACCAAGCTGTTAAATGAACACGTCACAGTAACAAGCAGTTCAACGGTAGGAGGAGTAAGGACTTACAACAGCGGCTTGAACTGGTGTGCTCATGCCCTTCATCTTGCTGGTGTGGCAATCCTTGAAGATTTGCACTACATTTGGTTCAGGTTCTTTTGGTCCGCACGAGCTTTCCTTTGTATTTGGAACAAGTCAATATAGATACGATAATATGGCACAGAAAAAAGAAGGAACTAGCAGGTATTTACAAGAGCCTCGTAGTGTGCAATATAGCTACGAGATCCTGTTGTCTGTTGGAATTTCACTTTAGAACGGTTGGTCTTGCTCTTCAAACAGTTATCCTAGAAGAAGATACACTTGTAAGGTACATACGTAAATACAAGTTCAATATGTGATCTGATCAAATACATATACCCTACCTGATACTTTGGATCAGACCAGTGTTTAACAAGGGCTGTCCAGTCTTCATCTGTAATATATTCCACTGGAGATGTTTGGGCGATTTCATTGTTAGCCTTGCCTTCAAAGTGAGTTTTTCTAAGGTGATACCGATACTGTCGCAGAGCAGACTGAAAAACATGAGTGCATGCTTGTTTAGTTGCATCATCTTTCGGATCCAACTTGAACCTCATCTGTTGAAAAAAGAATGTGAGTCTTATTAGGAGGACGCTAGAAAGTATGGGACAGAGCAAGACAATATTAGAAATTGCGATGAATAACATTACTTACAGATAAATGGTCAAGGAAGGTGTTAAACTGGGTATCGTCTTTCTCATTCTTGTACTGGATCCACGTTGGGAGGATACATGCATGACACCTAACGACAATGGCTTCCTCTGATACTAACTTGGCTGACTCTATAGCATCACATGGCATTTTTAAACCTGCCTCAAAATGGATCTCCATTCTTCCTCCTTTAGATTTTGTTAATCTGTCAAGCATTATCCCTGATGTCTATTTCCGCTTGCGCCTTGGTGCTAGTTCAACAATGAATATGGAAAGTGTTAGTGCACATCAAACTGTGAGAGTACATATAAAGGAGCATGCAACTGCAACTTGACTTGGTCAGGTACTGTCTTGGTGTTGATGCTCATGAGGTTCATCTGATCTTGCCAAGTCCTGTTGTGTCAGCAGTGCTTCGGAAGTAGTGTTAGGTGTGAAGGCAGCTTGGGAACTGGCCAGTTACGGAGCAAACGAACGAGTAACTCGTTGAGATGCCGGTATAGTTGAAGCGGATGCTGCAGCTGGTGGAGCAGGTGATACTGTGTTTATAGATTTAGCCGGTGGACTTGGACCTTCTACTGCACTATAAGTACCAGCAGAATCTCGAGGGCAGATCCTTTTTCGTTGCACCCGACGAGTAACACCATTCCCTACTATATTCTTTTCCTTGCTCTTTTTTGACTTTGCCATGTCAAGCCGTACCCACAACACAAAAAAATAAAATCGCTCTTCAGAACTCATTGATGCATGATACAGACAAGCAATACTTTGATGTAAGACAACCGTATGAGGATGGAATATGTAAGAAAAACAGGATGGCATGACATATTCACAGCTATGATGTGTAAACTAAGCAGAAGGATTTTCAAGAAAATAGAAGTAATGCAAGCTAGACACCATATGAAAGATGCAACCAATATCACTCTGCCAAGTTAAAAGTGTCTTGTCATAAGTGGCATTTCGAAAAATTAGAAGCAGTACAACCTAGAAATCAATGCAAGATGCAACCACTATCAAACTGCCATGTTAAAAGCGTCCAATCATGAGTGACCGATGTGGGATACACAACAGCAGTACTTTGATGTAAGAACATGGTATGATAGATAGATGCAGTTTATTCTAGACATAGAAAGGCATGTCATATACACATGTATAACGTATAAACTCAGCAGGTGCAATTTAATCAGAATAGAAGAAATACAGGCTAGACAACATATGCAACATGAAACCAATTATCACACTGTCAACTTAGAGCAAGCACCTGCGATGGTGGAGTACGGGAGATGAACTCATCATGTAGACTTGGGACTTCAACTGCATTAGCAGTAGCAGTGGCAAATCTAAAGAGTCTTTGTTTGCGTCAGTCCGGAGGACCACCAACATCCCCTAACTTACTCTTTTCCTTCCTCTTTTTTGGTATTGCCTTCTGAAGTCAAAACCACAAGAAGATGAATAAAATTAGCTCTGCATAACTGGTTGATGCATGATACAGACGGACACTACTTTGATGTAAGGCAAGCGCATGATAGGAGGATGGAATATATACAAAAAAAAGACAGCATTGCATATTCACACGTACAATAGGAGGATAGAATATGTATGAAAAACAGTAAGCAGAAGGCATTTCAACAAAATTAGAAGAAATGAAAGCTAGGCACCATATGAACATGCAACCAATATCACTCTATCAGGTAAAAAGTGCCTCGTCGTAAGTGCCATTTCAAGAAATTAGAAGCAGTACAAGCTAGAAGACAATGCAAGATGCAACCTACATCACACTCCCAAGTTAAATGTGTCTTATGGGTAAGTGATTGTTGCAGGTAGAAGTTGTAAGCTACGCAGATGCAATTCAACAAAATTAGAAGCAATACAAACTAGACATCATACGGAACACGCAACCACATATAGCAGTTCCAAGTTAGAGCAAGAACCCGTGATGGTGGAGTAGGAGAGATGTGCTCATCATCTACATAGCTATGTTGACTGTCCAGCCTTGTGTTGTCTTGCGAATCTTGTTGGGAGGATGGCAGAGTAGAATTTGTAGAGACCCTCTGTTTGAGTTGCTCCAAAGGACCACCATGATCCACTGCCTTACTAATTTCCTTCAGCTGTATTGATTTTGCATTGTGAAGTCAAACCGATAAGAAAAAGGAATAAAATTCGCTCTTCAGAACTCATTCATGCATGATACTGACGATCACTACTCGGATGAAAGGCAAACACATGATATGAGGATGGAATATGTACGAAAAACAGGACGGCATGACATATTCACACCTATGATGTGGTAACTAAGCAGAAACCATTTCAACAAATTAGAAGCACTACAAGCTAGACACCATATGAAAGATGCAACCAATAGCACTCTGCCAAGTTCAAACTGTCTGGCGTTTCAACAAATTAGAAGCAGTACATGCTAGAAATCATATGCAAGATGCAGCCAATATCACAGTGGCGACTTAAAGGTTCCTCATCATAAGTGACTGATGCGGGATATGCAAGAACAGTAGTCTGAAGTAAGAACATGGTGTGATCAGATATAGTATGTTCTAGAAACAGGAACACGTGTCATATTCATAGGCATGATGTGTAAAGTAAGCAGATGCAATTCAACAAAGTTAGAAGCAATACAAGCTAGACATCATACGCAACATGCAACCACATATAATAGTGCCAAGTTAGAGCAAACACCTATGATGGTGGAGTAGGGGAGATGTGATCATCATCTACACAGCTACGTTGACTGTCTAGCCTTGCGTTGTCTTGCGAATCTTGTTGGGAGGATGGCGGAGTAGAATCTGTAGAGACCCTCTGTTTCACTTGCTCGAAAGGACCACCATCATCCAATGCCTTACCAATTTCCTTTCGCTTTATTGATTTTGCATTGTGAGGTCAAACCGACAAGAAAAAGGAATAAAATTCGCTCTTCAGAACTCATTCATGCATGATACTGACGAATACTACTCTGATGAAAGGCAAAGTCATGATACGAGGATGGACTATGTACGAAAAACTGGACGACTTGACATATTCACACCTATGATGTGGTAACTAAGCAGAAGGCACTTCAACAAATTAGAAGCACTGTAAGCTAGATACCATATGGAAGATGCAACCAATATCACTCTGCCAAGTTAAAACTGTCTCATCATAGATGGTGTTCATCAAATTAGAAGCACTACATGCTAGAAATCATATTCAAGATGCAAACCAATATCACACTGCCAACTAAAAGGTGTCCCATCATAAGTGACTGATGCAGGATACACAAGAAGAGTAGTTTCATGTAAGAACATGTTGTGATAGACAGATATATTATGTACCAAAAACAGGAAGGCGTGTCATATTCACATGTATCATGTGCAAGCTAAGCAGATGCAGTTTACACTAATTAGAAGCAATACAAGCTAGACACCATATGCAACATTCAACAAGATATCACACTGCCAAGTTAGAGCAAGCACCTGGGATGGTGGAGTAGGGGAGCGGAGACTTGGAACTTGTAATGCACTAGCAGTACGAGGAGAATCCGCAGGGATGCTCCGTTTACGTTGCTGCAGAGGACCACCATCATCGCCTTCCTTACTCTTTTCCTTCCTCTTTTTTGATTTTGCCTTGTCAAGTCAAACCCACAAGAAAAAGGAATAAAATTTGCTCTTCAGAACTCATTGATGCATGATACTGACGAACACTACTTTCATGTAAGGCAGCCGCATGATAGGAGGATGGAATATGTATGAAAAACAGGACGGCATGACATATTGACATGTATGATGTGTAAAGTGTAAACTAAGCACAAGGTGTTTGAACTAGTTAGAAGCAATGCAAGCTAGAAACCATATGAAAGATGAAACCAATATCACTCTGCCAAATTAAAAGGGTGGCCTCATAAATGTATTTGACCAAATTAGAAGCAATACATGGCAACAGGCTAGAAATAATATGGAATTTGCAACGAATAAAGGTGTCTCATCGTAAGTGATTGATGCAGGATACAGAAGAGAGGTAGTTTCATGCAAGAACATGGTTAACAGATAGATGTAGTATGTACCAAAAATAGGAAGGCATGTCATATTCACAGGTATAATGTGTAAACTAAGCAGATGCAATTTACCCTAATTAGAAGCATTACAAGCTAGACACCATATGCAACATGCAACCATATATCACACTGCGAAGTTGGAGCAAGCACCTGCGATGGTGGTGTAGGGGAAATGCGGTCTTCAAGTACAGAGCTACGTTCAATATCTTCATTTAGACTTGCTGTTTCTTGAGAATCATGTGGGGAGGATGAAACTGCACTCTTTAT
Source organism: Thinopyrum elongatum (assembly GCA_011799875.1). Taxonomy (NCBI): domain Eukaryota; kingdom Viridiplantae; phylum Streptophyta; class Magnoliopsida; order Poales; family Poaceae; genus Thinopyrum; species Thinopyrum elongatum. The sequence continues at coordinate 471,982,181 of CM022301.1, forward strand.
AAGAGTAGCGCGTCTCATACTAACCCACTGGCATGACTGTCTCATCATAAGTGATAGATGCAGGATACACAAGAACAGTAGTTTGATGTAAGAACATGGTGTGATAGGCAGATGTAGTATGTACCAAAAACAGGAAGGCATGTCATATTCACATGTATAATGTGTAAGCTAAGGAGATGCAACCTAACAAATTAGGAGCAATACAAGCTAGGCACCATATGCAACATGCAACCAGATATCACACTGCCATGTTAGAGCAAGCACCTGGGGTTGTGGAGTAGGGGAGATGAGATTTGGAACTTGCACTGCAGTAGAAGTAGCAGGAAAATCTGCAGAGATTATCTGTTTCGATTGCTCTAGAGGACCACCATCATTCCGTGCGTTCATCCTTTTAGATTTTTCCTTGTCAAGTAAACACACAAGAAAAAGGAATGAAATTCGCTCTTCCAAATTCGTTGATGCATGATATTGACGAACACAACTTTTATGTAAGGCAACCACATTGTAGGAGGATTGAATATGTACGAAAAATGCTAAGCAGAAGGCATTCCAAAAAATTGGAAGCAATGAAAGCTAGACACCATATGAAAGATCCAACCAAAATCACTCTACCAAGTTAGAAGTGTCTCATTATAAGTGGCATTTCAACAAATTAGAGGCAATACATGTTTGAAATGATATGCAAGATGCAACCAATATTACACTGTCAATTTGAAGGTGCCTCGTCAGAAGTGATTGATGAGGGATACACAAGAAAAGTAGTTTGATGTAAGAACATGGTTAATAGAAAGACGTAGTATGTACCAAAAACAGGAAGGCATGTCATATTCACAGGTATAAAGTGTTAACTAAGGAGACGCAATTTACCCTAATTAGAAGCATTACAAGGTAGACACCATATGCAACATGCAACCACATATCACATTGCCAAGTAAGAGCGAGCACCTGCGATGGTGGTGTAGGGGAATTGCGGTCATCAACTAGAGAGCTACGTTGACTATCTTCATTTAGCCTTGCTGTTTCTTGAGAATCATGTGGGGAGGATGACACTGCACTCTTTAAACGAGTAGCGCGTCTCACAGTAACCCACTGGGGTGACTGTCTCATCATAAGTGGTTGATGAGGGATACAAAAGAGCATTAGTTTGGTGTAAGAACATGGTTAATAGACATATGTAGTATGTATCAAAAACAGGAAGGCATGTCATTATCAAAGGTATAATGTGTAAAGTAAGCAGATGCAATTTAACCAAATTGGAAGCAATACAAGTTAGACACCATATGCAACATGCAACCACATTTGACAGCGCGAAGTTAAAGCAAGCACCTGGGATGGTTGTGTGTGGCAATTGAGATCATCAACTGCAGAGCTACGTTTACTGTCTCCATCTGCTGACACTACACCCTTTAGAGCGCAGAAACGCTTAATGCTTATCTTCGAATTACATTGGAGCGACTTTTGTCTTTTCTTTTGTGTATTCATCAACACTACGTCAGAGTCTGAAATACCCATGCATAAAAAACAATAGTGTGAGTATGGGTGAAGTGTGTGCACAAGTAGCACAGTGTAAAAGTAGCAGATAGCAGGTGGGTGAGAAATAAATGACGGGAGACATATGATAGCTCTACAACATGCATGGCACACGAAATTACTAGATTCTAGGATTTTTAAATATGAGCACAGGGATGATTGGGAAATGCAGATGCTCCTCCAGCACACCATAAGGTGTGGTCCTATGAAAATAACAGTCGACTGAAAACAAATAGGCCAGTCCATTTTTTCTGCACCGTCCGATGTACAAAGAACGGGCAGATCGCCTTCATCTACCTCTAGCCAGTCAGTGCTGACGATCTTCCTCGAAACACCAGCGACCACCGGCCCAGTCCCCTGCCTCCGCCCTCCCCTCGACCTTACCGCACCGCTGTGCTTGGCACCACCCCCCGGCCATCCCTTCAAGCCTTGCCGACCTCCAGATCAGGCGCAAGTAGCTCCTGCGCCCCACACCGCTATGATAGACACCGACGCACCGCTTCCCCAGTGAACAGGCGGGCTAGGTTCTCCGCGCGCCTAAGCGGGTGCTACTTCTTTTAATTGCGAATCAACTGACCCTGAATTGATATCCACGCAGGCGACTGACCTCTAGCTAAGGTGAAATAGTAAATGGGAGGAAACCTTGTGCATTTAGTATCACGAAGAAGGTGCAGTAAGAAGCGCTCAACTAGTTTCTTTCATGGGATGAATACGGTGTGAGCAGAGACGTAAGATTTGCACGAATAAGGGAAGAGGAGTACCTCTTTCTGCTGGCATTATTGTGTCATCCTTCTATTTTTCCAATGATCTTCTTGTGGTTGGCTGGAAACAAGAAGTTGCGGAGGACGGTGGAGCCTTGGACGAACCCATGGCCAAGTTGTTGAGTGTGGTGCGGTGGCCATCTATCGGCGGCGGGGAACTAGATCCGAGGCGGCGAATGACGGTGTAGCAGGAACAGCTCCGGTGCGGTGGACGGTTGCGATAGTGGAGCAGCAGCGGTGGGGCGCGGGGCGGTGTGGTCGAAGTGGTTCTGGTACAGCGCACGTCGGCGTTGGCGTCGTGGAGGCAGCTCTGCCTTGGTTCAGCTGCTAAGTCCTTGAGGGCGTTGCAGTTGCGGTTGCATTGGATGACGACGTCGGGGTACCGGCTCTGGCGTGATGGAGGAGGGCGGCGGTGGATTGGGCGCGATGGGGTCAAGGACGGAGGAGGCTAGGGTTTCGCGACTGGTGGAGAGGGCATTTTGGCGCCCACGAAGTATGAATGGGGAAACGGAGGGTGGGGGGAACTAAGGGGGAACAATGTTTTGGTTTGGGACGCGCTTGTTTGAAATTTGTTGAAAGTTACAAACTTTGCCCCCATCTAAAATTTCGGACATATTGCGGGTCGGGGGTAGAACAGTAATCTCAGGTGTCCCAAATGGTGGGAGGGATAGATTTCGGCCGAGCGCATGGGTGTTTAGGCGCCCACGGCGTATGAATGCTTCTCAGAGGCGGTTGAGACTGGCGTCTTGGTGAAGTTGCAAACCTACCCCGGTTTAGACCTTTGGACATCGGGCCGATAGGCTACACGGGTCAGAGTCAGGACAGTAATTTCCTACCACCAAACATTAGTCTCGCGCGGTATCGGGTGACCAGAGGCTTATTTGGCGCTTCGTTCAATATTTGTGAGCATAAGCATTAACGTTTTCAGTTCTCTTGAATTGAACTTTCAGTATTTTTCAAACTTCACAAATCTTGATTCTTGAAAATCCTAAAACTACGATTATTTTGGAATGGAGGGGGTACATTTGAATATACATTGTACATGAGTATATATTAAAAAATATGCAACTTACCTCAATTCATGCATGGTTCCAGATATAATCTCCTTGATTGCAAAAAAAATAGTTAGACATGCGTATGAATATATAGCACGTTCAAACGCACAACAAAGATTGATGCCCCCTTTTAGATCTGATTTACAAATGCCATTATCTCGGATTCAAATAGATGAATGCACTTACTATGAATTCGAATCTTCGAAACCCCCTTTATGTTGAATTCAACATTTATTCTATTTCGTAGCTAGCAATTTGGAATGTATCCATGTAAGTGACAAATGTATAAAGTGCTTGACACTAACAACATGGAGTGCACTAATTAATGTTTATATGTGAATGGCAAAAGCAATGCATTGTCTGGATTTCAAACCACTCTCACTCTATGGATCGATAATATGAAATAAACCCATGCACATGCTAGAATTCAATAGAGTATGGGTGTCTGATAGACCGATGTTCGTTCATACGCAAATTGCAAAATTCAAGATCTCATCCAAAAATAATACTGCCATTTATATTTTAATTTAATGTGTAGAACCGCCTTTTACATGTAGATGCACTATGCCTCAGCCCGTTCTCACACACGCGCTATATCTCTCTCTATCTGACGCATAAGTGCACACACGTTATATACATCAGCATTTCTCTCTCACACACGCTCACAATCTCTCCCGGGGGGTCTCACGCACACACTCTATATTTCTCCCTCTCTCTTTCTTACTACTATGTACCACTCTTTTCACTAATCTCAGTTGGAAAACACTATTTCTCTCGCATGCATATATACACACGCACGGTCTCTACTAGCCCTCTATAGGCACATATATGTGCCTACGTGTCTCCCGCACGCACATTATCTTTAGGCCTCTCTCGCACACATTGCCCCAACCCACACCTCTCTCTTAGTAGTTGGCAGATATGATTCCATCAGATAATTTGGTAGGATATCCCTGACTGTTAGGCTGGATGGTAATACGAGGCAAAGTTTTACCCAAGTCCGGGCCCTTGCAGTTGAGGAAAAAGCCTACTCCTGGTATTGTATATTTCTGATAGGGGTGTGTACAAAGTACACGTGAATACCAGGCATTGTGCGTGTGTGTATACCATCAACGAACTAGCCCCCGGGCTTATATAACATACTCAGGGCCTAGGGTTACAAATCATATATAGTCGGCTTATCATCAGTGGGGATAGAGTCCTCCACGATTCTGGTAGCTTCGTCTTGTACGCTGAGTCCTCCACATGGGTCTTCGTATAACGTGTCTCGGTCCAGCCTATGTGGTGCTGGATGGAACTGACCCATGAGTCCTCACGTTGACCCACCACAACTAGATAGTAGGCTTATCAACCTACATGAATTAGATGATGTCACACTCAATGAACAATAATCGGTTTATGAAATGCCTGCTTCTCATCGCCCTGGCCCAACAAAAGCTCCGCTAACGTGCGCTGCCTGCGTTGGGTCACTGACATGCAGGCCAGGTACCCAACGAGCCCACACGTCAGTGGAAAAACGGCGCGGTGTCGTACGTCAGAGTCGAGGGCGCCGCTCGCTGCACGCCCGGCTGAACACGCCTCCGTGCCGTATTCAAACGCCTCCATGAAACCCGTGTGGAAGTCGAGAAACCCACTCCGGACACACGTCTGTTCATGACCGAGCCGACATTAAATGCAACACCGGCCGAGCTCCTCCCGTCCGCCGTCTATTTAATCTCCTATTTAAACGAGGCCAGACACTGGCCAAGAATCGCACACCTCCGCCGCTCCCCTATCTTCTCCTTCACCATTTTCTCCACTCTTCAATGGCTTACAAAGAGTAGTTATCAGGCAACCAAGCCGGCTGGGTGGCCCGCCAAGCCCGCCGGATACGAGCTATGTAGCTCGCTGATCCACCTCCCTCCCCTCGCCCGACGGAGCCAGTTGCAGCCCTAAGCCGGCGCGTGGTTCAGCAACTCGCCGCTCCAGGCTAGCTCGACAAGGAGCGGCAAGCTGCTCCACACCGGCACTGCGCGGAGCATGGGCGTCGTCGCTGCTGTCCATGCCGCCTCCTCGTACCGCATCTCCCGTGTCTACGACAGCGTCTCTTGTTTCTGTGGCCGAGACTCCCATGCCTGCGGCCGTGCCATGCAAGCAGAGACAGAAGCCGGGTGCGCGGAGAGAGACAAGTCGGTGGCCAGCGCCTCCGCGGCCGCCGCCATCATCGACGAGAAGTAGAAAACGGGAGGCCGCCGCCGCTTGGGTCCCATGAAGGCCACCACCGAGGCGACGCCGGCGTAAACAGCAGGTGTCTTGCCGGATCCTTCTGTTGCGAGGACCTTCGTCGACCCTGCATGGGCATCAGCCAACGATGTCAGTTGAGCGGTGGGGAAGCGAGCCGTCCTTTGTGCTGAAGCATATACCTCCGGGGCTCCCGGGAGTCCGGTGATCGTGCTGCCGGACATGAGAAGACAAATGGATCCGCGGGTGACCATTTATGCTAGGTATTATTATACCTGTGCTGTTCAGGAGTAGCACCGCTTAGTTGATTTGAATGTAATGAAATCCATCATGTTTATACGAAAATCTGATATTTTATATGAATTCCATCATTGTTTATCTGAAATATCGCCGTGTTTGCATGAATTTCGTCCGGTTGGTTGAGTTGCTGTCAGAATGTGTGCGGCTACGGTTGGATGGCGTAATTTGTGGGTCGCCGGTCGGTCTGCGGCCGGCTCGGGCGGCGTGGTGGGACAAAAAAGCACAGCTCGTGCGAGCTCGTCTCTAACGCGCGCGCTGGAGAATGCATGAGCACCCGAGCTCTTCCTCGTTCATCGGTGGCAAAGGCACGGGTGGACAAAAGGGTCGCCAATATTTTGGCTACCCCGGGCAAGATCCAAACAGCCCCTTCCAGCCCCACCCCTCCCAGCACATTCAAATACCTCGTTCGCCGTGAAATTTTGCCATGTGTTGTTTTCATGGATATTTTGTTGTGTGAAAACAAATTTAAATATGAACGAATAGTCGGTGCCCGCGGTCTTCTACCGGGACACAGTTGGATGGCCTCATAGTAGTAGTGTAGAGTACTAGTACTACTAGATAGTGAGTGTTTACTACTATATTATGTACTCCCTCCGTTCCCAAATATATTCTTTCTAGACATTTCAAATGGACTACAAACATACGGTTGTATGTAGACATATTTTAGAGTGTAGATTCACTCACTTTGCTTCATATGTAGTCACTTGTTGAAATCTCTAGAAAGACAAATATTTAGGAATGGAGGGAGTACGTACTAATTGCAACGCATGCATGTGTTAGCAGTATAATGACCACGTACGAATTTGATGGTAAGATTTGTGTAAGTTGGATGTCATATTATTGCTCTAACATGTGGTCAAAGTTAGCCTCCAAAACGCATTTTAGACCCTATATGGATTGAGGGAGTACATGCATTGCTGAGGTTTCTATTAATCCTTGCATGCAACATTTTTATTGAAGCTTGAAATGTGAACATGTGAATGGGAGGGACTACTACAACCCTTCCAAAAGAACTGTAGTACTAATGGTATCGTACTCCCTCCGTTCACCATCTCACATGCTCAGTACTTTTGCGAACTATGGAAGTAACAAATTTATTCCACCACTCAGCATCTATTATGGATAGTACATTGTGGATTTCAAATTGAGTCATATAGACCGGAAAGTAGGCACCTAGGGCATCCACAATGTATGCTTTTTGTTTCCTCTAAGCCCTCTCTCTCCTCTTAGAGGCATGCCTCTATACATTGCATGAACTGCATCTAACAAAAAATTGGCTAGCATCGCGTCTAACCTTAGAGGCTGCCTCTAACAATGTAACAATCCATCTGGTCCCACTTGTCAGCCTTAGGAAGCATAAGAAGGTAGGAGTATAAGAGAAATAGTACTGATTGGACAAATGTGGTGCTAATCAATACTTTTTAAATTTCTGCTAGGGCCCACCTTAGAGGCTGGTTAGAGTCTCTATACATTGTGGTTTTTTCATTTGATAAGAGGCAAACCATGTGGGGCCTACCTTAGAGGCAAGGCTCTATACACTGGAGATGCTGTATAGTACTACTTTTGATGTGTCCCGTCAACTCGCAGAATGAGGAGAAGCTTGCTACGCCCTCTCCCCCGCACACAGGTGCGGTGGCTTGCAGAGTCGCGGGACGAGGAGAAGCTTGCTTACTACGCCTACGCCTGCTCCCTCGCCCACGCGCGCGGTGGCTCGCTGGACGAGGAGAAACTTTTACTACTCCCTCCGTTAGACATATACTCCCCTACCTTGGTTAGAGAGATTATCATATTGTTTGAAATATATGTCTTTTAGTAGTAGGAGTAGTACAATGGTAGTACATAGGAGTAGTACGACAGCAATTTCCTTGGAGTCCGTGGTGCAGCAAGCTACACTAGGCTATGTTACTACTCCCTCCTTTCCGGTTTATGGCTCAATTTCAAAATCTCTCCAACCAAGGTAGACGGTGAGTGGTGGAATTAATTTCATAGTTTGCACAAGTACTTAATTAGTACGCTCGTTTTTCTCAAAAAGTTATGTTTACCGATGCATTAATTACAATGAATGCATGCATGACCACTAAATTTCCATGAACTTCTACATGCATTGGTGTGTTTTCTCTTGATACGGCTTGCATCGGGTGATTTAATGCACCTTGAAATCCAAAAATGTGATGGTAGTACTAGTAGAATTGAGTCTTATAAAATGGAAAAACATTTTTTTTAGATGAGCCCTATAAACCGGAAAGGAGGGAGTAGTAAGTAGTACTACCTCTATAGTGGGTACGTACTCCGTAAAATCAGATTTTCCCAAAACTAAGTCGCTCAACCTTTATTTGCTTGTTTCTCTTCCTGCCTCATTGCCTCGAACAGACTATGCTAAACTCCCCTGCCTGCCGCGCGGGAAAAGACCCGCCCTCGCCTTTTTTAATCCGGGTTTGTATCGATGGATCGCGCGAAGCATCAAAAACCAAGCCGTGTCTTGTACTCCTCCATCGTACTAAAAGGGTGGAGACGCTCGCTTTCATGAATTATGTACTTCCACTCGCTGACATGTGGGACATATAGCAACTGGGTCAACATGTCATGCACCAAATAACAGTGCAGAACAGCAGGGGGACGCACCCCAGTCGTAGCGCCCCAGTAGTAGTAATGAGCAATGAGACGTCAAATCACAATGCCGCACCTTTCCACCAGACGGACGAAGCAACCATTATTTCACACTTCGCTAAATCCGCTTCGCCATCATCTCCTTCAAGAAAACCACGTATTGCTTCTGCCATTGTTCTGCCTCAAGAGGGACGCGCATCGCCTTGGTACATCATGACACGTGGGACCGCATGACAGGCCATGCTCCCCTGCCCATCGCTCGGTAAAATCACCTCATTTTTACTACTAGTATCTTGTTAGATCAATATAGCTGGGATTCACCAAGGAGCAAAACCAATTGGTAGGCTACTCCTGTCATGTTGGCGTAGCAACTCAGCAGGGTCAGTCCGCACACGAAATGATGACACACTTAACAGGACCCCTTTGGCCGACATGTGGCTCATCCACCGTCTTGTTCCACGTGCGATGCACCAAATTACAGTTCGGAGCAGCGGTTGGACTTGGAGGCACCCCGGTCGTAGCGCCGCAGTAGTAGTAAATGAGCGATGAGGGGTCAAATAACAAAGCCCCACATTTCCCGCATTAAGCTGGACGGACGAAGCAACCATCATTTCACTATAGGGCGCAAGAGCATAAAGAAAAAAGAAAACCAATGATGCGTGAGGCAGCTACCTAGGGCACCCTAGGGTAGGAGCCTCCACTACAAATCTGCTTCACCCTCGTCCTCTTGAAGAAAACCGATGATGTGTGCGGCGGGTAGGGTTTGTAGGAGTACTACGGCGTGTGGGGCCACGCCGTAGTAAACGAGAGAGGGATTGAGTTCGAGTCGACGCCTGAATACGGGTGGGCCACTTGGTTTTATGGGAACGAGGCAGCATTTTGGGTTAGGGGAGTAGTGGAGATATACGTACAAAAAATTGTGGACGTAGGTTCGATCGAAAGGCAATGACGCATGGGCCCTGCATTTTGATATACCCGCAGTCGCGTGAAATTTGCTGCTCAAAATAATGCATAAAAGATCCTCCAAAAACATCTATAACTAATGGGAAGTGAATGTATGCTTAAAATGAAAATGTAATACAAAGAGAAAAAATGAATTGCAGTTAAAAGAATGACATTTCTAACAAAAATGTGAATGTGAACTACATATGTATGCACGTGGCCAGCACATACATTGTCAATACAAAATCTAATGCAAGAAATAACTTATGAGTAACATGCACAAATTGATGATGTAGTGCTTGCATGCATAGAGTACAAAAACAATGTGATTTTATGACTTGCATGCATGACGTGTTCATGTGCCATAGTTGCATGTCCAGGAAAAAATCTACTAGTGGGTTGTACTAGCTATTTAGGAATAGAAGATGTATATATGGAAGTTGTAGGGAAAGAGATGGCATGTATCTCAATTCCTATGAGTTGGGATTGGAAAAGAGATGTCATTTGGTTCACATCATAGGAACTTTTCTATTGAATCTAGAGATGACATGTATCTCAATTCCTATGAGGAGGGATTAGAAAAGAGATGTCATTTGGTTCACATCATAGGAACTTTTCTATTGAATCTAGAGATGACATGTATCTCAATTCCTATGAGGAGGGATTAGAAAAGAGATGTCATTTGGTTCACATCATAGGAACTTTTCTATTGAATATACGCTAATGTTTATTTTCCTTTGAAATTGTGGGAGTATAGGAATCCATTCATATGAACCAAGTGGCTCTAAAGCTATAAAAATGATATCATGTTTATTTTCCTTTGAAATGTGGAGTATATGAATCTATTCCTATGAACCAATTGGCTCTAAAGGAAAAAATCCGATAAAAATCATATTGTATAGAGTTCTTATGATATTCCTCCACACCAAAGGATGGTTGAAATTGCTGCAGGTGATACGATGGTCTTTCTTTGTACACTCCTCCCCCATCTTTATAGTTACCTCTCGAAGATGAATGAAATGATATATACTGGGTATTCTATATGTGCATTTTGGTATACGAAAACTCGGTAAAAGTTTCCGAGGTTCAAATTTTCAATAAAGCTATATGCACTACATTTTGGAACGGAGGGAGGAGCATACGGCAGTTGCTAACACTCACGTGGAAGATTTGTGTGTCGGAGGAGTGGCTGTTCTGTTAAAAGCCATGGCAAAACTGACACTGTCGGATGCCGATCTAATGGTTCTGACGGCGTTCGTCAGGAAACGGCTTGTGGCGAACATTTGTCAGATATGATTTACGGACACATGCATTGCATTGATACGTGCCCCCTCTCTCTCACGCACACATGCACCCCCACGAGTCACGACTCTCCTGAGTCCTCTCGCACCAACCGTCTATCTGTAGGTAGACGTCACACACGTATGTGCTCTTCACACCCTACCCTCAGAACTTCTAAAAAATAAAAGACATCATGCACCTTTTATTTTAACTCACACGTCACACACTTATACTATTACTCTTGTGGCGAACGTTCTTTGGGCATAGTATATTGTACTCTCACGAAGAGAAGTGGTGCACACACGCACTAGTTCTCTCACACCCACTCGCGGGTACACGTAGGAGCGCATTTTTTTAAGCTAGGAGCGCATTTGTTTACAAAGAGGTATCCCAATTGACATTTTGACTAGTCTAGTTTTCAACTTGATGGAGGGTCGGGGACCGCACGTGAATGATACAGTACATAGTGCATCCTAGATGCGATGATTTGATAGTGCGACCTGGAAGCGGTGGCACGTTATTGATCGAGTTTTATTTTTACTTGAACTTTAAATGAAAATAGTGGTTCACGCGTATTCAATTTAATAACGGCTGCTACAACAAAATCACTCCACTATATATATAAGCAGGACCTCGGTGCTTGTTTTACTAGGGTTCCTCTCTTTCACTCTCTCATGCTCTCCAGATCTAAGCAAGACATAGGTGGCCACACTATCTCTCTGCTCACGGCTGGTCACAAATCCGGCTGGACCACCTCGGCCAGGGCAGGGGTGTAGGTGCATTGTTCACGCGGTCGTCAGTGGCGAGGGAGGAGACCAATAGCTGCCCGCGCGTCCCGATCGACGGCCATGCCGTTCTCTCCGAGATAGGGCTGGCTCGGGAGGGCCTCCGACCCCTTCTTCGTCCCTGCGGTATTGTGGCCAAGATGCGGCCTCCCGACATCATCTTTGCCACATCCCAACGACCCTCAGGTATATATTCCTTTGAAACCTGCCTTGCTCTACTGCCCCAGCTCCCCACGTGGCTGCGTGTGGATCTTTTTCTAGTTTCATCGGCTGTTCCAAAGCCACCTAGACTTTTACTATTATTAGAGGTAAAGCTAGTTCATACAGTCTAAGAGTTGGTTCAAACAGGGAAGAAAGTGGGAAAGCTGTAGCATGAATCTAGGACTTGGTTCTAAGAGGAAACGGGGGAAAGTAGTAGATACTGGCTACCCAACCGGTCTCTTGGTTGAAAAGGCGAAGAAAGCGTGGTTGTCAGAGATATTGACTACGGGTAGCCTCATCCACACCCCTAAGTATTTCAAGACATGGGGGCTAGCAAAGCCCCTCGCACCTTCCAAACTCTCGGCCGACTCCTTGGGCCGCCTAGGCCCCAGCAGCCGGCTCCCAGGAGACGGTGCGCTCCTAGAGGGCGGCTTCAGGGGAGGCCGGCTCCTAGCAGACGGCTCGCCCTCCCCTCGGAGTCTGCACTCAACCACTACGACAAGACGGGCATGGCTACAAGGCCACCCACTCCCTCTGACTCCGGGGAGCGTGGCTACAGTGCAGGCTGACCAAACGGTCATCCACCTGTCAGGTGTGGGACTGTAGCCATGCGACCCGTGATATGGCCTTCGTCAGCCAGGATAATGCTACAGCGAAAGGCAGTCAGTACGGCCCGCAGGCAGCGGGCCCTACCTGTCCGTGAGCTCCCAGAAGATGGCGCTCCCCAAGAAGGCGGCTTCGAGGGCGGGCCGGCTTCCAGCAGCCGGCCCTCCCCTCCCCTCAGAGTCCACGCTCAATTACTTCGACGAGACGGAGTATGGCTACAGCATGCGCTGACCGGACGGCGGGACTGTAGCCATACGACTCCTGACGCGGCCTCTGTCATCAAGTACAACGCTACAGCAAAAGGCAATCAGCACGGCCCGTAGGCGGCGGGCCCTACCAGTCGACCGGATCCTCGGCCACCGGTGGGACCCACCAAGCGGCGGGCCCCAGCAGCCGGCTACCGGGGCCGGGACACGAAATCCCAGAAATTAACCCCTCATGTCATCACCAGCCCAGGATTACTGTTACTGGTGGACACGTCCTTGTTACAGAATTACCAAGCTATTACAAGAATTGGATACAAGACCATAAAGGTCTAATGATACAATAGGAATTCCAGTGGTGGATGACGGAAATGACTCGTAGTACTCCAGCGTCGATGGGGCTCCATTCCCACAGGAACAGCTGACCCGGATAATTCCTATCCGCGTGGCCGCAAATCCTAGGCTCCGCACGGATGTCGTTGTGGTACTCCTCATAGAACTTCTGACCTGGCCAAGTAAATAGCCAGGGACAAGCCAGTGAGTACGTTTGAATGTACTCGCAAACATCCTGAACAAGAGATATACCGAATGCAGCAAACAAAATATATGATCATGTTGAACCAAACTATATGCGTATGCTCATGATGGACTTAAAGGCATGCTGTCAGGAATTAAATCATGGCATGATAACATATTAGCATGTGCAAATAACTGGATATAAATAAAAATATTAGTGATGAACCAGGAAAGTTAAAGGAAAAAAATAAAATAAAGGAAATGCCGGTCTGATGTCTAAAATGACACCACGGTAGGTCTTGAAGAGAAATGCCAAACGGGTGTCTAAAAGAGAAATCGGACGAGACAGGACCATCCGAGAACTCAGGCGACGCCACGAGAGGTCTTGAAAAGAAATGCCAGTCGGGTGTCAAGTGACGCCACGGGCGGACTTGAAGAGAAATGCCAATCAGGTGTCCACAAGAGTAGTGGCGGGATAAACCGCCTGTTAACTCGAGAGATGCCACGAGAGGTCTTGAAAATAAAATTGAGTGCCCGGGGTAGTCTAGCCAGCCCCTGAGACACTCAGGAAAAATACAAAATAAGAGAAACAGGTTAGTCCTCAATAATATGCATAACCATAATAATATTAACATGCAATAATTATTCATGGTAGCACCAGCGTGACAACAATTATCCTGCAAAATAATTCAGGCTCAATTTAATTATTTTCCTCCGAAGACCGACACTAAGACCGATACATGACCAAACCAGACTGTAGCCCTTAACCGCGGACACGGCTATTCGATTAGGTTTAAACTCTGCAGAGGGTGTACTTTTTACCCACCAGTAAAGGATTTCTTTAGTCAGTACCGTGACACCGACTAATTCCCTTTACGGTCTTTGGGTTGAAAACACAGCTAACCAACACACACCAGATTAAATTTCCAGATGCCAGGAATCACCCAAAGCATCATTCAAGTAAAACTCTGAGACGGAGAGACCAACGTCCTGCATGGGATCACTATTAATACGCACGGATTCCAAGGGGTGCCCCCCTCTCAGTCACAACTGGAAACACCCATGCCCCCTGACCCGATGACAGGATTTAGTCCCGGGTCCCTGGGAAACCCTCATCGTGGCCCTCTGTACGGTGTGTGCACGGAAAGGGGTTAGCAACTTACTGGACCGCACCCCACCTGTGGCAGGGACAAGTGGTAGCAGGAATCAAGTATGGGGGTTACCGGTGACAAGACTCGATCTATGGTCATCTCAGGAGGCTTATGTTTCCTGCAACGGTCAGCACAACAAAGTATTCTTTCAACAGCAATACCAACAGGGCCACAACCCTTGCATGCTCCAACATGCATGACAAACAAGGCATGATCATGCTCCAACGTGATCACCCTTCTGCCGGTAACAATATTTCTCTTATGCCTGCTCCTGCAAGTTAGTCATGACCAGCACACGATGCACGGTACGATGAAACATGCCAACTCTATATGCATGCAAATTTTTATTTGAATTCAATAGAAGCATAGTTCCATTTATTCCTGCAATCAAACAACTATGCAATCACCATATCAAGTGTTCAGGATGCTTGCCTTGAGCATGCAGAAGTGTGGGGTGCACTCCAAAAGTTTTGAAAATTTTGTCTCCCCTCCAATTCCTGTTTGCAAAATACTAGAATTACCACATATAGCAAAAACAGTGCCAAAAATTGTTTGGAATTTTTTTTTGAAATAAATACTAAAATAAACTAGATGAAAAATTAGAAATACCAGAAAAATAATCAAATTATTTGCAGTTAATATGAATTACTTAGGGCATTTCTAATTTGAAATAAATGACTAAATGGACTATTTAATTGATCCAACAGAAACTAAGCTAAGGAAAATGTTCGCCCCAGCTAGATTATTAGAGCATATTTTTAGGAGTATTTAGAAATTTGAACCACTGGATTTGGATTTGAAATGGTTTCTGTGAGATTTAATGTAATACTACTGAAAAAGAAAAAGGAAGAGAGCAGAGAATCGCCCTGAGCGTGTTTTAGTCGAACGGCGTCACTGGGCCGGCCCAGCCGTTCGACTGTGTGGGAGATGACGTCGAAGACGTATTCTGAAAAGCCATTTCCACATATGGATGGCTCTGGCTCACTGACGGTGGGCCCGCCTGGCCCACTGGTCAGTTTTAACCGGTGCCCGCGCGCGCCTCCTCATGGCAGAACAACGGCGGTACTCCGGCGGACCTCGCCGGCGAACGGCGGCACCGTTTGGAAAACCAAGACCACCCATGAGCTCAGGAGGACGAGCCGGTCTCATGGGTATCCTCCCCGGTCACCGTACCGTACGGAGTGGCCGGCGGTGACCTTCGCGGCGGACGGCGGTCGTCGGGCAGGATGGGGCTTTTGCCTCCGATGGCTCCCGAGCAGGATTGAGCGGTGGAACGGGCCGTGGGAGCAAGAGGGTGCTGTTGGTGGAGAACTGAAGGAGGGGAAAGCTCGGGGGCGTGGTATTTGACAGAGGAGTGACGGTGGGCGCCTTGGTCATAAACAGAGAAGACGACCTCGTCTGGTCCAATGGGCTGCTCTGGGGAGCTCTCAGAGGGAGGAGGAGGGGTGGACGTCTCGAAGGAGTGCTCGGGGCGTGCTTTAAGTAGCCGGGAAGGTCGGTTCGCATGCTCCCGGAGATAAGCATGGCGGCAGAGGCCATTAATGGCGCCGCCAAGGTGGTTGAGGATGGTAGAGGTCGGTGGAGTGGTCGGCGGGCTGTGGATAAGGTCGGTGGAGACAGCGGCGACCACAGTTAAGGCGAGGGCGAGCTGGCAAGGCCAGGCGGCTCGGGCGATGCCGTGCCCGAGTCGGCGACCGCGGCGGTGGCTCTGGTCGGTGATGGCCGGCACCAGCGGCCAAGCTTGGGTGTCAGCAAGCTTCCAGAGGGTCACGGTGGTCAAGGGGTAGATCAGGACGGGTGAGGGAAGCAGCGAAGTGAGCGGCAGGAGCTCGATGCCAGGGGTGTCGTACGCGTGCTCTGGCCGCGCCCGTTGCACGCACACCACATGCTCGAACAAATGCCATTGACATCTACAGAGACCTAAATGAGCTAAGACTCATCAGGGTGGTGCTTATGGGCATGAGAGAGGTTAGGGACATGCTGTTTTGGACAACTAACCTAGTGCTCAATGCAGTTTAGGTAGAGGCAAAAATTCTGTCATGCACCCAACCTGCTTGACAAAATGCTAGGGCCACCTAGGGGTTATTTCTAGAGTTGAAATTTGGCAGGGTGATGTCTCCTTAGATGGTGAATATGATGGTGGGGTTGGATGGACAAAAGGAAAAACTTGCATGTGCAACTTTTGGTGAATTTCAGTTCTGGACAGAAGCTTCAGGGGAATATTTAGTGAACTGAAAAGATTCCTATGGAGCTAAAATTTGGACTTTAAGGGTTTGGTTGGAAGGACTATAAGTGGGAAAAAATTTAGGATTTTTGGGGCAAGGAAAATTGGGGTTGTAGTAGAGACTCAAATACTGGACAGAATTGAAAAGAGATTGTTTCACTCAAAATTTACAAAAGACTAAGTTATGTTTTTGCATAAGAGTGATATGTAGGCCTCACGTGACCTCCCATAATTTTTGTGGAATTTTAAAAGATTTATTTAAAATAGTTGTAGTGCAACAGAGGCATTTCAGAATTTGAAAATGCTATTAGAAGTATAGTTTTGGGGCAAATTTTATTATGAAAATAATTCTTACTGTTATTAAACTATAATTGAAATGTTTTAAGAGAACTACCAAAGCCACAATATTATTTCCCAAAAATTGCTATATGGAGGGAAGAATTTTGAAAAACAGAAACAAAAAATGGTTCTGAAATTATTAAAAGACCTAGCAAAAATTCAAAATTTTAATTCTGGCCAAATTTTACTTAATAAAGAACATGATTAAATTTTTGGGGTGTTACAAACTCTACCCCCCTTAAGAAAATCTCGTCCTCGAGATTTGTTAAGGACGGAAGAATTAAATGCAAATCACAACAGACAAGCAATCATGCACAAGACAACATCACACAAGCACATCATTCAATCAAACACTACACACTGCTAGAAACATACACATAATCGTCTACGGCATGACGGTGGAATTTATAGGGCAACAGGTTGCTAAGGGCATGGCAACTACTCTGGCAGACTCAGTCCACTTCGTCGACATCCAGACGGGCGTGTCTCGTGGACGTCGAGGCTTCTCCGGGGGCTTCAACGTCGGAGTTGACTGGAGTGTTATGAGGGGCTGCAGGGTTGGGGTAGCGATGGTGACCCACGCGGGGTGTAGTGGCTACAGTCCCGTTGGAGAAAATCCCCAAGAGACGACAGAGTTCATCCGGGGAAACGAATGCATTGCCCGGGTGGATGACAGGGGCAGACCTTGGGGGCTCAACTGGCCTCCCAAGCAGTACTATCGGGGTGTCAGTGTCGGGTGCAGCTTCACTTCTGGTCGGGGTCAGGAGAGCAAGCGTCCTGCGGGTCTCAATCAGGTCAAAAGTGACCTGATCGAACAGTGCCTCTTGCGCTCTCAGGTAGCGCACCAGAGGCACTAGGGCAGGATCCGTCTCATGGTCTCCATTGGCGACTTGGGTCGGTCTACCATAGCCTTCACGACTAGGGTAGTAGTAGAAAGAGCGGCAGTTAACTCTCGGCGACAGGTGCCGGAGTTGAACTACAGCTTCTCGGGCTGCAAGTTGAATGGCTTGGGGCTCATCGGAGGTCGTCCTCCCGGTGAACCGGTAAGGACGCTCTGCGGTGATTCCCCTCCCGTAGATGTGCACCGTGGCCCAGAAGTGATGGATGGAATCACTCGTGTCTTCCTGGTACACGACATACTCTGGCGGCTCTTCAATGCCGAGAGCACGAAGGGTGAGATTGGCGAGGATGGCTACAAAGCCTTCAAGCTTGACTGCGGTGGTCTCGTTGTGCACGATGGGGCCTGGCATCTTGGTGGTTTGGATATCGAACTGAGAGTGAGGCTGTGATGTGCTGAGTTGGGGTGAGACTTCCTTTATAAGCCAGCAGAGTCTTCCATCGTACGCTTGCGGATGGAACAACGCAGGTGTCGGCCACAGGCACACGGCCTATGGACTAGGTTGATAGGTTGGGCACCGTTTATCAAAAGATGTCGGCTGGCCACTGTGCGGTTATCGGATAGGATGGGCTTCACTGTGGACAAGAAACGATGTGGATGGTGTGGAAACCTAGAGATAGTGACCAGGCTAAGATAGGATTAGCCAATGGTCAGCCTGGCTCTGATACCAAGGCTGCCGGGGCCGGGACACGAAATCCCAGAAATTAACCCCTCGTGACATCACCAGCCCAGGATTACTTTTACTGGTGGGCACGTCCTTGTTACAGAATTACCAAGCTATTACAAGAATTGGATACAAGACCATAAAGGTCTAATGATACAACATGAATTCCAGTGGTGGATGACGGAAATGACTCGTAGTACTCCAGCGTCGATGGGGCTCCATTCCCACAGGAACAGCTGACCCGGATAATTCCTATCCGCGTGGCCGCAAATCCTAGGCTCCGCACGGATGTCGTTGTGGTACTCCTCGTAGAACTTCTGACCTGGCCAAGTAAATAGCCAGGGACAAGCCAGTGAGTACATTTGAATGTACTCGCAAACATCCTGAACAAGAGATATACCGAGTGCAGCAAACAAAATATATGATCATGTTGAACCAAACTATATGCGTATGCTCATGATGGACTTAACGGCATGCTGTCAGGAATTAAATCATGGCATGATAACATATTAGCATGTGCAAATAACTGGATATAAATAAAAATATTAGTGATGAACCAGGAAAGTTGAAGGAAAAAATAAAATAAAGGAAATGCCGGTCTGATGTCTAAAATGGCACCACGGTAGGTCTTGAAGAGAAATGCCAAACGGGTGTCTAAAAGAGAAATCGGACGAGACACGACCATCCGAGAACTCAGGCGACGCCATGAGAGGTCTTGAAAAGAAATGCCAGTCGGGTGTCAAGTGATGCCACGGTCGGACTTGAAGAGAAATGCCAATCGGGTGTCCACAAGAGTAGTGGCGGGATAAACCGCCTGTTAACTCGAGAGACGCCACGAGAGGTCTTGAAAATAAAATTGAGTGCCCGGGGTAGTCTAGCCAGCCCTTGAGACACTCAGGAAAAATACAAAATAAGAGAAACGGGTTAGTCCTCAATAATATGCATAACCATAATAATATTAACATGCAATAATTATGCATGGTAGCACCAGCGTGACAACAATTATCCTGCAAAATAATTCAGGCTCAATTTAATTATTTTCCTCCGAAGACCGACACTAAGACCGATACTTGACCAACCCAGACTGTAGCCCTTAACCGCGGACATGGCTATTCGAATAGGTTTAAACTCTGCAGAGGGTGTACTTTTTACCCACAAGTAAATGATTTCTTTAGTCAGTACCGTGACACCGACTAATTCCCTTTACGGTCTTTGGGTTGAAAACACACCTAACCAGCACACACCAGATTAACTTTCCAGATGCCAGGAATCACCCAAAGCATCATTCAAGTAAAACTCTGAGACGGAGAGACCAACGTCCTGCATGGGATCACTATTAATATGCGCGGATTCCAAGGGGTGCCCCCCTCTCAGTCACAACTGGAAACACCCATGCCCCCTGACCCGATGACAGGATTTAGTCTCGGATCCCTGGGAAACCCTCATCGTGGCCCTCTGTATGGTGTGTGCACGGAAAGGGGTTAGCAACTTACTGGACCGTACCCCACCTGTGGCAGGGACAAGTGGTAGCACGAATCAAGTATGGGGGTTACTGGTGACAAGACTCGATCTATGGTCATCTCAGGAGGCTTATGTTTCCTGCAACGGTCAGCACAACAAAGTATTCTTTCAACAGCAATACCAACAGGGCCACAACCCTTGCATGCTCCAACATGCATGACAAACAAGGCGTGATCATGCTCCAACGTGATCACCCTTCTGCCAGTAACAGTATTTCTCTTATGCCTGCTCCTGCAAGTTAGTCATGACCAGCACACGATGCACGGTATGATGAAACATGCCAACTCTATATGCATGCAAATTTTTATTTGAATTCAATAGAAGCATAGTTCCATTTATTCCTGCAATCAAACAACTATGCAATCACCATATCAAGTGTTCAGGATGCTTGCCTTGAGCATGCAGAAGTGTGGGGTGCACTCCAAAAGTTTTGAAAATTTTGTCTCCCCTCCAACTCCTATTTGCAAAATACTAGAATTACCACATATAGCAAAAACAGTGCCAAAAATTGTTTGGAATTTTTTTTTGAAATAAATACTAAAATAAACTAGATGAAAAATTAGAAATACCAGAAAAATAATCAAATTATTTGCAGTTAATATGAATTACTTAGGGCATTTCTAAGCTGAAATAAATGACTAAATGGACTATTTAATTGATCCAACAGTAACTAAGCTAAGGAAAATGTTCGCCCCAGCTAGATTATTAGAGCATATTTTTAGGAGTATTTAGAAATTTGAACCACTGGATTTGGATTTGAAATGATTTCTGTGAGATTTAATGTAATACTACTGAAAAAGAAAAAGGAAGAGAGCAGAGAATCGCCCTGAGCGTGTTTTAGTCGAACGGCGTCACTAGGCCGGCCCAGCCGTTCGACTGTGTGGGAGATGACGTCGAAGACGTATTCTGAAAAGCCGTTTCCACATATGGATGGCTCTGGGTCACTGACGGTGGGCCCGCCTGGCCCACTGGTCAGTTTTAACCGGTGCCCGTGCGCGCCTCCTCATGGCAGAACAGTGGCGGTACTCCGGCGGACCTCGCCGGCGAACGGCGGCACCGTTCGGAAAACCAAGACCACCCATGAGCTCAGGAGGCCGAGGCGGTCTCATGGGTATCCTCCACGGTCATCGTACCGTACGGAGTGGCCGGCGGTGAGCTTCACGGCGGACGGCGGTCGTTGGGTAGGATGGGGCTTTTGCCTCCGATGGCTCCCAAGCAGGATTGAGCGGTGGAACGGGGCCGTGGGAGCAAGAGTGTGCTGTTGGTGGAGAACTGAAGGAGGGGGAAGCTCGGGGGCATGGTATTTGACAGAGGAGTGACGGCGGGCGCCTCGGTCAGAAACGGAGAAGACGACCTTGTCTGGTCCAACGGGCTGCTCTGGGGAGCTCTCAGAGTGAGGAGGAGGGGTGGACGTGTCGAAGGAGTGCTCGGGGCGTGCTTTAAGTAGCCGGGAAGGTCGGTTCACGGGCTCCCGGAGATAAGCATGGCAGCAGAGGCCATTAATGGCGCCGCCAAGGTGGTTGAGGACGGTAGAGGTCGGTGGAGTGGTCGGAGGGCTGTGGATAAGGTCGGTGGAGACAGCGGTGACCGCAGTTAAGGCGAGGGCGAGCTGGCAAGGCCAGGCGGCTCGGGCGGTGCCGTACCCGAGTCGGCGACCGCGGCGGCGGCTCTGGTCAGTGATGGCCGGCACCAGCGGCCAAGCTTGGGTGTCAGCAAGCTTCCAGAGGGTCATGGTGGTCAAGGGGTAGATCAGGACGGGTGAGGGAAGCAGCGGCAGGAGCTTGATGCCAGGGGTGTCGTACGCGTGCTCTGGCCGCGCCCGTTGCACGCACACCACATGCTCAAACAAATGCCATTGACATCTACAGAGACCTAAATGAGCTAAGACTCATCAGGGTGGTGCTTATGGGCATGAGAGAGGTTAGGGACATGCTATTTTGGACAACTAACCTTGTGCTCAATGCAGTTTAGGTAGAGGCAAAAATTCTGTCATGCACCCAACCTGCTTGACAAAATGCTAGGGCCACCTAGGGGTTATTTCTAGAGTTGAAATTTGGCAGGGTGATGTCTCCTTGGATGGTGAAGATGATGGTGGGGTTGGATGGACAAAAGGAAAAACTTGCATGTGCAACTTTTGGTGAATTTCAGTTCTGGACAGAAGCTTCAGGGGAATATTTAGTGAACTGAAAAGATTCCTATGGAGCTAAAATTTTGGACTTTAAGGGTTTGGTTGGAAGGACTATAAGTGGGAAAAATTTCAGGATTTTTGGGGCAAGGAAAATTGGGGTTGTAGTAGAGACTCAAATACTGGACAGAATTGAAAAGAGATTGTTTCACTCAAAATTTACAAAAGACTAAGTTATGTTTTTGCATAAGAGTGATATGTAGGCCTCACATGACCTCCCATAATTTTTGTGGAATTTTAAAAGATTTATTTAAAATAGTTGTAGTGCAACAGAGGCATTTCAGAATTTGAAAATGCTATTAGAAGAATAGTTTTGGGGCAAATTTTATTATGAAAATAATTCTTACTGTTATTAAACTATAATTGAAATGTTTTAAGAGAACTACCAAAGCCACAATATTATTTCCCAAAAATTGCTATATGGAGGGAAGAATTTTGAAAAACAGAAAATGGTTCTGAAATTATTAAAAGACCTAACAAAAATTCAAAATTTTAATTCTGGCCAAATTTTACTTAATAAAGAACATGATTAAATTTTTGGGGTGTTACACTGGCGGCGAACCCGGCGACCCTAGACACTGACGTCCGGGTCCTACACCCGGCCCTATTACCATTGTACCCCTTGGGGGTAGGCCTATATAAACCCCCCAGGCTCACCCATGCAAAGGGTTCGGCTCATACACCACACACACACATAGCTAGGAGAAGCAAGAGAGCTAGCTTTGCCCTTCTTCTCCCTCTAGCAAGACAGCTCAAGGAGTGATCTTGTAGCTACTATCTAATCATAGTCATCATGCGGATACCCCGCAGAGCAGGACTAGGGGTGTTATCTCTCCGGAGAGCCCCGAACCTGGGTACGTCTCGTGTGCGATCAAGCTCGTGCTCACTCCCGCTTCCAGGGCCCGACGACGTCCTATTGTCCCCATCCATGATAAGCTACCGCCTGGCATCTGTTGCGAGAAAACCCCATCAGTTGGCGCCCACCGTGGGGCAAGGTGCACCGTCGGCCGGAGACATGTTCTGGACGGGAACCTTTTTCCTCTCCGGCGAGCACGTCGCCGCCGGCCTGATCAGCCAGCCCGGCGCACCCGCAAGCGCTTGCACCAGCGCGCTGCTCGACGCGGGAGCGGCCTGCCCTCTGAGCTGCCTCGTCTACCTTTTCGACAAGCTCAGCATCTTCGACGAGCCCGCCTCCGGCGTGGGGTCCATTGGCTGCATCGACCCCTTCATCGAGCCTACCGAGATGCTCATCGACTCCGATGCGGCCTCCATCGATGCCTTCCCTGGCAACGTGGTGGTCATCGACGACCCGCTCCCTCCTGTCAACAGCGACGCCGGTGCCGGCATCGTCGCGGAGGTGCTGGTCACTGGTCATAGCGAGAACTCCGTTGGGGCCGCCCAGGACCCGTTGCGAGCGGCCTTGCAGGGCCTGGCCACTCCCGTCGCGGCCAACGCCGATGGGGCGACGCTGGAGGCATTCCGAGTGACGCTCCTTGACAGTGCCAACAAGATGGCGACGATGAGGCACCACGCCAAGGCCTGCCAGTGCGAGATCGACCGCATCGCAGGCGGCACGCCGGCTGCTGGCGAGCCCAGCCGAGCCGGCGCAGTTCGGCAACGCGGCGCGGCCATAGACAGTATGCTGGGAGTCGAACGCCCGGTCTATGCTACCCCAGTCGAGAACCTGTGCGCCGCTCAGGCGGCGGCAGAAGAGCTGGATAACCTGGAGGGCGACGAGCGGCGCAGCCAGATGGCGCGCCTCCAGGAGCTCCTCGACGCTGTGACCACGCAGCAAGACGCGTGCCACCGCGCGATGACAGCCGTCCGGCAAGCCAAGAACCACGCACCCCGCCGCGAGCATGGAGCGACCTCCTAGTCCCCGACAGGCGGCGGTCGCGGTCAGCAAGACACGAAGCCGGCTGCCAGCCGCAGCCGGCGCACCCGCTTGACAGTCGTATGCAGCCAGCAAGACCCTCCAAGAGTGGAGGACAGACGCCCGAGGGACGAGCGTCCGCCTCCCCCTCGCAGGGATAGGCCGGCCTCCCCGCCGCCTGTCGATCATCCGACTCTCGGGGGCCGGCTAGGCACCCGTGAAGGAGTCGGCGAGAATGACGCGCGCCACCGGATCGAGCGGCTTGCTTGGTCCCTGGCCGTAGAAGAGGAGGATGCAACCGGCCCGGCCTGTTTTGGCCCTCGCATTCGTGACGAGCCCTTCCCCAAAGGGTTCTCGCTTCCTCGAGATACTCCCAAGTACACTGGCTCTATGAAGCCGGGGGACTGGCTGGTCGACTACTCCACGGCCGTTAGCATAGCGAACGGCAACAAGCGCGTTGCCGTGAAATATGTTCCGCTCATGCTCCAGGGCACGGCCCGGACATGGCTGAACAACCTCAAGCTCTACAGCATAAATAGCTGGCTGGACTTCGCCGATGTCTTCATCCGCAACTTCACCAGCACCTACAAGCGGCCCCCCAAGCCACGCCAGCTCTCCATGTAAGTCCAAGGTCCGACTGAGTCCACCCGCGACTACCTAACGCGTTGGGCCGAGCTGCGCAACTCCTGCGAGGGGGTGCATGAGGTACATGCCATCGAGTACTTCACCACTAGGTGCAGAGAGGGCACCCTGCTCAAGCACAAGCTTCTGTGCGATGAGCCGGCTACCTTGGATGAGCTCCTGGTTGTGGCGGACAAGTACGCCATGGCCGACTCCTCCATGAAGTCAGAGATTCGGGTTGACACGTCCGGGAAGGCGATCCAGTCGGCCCCTCAAGCTCCGGCTGGTGACACCAACCGGCGCCAATAGCCGAGCGACAACAGACGCAAGTCCCAGCAGCCGGCTTCCAACAGCCGGCAAGTGGCAACCATCGAGGACCAGCAGCCAGAAGGGCAACCCGGCCCCAAGCGACAGAAGGGCGGCAAGGGTGCTTGGCTGCCTGCCTTCTCCTTCGAGCAAGCCCTCGATGCTCCGTGCAAGTTCCACAGCGGTACGAAGCCGTCCAACCACACCACTCGGAAGTGCAACTGGCTCACCCGAATCGCTAAGGGCGAGGCCTTGCCGCCTCCTCCAGCCGGCGCGGCAGCACCGCCTCCTCAGAAGGTGGTGGTTCGGCCAGCCGGCATGCTCCAAGACGAGTTCCCCGACGCCAACGCCACATACATCGTCTTCACCAGTGAAGCCGGCGACAAGCACAGCCGGCGCCAGCTACACCGCGAGGTGAATGCTGTCACCTCAGAGGTCCCCAATTCATGCACTGGTCTGAGAGGCCCATCAGCTGGAGCCGTGAAGACCACCCGGCTGTGATGCCCTCGCCAGGTGCTTAAGCAATGGTGCTGGACTCCACCTTCTCAACGGAGAGGCGGGCCTGCCGTTTCTCCCGGATCCTGATAGACAACGGTAGCAGCATCAACATCCTCTACCGCGATACCATGGAGAAGCTGGGCATCAAGGAGAAGCAGCTCCTGCCTAGCCGGACCGTTTTCCATGGCATCGTCCCCGGACTTTCCTGCTCCCCAATTGGCAAAATCAAGATCGACGTCCTGTTCGGTGACAAGCTCCACTTCCGCCGCGAACCAATCTGGTTTGAGGTGGTTGATCTGGACAGCCCCTACCACGCGCTCTTGGGCTGGCCCGCGCTGGCCAAATTCATGGCTGCGCCGCATTACGCCTACCTAAAGATGAAGATGCCGGGTCCCAAGGGCATCATCACCATTGCCGGCGACTACCAGAAGTCACTCACATGCGCCGTTGCCAGCAGACGGCTGGCCGAGTCCCTCGTCATCACCGAGGAGAGGCGCCTCCTTGACCCGGCGGTGGCCATGGCCAGCGAGCAGCCGGCCATACCATCTGACCCCCAGGAGGCGGGGTCCTAGGGCTCCTTCCAGCCAGCCAAGGAGACCAAGAGGATCGCCTTGGACCCAGCGCACCCGGAAAGATTTGCTGTCGTGGGGTCTAACCTCGACAGCAAATAGGAAAGCGAGCTCGCCGACTTCCTCCATGAGAATCGGGATATCTTCGCATGGTCCCCCAAAGACATGCCGGGTGTTCCGAAGGATTTCGCCGAGCACAAGCTGCATGTGAGATCGGATGCAAAACCGGTCAAGCAACCCCTCCGCCGCCTATCAGAAGAGAAGAGAAAGATTGTTGGTGAAGAAATCGCCCGGCTTCTGGCAGCCGGCTTCATCATGGAAGTGTTCTACCCGGAATGGCTTGCCAACCCAGTCCTTGTTCTGAAGAACAACAAGTGGCGCATGTGTATTGACTACACTAGCCTCAACAAAGCCTGCCCCAAGGACCCCTTTTCCTTGCCTCGGATAGATCAAGTGATCGACTCCATGGCCGGCTGCGAGCTGCTGTCCTTCTTGGATGCCTACTCCGGCTACCACCAGATCAAGCTGGACCCGGCCGATCGGCTGAAGACCGCCTTCATCGAGCCATTCGGAGCCTTCTGCTACCTGACCATGACATTCGGCCTGAGGAATGTCGGCGCCACCTTTCAGCGTTGCATGCAGAAGTGCCTCCTCAAGCAACTCGGCAGGAACGCCCACGTCTATGTGGACGATATTGTGGTGAAGACGGAGAAACGCGGCACCCTTTTGGAGGATCTCAAGGAGACCTTTGACAACCTGCGCCGCTTCCAGATCAAGCTCAACCCGGAGAAGTGCGTCTTCGGAGTACCAGCCGGCCAGCTCCTTGGTTTCCTTGTCTCTGAGTGCGGGATTGAGCGCAACCCCGTGAAGATCAAGGCCATCGAGCGGATGCAGAGGCCGACCCGGCTGCGGGATGTCCATAAATTCACCGGGTGCCTAGCATCCCTCAGCCGATTCATCAGCCGGCTGGGTGAGAAGGCCCTTCCCTTGTACCAGCTGATGAAAAAGACCACATGCTTCGAGTGGACCGACCAGGCGGACGAGGCCTTCCTCCAGCTCAAGCGCATGCTGTCCACGCCGCCTGTTCTGGATGCGCCGGCTGCTAAAGAGCCCATGTTCCTCTACATCGCTGCCACCAGCCGGGTCATCAACACCGTGATCGTTGTCGAGCGCCCGGAAGATGGCAAGGCCCAGCCGGTCCAGAGGCCGGTCTACTACCTGAGCGAGGTGCTGTCCGCCTCCAAGCAGAACTACCCCCACTACCAGAAGATGTGCTACGGCGTGTACTTTGCCGCCAAGAAGCTCAAGCAGTACTTCCAGGAGCACACAATCACGGTCGTCTGCACTGCCCCCTTGCCGAGATCATGGGCAACAGAGATGCATCAGGCCAGGTGGCAAAGTGTGCCATCGAGCTGGCACCCCACACCATCCTCTAGCGACCCCGCGTCGCCATCAAGTCCCAAGCGCTGGCCGACTTACTAGTCGACTGGGCCAAAACCCAGTACCTGCCGCCAGCGCTGGATTCTACTCACTGGCGGATGCATTTTGATGGCTCGAAGATGTGCACCAGTTTGGGAGCCGGCATTGTCCTCACCTCTCCCAAAGGCGACAAGCTCAAGTACACGCTGCAGATCCACTTTACCGCCTCCAACAACGTGGCCGAGTATGAGGCACTCATCCACGGGCTCCGGCTAGCCAAGGAGATCGGTATCCATCGGATTCTGTGCTACGGCGACTCAGACTTGGTGGTCCAACAGTCGTCTGGCGACTGGGACGCCAAGGATGCCAACATGGCGATCTACTGCTTCCTCATCCAGCAGATCAGCGGACACTTCGACGGGTGCGAGTTCCTCCATGTGCCACTGACCGACAACGAGCAAGCCGACGCCCTGGCACGGATCGGCTCCACCCGGCAAGTCATACCGGCTGGAGTCTCCCTCGAGCGCCTGCGCAAGCCGTCTATCAAGCCTTCACCGGAATCGGAGTCCATCTTCGTGCTGGCTGACCCCGGAGCAGTCGGATCCGGCTCGGGGACTTCAGCAGTCGGCCCGGGGACATCGGCAAGTAGCCCGGGGGCTGCAGCACTCGAATCCGGCCCGGGGACTTCAGAACCCGGCCCGGGGACTGTAGCAGTTGGCCCGGGGACTTCAACAATGCAGCAAGCAGCGGCCGTCTCCGACCCGCTGCCTCCCGACCCAACCGCCCTGGTACCGGTTGCTGTCATAACAGTGCTAGAAGCACCATCTTGATCGCAGCCCATCCTCAACTTTCTGGTGAGTCGAGAGCTACCAGCCAATGAGATCTTGGCCCGACAGGTGCAACGCCGGGCGGCAGCATACATGATAGTCAATAGAGAGCTTGTCAGGCGCAGCGTGACTGACATTTTCCAGCGCTGCGTGGAACCGGAGAAGGGCATATCAATTCTCAGGGATATTCATCAAGGCGAATGTGGCCACAATGCCGCCTCCAAAGCCCTCGTCGCCAAAGCTTTTCGCCATGGCTTCTTCTGGCCGACTGCTTTGGACGACGCCAAGGAGTTGGCCCGCAAGTGCAAGGGGTGCCAGCGCTTCAGCTCCAACCAGCACCTGCCGGCTTCTGCACTCAAGACCATCCCCATCACTTGGCCGTTTGCCATGTGGGGTTTGGACATGGTGGGCCCGTTCAAGACCCATCTACTAGTCGCCGTGGACAAGTTCACGAAGTGGATTGAGGTGAGGCCAATCAAGAAGCTGAATGGTCCGACTACCGTCACATTTATCGCGGATATCACCGTCCGGTATGGGATCCCGCACAGCATCATCACCGACAACGGCACAAACTTGCCAAAGGTGCCTTGGCCCGTTTTTGCGCGATGTAGGGCATCCGACTGGACTTAGCGTCCGTTGCCCATCCGCAGTCAAATGGCCAGGTGGAGCAAGCAAACGGCCTCATCCTGTCCGGGATCAACCCCGACTAGTCGAGCCACTAGAGCGCTCGGCCGGCTGCTGGATCGAGGAGCTGTCGGCCGTCCTTTGGATTCTTCGGACTATGCCAAACAAAGCAACCGGTTTCACACCCTTCTTCCTTGTGTACGGGGCCGAGGCCATCATCCCAACTGACATCGAGTTTGACTCGCCTCGCGTCACCATGTACACGGAGGCAGAAGCGAAGGAGGCGCGAGAGGACGGCGTCGATCTGCTGGAATAGGGCCGGCTGCTGGCACTCAGCCAGTCTGCCATCTACCAGCAGAGCCTGCGCCGCTACCACAGCCGGAAGGTCAAGCCACATGCTTTCCACGAAGGGGACCTTGTGCTCTGGCTGATCCAGTGGACAGCCGGCCAGCACAAGCTCTCGGCCCCTTGGGAGGGGCCTTTCATCATCAGCAAGGCCCTGGGCAATGACTCATACTACCTCATCGATGCACAAAAGCCCAGGGCTCGCAAGAGGGACGATTCCGGCAAAGAGATGGAGCGACCATGGAACGCGAATCTTCTCCGGCCATTTTACAGTTGATGCAGTGTATGTACCACGCTACCTTTTGTATTAAGCAAAGACAACAGGTCCCCCGAGGTGCACTCGGGGGCTACCTTTTTATCTATATGATAAGCCTCGCCTACGAATGTGTTATTTCTTTCTTTCGCCCTGCCCGGGTTCGGTCAGCCGGCCCGGGGGCTCGCCGCCTTGACCTAAGATTGCACCACCCGAAGTCGGCTAAGTAGTGTGCTGACAACAAAGCCCTCTCTTCGCCTCAGCTATAGCTTGCAGTGCGACTGTCCGGCTGGCAAGAGCTAAAGGCTGGAAACACTATCCACATGAAAAACGACTAAGGAAGAACGCCAAGCACGGGCCAAGCCGGCTCCTCTCCTCACCCGTCCGGCTGCCCAGCAGCCGGCCGGCCGGCTTCTTGCCTGGCTAGCTACACTCTAGATGGCCGAAGTAACTTGCCTATTCTAAACGGCCAAGTCCCTGACCCGGCCGCAGACCACAGCGCGGCTGTTCGGCTGGCAGGGCGGCAGCCAAAGGAAGAAGGCAAAAGAAAAGGCTAACAAGAGCAAAAGGCAAAACCAAGCCAGAACCCGGCAAGTACACAAGCATGTGGAGATAAATTATTTACATCGCAAAAGGCCCAAGGCCAGCATTCAACAGAGTCTTGAACTACACCCCAAGTGGGTGGAACTGCGCGTGACTAACTTGTTTTTCGAGTACAAGACAGAGAAATTTTAAAGATAAAAGGCCGCTTCGGCCAATGGCGCAGCAGGCGGCGTGGACAGGTCGGCGGTGGCAGAGGCGCCGACTGGTGGGGCGTCCAGCTGTTGGGTCTCGGCCTGGTCGGCGTCGGCGGCGGTTGACGTGGTCTCCCGCGGCTCGTTGGCTGAGGCCCGATCGGGCTGAGTCCGGCTGGTCACTCCGCCGTCCGGTGTGGTGTCCTCACCTTCCTCATCCCCGTCATCCTCGCCTTCATCGCTGGAGGCGATCTCCTTCGTCGAGTCCTCCCCCTCATCCGGGTTCAGCTCGAACCAAGAGGGTGGCACCTCGGTGTCGTCTTCCGCCAGCTCCGGGACGAGGACACCGGTGTCGGCGTAGTCGGCAAGGGCCGCCGTGCGTTTGACAATCTCATCGCGTGCCGCCTCCAGCTCCAGCCCGGCCTCCTGATGGAAGGTGGCCAGCTGGGCCAACCTCATGTCTGGATACCAGGCCTTGACGAACTTCAGCGTCACCTTGGTGCCCGCCCGAGCTGCGGTGCCCTTCCAGGCCTCGAACCGCTCGACCGCCACCTCCAGCCAGTCGGCAGTCCAACTAGGAGTTCGAGGAATCCGAGCATCCGGCCAGAGCCCCGCCAGGATCTATGACCCGGCGCACTGCAGTTGGCGGAGCAGGCGGTGCACTGGCTCAAGACGCATCTTGATGGCCATGAGCTGCTCATCCAGATTCCGGGGCTGGTTCAGCGGAATGTCCGCGCCCGTCCTCCTCCGCTGATCGCGCGTGCTTCGATTGCCTGGCAGATGGCAACAGAGCGACCCAGGAAAAACTCGGTTCAAAGAAAACTAAAGATTCAGAAGCCGGCCTCCTGCAACAGACGGCAACCAAGCAACGAAGGAAGAAAGGATTTACCTTCAACCATGTCCTCGATCACCTCGTAGCCGTCCGACAGCAGCTTCTCCCTCTCGACCCAGTCCGAGCGCTAAGTCTCAAACTCGGCCTTGAGGAGCGCCTCTCCGTCCTTCAGCTGCCAGACCTCTGCCTTGTGCTTCTCCGCCTGGTCCGCCAGCTCCTTCGCAAGACGGTTGCGCTTTGCGGCCGCCTGGCTACGCTCCTGCTCCTTGGTACGGAGCTCAGTCTTGAGCTCGCCCACGCGTGCCCGCAGTAGAGCAGCAGCCTCTGCCAAAGCAAGAAAGAAACATCAGCATCAATGACAGTCAAGAAGTTGCCGGAAGATCCGGCCCGACTCCTCAGCAGTCGGCCCGAATCTCGGGGGCTACACCCAGCGGGTGCGCTTGCACGCCCCCACTGAAAGTCGGCCTACATACCACGGCTCTTGTTCAGATCAGCAGTCCACTTGGCTAGCGCCTGATTTTGGAAGTTGTAGGCGGCCGCACGCAAGTTGTGGTAGTTCTGCAATGAAAGCAACACTTTAGCATTCGGAAGCATGCCTTGAAGTTCCAACCCGCCGGCTTGGAACTCGGGGGCTACACCCAGTGGGTGCGCTGGCGCGCCGCTACTAAAGACTACAAGAATTTAAAGCAAGATCGAAAGTGTACCCAGATGGAAGTCTGCATCGACAACAGCTCATTCCTGGCAGAGAGGAGAGTAGCGGCGTGGGCGTTGAACTGGTCTAGGACGTCCTTCACCGCGACGTTAAGGACGCCCGAGCTGGCTCCTGGCGCCGAACCAGCCGGAGCAGAGCTCGAGGCCTCGGTGTCGGCCACCTGCGAGCCCATGGCCTCGGCACCCGCCGGCCTCGACGCAGAAGCTGCCCGCGATGGGCGCTGACACGCGGAAGTGCGGGTTGTCTCGTCCCGACTTGGCACCAGCTCGGTGCGTGGCGGCGGCACCTCCAGCTCTTCGGGCTGGCCACCACCCCGCTCATCAGCACCCGGCGCGTGCTGGGCGTCCTCCGGGATGATGGGGCCAGTTGTCCCCTGCCCCGGCGCTGTCTGGCCGGCTCCGACTCCTCCAGTCAGCGTCCGGTCCTCCACCACCGGAGATTCCGGCTGCTGCGGGTCGGTGACCTCCTGAACCACGCTGTGGGCCGGGTCCTCCGCGGCCTTGGCATCGGCCTCCGCCTGCGCCTTGGCCGCTGCATCCGCCTACGCCTTGGTCATGGTCTTGGCCTTCGTCTGCACCGCACTGGCCGTCTGGGCCTACAGTCGTGCAGCGGCCACCTGCTCTTCCCGCGCTTCTCGCACGTTCCTCTCCGTCGCCTCCCGAAGGGCGGCGGCTGGGTTCACGCGGCGGGCCTCCTCAGGACCACCTGCTTCCCCGACCACCGAGGCGGACGGGGCCCGGGACACGGAAAGCGGAGCCCTGCAGGGGAAGGCAAGCAAAACTAAGAAGTTTGCGAGAAAAGAAGCAAACGCAAGAAAGAAACCCGCAAGGGAAGAAAAGCCAAGACGAAAACAATCAAGAGCAATGAGAGCACTTACGCGGACACCAGCGGGCACGGTTTTGGGGCCCTCTTAATGGCAGCCGCCTTCATGGCCTCTTGCCGCTTGGTTGCGGCGACCGTGCATTTGGCCTTCTTAGTCGGCCGGTTGCCGAACATCCCCACGTCGGCGCGGCGCTTAGACGTGCTGGGTGCTCCAGTCGGCGCCCTACCGGTCGGCCGCGCCGCCGAGGAGCCGGCCCCCACCTTGTCGGCGCCTTCTCGCCGGCATTGGCCATCGCCGCCCTCATCGTCGTCCGGCCAGTCCCGGACGCTACCGCCTCCTCCAGCGCCACCTCCTACAGAGCCGCCTCCTCCATCGCCGCCTCCTCCGGTGGCATTGTCTTCCTCCAACGCGGCCGCCCCAGCTCGGGGTCGCCCACGTCGCTCACCTCCCGGTCCGGCATCCATTGATGGCCGGGAGCCGGCGCGGCAGCTGCCCCCTGGCCGGCGAAGCACTGCGCCGCATTCGAGTGGTTAGGACGAACGAAGAGTATGGCGTGAGCAAAGAATGGGGACCGGGTACTCATCGCAGGCGGAGGGTTGACGCGGCTGTATGGCGGCTTGCCAAAGCTCCAGTCCTCTTCGCTGAGCTGGCTGTTGGAGAAATAGTTGACATGTCGGACCACCTCGAGAGTCGGCAGTTCCTTCGTCGACATCCGGCAAGGGTCCCGACGGTCTCTCATGTCGCACATCGGGTGTGGCCGATATTGAAGCGACGACACCCGCAGGTAGACGAAGGCGGCTAGCAAGTCCGCCGGCTGGAGCCCCTTCGACTCCGTCATCTCATGGAGCCGGTCGAGGACGTTGATGATAGCACTCGGCAGCGGCTTGCTGGGTTGCTGGCCCCAGTTGCTCCGTGTTCCAGGAGGCGGGCCGGGTACGAAGGCCGGTAGGTTGACGTAGTGGCGAACCGGGTCGATGTTGCGGACGTAGAAGTACGACTTCTGCCACAATTTTGCCGACTCGTGCAAGACGACGGCTGGGAACCGGACCCCGCCGCCGGTGTGCCGCACGGCGACGCACGCCCCGCACTAGGCCGCCTCGCCCTTGGTCGCGGTGCCGAGCATGAGGAAGAAAAACCTGCCCCACAGCTTGAGTGTGGGCAGGACGCCGAGGTAGCCCTCGCAGAACATGACAAAGGCGGAGAGGAGGACCACCGTGTTGGGCGTGAGATGGTGGGGCTGAAGGTCGTAGAAGTCAAGAAATTCATGAAGGAAGCCGCTCACCGGCAAGCCAAAACCACGAAGAAAGTGGCTGCGGAAGACGATGAACTCGCCGGCCCGCGGCGCCGGCGAGATTTCCCGCGTGTCCGAAAGGCGCGCTCCCAAGCACGCCTCGTTGGGCATCCGCCGCATCAAGCGGAGGAATTCGATGTGCCCGTCGTGGATGTTCGAGCCATCCCACTCCCCTTGCGCCATGGCTCGCAGTAGGCTTGGCGGCGGCACGGCGAGGTCGGGTGGCCGCGAGGCTGCGGTGGCACGGAGAGGTCAAGCAAGCGATGAGCTGCGGCAGAACTTTGGTGGCGGCGCGGCGCGGCAGCGCGGCGGCAGCAAGGAGTAGAAGAGAGAAGGAGATGGAGAGTGAGGGGGCACACGTGCACTCTGCCGTGCCCCCTCCAGCCCATTTATATGGTTGTGGCGGCGGAGCCGAAGCGGCAAGACGTGGGGGCATGGGGATTAACTGCGCCCACGCCCCGCACGACCCCGTGTATTCCGCGCCTTAATGGCGCGTGGTTATTGGCCTCGGAAGGGCAACCGCCCACCTCGGCAGCAGCCGATCCGCACACGGGCCGAGGCTCCGTAGTGGTGGGCCCGGGCCTGCGACGATGTCCCATCGCGCGCGTGGGCTAGCAGGCCGGCCTAGCCTGCTGGCGCCGCGTGGCACGCGAGCAACGAGCGGCCGGTGTGCCAGCCAGTGACACCAGCTCGGCGCCCACCGCACCGACTCGAATTCACCTGGTGGCCGGCCCTGCCTTTGGCCGGCTCCTGTCAGCCGGCGTCCCCCAGCCGGACGAAGCAAGGACACGAGACCTCTCGAAGTAGGAAGCTGCTGAGGCACTTGGGCTTGAGCCACGGTGCCTCACCAGCTTCGGGGACTACTGTCGGAGATATTGACCACGAGTAGCCTCATCCACACCCCTAAGTATTTCAAGACATCAGGGCTAGCAAAGCCCCTCGCACCTTCTGAACTCTCGGCCGACTCCTTGGGCCGGCTAGGCCCCAGCAGCCGGCTCCCAGGAGACGGCGCGCTCCTAGAGGGCGGCTTCAGGGGAGGCCGGCTCCTAGGAGACGGCTCGCCCTCCCCTCGGAGTCTGCACTCAACCACTATGACAAGACGGGCATGGCTACAGGGCCACCCACTCCATCTGACTCCAGGGAGCGTGGCTACAGTGCAGGCTGACCAAGCGGTCATCCACCTATCAGGCGTGGGACTGTAGCCATCCGACCTGTGATATGGCCCTCGTCAGCCAGGGTCATGCTACATCGAAAGGCAATCAGTACGGCCCACAGGCGGCGGGCCCTACCTGTCCATGAGCTCCCAGAAGATGGCGCTCCCCAAGAAGGCGGCCCTCCCCTCCCCTCAGAGTCTACGCTCAATTACTTCGACAAGATGGAGTATGGCTACAACGTGCGCTGAACGGATGGCGGGACTGTAGCCATACGACTCCTGACGCGGCCTCCGTCATCAAGTACAACACTACAGCAAAAGGCAGTCAGCATGGCCCGCAGGCGGCGGACCCTACCAGTCGGCCGGATCCTCGGCCACCGGCGGGACCCACCAAGCGGTGGGCCCCAGCAGCCGGTGGAGAACCCGGCGACCCTAGACACTGACGTCCGGGTCCTACACCCAGCCCTATTACCATTGTACCCCTGGGGGGTAGGCCTATATAAACCCGCAGGCTCACCCATGCAAAGGGTTCGGCTCATACACCACACACACACATAGCTAGGAGAAGCAAGAGAGCTAGCTTTGCCCTTATTCTCCCTCTAGCGAGACAGCTCAAGGAGTGATCTTGTAGCTACTATCTGATCATAGTCATCATGCGGAGACCCCGCAGAGCAGGACTAGGGGTGTTATCTCTCCGGAGAGCCCCGAACCTGGGTACGTCTCGTGTGCGATCGAGCTCATGCTCACTCCTGCTTCCAGGGCCCGACGACGTCCTCTTGTCCCCATCCATGATAAGCCACCCCCTGGCATCTGTTGCGAGAATACCCCGACAGTGGTGGATGGCGAAGGGTGGGGGAGGTGGACCTGTCTCTTGGTCGAAAAAGGAAAGAAAGTGAGGGGTGTTGGGGGACAACGCAAATGAGAATGAGCAGGTCTAGATTTCCTGTGCTCATATAGGAAAATGTCGCCGAGGAGATAAAAAATGGGACAAATGCAGACATGCTGCCTGAGTGTTTGCCGCTCTCGGCAACCACATCTGCCTCACCACTTTATGCCCCTGCTGTCCCTACACCCATATCGCTACCGTTAATGTAAAATCACATGAAGCATTAGGCAATGCCACCTAATGTCACTATTAAGTAATGGTCTAGTGCTGTCGATAAATTGAAGCAATGCCACCTAATGTCACTATTAAGTAATGGTCTAGTGCCGTCGATAAATTGAAGCTATGCCACCACCATTTTATGAAGTGCTTTCATCTTGCTTTATTTCCCATGGATTGTGTTATTGCAGTTACACTTAAATCTCACACCGCTAACATTGCTTCATCCCAGTGGAACTGCACAAATTTGATTGCACATTTACTGACCATGTGCTACTCTCATGACAGTAATACTAATGCTATTGTTTTGCATGTTAATCTAGTGGCAGTGTTGATGTGATGTGATGCTACTTCTTACTTAAGGGCACTTTCATACTGTCAATGTAGTGCCAATTATAACACAATAGATGCTGTTGTTAATCATATGCCACTGCAAATAACTGTCACTGTTTAAATAACCGTATTTCATATTTGCCTAAACAAGGATGTCTGTCTCCATATCGTTTCTATCTACGCAATCAAAAGTACACACCTCAGTTTTAGTAGAACTGCACAAAATGAGATGGCTATTCCTAGCTGCCGTCGTCTATCCACCCGTATTCCAGGTATTCCTACATTGGTAGTAACTAGGTAATGACCAACGCAATCTAAAAGAAGCTGATTCGTATGTTTTACTTCCTAATTGCAGTGCAGGGACGAGCGAAAACAACTGCATCCTAGTCGGGAATGCACTTTCTCCCAGTTCATCCATGGACAGAGGACTAGCTGGCATGGCTGCACGGAGATTTTTGGGACAGGTGCATGGACAAGAGGCATTGTGGTCTGCTTATTTCTGCAAATAGCGGTGCTTAAATTTAGTGGAATTGCACAAGAAGTTAAGATGGTCAGTACACTACATGGTTCAGTTCAACATTCCAACTGAGAACACAACTATAATTGGTTATTCTAGAATGAGAGAACCTAACCCTGGAAGGTGGCAACAAGAAAAACCAGAGTGAACTCCTGGAAATTAAAGCCTGCCCAGGAAGGCCCTTTGCTCGGAGAAGCCTTGCTTGATTTTTTCCTGATTTGTAAACCTTCTCACAACTTTGTCTTTTGCTGTGAACTAGCAAGATGCTCGTGCGTTGCACGGAACATCAAGATGCATTTGTATGAGTAGTTTATCTTGTGAGAGAAAAGGATGGACGAGGGAAGATCTTATTTGCAAATGTGGAGAGGGGTGTGGGTATCTTTTTGCAAAATTGCCAGAGTTTCCTTCCTATCCGTCAGATATAAATCGGACGGCCTATATTGCAGGATGGCAGGCACACCATCATCACCAACTCTGTTTTTTATAAGAGTAGAGACTAGTAAATGTTTGTTATGTTCTATGAATCATTGAGATGTATAAAATTGCTTAACTTATGCTTTTCAAGTATTTTATGAAGCCGAGTTTAATGTGAATGTTCCACATGAACGCTGGACTAGCGTGTGAACGTTTGAAATTTACATTGTGGCCTCAGTTAACTACACGAACCACTGTAACAAGATACGTAGTTGCCTATATGTCAGACAGCAGATTATTGATTGTTAGCTGGTCGATAGCCGACTTTTCTAGTGTTGAAGTGAGATGAGCCAATGTGCCGTGTTTTGCACAACTGCTTACAAGTGGGGTAGCACCAACAGTGTTTACAAGTACTTAACCATCCTTACGTACCCTATGTATATGTCGGCGCACAGTTGTCGATCAAGTACTCTATTTCATCAAACACACACTGCTCGTATGATAAACTGTGACAACTTATGTCTTACCATGCCATATTACATTAAAAAACTAGTGAGGACGCATCTGTTTCTGCAACAATTAGGATGGTTCTCACATGATTCACAGGCACACAAAAGTAGCAGTAGTTTCCATAGACGGATTCAAATAGAGTACTAGCCCCAAAGGGCTCGATAATGGGCAAGGTTCGGATAATTAGACACAATCCAAACTACTTTTAAACACTAGCTGGGGCAACTATTTCATGCCTTGATCTAATTTGGGATGGACACAAGACGGACCTTGCCATGAACATCATCGAGGATGTCCGGCAGCAGCTTAATCTTGTGAACCTTCCTGAAGATAACCTTGTGGCCTTGCCACTCATAAGCTTGTTTTTGGAGGCATGCCACGTCATCTTCCTGTGTAAGCTTGACAAGAACAGTATGCCTCACAAACGAAGGAGTAGCTTTGAAATTCTTGTGCTTCAGTACACCTTGGACAACACGCCTGACAACAGTGAGGCTGGAATACATCTCGACATTGGTATAAGTGCAAATGGCTTCCAGGATCCAACAGCCTAAGGACTTTGTTTTCGCAGTGCGTATATTCAGGTCATCCGCCTCATAGCGAGTGACATGTACAACCACACAATCCTTGTCTGCATCAAGGCTCTAATTGAAACATAAACAAATTCTGAATTACTTTCCAATATAAGAAACACAAGTTATATAAACCACTATGTAGAGTCAAAAGTATGCAAGACAGGGAAGGTAGCATGGCATTGAAGCTAATAAAATTTTGCATTATTTATCACCACATATTTAGATAAAAACCACAATCGAGATCGGCAAAGAATAAAATCACCTTGGGCAGCTCAGTGGGGGGGGGGGGACACATCCTCGGAGGGGGAAAACTGCTCCTGCAGGGCCACGGGGGCTGTAACCTCAAACGGGGCGTTGACCATCTCAGTAGTGCCCGTGAGCGTATCTGGGGTCGGCTCGGTGGCTGCCTCCATCTTCTTGGAGCTCTCTGTCTCATGGGGATTAGCCTCCCACGTCTGCTCCAACATCGGCAGATCTTTGCCTGGTTCTCCTTGGTCCATCATGAAACTGACGAATACTAGGAGACAACTGAAAGGAAAACACAATCGCAATGACAATGAAACAAAAAAGAGAGTGAGGATCGGTTACTGCTTTGCAAAAGTTCTTTTTTTTCTGAAAGAAAATATAGCAACATCACGGATCCGCTTACCTTCCCTTCATTGGGAGAGAAGAACAATGGCAGGTGCGAGTGTTGGCTTTCTTGAAGATGGTGAGGGAGAAGGGGATTCAGCGAAGAGTGAAATGATGGTTGCTTCGTCCGTCAAACTTAGACTGCGGGGAGGTGGGGTTTTGTGAAATGATGGCTCGTTACTGCCGCGCTACGACCGGGGTGACTCTCCGCCTGCATACCGCCTTCTAATTTGGTGGATGGCATTTGGGCCCCCGCGCTACATGCCTTGCATGTCGGTGAACCAAAGTAAAACGGCATTCAGTAGAGGGAGACGTTTCGATGACCTCAGAGGAGCCAGAAGCGGTAGTGTATCCACTGTACTAGTAGTAATTGTTTTTCTGGGTAGCTGTAGAGTGTCTCCACTGTAATAGTAGTAATTGTTTCTCTGGGCCCAAGACAAAACAGCCCATCCACCCTAGTATATAATAAAATCAATTCAAAAGCCCATATATTTACTTAATGAGAGGCGCTACCCAGCACACCGCCCCCCAAAAAAACCTAGGTGCTCTTCTTCCTCCTCACTCCCACCCACCTCATGTCAGCTCACTCCACTCGTACCCCCAAATTCCTCACCTCACTCCTACAAAAAATCCCAGCTCCCCTTCTTCCTCACTACTACAGAAAACCCTAGCTCCCCTTCTTCTTCACTCGCACTACAACTAGGCTCGTCATTCGTTACTCTGCTCAAATCCGTGAGCTCGACGCGATGCCCTCGAGGAAAATGGAGTCGGCTGACCCCAGCACCAAGAAGATGAGGCTCCCGCCAGCGGTGATGCCTGTTGTAGATCCCGCACCCGGCAGCGCAGGGAGAAACGGCGAGCCCGCCCCCACTAGATCCCACGAACCCGTAGAATCTCGGGTGGACCGCATCAGCGATCTCCCGAACGCCATCCTCGGGGAGATCATGTCGCTTCTCCCCACTAAGGATTGCTGCCGCACCCAAGTCCTCTCAACTCGGTGGCGCCCTCTATGGCGTGCCGCACCCCTTAATCTCGACTATCGTCAGCTATCTCTCTTTAATGATTTTGAACTCCCCAGAGCCATCATCTCCTCCCACCAGGGCTCCATTCAAAGCCTCTGCATCCTGTCATGCTACCTAAGCAAGCATAGCATGCCCTGCATGGTGGACGCCTTGCTGAAATCCACTGAATTCACAGAACTACAACTGCTTGAGTTCTACTATTCCCCAGGAAATCACCTACCAGATACCGAACGCCATGTACTTTTGCCCACAGCACCGATGTCCATCTCGCGGATTTCCTCCTCTCTCCACACCGCCACCTTTGCGCTGTGCTACCTACCAGACAATCTGGTACTAAAGCTTTGACTCCCATTTCTCAAAAAACTTTCACTTGTGCGGGTTCGTATATTGGAGGCCTCATTGCACAGCATCATCCACTCCAGTTGCCCTGCCCTGGAGTGCTTGGTGCTTGTTTTCACAGTTAGAATCGGTTGTCTCCAAATAAAGTCGCCTAAACTTGTAAGAATTGGAATTTCTTTTGACGGAAGGCAGCTCATCATCGAAGATGCCCCTTCACTTCAAAGGTTGATCCTTGATTCTAGTTATTCACCGTCGCAAATAATTGTCATCTCTGCGCCTAAACTGGAGACCTTGGGTGTAATACATGACCTCTGTGCTCATTTCAAGATGGTGTTTGGCTCCACAGTTTTTCAGGTACTGTATATTATCATCTACACTTGCAATCATAAGCTGCATTTTAAATTTCTGCGCATAAGTTCTATATCATCTTGGAGTACACATTTTGTACTAATATTATGTTCTATGCTCAGTGAAGAGTTTCTCCATGGATAGCCTATCAATGGTGCTGGATTCTGTCAAGACCTTATATATCCAAATGAATAGTTTTGATCTGAACAAGATTGTTGGCTTGCTGCAATGCTTTCCATGTCTGGAGAAGTTGTATATAAAGGTGATAATTTCACGCACATTGGAAGCCCGCATATAGTGTACTAGAATTAACCGTTCAACGGTTGCTCTTTCGACACTCTTTTTTTAGACCTTAACTATTTTCAATCTTCATGTCTATTTAGGCAACAGGACGGGGTAAGAAAGTTATAACCAATCGGTGGATTCGTATGCACCGGGATTTTCTCACTTCTCATGACATTCGATTGAAGACAATAACAGTGGAACGATATGTAGCCAACCATGCAAACACTAGATTTGTCACATTCTTCCTGTTGAATGCGAGGTTAGTATTATCCATCAGGCTTAAGTTTATCAGCAGCATGGTTTTGACGGATGGGTATGTTAAAGAGCAAAAAAAGGAGTTTCAGGTGGACAAAAGGGCTTCTGAACGTGCCGGGCTTCTATTTACAACATCTTGTGGTCACAATCCAGTAAATTTTACGACCCAGGAAGTTCATTCTATGGACCTGACTGATCCATTTGACTGTGACTGCCGAAAACAGTGCTGGAGTTAGATGTTGTTGCCCTTTTCAATCTGGGTTTTGTCTAAACCTGATGAACAATTAACCCTCGTGCTTTTGTACAGTTTGTAAGCTGGAGTTAGATGTTGTTGCCCTTTTCAACTCGGCTGTGACTGTCATTTGTTTAATTAAGAGTGAAATATTGTAACAAATCCCAACCAAGGCAAATAATATCACTCTCGCCGGCTGCTTGAGCTCGCTGTGCATTACAGAACCCAAGTGATTAGCCCCCACCAGCACCCACAAACTTATTTTGAACTAGCACACCAAATGGGCTGTAAATTTTCATAAGAAAGGCTGCTTGACCGTGACAGATTTGGATTCTGACATTTGGTACCCACAAGGAAAAAGCCTATCCCAGGTGGTGTCAACTTAATTACTACTCAACAAATGATTCTGCCTACAAGTCGTTGGATTGACATCCAACATCTGTCGTGTATCTTCTATCTCTTGTCTTCTTCCTCCAGCCGCCCAAACCAAACCACCCCGTCAGTTCCACCTGCTCCCGCCTCCCACGGCTGGCTGCGCCTTCGCCGCCCTACCGTACCCTCAAACGTTGGCCAGTCCCTCCCTCTATTCCCCAACATGTCCTGTTATTCTCCGGCGACGTCAGCCCCAACACGCACCCGCATCCGAACCAGTCAACCCTCGTACTCCCCTCTGCCTACGAATAGACTGGCGCATCTTCCATGGCTCCTGTTCATTCCGTCCAAGGCCTCGCCATCGTCCTCCGCCTTGGTTCGCTCGCCGTGCGTGGTGTGCCGCCGTCTGGCGTTGTCAATGTCGTCAACAACCGAGAGGAACAAGGAGATGACTATACGTGGAGAGGATGACAGTAGGGACCCACCAGGGTTCATGGCAGTACGCAAGCAAGTGCCTTGTTATTACAAGCCCAAAAAAATGGTTCCTCCTAATGGTTGGACATCTGGGTCCCACGCCATTGTCAACGTAGTCAATAAACGAGAGAATTACATAACGAGTGGCTGACACCGGGGACCCAGTAGGTCGCGCAGTTGTTATTTACTTTTTTTAGGAACAAGCAGTTGTTATTTATACTAGTTTTAGAGACGGATCAGGGTAACAATGGGGCTGTGCGGGGGCTGTAGCCCATCTAGCCAGGGTTTTATTTTATGTTTACCACATGATGAGGCCAGTTGTGTTTTTTTCTTGCTGAAAATGGCTAGCCCAGTTCTACTTTTTTTAAAGAAATACCCAACGGAGGCCTACTTACTTTCTCAGCCCTGCTGGGCTGCAAATCTTTCAAGACAAGAGCGATGTATTCGCTTGCCCAGAAAATGAAGTAGTAAGAAATGGGATGTAAATTTATAAACACAGCAAACCGGCAATTAGTTTCAAATATCATTTTTTTAAATATTTTGACATTTTGAATTTAATTTTTTTTGCTGGAAAAATTATGTTGGATTTTAAATTGATATAAATTTATTATTTTTAAATTAGTTTGAACGTGACTCGAAATTTTGGGATTAAAAATAGTTCGGACCGCATCGAAATATGGAAAATTTCGTAGAAATTTTTAACTGTGGCCACAATATGGGTTGTAATGCTAACAAAAAGAATATGGGCTCCAAAAAAATCCTTAAAATTTTAGCAAATGGGTTGTAAATTATTAGAAATAATGGCAGATGGGCTGTATGCAGTTTTCCACAGATTTGAGGCTAACTTGTGCGTCTACTATAGGTTGACACATACGCTTTCCTAAAAAAAAGGTTAACAAGCACGCAAGGCCGTGTCAAGTTAGTCAACACACGAGGGCAGTGACTGTTGGATGTCCATCCAACGGCCGCCGTGCTTCTTCAATCTCTGCTCTTCCTGCTCCAGCCGCTCAAACCAGCACCGGCGGGACTGCCTACTCCCGCCTCCCATGGCCGGCTGTGCTGCCGCGAAAGCCGCACCGCCCCACCCTACTCCATCGCTAGCCAGGCCATTCCTCTACTCACCCACACCTCCTATTATTTTCCGGCGATGGCAGCCAAACCAGTAAACCCTCGTACTCCCCACCGCGTGGGCAACCACTGCTGAGTCTTCCCCGGCTCCGGGTCATTCCCTTCCTAGGCCTCGCCGTCGTCCATCGCCCTGGTGCTCTCGGCGCGGCGTGGTCAATGTGGTCAACGAACGACATCCATCGGAAGAGGACTGTACGTGGAGAGGCTGACAGCTGGGTCCACGGCCGCACGCAAGGAAGTGCCTCCTTATTACGCGCAAAATAATGATTCCTCCACCTGACAGCAGGGACCCACCGAAAAGGCCTCTGTATTTCACGAAAAAAACGTTCCTCCCGCTGACAGCTCGGACCCACCAGCTATATCTTCGCATGCAAGGAAGAGCCTCCTTATTACGCACACAAAAATGAATACTCCCCCTGCTATCTGGGACCCACCATAGTTGGAGGCTGACTTGTGGGCCTACTAAGTTGACGCGGACGGAGGGCTTTGTCAACTTACTCAATATGAATGATTCTAGCTCCAGTGACCGTACGATGTCAATCCAACGGCCGTAGTGCTTCTTCAACCTCTGGTCTTCTTGCTCCGGCCGCCCAAACCAGCACCGGTCGTGTCGCCTGCTCCTGCCTCCCGTGGCCGGCTCTGCTGCCGCGCAGGCCTCACTGCCCCACCCTACTCCCATCGCTGGCCTGGCCATCCCTCTACTCACCTAGACCTGCTGTTATTCTCCGGCGACGGCAGCCTCACACTGC
This sequence comes from Thinopyrum elongatum, assembly GCA_011799875.1. NCBI lineage: Eukaryota > Viridiplantae > Streptophyta > Magnoliopsida > Poales > Poaceae > Thinopyrum > Thinopyrum elongatum. Next base: position 472,026,332 of record CM022301.1, read on the forward strand.
AGCCCAACCAGTAAACCCTCGTACGCCCCTCCTAGTGGGAAACAACTGCCGAGTCTTCCCCAGCTCCGGGTCATTCCCTTCCTAGGCCTCGCCGTCATCCACCGCCTTGGTGCTCTCAGCGCGGCGTGGTCAACATGGTCAAGGAACGACTTGCATTGGAAGAGGACTGTACGTGGAGAGGCTGACAGCTGGGTCCACGCCGCAGCAAGGAAGTGCCTCCTTATTACGCGCAAAATAATGATTCCTCCACCTAACAGCAGGGACCTACCGGAAGGGCCTCTGTATTTTGGCTTAGCTGTATTTTGCAAACAAACATTTTCCCCCCTGACAGCTGGGACCCACAAGCTATATCTTCAGACGCAAGGAAAGTGCCTCCATATTAGGCGCGAAAAAAAATGAATCCTCCCCCTGACAGCTCAGACCCACCATCAATAACTTCGCAATCAAGGAAGTGCCTCCTTATCCTCCCTGACAGCCGGGACCCACCTGGTCGAAGCGTACATAGCGTTGTCGCGAACGTGTACATACATACTGGTCGATCGGTCTCTCTGCAACGATGAACCGTGGCCGAGCAAGCAGCGGCACGTGTAGTAGTAGAGCCCCCGACGTAGCAGTTCAGGCAGTCCCTTCTAAACCGTGTACACGTACGTACAGCCACATGCCAAAAAATACGGCCACATACGTACATACGGGCAGGGTCTCAAACGCATACTCGCGCATACGTACGGCCAGGGCTCGTGTACATGGAGAGGCAACGGACGGCAGCAACAGCGTCCTGTTCATCGTGCAGCCAACCGGCTGGGTCGGAATGGAGAAACAGCATCCTGTTCATCAGGAGGCAACAGACTGGGTCAGAATGCGTCTTGTTCAACGGGAGCCAACCGGCTTGGACGGAACAGCCGAAACGGGGTCTGGCGTACCGCAGTACGGAGGAAATAGCCTTCTGTTCAACTGGCTACGGTCAAAATGGCATCCTGTTGATCGGCAGGGGTGTGGCGTACCGCAAAATGGAGGAAACGGACTTGTGTTGGAGCACTACGGTCGAAACAGGGGTCCTATTCATTGGGAGGGGTGTGGCATACCGCAAAATGGAGGAAACATACTTGTGTTGGAGCGCTACGGTCGAAACGGGGGTCCTGTTCATCGGAGGGGTGTGGCGTACTGCAAAACGGGACTCCACAGGCTACTGTTCACCCACCGTCGACTTGCTTCAGCTTCCACCTGCACTGTTCATCCACCGCATCTTCCTCCTGCCTCCACCAGATACTATTCATCGACGGGCTACTGTTCATCCAGCCCTCCACCGGATACTGTTCAACCAGCCCTCCACGGGGTCCTGTTCATCCACCCCCAACCAGCTTGGCTATGGCGTCTTGATAACCCACAAGTATAGGGGATCAATTGTAGCCTTTCTCGATAAGTAAGAGTGTCGAACCCAACGAGGAGCTAAAGGTAGAACAAATATTCCCTCAAGTTCTATCAACCACCGATACAACTCTACGTACGCTTAACGTTCGCTTTACCTAGAACAAGTATGAAACTATAAGTACTTTGTAGGTGTGACGGGATAGGTTTGCAAGATAATAAAGAGCACGGAAATAAAAACTAGGGGCTGTTTAGATAAAGAAATAACTAAGTTAGTTTTAGTAGAGAGCTTTTTGTCACAAGAAAGTTATTTGTCCCTAGGTAATCGATAACTAGACCGGTAATCATTATTGCAATTTTATATGAGGGAGAGGCATAAGCTAACATACTTTCTATTCTTGGATCATATGCACTTATGATTGGAACTCTAGCAAACATCAGTAACTACTAAAGATCATTAAGGTAAAACCCAACCATAGCATTAAAGTATCAAGTCCTCTTTATTCCCATACGCAAACAACCTACTTACTCAGGTATGTGCTTCTGTCACTCACGCCACCCACCATAAGCGAATCATGAGCATATTGCAAACCCTACAGCGGGGATCCCTCAGGCTTGCGCGACACGGAGAGCACCATAGGACAGCATCAATAATAAAACATGCAACTCAAACCAATCACGATCATCAATCAACCAATAGGACAAAACGGATCTACTCAAACATCATAGGATAGCCATACATCATTGGGAAATAATATATAGCGTTGAGCACCATGTTTAAGTAGAGATTACAGCAGGGAGAAGGGGTGTTACACCACTGCATAGAGGGGGAGAGAGTTGGTGATGACGGCAGCGAAGTTGTTGGTGTAGATCGCCATCACGATGATGGCCCCGGCGGCGTTCCGGTGCCACCGGGAGAGAGGGGCAGAGAGCCCCCTCCTCCTTCTTCCTTGATCTCCCCCCTAGATGGCTGGAGGGTTTCCCCTATGGTCCTTGGCCTCCATGGTGGCGGAGGGGCGGGAGCCCCTCCGAGATTGGATCTCTCTCTCTGTTTCCTTCTGTTTCTGCGCTCCCAGATTCTGGCCTTTAACCGTTTCTTAAATTCCAGGAGATCCGTAACTCTGATTGGGCTGAAATTTTAACACGATTTTTATCCGGATATTAGCTTTCTTGCGGCCGAAGAAGGGTACCAACCGCCTTATGGGGTGACCACAAGGGTCCAGGGCGCGCCCCCTTGCCTTGTGGCCCCCTCGGGCATCGCCTCGCGTTGATTCTTTTTCCCAAAAATCACATATATTCCAAAAAAATCTCCGTAAGTTTTTATCGCATTTGGACTCTGTTTGATATGGATTTTCTGCGAAACAAAAAACATACAACAAACAGGAATTGGCACTGGGCACTGGGTCAATATGTTAGTCCCAAAAATAATATAAAAAGTTGCCAAAAGTGTATAAAAGTTGTAGCATATTGGCATGAAACAATCAAAAATTATAGATACAACGGAGACATATCAGCATCCCCAAGCTTAATTCCTGCTCGTCCTCGAGTAGGTAAATGATAAAAAATATAATTTTTGATGTGGAATGCTACCTAGCATAATCTTGATCACATAATCTAATCATGGCATGAATATTAAGACACGAGTAATTCAAAGCAATAGCTTACCATTTGACATTAAGAAAATAATACTTCAAGCATACTAATAAAGCAATCATGTCTTCTCAAAATAACATGGCCAAAGAAAGTTATCCCTACAAAATCATATAGTCTGGCTATGCTCCATCTTCACCACACAAAGTATTTCATCATGCACAACCCCGATGACAAGCCAAGCAATTGTTTCATACTTTTAATTTTCTTAAGCCTTTTCAACTTTCACGCAATATATGAGCGTGAGCCATGGATATAACACTATAGGTGGAATAGAATATGATGGTGGAGGTTGTGTGGAGAAGACAAAAAAGGAGAAAGTCTCACATCGATGCGGCTAATCAACGGGCTATGGAGATGCCCATCAATTGATGTCAATGCGAGGAGTAGGGATTGCCATGCAACGGATGCACTAGAGCTATAAGTGTATGAAAGCTCAAACTGAAACTAAGTGGGTGTGCATCGAACTTGCTTGCTCATGAACACCTCGGGCATTTGAGGAAGCCCATCATCGGAATATACAAGCCAAGTTCTATAATGAAAAATTCCTACTAGTTTATGACAGTGATAACTCAAGGCACTCTCTATATGAAGAACATGGTGCTACTCTGAAGCACAAGTGTGGTAAAATGATAGTAACATTGCCCCTTCTCTCTTTTTCTCTCATTTTTTTAATTTTTTTTGGGCTCTCTCTTTTTTGTTGCCTCTTTTTTTTATTTTTTTTATTTTTCGTCCGGAGTCTCATCCCGACTTGTGGGGGAATCATAGTCTCCATCATCCTTTCCTCACCTGGGACAATGCTCTAATAATGATGATCATCACACTTTTATTTACTTACAACTCGATATCTAGAACAATATGACTCTATATGAATGCCTCTAGCAGTGTACCAGGATGTGCAATGATCTAGCGTAGCAAAGATATCAAAAAATGGACAAGCCATGAAAATATCATGCTAGCTATCTTACGATCATGCAAAGCAATATGACAATGAATGCTCAAGTCATGTATATGATGATGGAAGTTGCATGGCAATATATCTCGGAATGGCTATGGAAATGCCATAATAGGTAGGTATGGTGGCTGTTTTGAGGAAGATATAGGGAGGCTTATGTGTGATAGAGCGTATCATATCACGGGGTTTGGATGCACCGGCGATGTTTGCACCGACTCTCGAGGTGAGAAAGGGCAATGCATGGTACCGAAGAGGCTAGCAATGATGGAAGGGTGAGAGTGCGTATAATCCATGTACTCAACATTAGTCATAAAGAACTTATATACTTATTGCAAAAGTTTATTAACCATCGAAACAAAGTACTACACGCATGCTCCTAGGGGGATAGAGTGGTAGGAAAAGACCATCGCTCGTCCCCGACCGCCACTCATAAGGAAGACAATCAAAAAATAAATCATGCTCCGACTTCATCACATAACGGTTCACCATACGTGCATGCTTCGGGAATCACAAACCTTAACACAAGTATTTCTACCAGTCCACAATTACTCACTAGCATGACTCTAATATCACCATCTTTATATCACAAAACTTTTGCAAGGAATCAAACATATCATATTCAGTGATCTACAAGTTTTATGTAGGATTTAATGACTAACCATGTGAATGACCAATTCCTGTCAACTCTCTAAATAGATATAAGTGAAGCATGAGAGTTTAATTCTTTCTACAAAAGATATGCCCACGCTCTAACAAATATAAGTGAAGCAAAAGAGCATTCTACAAATGGCGGTTTTCTATGTGTAGGGAAACAGGCAATCCAAACTTCAAATGATATAAGTGAAGCACATGAAGCATTCTATAAAGCCATACTCAAAAGATATAAGTGAAGTGCAAAGAGCATTCTATAAATCAACCAATGACTATCTCATACCAGCATGGTGCATTATTAAAAGAAAAAGAAAAGGCACATGACGCTCCAAGATTTACGCATATCATGTGACGAATAAAAATATAGCTCCAAGTAAAATTACTGATGATCGTTAGAAGAAAGAGGGGATGCCTTCCGGGGCATCCCAAGCTTAGTTGCTTGGGAGTCCTTGAATATTACCTTGGGGTGCCTCGGGCATCCCCAAGCTTAGGCTCTTCCCACTCCTTATTCCTTCATCCATCGTGATCTCACCCAAAACTTGAAAACTTCAATCACACAAAACTTAACAAAACCCTTGTGAGATCCGTTAGTATAATAAAACAAATCACCACTTTAAGTACTGTTGAAAACTTATTCATATTTTGTTTTTGCATTGTAGCTACTGTATTATAACTTCTCTATGGCTTATTGTAGGATCGAAAGTAGGTCTAGAGGGGGGGTGATTAGACTACTTGACTAAATAAAAATCTAGCCTTTTCCCAATTTTATGTCTTGGCAGATTTTAGCAACTTAGCACAAGTCAAGCAATCAACCTACACATGCAATTCTAAGAGTGTAGCAACGGAAAGTAAAACATTGCATATGAAGGTAAAGGGTAGGGTTTGGAGAAGGCAAACGCAATGTAGACACAGAGATTTTTGGCGTGGTTCCGATAGGTGGTGCTATCGTACATCCACATTGATGGAGACTTCAACCCACGAAGGGTAACGGCTGCGCGAGTCCACGGAGGGCTCCACCCACGATGGGTCCATGAAGAAGCAACCTTGTCTATCCCACCATGGCCATCGCCCACGAAGGACTTGCCTCACTCGGGTAGATCTTCATGAAGTAGGCATCTCCTTGCCCTTACAAACTCCTTGGTTTAACTCCACAATCTTGTCGGAGGCTCCTAAGTGACACCTAACCAATCTAGGAGACACCACTCTCCAAAAGGTAATAAATGGTGTGTTGATGATGAACTCCTTGCTCTTGTACTTCAAATGATAGTCTCCCCAACACTCAACTCTCTCTGACAGATTTGGCTATGGTGGAAAGATGGTTTGAGTGGAAAGCAACTTGGGGAAGGCTAGAGATCAAGATTCTTGTGGTTGGATTGGAATGTCTTGATCTCAACACATGAGTAGGTGGTTCTCTCTCAGAAAATGAGTAGTGGAAGTGTAGGCACGATCTGATGGCTCTCTCTTGAATAGAGAAGGGGGTGGAGGGGTATATATAGCCTCCACGCAAAATCCAACCGTTACAAACATTTGACCCAACTCGGTCAGACCGAATAGAAGAACTCGGTGAGACCGATTCAGTTCAAAATGTGAATGTTAGGAATTTCGGTTGGACAGACATAATCAACTTGGTGGGACCGATGTGCTAGGGTTAGGGCAAGACCTCATCTCGGTGTGACCGATTGCATGAACTCAGTGGGACCGATTTCAGCAATGAGTTAAACAGAGAGTTGGTTAGGCAAACTCGGTGGGACCGATCGCCCATTTCGGTAAGACTGAAATATTACGAAGGGAAACAGAGAGTTTGCATTGCGAACTCGGTGGGACCGATCGCCTATTTTGGTAAGACCGAAACGTTACGAAGGGGAACAGAGAGTTTGCATTGCCATCTCGGTGAGACCGAGATCCCGATCGGTGAGACCGAATTGATTAGGGTTTCTGGCAGTGGCTATGTTAAAGAAACTCGGTGGCGCCGGATAGATCAAATCGGTGGGGCCGAGTTTGACTTTAGGTTTTGGACATATATGGAAATGAGAAAGTGTTTGAGGGCTTTGGAGCATATCATTAAGCATTTTGAGCAAGTTGACCATTATGCAACACCTCATCCCCTTTTAATAGTATTGGCTTTTCCTATGGACTCAATGTGATCTTGGATCACTAAAATAGAAATGAAGAGTCTTGAGATTTTTCCAATCTTTGTCCTTAGCATTTTGAGGGGTCCACATCTCTAGTCCATGCCATGCCAATCATTGAACTTTCTGAAATATTTAACTTGAATGGATATTAGTTCAATGAGCTATATGTTCTTATGAATTACCAAAACCACCCGAGGATTAGTTGCATTTTCAATCTCCCCCTTTTTGGTAATTGATGACAACATATAGATCAAAGCTTCGACAAATGATAATATGAAGGAAATACATCGTCGCTTTGAGAAGTATGTGATAAGTAAGAGCTCCCCCTAAATTTGTGCATTATTTAAAATTTGCTTTTGAATGCAAATGCACAATCAATTAGGATCATGGGACACTCTTCCATGTCACATACATCTTGGTGGAGCACTCAAAATGATAGAATTAAACAACATGCACTCATCACCAAGGAAAACATGATTGATCATACACAAGTATTCAGATATCATCATTCAAGCACACAATAAAGCATAATATGATCAAACACATGATCATAAGAGTATCTCACACATAAGCATAAATAGTAGCAAGCAAACAATCAAGTAGCAAGTAGCAAGAGAGGCAACAAAAGGCAAAATGCTCTCTCTCTCGAAGCCTAATGATCTATACACTTTCTCCCCCTTTGGCAACAAGTTACCAAAAAGCTCGAAAATGCATAGTGCTATGCGGCACTCTAGGCACGATCTCCGGGAGCTCCTGAAGTGGTCTTCTGGCTGGTTGCTCCGGTGTGCGTAGATGGCATGGAGAGGAGTCCGTCTGCAAAAGCTTCTACTGATGTCTGAGGAGTTGGAGGAGTTGAGATTGGAGGTACAATAGTGGCAGTTACTGTAGGTGCTGAGAGTGTAGTCCTCGTGTCACTGACTACTGGCACTGCTGAAGACCTTTGTGCCCTTGGCACACGCTGAAAAGTGTCGGTGGTAGGTCTGTCATTCCTGTCTTCAACCTCTTCCTGGAGCTTCTCAACAGTGGTTTGAATCTCGGTGACCTTCACATCTAAATCATGAAGTTTGGTCTCAAAGATCCTCTCAAGGCTCTCTTGATTTCAAGTCAGGGTGGCCAGTCCTTTCTCTATTCTCACGCTTGCCTCAAGCAGATAACTGAGTTGATCTTGCTTGGTCTTGAGATTGACACCTGAAGCATCTGGCATTGTTGAAGTCTTTGCAGCCTTTGCTTTCTCTTGCTTCTCCTGAGCCTCTACTGAAGTAGGATGTGCTGCATCCATGACAACCTCGTTGTCCTCAAAGTCTGGCCTCAGGGGAAGATGCTCTTTGTCAGGAAGATATGTCCCTGTCCCCATCTTGGAGTTGATTAGCATCTGAATGTGAGGGGCATATCCACACTATCTTTTCTGATCTGCAGCAGTTCTCTTCACAGTTTCAACAATTAAACTCATCACCTTGAACTTCTCTGGCACATCAAACATATGAAGCAGGTTGATTGAGTGACCACGGATCATCCTATGATCTCCTGACTTGGGCAACAGAGTGTGCCTCTATATAGTGTTTATCGTGCTTAGACCTGACAGCAGATAATAGATGGATCCAAACTTGTGAGTTGCCAAAGCAGCATCTGGAATTGGCTTGTACATGTGAGCCATGGAGTTGTGATCCTTTCTGGGCTTGGCATACACATCTGTGTCTTCTTCAGCTTCTTCAGGGGCATTGATCAACTTTGCCCATTCTGCAATTGACGATTGATATCTTGTGCCTTCAGTCATCCAGATAATCTTGCCATCTGGATAGAAATGAGCAGTTGAATAGAATTGCATTACCACTTCATCATTCCACTTGGTCAACTTTTGACCAACAAACTTGTCAACTCTGTTCATTCTTAAACTCTCATGAACTCCTGGGAAGTAATCCTCATTGTCATCAATAAATTTCCAATCAACCCATCTCATGTCACTGACAATGGGCTTCTTGTCCAACAAGACTGTCTCATAGAAGTCTTGTTGTTCCTTGGTGTGAAAGCGATAATCAACAACAGTTCTTCTCCTTACAGCAAATGGATCAGTCTGTCTCCACAATCTGAGACCTGCATGTAACATCCCTATGTAATGGCTATAGTGATTGCCTATTGATAATGCCAAGCCATCCTGTTCAACAGTGCTTGATCATCATTATTGTCATCCATTTCAAATCCCAATTCAAATGAATTTTTCAGACTTTAAGTGATAAATAAAAGTTGTTCATATCCAGAAAATAAAATGTTCATAATATTGTAAATATTCCAGAGACAATTCTAAAATTATAATCAACATATACTAAATTATTATGTGCCTCTAACAGTAACAAAACAGCACCAATTAATACTTTTTCAATTAAATAAAATTCTAATGAACTCATTTATTTACCCAAACCATTTTATGGCAGTGCCTAAATTTGCATTGTAAATTATGGGCCAAGTCTCTTATTTTACAAAACCCCTTTTGTTGTTTAAACTAAATACTAAACAGAACTAAAAGAAAACAGAAAGTATTAAAGAAAGAGATAAAACAAAAGAAAAAGAAAACCCCCAGGCCCAACTGGGCCTCAGCCCAGCCGGTCGCTCACCAGGCCGGCCCACCTCTACCACCTTATCCCCCACCAACCGCCAAATCCTAGCCCAACCGACCCCCACTTCCCCCCCCATCGCTCTCCCTCTCCCCCTCCCGATCCGCTCTGGACCGGGATCGATCCCTATCGCCGAACGCGGCTCCTCGGCGCCCCGACACCGCTCGTCGTCTCCGGCGCCGCCCCGCCATCGCCGCCTCGACCCCGTCGCTCGCCTCCCCGTCCTCACCCCCTCCCCGATCCAGAGCAGGATCGGGGCACGACCTCGACACCCGCCGTCGCCGACCGCGCCGACGCCGCCTCACCGCAGGACTGCCCCGTCCCCGACTCCCCTTCGTCGGACTCCCACACGCCTCGCCGACCCCGATCCCCTACAAACGGGGCTGAGCTGCGCGACCCCTTCCTCTCCTCTCTTCCCGCGTCGGCCATGTCTGCTCGCGCTCCCGGCACCGCCCGCGCCGCCCCGCTCGTCTGCTGCCGCCGTGCTGCCGCAGCCCGACCACGGCCCTTCCCCCGCCTCACGTGGCCTCACCGCGTCGCGCCCGCCCGTCGTTCCCCACGCGCGCGCCCGTTCGAGGCTGCACCTCTGCTGCGGCGCTCACTGCCCACCGCTCGCTGCTCCGGCTAGCCGCGCAGACCCTACCCCGCGCCTTGCCCACACCCCCGCGATGTCCGGCCGCCGGCGCCAGCTGCGCGCCCGTGCCCCTTGCCGCGGCTGCGGCTAGCCGCGCCGGTGCCGCTCCTTGCCGCGGCCTCGCCCGCCATCTGACCCGCTCGGGTCCGCCCCCTCAGGCACGCGCCCGCAACCGCGCGCCCGCTAAACCCCCCCCCCCCTCGGCCACTACCCAAGGGCCCCACGTCCCTGTTAAATAAATAAATAAATAAATAAGAAATAGAAATTAAAAATAATAAATAATTAAATAATTAACTTAATTAACTTAATTAATACTGTTTAAATTAGCTAATTAAGATTAATTAACCTAATTAAATAATTAACCTAATTAACTACTGTTAATAAACTAAACATTCACTAACAGGTGGGACCCACCTATCAGGTTGACCCAGTCAACGGTCAACGTTGACTGCTGACGTCGTGATGATGCAATAATTTATTTTCGAATTAAATTAATCTGTTAATTCCAGAAAATCATTAAAACTTTAGAAAATCATATAAAATAAACCGTAGCTCAGATCGAAAAACTTTGTATATGAAAGTTGCTCAGAACGACGAGACGAATCTGAGTACGTGATCCGTTCGTCCGCCACACGTCCCTAGCATAGCGAACATGCAACTGTACCCCTCCGTATCCTCTGTCCGAAAATGCCGAACTTCGAGAAAACATTCCCGGATGTTTTTCCTCTTCACCTATATCGTGTAGCACCGCGTCAGAACACCCCTAGCTCTGCGTATTGCCATGTCATGCTCTTGTTTGCTTTGTATTTACTGTTTCTTCCCCCTCTTCTATCTCGGTAGACCCCGACACCGATGTCGTCCCCGAGACCGACGCAGCTCAGGAGCGAGACGACACTGTTGATGACCCCTCCTTCTTGCCAGAGCAACCAGGTAAGCCCCCCCTTTAATCATCCCGATATCGCCCATTCTATTTTCTCATGCTTGCATTAGAATTGCTGCTGCTACTGTTTATCCTATTCTGATGCATAGCCTGTTTATTGTAACTTGCTAGTGATACCTTACCTGCTTATCCTAAACTGCTTAGTATAGGCTGGGTAGAGACCTATCAGTGACCCCACTTGTCCCGATTGCCCCGCTAGATTATTAGAAGACCCGATCAACGGGATCGAAGACCAGGCCCCGGCACCGCACATCACCCCCTTAGTTGTAACGACACTGCAGCGTTACTATCGAGTGCCGAGGGTGATACGTCATATAGCACTCCTGATGTTAACTCTGTAGAGTAGCTATTTGGTCGTGGTCATCGAGGGTGATTCCTCCTTCTCCACTTCCGATACGACCCTGTCGTGAACCACATCAAGTGTGAACCCATCGAGGGTGATTCCTCCGAGTTCACCTTGACGGATACATCAAGTAGGAATCCAACGAGGGTGATACCTCGGATTCCCCTGATGTTATGGACACACGGATACTTGGATTTACACTGTTACTTGGAAAGGCGGGTCAACCCTGAGGGGTACCCGCGTGAGCCTAAGTGGCGAGTGTTGTGGAGACGGGTTGACCTGGATGGTGCCCGAGTGATGAATACGAGGTGTGGCCGGGCATTCTTGGCCCTTGCTGCAAGTCCTCGAGATGGGGCGATGGGGTCACATCGATCGTGAGTCTCTCCTCGTTACCACAAGCTCCTAGTCCGCCAACGATTTGGATATTTGATCCGAGCAGGCCTCTGGCCTGATAGCACTAACCATCACGTGGGAATTGTTATGGGCACTCTGCATCGTAGCATCAGCCGAAAGCTCTGTCAGATGTCTAGTTCAGCCTCGTGGCCGGGCCGAGCCAGTGCCATCCAGGACTGAGGTGGTGCTCGTCCCAACCCTGCACACACCGACCCGGAGTGCACAGGGTGATGGCCCAAGACCCCTGAGCGCCTAGGATATAGACTAACGTGGACCTCTCTGCTGAGCTGTAGGTAGGGTTGCGGTGTATCGTTTGGCCGAGGCCGGGCATGACCTAGGAAAGTGTGTCCGGCTGGAGTGAAGCGAGCGTGGTGGGTAAGTTGGTGCATCCCTGCAGGGAAGAAAACATCTATCGATAGCCGGTCCTACGGTAAAGGACACTCGGAGTTGTATCCCGATCGATACAACTAGAATTGGATACTATGGCTCTGGGATTGCTTCTCGCAGGGAGTCAAGAAGGGATCTCTGGACGAGGTTGATGACTGTATGGCTCTGGGATTGCTTTCTCACAGGGAGTCGAGAAAGGATCTCTGGGTGAGGTTGAGACTTATCAATACTACTAGTTTATGTTGTACTAATCTACACTCTTCTAATGCTGCAAGACCGTTGGAGATGCTAGTCTTCGGTAGGACTAGGCTTTCCCCTCTATTCTGGCATTTCTGTAGCCCAGTCCACATATAAAACCTTTCCTTTGATAATGTTTCATATGTAGTGTAGATCCTTGCTTGCTGAGTACTTCAGATGAGTACTCACGGTTGCTTTGCTTTCTTTTTCCCCCATATCCCTATTGATGCAACCAGATGACGAAGCCCCGGTTACAGCGGCCCCGCCGACGATCGCTACTGCTACCCCGAGGGTGGATGCTACTACGAGTTGGCCGATGACCAGGAGTAGGATCGGAGGGTCCCAGGCAGGAGGCCTGCGCCTTTCGATCATAGTGTTTTCTTTTGCCCCACCTTTTAAGGGCCTATCTGTGTTTTCTTTTATATCTGTACTCAGATATCTGATGCTTCCGCTGACGCTTGTATGCGAGCTTATGTATTCGAGCCCTCGAGGCCCCTGGCTTGTAATATAAAGTTTGTATGACTTTATTTATGTTTTAGAGTTGTGTTGTGATATCTTCCCGTGAGTCCTTAGGCTTGATCGTGTGCATTTGCGTGTATGATTAGTGCACGATTGAGCCGTGGGCGTCACAAGTTGGTATCAGAGCCGACTGCCTATAGGAACCCCCCTTTCCAACTCCTTGGCCGAAGTTGAGTCTAGTCGTCCAAAACTATTTTACTTACTTGGCTGTGTGGCTTACGGGCCCATGACGCCAATTGGGTGGTATTAGGATCTTTTATTCCTCGTCTTTACTCTGGGACTCTGACCTCTCTTCTATTCGGGTTAAATGAATTTTACTAACGCCGACTCTAGGTTCTCGTAACTACTTTCACCGGAGAGCCCCTTCATACCGGATGGTTGCCTGCTTCATCAGAAGACTCCGAAGATACTCCTCGATGTTTCCCGAGACCCTGTGCCCACTGCCTTGCAGTTCCTGACCACCGATAATCCCCATGAATAACATCCTTGCCGCTTGTACCTTCATCCCCAGTTGCTCCTGTTGTTACAAGATACCCCTAGTACTCTCCGTTGTTCCAAGGATCCTTTGTGCCTTCTGCTTTGCAGCTTCTTTTCGCACTGCAGATAATTATTCACACTTATCGGGGATCCATTCATCCCCAGTTATTCAAGTGCGTTCCAGAACACATTGAATTGCTATTTGATCTCCCGATATCCTCTGTAGCCTAGTGCTCCTAAAAGTCTTGTCTGCCTGCATTATGGTTAAATCCATATGTCTCGCAATATTCATTAACATTCTTTGTCATTGTCATTCCGAGTCTATTGATTCAATATGAATGAGGATAATCCCTATCATTTGTCGATTCCTAGAATTCATTCCTTCGGCTCAGACGTCATTCCGGACATGAGCTGATTCTCGGCAAATTACACCTTGATAGATTGTCCATCTAGTTCTAATTAACTTACTCGTCTTTCGATCAGAGTTCTGCCTCTGATCGTTCATTCTGAAAGTCATGATTTCTCTATATTTAAACATCAAATTATTCAGTTGTTTTACAATCTAATGCCTTTGGCAAATGGTATCCTCTGCTTACTTTCGAGCTTGTGATTATTTACTTCTAGAGTTTGCGGTATAGGTTCCTAAGTTGTCCCGATGGGTTGAGCCTATGCTTTCCCTAATTCGTGTGAACTCGAAAGTTGTGCGAGTCATACTCTTCTGGTGCTCCACCAGATAAATCTTCAGCACTACAATTTCTTTGAAAACGAGGAGTGAATGAAAGGTTATGCATTGAAGAAGTGGGAGTCGACCTTGAACCTTTCTGTTCATGCCCATGGACCCGATGTAGAACTTATCATGGAAGCTGCTCGTAAAAATAATTATTTCCTTGCTACAAATTCATCTTGTATCTGAAAATTGATACTTTGCAATCATGGTTCCGACCATATTTTCTTCTTGATTCCATTTTCCGGATAAGTTAAAGTACTTATCATCTGCAAATCATTTCCCCGTCCAACCTCTACTCCGATTTACCTTCCGGTATTACCCCTAGTACTTGTTACTGGGAAGTTTAATACCCCATCACATCATTCCTAGCCTAAACGGCTACATAAATATCGTGCTAATTTTAAACTGTGCCAGCTGGCCCTTCTTCCCGGTGCACATCTCTGACAATGGGTTAAGCCTGTGTCAACTTTCATCATTATGACGTTTTGCTTACGCCACATGAATTCGAGCGTCATATCCATGTTTTCGTTGGCTTTGAACTTCATTCCATCTACTTTGATCATCTTACTGATCGATTTCATCCTCTTAAAACCCCTCGACAAATTTGTCGTGATCTCCATCAATATGCTGACTTGTTCTAATATATCAATCGAACTCATGATGCGAAGTACCATCCTTGCCTCTCGATGATTTGGGATATCATCGACAACACTCTTGTCTTCCTTCTTGTAATCTATATGATACAAGCAGAAATAATTCCCTGCTTATGAAAACACCTCGATGTACAACCTTGTCAGTGAGACCCCGTTACTATTGTTAATGACATTTCGGTAACCACCGATGGACGAGAACTATTGCCTATCAGTCCGCCTCGTGCAACGAGCAGGAAAATGGTTCTCTTTGTCCCTCGCCCTTGGTACCGATGTTGTCGTCGACATAACTGACAGACTATCCTCTGACATGCCTTGCTATCATGACCATGCAATATGTCAGCCTCCTTCCTACTTTTAACCCTCATGGTGGGCCCATGACCCACAATTCCACAGGATCGAAACCTGACTCGCCTGAACAACCTTGATTCCGAAATATTCTTGCATTTGGCTTCGTATCATGTCACGAGTCACCCTCTGAGAGATGATCTATTCCCGATGCTCTGAACTCCCTTCTCACACTTTGTTCAGGTATCGACTGTTCGTCCATTCGCTTGAAACTTCTTATTGTACCTTCATACTTTGCTCTCAATGTTTTCTTAAGTGTCAACCCGAGAGATACTGTTCAGGTATCAACCGTTCGTCCATTCGCTTGAAACTTCTTATTGTACCATCATACTTTGCTCTCAATGTTTTCTTAAGTGTCAACTCGAGAGATACTCCTGCCACATTCCCTAAATTGTCCACCAGATAATCGGCCTTCCAAAAGTTCGTTCTCTGAAGTCACCTTTTACTCCACCCCTGAATTCTCGGGACGAGAATTTCTTTTAGTGGAGGAGAATTGTAACATCCCTATGTAATGGCTACAGTGATTGCCTTTTGATAATGCCAAGCCATCCTGTTCAACAGTGCTTGATCATCATTATTGTCATCCATTTCAAATCCCAATTCAAATGAATTTTTCAGACTTTAAGTGATAAATAAAAGTTGTTCAAATCCAGAAACTAAAATGTTCATAATATTGTAGATATTCCAGAGACAATTCTAAAATTATAATCAACATATACTAAATTAATTATGTGCCTCTAACAGTAACAAAACAGCACCAATTAATACTTTTTCAATTAAATAAAATTCTAATGAACTCATTTATTTACCCAAACCATTTTATGGCAGTGCCTAAATTTGCATTGTAAATTATGGGCCAAGTCTCTTATTTTAGAAAACCCCTTTTGTTGTTTAAACTAAATACTAAACAGAACTAAAAGAAAACAGAAAATATTAAAGAAAGATATAAAACAAAAGAAAAAGAAAACCCCTAGGCCCAACTGGGCCTCAGCCCAGCCGGTCGCTCACCAGGCCGGCCCACCTCTACCACCTTATCCCCCACCACCCCCCAAACCCTAGCCCAACCGACTCCCACTCCCCCCCCCCATCGCTCTCCCTCTCCCCCTCCCGATCTGCTCTGGATCGGGATCGATCCCCATTGCCGAACGCCGCTCCTCGGCGCCCCGACGCCGCCCCGCCATCGCCGCCTTGACCCCATCGCTCGCCTCCCCGTCCTCATCCCCTCCCCGATCCAGAGCAGGATCGGGGCACGACCTCAACGCCCGTTGTCGCCGACCGCGCCGACGCCGCCTCACCGCAGGACTGCCCCGTCCCCGACTCCCCTTCGCCGGACTCCCACACGCCTCGCCGACCCCGATCCCCTACAAATAGGGGTGAGCTACGCGTCCCCCCTCCTCTCCTCTCTTCCCGCGTCGGCCGTGTCCGCTCATGCTCCCGGCACCGCCCGCGCCGCCCCGCTCGTCTGTTGCCGCCGTGCTGCAGCAGCCCGACCGCGGCCCCTCCCCCGCCTCACGTGGCCTCACCGCATCGCGCCCGCCCGTCGTTCCCCACGCGCGCGCCCGTGCGAGGCTGCACCTCTGCTGCGGCGCTCGCTACTCCGGCTAGCCGCGCGGACCCTACCCCATGCCTTGCACACACCCCCGCACTGTCCGGCCGCCGGTGCCAGCCGCGCGCCCGAGCCCCTCGCCGTGGCTCCGGCTAGCCGCGCCGGCGCTGCCCCTTGCCACGGCCTCGCCTGCCGTCTGACCCTCTCGGGTCCGCCCCCTCGGGCACGCGCCCGCAACCGCGCGCCCGCTAACCCCCCCGGGCCACTACCCAAGGGGCCCCACGCCCCTGTTAAATAAATAAATAAATAAGAAATAGAAATTAAAAATAAGTAATAATTAAATAATTAACTTAATTAATACTATTGAAATTAGCTAATTAAGATTAATTAACCTAATTAACTACTGTTAATTAACTAAACAGTCACTAACAGGTGGGACCCACCTGTCAGGTTGACCCAGTCAACGTTGACTGCTGACATCGTGATGACGCAATAATTTATTTTCGAATTAAATTAATCTGTTAATTCCATAAAATCATTAAAACTTTACAAAATCCTATAAAATAAACCGTAGCTCAGATCGAAAAACTTTGTATATGAAAGTTGCTCAGAACGACGAGACGAATCCGAATACGCGGTCCGTTCGTCCGCCACACGTCCCTAGCATAGCGAACATGCAACCGCCCCCCTCCGTATCCTCTGTCCGAAAATGCCGAACTTCGGGAAAACATTCCCGGATGTCTTCCCTCTTCACCCATATCATGTAGCACCGCGTCAGAACACCCCTAGCTCTGCGTATTGCCATGTCATGCTCTTGTATGCCTTGTATTTACTGTTTCTTCCCCCTCTTCTCTCTCGGTAGACCCCAACACCGACGTCATCCCCGAGACCGACGCAGCTCAGGAGCCCGACGAGACTGTTGACGACCCCTCCTTCTTGCCAGAGCAACCAGGCAAGCCCCCCCTTTGATCATCTCGATATCGCCCATTCTATTTTCTCATGCTTGCATTAGAATTGCTGCTGCTACTGTTTATCCTATTCTGATGCATAGCCTATTTATTTGAACCTGCTATTGATACCTTACCTCCTTATCCTAAACTGCTTAGTATAGGCTGGGTAGAGACCTATCAGTGACCCCACTTGTCCCGATTGCCCAGCTGAATTATCAGAAGACCCGATCAACGGGATCGAAGACCAGGCCCCGGCACCGCACATCACCCCCTGAGTTGTAATGACACTGCAGCGTTACTATCGAGTGCCGAGGGTGATACCTCGTATAGCACTCCTGATGTTAACTCTGTAGAGTAGCTATTTGGTCGTGGTCATCGAGGGTGATTCCTCCTTCTCCACTTCTGATACGACCCTGTCGTGCAACACATCAAGTGTGAACCCACCGAGGGTGATTCCTCCGAGTTCACCTTGACGGATACATCAAGTAGGAATCCAACGAGGGTGATACCTCGGATTCCCCTGATGTTATGGACACACGGATACTTGGACTTTACACTATTACTTGGAAAGGCGGGTCGACCCTGAGGGGTACCCGCGTGAGCCCAAGTGGCGAGTGTTGTGGAGACGGGTTGACCTGGATGGTGCCCGAGTGATGAAAAGGAGGCGTGGCCGGGCATTCTTGGCCCTTGCCGCAAGTCCTCGAGACGGGGCGATGGGGTCACATCGATTGTGAGTCTCTGCTCGTTACCGCAAGCCCCTAGTCCGCCAACGATTTGTATATTTGATCCGAGCAGGCCTCTGGCCTGATAGCACTAACTATCACGTGGGAAGAGTTATGGGCACTCTGCATCGTAGCATCAGCCGAAAGCTCTGTCAGACATCCAGTTCAGCCTCGTGGCCGGGCCGGGCCAGTGCCATCCAGGACTGAGGTGGTGCTCGTCCCGACCCTGCACACACCGACCCGAAGTGCACAGGACGATGGCCCAAGACCCCTGAGCGCTTAGGATATAGACCGACGGGAACCTCTCTGCTGAGCTGTAGGTAGGGTTGCGGTGTATCGTTTGGCCGAGGCCGGGCATGACCCAGGAAAGTGTGTCCGGCCGGAGTGAAGCGAGCATGGTGGGTAAGTTGGTGCACCCCTACAGGGAAGAAAACATCTATAGCCGGTCCTATGGTAAAGGACACTCGGAGTTGTATCCCGATCGATACAACTAGAATTGGATACTATGGCTCTGGGATTGCTTCTCGCAGGGAGTCGAGAAGGGATCTCTGGACGAGGTTGATGACTATATGGCTCTGGGATTGCTTTCTCGCAGGGAGTCGAGAAAGGATCTCTGGGTGAGGTTGAGACTTATCGATACTACTACTTTATGATGTACTAATCTACACTCTTCTAATGTTGCAAGACCGTTGAAGATGCTAGTCTTTGGTAGGACTAGGCTTTCCCCTCTATTCTGGCATTTCTGCAGCCCAGTCCACATATACAGCCTTTCCTTTGATAATGTTGCATATGTAGTGTAGATCCTTGCTTGCTGAGTACTTCGAATGAGTACTCACGGTTGCTTTGCTTTCTTTTCCCCCCATATCCCTTTTGATGCAACAAGATGACGGAGCCCCAATTACAGCGGCCCCGCCGATGATCGCTACTGCTACCCCAAGGGTGGATGCTACTACGAGTTGGTCGACGACCAGGAGTAGGATCGGAGGGTCCCAGGCAGGAGGCCTGCGCCTTTCGATCATAGTGTTTTCTTTTGCCCCGCCTTTTAAGGGCCTATCTGTGTTTTCTTTTATATCTGTACTCAAATATCTTATGCTTCCAGTGACGCTTGTATGCGAGCTTATGTATTCGAGCCCTCGAGGCCCCTGGCTTGTAATATAAAGTTTGTATGACTTTATTTATGTTTTATAGTTGTGTTGTGATATCTTCCCATGAGTCCTTAGGCTTGATCGTGTGCATTTGCGTGTATGGTTAGTGCACGATTGAGCCGGGGGCGTCACACTGCATCCTTTCTTAACTTCATACTCTTAGCAACTGGATGATTGCCATCATGATCTGGAATCTTGGGTTTTAGCTTCCTAAGCACTTGCTGCTCTTCATCCTCTTGAGCTTCAGGCACTGGGGCCTTATTCTTCTCTGTAGCTGGGATGTTTCTGGTGGATCTCTTGGGTGCAGATGGTTTTTGAGCTTGAGCTTGGGCAGATGGCTTGGGAGCTATCTTGGGCTTAGATGGAGCAGCCCCAGACTTGATAGCATCTCCCATGAGCTTCTGAGATTTTGGAGGTGGTGCAGCTGGCTCTTCCTCCTCCTCATCTTCTTTTGACTCTCTCATCATAGATGGTTTGCCAATGACCTTGGCAATAGTCTTCTTGACTCTCTCTTTCCTCTTCTTTCCTCCAGTAGCCTCATCCTCTCTTGATTTAAGAGTGAACTCCATGGTTCCTTGAGTGGAGGCTCTGACTTTTGACATAGGCACTCTCTTAGCAGGAGCCTTCACCTTCATTCCAGGCTTGGTTGCAGCAGCAGCAGCATACTCTTTCTTGAGTACCTTCTTCTTGGAGGTCACCTCCTCAACAACAAAATCCTCATCTTCTGAATCTGAGGTTCTCTTCTTCCTTTGCCTAGTAGCAGCCTTAGGCAAATTGCTGGGTGTACTTCCGCTGCCTTCATCATAGCTGCTGTTGGAGGGACTAGTGCCCTCACTGAGATTTACCTGCTCCTCTGACCTGTTCTGACTATCACTATTGTCTGACATCTCTGACACTGACCCTGTTAATAGATAGGTATAGGTAGAGTAGATGAGCATCACAAAGCACAGCTATTTTTGCAAAAACATTGACACAAAAACTTAACTTTAGTTTTCTACAGAAAGCATTTCGGAGCTACCGATATGACAAACTCGGTGACACTGAAGCACACTCAGAGTCTAAACATATAGTTTCGGTCAGACCAAAATGTAGTTCGGTGACTCCGAAATGCTAGGGTTTCACAGAGGAAGTGAACTCGGTCACACCGATTCGTACACTTCGGTCAGACCGAGTTGTACAAGTGCAATGGCATGGGCCAAATCAGTGAGACTGAAATTTTCAGATCGGTCGGTCCGAGATGAGTTCGGCGGAAACCTAACCCTAAGTTTTTGCATCAAATCTATTCTAGAGGAAGTTTTCAGTGGATAGATTTATCTCAATTATGGCAAGAAACTTGGCATTGTTCTTTGTGCAAGAATCGGAATTAAAGAAAGCACAAAGAGATCGAGTCCATACCCTAACTCGGCGATGAACTCGCTCCGATGACAACGGCGGTGGAGATTCCCATTGACGGTGGTGGAGACCAGCAGCAGGAGGACACTGGCGACAACGGCGATGATCCGGAGACCAAGGGGGCGGCAGAGCAGGGCAGGCGCGGTCGAGCGGTTTGGAGTAATTTCCAAATTTTAACCCGCGGTATATATACCCAGTCACTGTCGGTGTGACCGAGTGGAATGACTCGGTGGCACCGAGATGCAGAATCGCAGGCATTTACTGCAACTCGGTGAGACCGAATAGTTCTAATCGGTTGCACTGAGGTGAAAACCTAGATCAACTCAATGATTTCAGTGAGACCGAAGAGAATGAATCGGTCAGACCGAAAGCCATTAAGAGGTTTTGGAAGTTTAAGCCCTTGACAGATCGGTGGCTCCGAGTGCTCCTCACCCGGGGGGTCCGAATTCGACTTGTTCAAACTTTGTGATGTAGCATGAATAGAGTTTGAGACGAGAAAAGCATAGATAGCTAGAGGGAGTTCTTAGGCATTCTTGTCCATCCATTTGGCAAAAAGAAAAGAAATCAAACAATCAAAGCAACAAATGGATGTCCTTGAATGGAGAAAATATGCAACCAACATGCTCACACAATAAGATAGCAAATGAAATATGTGGCAAAACATGCACAAACACTCTAGCATCTATCAAGCGATTGGCGATGACTAGGTCATCTATATATGAGTATATTGACTTAGGAGTCAAATGAGAACATTTGATCATAGGTCATACTCATCGTTTAAGCACAAGTGGGGTTACCAGTTTTACATAAAGCATTGATGTGTTCACACCATTAGAGTTGCTTTAGCTCAATTCTTAGAGCAAAGCTCCCCCTAGATGTGATATCCCCCCTAAGAGGGATGAACTAACCTTGGGTTTTGTCGATGATGACTTCATGTAGGTGTTGAAGATGTAGATGCTGAATGTTGATGTAGATCATTTGGAGCAATCCATTTGAGTGAGTTGCACTTTCAATACCTACATGGGTTAGTCCCACAAGGAACATACACGGATATCCATAGACATAGAGTGAAATAGACATATGATGTTGTCCATGAAAGCATTAGGTTACCTTGTCCCTTGTCTTACCAACAAGAGGGTTTGTGACTCCTTGAACTAGTGCAAGATATGAAAGTTGATTGCACTTGTCCTTGCCAAAATGAATATGAGTGAAGTATGTTGGCGGAGTCACCCTCAAGAACTCTTTAGTTCTTCTTCTTTGGGACCCACATCAACTTGATGGGAATCCTTGGAGTTGTAGTCGTACTTGATGAAGTAGAACTTGATGTAGTCTTGGGAACCCACTTGACCAAGGCCTTTGGAGCTTCTTCAAATGAATCAATCTCTTCTTGAAGCTTGTCCTTGCCTTTTAGCTTGTGGTCTTGTGGTGGAAGATCATCTTGAGATTGTGTTCCCTCGAAAGAAGTGGGATCATACTTCTCTTGTTGAGGAACAAACTTCGTCTTGGGGTATTGATCTTCTTCCCACTCAACTCCATTGGCATTGAACTTGCGTTCAAAACCAACACCTTGATTCTTCCGGTGCCTTCCTTGCTTGCGTACAATTTCCACAAATTGCTTACTTCCGGCAAGGCTCTTGTAAACACCTTTCTCTATAATTCCCTTTAATAAGCTATTTTCTTGCTCAAGTGTAACTTGGCTAAGAGAATCATTAGTGGAATCAAGAGAACTACTAGAAGCAACAATATTGGATTTAACATGATTATTGTTACTACTAGAAGAAGAATCTTTCTTGCTCTTGTTGCTAGATTTTACTTGTGGCATGTAAGTAGACAAGAGTAAATGCTTGGCAATGTAAGAAGAACTTTTCTTACGAAGATCATCATTGATTGCTTCTAAGAATCCATGCTCTTGCTCTAGATTGAGCTTTTCAAAGCGTAGCTTCTCATGAGTCTTTAAAAGCTCTCGATGATCCTCTAAGGTAGTTTCGTGAGCTAACTTAAGAGTGTTCAGTTCTTTAGTTAGACGCTCAATCTCCTTCTTATCATTGTCATTCGTTTCATCTTGATTAGCATGATTAATAGCAATTTCATCATAGTTTTCATCACTAGTGTTGTCAACAAGTAAATCATCATCACCTAGCAAATCATCTTCATCACTATTGAAATCAACATACTCGGGGTGTGATACCTTGGGGCCTTTAGCCATGAAGCATCTTCCAATCCCTTCATTTGGTGAGTCGAATATGTCCTAGGAGTTGGATGACACAAGTGCAAGTCCGGCAACACCTTCATCTTGAGTATGTTCGGAGTCGGAGTGATAACTTCTCTCGGAGTAGTGGTCGGAGTCGGAACCGGATACCCATTCACCAACATGAGCTTGATGTCTTCG
Organism: Thinopyrum elongatum; assembly: GCA_011799875.1. Lineage (NCBI taxonomy): Eukaryota > Viridiplantae > Streptophyta > Magnoliopsida > Poales > Poaceae > Thinopyrum > Thinopyrum elongatum. The sequence goes on from CM022301.1 coordinate 472,049,493, forward strand.
TCTTGTGTAGCTCTTTGATGACTTGTCCTTCCTTTCCGAATCCTTGCTTCTACGAGAGGGTCTTCGTTCATAGCGATCATCTCTACTCCTTCTCTCTCTTGGAGGTGACTCATCTCTTTTACTTCTCCTTTTAGGCGAGTCTTCTCTTCTTTTGTAGGGAGCCGTACACTCACTAGAGTAGTGTCCGAGTCTTCCATAATTGTAGCAATTTTGATCACGGCTAGAAGATCTATTGTCATTGTAGGACCTAGACTTGGAACTTCTCTCTTTGCTTCTACTCTTGTAGAACTTGTTGAAGTTCTTCACCATTAGGCTCAATTCTTCATTGAAGACTTGTTTCTCACTTGATGTTGTAGGGGCATCACATGAAGCTTTGTAAGCATCACTAGACTTGTTGTGAAGCTCTTCCTTATCCTTAAGTGACATCTCATGAGCAACAATTCTACAAATGACTTCTGTTGGCTTGAGATCTTTGTAATTGGGCATCATTTGGATTAAGGTGCACACGGTATCATATTTTCCATCCAAAGCTCTTAGAATCTTCTTGATGATGAATCTGTCGGTCATCTCTTCACTTCCTAAGCCGGCAATCTCATTTGTGATGAGAACAAGCCTAGAATACATTTCAGCGACTCCTTCACCATCCTTCATTTTGAACTTGTCAAGTTAACTTTGAAGCACATCCAATTTGGATTCCTTGACGGACTCGGTACCTTCATGCATATCAACCAAAGTATCCCAAATTTCCTTTGCATTCTCAAGGCGGCTGATTGTGTTGAATTCTTTGGGGCACAATCCATTGAAGAGGATATCGCAAGCTTGAGCATTGTATTGCAACATCTTCAATTCTTCTGTGGTTGCTTCACGATTCGGTTCTCTTCCATCTTCGAAGAATTCACCTTGCAAACCAACAAACACAATAGCCCAAACGGTGGGGTTATGTCCAAGAATATGCATTTTCATCTTATGCTTCCAACTAGCAAAATTAGTACCATCAAAGCAAGGACCTCTACGGTGGTAATTTCCCTCGCTAGACGCCATAATCTCCTAGGTTGTGAGACCAAGGCTATGATCACCAAAGCTATGAATCAAGGCAAATGGAGACCAAAGCTCTGATACCACTTGTAGGATCGAAAGTAGGTATAGAGGGGGGGTGATTAGACTACTTGACTAAATAAAAATCTAGCCTTTTCCCAATTTTATGTCTTGGCAGATTTTAGCAACTTAGCACAAGTCAAGCAATCAACATACACATGCAATTCTAAGAGTGTAGCAGTGGAAAGTAAAACATTGCATATGAAGGTAAAGGGAAGGGTTTGGAAAAGGCAAACGCAATGTAGACACGGAGATTTTTGGCGTGGTTCCGATAGGTGGTGCTATCGTACATCCACGTTTATGGAGACTTCAACCCACGAAGGGTAACGGCTGCACGAGTCCACGGAGGGCTCCACCCATGAAGGGTCCACGAAAAAGCAACCTAGTCTATCCCACCATGGCCATCGCCCATGAAGGACTTGCCTCACTCGGGTAGATCTTCACGAAGTAGGCGATCTCCTTGCCCTTACAAACTCCTTGGTTCAACTCCATAATCTTGTCGGAGGCTCCCAAGTGACACCTAACTAATCTAGGAGACACCACTCTCCAAAAGGTAAGAAATGGTGTGTTGATGATGAACTCCTTGCTCTTGTGCTTCAAATAATAGTCTCCCCAACACTCAACTCTCTCTGACAGATTTGGCTATGGTGGAAAGATGGTTTGAGTGGAAAGCAACTTGGGGAAGGCTAGAGATCAAGATTCTTGTGGTTGGATTGGAATGTCTTGATCTCAACACATGAGTAGGTGGTTCTCTCTCAGAAAATGAGTAGTGGAAGTGTAGGCACGATCTGATGGCTCTCTCTTGAATAGAGAAGGGGGTGGAAGGGTATATATAGCCTCCACACAAAATCCAACCATTACACACATTTGACCCAACTCGGTCAGACCGAATAGAAGAACTCGGTGAGACCGATTCAGTTCAAAATGTGAACGTTAGGAATTTCGGTGGGACAGACATAATCAACTCGGTGGGACCGATGTGCTAGGGTTAGGGCAAGACCTCATTTTGGTGTGACCGATTGCATGAACTCGGTGGGACCGATTTCAGCAATGAGTTAAACAGAGAGTTGGTCAGGAAAACTCGGTGGGACCGATCGCTCATTTCGGTAAGACCGAAACGTTACGAAGGGAAACAGAGAGTTTGCATTGCGAACTCGGTGGGACCGATCGCTCATTTCGGTAAGATCGAAACGTTACGAAGGGAAGCAGAGAGTTTGCATTGCCATCTCGGTGAGACCGAGATCCCGATCGGTGAGACCGAATTGATTAGGGTTTCTGGCAGTGGCTATGTCAAAGAAACTCGGTGGCGTTGGATAGATCAAATCAGTGGGGCCGAGTTTGACTTTAGGTTTTGGACATATATGGAAATGAGAAAGTGGTTGAGGGCTTTGGAGCATATCACTAAGCATTTTGAGCAAGTAGACCATTATGCAACACCCCATCCCATTTTAATAGTATTGGCTTTTCCTATGGACTCAATGTGATCTTGGATCAGTAAAATAGAAATGAAGAGTCTTGAGCTTTTGCCAATCTTTGTCCTTAGCATTTTGAGGGGTCCACATCTCTAGTCCATGCCATGCCAATCATTGAACTTTCTGAAATATTTAACTTGAATGGATATTAGTTCAATGAGCTATATGTTGTTATGAATTACCAAAACCACCCGGGGATTAGTTGCACTTTCACTTATACCACCGATAAAATCGATAGTTTCATCAAAACTAGCAAAACAATGCATCAAAAACAGAATCTGTCTAAAACAGAACAGTCTGTAGCAATCTGAACATCTGCCATACTTCTGTAACTCCAAAAATTCTGAAAAATTAGGAAAAAATAAAAAAATTGCATATAAGTACTGTGAAAAAAATTTCAGAAGCGTTCAACTTTCCAGTAACAAACGTAAAATCACGCACTACAGCCAAAGTTTCTGTTTTTGCACCGCACAAATCAAACAAGCAATCTAATCATCCTAAAGGCAAATCTTGGCACATTATTTTTATAATACAATGGATTTATACAAGGGGGTAATTATTTTTGTTGAAAAGTTTCTGTAATTAAGATTCACAAAGTTTCCATGGGAATGAACAAAGTTCAAGGCATGCTCCCACTTTAACAATGCTCGTCTCTCTCACTTTCACTTTTCTTTTTGAAAAAGTTTTAGGTTCCCCTCTTTATTTTTTGTTTTTAAACTTTATAAAAGCACTCAAAAGAAATAAATGACTCTCTAAAACTTTTGGGTTGTCTCCCTGGCAGCGCTTTCTTTAAAGCCATTAAGCTAGGCATATAGTGCTCAAGTAATGGATCCACCCGGATCCCAAGGTATATCAAAGCCAATTTTAATTAACAATGATTTGTATTTTAGTAGTGAGCACAAAGCAACATATATCATGCAACAACGAAGTATAACTCTCTTCCTATGCATTGGCATGTCATAAAAGAACAATTCATGCACACAAAGTAAAGGCCAATGCATAGTATAAACAGTTTCTTGCAATTTTATCGTGTTGGAAACATAGAGAGGCGGAGATGTAGTTCCTCTCTCATAATAATTGCAAGTAGGAGCAGCAAGCACATGCATATTACATTTATCAAAATCATCATGTGCAATAGTAGAATGCAACCCATCAATATAATCCTTAATAAGCGCAAACTTTTCCGGTATAGTGTAATTGGGAGAATTCAAAAACATAATAGGACTATCATGTGTGGGTGCAATAGCAATAATTTCATTCTTAACATAAGGAACTATAGCAAGTTCATCTCCATAAGCATCATTCATATTGGCATCATGGCCACAAGCATAGCAAGCATCAATTTCATCAAAAAGGGATATTTCAAACGAATCGAAGGGATCATAGCAATCATCCTGCGGTAAGCACGAAGGGAAATTAAACAATGTATGGGATAAAGAGTTACTCTCATTAGAAGGTGGGCACGGGTGATCAATCCGCTCTTCCTCCTTTTGTTCTTCACTCTTCTCCTCATATTTTTCATCCAATGAGCTCACAGTGTCATCAATTTCTTCTTCCATAGTTTCCTGCAAAATATTAGTCTCTTCTTGGACAGCGGAGACTCTCTAAATAAACGCATCAATATCAGAATTATATTCATAATTCTCATAGCAATATTTAAGTATAGCAATATTTTCAGGCCTATAAACATCATCATCAAAAGCTTCATACTTTTCAAACAAAGATTCAATTTCATAAGCACCCTTAAAAGTAACAAATTCTTCTATTCGTTCCACATCATAGTAATCATACATACCATTAGCATAAGAAGACAAGGTTTGATTATCATTAAATTTACATGAAAAGGGAAGGTGTGGAGCCTTCATCCTAGAGCAACAAGTATAATCATATCTCAAGCATAGTTCCCGAGCATACCAATGCAACATATGAATTTGATCGCATAATTGTTTCCCTTTTTGAGTCAAGCGATAATCCCTAAAGTATTCACATTGATCCAACGTGTCTCCCATTATATAATTGAATGGGGTTTTCTCAGGATTATTAAAGTAGTGCATAATATCTTTCACATAATGAGCTTCGAGGGTTTTAGGAGGTTCCCCATCTCCATGAGTAGCAAGTACACCTAATTTTTTTTGGTATTTCGTGTTCCATATCCATAACTAAAGATGGAGAACAACTTAGAACAGAAAATAAAATCTACTTAGTGATAAATCAAACAAGAAAACACGAGAATATTCACCCCACGCTATTGCTCCCCGGCAACGGCGCCAGAAAAAGGTCTTGATAACCCACAAGTATAGGGGATCAATTGTAGCCTTTCTCGATAAGCAAGAGTGTCGAACCCAACGAGGAGCTAAAGGTAGAACAAATATTCCCTCAAGTTCTATCGACCACCGATACAACTCTACGTACGCTTAACGTTCACTTTACCTAGAACAAGTATGAAACTACAAGTACTTTGTAGGTGTGACGGGATAGGTTTGCAAGATAATAAAGAGTACGAAAATAAAAACTAGGGGCTGTTTAGATAAAGAAATAACTAAGTTAGTTTTAGTAGAGAGCTTTTTGTCACAAGAAAGTTATTTGTCCCTAGGTAATCGATAACTAGACCGGTAATCATTATTGCAATTTTATATGAGGGAGAGGCATAAGCTAACATACTTTATCTTCTTGGATCATATGCACTTATGATTGGAACTCTAGCAAACATCCGTAACTACTAAAGATCATTAAGGTAAAACCCAACCATAGCATTAAAGTATCAAGTCCTCTTTATTCCCATACGCAAACAACCTACTTACTCGGGTATGTGCTTCTGTCACTCACGCCACCCACCATAAGCGAATCATGAGCATATTGCAAACCCTACAGCGGGGATCCCTCACGCTTGTGCGACACGGAGAGCACCATAGGACAGCACCAATAATAAAACATGCAACTCAAACCAATCACGATCATCAATCAACCAATAGGACAAAACGGATCTACTCAAACATCATAGGATAGCTATACATCATTGGGAAATAATATATAGCGTTGAGCACCATGTTTAAGTAGAGATTACAGCAGGGAGAAGGGGTGTTACACCGCTGCATAGAGGGGGAGAGAGTTGGTGATGATGGCGGCGAAGTTGTTGGTGTAGATCGCCGTCATGATGATGGCCCCGGCGGCGTTCCGGTGCCACCGGGAGAGAGGGGGAGAGAGCCCCCTCCTTCTTCTTCTTCCTTGACCTCCCCCCTAGATGGAAGGAGGGTTTCCCCTATGGTCCTTGGCCTTCATGGCGGCGGAGGGGCGGGAGCCCCTCCGAGATTGGATCTCTTTCTCTGTTTTCTTCTATTTCTGCGCTCCCAGATTCTGGCCTTTAACCGTTTCTTAAATTCCCGGAGATCCATAACTCCGATTGGGATGAAATTTTAACACGGTTTTTATCCGGATATTAGCTTTCTTGCGGCCGAAAAAGGGTACCAACCGCCTTACGGGGTGACCACAAGGGTCCAGGGCGCGCCCTACCCCTTGGGGTGCGCCCCTGCCTTGTGGCCCCCTCGGGCATCGCCTCGCGTTAATTCTTTTTCCCAAAAATCACATATATTCCAAAAAAATCTCCGTAAGTTTTTATCGCGTCTGGACTCCGTTTGATATGGATTTTCTGCGAAACAAAAAACATGCAACAAACAGGAACTGGCACTGGGCATTGGGTCAATATGTTAGTCCCAAAAATAATATAAAAAGTTGCCAAAAGTGTATAAAAGTTGTAGCATATTGGCATGAAACAATAAAAAATTATAGATACGACGAAGATGTATCATAGCGGCCTCCTCTCGGGGTCCTGTTCATCCAACCCCCACCGGGATCTGTTCATCCAACCCCAACCACGTACGTCTCGACTCGTTCAACCAACACCCACATTCACTCTTCATCAAGAGGCAGCAGGTTCGATCGGCTTCAGTAAGCAGCAGCAGCAGCGATCGATCGCTCAGGTTCAGTTAGCAGCAGTAGCGAAGGAATCGCTCGGGTTCAGTTAACAGCCAAGGGATCGATCGCTTGGGTTTAGTAACATAGCTAGTGCAATCGCTCGGGTTTAGTTACAGTCCTACGCCTCGCACACACGCGTGTACGTGTACAAGAGAAACGCGCAATCCCTCCGTGCATCACTCGGCCCCGACCACCCACCGTAACCGGGAACTCCCCGAAATTTTCCTCGCCCTCGCTTCTACCATGATTTTTTTCCATCATGGATGGCCCAAAGAATCTCATGGAGGTGCGTCCCAGGCCCACCCACGACGAAAAGCCCATTTTCTATCATGATTTTTTGTCATAGAAGTAGGGGCCCACCACATCTGTGATGATACGTGCTTTTGTCACAATTATTGTCATAGAAGTGTCATAAGCATGACAGGAAAAAAATTCGTTCGGCCCAAAATGTCACGGATGTGTCTTTTTTTGTAGTGGATGACGAAGTTGCTTACCAACTCCTCCACCGCGTCTGGCCAGACCGCCACCGCCTGGTTGTTGGTGTCCGGCGTGGGCAGCGGGACCTCAACTCCTCCTCCGTCGGAAGGTGGGACCGGCAGCGTTGAGGGCCTTGGGGACTCGGGTGCGGCTGGCTGGGGGGGCTCGGATGGTCCGGGCTCTCCTCCCGTGTTCGCCAAGAGGGACACACCCTCCTGGTCTTTGGTGACTGAGGCATCAGCCTCAGCCATGGTTGCGTCGACCCCCTCCCCCGTGTTCGAATGGGGAGAGGTCCTTAGGGACAGCACTTCTGCGGCCTTTTCAGGGACTAGGGGAGGTGCAGAACGCGACGCCAGTCCGCTATCTGCCAAGTCCGCGGGCGGAGAGGTCCCCTCAGAGGTCTGCTCGGTAGGGAGGCCACGCTGTGGGCTGTGATGTCACACAATCAGTTTCCGTCGGTAAAGGACTAGTAAAAATGAAATAAGAAATGCTGAGGTTCATACCTCATGGCAGGGGGCTTGACCCTGGGGTCCTTCTCTGGGACCTTTTCGGACACCACGGACTCCTCGTCGGAGTCCGAACTGTCGGACAGGACCACCTTGGGTCTGCATAGTCTCTTCGGGGACCGAGGAGGCTGCTCCACCTCGACGTCTTCGGCCGCCGCCCTCTTCTTGGAGTGGGAGGAAGCGCTTTCCTCCTCATCTTCTTCGTCCTCCCTGTCTTGGGCAGACGGGGCCACAACATCTCCGGCCTGGGTGTCCGGACAAGCTCTTCGACAGAGGCCTTCCTTGGCCTCCGGTTGGTCCTTCTTCTTCCCTTTCTTCCCTGGCGCCTTGTAAGGCGCCACAACTAGCAGCTCCTCCAGTTGAGCTGGCCGAGGCTCTTCGAGCAGTGGAGCTGGACTGCTGATCTTCTTGGCCTTCTCGAGACAGCCCTGTTAAGGCAACAAAACGGGACTTAGACCGAACTCTGGACAGTATGAGCGCCCGAATACATGTTGGGCAAAGGATTAATTAACTTTCTCGGAGGATTTGCGGCGTCAAGACCGATGTCTTCTTTCTCGGTCGGCCATCCCTTCTGGGGCTTGAACAACAGACTCCACACCTTGTTGTGGGTGGTGCCGAAGAGGTGCTGCACGGTGGCCGGGTCTTCGGGATTATAAGTCCACATCGGACTCGCCCTCTGCTGGCAAGGGAGAAGACGGCGCCGGAGCATTATTTGAACAATGCTGGTTAGTTTGGCTCCGGTCTCCATCACATTGGATATAAGCTTCTGCAGCTTCTTCACCTCATCGGCGGATCCCCAATCAAGACCTTTCTTGGTCCATGAGGTCAGCCTCGCCGAGGGTCCTGATCTAAACTCGGGGGCTGCTGTCCAGGCCGCCTCCCGTGGCTCTGTTATATAGAACCACTCCTTTTGCCATACCTTGATGGTGTCGATGAACGTGCCCTATGGCCATTGGACTCGGGTGAGCTTGTTGATCATCGCTCCACCGTAGTCTACATGGGCGCCGCCGACCACCTTCGGCTTGACATTAAACACCTTCAGCCATAGGCCAAAGTGCAGCTGGACCCGCAAATGATGATGAAGGTAGAGATGTGGAGGAGGGAATTGGGGGCTAGATTGTGAAAATCTAGCCCATAGAAGAACATCAATCCCCGCACAAAGGGGTGCAGCGGGAATCCCAACCCCCGGATAAAGTGGGGGAGGAAAACCACCCTCTCGCAAGGTTTGGGCGTGGGGACGAGCTGGCCCTTCTCGGGGGCCCGATGAGTGATGTCGGCCGACAGGTAGCTGATGACCCACAAGTATAGGGGATCAATCATAGTCCTTTCAATAAGTAAGAGTGTCGAACCCAACGAGGAGCAGAAGGAAATGACAAGCGGTTTTCAGTAAGGTAATATCTGCAAGCACTGAAATTGTAAGTAGCGGGTAGTTTAATAGCAAGATAATTTGTAACGAGCAAGTAACAATAGTAGTAACAAAAGTGCAGCAAGGTAGCCCAATCCTTTTGAGGTAAAGGACAGGCCAAAACGGTCTCTTATGATAAGCAAAGTGTTCTTGAGGGTACACGGGAATTTCATCTAGTCACTTTCATCATGTTGGTTCGATTCGTGTTCGCTACTTTGATAATTTGGTATGTGGGTGGACCGGTGCTTAGGTGTTGTTCTTACTTGAACAAACCTCCTACTTATGATTAACCCTCTCGCAAGCATCCGCAACTACGAGAAAAGTATTAAGAATAAATTCTAACCATAGCATTAAACTTTTGGATCCAATCGGCCCCTTACGGAATAATGCATAAACTAGGGTTTAAGCTTCTGTCACTCTCGCAACCCATCATCTAATAACTACTCCACAATGCATTCCCTTAGGCCCAAATATGGTGAAGTGTCATGTAGTCGACGTTCACACGACACCACTAAGGGAATCACAACATACATATCATCAAAATATCGAACACATATCAAGTTCACATGATTACTTGCAACATGATTTCTCTCGTGACCTCAAGAACAAAAGTAACTACTCACAAATGATAATCATGCTCAAGATCAGAGGGGTATTAAGTAGCATAATGGATCTGAACATATAATCTTCCACCAAATAAACCATATAGTAATCAACTACAAGATGTAATCAACAATACTAGTCACCCACAAGTACCAATCTATAGTTCCGGTACAAAGATTGAACACGGGAGATGAACTAGGGTTTGAGAGGAGATGGTGTTGTTAAATATGTTGATGGAGATTGCCCTCCCCAAGATGGGAGAGTTGTTGGTGATGATGATGACGATGATTTCCCCCTCCGGGAGGGAAGTTCCCCCGGCGGAATCGCTCCGTCGGAGGGCAAAAGTGCTCCTGCCCAAGTTCCACCTCGAGACGGCAGTGCTTCGTCCCGAAAGTCCTCTCCTGATTTTTTCTAGGTCAAAATGACTTATATACCAGAAGATGGGCATCGGAGGTGGGCTGGGCTGAGCACAACCCACCAGGGCGCGCCTGGGGGGCCTGGCGCGCCCTGGTGTCTTGTGCTCACCAGGTGGCCCCCCTCCGGTAGTTATTTACTCCAATATTTCTTATTTATTCCATAAAAAATCCTCGTGAAGTTTCAGCTCATTTGGAGTTGTGCAGAATAGGTAGCCTGATGTAGCTTTTTCAGGTCCAGATTTCCAGCTACCGGAATTCTCCCTCTTTGTGTATACCTTGCATATTATGAGAGAAAAGGCATTAGAATTACTCCAAAAAGCATTATTATGCATAAAAACATTATAAATAACAGTAGGTAAACATGATGCAAAATGGACGTATCAACTCCCCCAAGCTTAGACCTCGCTTGTCCTCAAGCGAAAACCGAAATCGAAAAACATGTCCACATGCTTAGAGAGAGAGGTGTCAGTAAAAACAAAATACGGACATAGAAGCATCATGTAATTTATTATAATAGCAACAAACTTTAACATAAAACTTTCATCATAGAACTTCTATCATAGACTTCTCATGAATAAGTAACAATTCATCACAACATCGAAGTATAAAGCATAAACTTTATTGGAAATCAACAAACTATGTTCTCAGTCAACTTTGCAACTACAATTCATCATCTTTTCAGGAAGGGTCACGTATCGGAGCCTTTAGGCAAGTCCACATACTCAACCATCATATAGTCTTCTATGATTGCTAACACTCACCTCGTACACATGAACAAAACATTTCAACCGGACACACAGAAAGATTGGGGCTTGTAGTTTCGCCTCCCAACGTATTCACCTCAAGGGTGATGTCAACAATAATAACTCATGCCACCCATATTCAACTGGATATATGTGCCTAGATCTTTCCTCACCACATGATGCTTGCCAAAAGAGAAAGTAAAAAGGAATAGAGAGAAAATCTTTGACTCTTGCATGAAAGTAAATACATAAAAGTAAAAGATAGGCCCTTCGCAGAGGGAAGCAGTGGTTGCCATGCGCTTTTTGTTTGTATGCTCAATCCCTTAGTGCAAGAGAACGTCACGTTATATTGCCCCTTGTGATAGCAACCTTTATTATGCAGTATGTCGCTTTTATTCTTCGCCATCACAAGTTTGTACAACGCTCAATTTTCTCTTACACTAAATGATCCAACACTTTTAGAGGCAATTTTTATTGCCTTATTGCACCGATGACAACTTACTTGAAGGATCTTACTCAATCCATAGGTAGGTATGGTGGACTCTCAAAATAATATTTGGGTTTAAGGTTTTTGGATGCACAAGTAGTATCTCTAGTTAGTGCGGAATTTTTGGCTAGCAAAGATAGGGGCATGCACCACATGTTAAAGGATCTATGATAATATAACTTCTATGTGAATATGAACAAACATAAATCATTACGTTGTCTTCCTTGTCCAACGTCAACAATTTTGGCATATAATATTTTGATGGGTGCTCACAATCACAAAAGATTTCCAAGATAGTGTATTTGCATGTGAATCTTCTCTTCACTTATTAATTTTTTCATGAATTGCTTCATTGACCAATACTATGTTTGTCAATCTACAATAAAATTTTCAACTTATACTCTTCCTTGTGTGATGTCATTACTTACCATAAGATTAGCATATGATCTTTTTCATTTATTTCCTTTCTTTTTATTGAAACATGAAAGTAAAGAAAGTAAAACTCAAACTAAACTTTATTATATATCTCGCACACGATTACAAGGATAGATCACTAAGCAAACTCTCAAAAAGAAAGGATCGAACTAAACTTTTATTCATCTAAAGCAAAAGATAACCATGGATCGAAGTAATAAAAGTAAAGGCAAAGGATAGTGGAGGTGATACGATACCGGGGCACCTCCCCCAAGCTTGGCGGAAGCCAAGGGGAGTGCCCATACCCGATACTCAATTTTCTTTTGGTGATGAAGAAGGAGGTGGTGGTGATGAAGTAGAGGGTTTGTCTTTCTTCCTGAGCTTACGCTTGAGGATGGAATTCTCATCTTTCAATTCACCGATCTCCTGCTCAAGCTCCAATACCTTTTTGCATAAATCTTGCTTGTTTTCCTGCAAGAGACGAAAGGGGATAAACTGGATCTTAGGCTTCTTTGCTTTGTCGGGGAGACTCGACTTCTTAAATTCAATGTGCATGTCCCCAGGTTGAGGCAATGGGGCTTCATCCTCATCTGACCTTGTCTTCTCCTCCCTCTTCGGATCATAGTCTTCTTATTCCAAAGTCCAGCTATAGTGCTCCACATCCCCATAAACCTTAGGGTTTGCGACATAATCAGCAACATAGCTCTCACCCTCCGAGTCTTGGGACGACATATTTTCAGATCTTCCAGGAAAACAGCAAGAAAAGAAAACAGAAGATTTTTCCGCGATATGGAGGTCAATAGGTTCGGAGGGTATATAAAGATTTTTTATCTAGGGAAACAAGCAAACGGAAGAAAAACGGAGTCCGGAAGGTACCCGAGGTGGGCACAACCCACCTGGGTGCGCCTGGCAAGCCAGGCGCGCCCTGGTGTCTTGTGCCCACCAGGGTCACCTTCCTGGTAGTTTCTTATTTTCCTAATTTTCTAAATATTCCAAAACTGACAAAAATATTTTTGCGGAATTTTTGGAGTCCATTTACTTACCGTATCACGTACCTCCCTTTTTTCACGATTCTGGAGTGTTCCGGAAGGTTTCTTTTATGTGTTCTTCCGGTGTCATGGTTTGGATAACATTACTTTCAACATTAATGGGCGTACCTGAGATATAATGTTTTATTCGTTGCCCATTAACGACCTTCGGGTTAGTACCTTTGGCATTATTTATTTTGATAGCTCCAGATCGATAAACCTCCTCGATAACATAAGGTCCTTCCCATTTGGAGAGGAGTTTTCCTGCAAAGAATCTGAAACGAGAGTTGTACAAAAGAACATATTCTCCAACTTTGAACTCACGCTTTTGGATTCTTTTATCATGCCATCTTTTAACTTTTTCTTTAAATTACTTGGCATTTTCATAAGCTTGGGTTCTCCATTCATCTAATGAGCTAATATCAAATAACCTCTTTTCTCCAGCAAGTTTGAAATCATAGTTGAGTTCTTTAATTGCCCAATATGCTTTATGTTCTAACTCAAGAGGCAAATGACAAGCTTTTCCATAAACCATTTTATAAGGAGACATACCCATAGGATTTTTATATGTTGTCCTATAAGCCCAAAGTGCATCATCTAATTTCTTAGACCAATTCTTCCGGGACCTATTGACAGTCTTTTGTAAGATTAGTTTTATTTCTCTATTGCTAAGTTCAACTTGACCACTAGACTGAGGATGATAGGGTGATGCAATTCTATGGTTAACATCATACTTGGCAAGCATTTTACGGAAAGCACCATGAATAAAGTGTGAACCACCATCAGTCATTAAATATCTAGGGACTCCAAACCTTGGGAAAATAACTTCCTTAAGCATTTTAATAGAGGTGTTGTGATCAGCACTACTAGTTGGAATAGCTTCTACCGACTTAGTAACATAATCAATAGCAACCAAAATATGAGTATACCCATTAGAGGAAGGAAAAGGTCCCATGTAATCAAATCCCCAAACATCAAATGGTTCAACAGCAAGAGAATAATTCATGGGCATTTCTTGACGCCTACCGATATTACCTATTCTTTGGCATTCATCACAAGATAAGACGAACTTACGGGCATCCTTGAAGAGAGTAGGCCAATAAAACCCAGATTGCAATACCTTATGAGCAGTTCTGTCTCCCGCATGATGTCCTCCATAAGCTTCGGAGTGACATTTCCGTAGGATTTGTTCCTGTTCATGCTCAGGTACACAACGTCTAATAATACCATCTACCCCTTCTTTATAAAGATGTGGGTCATCCCAAAAGTAATGTCTTAAATCATAGAAGAATTTTTTTCTTTTGTTGGTATGTGAAGCTAGGTGGTATGTATTTAGCAACAATATAATTAGCATAGTCAGCATACCAAGGAGTGTTGTGAGAAGCATTTATTGAAGCTAACTGTTCATCAGGAAAGCTATCATTAATAGGTTGTGGGTCATCAAGAATATTTCAAGCCTAGACAGGTTATCAGCTACGGGGTTCTCAGCTCCCTTTCTATCAGTGATATGTAAGTCAAATTCTTGTAGCAAGAGAACCCACCTAATGAGTATAGGTTTAGCATCTTTCTTTTCCATAAGATATTTTATAGCAGCATGATCGGTGTGAACAGTCACTTTAGAATCAAAAATGTAGGATCTAAATTTATCACAAGCAAACACAACTGCTAAAAATTCTTTTACAGTAGTAGCATAATTTCATTGGGCACTGTCTAGAGTTTTACTAGCATAATGGATAACATTTAGTTTCTTATCAACTCATTGTCCTAGAATAGCACCAACAGCATAATCACTAGCATCACACATAATTTCAAAAGGCAAGTTCCAATCAGGTGATTGAACAATAGGTGCAGTAATTAAGGCTTTCTTGAGTGTTTCGAAGGCTTCTAAACAATCATCATCAAAAACAAAAGGAATATCCTTTTGCAAAAGGTTTGTAAGAGGCCTAGAAATTTTAGAAAAGTCTTTGATAAATCTCCTATAGAAACCAGCATGACCGAGGAAACAACGAATACCTTTGATATCTTTAGGACATGGCATTTTCTCAATTGCATCAACCTTGGCTTTGTCCACCTCAATACCTCTTTCAGAAATTTTTTGACCCAAAACAATACCTTCATTAACCATAAAGTGGCACTTCTCCCAATTCAAGACAAGATTTGTTTGCTCACATCTCTGCAAAACTCGATCAAGATTGCTTAAACAATCATCAAAAGACTTCCCATAAATAGAAAAGTCATCCATGAAAACCTCAACAATCTTTTCACCAAAATCAGAGAATATAGCAGTCATACATCTTTGAAAGGTAGCAGGTGCATTGCACAAACCAAAAGGCATACATCTATAAGCATAGGTTCGAAAAGGACAAGTAAAAGTGGTCTTTTCTTGATCAGGTTGAGAAACAGGTATTTGTGAAAAGCCAGAATATCCATCAAGGAAGCAAAAAATGTGTGTGCTTAGATAATCTTTCTAGCATTTGATCAATAAAAGGCAGAGGATAATGATCTTTTCTACTTGCTTTGTTTAATTTTCTAAAATCAATTACCATTCTATAGCCTGTGACAATTCTCTGTGGAATAAGTTCATTCTTATCATTAGGAACAACAGTAATACCTCCCTTCTTAGGGACACAATGAACAGGACTTACCCATCTACTATCAGCTACAGGATAGATTATACTGCTTCCAGGAGTTTCAATATTTCTGTTCTTACCACTTCTTTCATCTTCGGATTTAACCGACGTTGGTGATCAACAATGGGTTTAGCATCAGGCTCCATATTAATTTTTTGCTGACATAGAGTGGGACTAATGCCCTTAAGATCATCAAGAGTATATCCAATATCAGCTCGGTGCTTCCTTAGAACTTTCAATAATCTTTCTTCTTCATGGTCTGAAAGGTTAGCACTAATAATAACAGGATATATCTTTTTCTCATCAAGATAAGCATATTTCAAAGTGTTTGGCAATTGTTTTAATTCAAACACAGGATCACCTTTAGGTGGAGGAGGACCTCCTAGAGTTTTAATAGGCAAATTGTGTTTAAGCAGAGGACGTTGTTCAAAGAAAATCTTATCTATTTCATTTCATTCATGCATATGTAAATCATTTTCATGGTCTAGTAGATATTGTTCTAAAGGATCAGTAGGGGGTACAACAATAGAAGCAAGACCAATAATTTCATCTTTACTAGGCAAATCTTTCTTATGAGGTTTTCTACTAAACTTAGAAAAATTAAACTCATGAGACTCATCACCAAAGCTAACACCGATAGTTTGTTTCTCACAATCTATTTTAGCATTAACGGTGTTCAAGAAAGGTCTACCAAAGATAATGGGACAAAAGTCATCTTGTGGGGAACCAAGAACAAGAAAATCAGTAGGGTATTTTACTTTCCCGCACAAGACTTCAACATCTCTAACAATACCAAGTGGTGTGATGGTGTCTCTATTAGCAAGTTTAATAGTAACATCTATGTCTTCTATCTCAGCGGGTGCTATGTCATTCATAATTTATTGATATAAGGTAAAAGGAATAGCACTTACGCTAGCACCCATGTCACACAAACCATGATAACATTGATCTCCTATTTTAACTAAGACAACAGGCATGCCAACAACAGGTCTATGTTTATCTTTCCCATCGGGTTTGGCAATTCTAGCAGCTTCACCAACGAAGTAAATGACATGCCCATCAATATTATCGACCAAGAGATCCTTAACCATAGCAACACTAGGTTCTACCTCGATTTGTTCAGCTGGTTTAGGTGTTCTAATATAACTTTTATTGACCACAGTTGAGACTTTAGCATGTTCCTTCATCCCTACAGGGAAAGGTGGTTTTGCAATATAAGCTATAGGAACAACTGGGTCAATATTGTAGATAATCGTTTCATCTTTAGCTATTACCGGTTCTTTAATTTCTTCTTTAATAGGTGGGTGATATTTAAACCACTTCTCCTTAGGGAGATCAACATGAGTAGCAAAAGATTCACAAAAGGAGGCTACTATCTCAGAGTCAAGTCCATATTTAGTGCTAAACTTTTGACAAGCATCGGTATTCATAAAAGATTTAACACAATCAAACTTAAGCTCAATACCTGACACTTTACCTTCGTCGAGTTCCCAATCTTCAGAGTTGCATTTATTTCTTTCTAAAAGATCCCACCGGAATTCAATAGTCTTCTTCATAAAGGAACCAGTACAAGAAGTATCGAGCATGGATTGATCATTACGAGAAAGCCGAGCATAAAAATTCTGAATAATAATTTCTCTTGAGAGCTCATGGTTGGGTCATGAATATAACATTGACTTAAGCCTCCCCCAAGCTAGAGCGATACTTTCTCCTTCACGAGGCCAAAAATTATATATATAATTCCGATCATGATGAACTAGATGCATAGGATAATTTTTTTGATGGAATTCCAATTTCAACCGATTCCAATTCCAAGATCCAATATCATCGCATAGCCTATACCATGTCAATGCTTTTCCCTTCAAAGATAAAGGTAAAACCTTCTTCTTAGCTTCATCTCCGGGTAAACCTGCAAGCTTAAACAATCAACAAATTTCATCCACATATATCAAGTGCATATCAGGATGTTCGGTTCCATCTCCTGCATAAAGATTAGCTAGCAGTTGTTCTATCATACCGAAGGAATTTCATATTCAATATTTTAAGTAGGTGCAGTAGGTTGATGGGCATCTAATTGTGGTTCCGATCGAGGTGAAGATACCCCAAACAAACCCCTCAAAGGATTGCTCTCCATAGTAACAAGTGACAATAAATTTCAGCATGTAGTAATAATTTTTCTTTACCAATTTCCACTTACCAATAGCGCTTCACTCCCCGGCAACGACGCTGGAAAAGAGCCTTGATGACCCACAAATATAGCGGATCAATCGTAGTCCTTTCGATAAGTAAGTGTGTCGAACCCAACGAGGAGCAGAAGGAAATGACAAGCGGTTTTCAGTAAGGTAATATCTGCAAGCACTGAAATTGTAAGTAGCGGGTAGTTTAATAGCAAGATAATTTGTAACGAGCAAGTAACAATAGTAGTAACAAAAGTGCAGCAAGGTAGCCCAATCCTTTTGAGGTAAAGGACAGGACAAAACGGTCTCTTATGATAAGCAAAGTGTTCTTGAGGGAGCTCCCGCCATGGTGTGCCCTCCAAGTCAAGGATTAGGATGATCTTTCCTTTGTTGTAACCGATCACATGTAGCCCTAACCCTACTGGTGTCTATATAAACCAAGGGGTTTTAGTCTTTAGGCCCAGAGCAACATCCATCACCTCATCAACCTAGGGTTTAGCTCACCTGATCTCGTGGTAGATCGACTCTATAACCATACCATACACATCAAATACAATCAAGCAGGACATAGGGTTTTACGTCTTCGAGAGTAGCTGGGATCGGTGTCAGGTGCTGGACCGGCAAGGGATGCCGGTGGAGACCCTATTCCCAGCCCCCGGTCTAGCCCCCTGCATGAAGGCATGGGTCAGACCGCGCCCGCAGGTGGCCATGCCGAAGTTCTCCTGTCTCCCGCCAAGGACACTGGCGGGAGCTCCCAGAGCGAAGCCCGGCAGCAAACAGTGACCATTTTAGCTCCTTCTGTGAGTAACACCCAAGGAAGGGGATCCCTGGCAAGAGCTCTGTCTACTGGTTCTGCCCGTATTGAAGTCACCCCCATTGAAGAAGAAGATGCCAGATGCCCGCCGGCAACAGATACTGCCGAGGAAGGAGAAATTTCTTCCCGCCAATCGCTGACAGGTAATTTAGCTTCCTTTGAATCCACGTTGAGAACTCTCTATTTTCTTAACTCTTGGTTCTGGTTTCTGATCTTCATTTCCTTCCTACCCCCATTCCTTCGCAGCCCCCGTGTTTGAAGAAAAGGAACTTTTGGAGGAAGTGGCAGACATAGGAAAGGATGTCGCTGCAGAAGCTCTCAAGATTGCCACGGAAGAAGGTCATGCCGGGGCCTCCAAGGACGCCCAAGGAAATTCAATGGGGGAAGAAGAAATCCCCGGTGACACGACCATCCCTACCATGGAAGTTGAGGAGAAGGCGCGTCTTCAGAGCGATGCCTCCCACTTGAGGGTGACTATCCCGGCAAGCAGCTTAGCGATGGTTGTAGTTCACCCAGTCTTGACAGCCCTTGCTGGGTTGAATTTTGATGAAGAGATCTTCCGCATACTGACTCCTTTGACCCAGAAGACCAAAGAAGTGAGTGACCTCGGGGACAGCTCCAAAGACATGGCCTTTCTGGAGGCAGTAGCTGCCGGGCTCAAGGAAGTACACAAGAGGTACGACCAGAAGCGGCAAGCGATCCGGGATGAACACAAAGACTGTGATTCTGCCACCCAGTAACTGAAGAACAAAGCTAAGGAACTGCACTCTTGGTACAACACACGATCTGGCAAGCTCGGGGCTCAAGAGGAGAAGATGGCGGCCGCCGCAGAGAGAGCAAAGACTCACGATGCTAGGCTGACAGAGCGCGAGGTGCAACTCAATGCCCAAGCTAGGGACATTGCCACTCGCAAGCATGTCCTGGCTGATGCCCTCCATGCCAAAGATGACAAACTGGAAAGCCTTGTTTAGCAGCGCACCAAGTGTCTGGAGAACAGCCATAAGAAGGCCATCGACTCGCAGGCTCATGATGCGGCAGCCAAACTGAAGGAAGTCTCCGATAAGCTTGCCGCAGTCTTCGGAGCCAAAACAGAGCTCGAAACCCGCATGGGGAAACTGGAAGAAGAGCTTGCCAGGAACAAGAAAGAGATCGAGGCCCTCCGGGAAGAAGCACGAAAAACAGCCTCCATGCTGGAGGGGCTGCAATCGCAGCTTACATCCAAGGACCAGGATCTGAGGACCGCTTCTGGCACCATCAAAGATCTGAAAACCAAGCTTGCCACCCTTGAGAAGGATCCTGAGCAGTCCAAGGACCGCGAGAGGGCCTTGGCGGAAGAAGTCAATACTGCCGGATCTCTTCGCAAGGACATAGAGCACAAACTCAAGGAGCAAGTTGAACTGTATAGCCTCTGGCCGAAGAGCCTGGTGAACATAGCTGAGCATATCTCCTCCCAGATTGCCAAGATGAACATGAAAAGATGGACTTTCTCTATCAGTGAGCATGAGGCCCCGAGCGTCAACCTGACACACTTCTTCGAGGGTCTTAATGAAGGGCTGAAGACATATGAGGATGATAGATCAGCCCGCTTCACCCACGAGTCTCGGAAGTTTGCCCGGGATGCCATCTTCACTCTTCTAATCAATTATGTGCAGCGCCATCCCGACGTCGACATCTCTGATGCTTTCAAGAGGTTGTCTGCCGGGACGGATACTTCTGCTGCTGCCCAAGTTGTCGGCCCGTTGGATGACAAGGTCCTTCGTGTGCCCCGGGTCCAAGGAGGACGCCGGGACTAGCTCCTCTTGCTCCATTTGCTGGGACGCTGCCAAACAAAGATGACACATTTCGGCCTTTTGTTAGGCCTTGCTACGTTTTGTGATGTAATAGTACTCTTAAGTAGTTGAGTGGACCAATGTTATCCCTTTAAGTTTATATTGCCTATCATACTTGTATGGTATCAAATCTTGCGCATGCTAGGAGCCTGCCGAGGCAAGTACTAGTTGTGCTGCCGTGGGGACGGGCCCTTGGCATTCTTGCAAGCATAGGTGCCATCGACAAGTTTCCCTTCAACGTTATCAATGCGGCTGCTTGGTATTTTGAGCAGACTAGAAACAAACGAGGACGCAAGCGACAACGGAAGAGTCCCTTCGCATTATGGATATCCCATATAGAATGCCAGGGTCTAAACCAAAGGAGTCACAAAGGACACACGGAAAGGATCTTGGAATCTAGTAAAGGTTTCGCAACTAATTTTTTCTCAATCTTGTAATTGTTGTTGCCGCGGAGGTGCAAATCTCCCCTTTCTCTAGAAGCCCCATTCATGGCAAGTTGCGTTCAACCCATAGGCGACGTGGTCGCAGGGTACCGCTACGAGTGGTGAGGCTTGCCGGGATAAGGCGGAGACGCGCCCGGACACAACTTCTTTCTGCAGCAATGCCACTCCACAAGCTGGGGCGAAGATCCGGTGTATTTGCCACGGCCTACTACTTGGTTGAACGTGCATCCCAGTGGGGCAAACGTTCGCGCCATTGGATGTGGCCTATCAGCAATCGGACCATCCACTCTGTGCCATGGCCACCGCGGTCTACGCTCAAAGGAGACCGCGATCGGGGTGGACGTTGCACTACCAACGGCGGCCGCTCCACCCGTGGGGTCTGGTTCGGTCGTTGTGATTGTGGCACCGATGGCGCCCGCAGTCACAGGCGAAAGGACCATCGGAACGGGGGAACGGCGCCGCCGCCCAGCTCTCCCGCTTGGGAGTTGTCGCCGGAGCAGCTGACGATGAAGGGCAATGCGCAGGCTACTGCTTCAGGTTCGCACAAGCAACGCCCCCTACCTGGCGCGCCAAAGATGTCGGCGTGGAGCACGATCACCTATGGGGCAGGGGTGCCCCTTTGTGGTTCGGCATGGGGACGGCCGCGTTGCACAAAGAGCAGAAGCAATAGGGGACAGCACGACAATGGACGGCTAGTTTTTACCCAGGTTCAGGCCACTTTGCAACGTAAAACCCTACTCCTGCTTTGGTGGATTGATCTGGAGGAGGGAGAAGGCACAGAGTGCACCAGCCCGGCAAGGGTGCCTCGGGAGTGCAATCATGCGCGTACAAGTGCAGGGGGTCGAAGGGTTCGAACCCTTTGCTAGGTTGCCTTGGGCCTCCTTTTATAGGTTAAGGGGCGACCACAATGGCAAAATAGCCATTTGGGTGGGATTAGATAGCTAACAGTGCTATCATACCTAACTTTGGCAGTTAGGACAAAGTGCATTAAATGCACTGCTAGGTGTCATGTCGAGGTTGAATCCTGGCAAGCCTGTCGCGCCACTTATCTGCTTCTCCTTGCTAGCGTGACACGTCTCCTGGACGGGTGTCAATAAAGCTAATCACTTCATGATCATGCTGCCATGTGCCTGACAGGATCCACCTGGTTGCTTAGTCCCTTGACACCGCACTGATAAGTGACTTGGGCGATGAGGTGGAGCGGTGGCGTCTTGGTTGAAACCTTCCGGCAAGAATCTTGGCGGCCTCGGCAACCCTGCCGGGCAATCTGGACTTGCCCTTAGGTGCGGCCCCGGCCTGACCAGGCTCTCCTGCCCGACAAGGGAGGCCTTCCCAAGGTGATTTCTGGCTATCTTGTTCTTCTAGGGCTTCTGACATGCCCGGCAATGGCAGCTCACTCACAAGTCTGCGCATAGGTCAAAGGGGGAGACAAACACCCCTATTTGTGTACACCGACAACATGATAACCAAAGGTTCACTCGAATATCATTCATGTAATCGTAGGCACCGATATGGATGTCCACGGTTCCGCTATCGATCATTGAATGAAGGGGTTTCGTTCATGTCTATGATTTACCGAACCTATGGGGTCACAAGCTTAAGGTAATCATGATCTGCTGAGTGTTAGTATGACGGGAGTGATGAGAATATATTTGTGGAATTGTTTCATTAATAGCCTGAATAGTTCTGACAGGTTCCGAAAGCGTTTCGGGGTCACCGGAGAGGTTTAGGTGAATATCGGGTAATACCAGGTATAGCCGATTAATATATATAGGTGGAAAATGTTTTCGGGGATGTTAAATTATATATATAATGGTCTGAAGATATTTAGAACATTTATATATTTAAATTAATATCAACGGCATCGGCGTTCTGGGAACCAGGGTACCCAGACTTGCCTGCCTACGGCCCATGGTGTGGCTCCATCGACGGCCTGGTACGGCCCAGCTTCAGCGACAACAACTCAAGACCCTCACGAGGGGCCAAGCCTCGCGAGGCAGATGACACCAAGACCTCCATGAAGAGCGGCCTCCTCAGGCTGGCTCCAGAGGAGCGGAGATCTCTATGCAAGCCTCGCCTCGTGAGGTCCGGATGACGTGAGCCATGACGACCAAGGCCAGGCGGGCGCCAGCGGGCGCAGAGTACCAGTTTCCTCTTCGGTGCTAAAGAGGCAAGCACAGGCGCGGAGTCCCAAGGAATCGGCCAAAGGTTTCCATTCCCGTTCAACAAGACCAAGACCGCCAGGACGGCAGGACGGAGGTCATCACCGAGCCCACCACGGCGTCACAACCAGAGGCTTTCGCACGCAAAGACTACTTTTGTCAGGATAGCATGTACTAGTTGTCTCCCCTTGAATTTGGCCATTGTGGGATCCCTTCCCGCCTTTCATTTGGGAAGAGGACCAAGGCCACTATAAATAGGACTTAGCCACCACCATAGAGGGGGACGGATCACTCAGATCACCCTCACTCCACCAGCTCACTCGAGCTCAAGAACACCTCTCCTCCTGAGGCTGTTCGCCACTGTACTAGTTCATCCTCAGCCCCTTGAGGCCAATCCACCACAAAGCAGGAGTAGGGTTTTACACTGCAAGGTGGCCCGAACCTGGGTAAACTGATGTGTCTCTTTTCCTTACAGTTCGTCGAGCTAGGCTGTGAGATTAGCGAGTAGGCAGACTGGGGAGGACGAGTTCTTCGCACGCACCCTAGAGTTCCAACCTCTCAAGGGTTTGCGGAACATGAAATCCAACATTTGGCGCGCCAGGTAGGGGTGCGTCGGAGACTCTCTTCTGCCAGCAGATTCGCCACCACCCAGCAGTTCTCATGGCCGACGCCCCGAGGGCGCATGTTGAGCACTGGGTTGTTCGGCCTGCCCGAGCAGTGCCGTCAGCCCAAGAGGATCTCCACTCCGCGCTCCTCGCAGCTCGCTCGCCGCCCGGTGCTATTGGTCGTGGGCGGCGGGGGCCGTCATCGCCTGCCCTCGCGCCACGCCGCAACTGCGCCACTACGCGAGCTTCGAGCTACGCCGCAGCGACGGCGCCACACTCTCGCCGCGAGCAGGCGAACATGCGAGCTCCGCTCATCGTGGCACGGGAGCTGCTACGGTGCCGGTTGGCGGAAGGCGGCCGTGATGCCCTGCTGGAGCGGGTCGCTGAGCTGCTGGACGCCGCCTGTAGGGGCGCGGCGCCTTTCTGCACCCTGCCTACATTGCAAGCTGTGACAGGGGCGCGCGGGGGCCCCTGCCGCGCCCGCGCGCCCCTCCCCCGAGCACCTGAGGGACCTAGCGGCGCCAACCTGGCCCGCAGCGCTAATCATCCTTTCCCGACCACGCTACCCCTGGGAGAGGCGAGCTCGGGCGGTCCCTCCTGGGGCCGCACCAGGGCGCCACCCTGCGGCCATCAGAGCTTGGCACCGAGCATGGTGGCCAACAACGCGGGCCACCCAGACAATGACCCTGGCGCGACAGTCCCAGATGCCTACGTACCCCCCATGATGGATCTGCAATACGCATCAAGAGAATGCCCCGGCGGGTTCCCCTCATCAGGCTGGGCGTCGGGGGCACATGAAACCGAGGCTCTCCGCGAGCTGCCCCGGAACTTCACCGACACCTTCAACGACAACAGCCACTGGGTATAGCCGATATCTCAGGAGCACGATTACACTAACCATGGACCGCAGGTGAACCAAGCCACAGCGGTGGCCCCGCTGCCGGCGGGTGAAGCACACTGGGGGCTGCGTGGGGGGAGCCCGGGGCCAGGGCCTCCCCCACACCGCATGGAGCAAGGCGCCGCACGGAGGTAGGTCCTCCGCCGGGGAAGGCGCCGGCGAGCCCTTCCCCCCGGCGGAGGGCCTGCGGTCGCCGAGGGCAGCACTAGCGTCCCCCTTGCCCCTTGGTCTCGTCCTGGTTTCTGGACGCCCCAACGGTGGTCGGGGGAGGCACAGGGCGGGGCCCTCATCAGGCGACGTGAAGCAAGGCCCCGCGCCTATGAAGGTCTCCGCTCGTGACACTCTCACGTAATAATGAGTGGGGCTATACACGCCCCGGAGTCTCCTGAGTGCCGCCCTTGGGCCTCACGGGGGCTCCCACCCATGTCCAAGTGGAAGCACCATGCTCCGCGCTGGTGAGAAGACAAGAAGACTAGCTAGGTGCCAGACGTGGCCATTTGATTCCGCCTTTCTTTCTGTAACTCATCTTGCCGCCTTTTGGAATTTCGTGTGTTTATTAAAAGAAAAACGGGGGGAATTTTTCTCTTCTCATGGCGATTTCTTGCTTTCTGGCTTCGTGTTTTAAGAGTGAGGCTCGTGCCTGCTACCCCTCCCCGCGAGCGCCACGCGAGCGGGGGCTAGGCGTGGTATGCGCGCGTCCAAGCATGCCCGGGCTGGCTCCAGAGATGCCAAGGCCCCCCAGGGGGCTGGAGCGTGATCACCGCAGGATCGTCGCGCGCACACCTTGTCATGATCCGACAAGCGGCTCCTCGTGAGGCCCTCTTAGGCGGGCCAGCAGGCTCCCCGGGAGACTTAAAACCTCACGAGCCCCGGCGAGCTCGCCTCAGGAGGATGGCACGTCTGCGACCTCAGGACTCGCTCAAGACCTACGGAGCCAAGATAAGTTGCAACAACTACCCCGCTCGGGAGCCCTCGGGCTCGCGACGGCATATTCCAAATCCTATTTTCAAAAGGCATATCATCATTTCATACATCATAAGGGGCCCCCCTTCAAAAATGCTTTTATGCCCCGCAGGGCTGCGCCCGAAGGTTTTTTGCATGCAGATTAAGGCAAAGGGAAAGGCAGGCCTAGCCAGAGGCACTGCCTTCAGCGCCGTCCTCGCCACCTTCGTCCGCGCCACCTGCGCTGTCACTGGCGTCATCTTCATCATCGTCATCCGCATCGCCTTCTTTGGCCACGGCCGCGTCGTCCTCAGGAGCCAACTCTGTGACCAGGTCATCGACATGGACATCCACCCATTCCGCCAGATTGCCCTAGATGACCCGGGGCACGGGGGCTATTGCGGCGTCAAAATCAAAATGGGGATCAAGGTTCTGGAGGTGACTAAAGACGCGTGAGAACGCACGCCCCAGGAGGCCCCGGCTTCTCTCTGCAACGAGCTTGTGAGTCCTCGCCACCCGGTCCTCCAGGCGGGTCAGGATCAGGGTGAAGAAGCGGAGGTGGCTGTCTTCGTCATCCTCATGCGGGTGTGCGACGCTCTCCTCGCAGATCATGCCCAAAGCCTGGTTGGCCCTCACCCTAAGGTCCTGGAGCATCGAGGAGCGCTCACGCTGCATCATCCGGCGGCGGTTTTCTTCGTTCGCGGTCTTCTCCGCAATGGACGTGACGGCCTCAACTTGCTGCTGGAGTCAGGATAGCTCGGCGCGGGCGGAGGCCAGGTCAGCTTGAGCAGAGGCCTGAGCTTCCTTGGTCGCCCTCTCGCGCTGCTCCGCCTCGTCCAGCTTTGTCCTGAGGGCAACGGTCCTGCCCTCGACCTCGGCCTTCAGGAGCTCCAACTTCAGGCGGTACTCGTCGGCGAGAGCCGCGCGGGCCTTTTCCACCCTCTGGTCAACCTGCTCCTGGACCTGGGCCTCCCGTGCGGCGACAGCATCCTCAGCCATGGCCCCCTGGCGCTCCCTCACCTCCAACCACTCAAGCTCTAGGCTGCGCTCCAAGACCTCTAGCGCCAGCGTCTCCTCGCGTTCCTGGACCTCTTTCTCATCGGAAGGGGCCTTGCTTGGTGATGCTGCCAGGGCGGCCCTGCGTGCTTCGATCTGCTGCTCAAGGGCGGTGTTCGAAGCTTGGAGCTCCCGCTCCCGCTCCTCGGCCACCTCAAGACGACGGTTGGCGGCTCAGGCCTCCTCCAGGGCATGGGCGCAAGCCTCATGAGAAGTTGCAAGGGACGCCGCGGCACTCGCGCTGGCGCGCTCATGCTGAAGATGCCCGAGGTTGATGGCAACCTTCAACTGGTGCCACTCGTGTGCCAAGCGAAGGTCCTCCGTCTCGAGGCGGGCATCGACGTCGGCAAGCTCTTCTCCAAGCCAGCTCAGCGCACCCATCGCCTCCCGAAAAAGCTCATGACGGACAACGTCGCGCCCGTGTGCAAGCTCCAACGTGTGGCCAATCCCATTCTTCACGCCGGGGGGTGTCGGAGGGGCTTGGAGCGGCTTGCCTGCCTCTGGCGGGGGGCTGGAGGCCGGTGCCTTCCCGGCCGCTCTCTCGGCCTCAGCGAAGGTGCTGGGCGGAGTGGTCTCGCTGCTCGAAGACAAAGCCGACGCCGAGATCGCCCAGCCGCCGGTGATGACCAATGGAGGAGCCCTCGACATGCCTCCTGCGCCCCAGGTAAGACCGCGAAGGAAGGATGCTGGAAGCACAGGCCCATGGCCCCTCAGTGGCGCATCCGCCTCTCGTACCAGCCCCGTACCTTGCGCGGGGGTCTGGTGCGGGGGGCTCGGAGTCGAGGGCGGGCCAACGACTTCTGGAGGTCGCTTCTCATGAGGTTTCGTCGCCTTAGCCGAGGGGATCCTGAGCAGCCATTATTAGGAAAGAACGCAATTCGCGGGAAATCACGAAGATAAGGTACTTACTCGTCTACATCTATGTACTTCCTCTGCTTCAGCGGCCGGTAGGCGTCACCACTGCAGCTCGGAGACCCTTTCCTCTTGCGGAGCGCTTCAAGGTTCGGGCGAAGCTGGCCGAGATTCGGGGCACAACTCTTGGCAGCCGAGGGGCCTGGCGGGGCTTCTGGGGCGGCGGCTTCCGGGGCACCGGGCCGCGCCTACCCACCAGCCGCTACCTCAGGACCGCTCGCCCAAGTTGCGGGGGTAGCAGCCTCAGGAGCGTCGGGTGGCACCAGCTCTCCGGTGACCTCCTCAGGAGCGCTCGCCAGAACCTCGGGAGCCAACACCTCGGGAGCACCTGGCGACACCCGCTCCCCAGCAGTCGGCCCAGCGGTACCCGGTGGCGCTCGCCCCCCTGCATCCACACCCGGGGTGCACGCCGCAGGATCGACGAGCAAGGGAGCCACCAAGATGGGATTCTCGCGGGGCCCTTCAAGGCCCTTCGGGCGCAGCCCCCACTCGTCAAAGGGGGGCATCTGCCTCATGAAGTCCTCCTTATTCGAGCATTGGTACAAGAGGCAGCCCTCCTCAGGAAGCGTGGCCAGTGCCGGGTCGCCCGTCAGGAGCTCAAGCATCGTGCGCAGCGTCTTGGAAGGAAGCGAAGGCACCTGGAGCCTCATGCGGTCCTTGCTGCCGGTGAAGGCCCACATTGGGCGAGAATGGCACTGGAGCGGGGCAATGCGCCACCGAATGAACTCCCTCACCACCATCGGCGCCGTCACCCTGACCTTCTTCAACCTGGTCAGCCTGGACCAAACATGGGCGAGCCGACCGTCGGCGAGCCTCACGTGCCCCCAGCCGGAGCTGGGCACCGCCGGCGCTCGCGGGAGCAGAAGCAAGGAGTTGCGCACACCGACATCCATGAACACCCATTGCTTCCGGAATCCCCTCGCGTCCGAGCGGAGTGTGAAGTCGATGCCCGACCCAGCTGTCGCCGCCACAACCTGGAAGGTCACGCACCCCGAGCACTGGCGGTCATCGACCATCTGAGCGAGAAGAAATGGCGGAACAAGGCGACGGACGGGGCAATGCCGACCATGCCTTTGCACAGGAAGGCGAAGACAGCAAGGAGGATGATGGACTGAGGGTCCAGATGCAGTGCTAGGATCTGGTAATGCGAGAGTATGGCATTGAAGAAATTGGAGAAGGGGGGGACCAAGCCGGCCGAGAGAGCGTGAAGATGGAGGGGGATCTCGGTGGCCTCCATGTCAATCAAAGCTCGAGAAGCAGGCCAGACCATCGTCGCCTTCCACTCATTGAAATCGGAGGCAAGGGCCGGCCGCACCTTATCCAACCCCTCCTGATTGACCATCGTCGACCGATCGAGAGCAGGCTCCAGGCCCGGCCAGGATTCGGCAGGAGCGCAGGCCTTGCTCTTCTTCTTCGACCTCGGGGCCATGGCGTCAAGGGAGGATTGGCGCGGCACTGGATCCAGGAGAAGAGCCACGAGTTCAAAGAAAGGAGGGGGAGTCAAGGGTGAGCACGGTGGGCAGCAATGGCCAAACGGCGCGTGCAACAGGCAGCCGTCAAGTCTGGCGGTTATTGAGGCCACGCGGGAAAGTGGAGGCGCCCACGTCCCATCAAGCGCCACGCGTCGTCCGGGCCCGCAGGCGGTGGGGGCCCGCGGTGCTCCACACTTGCCCCTTGGCTTCGCCTCGAAGCCAAGTGCGAGCGCGCCTTGGGCCCAGGGGTTACTGTCGGCATTCTAGGAACCAGGGTACCCAGACTTGCCTGCCTGCGGCCCACGGCGTGGCTCCATCGACGGCCTGGTACGGCCCAGCTTCAGCGACAACAACTCAAGACCCTCGCGAGGGGCCAAGCCTCGCGAGGCGGATGACACCAAGACCTCCATGAGGAGCGGCCTCCTCAGGCTGGCTCCAGAGGAGCGGAGATCTCTATGCAAGCCTCGCCTCGTGAGGTCCGGATGTCGTGAGCCATGATGACCAAGGCCAGGCGGGCGCCAGCGGGCGCAGAGTACCGGTTTCCTCTTCGGTGCTAAAGAGGCAAGCGCAGGCACGAAGTCCCGAGGAATCAGCCAAAGGTTTCCATTCCCGTGCAACAAGACCAAGACCGCCAGGACGGCAGGACAGAGGTCATCACCGAGCCCACCACAGCGTCACAACCAGAGGCTTTTGCAGGCAAAGACTACTTTTGTCAGGATAGCATGTACTAGTTGTCTCGCTTCGAATTTGGCCATTGTGGGATCCCTTCCCGCCTTTCATTTGGGAAGAGGACCAAGGCCACTATAAATAGGACTTAGCCACCACCATAGAGGGGGACGGATCATTCAGATCACCCTCACTCCACGAGCTCACTCGAGCTCAGGAACACCTCTCCTCCTGAGGCTGTTCGCCACTGTACTAGTTCATCCTCAGCCCCTTGAGGCCAATCCACCACAAAGCAGGAGTAGGGTTTTACACCGCAAGGTGGCCCGAACCTAGGTAAACTGTTGTGTCTCTTTTCCTTACAGTTCGTTGAGCTAGGCTGTGAGATTAGCTAGTAGGCAGACTGGGGAGAACGAGTTCTTCGCACGCACCCCAGAGTTCGAACCTCTCAAGGGTTTGCGGAACCCGAAATCCGACAAATGGGCCTTAAAAGGCCAAGTGGTGGAAGGAGATATGGGCCATAAAGGCCCATATGGAAGTGGTGCCCCCTTTCCTATCAAGGGGGGCCGAATCCTGCTTGGGGTGGGAGTTGGACTCCCCCCAAGGCTGGCGCACCAAGGGGGACTCCTTCCCCTTGGTGCCCGCCCCCTCTCTCCCCTCCAACCAATATATACTACGGTTTTTTGCTCTATTGGAACACAAGTTTTGGAGCCTCCTCTAGTTGATCTAGTGCACGTTCTAGTTGGTCCTAGTTGACTAATTAGAGCGAGCCCTAGCCACCTCTAATCCTCATAATTAGAAGCCAAGTGTGGTTCTAAACTTCTCCCTCTAATTCTCCGACGACGATTAGCTCTGGACGGCGAAGCACCGCCGGATCGTGAAGACCGTACGCTTGCAACCAAAAAGAGAGGCCATGCTTTCGATATTCTGTTCGAGGGATCGTTTGAGGGCGGTTCATGGGATCATCATCAACGTTCGAGGGACTCCAAGTATGATCTACACTGACTGATCTACTTCCGCTGCACTCCTGGAGTCATTAACGATCGTTGATCACAACCCGTTATGCATCTTCATATTGTTCCTGGTTGATCGTAGGGTGAAATTTTATTGTTTTCTACTACGTTTCCCAACAGTGGCATCATGAGTAGTTCTATGGGTAGATGCAGGTTGCGATCTAGATCACATGTGGATGTGAGGGTGATGTTCTTGCTATCCTTCCCTCGAGTGTTGCTTTGGTTCAGTTCATTGACGACATGGTGTCGCTTTCTACAAGGTTCTGGCAATCGCTCGGCTCTGGCTGTCGATGATCTGCTAACAGTTCCTTGGGCTTCACCATAGTCAAGAATAGTCAATTGTCACATACGCAAGAGGGTGAGGAAGATGGATGCTCTTCTAGGGGTCACGCATATTAGACGAAGTTTAGTGTGGGGGAACGAGATTTTTAATTAAGTCTCTTCTTCCACACACCCCGAAAGTTAATCTAGCAACAAGGATTATCATCTTATGGTGTGTACTTAGGTAGCTAGGTTTATCCGTAAACCCTAGAAGCCATGTAATTAAAATTTGCCAAACCGATTAGAGGACCTCTAACTTGGTTTTGCAGGGTTTGCATATGATGTGGGATAGCCTTCATCATGATAACGAGTTTATGTATGAGATGGTTATATGATGTAATATTAAGTGCCCTGCGCGTCATGGCATGATGGTTGGATCCATAAGATTGCCACCTTAATGTAAATATCGTAGAGATATATTACAGGTGACAGTGGCAAGATGTACACGGAGGTCCCCGACAAGGAGAAGGTGTACCAAGGCACGGGACGAGGAGCTATAATTTTGTGCCACGGCGGAATTTCAGATTTTAGTGCCACGGCAACGTTTTCTGAAACGGTCACCATGGCAACGTTTTCTGAGATTGCCGCCACGACAACATTTTTGAAAGGTTGCCACGACAATGAAATATTGGCCGTCATGTTGCTTCAACTGAACATTGAAGATGATCATGGAGAACTCCCGACGCCCAGGGCTATACCATGTCATGATTTTATGATTTGCCTGAGATGTTTATCCCTTTGTTGTTTGCACCCTTTGATTACGCAGTAGTCAATTATTAGGGTGATCTCTCATAGTAAATATCAAGTTAAAAGGTGCTCTTCCTAGTGTTGCAACCGTCTAGAACATGTAGCGTTTTGGAGTGCGTCATTTCCACATGAGTACAAACGGGACGTGAGGTGTAAGACGAGGATGGTCAGACCATGTATGCAGATAGCACTCGGTTTTCTTGAAGTTCTAGCAGAATCATTCTGAGCTCGGAGCACAAAGCATCGAAAGATGAACAAGAGTCATATGGAGATATGATCGGCAAAAGTTTGGCCACCGGTCAAAATTCTCATCATCAATGATGTACACATCAATGGCTGAGAACTAGACTTGGATCTTGAATCACTCACTATTAATTATGAGAGATATTAATTTGAGTGGGGGTGCACTTTAAATTAAAAACTTGTTTAAACACTAGTGCCAAATTAATTATGAACAATGTCTATGTGTAGTTTGCATTATAGTTGTAGAATTATGGCTCACGGTTCCACCTTTGTTGTTGAAATTGATTGACTGTTATTTATCTGGAAACTTTATGTTTGAGAGGATCGTCCTGTAAAAGTGTGAAGAAGGATTTTGTCCTACTGCATGTTTACAATACTCTCTTGCTGATGCTATGGATGATGAGACTCACGTCCTTCGATCCAAAAGTTAGAATTGCATTACGGTCTACTTGCTTCAGAGAAGCCCGAACTTCAAAATGTTTGGGTAATTATGTGATATTCTTGGAACTGAAAAACTGTTTTCAGAAACAAACAAAGACTAAAAGATATGCGCTATCTAAAGAAGTGTTTTATTTGCAAGTTCTAGTGAAGCGTTCAACTATGTTTAAGACTGAAATGCATAAGATACATAAGAAATATGTTGACGGTGAGAACTTATAGAGAAAGAACAAAACCGAAGGATGTAATGAGAATTACACGCCTAGGGAAGTTCAGGGCTCAAGCCACTCTTAAAGTAGTGTTTCTTCCGAGAGTGAGATAAATATTAAAGTACAACCATAAAAGTAAAAGGTAGAAAGAAAAGAAGATTGGAATGTCCAACTAAGGTATGAATGTCATACGAGTTATGAGATGTAGAAATGTTTGGTCAAGTAAAGTGTATTTATTGGGAAATAGGATCAATTTGTTGATCACTGATTCTTCGGTATTGTGATTAAAAGGTTGATCACAAGGATATCAACTCGATTGCATATTATTACGAATCGTTGCAAGAAACTTTGAACGGCCTAAATGAACAACAAATAATGAGATTAAAATATTTGATGGATTGTAAAAGGTTACAATATTTCCATCAGTATATTTCCTCTATATTTAGGGTTTTTATCATTTATGCCACTAGTTGTGTCCCACTACTCAGTTTTGCCATTAGAAGTTACAACTGCTCAAATATGCCATCGTTTCATGATATGCTTGCTCAAAAATGCCAATAGATATCTCAAAAATGCCATTAGATATTCATTTTAGAGTTTTTGTACACTCTAGCCCATCGCATAGAAGTTGCAAGGAGGTTGTTCATGAGATAAACAATAGTTGTTCGATGTTATGAACAAAAGGACAACCTCCTATTAAGAATAGGATGTAAGTTATGAATATTGATGATAGGATTGAACATCCACAACACCGACGCTAAATGTCGCAAGACTAAAAATACCACATATGTGTGTGGCACTGCATTTAGTCACATTGGAGAAACCCGCAAGGAGAAATTCCATAGTGATGAATTATGGAGTCATATGATTATGAATGATCTGGCACTTGCAACTTTCGTCCAAATAGTGAAGTAAGCTAAAATACCGTTCATAGGCCATACAAACGAGCAACAAGAAAAACTGGAAATATGCATATTGATGTATGTAGTCTAATAAGTGTTGTTGCAAGCAGTGGATTTATCTATCTTCAATGTTGACTCAAATGGATATTTATATTTACTAATTGAGACATAAATCTGGATCTTTTGAAATGTTTCAAAAATATTCAGAATGAAGAAGAAATTATTGTAACAAGACAATTGCGTTTCCACAATTGGATTGCAAAAAAGAATATTTGAGTTACAAATTTAGCGAATGTCTAATGAGCTATAAAAGAATTTTATAACTTGCACCTCCTAGAAACACCACTAAGAGTAGAGTGTTTTGAGTAGACGTAATCAACCTATGTATGACATGGTGAGATCAGAGATGACATTGATTGTTCCGCCAATATACTTTTAGTGTGATGCTTTAGAGACTATGCCTTTTTACACTGAAAAGAGCGCCATCAAATAAGTGCTACTTTGTAGGTTATCCCAAATAGTTGGGTATTTCTCTATCACTACGCCAACACTACTGCAAGATGCTGCTAATGTGACACTACAATCAAAGACCCTTCGACGAAACTGTGTGTAACGCATTAATCACAAACGGTGATGAAAAAAACATCAAAAAATGTACAAAACATTTGCGATGGTGGAGACATCAAACACGATTCATATTATAGATGTGTGTGCGATGCGTGGCATATAGTTAGTCCAGAAAAACTATTTGCGATGAGCCAGAGCAACAGAAACAGGCGGTCATATCAAGGTGTGTGCGATATGTGGCATATAGTTCACTCGGATGAACTATTTGCGATTAGGGAACGCAACAGAAACGGTCAGCGAGATCAAGGTGTGTATGATATACGGCATATGGTTCACTCGGATGAACTGTTTTTTATTAGGAAACACAACAGAAACGGTTCAACTTTACAATATGCGTGTGATATGCGGCATACAGTTCACATACATGAACTGTTTGCGATGAGCCAAAAGAACACAAAGAATTTGTGTAAACAAGATGTGTGTGATACACGGCAAATAGTCCACTCATATGAACTATTTGCGATGAGAAAATATAACACAGACGGTTACTACAGTTAATTCGTCTGTGATTCTGTGTGTACAAATTAGTTGCTTGCAATGGCCAGGAGTATCGCACACGATGCATGTGCGAGTACTCATGTGCGATGATTAGTAAGTTACACATACGCTTCCTTATGTTAACACATGACACTGCATACGGTTCTCGGGTTGTGTGCTTGCTACTTCTTGAGCTTGCGTTGGTTTTTTCCTTGAAGAGGAAAGGGTGATGCAGCAAAGTAGAGATAAGTATTTTCCTCAGTTAGAGAACCAAGGTATCAATCTAGTAGGAGACAACGCACAAATCACCAAGCACCTGCACAAACAATCAAACAACTTGCACCCAACGCGATATGTCAATCCCTTCACGGTTACTTGCAAAAGTGAGATCTGATAGAGATAGGTAAATGTCGTGGTAAAATCTCGACAGATGCCAGGGGGTGGCTTATCATGGTTGGGGCCATGAGATCGTTGTCGGGTCCTGGAAGCGGGAGTGGGCACAAGCTCGGACGGGCACGAGAACTACCCAGGTTCAGGGCTTTCCTAAGAGATGAAACCCCTACTCCTGCTCTGCGGGGTTTCCGCATGATCACTATGAAGCAAAGAGTACAATGACGCTCCTAGAGCTGTTCGGCCAGAGGAGGAAGAAGGGCAAGGCTAGCTCTCTTCCCTCCCTGATTATGGTGTATGTAGAACTGAAGTGGAGCATGAGGGGAACCCTTTGCATGGGTGTGGCCTGGGGGGTTTTATAGGCTAACCCCCCTGGGGTACAATGGTAATATGGCCGGGTGGTAGGCCCCGGCTGCCAGCGTCTATGGGCGCCGGGTTCTCCGTCGGCTGCTAGGGCCCGCCGCTTGGTGGGTCCCGCCGATCACCGAGGATTCGGCCGACAGGTGGGGCCCGCCGCCTGTGGGCCACGCTGATTGCCTTTTGTTGTAGCCTCGCCCTTGATGACGAGGGCTTCATTAGTGGAGGCATGGCTACAGTTCGTCACCTGGCGGGCGCTCACTGTAACCATACCCCGTCTCATCGGAGTAACGGTGCGTTGACACCGAGTGGGGGGAGAGGCCCGCTGCTGGAAGCCGGTCTGTCGCTGAGGCCACCTTCTTGAGGTTCGCCGTCTTCCGGTTGCTCACGGGCGGGTAGGGCCCGCCGCCTGCGGGTCGTACCGACCGCCCGCCGTGGGAGCATGGTCCCAGTGTCGAGGGTTGCGTCACGGGCCGCGTGGCTACAGTGCCGCGCCTGGCAGAGGGGTGTCCACTTGGTCAGCCCGCCCTATAGCCACGCCCCGCCGGGATTTGGGGGTATGGGTGGCCCTGTAGCCACACCCCATCTTATCGTATTGAATGGGCGAAGACTCCGAGGGAAGGAGGGGCCATCTGCTAGGACCCGGCCTCCCCCGAAGCCGCCTTCTAAGGGTACACCGCCATCTGGGAGTCAGCCCCTTGGGCCAGCCGGCCCAAGGGAGCCGGCCACATGTCCGGGAGGCGCAAGGGGCTTGGCTTGCCCTATTGTCTTGAAATGCTATGGGGTGCTGGTGAGGCTACCCGGGGTCTATCCCCCCGACAGTAGTCCCCGAAGCTGGTGAGGTTCTACGGCTTTAGCAGTCGGAGGGCCTCAGCAGTTTCCCCTTCGAGTGGTCTTCCGCCTTCTGCTCCATCTGGCTGGGAGGAGCCGGACGCTAGGAGCCGGCCACGGCTGCGGCTGCCTGGTGGAATTCGAATCGACAGGCGGGAGTCGAGGCGGTGCCGCCCGCCACACGCACGCCACGCGGCGTCTGCAGGCCAGGCCAGCCTGCCATCCCACGCGCGCAACGAGCCGTCGCCACAGGCCGGGGCCTGCCGCTACAGGGCCTCGGCCAGCACGCAGATCTGCTGCGGCCGAGGCGGGCGGTTGCCCTTCTGTGGCGCATTAACCGCGCCATAACCGCGCGGAAAAGGCGGGGCCATGCGGGGCGTGGCGCAGTTAATCCCACGCCCCCACGTCGCCTCGGCTTCGCCTCCGCCGGCTATAAAGAGAGGGAAGAGGAGGAGGGGCGGCAGAACACACGCGCGCCCCCTCCCCACTCTCTCTTCTCCCTTCGCCATTGCAGCCGCGCTGCTGCTCCACCGCCGCCGAGGTGCTTCCGCGGCTGCCTCCCGGGTCGCTCTCGCCTAGCCACAGTCACCGCTCCGCCGAAGCAGCCTCTCCGCCGCGGCCACCGTTGCGGCTCCGCTGCCTTGCGTCGTCGCCGCGTCGCCCACCGTCTTCTTCTTCGTCGAGCTCCTCCTCGCCGTCCCCGCGCGATGGCGAAAAGCGGATGGCTGGGGTCTAACGTCCACGACGAGCATGTCGACTTCCTCCACGCGACGCGGAGGCTGCCTCGCTCCGACAACATGGGCGTGCGCATCCCCCCCGAGCCAGAGATCTCGCCGCGGTCGGAGCCCGGTGAGTACGTCGTCTTCGGCGCTCACTTCCTCCGCGGCTTCACGCTCCTGGCCAGCGGCTTCTTCCGCGAGTTTCTCCATTTCTACCGACTGCGGCCGCACCACCTCAC
Source organism: Thinopyrum elongatum (assembly GCA_011799875.1). NCBI lineage: Eukaryota > Viridiplantae > Streptophyta > Magnoliopsida > Poales > Poaceae > Thinopyrum > Thinopyrum elongatum. The sequence continues at coordinate 472,086,227 of CM022301.1, forward strand.
CCCCAACACGGTGGTGTGCCTCTCCGCCTTCATTACTTTCTAAGAGGGATACCTCGGCGTCATGCCGACTATCGAGCTCTGGGGTAGGTTCTTCTACCTCAAGTTAGGTACGTCGGCGAAGGAGGAGCCGGCCCAGTGCGGGGCGTGTGTGGTTGTGAGGCGCTCAGGAGGCGGCACGTGCTTCCCGTCGATCCCTTTGCTCGAGTCGACCAAGCTTTGGCAGAAGTCATACTTCTACGTCTGGAATCTCCGGAACGTCGACTACATCAACCTGCCGGCCTTCATGCCCGGGCCACCTACTGGGCCGCGTAACAACTGGCAATAGCAGCTGCCCAAGCGCCCCCTGCCGGGCCCCATCATCAGCGTCCTCGCCCGGCTGGCGGAGATGACAAGCCGGGAGGGGCTTGAGCCGGCCGACCTGCTGGCCAGCTTCATCATGCGCCGGGTATCGCCGCTTCAGCTTCGGCCGCACCTCATCAGCCAGATGAGCGGCCGTCGGGATCCATGCCAGATGTCCACCAAGGAGATGCCGAGGGTGGAGGTGGTCCGCCATGTCAATGACATCTCCAACTGCAAGCTCAGCGAGTTGGAGTGGCGTATCGGCAAGGAGCCCTACAGTCGGGCCAACCCCCCTCCAGCGGTAGGTACCAGATCCGACTGCTTTATTCACAATATTCTTCGTCCCTCCGTCTGGACCAGTCGGCTTTTTGTGGTAGCACTTCGCGGGCCAAGGCACGCCGGCTCCTGGCCACGAGTGGATGTTGGACCGCGAGGATAGCGACGTCGAGGATCTCGAGCTGGGGGCAGCCGCCGTGGAGGAAGGCGGCGATGAGGAGGTCGCTGGAGGAGGCGGCGGAGGAGCGAGCGGCCCCGAGGCAGGCGGCTCCACAGGAGGCGGCGGGGGAGCTGGCGGCCTCAAAGCGGGCGGCTCCGCAGGACGCGGCGGAGGAGGAATCGGCGATGTCCGGGCTTGGCCGGACGACGACGAAGGCGACGAGGAGCGGCGCCCACCTAGGGGGGGGCGCGGGAACAGGAGCCAGAACCTCTACGCCACAGCCAGCAGCCGCACCCGGTGGGCACAAGCGCCGCCTGGCGGGGACGTACGGCAGCCACCCGGCCAAGAAGGCCAAACAGGCGGATGCCACCAGACGGCACGAGGCCCAGAAGGTGGCTGCCGCCCGGAAGGGGCCAAAACCCATGCTGCTCACGTCTGGGTAAGCGCACTTGCCGCTCTGACTTCATGTTTTCCCTCTTTCTTGGGGTGTTTCCTCATCATTGCTTTCTTGTTGAGTAGGACGGCCTTCGCCATCACGCGGGCTTCATCCACCTCGCTGATGGACTCAGTGGACGGCTCCGTGGGTGCTCGGCGTCCGGATCCGGCTGCTGCCCTTCGGGAGGCGTAGGAGAGGAATGCCCGAGAGGCGCGCGAGGCGCAGGAGCCCGCGGAGAAGGCGCGGGCCGACGCCCAGGCGGAGGAGGTGGCGCAGGCGGAAGCCCGGGCCGCGGCGGAAGCGAAGGCGAAGGCGGCGACGAAGGCGCAGGCGGAGGCCACGACCAAGGCGCAGGCGGGGGCCGATGCCAGGGTGATGGCGGATCCGGCTGGTGGCGAGGTCCCGGAGACCGTCACCCTCGAACAGTCGGAGGTGGAGACATCGGAGAACAAGACGCCGCCTGGGGCGGCCGGGGCTGACCAGTCGGGGCCGGAGCTTGTGGCCCCCGACACCGTCATCCCGAAGGTGGAGGAGCCCCAGCGCGTGTCGGAAGCCGGCGGATGGGGAAGCGGCGAGCCCAACCAGCCGGAGGTACCACCAGCCGGCGCCGGGCAGGCGGCGCACCAGGCCTTGGTGGCGCGTGCGCCTGCGCGCCGGCGTGCGACGCGGGCGACATCAGGTCCCAGGCGGCAGGTGGAGGCTATGGCCTCGAGCTCGCGGGGAGCCGACGCCGGGGCCACGAGCGCCCCTCCTTCAGGCTGGGTGGCGGGGGCCGGCTCGGCTGCCTTGAACCTGGCGGTGCGCGACCTGGAGGACCGGTTCCTTGCCCAGAACGCCACTCTGCAGAGGGCGAGGGAGGAGCTGTTGGCGATGCGGTCGGCCGTCCGAGTACGTACACCTTATTTTGCTATATTTTTGTCTTGTAGTATTCCGTGGGGGGGCGCCAGCGCACCCACTGGGTGTAGCCCCCGAGTTCTGAGCTGGCTGCTGAGCAGGCGGGTTGGAACTCCAAGGTGTTCTTTCCTTTGGCTGAAATGCTTGCTGCTGTTGCAGGATTACCACAACATGCGGGCGGCCGCGTACAATACGCAGAACCGGACGCTCACCACCCGGACTACTGAGCTGGCTCAGAGCCGAAGTAAGCCGGCTTTCAGTGGGGGCACGCCAGTGCACCCACTGGGTGTAGCCCCCGAGATTCGGGCCGACTGTTGAGCAGTCAGGCTGAATCTTCTCTGGTAGGCTTGTTTTCGTTTTGTCGAAGTAGATGATGATGATTTCTGTCTTCTTCTTGCAGCGGCCACCGCCCAGTTGAGGGAGCGCGTGGCCAAGCTCGAGGGCCAGCTCCGGGTATTGGTGCAGGAGCGCGACCAGGCGGCCGAGGCTCGCGACCGGCTGGAGAAGGAGCTGGCGGAGCTGGCCGAACGCCACGTGAACCAGGTCCGGATGCTGGAGGCGGATGAAGAGCGCCTGACGGCCGAGTTCGAGACTCAACGCTCGGACTGGGCCGAGAGGGAGAAGCTCCTTGATGACGGTTACTCCGTGATTGAGGACATGCTTGACGGTGCGTCTCGCTTCTCTGGGTTGTGGGTTGCTGATTGTTAGCTGTCGGCTGTGGCTGGAAGCCGGCCTCTGACATCTTCGTCTTCTTCTTGAGCAAAGTTCCTCCCGGGCCACTACGTCTCCGTCTGCCTAGCGATCGAGGCCCAGTGCGAGGAGTAAAGGCGGGAGGGCAAGGAGATCGCGCAGGACCGGCCTCGGACCATGGGTGAACAGCTCACGGCCGTCCGGATGCGCCTCGAGCCCACGCGCCGCCTGCTCCGCAGGCTTCAGCGCGCCGGGTCACAGGTCTTGGAAAGCTTGTGGCCGGGTGCTCAGATCCCGCGGACTCCCAGTCAGACGGCCGACTGGCTGGAGGTGGTGGCGAGCCGGCTCGAAGCCTAGAAGAGCTCCGCGGTGTGGTCTGGGGCTGCAAAGGCTCTAGAGTTCGTCAAGGCCTGGTACCCCGGCATGCACCTGGCGCAGCTAGCGACCTTTCGCCAAGAGGCTCTGCCGGAGCTGGCGGCGCAACACGAGGATATCGCCGTCCGCGCGGCGGCCATCGCCGACTATGCTTATGTCGATGTCTTCGTCCCGGAGCGGGGAGATGACGGCGCCGTGGTTCCTCCGTCCTGGTTCGGTCTGAACCCATCGGATAAGGAGGACTCGGCAGAGGAGATCGCCTCCAGCGACGACGGTGACGAGGGCAACGAGGACGAGGAAGGCGGCCGCGTCCCACCGGACGGCGGAGCTACTAGCCGGACTCGGTCCGTCCCAGCGCCGACTAGCGACCAGCCGGAGACCACGTCAGCCGCCGCCGACCGCCATGCCGAGACTCCACAGCCGGCAGCCCCACCAGCCGGAGCTACGCCCACCGCCGACCAGTCCGTGCAGCTCGAGGGGCCGTCCGCCTAGATGGCCTGTTAACTTTTTTCGAGTTTTCTTCATGCTTGAAAACAATGTCAGTTATGCGCAGTTCCACCCACTGGGGGTGTATTTTTAAACTTGATGAATGCTGGCCTTGGGCCCTTTTGCAATGTACAAAGTTTAAATCCCCACATTTTGCATGTGTTGCCGGGTTCTAGCTTGAGTTTTCTTTTGCCCTCTTTGGCTTTTTCCTTCACCGCATTCCCTTGGCCGCCTCCCTGCCAGCCGGACAGCCGCGCTGCGGTCTGTGGCTGGGTCAGGGACTTGGTCATTTAGAATGGGCAAGTTACTTCAGCCACTTAGAGCGTAGCTTAGTCGAGCGAGAAGCCAGCCTGCCGGCTGCTGATCAGCCGGACGAGGGAGGCGAGAGGCTGGCTTGGCCGTAGTCGGCGTTTCCTTTGTCGTTTTTTGTGTGGACAGCGTTTCCGGCCTTTGACTCTTGCCAGTCAGATAGCTGCGCTGCGAGCTGCGACATGAAGCGAAGAGAGGGCTTTGGCGTCGGCACACTACTAGTCGGCTCCGGCTGGTGTGAACTTAAGCCAAGACGGCGAGCCCCCGGGTCGGCTGACCGGAACCCGGACGGGGCAAAAAAACTCAATTCATGGTATAAGCTTATCTCATGGATAAAAAGGTAGCCCCCGAGTGCATCTCGGGGGACCTGAGGTCCTTACTTAATACAAAAGTTGGCATCGTACATACACTCCTTTAACTGTGAAACGGACGGAGTAGGTTCGCGTTCCATGGCCGCTCTGTCTCTTCGCCGGCTGTGCTTCGCTTGCATGCCCTGGGCTTTTGGGCGTCGATGTGGTAGTACGAGTCGTTGCCCAGGGCCTTGCTGACGATGAAGGGGCCTTCCCAAGGTGCTGCGAGCTTGTGCTGGCCGGCTGATCGCTGGATCAGGCGGAGCACAAGGTCGCCTTCGTGGAATGTACGTGGCTTGACCTTCTTGTTGTGGTAGCGGTGCAGGCTCTGCTGGTAGATGGCGTACCGGCTGCACGCTAGTAGCCGAGCCTCTTCCAGCAGGTCGATGCCGTCTTCTCGCGCCTCCTTTGCTTCCGCCTTCGTGTACATAGTGACGCGAGGCGAGTCGAACTCGATATCCGTGGGGATGATAGCCTCGGCACCGTACACAAGGAAGAAGGGCGTAAAGCCGGTTGATCTGTTGGGCATGGTCCGAAGACTCCAGAGGACGGCCGGCAGCTCGTCGATCCAGCAGCCGGCCGATCGCTCCAGCGGCTCGATCAGGTGGGGCTTGATGCCGGACAGGATGAGGCCGTTTGCTCGCTCCACCTGGCCATTTGACTGCGGATGGGCAACGGACGCTAGGTCCTATCAGATACCCTGGTTTGCGCAGAAACGGGCCAAGGCGCCTTTGGCGAAGTTGGTGCCATTGTCGGTGATGATGCTGTATGGAATGTCGTATCGGACGGTGATGTCGGCGACGAACGTGACGGCAGTCGGACCGTTCAGCTTCTTGATTGGCTTGGCCTCTATCCACTTGGTGAATTTGTCCACGGCGACCAGCAAATGAGTCATGCCACCGCATGCTGTCTTGAAAGGACCCGCCATGTCCAAACCCCACACGGCAAATGGCCAGGTGATGGGGATGGTCTTGAGCACAGAGGCCTGCTGGTGTTGCTTGGTGCTGAACTTCTGGCACCCTATGCACTTCTTGACTAACTCCTTGGCGTCGTCCAATGTAGTCGGCCAGAAGAAACCATGGTGGAAGGCCTTGGCTACGAGGGACCTAGAGGCGGCATGGTGGCCACATTCGCCTTGGTGGATGTCTCAGAGGATCTCCATGCCCTTCTCCGGCTCCACGCAGCGCTGATAAACGCCGGTCATGCTCCGCCTGGTGAGCTCTCTGTTGACGATGGTGTAGGCGCCTGCCCGACGCTGGATCTGTCGGGCTAGCACCTCGTCTGCTGGTAGCACGCGGCTTACCAGGTAGTCGCAGATGGGCTGCGCCCAAGATGGAGCCGCCACCACTGTGAAGACGGCAACTGGCACGAGGGTGGCCGGGTTGGGAGGTGGCGGGCTAGAGCCGGCCGCTCCTGGTGGTGCCGATGAAGTCCCCGGGCCGACTGCTACAGTACCCGGGCCGCCTGCTGAAGTCCCCGGGCCGACTGCTGGGATCCCCGAGCCGGATCCGACTGCTCCGGGGTCAGCCGACATGAAAATGGAGTCGGACTCTGGCGACGGCTTGATAGACGGCTTGCGCAGACATTCGAGGGAGACACCGGCTGGTATGGCCTGCCGGGTGGAGCCAATGCGAGCGAGGGCGTCCGCTGCGTCATTGTCGGCTCTTGGCACGTGGAGGAACTCGCACCCATCGAAGTGCCCGCTCATCTGCTGGACGAGGAAGCGGTAGCTTGCCATGTTGGCGTCCTTGGCGTCCCAGTAGCCGGACGACTGCTGGACCACCAAATCCGAGTCGCCGTAGCAGAGGATGCGGCGGATGCTGATCTCCTTGGCCAGTCGGAGCCCAAAGATGAGCGCCTCATACTCGGCTATGTTGTTGGAGGCAGCGAAGTGGATCTGCAGTGTGTACTTTAGCTTGTTGCCCTTGGGAGAGGTGAGGACGATGCCGGCCCCCAAGCCGGTGCGCATCTTTGAGCCGTCAAAGTGCATCCACCAATGCGTAGAATCCGTCGCTGGCGGCAGGTATTGGGACTCGGCCCAGTCGACTAAGAAGTCGGCCAGCGCTTGGGACTTGATGGCGGTGCGGGGCTGGTAGAGGATGGTATGGGGAGCCAGCTCGATGGCCCACTTGGGCACCCGGCCTGAGGCATCTCTGTTACCCATGATCTCGGCTAGGGGGGCGGTGCAGACCACCGTGATGGAGTGCTCTTGGAAATATTGCTTCAGCTTCTTGGCGGCAAAGTACACGCCGTAGCACATCTTCTGGTAGTGGGGGTAGTTCTGCTTGGAGGCGGACAAGACCTCGCTCAGATAATACACTGGCCTCTGGACCGGCTGCACTTTGCCGGCTTCTGGGCGCTCGACCACAATCACCGTGCTGATGACTCGGCTGGTGGCGGCGATGTAGAGGAGCATCGGTTCCTTGGCAGCCGGAGCCTCCAGGATAGGCGGCGTGGACATCATGCGCTTGAGCTGACGAAAAGCTTCGTCCGCCTGGTCGTTCCACTTGAAGCAAGTGGTTTTCTTCATGAGCTGGTACAGGGGGAGCGCCTTCTCGCCCAGCCGACTGATGAAGCGGCTGAGGGATGCCAGGCACCCGGTGAACTTTTGGACGTCACGCAGCTTGGAGGGTCTCTCCATCCGCTCGATGGCCTTGATCTTCACGGGGTTGCACTCGATGCCGCGTTCAGAGACAAGGAAACCGAGGAGCTGGCCGGCTGGCACTCCGAAGACGCACTTCTTCGGGTTGAGCTTGATTTGAAAACAACGCAGATTTTTGAAGGTCTCCTTGAGATCCTCTAGGAGGGTGCCGCGCCTCTCCGTCTTCACCACAATGTCATCCACATAGACGTGGGCGTTGCGGCCGAGTTTCTTCAACAAGCACTTCTGCATGCATCGTTGGAAGGTAGCGCCAGCATTCCTCAGGCCGAACGTCATGGTGATGTAGCAGAAGGCGCCGAATGGTGTGATAAAGGCGGTCTTCAAGCGGTCGGACGGATCTAGCTTGATCTGGTGGTAGCCGGAGTATGCGTCCAAGAAGGACAGCAGCTCGCAGCCGGCCGTGGAGTCTATCACTTGGTCGATCCGTGGCAGGGCAAACGGATCCTTGGGGCAGGCCTTGTTGAGGCTCGTGTAGTCGATACACATGTGTCACTTGTTATTCTTCTTCAAGACGAGGACTGGGTTGGCAAGCCAGTCCGGGTAGAACACTTCCATGATGAAGCCGGCTACCAGAAGCCTGGCAATTTCTTCACCAACGATCCTTCTCTTCTCTTCTGATAGGCGGCGGAGGGGTTGCTTGACCGGCTTAGCATCCTGCCTCACATGTAGTTTGTGCTCGGCGAAATCCGTCGGGACACCCGGCATGTCTTTGGGGGACCATGCAAAGATGTCTCGATTCTCACGGAGGAAATCAATGAGCTCGCCTTCCTATTTGCTGTCGAGGTTGGTCCCTACGACAGCAAACCTCTCCGGGTGCGCCGGGTCCAAGGCGATCTTCTTGGTTTCCTTGGCCGGCTGGAAGGAGGCCCTTGCTTCCGTCTCCTTGGGATCAGTCGGCATGGCTGGCTTCCGGGTCAAGGAGACGCTTTTCTTGAGCAATGACGAGGGACTCGGCCAGCTGGCTACTGGCGGCGGCGCAGTGCAGCGACTTCTGGTAGTCGCCGGCAATAGTGATGATGCCCTTGGTACCCGGCATCTTGGCCTTCAGGTAGGCGTAGTGCGGGACCATCATGAATTTGGTCAGCGTCGGGCGGCCCAAGAGCGCGTGGTAGGGGCTGTCCAGGCTGACCACCTCGAACCAGATTGGCTCGCGGCGGAAGTGGTTCTTGTCGCCGAACAAGACATCGATCTTGATCTTGCCGATTGGAGAACAGGAAAGGCCGGGAACTATGCCGTCGAAGACAGTCCGGCTGGGCTGAAGCTGCTTGTCCTTGATGTCCAACCGCTCCATGGTCTCGCGGTAAAGGATGTTGATGCTGCTGCCGCCATCTATCAGAACTCGGCTGAAGCGGCAAGTCCGCCTCTCCGTTGAGAAGGTTGAGTCCAGCACCAAGGCGTATGCACCCGGCGAAGGCATCACGGCCGGGTGGTCAGCTTGGCTCCAGGTGATGGGCCTCTCGGACCAGTGCATGAAGGTGGGGACCCCTGAGCTGACAGCATTCACCTCGCGGTGCTGCTGCCATCTGCAGTGCTTGTCGTTGGCTTCGCTCGTGAAGACGACGTAGGTGGCGTTCTCTTCGGGGAACTCATCTTGAAGCATGCCGGCAGCTCGGGCCGATTGCTGAACAGCCAGGGCTACCTGGCCGGCTGGCGAAGGAGGCGGCAGGGCCTCGCCCTTGGCAATCCAGGCGAGCCAGTTGCACTTCCGAGTGGTGTGGTTGGACGGCTTCGCGCCGCTATGGAACTTGCACGAGGCATCGAGGGCTTGCTCAAAGGAGAGGGCAGACTGCCAGGCACCCTTGCCGCCCCACTGATGCTTGGGGCCGGGCTGCCCGGCCGGCTGCTGATCCTCGACAGCGGCCACCTGCCGGCTATTGGAAGCCGGCTGCGGGGCCTTGCGCTCGTTGTCGTTCGGTTGTTGGCGCCGGCTGGTGTCACCAGCCGGAGTTTGGGAACCCGGCTGGACCACCCTGTCGGCCGCGTCAACCCGGATCTCCGACTTCATGAAGGAGTCGGCGGTGGCGTACTTGTCGGCCACAACCAGGAGCTCGTCCAAGGTAGCCGGCTCGTCGCACAAGAGCTTATGCTTGAGCAGAGTGCCCTCTCTGCACCCAGCGGTGAAGTACTCGATGGCCTGCACCTCGTGGACCCCCTCGCAGGAGTTTCGCAGCTCGCCCCAACGCGTCAGGTAGTCGCGAGTAGACTCGGTCGGCCCCTGAACGCACATGGAGAGCTGGCGTGGCTTGGGGGGCCGCTTGTACGTACTGGTGAAGTTGCGGACGAAGGCGTCACTGAAATCTATCCAGCTATTGATGCTGTTGGGCTTGAGGCTGTTCAGCCACGTCCAGGCCATGCCCTGAAGCATGAGCGGGACGTACTTGACTGCAACGCACTTGTTGCCGTTGGCGATGCTGACTGCTGTGCAGTAGTCGATCAGCCAGTCTTCTGGCTTCACGACGCCGTTGTACTTGGGCGTGTCTCTGGGGAGCGTGAACCCTCTGGGAAAGGGCTCATCGCGGATGCGGGGGCCGAAGTAGGTCGGCCCGATTGTGCGTTCCTCTTCCAACAACTGGGACCGAGCCAGCTCCTCGATCCGGTGGCGTGCGTCATTTTCGCTGACTGTTTCACGAGGGCCAAGCCGGCCACCGAGCGTCGGGTGACCAGGCGGCGGCGCGGGAGTGGCCGCCCTCTCCCTCCAAGGGAGCAAGCGCTCTTTCGGTCGGCGTCGAGGCTATCGTGCGGCGCGCGCGCTGGCTGTTGCTAGGGGACCGAGAGGTCACGCCGTTCTCGCGACGGGGCACATGGGTGTCGACCCGTCGGCCTGCTCCCACCGCACGGTTGCCCGTGTCCTGCTGCTCGTTCGCAGCATCGATGAGCTACTGGAGGCGCTCCAGTTGCTCGCATAGCTCGTCGCCCTACAAGTGCTTGAGCTCGTCTGCGGCCGCCTGGGCGGCACGCATGTTCTGCGCTGGTGTCTCGTAGACCGGGCGTTCGACCCCTAGCATGCTGGCAATCGCAGCGCCGCGTTGCTTGATGGCACCGGCCTGGCTAGGCCCAGCCGCGGCCGGCGTCCCGCCGACCACGCGGTCGATCTCGCGCTGAGTAGCTTCAGCACAGCGCTTCAGCGCCGCCATCTTGGAGGCGCTGTCGAAAAGCTTGACGCGGAACTGCTCCAGCTCCTCTTGGCTGGCGCCAAGGGGAGGAGGCGTCGCCAGGGCGTGTATGGTCACGTCCAGCGGATCCTGGTTGGATCTGCCAGCGCCTAGGCCGTCGCCGATGACCATCACCTCCGCGAAGGTGCCGGCGTCGAGCACGCCGACAGGAGCGTCGCGGGCGGCGGGAGGGAGGGGATCGTCGACGATCTCCACGTAGCTGGGGAAATCATCGGTGGAGGCCGTGTCGACGAGAGCGAGCTTACCGAAGAGCTCGGTGAGGGAGTCGGCCCCTCGTGCGTCGGCGGCGGGCTCGTCAAAGAGGCTGAGCTCGCTGAAGAGGCCGGCTAGGCGACCCACGGGGAAGGCGGCTCCCGCGTCAGGTGATGCGCCAAGGCCGGCACAGGCGGGCGCATCGGGCCGGCTGATCTCGCCAGCCACGGCACATTCACCGGAGAGGAACAAGGTTCCCGTCCAGAACATGTCTCCGGCCGACGTCGCTACTGGCCCCACGGTGGGCGCCAACTGTCGTGGTAAAATCTCGACAGATGCCAGGGGGTGGCTTATCATGGTTGGGGCCATGAGATCGTCGTCGGGTCCTGGAAGCAGGAGTGGGCACAAGCTCGGACGGGCACGAGAACTACCCAGGTTCAGGGCTCTCCTAAGAGATGAAACACCTACTCCTGCTCTGCGGGGTCTCCGCATGATCACTATGAAGCAAAGAGTACAATGACGCTCCTAGAGCTGTTCGGCCAGAGGAGGAAGAAGGGCAAGGCTAGCTCTCTCCCCTCCCTGACTATGGTGTGTGTAGAACTGAAGTGGAGCATGAGGGGAACCCTTTGCATGGGTGTGGCCTGGGGGGTTTTATAGGCAAACCCCCCAGGGGTACAATGGTAATATGGCCGGGTGGTAGGCCCCGGCTGCCAGCGTCTATGGGCGCCGGGTTCTCCGCCGGCTGCTGGGGCCCGCCGCTTGGTGGGTCCCGCCGGTCGCCGAGGATTCAGCCGATAGGTGGGGCCTGCCGCCTGCGGGCCACGCTGATTGCCTTTTGCTGTAGCCTCGCCCTTGATGACGAGGGCTTCGTTAGTGGAGGCATGGCTACAGTTCGTCACCTGGCGGGCGCTCACTGTAACCATACCCCGTCTCATCGGAGTAACGGCTCGTTGACTCCGAGTGGGGGGAGAGGCCGGCTGCTGGAAGCCGGTCTGTCGCTGAGGCCGCCTTCTTGAGGTTCGTCGTCTTCCGGTTGCTCACGTGCGGGTAGGGCCCACCGCCTGCGAGCCGTACGAACCGCCCGTCGTGGGAGTATGGTCCCGCTGTCGAGGGCTGCGTCACGGGCCGCGTGGCTATAGTGCCGCGCCTGGCAGAGGGGTGTCTGCTTGGTCAGCCCGCCCTGTAGCCACGCCCCACCGTGATTTGGGGGAATGGGTGGCCCTGTAGCCACGCCCCATCTTATCGTATTGAATGGGCGCAGACTCCGAGGGGAGGAGGGGCCGTCTGCTAGGACCCGGCCTCCCCCGAAGCCGCCTTCTGAGGGTACACCGCTATCTGGGAGTCGGCCCCTTGGGCCAGCCGGCCCAAGGGAGCCAGCCACAAGTCCGGGAGGCGCAAGGGGCTTGGCTTGCCCTGTTGTCTTGAAATGCTATGGGGTGCTGGTGAGGCTACCCGGGGTCTATCCCCCCGGCAGTAAAACTAAACAAAAGATAAAGTAAATATTTTTGGGTTTTTTGGTTTATAGATCTGAAAATAAAAGATTGCAAAATAGTAGATCAAAAAGTAATATGATGGAAAATTGTAGATCGGAAACTTATATGATGGAACATAGACCCGGGGGCCATAGGTTTCACTAGAGGCTTCTCTCAAGATAGCAAATAATACGGTGGGTGAACAAATTACTGTCGAGCAATTGATAGAAAAGCGCAAAGTTATGACGATATCCAAGGCAATGATTATGAAATATAGGCATCACGTCCATGTCAAGTAGACCGAAACGATTCTGCATCTACTACTATTACTCCACACATTGACCGACTCCTGCCTGCATCTAGAGTATTAAGTTCATGAAGAACAGAGTAACGCATTAAGTAAGATGACATGATGTAGAGGAATAAACTCAAGCAATATGATGTAAACCCCATATTTTTATCCTCGATGGCAACAATACAATACAATACATGCCTTGCTGCCCCTACTGTCACTGGGAAAGGACACCGCAAGATTGAACCCAAAGCTAAGCCCTTCTCCCATTGCAAGAAAAACCAATCTAGTTGGCCAAACCAAACCGATAATTCGAAGAGAATTACAAAGATATCAAATCATGCATATAAGAATTCAGAGAAGATTCAAATAATATTCATAGATAAGCTGATCATAAATCCACAATTCATCGGATCTCGACAAACACACCGCAAAAGAATATTACATCGGATAGATCTCCAAGAATAACACGGAGAACATGGTATTGAGAATCAAAGAGAGAAAAGAAGCCATCTAGCTACTAGCTATGGGCCCGTAGGTCTGAGGTAAACTACTCATGCTTCATCGGAAGGGCAATAGAGTTGATGTAGAAACCCTCCGTGATCGAATCCCCCTCCGGCAGGGTGCCGGAAAAGGTCCCTAGATGGGATCTCACGGGTACAGAAGGTTGCGGCGGTGGAAAAGTCTTTTCGTGGATGCCTCTGGTGGTTTGGGAACATATGTGAATATATAGGCGAAAGAATTAGGTCAGGGGAGTCACGGGGGGCCTACAAGGCAGGGGCGCGCCATACCCCCCTAGGCGCGCCCTCCACCCTTGTGGCCGCCTCGTGGCTCCTCTGACTTCATCTCCAAGTCTCCTGGGTGTCTTCTGGTCCAAGAAAAATCATCGCGAAGGTTTTATTCCGTTTGGACTCCGTTTGGTATTCCTTTTCCACGAAGCTAAAAAACAAGGAAAAAACAGAAACTGGCACTAGGCTCTAGGTTAATAGGTTAGTCCCAAAAATATTGTAAAATAGCATATTAATGCATATAAAACATCCAAAACAGATAATATAATAGCATGGAACAATAAAAAATTATATATACGTTGGAGATGTATCAAGCATCCCCAAGCTTAATTCCTGCTCGTCCTGGAGTAGGTAAATGATAAAAACAGAATTTTTTATGTGGAATGCTACCTAACATATTTATCCATGTAATTTTCTTTATTGTGGCATGAATGTTCAGATCCATAAGATTCAAAACAAAAGTTTAATATTGACATAAAAACAATAATACTTCAAGCATACTAACAAGGCAATTATGTCTTCTCAAAATAACATGGCCAAAGAAAGCTTATCCCTACAAAATCATATAGTCTGGCTATGCTCCATCTTCATCACACAAAATATTCAAATCATGCAAAGCAACGATGACAAGCCAAGCAATTTTTTCATACTTTTAATGTTCTCAAACCTTTTCAACTTTCACGCAATACATGAGCGTGAGCCACGGACATAGCACTATAGGTGGAATAGAATATGGTGGTTGTGGAGAAGACAAAAAAGAAGGAGATAGTCTCACATCAACTAGGCGTATTAACGGGCTATGGAGATGCCCATCAATAGATATCAATGTGAGTGAGTAGGGATTTCCATGCAACGGATGCACTAGAGCTATAAGTGTATGAAAGCTCAAAAGAAAACTAAGTGGGTGTGCATCCAACTTGCTTGCTGATGAAGACCTAGGGCAATTTGAGGAAGCCCATCGTTGGAATATACAAGCCAAGTTCTATAATGAAAATTTCCCACTAGTATATGAAAGTGACAAAATAGGAAACTCTCTATCATGAAGATCATGGTGCTACTTCGAAGCACAAGTGTGGAAAAAGGATAGTAGCATTGCCCCTTCTCTCTTTTTCTCTCATTTTTTTCTTTTCTCTTTTTTTTGGCCTCTTTGGCCTCTTTTTTTTCCTCACATGGGACAATGCTCTAATAATGAAGATCATCACACTTTTATTTACTTACAACTCGATACTTAGAACAAAATATGACTCTATATGAATGCCTCGGCGGTGTACCGGGATGTGCAATGAATCAAGAGTGACATGTATGAAAGAATTATGAAAGGTGGCTTTACCACAAATACGATGTCAACTACATGATCATGCAAAGCAATATGACAATGATGAAGCGTGTCATAATAAAACGGAACGGTGGAAAGTTGCATGGCAATATATCTCGGAATGGCTATGGAAATGCCATAATAGGTAGGTATGGTGGCTGTTTTGAGGAAGGTATATGGTGGGTGTATGGTACCGGTGAAAGTTGTGCGGCACTAGAGAGGCTAGCAATGGTGGAAGGGTGAGAGTGCGTATAATCCATGGACTCAACATTAGTCATAAAGAACTCACATACTTTTTGCAAAAATCTATTAGTCATCAAAACAAAGTACTACGCGCATGCTCCTAGGGGGATATATTGGTAGAAAAAGACCATCGTTCGTCCCCGACCGCCACTCGTAAGGAAGACAATCAAAAAATATCTCATGCTCCAACTTCGTTACATAACGGTTCACCATACGTGCATGCTACGGGACTCACAAACCTTAACACAAGTATTTCTCCAATTCACAATTACTCACTAGCATGACTCTAATACCACCATCTTTATATCTCAAAACAATCATAAGGAATCAAACTTCTCATAGTATTCAATGCACTTTATATGAAAGTTTTTATTATATCTCTCTTGGATGTCTATCATATTAGGACTAAATTCATAACCAAAGCAAATTACCATGCTGTTTAGAGACTCTCAAAAAAAAATATAAGTGAAGCATGAGAGTTCAATAATTTCTATAAAATAAAACCGCCGCCGTGCTCTAAAAAGATATAAGTGAAGCACTAGAGCAAAATTGCCTAGCTCAAAAGATATAAGTGAAGCACATAGAGTATTCTAATAAATCATGATTCATGCGTGTCCCTCTCAAAAGGTGTGTACAGCAAGGATGATTGTGGAAAACTAAAAAGCAAAGACTCAAATCATACAAGACGCTCCAAGCAAAACACATATCATGTGGTGAATAAAAATATAGCCTCAAGTAAAGTTACCGATAGACGAAGACGAAAGAGGGGATGCCTTCCGGGGCATCCCCAAGCTTAGGCTCTTGGTTGTCCTTGAATATTAACTTGGGGTGCCTTGGGCATCCCCAAGCTTAGGCTCTTGCCACTCCTTATTCCATAGTCCATCAAATCCTTACCCAAAACTTGAAAACTTCACAACACAAAACTCAACAGAAAATCTCATAAGCTCCGTTAGTATAAGAAAATAAATCACCACTTTTGGTACTGTTGTGAACTCATTCTTTATTTATATTGGTGCAATATCTACTGTATTCCAACTTCTTCATGGTTCATACCCCCCGATACTACCCATAGATTCATCAAAATAAGCAAACAACACAAAGAAAACAGAATCTGTCAAAAACATAACAGTCTGCGAAGATCCGAATTGTTATAATAATTTTTAACCAGAAAAATTCTGAAAAATTAGGACAACAGAGGAAATTTGTATATATATCTCGTGTAAAAAATTCAGGGTTTTTAAATTCTCCAGTGAATTATCAAATTTCTGTGACTGGACGCAAAAGTTTCTGTTTTTCAGCAAGATCAAATCAACTATCACCGTAAGCCATTCCAAAGGTCTTACTTGGAACAAACACTAATTAAAACACAAAACCACATCTAACCAGATTATAGATGAATTATTCAAAGCAAAACAGGAACAAAAAGCAAAAATAAAAATAAAATTGGGTTGCCTCCCAACAAACGCTTTTCTTTAAAGCCTTTTAGCTAGGCATTGATAATTTCAATGATGCTCACATAAAAGAGAAGAATTGAAGCAAAAAGAGAGCATCATACAACACGTGACAAAATACATCTAAGTCTAACATACTTCCTATGCATAGGCATTTTATAAGCAAACAAATTATCAAGGCAAGCAAAAACTAGCATATGCAAGGAAGAAGAAAGAGACGATAGCAATCTCAACATGAAGAGAGGTAATTTAGTAACATCAAAAATTTCTACAACCATATTTTCCTCTCTCATAATAATTACATGTAGGATCATAAGAAAATGTGACACCCTGATTTTTGGCAACCTTTTATTTTCAAACTTTTCTTGGTTTTATTTGAATTTGAATGGTTTTGAACCCTTTTTCATTTGGACTTGGACATTTTTGAATTCTTCACAAGTGATCCAAAGTCTCATCACCTTGCCAAAACTTTGCCAAGTACCTCAAGAACCCAAATCCCAATTTAAATCATTTTCGATAACTCTTTTCTTTTATTTGGGAATTTAGGGCATTACTATGGGTTATGAAGCAACCTATAGTTTGGATGCTCAAAAAATTCTCAAATAATTCTTAAAAATCCTTTGGACTATATCTTGCTCCAATATCCAAAAATATTTCATATATTTTGCAAAATAATTTCTTTTAGCTCCTGGTGAGTCTGGACCTTTGTGAAGGAAGTGTATGCTAGGAGTGTCCAATTGCTTTCAAATTTTTATAGCATGAGGACACCCCCCAAACAATCTTCCTACACCAAGTTTCAACCCCAGGAGATCATTCTAGTGAGCAGCACTTCAACATTTTGATTATGGTCCAGAAATGTGGTTTGTACATGAACTACCCTCATTTCTTGTCGCTGCGCGCTGCGCCGCGCCCGTGTCTGTTGCGTCGCGTCCGTCTGCCCCTCGCCTCAGCTCCGTGTCCGAACGTGCCGACCTCGCCCCTGGTTGACACGCAGTCCCTCCAGAATCCTCGAGCTCACCGGAGAAGCCCTTGGCGGCCGCCATGCCCGCGTGCACTATTTTGCCCGTGCGGTCACAGTGCGGCGCCACTCGTCGTCTTCCCCCCTCCCCTGAGCTATCTCGTCACATTAAGTGCTTCTGCTCGCTCCCGTCGCTTCGCCCCACGCCACGACGGCCAGCTCGCCGTCCTTGCGCCAGTGGCGGAGCCACGTCGCCGCCGATCCAGAGAGATCGCCGCCCCCATCCTTCTGGCTATAAATAGCCCCGCCCGGCTTTGTTTAGCTCCTCACCCCTCTCCCTCCATCCTCAATCGCCTCCCCCAAGCAAGAGCCAAGGCCGAGAGGCCCTCTGGCCTCGAGCTTTGCCGGAGCTCTGCCGCGAGTTGAGCTCCACCACCAGCTCTCTCCACTCCACCTCAGCCCCACCTGAGACCACCATAGTGCTCAGCTCACTCCACTAGAGCTCCCTGACCTCCGGCCCAACCGAATCATCGCCGGAATCATCATCTCCGTCAACCACCGCAGCCACCACCCGCCGGAGAAGAAGGGCGCGATGTCGTCCGGCCCTCCCCAGAGGAGCCACGGGTACAGGGAGAATCTCCGTTGAACACCCGATCCATTCCCCACCATCCTCGAGCCCAACCGCCGTCGCTAACTCCGGCAATCGCCGCCGGTGAGCCGCCCCTCCCTCTACTCTCTCTTCTCCCTCTGTTTTAAACAGGCACGGCCCCACCCGAAAGCCACTGCGGGCGCGCGCGCGAAGGGGTAAGTGGAGGCGTATTCTCCGTTTACGCCTTCGACGTGGCCGTTCGTCTGTTTTCTGATTTTTCTCTGATTTTTGTTTATTTAACAGAATTGACCATGAACTTTGACTATTAATAACTTTTTACAGGAAGGTCCATTTGACCTGATTCTTTTTGCATTGTGTTTGTATTAAACCCCTCTATTTTTCCACCAAGTTTGGTATTTTTCCAATACTCACAGAATTGTTGGTGAATAAAAAGGCTTTATGTGACATTTTCTTTTGCTACTTGAAAATATTTTCAGAAGGAGATTCTTGTGGATTTGAAGACCAGGAGTTTCTGCACAACCCAACTAATCAAGGCAAGCCAGGACATCCATATTATGAAGCATTTCATAGCATTGCATAATTCGTATTCATTTCTTGCATATGTTTAATATAGATAATTCATAGTAAATTATTTAAATGCTTTAAGTTGATAACTCAGATTGATATGATCAATAACTATGCTTGCTAAGTGAAACATAGTTGGTTGATCAAGAGTCACCTATCCGAGCTTACCCGTGTAGGCACATTCGCCGGCATGGGATGGCCTTGTCTTGGTCTGGCTCGGTGCTCTTTCACCGGTACCTCCAAAGAGGGAGGGTTATGCGTGCGTGCTGCCCTGATCAGGTAGATGGCAATAACCCTGTGAGCCCAGTTGAGTTGTTTGCCGGCGTCCCCGTTTGAGACAGTTTAGTTAGGCCACGACGGTGGCAGGTGTCACTGGGTGACACGGGGCCACCCAAGGCTTGACTCCGGGGGAGTGCGATTGCCGGTGGTACGATGGAAGAGTCACGGGTCAGACAGGTTTTGTTGGAGCAACGCTGGTCCACCCGAATGGGATCACGAGGTCAGTGCTCCATAGTGTGGGTAAAGTGCGCAACCTCTGCAGAGTGTAAAATCTATTCGAATAGCCGTGTCCACGGTATTGGACAGCCCGACCAGACCTCTCTAGGTGATCAACCGTAATAACTGTAGTAATGATGGAAGAACTTGTCTTTCGAGCGGAAGTACTCGTTGGTATCGAGTATTCCGAGGGTTGTGAGGCAACCCAGAGATGAGTAAGTTGGTAACAGTAAGTAAATCACTTGAAGTTTAACCTGTTTATTGCCATGCTATTACTTGCTGCATATTTGGTTGTCATGTGCTTGCGAGTACATTCAAACTACTCACCTGGCGTATCATGCCAGATGTAGGAGAAGACTAAGACGGAGGTCACAAGGTCCATGTTGCGATGCCTAGGATGTGTCCACAGCAGTGTCCCTGTGGATGGAGTCTCTATCATGTTCCGCTACGCTGTAGTCTTCCGCTATAGTATTCCGTAGTAATGCCGAGGCCCTGATGTGTTGGATAAATAATGTAGATACTGTCGTAGCACTATATGTGCTTTTGGCCTCGATGATCATGTAATATATGTGAGCTTGTACCGACTATTATCAATAAAAGTTTAGCTATTTTCTGTTCCAAGTTGTTGTGTGTTTCCAGAAGACATGATCTCTGGGTTGGAAACACGGGTAAACCGGTTCTCTAAGCCGGGGTGCCACAACGCTTGGTATCAGAGCTCTGCTGACTGTAGGACACCCTAGGTAACCGCGTTAGGACTGCGACTAGCATAGGACCTTGAGTGTGCATCTTGCTTGTTGCATTTGATGGTTGCATGCCATGCATCGTGCATCATAATTCATTATGTTATTAACCTTTGGCATTGTGATTGTAGATGGCACCAGTTCCATATCACTACCATCATGAGCCAGAAGCCCACACCTTTCCAGTCTTGCTTCGTAGCGTCTGGCTTCGACTGTATCCCTACGGTGATGACCCGGTGTATCAGATGTTTCGGGAATAGTTGGGCGAGTCAGTATATGAGTACCATGCAGTGCCTTACCTGACCGTGACTTCGGATATAGGAAGTTCTTCTCGCTCTTCCAAGGGCGGAGTGGCTTCTACTCCGGAGTTGGCGATCCAGTTTGCTGCCATGGGGGCTATTACTGACTTGCGCTTCCACGAGGCTGAGATGCAGACCCATCCAGGTTTCCTCCACTATCCCACTCTGTCACCTACGACAGGGCGAGTCCTTTTCTCACCTGTAGACCCGGCGTGTGATCATGCGGCTGGTGTTTTGTCCCGCTACCTGAACGCCAGTTACTGTATGATCATCTCCTTGGCTGAGGAGTTGTGCCGCATCCAGGGGCACTTGCAGCAGTGACTCCAGCACCTCCTCCTGTAGTTCCACCTAGTTATCCACCACCAGTTCCACCTCCGCGTGTGCTGGATATCCCTTCTGGTTCTTCTGGACCATCAGGCTTATCATCTGGTAGTCGATTTGAGACCCTAGCTGAGTGGGCCTCACTTCTAGCTACTCCTGCTCCGCCGATGCTGAGGCGACGTGCTCTTTCTCCCGCGGAAGGAGAGCCGTCCCAGCAGCAACGCCGTGTCTCCTTTAACCCGGTGACTCATAACATCAGTTCTGATTCCGACTCAGGATCTGAGGACGAGGGCTCTTCAGATGGGCAGTGTTCGTGTCACCGACACCACTAGAGGAGCTTGAGTAGTGATGCATGCATCTTTGCATATGTCAACTGCCGTATGAGCAGTTTAGCCATGATTTTCCCCTACTAGCTTGCCATGTATGATGTTGGGTTATATTGTATAATTATGTTGTTCTCTTTATTTGCCTTCTTCATAAATCTTCTTCGGTGTCATATTACTGTATTTCTCTTATGGATGTTGCTCATCGATTCGGTCTTTGCCATGGGAACAAAAATTAGGATGAAGAGAGGAAGTAGCAGTCAAGGCGGCGATGGAAACCCTGTCCGTCGATCCGCCAGGCAGGCAGGGCAACCGCCCGAAGACTTATCACCACAGCCACCTCAAGCACCAACCACAGATCAGATAATGAGAATGTTTGAGGAAAAGAGAAACCAAGACCTCATGGAAATTCTCAAGAGTATGCAGACAATAGTAGGTCATAATGATGGCAATGGGGTACGTTCTAAACTGACTGACTTCCAGCGCACCAAACCACCCAGCTTTGGTCAGGCTGTGGATCCTATTGAGGCTGATGACTGGTTAAGAACCATGGAAAAGAAATTGGACATAGCCCGTTGTGAAGAAGCAGATAAAGTTCCATTTGCCACTCATTATCTTGAAGGCCCAGCAGCCATATGGTGGGATAACACCAAGATAATATGGCCTGCTAAAGAAATTTCCTGGGAGAAATTCAAAGAGCTATTCTGCAAGTATCATATTCCTACGAGCATCATGAAAGTAAAGCAGCGAGAATTCCTGGCTCTCACACAAGGCAACATGACTGTGGGAGAATACTTAAATAAATTCAACAACTTGGCCCGGTACTCTCCTTATGATGTGGCCACCGAAGAGAGGAAAATAGACAGGTTCCTCGAAGGACTTAATCACGCCCTCCGATGTCAGCTATGCATGTTGGACTTCCATGATTTTCAGACATTGGTGGATAAGGCCTTCATCGCCGAACGAGAGCACAAGTCTGGAAATGATGATCGTAAGAGGAAGTTCGAGCCCAAGAAAGACAACAAGGAACCATATGCACAAAAGCTGCGCAGTTGGCAGCCAGGGTCATCTGAGAACAAACCGGTGTGGAATAATGGTGGCAACTACAATAACAAGCCAGTCAACCAGAGCAAGACCTTCGGCAAGCAGCCAGTCATAGAAGACTACCGGCGCAACAACACTTGTTTCAACTGTGGTCAGAGTGGACACTACGCTAAACAGTGTCCTACTAATAACGGAAAGCAATCAGCTGACCACAAGCCACAAGTCAATCACCTTGGACGCCGCCCCAACCGTAACTTCAACCACGGATGCGTCCATCACATCTCTGCCGAAGAAGTCTGCGAAGCTCCAGACGTTGTCCTTGGTATGTTTTCCATCCATAACATACCTCCAGTAATTTTATTTGATTCTGGGGCTTCTCACTCGTTTATTTCGCGGAGTTTTGCCACCTTGCATAAATTTTCTCCTTCACTTTTGAACAAAATCATGGTGGTGTTGACGCTCAAAAGTGGCACAATCGTAAAAGTTGCTTTAAGCTATGTCAAGGTTAATTCAAACTTATGATTGGAAGTCACCATGGGATGGCTTTCTTCTAGAAGATCAAGATGGATATGAAGGTGTTCTAAAATGGAGCTCGGATGCAAAAGTTATGACAAGTTCGGAGATGCTCATGTTGATACCAGATTAAATAATGGCTTGAAACCCAATTAATATTGCCTCAAATGGAAAAAGTTTCAACATGAAAGTTATGCGTCTCGTCGAAACGGTTGATTTTGATATAAAAAGCGTCCCAATCTGAGTTCGTATGCAAAAGTTAGAGCCATCGGAATGCAGCCCTGTTAGGAGCAAAATATGGCGCGCCCCACCAGACACCTTCTCTGATGGGTAGCGCGAATAATAGCCTATTTTGCGCGAGCGATTTGACCCTCAAGATGACCTCTGATCAAAAAACATTCTACATAAAAGTTGTTCGTCTCGTCGAAACGGTCAACTTTGCTTTTGGGCACATTTTCATCCGAGGTCGTTTACCGCCTCAAAAAAGACCCGCAAGATGCAGCCAGAAAACTTGCCGGGATGGAAACCTTGCCGGAGAAATCTTGCCGGGAACAGTAACCTTGCCAGGGTCAGAAAACTTGCCGGGATGGAAACCTTGCCGGAGAAATCTTGCCGGGAACAGTAACCTTGCCGGGGTGAGAAAACTTGACGGGATGGAAACCATGCCGGAGAAATCTTGCCGGGAACAGTAACCTTGCCGGGGTGAGAAAACTTGACGGGATGGAAACCTTGTCGGGGAAATCTTGCCGGGAACAGTAACCTTGTCGGGGTGAGAAAACTGCCAGGATGAAAACCTTGCCGGAGTAATCTTGCCGGGAACAGTAGAAACTGTCAAGGCCAATCCGACCAGATGCTGAAGATGGGCTTAAATACTTATCTAGATGGCCTCGGATGAAAAAGTGTTCAACATGAAAGTTGTTCGTACGTCGAAATGGTCAACTTTGCTTTTAGAGTCATCATCATCCGACGTAGTATACAACCTGCAGAGATGCTACAAGAGTCAGGCGGTCCAGTCAGCTACATGAACGAGTCCGACCCAAAATTAAAGATGACCCCGTGGGGTATTCAAGATGGCCTTATTTGGGAAAGTGATCAACATACGGATTGTCGGACTCGTCGAAACGCACAAAATTGATATTTGGACCGTCTCCATCGGAAGTCATATGCAGATTCCATGGCCCACGCAAGGAAGACAGAAGATTGGACCAGATTCGGGATGGATCCGAGTGGGACCAGAACTAGGACTCTAGGACGTGAATTGATGTAATTTTCTTGTAAGGAAAGCCTAGATTGAATCCTTTGCTTGTACGGGAAGTCCAGCCGCCTCTTATATATGTTGGGGGTGACGGTCGATTGAACAACACACAATCGAACAAATCAATAGACTACTTTTTATCTACGTTTTATCTCTCCATCGTTTTTCTTCCTCGTTCTTCGCTGTTCCTCGAGTTTGAGAGCTACGAATCCTGAGGCTCTAGGGGCGAGCGAATCGACCTAGGGCAGCCCATTGCCGCCGCGCGCCCTGACGGGGTCCCTCCCGGGCGTGTGGGGTTTCGGGTCTCCAAAAGCGCCCGCCGACTGTCCTGCGTATCGCGCTGTCGGTCGGGTCTCCTTCGACGTGAGCTGCGGTGCATCACCCCCGGCATCAAGGGTACACGTGACGTGTTCGTGTGTCAACACACTTTTTGGCGACTCCGCTGGGGACGAAGATCAATCATCATCATCCACCATGTCCGATCTTCCCAAGCCGTCTGAGGTAGACGCCGATAACATCATTAAGCCCAGTCTTGATGAGATATCGGCCGATCATCGCCAAGTCTATGAGGAGTACAAGAAGGCACACGAGGAGAAGGACTTGCAGGAATTCCTTGCAAAGTTCAAGAAGGATCGCCAAGGCAACATCACTCCGATTGAAGAAATCAAGTTCCCTCCTCTTCAAGCCGAGCAGGTTAAATCCTCTGTAAGTACTGCCTTTTCTCCTGAGCAGTGGGCTGAGATTGAGAGTCGTATTGCTGATGGTAACATTCTAGTTTATCAAACTTTCCTAGAAAATACTAATGCTCAGAAGAATATATCTCAATCATCTAGTGGTAATGGTGGTATAGCTGCTAATGTGCAAAACCCTAATCTGGCTTTACCTATTTCATCGGCGCCTCCCATGCCGATCACTTATTATCCTACCCAAACCAATCAGATTGTGGCTGCACCCATTAATCCTATCATGAACATGCCAGGTTCGGTGGCAACGCCGAACCAAACCCTACCTACAGGTACAACCACTCGGCCACTACCGAACTATGGTTCGGCGTACATGCCACAATTCCTACCTACAGCTAGTAGTCATACTGCTCCTATGCCACTGCAACAAGCTTCATCATCTACTACAGATGATGCTCTCGCTAATCTTAGAGAGGAGATGGCTAAGATGCTCCAAGAGAATTTTGGAGTTGAGTTGCCAAGGAACCGTATTTACCAAAAGCCATATCCAGAATACTTTGATGCCATTCAATGCCCTCCGGGATATAAAATTCCAGATTTTGTTAAGTTTAATGGAGAGGGTACAAAAACCACATGGGAGCATGTTAGTCAATACTTGGCACAATTAGGTGAAGTAGGCTCACTAAATGAATTGAAAGTGCGTTTATTTCCTTTATCATTAACTGGTACCGCATTTTCATGGTTTTCTTCTTTACCACATGGTTCCATTCGAGTTTGGTCGCAGCTAGAGCAGAAGTTTCATGATCACTTTTATAGCGGCGATAACGAGCTTAAGTTATCACATCTTACATCAGTTAGACAAAAGCATGATGAATCGGTCTCCGATTACGTCAAAAGATTTAGAGATACAAAAAACCGGTGCTATAGTTTGGTGATAACCGAGAGAGATTTGGCTGATCTTGTGCTTAGTGGTTTGAAAATTCCCATTAGAGAAAAGCTAGAGGGATATGAGTTTTTAAATGTCAACCAAGTCTTACAAAGGGCTTTGGCTCAAGAAAGCCGAAGCAAAGAGCTCAAAGAAGTGCATAGATATAAAGCTGATCGTCCTAAGATGAACATGGTTGAATATGATAGTGATCACTCGGATGATGAGGGTGATATTTATGCTACTGAATTTGTTTGGCCATCTAAGGCCAAACCCTTCTCTTGCAATGATCTGAAACCGATTCATAAGAATCATGATGAAGAGATGAAGTTTACTTTTAACATTGCCAAGTGTGATAAAATATTTGATGCTTTGCTGCAAGCCAAAATTATTAGAATATCTCCTACTTTACCGCCGTTTGAAGAGCTGAAACGGCACGCTTATTGCAAGTATCATAATTCTTTTTCTCATGCTACTAACGATTGCAATGTTTTTCGACGACAGATACAATCGGCCATTAATGATGGACGATTGAACTTTTCTAAGATGCAAGTTGATAAACAGCCCTTTCCAATGAATACCATGGATTTGGAAGGGAAGAAGCTGCTCATTCGGCCGGAGGTAGCCGAATCTGCTAATAAAGCTAATGTCATTGTTGGTCAGCCCAGGAAAGATAAGGAGAGTGACAAGGTCTTGGGGAGACAAGTTGTGCTTGACAAGCAACCCGGTGGCAAGGAAATAATCAAGATCACCATCAATAATCCTGCACTCGGGGGGCAACCGCAAGTGCAAGAAAATACTCGTGTTAAATTTGTTAAGCCCAAGAGTCCAGAGGTTGGCAAGTGGAAGACGAATGAAGCTAAAGTGCAGCGCAAGAAGATCAAGCCAACTTTTGATATGTTGTTGTCCAAATATGCTAGTCAAGCGGCCGGTTCTAGCTCTAACCGGTCATCAAATTTGAAGCGCTCAAGGTCACCTCCTCGGGAAGAATTTCAGCATCATACAAGGCCATATGGGTCGTGGGCACCGGGACCATGGATGCCGCCACCCCCCTATGCGCCATACTACATGGGAGACTTCAATGGAGGATGGTGGCAGCCCCCAATGGCCCCTTATGCTTTTCATCCGGGTTGGGCAGAACCAAGGAGGCCCGTTCATGAGAGACTTTCTTATCCCACACGAGGCCGTTTGAACAATGGTGTCAATCGGCCAATGCAAGATAATCAAAAAAGGGTTGGCAAGCAAGTGTGGCGTGCTAAATCACCAAGTGCAGAAATTTCAGAGCCTAGCAAGCAAAAGGAGGAGAATACTAGTGCTGAAACTATTATGATAGGCACTAAAGAATTGACAATCAAAGAGCTGATTATTGTTGAAAAACCGGCTGGTTCCAGTAAAGATGTGGCTGTTGTCCAGCAGGGTCCCATGGCTAATGATCATGAAGCTAGCACAAGCAAGGCCAAGTCGAGGGATCCAAAATATACTCAGCCTAAGTGGTGTCCTTCCGGTCTGACCAAGGCACAAAAAAGGAGACTGCAGCGCATGAGGAGTCAAGAGATGGCAGAACAGGAGGCCGAGAAGCAAAGAGATAAATTGTTCAAAGATATTCGGCCCATGGTACCCCCAAAACAAGTGTGGAGGCCAAAGCAAAAGGAAAACATAGCAGCTTCTGCATTGATCATAGCAACACCTACACCACCAACGGAGGACGATGCAGCTACTATTACATCGTCCACTTTGCCTGCTGCTTCCTCTTCCCTTGGAGATATTTCGGAGTCAGTGGACATGCTTGCGGAAGGAGATGAAATGCTTGATTATGAGTCTACACCGGTTCATGAAGGTATGGATATTAATATGGTGTATTACTTACCCGCTAAATTTCGTGCTATAGATGAAGAAGGGGAAGTGGTTCAGCTAGATTTTGGTCCTAAAAATGCTATATTCGAAAAGCCAGAAGAACCGGTGACGCACTTAAAGCCATTGTTCCTTAAAGGTCATATTAATGGATCGCCGGTGGCTAGAATGCTTGTCGACGGTGGTGCTGTGGTGAATCTTATGCCATATTCGGTTTTCAAAAAATTGGGGCTGCGTGATGAAGAGTTAATAAAGACCAACATGGTGCTTAATGGATTTGAAGGCAAAGAGAAAACTGAAGCCAAAGGTGTAATGTATGTGGAGCTTACGGTGGGAAGCAAAACTTTGGCTACCGCATTCTTTGTCGCCGAGGTGCAAGGTAACTACAATGTGATATTAGGCCGCGATTGGGTTCATGCAAACCAATGCGTGCCATCTACTATGCACCAGTTTTTAATTCAATGGGTTGATGATGAAGTAGAAGTCATTCATGCGGATAATTTGGCTTGTGTTGCTTTGGCCAATGCATCAGTGGATTGGCAACATCCCAATGCTACTTGCTTGACGGGGCGCGACTTATCAGAATTTGATTTTCTTAGCGCCACAAAAAGTGGTTTCGTGCCCGTTTCTTTAAAGCCGGTTGGTGGTAATCGATTCCAAGGTATGATGTATTTAAATGGATTCTAACTCAGATTGGTTGCAAAAGCGTCTTGTTGAATATCGGTCCAATGAGAACGATATGTATGAGTCTATAGAGGAGTTAGATGATATGGATAAATTAGGACAAGGTTTTACATCGGCCGATCCATTAGAAGAGATAGACATAGGAGATGGTTCAATTCCTAGGCCGACATTTGTAAACAAAAATTTAAGAGCCGATCATAAAGCTAAG
The DNA here is from genome assembly GCA_011799875.1 of Thinopyrum elongatum. Classification (NCBI taxonomy): domain Eukaryota; kingdom Viridiplantae; phylum Streptophyta; class Magnoliopsida; order Poales; family Poaceae; genus Thinopyrum; species Thinopyrum elongatum. Next base: position 472,113,603 of record CM022301.1, read on the forward strand.
TTGATCGAGCTATTGAAAGAATATGTTTGTTGCTTTGCATGGGAATATCATGAGATGCCAGGTTTAAACCGAGAGCTAGTGGAGCATCGGTTACCTATAAAGGCTGGTTTTAGACCGTACAAACAATCGGCCAGAAAGTTTAACCCAAAAACATATGACCGGATCAAGGAAGAGATCGGTCGTTTGCTTAAAGCTAATTTTATTAGACCTTGCAGGTATGCCGAGTGGATTTCTAACATTGTACCAGTAGAGAAGAAAGGCTCCGGCAAGTTGAGGGTGTGCATTGATTTCAGATATTTGAATAGAGCTACACCTAAAGATGAGTATCCCATGCCAATAGCTGATATGCTTATTAATGATGCTTCTAGACATAAGGTCATTAGCTTTCTTGATGGTAATGCGGGGTATAACCAGATTTTTATGGCCGAAGAGGACATGTCCAAAACAGCTTTTCGATGTCCTAGTTTCCTTGGTTCATTTGAGTGGACAGTGATGACCTTTGGATTAAAGAATGCCGGTGCCACGTATCAAAGGGCTATGAATTTAATTTTTCATGATTTACATGGTTTTATACTTGAGGTTTATATTGATGATATTGTTGTCAAATCGGATGCTTTCGAATCTCATCTAGCCGATTTGCGCTTAGCTTTTGCAAGAATGAAAAAATATGGACTGAAGATGAATCCTTTGAAGTGTGCATTTGGCGTGTCGGCTGGGAAGTTTTTGGGTTTCATTATTCATGAAGATGGCATAGAGATTGATCCCAAAAAGATAGAGGCTATACAGAAAGTGGAGGCTCCAACATGCAAGAGAGATATGCAAAAGTTCCTTGGCAAGGTCAATTATTTGAGAAGGTTCATAGCTAATCTGTCAGGGAAAGTTGATGCATTTACTCCTATCCTTCGGTTAAAGAATGATGTTGATTTCACTTGGGGGGCAAAATAGCAAGAAGCATTTGATATGATCAAGAACTATTTGTGCACGCCTCCAGTGATGAAAGCGCCCAAGCATAGGGAACCCTTTAAGCTTTACATTGCAGCAGAAGAAGGTGTTATTGGTGCTGTTTTGACTCAAGAAACCGAAGGAAAAGAGCATGCTATTACATATTTGAGCAGGCGTTTATTGGACGCCGAGACAAGGTATACATTTATTGAAAGACTATGCCTATGCTTATATTATGCTTGCACAAAATTGAGACATTATTTGGTGCCGAGTGAATGCATAGTAGCTTGTCAAACTGATGTCATTAAATACATGTTGCATAGGCCAATTCTTAGTGGTAGAATTGGCAAGTGGGCTTATGCTTTGATTGAATATGATTTGGCTTATGAATCTCTAAAATCGATGAAAGGCCAAATCGTTGCTAATTTTATTGTTGAGCATCGGATTAATGACAAGCATGATGTTGATATAAACCTTGTCTCATTAGTACCATGGAGATTATATTTTGATGGTTCAGTTTGTAGCAGTGGCCAAGGTGTTGGTATTGTTTATATATCTCCTCATGGTGCTGTTTTTGAAGCCTCATGCCGCTTAGAATATTTTTGCACAAACAATCAAGCCGAATATGAGGCATTGTTATTCGGCCTCGAGATGTTGCTTGCCATAGGTGCTACACATATTGAGGCTTTTGGTGATTCGTTATTAGTAGTGCAACAAATATCCAAAGTCTTTCAATGTTTTGACGAATCACTTAATGTTTATCTTGATAAATGTCTAGATATAATTTCTACTTTGGATTATTTTAGCATTGCTCATATATCTAGACATGACAATTGGAGAGCAAATGAGTTGGCACAACAAGCATCCGGCTATCATGTTGATCATGGCATGTTTCATATTTCTCAGAAGCCGATGTCTTGTCTTCCAAATATGGGAGAGGCCGAACCAGAGCCCACTGATTCGGCCACTAACAAAAAATCTAGTGCAGGTGAAAATCATGACTGGAGGAAGCCCATTATGGATTACTTGCGCGATCCGAGTGAAAGGGTGGACAGGACTATTCGGCGTATGGCTTTCAAATATACAATAAGAGATGGTGGTCTTTATCGCCGAACGGTTGAAGATGTTCTTTTGAAGTGCTTGGACGAGGACCAAGCAAGAGTTGCTATGGGAGAAGTACATGAAGGCATTTGTGGTACTCATCAGTCGGCTCCCAAGATGAAGTGGTTATTGCGACGTGCTGGATTTTATTGGCCGACTATGATCAATGATTGCTTCAGGTACTATAAAGGGTGTGAAGCTTGTCAAAAATTTGGTGATATTCAATTGGTTCCTGCTGCTATGTTACATCCTATTATCAAGCCGTGGCCTTTTAGAGGATGGGTCTTGATTTCATTGGGCAAATTCATCCATCTTCCTCGAAGGGGCATCGGTTCGTGTTGGTGGCAACCGATTATTTCACCAAGTGCTCTGAAGCAGTACCTCTCAAGAACATGACACATACGGAGGTAATTCAATTCATGACAGAGCACATTATTCATAGATTCGGTGTTCCTCAGACATTGACTATAGATCAAGGTTCGTCTTTCATGTCACATCAAGTTAGAGAATTTGCCGAATCATATAACATAAAGTTGCTCAATTCATCTCCGTATTATGCCCAAGCTAATGGACAAGCTGAGCCTAGCAATAAGATATTGATCAAGCTCATCAAAAAGAAGATTAAGGATAATCCAAGAAAATGGCATGAGTTATTGTCTGAAGCTTTATGGGCACATAGAATCTCAAGGCATGATGCTACCAAGGTAACTCCATATGAGCTAGTATACGGTCAAGAGGCTGTTTTACCAGTGGAAGTGAATTTGAGTGCTTTGAGAATAGCCAAACAAAATGATTTATCGGCAGTAGACTTTTATAATTTGATGATGGATAACATTGATGAAGTTGCCGATAAACGTTTGGCTGCTTTGAAGGCCATAGAGAGGGACAAGCTGAGGGTAGCAAGAGCTTACAATAAAAAGGTCAAGTTGAAGAATTTTCAGGTTGGCAATCTTGTGTGGAAAGTGATTCTGCCGATTGGTTCTAGAGATAGAAGATTCGGGAAGTGGTCTCCAAACTGGGAAGGTCCTTTTAGGATTGCAAGGATAGTTCCTGGTAATTCATATTTGGTGGAATCCATGCAAGGAGTATTATTACCTCAAGCTCTCAATGGCAGATATCTGAAGAAGTACCAACCGAGTGTGTGGCAAGAAGCCTGATTAGGCAATGGCCGATACATGATTATCGCCCTTAGCATAAACACGGCCGATACATAATTATTGCCCTAAGCACATATAAATGGCCGATGGAGTGTTGACATCGTCCTTAGAACAAACATGGTACAAGTTATTTTTTGGCACGCTAGCTTTGCCGAAAAACAGGGGGGGCATGTGTTGACGCTCAAAAGTGGCACAATCGTAAAAGTTGCTTTAAGCTATGTCAAGGTTAATTCAAACTTATGATTGGAAGTTACCATGGGATGGCTTTCTTCTAGAAGATCAAGATGGATATGAAGGTGTTCTAAAACGGAGCTCGGATGCAAAAGTTATGACAAGTTCGGAGATGCTCATGTTGACACCAGATTAAAGAATGGCTTGAAACCCAATTAATATTTCCTCAAATGGAAAAAGTTTCAACATGAAAGTTATGCGTCTCGTCGAAACGGTTGATTTTGATATAAAAACCGTCCCAATCTGAGTTCTTATGCAAAAGTTAGAGCCATCGGAATGCAGCCCTGTCAGGAGCAAAATATGGCGCGCCCCACCAGACACCTTGTCTAATGGGTAGCGTGAATAATATCCTATTTTGCGCGAGCAATTTGACCCTCAAGATGACCTCTGACCAAAAAACATTCAACATAAAAGTTGTTCGTCTCGTCGAAACGGTCAACTTTGCTTTTGGGCATATTTTCATCCGAGGTCGTTTACCGCCTCAAAAAAGACCCGCAAGGTGCAGCCAGAAAACTTGCCGGGATGGAAACCTTGCCGGAGAAATCTTGCCAGGAACAGTAACCTTGCCGGGGTCAGAAAACTTGCCGGGATGGAAACCTTGCCAGAGAAATCTTGCCGGGAACAGTAACCTTGCCGGGGTGAGAAAACTTGACGGGATGGAAACCTTGCCGGAGAAATCTTGCCGGGATCAGTAACCTTGCCGGGGTGAGAAAACTTGACGGGATGGAAACCTTGTCGGGGAAATCTTGCCGGGAACAGTAACCTTGTCGGGGTGAGAAAACTGCCAGGATGGAAACCTTGCCGGAGTAATCTTGCCGGGAACAGTAGAAACTGTCAAGGCCAATCCGACCAGATGCTGAAGATGGGCTTAAATACTTATCTAGATGGCCTCGGATGAAAAAGTGTTCAACATGAAAGTTGTTCGTAACGTCGAAACGGTCAACTTTTCTTTTGGAGTTATCATCATCCGACGTAGTATACGACCTGCAGAGACGCTACAAGAGTCAGGCGGTCCAGTCAGCTACATGAACGAGTCCGACCCAAAATTAAAGATGACCCCGTGGGGTATTCAAGATGACCTTATTTGGGAAAGTGATCAACATACGGATTGTCGGCCTCGTCGAAACGCACAAAATTGATATTTGGACCGTCTCCATCGGAAGTCATATGCAGATTCCATGGCACATGCAAGGAAGACAGAAGATTGGACCAGATTCGGGATGGATCCGAGTGGGACCAGAACTAGGACTCTAGGACGTGAATTGATGTAATTTTCTTGTAAGGAAAGCCTAGATTGAATCCTTTGCTTGTACGGGAAGTCCAGCCGCCTCTTATATATGTTGGGGTGACGGCCGATTGAACAACACACAATCGAACAAATCAATAGACTACTTTTTATCTACGTTTTATCTCTCCATCGTTTTTCTTCCTCGTTCTTCGCTGTTCCTCGAGTTTGAGAGCTGTGAATCCCGAGGCTCTAGGGGCGAGCGAATCGACCTAGGGCAGCCCATTGCCGCCGCGCGCCCTAATGGGGTCCCTCCCGGGCGTGTGGGGTTTTGGGTCTCCAAAAGCGCCCGCTGACTGTCCTGCGTATCGCGCTGTCGGTCGGGTCTCCTTCGACGTGAGCTACGGTGCATCACCCCCGGCGTCGAGGGTACATGTGACGTGTTCATGTGTCAACAGGTGGTACAATCCCCTGGCTCAATGCTCAGAACAAATATAGTATACAAGGATCTGGAAATCTCAATCCATGGAGTCAAGTTTCCAGCTACTCTTGTTGCTATTGACTCCCCAGGACTGGATATAATACTGGGAATGGACTGGTTGGCACTGCACCAAGTGTGTATCAATTGCGCCACCAGAACGGTGACAATGGTGAACCCCGCCGGACAGACCGTTCAATTCCTGGCCAGCAGAATGATAACAAGAAAGGGCACGGCATATCAGACCACTATTACTGATATGAATCTGATTCCGGTAGTGGGAGAATTTCCGGATGTGTTTCCAGAGGAATTACTCGGAATGCCGCCCGACCAAGAGTTGGAGTTTGCCATTGAAGTGATTCCTGGTACAGCTCCAATATACAAGAAATATTACCGTATGCCAGGCCCGGAACTAGCAGAACTAAAGAAGCAATTGGACGAGTTGCTACAAAAAGGATACATTCGTCCAAGCATCTCGCCATGGGGATCACCAGTATTATTTGTCAAGAAGAAGGATGGAAGTCTACGAATGTGTGTAGACTATCGCCAACTTAATGAGGTCACTATCAAGAACAAGTACCCGCTCCCTCGAATTGATGACTTATTCGACCAGTTGAGTGGAGCACGGGTATTCTCCAAGATCGACCTCAGAACGGGATATCATCAATTGAAAATCCGAAAGGAGGATATTCCCAAGACAGCGTTCACCACTCGATATGGACTATATGAATTTACAGTTATGGTGTTTGGATTGACCAACGCTCTAGCCTATTTCATGAGTATGATGAATAAAGTTTTCATGGACTTTCTGGATAAGTTCGTAGTGGTGTTCATTGATGAGATACTGATATACTCCAAGGATGAAGAGGAACATAAGCAACATCTCAGAGCTGTCCTAGAAAGGTTGAGAACCCATCGCTTATATGCCAAGTTCAGTAAGTGCGAATTTTGGCTAAAAGAGGTAGGATTCCTTGGACATATTCTGTCAGAGAAGGGAATAGTTGTTGATCCAAGTAAGGTTACTGCGGTCTTGAACTGGAAGACACCAGCCACGGTGACTGAAGTCCGTAGTTTCCTGGGCTTGGCAGGCTACTACCGTCGCTTCATTGAGGGCTTTTCTAAGATAGCCAAGCCACTGACAGAATTGTTGAAAAAGAACCAAAGGTTTATCTGGACAGCCGAGTGCGATAGCAGTTTCCAGGAATTAAAGATGAGGCTAACCACAGCCCCTGTCTTAGTCCTCCCGGACATTCACAAGAGTTTCGACATATATTGCGACGCATCCAGGCGTGGAATCGGATGCGTGCTAATGCAAGAAGGGAAGGTTGTGGCTTATGCATCATGACAGCTATGACCTCATGAGGAGAACTATCCCACACATGATTTGGAGCTAGCTGCTGTGGTTCATGCCCTGAAGATTTGGAGGCATTACCTCATTAGACAACGATGTGAAATATACACCGATCATAAGAGTCTCAAGTATATTTTCACTCAACCCGACCTGAACCTCAGGCAGCAAAGATGGCTTGAGCTAGTCAAGGACTATGATGTTGGGATAAACTATCATCCAGGGAAAGCGAATGTGGTCGCTGACGCCCTGAGCAGGAAACAAACTACTGTGAATGCATTAGTTGAGAGTATGCATCCAACCTTACAAGAAGAGTTTGTCAGGCTCAATATGGTGCTATGCGGCCCAATGACTCCAGATACGTTGGAAATCACTCCAACCCTCATGGAGGAAATCAAGGAAGCACAAAAGTTAGATGAATAAACTCAGAAGATCAAGGAGTTAATTCAGCAAGGGAAGGCCAAGTCCTTCTGCATAGATGAACAAGGTACCGTATGGTTCGAGAAGCGAATTTGTGTGCCGAGTCAGAATAACTTGAGACAACAAATACTCAGGGAAGCACATGAGTCCGCATATTCGATCCACCCGGGAGGTACTAAGATGTATCAAGACTTGAGAGAAACTTTTTGGTGGTAAGGAATGCGGAAAGATATAGCATACTATGTCGCCTGCTGTGACATATGCAACAAGGTCAAAGCAGATCATCAAAAACCCGCTGGGCTACTACAACCTTTACCAGTACCCCAGTGGAAGTGGGACGACATATGTATGGATTTTATTGTGGGACTACCCAAGTCCACGAGAGGCAATGATGCTATTTGGGTCATTGTAGATATCCTTATGAAAGTGGTGCACTTTATCCCAGTAAAGACCACTTTCAACGAAAATCAGTTGGCACAACTTTACATGTCCCGAATAGTCAGTCTACATGGGATACCCAAGTCTATCACTTCAGATAGGGGTTCCCTATTTACTTCAGCATTTTGGCTACGGCTACATCAGGCATTGGGAACCATGCTGAAACATAGCACATCATATCATCCGCAGACAGATGGACAAACTGAGCGAGCGAACCAAATATTAGAGGATATGCTTCGGTCATATGCTCTCTCCCATGGACCCAAATGGGAGGATAGTCTGCCATATGCTGAATTCTCCTACAACAACAGCTATCAGGCAAGTCTCAAGATGTCGCCTTTTGAGGCATTGTACGGACGGAAGTGCCGCACACCGTTGAACTGGTCCCAAACAGGAGATAGTCGCATTTTTGGCATGGACTTGATGCTCGAGGCTGAGAGGCAAGTTAAGGATATCCAAGAACGACTTCGAACAGCCAAGTCCCGACAGAAGAGCTATTACGACCCAAAGCACCGGGAAGTAACTTTTGAGCCCGGAGACTATGCTTATCTACGGGTAACCCCTATGAAGGGAGTAAAGAGGTTTGGTACTCGAGGAAAATTAGCCCCGAGATACATCGGCCCCTTTCCAGTGATTGCCAGGAAAGGCAGAGTTGCATATCAGTTGGAATTACCACTAGCATTGTCAGACATTCATGATGTCCTTCACATATCACAGTTAAGGAAATGCATTGCACCCCCAGCCAAGCAAGCGGATATGAGTGAGCTAGAGCTGGCTAAGGATTTGACTTATGAGGAAAAACCTGTCAGGATCTTGGATGAAATGGAAAGAACAACAAGGAGTAAAGTGATAAGATTTTACAAGGTGCTATGGGAGCACCATACTGAAGAAGAGGCTACTTGGGAAAGAGAAGATTTTCTGAGATCCGCTTACCCATATTTGTTCCCTGAGCAACCGAATCTCGAGGACGAGATTCATCCTAAGGGGGGTAGGTTTGTGACACCCTGATTTTTGGCAACCTTTTCTTTTCAAACTTTTCTTGGTTTTATTTGAATTTGAATGATTTTAAACCCTTTTTCATTTGGACTTGGACATTTTTGAATTCTTCCCAAGTGATCCAAAGTCTCATCACCTTGCCAAAACTCTGCCAAGTACCTCAAGAACCCAAATCCCAATTTAAATCATTTTCAATAACTCTTTTCTTTTATTTGGGAATTTAGGGCATTACTATGCGCTATGAAGCAACCTATAGTTTGGATGCTCAAAAAATTCTCAAATAATTCTTGAAAATCCTTTGGACTATATCTTGCTCCAATATCCAAAAATATTCCATAAAATATTTCATATACTTTGCAAAATAATTTATTTTAGCTCCTGGTGAGTCTGGACCTTTGTGAAGGAAGTGTATGCTAGGAGTGTCCAATTGCTTTGAAATTTTTATAGCATGAGGACACCCCCAAACAATCTTCCTACACCAAGTTTCAACCCCAGGAGATCATTCTAGTGAGTAGCACTTCAACATTTTGATTCTGGTCCAGAAATGTGGTTTGTACATGAACTACCCTCATTTCTTGTCCAAACCACTTCAAACTCAACCAGTTTGTAGTTCTTCCAACATAGATAACTCCAGACACCAGCTTTGGCTCAATCTTCACCTTATCTACTCTCCAGAACCTCCCCAAGTCTGCTGTCAGTAACTGTTGGTGACTCTACCTCTCAATTCTGTTTGAACCAAGCCAACCTAAGGGCACAGGTGAAGTGAGGGATCGATGGTCGACACGCCAGACAAGAAATGGCAGGCTTGCGTGGCCTCTGGGTTGCCAGCACCGTGGTGAGCACGGCTGCGGCATGCTTGTCGCCGCGCGCTGCGCCGCGCCCGTGTCTGTTGCGTCGCGTCCGTCTGCCCCTCGCCTTAGCTCCGTGTCCGAACGTGCCGACCTCGCCCCTGGTTGACACGCAGTCCCTCTAGAATCCTCGAGCTCGCCGGAGAAGCCCTCGGCGGCCGCCACGCCCGCGTGCACTGTTTTACCCGTGCGTTCACAGTGCGGCGCCGCTCGTCGTCTTCCCCCCCCCCCGAGCTATCTCGTCGCATTAAGTGCTTCTGCTCGCTCCTGTCGCTTCGCCCCACGCCACGACGTCCAGCTCGCCGTCCTTGCGCTAGTGGCGGAGCCACGTCGCCGCCGATCCAGAGAGATCGCCGCCCCCATCCTTCTGGCTATAAATAGCCCCGCCCGGCTTCATTTAGCTCCTCACCCCTCTCCCTCCATCCTCAATCGCCTCCCCCAAGCAAGAGCCAAGGCTGAGAGGCCCTCTGGCCTCGAGCTTCGCCGGAGCTCTGCCGCGAGTTGAGCTCCACCACCAGCTCTCTCCACTCCACCTCAGCCCCACCTGAGACCACCATAGTGCTCAGCTCACTCCACTAGAGCTCCCTGACCTCCGGCCCGACCGAATCATCGCCGGAATCGTCATCTCCGTCAACCACCGCCGCCACCACCCGCCGGAGAAGAAGGGCGCGACGTCTTCCGGCCCTCCCCGGAGGAGCCACGGGTACAGGGAGAATCTCCGTTGAACACCCGATCCATCCCCACCATCCTCGAGCCCAACCGCCGTCGCTAACTCCGGCAATCGCCGCCGGTGAGCCGCCCCTCCCTCTGCTCTCTCTTCTCCCTCTGTTCTAAACAGGCACGGCCCCACCCGTCAGCCACTGCGGGCGCGCGCGCGAAGGGGTAAGTGGAGGCGTATTCTCCGTTTACGCCTTCGACGTGGCCGTTCGTCTGTTTTCTGATTTTTCTCTGATTTTTGTTTATTTAATAGAATTGACCAGGAACTTTGACTATTAATAACTTTTTACAGGAAGGTCCATTTGACCTGATTCTTTTTGCATTGTGTTTGTATTAAACCCCTCTATTTTTCCACCAAGTTTGGTATTTTTCCAATACTCACAGAATTGTTGGTGAATAAAAAGGCTTTATGTGACATTTTCTTTTGCTACTTGAAAATATTTTCAGAAGGAGATTCTTGTGGATTTGAAGACCAGGAGTTTCTGAACAACCCAACTGATCAAGGCAAGCCAGGACATCCATATTATGAAGCATTTCATAGCATTGCATAATTCATATTCATTTCTTGCATATGTTTAATATAGATAATTCATAGTAAATTATTTAAATGCTTTAAGTTGATAACTCAGATTGATATGATCAATATCTATGCTTGCTAAGTGAAACATAGTTGGTTGATCAAGAGTCACCTGTCCAGGCTTACCCATACAGCCACATTCGCTGGTATGGGACGGCCTTGACTTGGTCTGGCTCGGTGCTCTTTCACCGGTACCTCCAAAGAGGGAGGGTTATGCGTGCGTGCTGCCCTGATCAGGTAGACGGCGATAACCCTGTGACCCCAGTTGAGTTGTTTGCCGGCGTCCCCGTTTGGGACAGTTTAGTTAGGCCACGACGGTGGCAGGTGTCACGGGGTGACACGGGGCCACCCAAGGCTTGACTCCGGGGGAGTGCGATTGCCGGTGGTACGATGGAAGAGTCACGGGTCAGACAGGTTTCGTTGGAGCAACGTTGGTCCACCCGAATGGGATCACGAGGTCAGTGCTCCATAGTGTGGGTAAAGTGCGCAACCTCTGCAGAGTGTAAAATCTATTCGAATGGCCGTGTCCACGGTATTGGACAGCCCGACCAGACCTCTCTAGGTGATCAACCGTAATAACTGTAGTAATGATGGAAGAACTTGTCTTTCGAGCGTAAGTACTCATTGGTATCGAGTATTCCAACGGTTGTGAGGCAACCCAGAGATGAGTAAGTTTGTAACAGTAAGTAAATCACTTGAAGTTTAACCTGTTTATTGCCATGCTATTACTTGCTGCATATTTGGATGCAGGAGAAGACTAAGACGGAGGTCACAAGGTCCATGTTGCGATGCCTAGGATGTGTCCACAGCAGTGTCCCTGTGGATGGAGTCTCTATCATGTTCCGCTACGCTGTAGTCTTCCGCTGTAGTATTCCGTAGTAATGCCGAGGCCCTGATGTGTTGGATAAATAATGTAGATACTGTCGTAGCACTAGATGTGCTTTTGGCCTCGATCATCATGTAATATATGTGAGCTTGTACCGACTATTATCAATAAAAGTTCAGCTATGTTCTGTTCCAAGTTGTTGTGTGTTTCCAGAAGACATGATCTCTCTGTTGGAAACACGGGTAAACCGATTCTCTGAGCCGGGGTGCCACAGAAAATTAAATAAAATAGCTATCACATAACATATTATTAACATGATCCACATGCATGCGAAGTTGACACTCTTCCAAAATAGTGGGATTAACATTAACTAAAGTCATGACCTCTCCAAACCCACTTTTATCAAGAATTTCATAAGATTGAATATTCTTCAAATATGTGGGATCTAAAGTTGACACTCTTCCAAACCCACTTTCAATATTATTGCAAACACTATTATCATGAGGCTTAAATAAATTTTCAAGATCATAAGAAGAGTCACCCCAATCATGATCATTGCAACAAGTAGTGGACCTAGCAAAACTAGCATCCACAAGCTTAGGGTTTTGCATATTATTAGCACAATTGACATCAATAGAATTTATAGTAAAACCATTGCAATCATTCTTTTTATTTAAGGAGCTATCGTGAATCACTTCATAAATTTCTTCATCACAATTTTCAGATTCACGAATTTCAAGCAAAACTTCATAAAGATAATCTAGTGCACAAAACTCACTAGCAATTGGTTTATCAAAATTGGATCTCTTAAAAAGATTAGCAAGTGGATGAGGATCCATAAAAGTTGTTTCTGATTTTCAATAAACACACAATTATACCAAGCAAACGAGCAAACAATCCAAGTAAGACATAAGGGCAAACGAAAAAGACGAACGGAAGAAGGGCGAATAAAAAGGCAAATCTTTTCGAAAATCGTTTTAGAAGTGGGGGAGAGGAAAACGAGAGGTAAATGGCGAATAATGTAATGCAAGAGATGAGAGTTTTGTGATGGGTACTTGGTATGTCTTGACTTGGCGTAGATCTCCCCGGCAACTGCGCCAGAAATTCTTCCTGCTTCTTCTTGAGCTTGCGTTGGTTTTTCCCTTGAAGAGGAAAGGGTGATGCAGCAAAGTAGAGATAAGTATTTCCCTCAGTTAGAGAACCAAGGTATCAATCCAGTAGGAGACAACACACAAATCACCTAGCACCTGCACAAACAATCAAACAACTTGCATCCAACGTGATAAAGGGGTTGTCAATCCCTTCATGGTTACTTGCAAAAGTGAGTTCTGATAGAGATAGGTAAAACTAAACAAAAGATAAAGTAAATATTTTTGGGTTTTTTGGTTTATAGATCTGAAAACAAAAGATTGCAAAATAGTAGATCCAAAAGTAATATGATGGAAAATAGCAGATCGGAAACTTATATGTTGGAAAATAGACCCGGGGGCCATAGGTTTCACTAGAGGCTTCTCTCAAGATAGCAAATAATACGGTGGGTGAACAAATTACTATCGAGCAATTGATAGAAAAGCGCAAAGTTATGACGATATCCAAGGCAATGATTATGAAATATAGGCATCACGTCCGTGTCAAGTAGACCGAAACGATTCTGCATCTACTACTATTACTCCACACATCGACCGACTCCTGCCTGCATCTAGAGTATTAAGTTCATGAAGAACAGAGTAACGCATTAAGTAAGATGACATGATGTAGAGGAATAAACTCAAGCAATATGATGTAAACCCCATCTTTTTATCCTTGATGGCAACAATACAATACGTGCATTGCTGCCCCTACTGTCACTGGGAAAGGACACCGCAAGATTGAACCCAAAGCTAAGCACTTCTCCCATTGCAAGAAAAACCAATCTAGTTGGCCAAACCAAACCGATAATTCGAAGAGAATTACAAAGATATCAAATCATGCATATAAGAATTCAGAGAAGATTCAAATAATATTCATAGATAAGCTGATCATAAATCCACAATTCATCGGATCTCGACAAACACACCGCAAAAGAATATTACATCGGATAGATCTCCAAGAACAACAAGGAGAACATGGTATTGAGAATCAAAGAGAGAGAAGAAGCCATCTAGATACTAGCTATGGACCCGTAGGTCTGAGGTAAACTACTCACGCTTCATCGGAAGGGCAATAGAGTTGATGTAGAAGCCCTCCGTGATCGAATCCCCCTCCTGCAGGGTGCCGAAAAAGGTCCCTAGATGGGATCTCACGGGTACAGAAGGTTGCGGCAGTGTAAAAGTCTTTTCGTGGATGACTCTGGTGGTTTGGGAACATATGTGAATATATAGGCGAAAGAATTAGGTCAGGGGAGTCATGGGGGGCCCACAAGGCAGGGGGCGCGCCCTACCCCCCTGGGCGCGCCATCCACCCTTGTGGCCGCCTCGTGGCTCCTCTGACTTCATCTCCAAGTCTCCTGGGTGTCTTCTGGTCCATGAAAAATCATCGCAAAGGTTTTATTCCGTTTGGACTCCGTTTGGTATTCCTTTTCCACGAAGCTAAAAAACAAGGAAAAAACAGAAACTGGCACTGGGCTCTAGGTTAATAGGTTAGTCCCAAAAATAATATAAAATAGCATATTAATGCATATAAAACATCCAAAATAGATAATATAATAGCATGGAATAATCAAAAATTATAGATACGTTGGAGACGTATCAGTGCTCCACTTAAGTCTTCCCGCGCTCCAGCGAATGTTTCCCGCGCTCCACATGGGTGAATTGTAAAATCCCCAATCCCCTAGCTAGCTACTAGCTATAAATAACCAAAGCAATGGCCGATGGCGGCGACTCGCTACTGATCCACTTGCTAGCTAGTTACCCACACATACCGGCATACCCCCAGCGGCCGACATAAGGATGGAGTTGCGCGACGGGAATGGACGCTGGAGATCATAGTTTAGGTTAATTAATTATACCTCCAGAGCCGGATGATTTCGGCTCTAGAGGTATAATTAATTAACATAATCTAAGATCAAATAACTAAAGCTTCCCCAACGTGATCGTGCGCCGGCCCCAGCCGCTAGCATAGCACGCGCGGACGGACGTGACCCAAGCGCGCCTTGGCGCCTAAACAGCGAGCAGAGCGCGCGGAGGGACGCGAGCAGAGCGTGTCGCGGCCGCCTAAACGGCGAGCAAGCACATGCATAATTATTGCATATAGCAGGGAATAGCCATCCAAAAATATTATTTTCGATGACATGCATTAATATATTCTTAGTTAAATCTAAGGTCAAATTTTGGTACTACAGAATACGAAGGGGACCAATAAACCACGACGGAGGTAGTACCTATACCAACACAGACGCCTAGTGCAGAAATTAATGACGTTATACATGTGTCCAGCAATCCATGCCAATGCTTCCCGCATCTTCCCTCATTGTTTGCCGCATGTGGCATTTTAAATTATCCTGAATATGTAAGAAAATTATTAACCGTTGCCACTGTAAATTTGCCTTAACGGCTAGCAGGGTGCGCATAGGGACGCCAGAGCAGAGTGTGCCACGGCCGACTCAATGGCGAGCAGAGCGCGCGAACGGACGCGGGCAGAGCGTGCCGCGGCCGCCTCAACGGCGAGCAACCGCACCTGCATATTGCAATTCGGGTCAACCTTCTGGCATCCCGTGGGAGGCGTGACGGCCCATCCATCAGACACGATGGTGATATCTGGACCGTGTGTGATACTGGGGCAGACACGTACACATCCGAGAATGTGAGCCCACGTACGTATGCCATCCGGGAACCATTTCGGGCTTCCAGCCCCAGAGCCATCAATTAAATTTCAGCTTGTTTCTCGTCACATTCCATATTACCACGCAATTAGTAATTGCAAATCTGTTCACACCGATCAAACCTAAACGTGTTCCCACTTAGCAATGGGCTATAAAAACTACCCACTCCAAAGTACTTCACAATTCCTCTCCTCAGCACCCAAAAAACAGGTCTTTCCTGTCAAGCCGTTCTGCCATGACCTGTAGGAGGAGTTTCGGGTCGACATATAACCAGGGAGCAATGACCAAGGCCGCAGAAGCACTAGAGAGGTCCCGCCACTACACGGCAGCTGTAGCAGCGATGTCCTGGCGCGCCTCAAAGCCCTCGAACAAGCTCTCACCGGCAAGCGAGGGCTCTCACAAGCGTAGTCGCCGCATAGGCGATCACAATGAGCTGGCGGTGCTGAAGTCCTTTGCCGACGACGACGACAGTCTTGCTGGCCTAATTAAGCAGCATGAGCTGGTCGACGGCTTGGTGAAGCTACTCGAGATTAGCGATGCCTTGGTTGAGAAGGCGACCGGCCTCGTCGAGCAACTCATCGGTGACAATGCAAAGCTCCTCAAGGCGCTCGCCGAGAAGGAGGAGGAGGCCGCTGGCTAGAAGAAGCTGCATGAGCGGAGCAGTGCCTCGGGGATGACGCTGAAAGTGGTCGTCGAGGAACTTATGGGTGACTTGAGGAAGCTCCGCATCGAGCGTGAGCAGGAGGTTGAAGAATCCGTGGCTGCTGTCAAGCAAAGTCGTGAGGAATTGAAGAAGGAGCTGGAGGAAGTCGTCGCCTGGTGATCCATTAAGGAGTAGAGAAAGTAGCGACCCAGATCGTTGTCTGCGATTTCCTTTTTCTCTTGCCCCTGTGTCTTTCGAGCATTGCCGCAAGTGATATTTTAAATTATCCAGAATATGTAAGACAATTATTATCCGTGCCATTGTAAATTTGTCTCCATATTATCCGTTGCCATTTTATTCTGTCATTGTATTATCTGTTGCCGCATGTGGCATTTTAAATTATCCGGAATATAAGTTGAAAACGAGCTAAAATTACGTTGTGAGCGAGGCAGGAACAAAGCAAATGCTAACATTGAGCGGGGCCATGGGATCACAAGCAAACAACCTCCATCCAGGGGCTTTAATTAACCTCATGTTAAACAGTGGCTCGGCCACCATTAATGCAGAAGTTGTGAGCGAGGCGGACGGCTGGTGGATGGAGGTCAAAGAGCTCGCTTCCCGGTGAGCAAGCGCGGCGGACAGGTCGCACGCGTCTCGTCGAGCCTGCGCGGTCGACATGTCACACGTGTCCCATCGAGCCTGCGTAGTGGACTGCTCGCACACGTCCCATTGACCCTGCACGGCAGACTTCTCGCGCTCGTCCCGTCTAATCAAACAGCTGCACGCACGCCACCGACTATGGTTAAATTTTGGCACAAAATACAAAGAGGACCAAGGTAGTACTTTCCAATAAAAAGAGGGACGCGTGGCCGCACTTAAATGGTTACAGGAACACACACAGTTGAAATACTACAATCGTTTGTGATAGTAATGTGTCAGCTATATGTTCCAAAAGGACTACGTTGGCTATTAATGTGTGCGCCTTGTCTCAAATTGGATGATTTTTTACCACGGCATATATGTGCCATGTCATGAAACCGTGCCAAGTTTCATGATTTTTGGGTGAGTTTTGGATTTACGTGGATTTAAAAACCAAGATTCTTAATGTTTTAGGACTACGAGATGTTTGTAATTCATTCTCATTCCTTCAATGAGACCTAAACATGCACCCAAGGACAAATGTACGATTTTCAACCCATTTTGGTGCACTGGAGCATGTGCTTGTAGTTTAAATTTGAATTATGGACATTAAATGCCTAGAAAACTCAATTGATGTACAAAAAAGGCCAAACAAAACCTGAATAATTTCAAATTTCAGCACAAATCTCTTGTTGTTCCATGGTGCCTGTATAAAAAATACAAAGCGTGAAGAGGCAGTGATTATCGTTTCACCCACAAGGGGGACTCGTTTCCCTATCGAAACCATGAGGGTCCTTGCGAGAAGCTCCGGTTTGTAAGAGGTTTGTAATAAAGCTTGGCCCAAATTGGACAATTTTTTTACCACGACATATATGTGTCGTGTCGTGACACCATGCCAAGTTTCATGATTTTCTGGTGAAATTTGGATTTATGGGGATTTAAAAACCGAGATTCCCAATATTTGAGGCCGAGCCAGGACGACGAGATGGTTGTAATTCATTCCCATTCCTTCAATGAGACTTAAACATGCACCCAAAGACACATGTATGATTTTTCTAGACATTTTGGTGCATTGAATCATGTGCTTGTAGTTCAGATTTGAATTATGGACATTACATGTTTAGAAAACTCAATTAATGTATAAAAAAGTCCAAACGAACCCTGAATAATTTCAAATTTTAGCATGAATCTCCTGTTGTTCCATGTCGCATGTAGAAAAAAATTCAAGGCGAGAAGAGGCAACGATTATGTTTCGCCCACAAGGGGGACACGTTTCCCTATCGGAATCCCGAGGCTTCTTGAGAGAAGATCCGGTTTGTAAGAGGCTTGTAATAAAACTTGCCTCAAATTGGACAATTTCTTTACCATGACATATATGTGCCATGTCGAGACACCATGCCACGTTTCATGATTTTCTGGTGAGTTTTGGATTTACGGGGACTTAAAAACCAAGATTCCCAATGTTTGAGGCCGAGCCAAGACGCCGAGATGGCTGTAATTCATTCCCATTCCTTGCATGGGACCTAAACATGCACCCAAGGACACATGTATGATTTTTCTAGCCATTTTGGTGCACTGGATCATGTATTTGTAGTTCAGATTTGAATTATGGACATCAAATGCCAAGAAAACTTAATTAATGTATAAAAATGGCAAACGAAACCTGAATAATTTCAAATTTCAGCATGAATCTCATGTTGTTCCATGTTGCCTGTAGAAAAAATACAAGGCGAGTAGAGGCAGCGATTATCGTTTCGCCCACAAGGGGGGCACGTTTCCCTATCGGAACCACGAGGCTTCTTGAGAGAAGCTCCGGTTTGTAAGAGGCCTATAATAAAACTTGCCCCAAATTGGACAATTTTTTTACCAGACATATATGTGCCATGTCGTGACACCATGCCAAGTTTCATGATTTTCTGGTGAGTTTTGGATTTACGGGGATTTAAAAACCGAGATTCTCAATGTTTGAGGCTGAGCCAGGACGCCGGGACGGTTGTAATTCATTCCCATTCCTTGCATGGGACCTAAACATGCACCCAAGGACACATGTATGATTTTTCTAGCTATTTTGGTGCACTGGAACATGTATTTGTAGTTCAAATTTGAATTATGCACATTAAATTAATGCTTAGAAAACTCAATTATAATGTATAAAAAAGTCCAAACGAACCCTGAATATTTAAAGCTGTTCCGGTCAACCGCCTGGCACCCATGGGTAAGCACTGTACGCACGCGTTGTGCTAGCTCGCGCTTCCTTCTTTGCTAAGTTATCCATATTAATAGTGTTATATATCCAAACATGCTACTGTTTCCCGCCATTCCTCCCATCGATTTCCCGCCTCTTCTCCCAGTTTCTCGCTGCCAGTGTCAGTGCATCATAGAAGGCTAGGCGGTGACACACCGGCCATGTAAATATTGCACACAGTTTCTAAAAGCACAAACATGTGTGATAGTAGGGAGTATGTCCCACATGGTGCCCAGCATGAAAGACTTTAAAGGCAAGGAGGCAACTCTTATCAGCAAGGGGCAGCTTCCAATCCGCTAGCCGAGTCGAATAGAACGCAGAAGTTAAGCGTGCTGTGGCTGGAGGAGTCTAAGGATGGGTGACCCGGTGGGAAGTTGCATATCTCAAGCTTCATTTAAGCGCCATGATATGGTCATTACAAACATTTAGCAACTAAATGGGTTTGTAGTGACCTGTCATGTCGATTATATAAAGCTTGGGATCCTTGTTTTGGTAATTTGTAGAATGATGTTTTTCTCCTCGTTATTTCCTGTTCTAAAAAAATCAGAGAATAAACTAATGATCGAGATCTATGGGCCCACACCCTGCCATGTCGATTATATAAACCTTGGGATCCTTGTTTTGGTAATTTGTAGAATGATGTTTTCTCTCTCTTTATTTCCCATTCTAAAAAATCGGAGAATAAATGACCGAGATCTATGGGGCCACACAATCTATCCCTTTGACCCAACGCACGAGAATAGTTTGACCATGACGGGTTCCTCATCTAACCCTTTGACCTAACATACGAGGTGGGTTTTACCATGACGGTTTCCTCTTGCTCTGTGTTTCATGTTAGACCAAATCAAGTTTGAGCACATACGTTGGACGATACCCCCCCCCCCTTCCCCTCTTCCTTGAAGTTGGGGAACTGGCATCGTACGTCTTGAACCTAGCTTGGGGGTACGGTGTTCGGTTTGTAATGTGGTTGGTGCCCCATTGAAGTTGTGCATTGGGGATTTGAACAGATCACGTACACAGCACCGTACCCATACATATTTTGGGCCGCATGCAGGGCATAGGGGTCTTCTGATCGACCACGTCTCCCTTGTGCAGGTTTAGACGACACATATATATGTGGGCTCTCCGGGTATATATATATATATATATATATATATATATATATATATATATATATACATCTGGGCTATTCTGTTTCGCGTAACAGAATATTATTCTGTTACCCTACTTGAACTGACGGTTTCAGGCGGTTGTACTGATGATTTTCATCTCGTCGAACTGATCATCGTCTCTAGTTCAAAAAAAATTGTGATTTTTTTCGTCGGAATGGGGTGTGTAATATATCGTTGGAAAGCTCTTGACAGCTACATTACAGTCATATAGGATTTTTTTGCAAAATCATCATGATTTAAGAGCAGTTTTGAAAAAACATTTTTTTCTAAACCGAAAACGCGAATCATATTTTGGACTCAATTTTCAGATGGTTTGTCGGAATTGAGCAAATAAGATGGCGTTGGAAAGCTGGTAAAAATCCGCATCTTCCATATATCTACTGTTTTTCAAATTCTATACAATTTAAAAGTAATTTGAAAAACGGTGAAATTCTGGGCGAAATGTATTTTTACATTTTTTTGCAAAACGTTTGTCGGATTGACGCAAATGATACGGCGTTGGAAAGCTATGGAAAATGCGCAACTTTTTCGTATAGAAATGTTTTTCGAATTCCTTAAGGTTTAAACTCGAATTCGAATACGGTTAAATTTGATTTCAAACTCGATTTTTTAAAAAGTTTGTCGAAATGGGGCAAATAATATACCGTTAGAAAGATATCGAAAATGCAAAACTCAGTCATGTTGAATATTTTCTCAAATTCGCAACCGTTAAAGAGTAATTTTGAATACGGTGAGACACGTCGTGCTGTTTTTTCGTCAGAAAAAACATAGTACTTGTACTGATCTATGTATGTGTCCGTACTGATTTATTTTTCACAGAGTAATTTTGACAGGTTTCAAAAAAAGTGTACTTGAACTGATGTCCATATGGATTTGTACTGAGCGTGTTTTCATAGACTAGACTTTACTCTATTTTTTCGGTATCGTTTTCCTCGTAACTTTTCAATGGTTTACGATATCATCATCCCCGAGCTTGCATGGTTTTACATCGTTGAACTGAATGACATTTTTTGAAAAGAAAAATGTTTTGTGTGTTTCTTTTTTTTAATTCTAACATTTTTTCAATGATGTTTTGGACTTCTCTCATTCTACGACTTGAACTTTTACCATTTGAATTTCCATGGGGTTTCTTTTTGTTTGAGCTTTTTCCCAAAACTTATCAGGGACGTCGTGTTGAACTTACAACTTTTAATTTGTGAACTTGTTGTGTTTTTACAATTCCAAAGCTAGCAAGCAGTAGGAGATTCACCCAACAAAGGGGCTAATTACATAGAGCAGCCGCAGTAATACCACAGTCAGATCGATAGCTAGCGGCAATAGTAGTGATTACCAACACACATACACATGAACTGATAACAAACTTGCACACGACCTGACAAACAAGAAAATACATTAACGGACAAAAAGAATACAATACACATGAACTGATAATCCTCATGGCTAATGGCAGAGCTTTGTTGCATCTAGGTTCACCCATTTACTGAAAGTAGAACTTCTCAGTTTTATTAATTTGGGTTGATGTTTAAATGTTCACCATTTTGGCCTACATCAGAATACTAAGAACAAAACAATATTTGCTTATTAAGGCATAACACACAACACCTCTTGTGCTATAGGAAAACACATAAACAGAGGGGAAATTGGACATAGAATCATCAAGTAGGTGAACTGAAAAGCACACAAAACATGTACTGAAAAAGAACACAACATCCTTAGCGCTGCATCGACCACCTGTGGCAGAGCTGAACGGCTTGTGGTGGTAGAGGTGAACAGCCTGATCGCTGCGTCATCGCATGACCTCATGTGGCGGAGGTGAACGCCTTGTGGTGGCAAGGGTGAACGGCTTGAGCGTTGCGTCATCTAACGGCCTTGTGTGAACGCAGTGAACGGCCTGGGCCATGAAGGTTCAAGAACTGGTATTGAGAGGCTGTGTGGGACTATATTTTGTAGTGTCTGAATAAGTTCAGTAGTTGCTCACCACGCACACCTACTCAACTGCTTCATGCCACCGTCCCTGCACACACACAACAGCCACCAATTAGCATGCACAACTTCATGTAAAAAGAACAGCAAGTTCATGTACAGTAACATTACATGTTCACAACGAAACCTAAAAAGCTCTGTACTTTAAAATACTTCATTTTACTTCCCAAATACTTCATTTTTTTTAAATATGAACTTCTATATTTATTTTCGTAGAACTTATTATGTTTTCCCTCCAAACTACAAGAACATGATTGGTTTACTTACCCACAAAATATTTTGAAGTATGTCAAATGAAAAAACATATTCCCCAGGCCTGGAAGTGAGAAGACATATTACACTCATTGAGGTAGATATCATTCTGTGTGTACCTTGCTACACACCACATTGAATAACAAGATTCTGGATGAACTACACAAAACAAAGTAATACAAGAATTAGCAAAGTTGAACTTCCAAGATCTCATCGACGGCGGGGAGATAGAGCGGTGAGTACATCGCATTGCAAATATGGGGTGAGGCGGCGGGTGACTGGCAACGTTGTGGAATTTTCTTTGAACTTCTTTGGTTGTTCCCTCTTAATTTTTTTGTTTATTCAACTGAACGTGTGTACATCGCATTGCAAACATAGGATGCATCGGTGAATTGCACTCACTCAGTCCCCAAATAAAAAAATGAAAGAGGCAAACGAACCTCTGCCGGTGCGTTGCAGCCTCGGTTGGCGGTGGTGAAAATACCAGGGTGGCTGCTGTGAACGACCTGGGAATTGTGGTTCCTCCAAATTGTATTATGTTGAAACCATTGTTTCGAACTTATCTCGGTGCCATATTTGAACCTCCATTTTTTGTTTTATTGAACTGAACCAAAAACAAGAATTGAGCTTAATTGAAGTGAACTAAAATTTAGAAATTGAACTTAACAATATAACAAACTAAACTTTCTTTAATTACTGGCTATGTGATCAAAATTTTCTACGCAGAATAACAAAAAGTTCTCCACTCATACACCAACAATAGTACATATCATCAGAACAAAAAATTCTTTCCACCCATGGAACAAAATGTTCTTCATCCAGGGAATAAAAAATGTTTTTGCTGGGCAATTTACAATCTACACAACAATAGCATATAAACATTTTTTCCTAGATCATGCTACACATTCATAGCAATTAACATTTCACTCATAACCACAACATCCACCTGAAACTAGATCATGCTACACATTTCACTCATAACCATAGCAGAGAAACAAAGGGGAATGAATGACACTTACCTAATCATACTCGAATTCAGAAACAGAGCAAACATGTGGCAAACCTTGAATTCGTGTGCGCCGTCGGGCAGGAGGAGCATCAGAACGGAGTAGAGCCACGACCGGGGCAGGGGAGTTGATGCAGGTGGTCGGCGCCATGCAGCCGGTGGGGCGACCCTTTTTGGACCTCGCCGTTTTCTGGCAGCGAGCTCCTGGCTGGGAATCGATGAGGAGCGGGAGGGACCAGACGGATCCCGTGCATGGTGGTTCCAGGTGGCGAGATACGGCCTCAGTTGGCGGTGCTGAATGGACCGGAGTGGCGGCTGTGGACGGCCCCGGAGTAGACCCGAGGCGGAGTAGACCCGGGGCGGCCGGAGCCGGGTTGGAAAAGGGGGCGTGCGAGGGAGGCAGCGAGGTGAGGCCGCCGTTGATGCCGGCGATGGCGGCAGTTGGCCGTGCCGGCGTGTGAGAGGTAGGAGGCGAGGCGGAGGCAGCGGGCGCGAGGCGGGGCGGGGGCGGCGGGCGCGAGGTAGGGCGAGGGCGGCGGGCGAGAGGCGGGGCGGTGGCGGCCGGCGCGAGGTAGAGGTGGGGCGGCGGCGACTGGCTTTGTGAATGGGGATTGTTTTTGCTTTTTCTTGGGGAGGGGCACAGTGTAACGGGCTTCTTTTCTTTTCTCTACCAGTTCGGGAATTGCAGATTGGGCCCTATATAGAGCGAGAGTAACAGAATAATATTATGTTACTAGTAACAGAATTGTCCAGTCCTATATATATATATATATCATCCCTTTGATTGATAACGAGGGAGGTTTGGCCATGAATGGATTCCTCCTAGTTCATGTTATATTAGGGCGGGTCACGGTGATAGGTTTGAGCAAAGTTTGATCTCATGCGTTCTCAGGATTCCCTCCCACACGCTCGAATTGGTGGGTTGGACCTACACTATACCCTACGTATGTCGTCCTTAATTACCTGGCTTTCATAGGGGCTGTCTGTATCGAGAGGTAGGCGCCACATCTAAATTGTACATTATTTGATATTTAAAACACATCACCCCTTCCAACATACATCATTTTGGGCCGCATGTAGGCGGTGCTGGTTTTGTGGCCCCTCTCATGCGATTTTTGATGATGGTCCAATCTATTGGTGAAAGTGGTGTATTTCTATCCATTTTTGATCGACAACAACAGGTCGCTTGACCAAGTGATAGATTCACTGGTCCGTCTTATGGTAGGTCATGGCAACATGCATGTATGACCAAAGTATGAGTATGTGCATGCGTTCCGCCGACATGAAGTGGGGGTACGGCAAGCACCCTAGCTAGCTACGACATTAGACTCTCATTATAGATATATCCAAGGGGGTCTTTCCGGTTTGCGAGGCAGGTGGCACCAAAGTTGTGCATTGTGTATTTAAACATCACACCCTTTATTCCTACATATATTTGGCCACCTCCAGCTGGTTGTTGACTTCTGGCCCCTCTCAACGATCTTCAACGACGCGCCCACCCGTGGGCCCACGCAGTCAAAGTTGTGCATTGGGAATTTGAACATTAGACATCACCATTTTCATTCATATATACTTGGGCCACATGCTGGTGAGGTTGTCTTCTGACCATCTCTCACTTTTTTTGCTGCCAAATTGAAGACTCGGAGGACATGCAACGGACACGGGTGCACTGGCTTTACTGTGTGTGATGCAAGTGCGCTATAAAATCACCATGACTGCACAAGCACGAGAAAGGGTGGAGGTACTGGCTTAACCGTGTGCGATGCAAGTGCGCTGGAAAATCACCACGACTGCGCAAGCACGAGCAACGTTGGAGGTACTGGCTTAACTGTGTGCGATGCTAGTGCGTTGTAAAATCACCACGACTGCGCAAGCGTGATCATGGAGGTACTAGCTTAACCGTGTGCGATGCTAGTGCGATGTAAAATCACCTCGACTGCGCCAGCTCAAGGCGGGTAGTTTATTTAGGATGAATTCCACGTCTGCATCTAAAAATTAGGACGAACCGTGTGTGGTAGACCAGCTAGCTAGAAATCTAAAAACAAACTACCACCTTGAGCGATGCAAAAATTGGTGGTTCCGCCGATTTTCCTTATTATCATACACGCATATTCTTTTTGGACCGTGTGCGACCTTGGTTGCTCCTGCCTCGCTTCAATTCCTTTACCCAAATTTTAGTAGCCGCGGTATTTCAACCGTCGCCCCTACTCCTCCACCACCAACCTTATAGTCAAATTCCAGTAGCCGAGCTGCCGAGGCATTTGAACCGTTGCCCTCCCTCGTCCATCACCATCTCGTCCCACCATTACTAAAATTTTCAGTAGCCACGACGTATCCTCAAACCCCCCCCCCCAGCTCGAACCCTAGCTCGTCGCCGCCGCCGCCACCAACCTCTGCCGGTCTACCCGTGCCTCCTAGCTCAGATAATAAAGTTCGGTTACCCAGCGATTCCCATACCGTCGCCCCCCCCCCCCCCCCCAAGTTTTTAGATGAGGCCTGCGGTGTCCCGACCACGTATCCCGGGGAGCCCGATGGGCGTACGGCCAAAAAGAAGTCTATCATGGCCTCTCCGGCAGACGATGGCAAGGTGGCCGTCGTTTGTCCCGACCTGTCAATCCCGGAGCAACACCTCGCCACGAAAGCCGGCAAGGACATTGACTGCGTTGCCATGTCGAAGGCTTCACGTCAGCGGGCTCGCGTATTACTGGATCTCCGGAAAGCTGGCTACGACATCAAGCTCGTCGACAACGACTGCTTCCCGCAGGCCATGTCACAGGTTAACTGGTCCATCCCCAACCCATCTGATTCAACCCCCATCGATCTCTTCGAAGGCCCTACCACTGATCTCCTTCGCCATGCGGTCAAGGATTTGCGGACCTTGTACGCCATCGAGCCCATTTTGTCATTTCTGAAGGACACGTTCTATGGTGGCGGCTTGGGATCCTCAATTGCCAAGTCAGATCTCATCGACCACGACCACGAGGAGGGCACACACAAAGGGTCTTCCAAGGTGAAACAACCCATCTGCAACATCAGAGATCGCACCACAGGTATGTGCTCTTCCAACTGGAAGGATCCCGTCCATGACAAGTGAGGCAATATCCTATCAGCAAATCTTACTTTTTCTAGCTAGCCAACCCGTACACTTTGTTGTAGTAGCTTTTGCCATGCGGTGTTTTAACTATGTCATGTTTAATTATTTCAGTTATGCAAAAATGTAATGTTAAATAGGGCTATGTGATGTTTAAGTATGAATTTTTTTTACCATGGAAACTGCAGGGCTTGGCCCCACAGCATTTTATTAAAAATAGAGCAAACAAAGTCATATGTACAGATCCACAAGCAGTGGAAACAAATGAATAAAATGCTAAACTAAACTAAGCTACAGGGAAAAGCATAAGGAAATGAATCCTCAAGGTGGCAGGAAAGCAATCCAGTGAAGAAGTTCCTCCTTGTGTCTTGATTTTATCCTGTGTACCATCAGGGAAATATCATGTATGAATCCAGCCTTGGATCTACCAAAAGATGGTCTTATCTTTCTAAAGATCTTATCATTTCTAACCATCCAGATATTCCACCAGGTTAAAAAGACCACTTCTGCAAAGAAAGGCTTAGCAAACTCCTTTTTGGCTTGGACTGCAATATCCACCATATCAGAGCTGGAATACCAATATATCTGCAAGTAATTCCAAACTCTGGTACTGAAATTACATTGGAAGAACAGATGATTTCTGTCCTCCAGAGAGCCAGATCTGCATAACACACATTCAGGGCCATCCTCAATTCTCCAGTGCCTTCTCTATATCATGTCTTTGGTGTTAACTCTGTCCATAATCACTAGCCATGCAAACATTTTAATGGACATAGTACAACAACTCTTCCATGTCCAATTCAGGATGGGGTTTGCCACAATGGGCCTATGAACCAGATCATAATACTTCTTGGCAGTATATTGTGACTTTTTGCTATCATTCCAAGACCAGCAATCAGGCAGCGATCTATCTCCAGCAATGTTATCCACGCATTGTGACATGCATTGAAGCTCCACATATGCCTATTCAGATAAAGGTAACTGAAAAAGGCCCAGAAGGTTGTCAGTGCTGAGAACTTGTTGCACTGATATGTTCTGGTCTAAACAGTAGGAGAAGAGCCTTTTAAATTTATCTTGGAGTAGCTAACTGCTATTATCAGCCCAACTGTCCCTCCAAAACAGAAAAGTATCCCCACTATTAACTTGAACTACAGAAACAACTCTGAATTTGTCCATAAGTTTGGAGACATCTCTCCATTAAAAGGATCCACACAAGGTGGTGCCATGGGGAACCCTACCATAATAATAGGAATTCCAGATTAGATGCACCCATGGAATATCCTCCTTGTTGTAGAATTTGTGTAGATGTTTAAGAAAAAGTGCATCATTTTGCACACTGAGGTTTAGAATTCCCAGGCCCCCCTTGTTGTAGAATTTGTGCAGAAGTTTAAGTATGAATTGTCCACTTCAGTATCACGAATGGCTATATTTGGTTGTTTATAGTGAGTAGATGCCTTGTTTATCTGTATTAGGTTCTTAGGTTGGTTCCAGTGAGCATTTGTCTAGTTATCAAGCAGATGCCTTGTTTATCTGTATTTGCTTATTAGGTTGGTTGCAGTATGCATTTGTCCAATTTTCAAGCATATGCCTTGTTTACCTGTATTTGCTTGTTAGGTTGGTTGCGGTGAGCATTTGTCCAGTTTTCAAGCATATGCCCTGTTTATCTGTATTTGCTTGTTAGGTTTGTTGCAGTGAGCCTCTATCAAGTTTTCAATGGCTATATTTGGTTGTTATACCGATCATATATGCCTTGTTTTTTTCAGTTGTTCACAGTGTGATGTTCATTATGTGCAAGTCGGAACTGTGCAGTTTGATTTCATCAATACCAGTTTGAACGTCTATATTTGGTTCCTGTTATGCCTGGTGTAGTTAACACATGCCCTTTATTTCAGTTTTACACATTTATCCAGTGTGATGTTTAAGCATGAGCTACGTTCTATTCATTTTCAACAATACCAGTTTGAATTACAATATTTGGTGGCTGTCAAGCCTGTTGTAGTTAACATTCCCTTCCATTTTATATCCGTTGTAACATCATGCTGAAACCAACACATTCAAGCTATCATTTGGAGATGATGTTGTTTACCTTGGCTATATTTGTTTGATGTTAAGGTTGCTGTACTTATCATGCATTTCCATGTAGGACAACAACGGGAGTGGCTAGCATTTTCCGCCAAGCTTAGTTTCATCCCTCGGCTTGTACTCCCCCGTCGTTCCATAATGTAGTGCATATAGATCCAAGCCTGGACACTTTTTAGTTTCTAATATTGACTTGTTGCTTGTAGGTACATATGTCCTTGGCAAAGATCCGCGCATCGACCCGTTTTGCGTATGGGACAATGAGATATTCATGAACCAGCATCAAGTGAGGAAACTGATAAGGATTATTAACAAAAAGATACGAACGGTGGCAATCAAATTATTTGTTTATGCTCTATCCAACACAACAGTGAGCTGTAGGATGGTAACTACGAACTTTGTAGCCTTCTTTTTACTACCCATAATGATTTGTTAGACAACAATGTCTGAATCTTTTTCATTTGCAGTGGTTCCCAGAGCAGTTTACTCAAGATTACTTTGCAAAGTACATGGTTGGTGGACATGCAATGAAGGTTAATGTATTTCATCGAGACTACAATGAGCATCGAGAATTCCTAATGAAGACAGTGAAGGATGGGCGGGCAGCCAATCATAAGGGGTTGGCCTAGAGTCATGCGCGCATTACACATGGAGGAGGGCACAATATGGGCATTTCGCTTCACCTTCTCCACCAATCAGAATGTCTTTCGCTTCTCTCTTTACAGCCTTTAGTACAACTATGGTTCATCATTCTTTAGTTGGTGTTTCTCTAGTTCTTCAGTATATGTACCTATGAATCGAATTATGCATTCGTTCGTGAACGTATATTTGTAATAAACATGGTTTGATATGAAATAAGTGATTGCCTAATTTCAAATTCAAAATCTATGATTTTTAAATGCAGGGATTAAATTAGGGATAAATTGTGTTCTGCAGGCCAGTACACCACACACCGTTTGCAAAAGCAAAACGTCTGCGATAAACGTTAAGATCAGACACGTTTCTCAGATCCACTACATGTGCGATGAATCTCTACTGCACACATGATCAGCCAAGAAAAAACGTGTGAGATTAACAACATCAGCGCACACAGTTCCTTCTTATTAAATGTTTGCAAAAGTCACCTTAATTATCACACACGCTTGGCAATTATGGATTGTTTATGATGTCGTGCGCATCGCAAATGTTTGCTCATAGAAGAATGCGTGTGATAGGTCTTAATCTGATGTGGGTACGACGGATGAATCATGTGGGATATATTCAAGCTTCGCATATAGTTTTATAGGGACAACTGTATGCACTCTTACATCGAATCGCATACAGCCGACGAAAAGTAAATGTGTGTGATTGTCTACGTATCGTACATGTTCTATAATCATGAACCGTTTGTGATGGGTCGCGCATCGTAAACATAGCACCACAGAATACCGACTACTATGTTAATGCGAGCACAAACGAGTAGCAAGGATGGAGCATTTGGGATATTCAAGATATCAGAAACAGTTGTCTGAAGACTCGCGTTTGTGATAGATGCTGGCATCGCATGCACTTAGTTATAAAAAAATGTATGCATCATGGCTCCCTATCCCCGACGGTTTCTGGGTCATGTGGGAAGGACCCCCCTATCGCCCACACTCGCCAGGTGACGGTTTAAAATGCCATCGCAGAAAGGGGTTAAAAACCATTTGTATAGCAGCTCGCTGTACCAGTGCAAGGCAAAGTGTTTTGCTAGAGAGTGCGGAAATTTTGAAGAAAATGTTTTCCGCAAAAGAGTGAGTGGGAGGACAGTGCAATTCGACGAGATTGTATAATCTTCGTGATCAAGTCAAAGATAACGCTAGAAGTGGTTCTAAAATTTCTTACCGCGACTGATATAGAAGC
Organism: Thinopyrum elongatum; assembly: GCA_011799875.1. Lineage (NCBI taxonomy): Eukaryota > Viridiplantae > Streptophyta > Magnoliopsida > Poales > Poaceae > Thinopyrum > Thinopyrum elongatum. The sequence continues at coordinate 472,143,697 of CM022301.1, forward strand.
CTCTACATAGGTTATAGAGACTTCAGTCGAACATGCAACTGAACTATATAGGTTGGAAAATTCGTATAGACCTTCAGGGTATGCAGACGAAATACACAAAGAAGCGTTTATGGGCCCTGACTCCGGAATTGGCTATAAGCCAAAATAATTTGAAATAGTATCCATACACATAATTCAAGTTTAGAACTTGAAAGACCCTCTGAAAGACTTAAAGTTAAAAGTGTAGTGATGGATCTATAAATTAACAAAGATAAAAATGTTTCATAATGCTTGACTTGCTGCAAATAGTTTATGACAAGATCAAGGAGTTGATTATGACGAGATGGTCTCATCATAATAATACTTAAAGTCAGTTCGGATTAAACTAGCAATTACTAAATATTTCAGTTATGAGATATAACAGATAGATGTCAAAATGATTCCCATGAGATAGAAATAGAACCAAGGATGTATATTTGATACGGTCCAAGGTAATTTTCTCGATCCAGAGGATGCTAGTAAGTGTGCAAACTTCAAGAGATCCTATAATGACCTAAAGTAAGCATAGTGGAGTTGGAATCTTTGTTTTGATGAATTGATCAAATAATATGATTTCATCGATAGAAACAAAGATGCTTGTATTTACAAGAAAGTAAGTGGGAGAATGATAATATTTCTAAACACTGTGTGTGCATGACACAATGTTGATTGGAAATTATATAAATTTCTTGACACGAATTAAGACTTTATTGAAAATATTTTTGAAGTAAATATAGTCCATGTATTAGACATAATAATCTATGGATATGGTAGTGCTAATCAGGCTTAGCCAAAATACATATTGACAAAAGTACTAAAGCAGTTTAGTATGAAAAATGTCAAGAAGAGTTTTCTTATCAAAGTCACATGGAAAGAGTTCTTAGCAAGAATCGGTATCTTGAAATACTGATGAGTGAAATACATGATTTCAATCACACTTGTGTTAATTCCATGGTATGTAATAACCAGATATGTTCAAGTACTCCAAGTAAGTTGTGAGTAAAGTTACCAGTATGGTCAAATTGTTGATCATAGGACAACAGTGAAAATATCGTTAAGTATTAACGACATGTTTCTCGCATATGGAGAGAATGAAGAGATTGTTTTAAAGAGTTACATTGATACATGCTTGATGTAAGTAGTACATCGACAAAAATCTTCAATTGGTGCTCCAAGTGAATTTTGATTTTAGTTAAATGATTTATGGTGGCACAGTAAGTTGGAATTGGTTCAAGAAAGTTACTGTGGTGAATTCTATAACAGAAGGCTGAGCATATTGTCGCTTTAGAAGCAACAATAGAGGGTGAAGAATCAAAGGTTCATTTATGAACTTAGTATGGTTTCTAGATGATTGTGCAAATAGACCACTGTTCTCATATAGTGGTTCTATGCCTCAATCCAAGGAATCAAAGGTCTTGCCAGTGATTCAATATATACTAAGCTTGTTTCACATAAATTATGAATTCATGTGAAAGCATGACGGATGCATAGAAACGCAAATGATACACACGGATCTGAAGTTGTCAGATTCGATAGGACGAAGTCTATACCACAAGCAAAGCATGGACTTACACCGGAGATTGCCATTAGTGCAAAAGTTAAAAGTGCTAACTAGATTATTGACTCTAGTGCAAGTGGGAGACTATTGGAAATATGCCCTAGAGGCAATATTATTTGTATTAATATATTTTGCTATTCATAGTTAAGAGTTTATATTTCTTGCTATAACTGCTATTATCCTGGAATATGTGAAAACTCATATGCACGTGTGAAATGATAAACGGTAAACAATAGGTTCCGGGTCTCGCCGCTAAGACTGGCTCAAGTGTTGTTGGTGATCACATTTTCTGGATCTTAGGATATCGTTAAGTGTAACGATAATCCTAAAACAACATTGAGGGTATGATGTTAGTAGAACGATCATATTGAATCGACCCAATACTTGTCTGTTATACTTTGTGATTATATCGTCTGAAATCATCTATTATAACACAGAGTGTTAGCATGTGTTTTAGTTCCTCAGACCATGAGAGTGTCTCGGTCACTTCCTACCAGACGGTGGGCTTTGGGGTTGCTCAAATGTCATCTGTAATAAGGTGATCATAACGATAACTTTCAGGCTCATTGGAAAGTTTGACAAGTGACCGGATAGCTCGATAGTGGGATTTGCTCCTCTAACGATGGAGAGACAATCTTAGGGCCCTATCGATGAGACGGCATCCATCATTGTCTAGCTAGACATAGGTGACTATGTCACTGGGATGCCGAAACATGTCAACGAGAAAGAAGAACAAACCGGCAATGGGAGCAATGGTATAGTGAGCATGGTGATGACTCAGGAGGATACTGATAACCCACAAGTATAGGGGATCACAACAGTTTTCAAGGGTAGAGTATTCAACCCAAATTTATTGATTTGACTCAAGGGGAGCCAAAGAATATTCATGAGTATTAGCAGTTGAGTTGTCAATTCAACCACACCTGAAAGACTTAATATCTGCAGCAAAGTAGTATGGAAGTAACGGTAACAGTGGCAAAAGTAACAGTAGCAGTTTTGTAGTGATTGTAACAGCAGTAGCAACGAAAGTAACTTAGCAAAGATCAATATGTGAAAAGCTCATAGGCATTGGATCGGCAATGATAATTCTGTTGGATAATATTCATCATGTAGCAGTTATAACCTAGGGTGACACAGAACTAGCTCCAATTCATCAATATAATGTAGGCATGTATTCTGTATATAGTCATAAGTGCTTATGGAAAAGAACTTGCATGACATCTTTTGTCCTACCCTACCGTGGCAGTGGGGTCCTAATGGAAACTAAGGGATATTAAGGCCTCCTTTTAATAGAGAACTGGACCAAAGCATTAGCACTTAGTGAATACATGAACTCCTCAAACTACGGTAATCGCCGGAAAGAATCCCAATTATTGTCACCTAGGGGTATGCGGATCATAACTCATAATAGGTGTCTACAACTTGCAAGATAGGATCAAGAACTCACATATATTCATGAAAACATAATAGGTTCAGATCTAAAATCATGGCACTCGGGCCCTAGTGATAAGCATTAAGCATAGCAAAGTCATAGCAACATTAATCTCAGAACATAGCGGATATTAGGGATCAAACCCTAACAAAACTAACTCGATTACATGATAAATCCTATCCAACCCATCATCGTTCAGCAAGCCTACGATGGAATTACTCACTCCCGGTGGTGAATATCATGAAATTGGTGATGGAGGAAGGTTGGTGATGATGATGGCGACGAATCCCCCTCTCCGGAGCCCCGAACGGACTCCAGATCAGCCCTCCCGATGAGGAATAGGAGGCGGCGGTGGCTCCATATCGTAAAATGCGATGAATCCATCTCCCTGATTTTTTTTCTCCCTGAATAGGTACTTATAGAGTTGGAGTTAGGGTCGGAGGAGGTCTAGGGGGCCCAAAAGCCTGCTAGGCACGCCCCAGGGGGGCACCCCCAGGGCTTGTGGCCACTAGGTGGACCCCCTCTGGTTAATTCTTGCGCCAATATTTTTTATATATTCCACAAAAATTCTCCGTAAATTTTCAGGTCAATCTGAGAACTTTGATTCCTGCACAAAAACAACACCATGGCAATTCTACTGAGAACAGCGTCAGTCCGGGTTAGTTTCATTCAAATCATGCAAATTAGAGTCCAAAACAAGGGCAAAAGAGTTTGGAAAAGTAGATATGATGGAGACGTATCAACTCCCCCAAGCTTAACCCATTGCTTGTCATCAAGCAATTCAGTTGACAAACTGAAAGTGACAAAGAAAAACTTTTACAAACTCTGTTTGATCTTGTTGTTGCAAATATGTATAGCCAATATTCAGGTTTTCAGCAAAGATTATGCACTAACCATACTCATAATAACATTTAGGTCTCATATTTAATCATATCAATGGCATAATCAACTAGCGAGTAATAATAATAAATCTCAGATGACAACACTTTTCTCAAAACAATCATGATATAATATGACAAAATGGTATCTCGCTAGCCCTTTCTGAGACCGCAAAACATAAATGCGGAGCACCCCTGAAGATCAAGGACTGAATAGACATTATAATTCATGGCAAAAGAGATCCAGTCACAGTCATACTCAACATTAATTAATAACAAAACATATAAATGCCAGTGGTGCTCTCTAACTGGTGCTTTTTATAAGAAGATGATGACTCAACAATAAAAGTAAATAGATAGGCCCTTTGAAGAGGGAAGTAGAGATTTGCAGAGGTGCCAGAGCTCGAAGCTTTTAAAACAGAGATGAATATAATTTTGAGCGGTATTCTTTCATTGTCAACATAACAACCAAGAGATATCACTATCTTTCATGCTAGATAGTGAAAGGACTTAGGTGCGAGGCCATCGCTATGGTGATTAACTTGTCGGGGTTGAGCGGGACGAGAGGCACGAGTTACCCAGGTTCGGCCCCTCACGGTGGAGGTAAAAGCCTACTCCTGCTCTTGTTGCTTATTGTGTGAATATCGATTGCAAGGGAGAGGATTCGCTTGACCTAGCTCTCGATTGATTGTAACTTGCCCTATTCTATGCCGGGGACTCGCCTTCATATACAGGTCGAGGTCGCCGGCTTACAAGAGTCCGGGTCGGGTCACAACACATGACCGATCCTAACTCTAACTCGCCTTGCCTTCTATGACAAGTTTCCAAAGGGCGACTTACACCTTTAGGTCCACGCGCCGTCTCTTGGCCTCGGGCCTTAAGCCGGCCCATCTCGTAAGCCGCCCCTCCAGCCCTGCGTCTTGATCACTCAGGCCTGTCTGAGGCCTGGTTTAGTGAGTCACCAGCGGCCAAACCCGGCCCTTTCAGGGCGGGTTATATCATAGGGTTATATCCCCAACATTAGGCCCCAGATTGATTTGAACTTGTTCATGTCAATCTTCAATCCCTCCGTCTGGCGAATCTTCTCGTTATCTCTCTTAGTCGCAGCCTTGAAAATCTTCATAACCTGCCATAATAAAAAGATGATGTCACCTCCATGATTTCGGGAAACCTTCATGACGTCATAACGAATCTTTGTATAAATCCATCAATCCAAAAATCGAGGCGTCCCTTTGTTGTAAAATTTATTGTGCCTCCTCGATCTTCGCACCATCCATTCACTATTCCCTTTTTTCCTTATAAATAGGCACGAGATCCTTCTTTTTACTTTTTACTTCGTCTCCTCCACTTCTTCTTCCTCCTCGCGAGACCCTTCACGACCGAAGCCGCATCGCGCCGTCGACCTGCGCCAGCCATCTCGTTCGAGTCCACTGTGTCGTCCCGTGTTCACAGGAACTCAGCGGAGCTCCGCCGCTTCTCACTACCACCGTCAGGTACCCCCTTTCTTCCTCCTCAGATCCACATTAGGTTACTCGAGTTCATGGTGTTCGTCGGTGTTCATCCCTTTCTTAGTTCACCATAACCTGAATAGAAAACTTGTTTTTGATCTGAAAATGCCACGGTAATACTGTGGTTGTAGGTTTGACATCCATCTTGCATCTTGAACAAACTGTGTTCTTTCTCAAATCCATGGGTAGCCCATTAGCACTTCCATTACCACTGTTTAGGTTTAGCAATTATTTTTCTTTTTAAACTGCCCACAGATCCGTAATTATAGACGTTCCTATTTGAAACCTGTTTGCTTCACACTTAGCGAAAATTCAATAATCCTGAACTTTAGAAAACCCGCCTCTGCATCTTGGGCGACTTATCAATATATCTGTAACCCGCCAACGTTGAGGGCGACTTACTCTTATGCTGCTCATTCATATACTGTTGATGATAAATCATTGTCCCTTTGAATAACCCCACTCTTCATATTTAGGCGACTCAATATGTCCAAAACCACTATATGCAATTGGGGGGCTTCCCTAGTTACTGAAGAAATCCTTATGGATTATCAATGTCATGGTAATCTCACGTCAGATGCCAGGGGGTGGCTTATCGTGGGTGGAGCCATGAGGACGTCGTCGGGTTCCGGAAGCGAGAGTGAGCACGAGCTCGGGAGCACACGAGACGTACCCAGGTTCGGGGCTCTCTGGAGAGATAACACCCCTAGTCCTGCTATGATGACTATGATCAAGAGTATACAAGGTTGCTCCTTGAGCTGTGTTGCTAGGGGAGGAAGAAGGGTAGAGCTCCCTCTCTTCTCCTAGCTGTGGTGTGTGGAATGAAGGCTGAACCCTTTGCATGGGTGAGCCCTGGGGGGTCTTATAGGCCGACCCCCCAGGGGTACAATGGTAATACGGCCGGGTGTAGGACCCGGGTGTTAGTGTCTAGGGCCACCGGGTTCTCCGCCGGCTACTGGGGCCCGCCTCTGGAGGGCCCCGCCGGCTGCCGAGAATCCGGCCGACAGGTAGGGCCCGCCGCCTGCAGGCCATGCTGATTGCCTTTTGCTGTAGCACAGTCCTTGCTGACGAGGGCCGCGTCATGAGTCGCATGGCTACAGTCCCGCGCCGTGCGGGTAGGTGGCCACCTGGTCAGCGCACACTGTAGCCATGCTTCTTCGGGATTCAGGGGAGCAGACGGCACTGTTGCTATGCCTTGTCTTGTCGTAGTAGGTGAGTGCAGACTCCGAGGGGGAGGAGGGGCCGGCTACTGGAAGTCGGCCCGCCCCCAAGGCCGCCTTCTTGGGGTGCGCCTTCTTTTGGAAGCCGACCCGCGTGGCCAGTCGGCATGAGGGGCCTTGCCAGCCCCGATGTCTTGAAATGTTATTGGGTGCAGATGAGGCTACCCGGGGTCCATCCCCCCGACAGTAGTCCCCGAAGCTGGTGAGGCGCCACGGATCGAAGCCGGAGTGCCTCAGCAGTTTCCCCCTCCAAGAGATCCTACGCCTTTGTCTCGTCCGGCTTGAAGAAGCCGCGTGCCGGAAGCCGGCTGAGGCGAAGCTAAGCGCCTGGTGAATTTGAATCGTCGTGGCGGGCGCCGGATGATACACCATCGGGTGGCGTGCCTGCCGCCCGCTGCACGCATGCCACACGTCACGATGGGACGCCGCCACAGGGGTGAGGTGAACCGTTGCCCTTCCGGGGCAAAATGATTACGCGCCATAAAGGTGCGGGATTTGCGGGGGTGTGCGGGATGTGGGCGCAGTTAATCCCACGCCCCCTGAAGCGTCACCTCGGCCCCGCCGTCATCGCCATATAAATAGGGGGGAGGTGGTTGGCCAAACGCAGGCACGCCCCCTCCACTCTCTTCTTCTTCTCTCCTCCTCTGCTTCCTCGCCGCCACCGCGCCGCCGCGCCACACGCCGCTGAAGCGCCACCGCGGTATCATCGCCGTCCCGCCTCGCCGCGCCGCCGCCAGGCCTCCGCAAGCCGTGGCGTGAGGCGATTGGGATGGCTCAAACGTCCATGAAGGCCATATCGAGTTCCTCCGCACGACGCGGAGGCTCCCCGTCGAGGCGGTCGTGGGGGCGCGCCTTCCCGACACGAGGGAGATCTCGCCGGCACCGAGGGCCGGTGAGTTCATTGTCTTCCGGAGTCATTTCCTTAGTGGGTTTGGCCTGCCGACGAGCGGTTTCCTCTGCTCCTTCCTCGACTTCTACCGTCTTCAGCCGCGCCATCTCACCCCCAACACCGTAGTTCTTCTTTCCGCCTTCATGACCTTCTGCGAAGGCTACCTCGGCGTCCTGCCCACCCTCGAGTTGTGGGGCAGGTTTTTCTACTTGAAGCTGTGGACCCAGGCCAAGGGCGAACCGGCCCAGTGCGGATCCTGGGTCGCCGTGCAGCGCAGCGGCTCCAGGACCCGGTTTCCGTATCGCCTTGCTGGAGTCGGCAAAGTTGTGGAAGAAGTCGTACTTCTACATCCACAACCTCCACCCGACTCAAGACTACTTCAACCTGCCGGCCTTCGTGATTGGCCCGCCTGGCGAGCCACGCGACAACTGGGGGCAGCAACCGAGGCTGGTGCCGGCTTCCATCACAAACGTCCTGGTCCGGCTCCAGGAGATGACAGACACGAAGGGACTGAAGCCGGCGGACCTGCTGGCCGCCTTCGTCTACTGCCGGGTTTCACCCCTCCAGGCCCGGCCGCACCTGATCTGCGACATGAGCGGCCGCCGGGACCCATGCCGGATGTCGACCAAGGAGCTGCCGATGGTTGAGGTGGTCCACCATGTCAACTATTTCTCCGACAACAAGCTCAACGAGGCCGACTGGAGATTCGGCAAGCTGCCGTACAGCTGTGCCAACCCGCCACCTCCGGTTAGTATCTGGTCCCCATTCTTCGCCCATGCAGTGCTTTTCATCCGACCAGAATGCCCGGACGTGGGGCAGCACTTTCCTGGCCAGGTAGCAGCCAACGCGCCGGCTCTAGGCCATCAATGGATGCCGGACCGCCAGGAGAGCGACGCGGGCGACCCCGAGCTAGGGGCGGTCGCGTTGGAAGACGGAGGCGAGGATGACGCCGCCTGGGAAGGCGATGCTGGAGGAGGTGGCGCAGGAGGGGACGGCGACGTCCGGTCCTGGCCGGATGATGATGAAGATGGCGAGGGGCAACGCCGCCCTGAAGGCACCGGGAGGGCAGGGGCGGCCCCTCGACGGCGCGGTCGCCAAGCGGAGCACCGACCGGTGCACCCGGCGTGCCTAAACGTTGCACCGAGGGGTTGTTCGGTGATAGGCCGCCCAAGAAGGCCAGGCAAGCGGCCGCGACCAAGCGGCATGAAGCCGCGAAGGTGGCCGCCACCCAGAGGGCCCCGAAGGAGCGCCCAACGGTGTCCGGGTGAGCACATCAGTCGTACTTTCTTAATCGTCTTTCTCTCTCTTTTTCGAGTTTCTTATCTTTGCTTGCTTTGCTGCGCAGGGCCGCCATCTCCATCGCCCGGGCTCCATCCGCCTCGCTGATCGGGCCAGCAGGCGGCTCTGAGGAGACCTGGTGCGTCGACCCGGCCACCGCCCTTCGGGAGGCGATGGAGAGGAATGCGCGGGAGGCGCGGGAGGAGCGGGAGGAGGCCACAGCGCGGGCGGAGGCCGATGGCCAGGCCGCCGCGCCAGCACAGGCGGAGGCCCAAGCCACGGCGTCGGCGCAGGCGAAGGCGGCGACCAAAGCGCAGGCGGAGGCCGACGCCAAGGCCGTGGAGGACCCGGCTGGTGGCGGGATCCCGGTGGCCGCCAATCTGGGGCAGCCGAAAACGCCGGTGGTTGAGGCCCAGACGCCGGCTGGATCGGCCGGAGCCGACCAGACGCCGGCTGGATCGGCCGGAGCCGACCAGACGGCGCCAGAGCGGGAGGTTGCCGACTCCGTAGTCCCGGAGGCAGAGGTGACCCAGCGCGCGCCGGGTGCTAGCGAACGGGGCGGCGGCCACCCTGAAGGGCAGGAGATGCTGCTGGCCAGCGTCGGGCTGGCGACAAGCCAGGCCAAGACAGCGCGCACCCCCTTGCGCCTGCGCCAGGCGCGAGCGGCCTCCGAGCCGAGGCCAATGGAGACCGGGGCCGCGAGCTTGCAGGGAGTCGACACCGGGGCCACGAGTTCCGCCCCGTCTGGCTGGGCGTCAGGGACCGACACGGCCGCCCTGAACCTCGCAGTGCAGGATGTCTTGGACAAGTTCTCCGCCCACGGCGCCACCCTCCTGAAGGCGAGGAGCGAGATGGTGGCGATGTAGACGTCCGTCCAGGTATGCTCTTGATTTTGCTTTTTTATCTTTGCGATCTTCAATGGGGGCGCGCCAGCGCACCCACTGGGTGTAGCCCCGGAGTTCCAAGCCGGCTACTGAGCAAGCGGGTTGGAACTTTAAGACGTGTTTCTGACTGTCGGAATGCCGTTCTTGCTGCAGGACTACCACAAGCTGCGTGCAGCCGCCTTCAACTCCCAGAACCAGGCGCTCGCCAACCGGACCGCCGAGTTGCGAAAGAGCCGAGGTACGTAGGTCGGCTTTCAGTGGGGGAGCGCAAGCGCACCCACTGGGTATAGCCCCCGAGATTCGGGCCGACTGCTGAGCAGTCGGGCCGGATCTTTCCGACAGCTTCTTGTTTTGGTTGATACCATTGCCGACGATTCTTCTTTGCCTTTGCAGAGGCCGCCGCCCAGCTGCGGGACCGTGTGCATAAGCTCGAGGGCCAGCTTCAGGCCAAGGAGCTAGAGTGCAACCAGGCGGTCGTGAAGCGCGACCGGCTTGAGAAGGAGCTGGCCGACCAGGCGACCCGGCATGCGGAGGCAGTCCAGCAGCTGAAGGATGAGGAGGAGCACCTCAAGGCCGAGTTCGAGTCCCAGCGCTCGGGCTGGGCCGACAAGGAGAAGTACCTGTCGGAGGGCTATGAGGTGATTGAGGGCATGCTCGAAGGTGAAGCTTCTTTCTTTCTTGATTGGTTGGTTGCCGGCTGTTGCGGGGAGCCGGCTTCTTATTCTTTTGCTTTCTTTTAAGAAGAGTACTTCCCGGACCACACCGGCGCCATCAGCCAGGCGATCGAGGCACGACGTGAGCAGCAGAGGCAAGTGGGCGAGGAGATTGCACCGGACCGGCCCCGGAACTTTGGCGAACAGTTCCGGGCCATTCAGCTGCGCCTTGCGCCGGTGCGCCAGCTGGTCCGCCGGTTTCAGCGCGCCGGGTCGCAGGTCCTGGAAGGGCTCTGGCTGGGTGTGCAGGTCCCCCGAACTCCCAGCCAGACTGCCGACTAGCTGGAGGTGGCGTGCGAGTGGCTCGATGCCTGGAAGGGCGCCGCGGCATGGGCCGGCACCAAGGTGGCGCTGGAGTTCGTGAAGGCGTGGTATCCGGGTGTGAGTATGGCGCAGCTGGCCACCTTCCGCCAGGAGGCGACGCCGGAGTTGGAGCTGGAGCACGAAGGGATCGCCGGAGTACACCAACGGCGACGTCTTCATCCCGGAGTGGGCAGAAGACGGCACCGAGGTGCCACCGTCCTGGTTCGGGCTGGACCCGGACGAGGCGGAGAACCCGGCGGAGGAGATCGCCTCTAGCGACGAGACTCGGACGAGGATGAGGACGAGGAAGGCGACGGCATCACGCCAGATGACGGAGCCACCAGCCGGAACCGGCCCGATCCGGCCCCAGCCGGCGAGCAGCAAGAGACCACGTCGGCCATCGCCGCCGACCAGACCGGGACCAACCAGCCAGAGGCCCCGCCAGCCGGCGCTACCGCCACCGCCGACTCGTCCGAGCAGCCCGCAGTACCTCTGGCCTAGGCGGCCCTTATCTATTTATATTTTTTCTGTCTTGTGCTCAAGGACGAAGTTAGTTATGCTCAGTTCCACCCACTAGGGGTGTACTTTTAAACTCTGATGAATGCCGGCCGCGGGCCTTTTGGAATATAAATAAATTTAGTTTCCCCACATGCTTGTGTGCTGTGCCGAATTCTAACTCGATTTTGCCTTTGCTTTCTTTGGCTTTTTCCTTTGCCATGTTCCTTTGGTCGCCGCCCTGCCAGCTGGACAGTCGCGCTGTGGTCTGTGGCCGGGTCAGGGTCTTGGCCGTTTAGAATAGGCAAATTACTTCAGCCACTTAAAGCGTAGCTAGTCAAGTGAGAAGCCGGCCGGCCGGCTGCTGAGCAGTCGGACGGGGGAGACGAGAGGCCGGCTTGGCCTGAATCGGCGTTCTTCCTTAGTCATTTTTCGTGTGGACAGCGTTTCTGACCTTTAGCTCTTGCCAGCCGGACAGTCGTGCTACGAGCTGTGGCTGGGGCGAAGAGAGGGCTTTGGCGTCGGCACACTACTGAGCCGACTTCGGATGGTACCAACTTGGGCCAAGTTGGCGAGCCCCCGGGCCGGCTGACTGGACCCGGGCAGGGCGAAAGAATGAATACTCATACATAGGTGAATCTTATCATAGAGATAAAAAGGTAGCCCCCGAGTGTGCCTCAGGGTACCTATTGTCTTTACTTAATACAAAAGATAGCGTGGTACATACACTGCATCAATTGTAAAACGGGCGGAGGAGGTTCGCGTTCCATGGGCGCTCCGACTCTTGGTCGGCTGTGTCCCTCTTGCATGCCCTGGGCTTCTGCGTGTCGATTAGGTAGTAGGAGTCGTTGCCCAGGGCCTTGTTGATGATGAAGGGTCCCTCCCAAGGAGCAGAGAGCTTGTGCTGGCTGACTGTTCGCTAGATCAGTTGGAGCACAAGGTCGCCTTCACGGAAAGTACGCGGCTTGATCTTCTTGTTGTGGTAGCGGCGCAGGCTCTGCTGGTAGATGGCGGACTGGCTGAGTGCTAGCAGCCAGGCCTCTTCGAGCAAATCGATGCGTCTTCGCGCGCCTCTTTTGCTTCCGCCTCCGTGTACAAGGTGACGCGAGGCGAGTCAAACTTGATGGCTGTTGGGATGACGGCCTCAGCCCCGTACACGAGGAAGAAAGGTGTGAAGCCGGTTGACCAGTTTGGCGTAGTCCGGAGACTCCAAGGGACGGCCGGCAGCTCCTCGATCCAGCAGCCGGCCGAGTGCTCCAGTGGCTCGACTAGCCGTGGCTTGATGCCGGATAGAATGAGGCAGTTTGCCCGCTCCACCTGGCTGTTTGACTGCGGGTGAGCAACCGACGCGAGGTCTAGTCGGATGCCCTGTGCCGTGCAGAAACAAGCCAAGGCGCCTTTGGTGAAGTTCGTGCCATTGTCGGTGATGATGCTGTGCAGGATGCCGTACCGAATGGTGATATCTGTGATGAATGTAATAGCTGTGGGGCCGTTCAGCTTCTTGATCGGCCTCGCCTCGATCCACTTCATGAATTTGTCCACGTGCTGGGTCATGCCGCCGCGTGCTGTCTTGAATGGGCCCACCATGTCCAACCCCCATACGGCAAATGGCCAGGTGATGGGAATGGTCTTGAGGGCTGAGGCCGGCAGGTGCTGCTTGGAACTGAAACGCTGGCACCCTTTGCACTTCTAGACCAACTCCTCGGCGTCGTCCAGAGCAGTCGGCCAGAAGAAAACGTGGCGGAAAGCCTTGGCAACGAGGGCTCTAGAGGCGGCATGGTGGCCACATTCGCCTTGATGAATGTCCCTGAGGATTGCTATGCCCTTCTCCGGCTCGACGCAGCGCTGGAAGACACTAGTCATGCTGCGCCTGACGAGCTCTCTATTGATGATCGTGTATGCGGTCGCCCAGCGTTGCACTTGCCGGGCCAACACCAAGTCGGCTGGGAGCTCATGGCTCACCAGAAAGTTGAGGATGCAGCCCAAGACAGGGCTTCCACCACCATCATGACAGCGACCGGCGCCAGGGTGGCCGGGTTGGGAGGCGGCGGGTTGGAGCCGGTCGCTCCTTGTTGCGTCGCGGAAGTCCCCGGGCCGACTACAGCAGTCCCCGGGCCGGGTTTAGGTGCTGCAGCCCCCGGGCCGCCTGCAGAAGTCCCCGGGCCGCCTGCTGAAGTCCCCGAGCCGGATCCGGCTGCTCTAGGGTCAGTCAGCACGAAGATGGATTCTGATTCCGGCGAAGGTTGGATAGACGGCTTGCGCAAGCACTCGAGGGAGACGCCGGCTGAAATAGCCTACTAAGTGGAGCCAATTCGTGCCAGGGCGTCGGCTGCTTCGTTGTCGGCCCAGGGCACATGGATGAATTCGCACCCATCAAAGTGCCCGCTGATCTGCTGGACGAGGAAGCGGTAGCTGGCCATATTGGCGTCCTTGGCATCCCAGTCACCAGAAGATTGTTGCACCACCAGGTCCGAGTCACCGTAGCACAGGATGCGGCAGATGCCGATCTCCTTGGCTAGCCGAAGCCCATGGACGAGTGCCTCGTACTCGGCCACATTGTTGGAGGCGGCAAAGTGGATCTGCAGCATGTACTTTAGCTTGTCGCCTTTGGGAGAGGTGAGAACAATGCCGGCTCCCAAACCAGTGCGCATCTTCGAGCCATCGAAGTGCATCCGCCAGTGCGTGGAATCCGGCGCTGGCGGCAAGTACTGGGTTTCGGCCCAGTCGACAAGGAAGTCGGCCAGCGCTTGGGACTTGATGGCAGTACGGGGCTGGTAGTGGATGGTGTGGGGAGCCAGCTCGATGGCCCACTTGGCCAGCCGGCCTGAGGCATCTCGGTTGCCCATGATCTCGGCAAGAGGGGTGGTGCAGACAACCGTGATGGAGTGCTCCTGGAAGTACTGCTTCAACTTCTTGGCGGCAAAGTACATGCCGTAGCACATCTTCTGGTAGTGGGGGTAGTTATGCTTGGAGGTAGATAGCACCTTGCCCAAGTAATAAACCGGCCTCTGGACCGGCTGTGCCCTGCCGGCTTCTAGGCGCTCGACAGCAATCACCGAGCTGACAACCCGGTTGGTGGCGGTGATGTAGAGGAACAGTGGTTCTTTGGCGGCCGGAGCGGCCAGCACAGGCGGCGTGGACAGCATCCGCTTGAGCTAGAGGAACGTCTCGTCTGCCTGGTCAGTCCACTCGAAGCACTTGGTCTTCTTCATCAGTTGGTACAGAGGGAGGGCCTTCTCGCCCAGCCGGCTGATGAACCGACTGAGAGATGCCAGGCACCCGGTGAACTTCTGGACGTCCCGCAGCTTGGTCGGTTTCTTCATCTTCTCAATGGCCTTGATCTTCACGGGGTTGCACTCGATCCCGCGCTCAGAAACGAGGAAGCCAAGGAGCTGGCCGGCTGGCACTCCAAAGACACACTTCTCCGGGTTGAGCTTGATCTGGAAATGGCGCAAGTTGGCAAAGGTCTCCTTGAGGTCTTCCAAAAGGGTGCCGCGCTTCTCCGTCTTCACTACTATGTCATCCACATAGACATGCACATTCATGTCGAGCTGTGGCAGGAGACACTTCTACATGCGGCGTTGGAAGGTGGCGCCGGTGTTCCTCAAGCCGAACATCATGGTGAGGTTGCAGAACGTGCCGAAAGGGGTGATGAAGGCGGTCCTCAGTTGATCGGCCGGGTCCAACTTGATCTGGTGGTAGCCGAAGTAGGTGTCCAAAAAGGACAAAAGCTCGCAGCCAGCCGTGGAGTCAATCACTTGATCAATCCGAGGCAAGGCAAACGGATCCTTGGGGTGTGACACCCTGATTTTGGCAACCTTTTCTTTTCAAACTCTTCTTGGTTTTATTCGAATTGGAATGATTTTGAACCCCTTTTCATTTGGACTTGGACATGTTTGAATTCTTCTCAAGTGATCCAAAGTCTCATCACCTTGCCAAAACTCTGCCAAGTACTTCAAGAACCCAAATCCCAATTTAAATCATTTCCAATAACTCTTTTCTTTTATTTGGGAATATAGGGCATTACTATGGGTTATGAAGCAACCTATAGTTTGGATGCTCAGAAAATTCTCAAATAATTCTTAAAAATCCTTTGGATCATATATTGCCCCAATATCCAAAAATATTCCATAAAATATTGCATATACTTTGCAAAATAATTCCTTTTAGCTCCTGGTCAGTGTGGACCTTTGTGAAGGAAGTGTATGCTACGAGTGTCCAATTGCTCTCAAAATTTTATAGCATGAGGACACCCCCAAAAAACCTTCCTACACCAAGTTTCAACCTTAGGAGATCATTCTAGTGAGCAACACTTCAACATTTTGATTCTGGTCCAGAAATGTGGTTTGTACATGAACTACCCTCATTTCTCCTCCAAACCAGCTCAAACTTGACCAGTTTACAGTTCTTTTATCGTAGATCACACCAGACATCTCCCTTGACTCCATCTCAACATCATCCAAACTCCAGAACCTCCCCAACATTTCTGTCAGAACCTGTAGATGATTGCATCTCTCAGTTCTGCTCGTATCTTGCCAAAATAAGTGCTCAGGTGAGGTGAACCATCGGCGGACGACACGCCAGACAAAATTTTCCAGGCCAACATGGCTCGAGGACATGAGGCACCGTGGTGAGCACGGTACTGGCATGGCTGTCGCCGCGCCCTGCGCCGCGCCCGTGCCTGTGCCATCACGTCCCACTGCCCCTTGCCTCTGTAGCTCGTCCGCTCGTGCCGACTACGTTCCCTAGTGACGCATAGCCCCTCCAGACCCTTCGCCTGCGCCGGAGACGCCCTCGTCGGCCGCCGCGTCATCGCTGGACTATTCTGCATGTGCGGCCACAGTGTTGTGGCGCTATCGTCTTCTTCCCTGAGCCGTCTCCTCCAGCATTCAATGCCTCTGCCCTCATCCATCACCTCGCCCGCGTCGAGCCAGCCACCGCGGTCTACAAGCGCCAGCGCCAGGGCCGCATCCACGAGCTTCGGGAGAGCTCGCCGCCCGCCTCCTCCCAGCTATAAATAGCCATGCCCCGCGCTGCCTAGCTACTCACTCCACTCCTCCTTCCTCAAATCGTCCGCTAGCAGTGTAGAACCGAGGCAGAGAGGCCTCTGGCCTCGAACTCCACCGAAGTTCCGCCGCCATTCCCTCTCTATCACCCGCCCTCTCCACCTCTCCTCCGACGCAACCAAGCCTTTCAGAGTGATGAGTGGAGCTCAGCGGTGCTTCCCGAGCCCTCAGCCAGGCCAACTGCTGCCGAAGTGTTTGGATACGCTGATCACCGCAGCTGCCGCCCGTCGGAGACGAAGGGGACGACGCCGTCCGTCCACCTCCGACCAAGCTAAGGGTACAGGGCGAACCGCCGCTCCGAGCTCTATCCATCCCCGCCCTCTCCGAGCCCCTCCGCCGACAGGATCGCCGGCCACCATCACCGGTGAGCCGCCCCCTCCCCTGCTCCCTTCCCTCTCTCTGTTTTAAACCAAGCTGGGGCCACCATCAGCCACTGTGGCGAAGCGGTAAGTGGTGGCACCCGGGCTAAATTACGCCTTCAACGTGGCTGTTTTTCTTTTTTCAAAATTGATTTATTAACAGAGTTAAACAGGAACTTTGAATGTTAATAACTATTAACAGAAAGATCCAAATGACTTGATTCTTTTGGCATTGTGTTTCTAATATAATCCTTTATTTTTTCACCAAGTTTCACATTTTTCTCTCACTCACAGAATTGCTGGTGAATTAAACAGTGTTATGTGACATTTTCTTTCGCTGTTTTTAAATATTTTCAGAAGGAGAAAATTGTGGATTTGAAGATCAAGAGTTTCTGAACCACCCAACTGATCAAGGCAAGCCAGGGCATCCATGTTTTGTGGCATTTCATAGCATTGCATTGTTCATATGCAACTCTTGCATTTATTTAATATGAATAATTCCAAGTAAATTGTTAAAATGGCTAATGTGACCAACTAAGTTAACTTGCTGAAATAACCTTGATGACTAAAGCTAAACTTAGTTGGTTGATCATGAGTCACCTGTCCGAGCTTACCCGTGCAGCCACATTCGCCGGTATGGGACGGCCTTGACTTGGTCTGGCTGCGTGCTCTTTCACCGGTACCTCCAAAGAGGGAGGGTTATGCGTGCGTGCTACCCTGATTAGGTAGATGGCGATAACCCTGTGAGCCCAGTTGAGTTGTTTTGTCGGCGTCCCCGTTTGGGACAGTAGTTTGGCCACGACGGTGTCAGGTGTCGAGAGGACACAGGGCCACCCAAGGCTTGACTCCAAGAGGGAGTGTGACTGCCGGTGGTACGATGGAAGAGTTACGAGTCAGACAGGTTTCGTTGGAGCAATGCTGGTCCACCCGAATGGGATCACGAGGTCAGTGCTCCATAGTGTGGGTAAAGTGCGCAACCTCTGCAGAGTGTAAAATCTATTCGAATAGCCGTGTCCACGGTAATGGACAGCCCGACCAGACCTCTCTAGGTGATCAACCGTAATAACTATAGTAAGGATGGAATAATTTGTCTTTTGAACGGAAGTACTCATTGATATCGAGTATTCAGAGGGTTGTGAGGCAACCCGGAGATGAGTAAGTTGGTAACAGTAAGTGAATCACTTGGAGTTTAACCTGTTTATTGACATGCTATTACTTGCTGCATATTTGGTTGTTGTGTGCTTGCGAGTACATTCAAAGTACTCACCTGACGTATCATGCCAGATGCAGGAGAAGACTAAGACGGAGTGCACGAGGTCCATGTTGCGATGCCTAGGATGTGTCCACAGCAGTGTCCCTGTGGATGGAGTTTCTATCATGTTCCGCTACGCTGTAGTCTTCCGCTATAGTATTCTGTAGTAATGCCGAGGCCCTGGTGTGTTGGATAAATAATGTAGATATTGTTGTAGCACTAGATGTGCTTTTGGCCTCGATGATCATGTAATATATGAGCTTGTACTCGACTGTTATCAATAAAAGTTCAGCTATGTTCTGTTCCAAGTTGTTGAGTGTTTCCAGAAGACATGATCTCTGGGTTGGAAACACCGGTAAACCGGTTCTCTGAGCCGGGGTGCCACAACGCTTGGTATCAGAGCCGTGCTGACTGTAGGACACCCTAGGTAACCGCGTTAGGACTGTGATTAGTATAGGCTTTGAGTATGCATTTTGCTTGTTGCATCTGATTGTTGCATGCCATGCATCGTAATTCATTATGTTACTAACCTTTGGCATTGTGAGTGTAGATGGCACCAGTTCCATATCACTTCCATCATGAGCCAGAACCCCACACTTTTCCAGCTCTGCTTCGTAGCATCTGGCTTCGACTGTATCCCAATGGTGAAGACCCGGTGTACCAGGTGTTCCGGGAGCAGTTGGGCGAGTCAGTATATAAGTACCATGCAGTGGCCTACATGACCGCAACTTCGGACATTGGAAGCTCTTCTCGCTCTTCCAAGGGCGGAGTGGCTTCTACTCCGGAGCTGGCGATCCAGTTTGCTGCTATGGAGGCTATTACTGACTTGCGCTTCCACGAGGCCGAGATGCGGATCCATCCAGGTTTCTTTCACTATCCCACTTTGTCACCCACGACAGGGCGAGTCCTTTTCCCACCTATTGATCCGGCATGTGATCATGCGGCTGGTGTTCTGTCCCACTACCTAAATGCCAGTTACTGTATGATCATCTCCTTGGCTGAGGAGTTGGGTCGTGTTCAGGGAGCACTTGCCGCAGCGACTCCTGCACCTCCTCATGTAGTTCCACCTATGTATCCACCACCAGTTCCACCTCCGCGTGTGCTTAATACCCCTACTAGTTCTTCTGGACCATCAGGCTTATCGTCTGGTAGTCGATTTGAGACTCCAGCTGAGTGGGCCTCACTTCTAGCCACTCCTGCTTCACCGATGCTGAGGCGACGTGCTTCTTCTTCCACAGAAGGAGAGCCATCTCAGCAGCGACGTCGCGTCTCCTTTGACCCGGTAACTCACATCATCAGTTCTGATTCCGACTCAGGATCTGATGACGAGGACTCTTCGGATGGACAGTGTCCATGTCACCGACGCACTAGACTGGAGTTTGCGTAGTATTTCATGCATCTTTGCATATGTCGACTGCCGTATGAGCAGTCTAGCCATGATATTTCCCCTACTAGCTTGCCATGTATGATGTTGGGTTGTCTTGTATAATCATGTTGTTTTCCTTTAATCGCTCTTTTAATAATATTTTCCCTTGGTGTCACGTAACCATATTTTCCCTTATGGATGTTGCTCATCGATTCGGTATTTGCTTTGGGAACCAAATTTAGATGAGAAGAGGAAGTAACAGTCAAAGCAGTAATGGAACCCCTGTCCGTTGCTCAGCCAGACAGGCAGGGCAACCGCCCGAAGACTTACCACCACCACCACCTCAAGCACCAACCATAGATCAGATAATGAGAATGTTTGAGGAAAAGAGAAACCAAGTTCTCATGGAATTTCTCAAGAGTATGCAGACTATAGTTGGTCAGAATAATGGCAATGGGGTGCATTCTAAACTGTCTGACTTCCAGCGTACAAAACCACCCAACTTTGGTCAGGCTGTGGATCCTATTGAGGCTGATGACTGGTTAAGAACCATGGAGAAGAAATTGGACAAAGCCCATTGTGAAGAAGCAGATAAAGTTCCATTTGCCACTCATTATCTTGAAGGCCCAGCAGCCATATGGTGGGATAACACCAAGATAATATGGCCTGCTGAAGAAATTTCCTGGGAGAAATTCAAGGAGTTATTCCGCAAGTATCATATTCCCACGGGCATCATGAAAGTAAAGCAGCGAGAATTCCTGGCTCTCACACAAGGCAATATGACTGTAGGAGAATACTTAAATAAATTCAACAACTTGGCCCGGTACTCTCCTTATGATGTGGCCACCGAAGAACGAAAAATAGATCGGTTCCTCGGAAGACTTAATCACGTCCTCCGATGTCAGCTATGCATGTTGGATTTTCCCGATTTCCAGACCTTGGTTGATAAGGCCTTCATTGCTGAACAAGAGCACAAGTCTGGAAATGATGATCGTAAGAGGAAGTTCAAGCCCAAGAAGGACAACAAGGAACCATATGCACAAAAGCTGTGCAGTTGGCAGTCAGGGTCATCTGAGAATAAACCGGTGTGGAACAATGGTGGCAACTACAATAACAAGCCAGTCAACCAAAGCAAGACCTTCGGCAAACAACCAGTCATAGAAGACTGCCATCGCAACAACATTTGTTTCAACTGTGGCCAGAGTGGACATTATGCTAAGCAGTGTCCTACTAACAACGGAAAGCAATTAGCTGACCACAAGCCACAAGTCAATCATCTTGGACGCCGCCCCAACCGCAACTTCAACCACGGATGCGTCCATCACATCTCTGCCGAAGAAGTCTGCGAAGCTCCAGATGTTGTCCTTGGTATGTTTTCCATTCATAACATACCTGCAGTAATTTTATTTGATTCTGGGGCTTCTCATTCGTTTATTTCGCGGAGTTTTGCCACCTTGCATAAATTTTCCCCTTCACTTTTGAACAAAATCATGGTGGTACAATCCCCTGGATCAATGCTCAGAACAAATATAGTATACAAGGATTTGGAAATCTCAATCCATGGAGTCAAGTTTCCAGCTACTCTTGTTGCTATTGACTCCCCGGGACTGGATATAATACTGGGAATGGACTGGTTGGCACCGCACCAAGTGTGTATCAATTGCGCCACCAGAACGGTGACAATGGTGAACCCTGCCGGACAGACCGTTCAATTCCTGGCCAGCAGAATGATAACAAGAAAGGGCACAGCATATCAGACCACTATTACTGATATGAACCTGATTCCGGTAGTGGGAGAATTTCCGGATGTGTTCCCAGAGGAATTACCTGGAATGCCGCCCGACCGAGAGTTGGAGTTTGCCATTGAAGTGATTCCTGGTACCGCCCCAATATACAAGAAATACTACCGTATGCCAGGCCCGGAATTAGCAGAACTAAAGAAGCAATTGGACGAGTTGCTACAAAAAGGATACATTCGTCCAAGCATCTCGCCATGGGGATCACCAGTATTATTTGTCAAGAAGAAGGATGGAAGTCTACGAATGTGTGTAGACTATCACCAACTTAATGAGGTCACTATCAAGAACAAGTACCCACTTCCTCGAACTGATGACTTATTCGACCAGTTGAATGGAGCACAGGTATTCTCCAAGATTGACCTCAGAACGGGATATCATCAATTGAAAATCCGACGGGAGGATATTCCCAAGACAGCGTTCACTACCCGGTATGGGCTGTATGAATTTACAGTCATGGCGTTTGGATTGACAAATGCTCCAGCATACTTCATGAGCATGATGAACAAAGTCTCCATGAACTTCCTGGACAAATTTGTAGTGGTGTTCATTGATGACATCCTGATATATTCCAAGGATGAAGAGGAACATAAGCAACATCTCAGAGCTGTCTTGGAAAGGTTGAGAACCCATCGCTTATATGCCAAGTTCAGTAAGTGCGAATTCTGGCTAAAAGAGGTGGGATTCCTTGGACATATTCTGTCAGAGAAGGGAATAGCTGTTGATCCAAGTAAGGTTACTGCGGTCTTGAACTGGAAGACACCAGCCACGGTGACCGAAGTCCGTAGTTTCCTGGGTTTGGCAGGCTACTACCATCGCTTCATTGAAGGCTTTTCTAAGATAGCCAAGCCACTGACAGAATTGTTGAAAAAGAACCAAAGGTTTATCTGGACAGCCGAGTGCGACAGCAGTTTCATGGAATTAAAGACGAGGCTAACCACAGCCCCTGTCTTAGTCCTACTAGATATTCACAAGAGTTTTGACATATATTGCGACGCATCGAGGCGTGGAATCGGATGCGTACTAATGCAAGAAGGGAAGGTTGTGGCTTATGCATCACGACAGCTACGACCTCATGAGGAGAACTATCCCACACATGATTTGGAGTTAGCTGCTGTGGTTCATGCCCTGAAGATTTGGAGGCATTATCTTATTGGGCAACGATGTGAAATATACACAGACCATAAGAGTCTCAAATATATTTTCACTCAACCTGACCTGAACCTCAGACAGCGAAGATGGCTTGAGCTAGTCAAGGACTATGATGTTGGAATAAACTATCATCCAGGGAAAACGAATGTGGTCGCCGATGCCCTGAGCAGGAAACAAGCTACTGTGAACGCACTAATTGCGGGTATGCACCCGAGCCTACAAGAAGAGTTTGCCAGGCTCAATATGGTGCTATGCGGCCCAATGACCCCGAACACGTTGGAGATCACTCCAACCCTCATGGAGGAAATCAAGGAAGCCCAGAAGTCAGATAAAGAAATTCGGAAGATCAAGGAGTTAATTCAGCAGGGGAATGCCAAGTCCTTCCGTACGGATGAACAGAGTACCGTGTGGTTCGAGAAACGAATTTGTGTGCCAAGGCAGAATAACTTGAGGCAACAAATACTCAAGGAAGCACATGAGTCCGCATATTCAATACAACCGGGAGGTACTAAGATGTATCAAGACTTGAGAGAAACTTTTTGGTGGTCAGGAATGAAGAATGATATAGCATACTATGTCGCCTGCTGTGACATATGCAACAAGGTCAAAGCAGAGCATCAAAAACCCGCTGGGCTACTGCAACCTTTACCAGTACCCCAGTGGAAGTGGGACGACATATGTATGGATTTTATTGTGGGACTACCCGAGTCCACGAGGGGTAATGATGCCATCTGGGTCGTTGTAGACACACAACAAACGTGGCACATTTCATCCCAGTAAAGACCACTTACAACGCCAACCAGCTGGCACAACTTTACATGTCTCGGATTGTCAGTCTGCATGGGGTACCCAAATCTATCACCTCAGACAGAGGTTCCCTGTTTACCTCAGCATTCTGGCTACGGCTACATCAAGCCTTGGGAACCATGCTGAAACATGGCACAGCATACCATCCGCAGACAGATGGACAGACCGAGCGTGTAAACCAAATATTAGAGGATATGCTTCAGTCATGCGCTCTCTCCCATGGACCCAAATGGGAGGATAGTTTGCCATACGCGGAATTCTCCTACAACAACAGCTATCAGGCAAGTCTTAAAATGTCGCCTTTTGAGGCATTATACGGACGAAAATGCCGTACACCGTTGAACTGGTCCCAAACAGGAGATAGTCGCATCTTTGGTACGGACTTGATGCTCGAGGCTGAAAGACAAGTTAAGGATATCCAAGAACGACTTCGAGCAGCCAAATCCCGTCAGAAGAGCTATTACGACCCGAAGCATCGGGAAGTAACCTTCGAACCTGGAGACTATGCCTATCTGCGAGTAACTCCTATGAAGGGAGTAAAAAGGTTTGGCAAAAAAGGAAAATTGGCCCCAAGATATATCGGCCCCTTTCCAGTGGTTGCCAGGAAGGGTAGAGTTGCATATCAGTTGGAATTGCCGCCAGCACTGTCAGACGTTCATGATGTTTTTCACATTTCATAATTAAGGAAATGCATCGCACCCCCAGCCAAATCAGCAGATATGAGTGAACTAGAACTGGCTAAGGATTTGACTTATGAGGAAAAGCCTGTCAGGATCTTGGATGAGATGGAAAGAACAACAAGGAGTAAAGTAATAAGATTTTACAAGGTGCTATGGGAGCACCATACTGAAGAAGAGGCTACTTGGGAAAGAGAAGATTTTTTGAGATCCGCTTACCCATATTTGTTCCCTGAGCAACCGAATCTCGAGGACGAGATTCATCCTAAGGGGGGTAGGTTTGTGACACCCTGATTTTGGCAACCTTTTCTTTTCAAACTCTTCTTGGTTTTATTCGAATTGGAATGA
The DNA here is from genome assembly GCA_011799875.1 of Thinopyrum elongatum. Taxonomy (NCBI): domain Eukaryota; kingdom Viridiplantae; phylum Streptophyta; class Magnoliopsida; order Poales; family Poaceae; genus Thinopyrum; species Thinopyrum elongatum. The sequence continues at coordinate 472,167,696 of CM022301.1, forward strand.
TTTTGAACCCCTTTTCATTTGGACTTGGACATGTTTGAATTCTTCTCAAGTGATCCAAAGTCTCATCACCTTGCCAAAACTCTGCCAAGTACTTCAAGAACCCAAATCCCAATTTAAATCATTTCCAATAACTCTTTTCTTTTATTTGGGAATATAGGGCATTACTATGGGTTATGAAGCAACCTATAGTTTGGATACTCAGAAAATTCTCAAATAATTCTTAAAAATCCTTTGGATCATATATTGCCCCAATATCCAAAAAGATTCCATAAAATATTTCATATACTTTGCAAAATAATTCCTTTTAGCTCCTGGTTAGTGTGGACCTTTGTGAAGGAAGTGTATGCTAGGAGTGTCCAATTGCTCTCAAAATTTTATAGCATGAGGACACCCCCAAAAAACCTTCCTACACCAAGTTTCAACCTTAGGAGATCATTCTAGTGAGCAGCACTTCAACATTTTGATTCTAGTCCAGAAATGTGGTTTGTACATGAACTACCCTCATTTCTCCTCCAAACCAGCTCAAACTTGACCAGTTTGCAGTTCTTTTATCGTAGATCACACCAGACATCTCCCTTGACTCCATCTCAACATTATCCGAACTCCAGAACCTCCCCAACATTTCTGTCAGAACCTGTAGATGATTGCATCTCTCAGTTCTGCTTGTATCTTGCCAAAACAAGTGCTCAGGTGAGGTGAACCATCGGCGGACGACACGCCAGACAAAATTTTCCAGGCCAACGTGGCTCGAGGACATGAGGCACCGTGGTGAGCATGGTACTGGCATGGCTGTCGCCGAGCCCTGCGCCGCGCCCGTGCCTGTGCCATCGCGTCCCACTGCCCCTTGCCTCTGTAGCTCGTCCGCTCGTGCTGACTACGTTCCCTGGTGACGCGTAGCCCCTCCAGACCCTTCGCCTGCGCCGGAGACGCCCTCGCCGGCCACCGCATCATCGCCGGACTATTCTGCCCGTGCGGCCACAGTGTTGCGGCGCTGTCGTCTTCTTCCCCGAGCTGTCTCCTCCAGCATTCAATGCCCCTGCCCTCATCCATCACCTCGCCCGCGTCGAGCCAGCCAGCGCGGCATACGAGCGCCAGGGCCACATCCACGAGCTTCGGGAGAGCTCGCCGCCCGCCTCCTCCCGGCTATAAATAGCCATGCCCCGCGCTGCCTAGCTACTCACTCCACTCCTCCTTCCTCAAATCATCCGCCCGCAGTGTAGAACCAAGGCAGAGAGGCCTCTGGCCTCGAACTCCACCGGAGTTCCGCCACCATTCCCTCTCTATCACCCGCCCTCTCCACCTCTCCTCCGACGCAACCAAGCCTTTCAGAGTGATCAGTGGAGCTCAGCGGTGCTTCCCGAGCCCTCAGCCAGGCCAACTGCTGCCGAAGTGTTCGGATACGCCGATCACCGCAGATGCCGCCCGCCGGAGACGAAGGGGACGACGCCGTCCATCCACCTCCGACCAAGCTATGGGTACAGGGCGAACCGCCGCTCCGAGCTCTATCCATCCCCGCCCTCTCCGAGCCCCTCCGCCGACGGGATCGCCGGCCACCATTGCCGGTGAGCCGCCCCCTCCCCTGCTTCCTTCCCTCTCTCTGTTTTAAACCGAGCCGGGGCCACCGTCAGCCACTGTGGTGAAGCGGTAAGTGGTGGCGCCCGGGCTAAATTACGCCTTCGACGTGGCTGTTTTTCTTTTTTCAAAATTGATTTATTAACAAAGTTAAACAGGAACTTTGAATGTTAATAACTGTTAACAGAAAGGTCCAAATGACTTGATTCTTTTTGCATTGTGTTTCTAATATAATCCTTTATTTTTCCACCAAGTTTCACATTTTTCTCTCACTCACAGTATTGTTGGTGAATTAAACAGTGTTATGTGACATTTTATTTCGCTGTTTTTAAATATTTTCAGAAGGAGAAAATTGTGGATTTGAAGATCAAGAGTTTCTGAACCACCCAACTGATCAAGGCAAGCCAGGGCATCCATGTTTTGTGGCATTTCATAGCATTGCATTGTTCATATGCAACTCTTGCATTTATTTAATATGAATAATTCCAAGTAAATTGTTAAAATGGCTAATGTGACCAACTAAGTTAACTTGCTGAAATAACCTTGATGACTAAAGCTAAACTTAGTTGGTTGATCATGAGTCACCTGTCCGGGCTTACCCGTGCAGCCACATTCGCCGGTATGGGATGGCCTTGACTTGGTCTGGCTGCATGCTCTTTCACCGGTACCTCCCAAGAGGTTGGGTTATGCGTGCGTGCTGCCCTGATCAGGTAGACGACGATAACCCTGTGAGCCCAGTTGAGTTGTTTTGCCGGCGTCCCCGTTTGGGACAGTAGTTTGGCCACGACGGTGGCAGGTGTCGAGAGGACATAGTTCCACCCAGGGCTTGACTCCAAGAGGGAGTGTGACTGCCGGTGGTACGATGGAAGAGTTACGAGTCAGACAGGTTTCGTTGGAGCAACGCTGGTCCACCCGAATGGGATCACGAGGTCAGTGCTCCATAGTGTGGGTAAAGTGTGCAACCTCTACAGAGTGTAAAATCTATTCGAATAGCCGTGTCCACGGTAATGGACAACCCGACCAGACCTCTCTAGGTGATCAACCGTAATAACTGTAGTAAGGATGGAAGAATTTGTCTTTTGAACGGAAGTACTCGTTGGTATCGAGTATTCAGAGGGTTGTGAGGCAACCCGGAGATGAGTAAGTTGGTAACAGTAAGTGAATCACTTGGAGTTTAACCTGTTTATTGCCATGCTATTACTTGCTGCATATTTGGTTGTCGTGTGCTTGTGAGTACATTCAAAGTACTCACCTGGCGTATCATGCCAGATGCAGGAGAAGACTAAGACGGAGTGCACGAGGTCCATGTTGCGATGCCTAGGATGTGTCCATAGCAGTGTCCCTGTGGATGGAGTTTCTATCATGTTCCGCTACGCTGTAGTCTTCCGCTATAGTATTCTGTAGTAATGCCGAGGCCCTGGTGTGTTGGATAAATAATGTAGATATTGTTGTAGCACTAGATGTGCTTTTGGCCTCGATGATCATGTAATATATGAGCTTGTACTCGACTGTTATCAATAAAAGTTCAGCTATGTTCTGTTCCAAGTTGTTGAGTGTTTCCAGAAGACATGATCTCTGGGTTGGAAACACCGGTAAACCGGTTCTCTGAGCCGGGGTGCCACATGGGGCAGGCCTTGTTCAGGCTCGTGTAGTCGATACACATGCGCCACTTGTTGTTTTTCTTCAAAACGAGGACTGCGTTGGCAAGACAGTCCGGGTAGAGCACTTCCATGATGAAGCCGGCTGCCTGAAGCCGGGCGATTTCTTCACCAATGATCCTGCTCTTCTCTTCTGATAGGCGGCGGAGGGGTTGCTTGACCGGCTTAGCATCCGGCCGCACATGCAGCTTGTGCTCGGCGAATTCCTTCGGAACACCCGGCATGTCCTTGGGGGACCATGCAAAGATGTCCCGATTCTCACGGAGGAAGTCGACGAGCTCGCTTTCCTATTTGCTGTCGAGGTTGGACCCCATGACAGCGTACTGCTCCGGGTGCGCTGGATCCAAGATGATCTTCTTGGTTTCCTTGGCCGGCTGGAAGGAGGCCTCGCCTTCAGCATCCTTGGGGTCAGTCGGCATGGCCGGCTGCTCGCTGGCCATGGCTACAGCCCGATCAAGGAGGCGCTTCTCTTCGGCAATGACGAGGGACTCGGCTAGCCGGGAGCTGGCAGTGGCACACGTGAGTGACTTCTTGTAGTCGCCGGCAATGGTGATGATGCCCTTGGGACCCGGCATCTTCATCTTCAGGTACGCGTAATGCGAAACCGCCATGAACTTGGCCAATGCTGGCCGGCCCAAGAGCGCGTGGTAGGGGCTGTCCAAGTCAACCACCTCAAACCAGATAGGCTCGCGGCGGAAGTGGGTCTTGTCACCGAACAGGACATCGATCTTGATCTTGCCGATTGGAGAGCAGGAAAGGCCAGGGATGATGCCATGGAACACGGTCCGGCTGGGCTGGAGTTGCTTCTCCTTGATGCCCAGCTTTTCCATGGTGTCGCAGTAGAGGATGTTGATGCTGCTACCGCCATCTATCAGGACTCGGGAGAAGCGGCACGCCCGCCGCTCGGTTGAGAAGGTGGAGTCCAGCACCATGGCATAGGCACCCGGTGAAGGCATCATGGCCGGATGGTCATCTCGGCTCTAGGTGATGGGCCTTTCGGACCAGTGCATAAATTGGGGGACCTCAGGGATAACAGCATTCACCTCATGATGCTGCTGACACCGACTGTGCTTGTCACCGGCTTCACTCGTGAAGACGACATAAGTGGCATTCTTGTTGGGGAATTCATCTTGGAGCATGCCGATAGGGCAGGCCGGCTGTTGAGGAGCCAGAGCCGCCGGGCCGAGTGGAGGAGGCGGCAAGCCCTCACCCTTAGTGATTCGGATGAGTCAGCTGCACTGATGGGTCATGTGGTTGGAGGGCTTCGCGCCGCTGTGGAACTTGCAAGGAGCGTCGAGGGCTTGCTCAAAGGAAAAGGCCGGCTGCCAGGCGCCCTTGCCGCCCCACTGATGCTTGGGGCCGGGTTGCCCTGCCGGCTGCTGGTCCTCGATGGTTGCTACCTGTCGGTTGTTAGGAGCCAACTGCTGGGCCTTACGCTTGTTGTCGTTTGGCTGCTGGCGCTGGTTGGAGTCACCAGCGGGCGCTTGAGAAGCCGGCGGGATCACCTTCTCGGACACGTCAATCCGGATCTCCGACTTCATGGAGGAGTCGGCCGTGGTGTACTTGTCCGCCACCACTAGGAGCTCGTTCAGGGTAGCCGGCTCATCGCACAGAAGCTTGTGCTTGAGCAGGGTGCCCTCTCTGCACCCGGTGGTGAAGTACTCGATGGCCTGCACCTCGTGCACCCCTTCGCAGGAGTTGCGCAACTCGGCCCAACGCTTCAGGTAGTCGCGAGTGGACTCGGCCGGCCCCTGAATGCACATGGAGAGCTGGCGAGGCTTGGGAGGCCGCTTGTAGGTGTTGTTGAAGATGCTTACGAAGACTTCGCTGAAGTCCAGCCAACTGTTGATGCTGTTGGCCTTGAGGTTGTTCAGCCATGTCCGGGCCGTGCCCAGCAACATGAGCGGAACATACTTCACGGCAACGCACTTGTTACCGTTCGCTATGCTGACTGTCGTGGCATAGTCGGTCAGCCAGTCTTCCGGCTTCATGGCGCCGTTGTACTTAGGAGTGTCGCGAGGGAGCGAGAACACTTTGGGGAAGGGCTAGTCGCGGATGCAGGGGCCAAAGCAGGCCGGGCCGACTGTCTCCTCTTCCTCCATTTCCAGGGACCAAGCCAGCTGCTCGATCCGGCGACGAGCGTCATTCTCGCCGACCGCTTCACGGGAGCCCAGCCGGCCCCCCAAGGTCGGGTGGTCAACCGGCGCCAGAGAAGCCAGCCTCTCCCTGCGGGGGGAGGCAGACGTTCGTCCTGCTGGAGCCGGCCCTCCACTCTCGGAGGAACTTGCCAGTTGTTCGCAACCATCTCGTTGGAGTGCCGGCTGCGGCTAGCAGCCGGCTCCAGGTTCCGCTGGCCGCGGCCACCGCCACTTGGGGACCGGGAGGTCGCCCCATTCTCGCGGAGGGGTGGAAGGTTTCCTTCCGAGAGGTCGGCCTGCCGGCCGACTCCCACCACATGATTGCACACGTCTTGCTGCGTGTTCGCAGCGTTGAGGATCTCCTGGAGGTGCTCCAGCTGGTTGCGCCGTTCGTCGCCTTCCAGGTTCTTGAGCTCTTCTGCCGCCGCCTGCGCGGCGTGCAGGTTCTACACTGGGGTGTCGTAGATCGGGCATCCAGCCCCCAGCATGCTAGCGATGGCCGCGCCGCGTTGCCGGATGGCACCGGCTTGGCTGGGCTCACCTGCAGCCGGCGTACCGCCCGCTATGCGGTCAATCTTGCGCTGGTTAGCCTCAGCGCGGCGCTTCATGGCCACCATCTTGGTGGCACTGTCGAGGAGCTTGACGCGGATTTCTTCTAGCACCGCCCCATTGGCGTTGGCACCGACGGGAGCAGCCAGGTCCTGCATTGCTGCTCGCAATGGGTTTTGGACGACCCCGCCAGAGTCCTGGCTGTTGCCAATGACCATCACCTCCACGAAGACACCGGCGTCGAGCGCGCTGGCAGAGGCGATGCTAGCGATAGGAGGGAGTGGGTCGTCGATGACCACCACGTCCTCGGGGAACCCGTCGGAGGCGGCTGCATCAGAGAGGGTGAGCTTCTCGAAGAGGTCAGTGAGGTGGCTCACGGCACAAACGGCTCCCACATCGAAGGCGACCGCATCGGAAAGGCTGAGCTTTCCAAAGGAGTCGAAGAGGCAGCTCGCGGGGCAAATGGCTCCCGCATCGGGCGATGCGCTGGTGCAAGCGCAAGCGAATGCATCGGGCTGGTTGATCAAGCCAGACACGATGCGCTCGCCGAAGGGAAAGGTAATTCCCGTCCGGAACACAACTCCGGCCGATGCCGCGGATGGCCCCATGGTGGGCGCCAACTGTCGTGGTAATCTCACGTCAGATGCCAGGGGGTGGCTTATCGTGGGTGGAGCCATGAGGACGTCGTCAGGTTGCGGAAGCGAGAGTGAGCACGAGCTCGAGAGCACACGAGACGTACCAAGGTTCGGGGCTCTCTGGAGAGATAACAGCCCTAGTCCTGCTTTGATGACTATGATCAAGAGTATACAAGGTTGCTCCTTGAGCTGTGTTGCTAGGGGAGGAAGAAGGGTAGAGCTCCCTCTCTTCTCCTAGCTGTGGTGTGTGGAATGAAGGCTGAACCCTTTGCATGGGTGAGCCCTGGGGGGTCTTATAGGCCAACCCCCCAGGGGTACAATGGTAATACGGCCAGGTGTAGGACCCGGGTGTTAGTGTCTAGGGCCGCAGGGTTCTCCGCCGGCTGCTGGAGCCCGCCTCTAGAGGGCCCCGCCAGCTGCCGAGAATCCGGCTGATAGGTAGGGCCCGCCGCCTGCGGGCCATGTTGATTGCCTTTTCCTATAGCACCGTCCTTGCTGACGAGGGCCGCGTCATGAGTCACATGGCTACAGTCCCGCGCCGTGCGGGTAGGTGGCCGCCTGGTTAGCGCACACTGTAGCCACGCTTCTCCGGGATTCGGGGGAGCAGACGGCACTGTTGCTACGCCTTGTCTTGTCGTAGTAGGTGAGTGCAGACTCCAAGGGAGAGGAGGGCCGGCTGCTGGAAGTCGGCCCGCCCCCAAGGCCGCCTTCTTGGGGTGCACCGTCTTCTGGAAGCCGGCCCCCGTGGCCAGTCGGCATGAGGGGCTTTGACAGCCCCGATGTCTTGAAATGTTATTGGGTGCAGATGAGGCTACCCGGGGTCCATCCCCCCGACAATCAAGGCCAAGGTCTCTTAGCGACTCAAGAAGAAATTGGCTGGTGAGCCAGTCAAGGAGAGAATGTCCCCAATCCTGGTGAAGGAGAATTGATAGTTTTTACTGATCATATTCTCAGAGGCTTTACGCCGCCCGGATCTAAGTTCTTTCGGGACGTCTTGCACTACTTCAGCCTTCATCCTTAAGATATAGGCCCAAATTCAGTATCGCATCTTTGCCATTTCCAAATTTTCTGTGAAGTATATCTGCAAATAGATCCCACTGTCGCGCTCTTCACGGAATTCTTCTACATGAACCGCCAAACTGAGTGCGCGGATGGTCCAAGTCAAGAATTGGGCGGAATCTCAATCCAGAGATGTAGGGATGGCGGGTTTCCTGTGGCTACCCTACCTAGTCACCCCAAAGTATGGGTTAAGACCTGGTTTTATTGCAAGAATACTGCCCCAGCAAATGAGAAACCTCTGCCAGGTTATAGGGTTGATCGCCTCCCTATCAACTTTAACCCGCCAAGCAAGCTTCTTCTAGATGAACATGCCGTGGCGCTCCAACACTATCCAAAAGTAAAAGCATTGTTAGCCAATGGGTTAACTGGAGTCGTCTTAGCCCGGTGCTAGGACTCGTGGAAAATTCTTCCCTTAAGCCGCCAGCCCGCTTTAATACGTGAATATTCCGGTGAGTCAGATGACCCTTAGCGGTATAGTTCTGATAATTTTACTGCTGAAGAAATCTTTAAAGCTGTGAAGACCTTGCTTGGGGAATCGCAAGAAAGTTGTAATAAGATAGGATTGTAACCTTTCTTCAAACTCAACCCGGCCCCAGTTGTAAGTGCTAATTTATATTCGGCTTAAATATTTTTGATTCATACTATGTCTCACTTTGCTAGTCCCTCTTTATTACGCAGCCCAGCTCTACTTTTTGGAACAGAAAGAGAAAAACTGTCGTGGCCAAATCCAGGACTGGCTCCAAGCTGAAGAAGAACAAGCCGGCTGCTGTGGGCGAGTCAGCAGACGCTGATGACCACTCAGAGGTAGAACTCGACTCTCTTGGCTGACTCTTTATTGAATTAGATGACGCCCTCTTGTTCTCGGGATGAGGGTGCCACAAGCCGAGCTGACAACATTGAGGTAATTCCTATCTCTTCCGGCTCAGACTCCGCACTTGCAGATAAAATTCGGCGGGTCGTTCGGAAAGTAAAGTTTTCTCATCCAGATGCTCACTTAGATCCACACTTTATTTTGAAGAAAACTCGGCATGAGCTAAGACGCCAAACTCGGAGTGGCGGCTCAGGCGATTTAATGGCCGGGCTGACTTATGAACCGTCCCGCAAGCGGCCTAACGAGGTGCCACATAGCCCAACTCTGTCTTTACCTAAAGAAGACCTTATCAGACCACCTCTTAACCCATCTGACTCAAATTATCAGGAGTCGTCACCGTCTTCCGACGGCTCATCTTCAACCCATCTGCCCACCTTCATTGTTAACCCAGGGTGAGTACTTGTATTTATTGACAACTTAAAACTTTTTGTCATATATTCATAAACCTTTTATCCTGACCACAGGGCCAAAGCCAAAAGCAAGAAACAAAAGGTGGGCGGCTCTTCCAAGGCCCTCGAAATCCCTGAGTCGGAAGAGCAGATGCTGGTAACTCCTGAGGCCCACAATGAGAACCCTGAAGAGCATCACAACAATCAAGATGACCCGCCTCCGCAAACTGACGCAACAGCCTCTGAGGCCATGGATATTGAAGCTAACTCGGCGGTTAATCATAACCCACCAAGTCCTATTCCTTCAACTCTTGTCAAGCCAACTGAAGAGGCCCCTCTTGAAGAGAATACTGATGATATTGCCATTATTGGGGCGAGTCAGAAAATGCCTGAAGCCTCCAAAGTATTAACCAAGCATATAGCAAAAGAAGAAATGCCCTTATTTGAGAAGGGCAAATCAAAACTACAGCTACCCAATTATGAAGATCTTAGCGTTGAAGACCTTCATGTTGGCTACTTAAGCCGTATGGCCACAAGCCGGGATATGGAGGCCGGCTTAGTAAACATGATGAAGAAGAAATATGAGGTATATTCCATTATCTCCTGCTGTCTATACTTACGTAGCCCTCAAGTCTTGATCATAAGAAAAGCCTTGAGTATGGTTAAGACTTGAAGAAAAATCTATAAATTTCACAGTGTAGCCCCCAAGGGTCGGGTTATCATGCAAATGATAAGCCAGTTCTTTCAAGTATAACTTTGAAGAATCACCTGTAGCCCCCAAGGGCCGGCTTATCATGCAAATGATAAGCTGGTTCTTTCAAGTATAACTTTGAAGAATCACCTGTAGCCCCCAAGGGCCGGCTTATCATCATGAGATGAGCCAGGTCTTCTTCAGTATAAATTGAAAAAAGTGACGTACATTAGCCCCCAAGTGTCAAAGATATTGCTTGCAATGTGTTTGGGACTTGAATAACCATGCCATAACATCTTTGTCAAAGGCTAACTTAACCAAAACGGCATATTTATATGGCTCTCTTTGAATGATAACCCTCTCTTTAACATTTGCAGGAAGCACTAAGCTTGGGCGAGTCAGATATAGCCGCCTTGAAGAAAACTGTAGAAAATGAACAGGCTAAACGAGCCAAGGCTGAATCCAGCTTAAAAACATCTTTGGAGGACTTAGAAAAAGTCAAGGCAAACTTTGATGCTGAAAGGTCTGCCTTTGAGACTGAGAAGGCTGCCTTACTAAAACGTGCAGAAGACGCCGAAATCCAACTTAAGCTGGTGACTGTAGAGTTGGCCGGCTTAAAACATCATGTCTCTCAAATGACTGCCGCCATCTTTAGTAAGTAAATTTTTTAATTAATTGAAATAACTCGCCCGGTGACTTGAGAAATATGATGCTAATTCGCCTGGCGACTCTTGCTTTGAATGCATAATAGGTGCCAGAAGTGCCAGCCTTGGGCAAAATGTGGTGACGAAGCTGAAAGCCATCTACTCCTTAATAGAGAAGTTATATGCTGGAGGCCTTCATACTCTTGTAGCTGTATCCAATGGCAAGAAGCCGCCGCCACTCATAAAAGATGTGTTGGATCAATTATCCACAATGCCGAAGCAAGTTGAAGAGTTGACACTGTCAGCCACCCGTGTAGGGGCAATTACCGCGCTAAGCCGAGCGAAAGCTTATCAATCTGAGCTGGATCCAAAAGAAATGGCTGTCGGGTGTCCGGAGTATAACGATGACGACTCTGTCTTCAGCGAAACAGATTTTGCTAGATGTGTGAAGGAGATGCGGCCTCTGGCGTGTCACCTTGCACAAGAGCTAGATCTGAAGATGTACCAACCGACTTATGACAGCAACAATACTCGCATCAAGGCGCCTTCCTTCGACATTGTTGACTTGACTCCTCAAAGGTGTAAGCATATTTTTGCCTCTGACATTGATCCTTCTCTTGTCATGAATGATGAAGCAATCTTCGAGGCCTTAACTGGTATCGACTGGACGTCGGACAATCTTCAGATCGAAAACGACGAAGAGCCGGCTCAGGATGAACCTGGAACTTCTACAATAGGGCAGCAACTAGGTGATAATCCAAAAGCCACTAACCCGGATGGCACAGAGGCTAGCTCAAAGGAGTGATATAACTCTTGAAAAAATTGTTTGAATTACTTTTGGGCTCAACTGTATCCTTGTAATAGCCTTAGCTTCAAATAGTTGGTTGCCTTGTCATGCCTTCATGCATGCTATTTAACTGATGATCAAACATCTGTATGATCAAGCTTCGTTATATGCCTGATCAAATTATATATGCAGCTTTGCCATGCATCAGCTTTGAATTCAGGCGCTTTCTTGATATTTTGACATATAATCTGGCGGCTCATGGCCTCAAATATGCTTAATGCTGATCAATGTTAACCCAGACCTTCTTTGATCCAGGGACTTATAGCCTGCATATGAATATGTGTAAAAACATAAAATTCATGTAAAGATAGAAATAGAGAATATAAACAAGTATGTCTCAATGTTGATAAGTCGGCTTTTAAGGCGCGACGAAAAAAGACTGGCCTCTTAAGGCTCAAATCTTGCTTTCATGAAGCATGGCTTTATAGCCTTTCTTCCCGTGAGCTGGCTCTCGCGTGACATAATCCGCCATTTTAACCTTAACTAGTTCAGGGTCATATAGATTGACTGTTAAGAGTACGGTGGGTCACATAGTTGAGTAGCAACAAGCAGACGGGTGAGTTTATCCTTGCTTTCTGTAAGCCGGCTCTCATGTGACATAAGTCGATGTTTTAACCTTGACTAGTTCAGGGTCATAAAAGATTGACTATCAAGAGTACGGCGGGTCACCTGTTGGAGTAGTAGCATCAAGCATACATGCAGGTTTAACCCATAATATGGCGTTTATTTGCCGGTCAAGAGGGTAAGAAAGCTAAACTCGGTGAGTTGGAAGCCCCCAAGTGACCTTATGATCAATTAATAAAGACTCATGCACAGAAAATATGAGATGAAATGATAGAGGCCCCGAATTTTGGGGATGCCGGCTTTATTATGTTGATCATAAAAAGATATATACATTGACAAATTTATGTACAATAAAGAGAGCCAGTGGCTCAAGTGTAGTAAGGCCGACGATGAGCAATGTTCCAAGGCCTGTTGGCCTCCTCCTCAGAGATATGTGACTTATTGTGCTCACGTATGTTGATAAGATAATAAGACCCAGTGTTGAGGTTCTTGCTGACCACAAAAGGTCCTTCCCAAGGGAGAGATAGCTTATGCATGCCTGTCTGATCTTGAATCAAACGGAGCACTAAGTCGCCCTCTTGAAACGTCCGGCTTCGAACTCTGCAGCTATGATAGCGACGCAGATCTTGTTGGTAAATCGCCAATCGTGCTGCTGCGAGATCTCATTCTTCATCCAAGGCATCAAGAGCGTTCTGACGCGCCGTCTCATTATCTGCTTCCACATAAGCCACCACCCTGGGCGAGTCATGACGAATATCACTTGGGAGAACCGCCTCAGCACCATAAACCATGAAGAAGGGCGTATAGCCTGTTGATCTGTTGGGAGTGGTCCTGATACTCCAAAGAACTGCAGGAAGCTCTTCAACCCAAGAACCCAGGGTTCATTCCAAAGGAACCATAAGCCGGGGCTTGATCCCTCGTAATATTTCCTGGTTAGCACCCTCTGCCTGACCATTGGATTGTGGATGAGCCACCGAGGATACATCAAGATGGATGTGTTCTCTTTGACAGAACTCTTTCATAGCACCTTTGGATAGATTTGTCCCATTATCAGTAATGATACTGTGAGGATAACCAAAGCGGAAGATCAGCTTTTTGACAATCTGAACTGCAGTCGCTGCTTCACAATTACTAACTGGCTCTGCTTTGACCCACGTGGTAAACTTATCAACTGCCACCAAAAGGTGGGTTTTCTTATCCTTAGAACGCTTGAACGGCCCAACCATATCAAGCCCCCAGACTGCGAACGGCCAAGTTATTGGTATCATCCACAATTCCTGAACTGAAACATGAGCTTGCCTTGCAAATTTCTGACACCCATCGCACTTGCTAATGATGTCCTCTACATCAGCGTGAGCCGTCAACCAGAAAAACCCATGACGAAAAGCTTTAGCCACCAAAGATCGTGACCCGGCATGATGACCACAATCGCCTGCATGAATTTCTTGTAGGATCTCATGGCTCTCTTCGGGGGAAACACAACGTTGGAACACGCCAGTCACACTACATCTGTGTATCTCGCCATTGACAATAGTCATGGACTTAGACCGCCTTGTAATCGGTCGATCCAAATTTTCATCTTGAGGTAACTCACCTCGTGTCAGATAAGCCAGATAAGGCATCATCCAATCAGGAATAGCCCGAAGAGCCGCCACCAACTGTACCTCCGGGTCAGGAATAGCAAGATCTTCCTCTGAAGGCAATTTAACAGAAGGATTGTGCAGCACATCAAGGAATACATTGGGGGGAACCGGCTTACGCTATGAACCAAGCCGGGACAGTGCATCAGCCGCCTCGTTTTTTCGCTGGTCTATGTGATCCACTTGGTACCCCTTAAAGTGACCAGCAATATTGTCCACTGCCTGATGATAAGCCGCCATAAGCGAGTCTTTAGAATCCCACTTTCCTGAAACTTGTTGTGCTACCAAGTCTGAGTCGCCCAGACACCTAACCTGGCTCAAGTTCATTTCCTTGGCCATTCGGAGTCCATGGATCAAAGCTTCATACTCAGCTGCATTGTTAGTACAAGGGAACATGAGCCTTAAAACATAACAAAATTTATCACCTCATGGAGATTCCAAAATAACTCTAGCCCCCTTCCAACTGCCTGGACCCATCAAAGTGTATAGTCCAATATGTATTGTCAGGCTTCTCCTTAGGTGTTTGCAGCTCCGTCCAGTCATTTATAAAATCCACCAAAGCTTGAGACTTGATGGCTGTTCTGGGCACATACTTCAGATGGTGTGGTCCAAGTTCAATTGCCCACTTAGCAACCCGGCCTGTAGCCTCTATGTTTTGAATGATATCACCAAGTGGAGCAGAACTAACCACCGTAATTGGATGTCCAAGGAAATAATGCTTAAGCTTTCAGCTGGCCATGAACACCCCAAACACCAGCTTCTGCCAATGTGGGTATCGTTGTTTGGACTCCGTGAGAACTTCACTGACATAATAAGCCGGCCGCTGCACTGGATACTCTTTACCCGCCTCCTTGCGCTCCACGACAACGGCAACACTGATGGCCTTATTATTAGCCGCCATGTACATGAGAAAGGCTCTTTGTCTATGGGAGCAGCCAAGATGGGCGGCTCAACCAATTGTTTCTTAAGAGCCTCAAACGCTTCATTAGCAGCATCGCTCCAGACGAAATGACCAGTCTTCTCCATCATTTGATACAAGGGAATTGCCTTCTATCCAAGGCGGTTTATGAACCGGCTCGAGGCTGCAATACGACCCGCCAAGCGCTGAACATCGTTGATACATGTCGGTTTAGAAAGAGAGGTAATAGCCTCAATCTTCTCCGGGTTAGCTTTGATGCCCCGTTCTGAGACCAGAAAACCTAGCAATTTTCCTGCTGGTACCCCAAAAACACACTTGGTCGGGTTAAGCATCATCTTGTACACCCGGAGATTGTCAAATGTCTTCTTTAGATCATCAAGCAAGGTTTCCTTCTTCCTGGACTTAACCACAATGTCATCCACATAGGCATGAACATTACATCCAATTTGCTTATGAAAACAATTCTGAATACAACGCTGATAAGTCGCCTGGGCACTCTTGAGCCCAAAAGGCATAGACACATAACAGAAAGCTCCAAAGGGGGTGATGAAAGCTATTTTTTCCTGATCTTCCACTGCCATCTTGATCTGATGGTAACCAGAATAAGCGTCCAAAAAGCACAAACTCTCACAACCCGCCGTGGCATCCACAATCTGGTCAATATGGGGAAGAGCAAAAGGATCAGTCGGACAAGCGTTGTTAAGATCTATGTAATCCACACACATATGCCAAGTGCCATTTTTCTTGAGCACAAGGACCGGGTTAGCCAACCACTGAGGCTGGAACACCTCAATTATGAACCCGGCAGCTAGGAGCCGGGCCACCTCTTCTCCAATAGCCTTATGCCTCTCCTCATTAAAACGACGAAGGAATTGGCGAACAGGTTTCATCTTAGGATCAATATTAAGTCAGTGCTCAGCGAACTCTCTTGGTACACCTGGCATGTTAGAAGGCTTCCATGCAAAGATGTCCCGATTCTCACGGATGAATTCAATGAGCGCGCTTTCCTATTTGAGTTCCATCCCCGTCCCAATGGTGAACTGTTGAGAAGAATCACCGGGGACAAAATCAACTTGTTGTGTATCCTTTGCCGACTTAAACTTAAGTGGCGGGCCTGTCTCCGTGGTGGGCTTCTTCAGAGGGGTCATATCAACCAGG
Organism: Thinopyrum elongatum; assembly: GCA_011799875.1. NCBI lineage: Eukaryota > Viridiplantae > Streptophyta > Magnoliopsida > Poales > Poaceae > Thinopyrum > Thinopyrum elongatum. The sequence continues at coordinate 472,183,030 of CM022301.1, forward strand.
TCAACATTATCTTTGTAATACTTAAGATCCTCCATGGCACAAGCCGACTTTGCATAAGCCGCATCTCCTTCCTCGCACTCCAGGGCGAGTTTGCGATTCCCGTGAACTGTGATTGTCCCCTCAGGCCCTGGCATCTTGAGCTGCAGATACACATAACAAGGGCGAGCCATGAATTTAGCATAAGCCGGTCGTCCAAATAGGGCAGGATATGGACTCTTGATCTTGACCACCTCAAACCATAGTGTTTCTGCTCTATAATTGTACTCATCACCAAAAGCCACTTCCAGCGATATCTTCCCAACAAGGTAAGCTGACTTGCCAGGCACCACTCCATGAAATACTGTGGAGGATGGCTTGAGATCCTTGTCGGTCAGGCTCATCCGACGGAAAGTATCATAGTACAATATATTGATGTTGCTGCCACCATCCATAAGCACCTTTGTAAATTTATAACCACCCACCTGGGGGCAACCACAAGGGCTAGGTGACCCGGATCATCAACTCGGGGTGGGTGATCCGCCCGGCTCCATGTGATTTCCTGCTCTGACCATCTTAAATACTGAGGCACTGCCGGCTCAATCATGTTAACTTCTTGCTTACGGACCTTCCGGTCACGTTTGCAGGTGTTCGTAGTGAAGACATGATACTGGCCACCATTAAGCTACTTTGGATGACTCTGATATCCTGTCTGATTATTCTGCTGTTGGTTACCCTGACCAGACTATTGATTATGACCACCATGGTTGCCCTGACCCTGATAGCCAGAATTTGAGCCGCCACCACCAAAGCCAGAACCCTGAAAACCAGATCCTGACCCGCCGGGCGGCCCATTATTATTACCATGATTCTGTTGAAGGTTCTGATTCCTAAACTCCCGCATGATGTAACAATCCTTACAAGCATGAGTAGACGTCTTGTTGGGATAACTGTGTTTTAGGCAGGGGTCATTGAGCATTGCCTCAAGATTGAAAGGCTTTCCTCCACTGAAAGGCGGCTTGCCATTACCATTGCGACGCTGGTTTTTAAACCCGACGTTGGTGTTAGCTACAAAATCTAACCCGCCATCAGAGTACTTGTGCTTCCCCCCATTGCCTTGGTTATTCTGATTGCCATGCTGAGCCGAGGCGTGCTGCTGCTAGCCCTTGCTGCCGCTGTTTTTCTTGCCTTTACCAGTTTTATCATCATCAGAGCTTAGATCCTTGGTAGTATCAGAGTCGCCATACCTGGTAAGGACATCCATAAGCTTGTCCATATCTGTGCACTTACGCTTGAGCCGCCCTAGCTTCTGCTTAAGCGGGTCAAAGTGACAGTTTTTCTCCAAGAGCAGCACAGCCTGAGCCGCCCCCAATACTTTCTGAAGAATGAATGATGGTCGCAACCCGGCGAGCCCAATGATGAGCCGACTCATCCTCTCGTTGCACACAGTGATCCAAATCAACAATTGTCATTGGCTGCTTACAAGTTCCCTGAAAGTTTTTGATAAAGTTGTCCTTCGACTCCACCCAGGTATTGATAGAATTAGGGGGGCAAGTTCTTTAACCATGTTCGAGCCGGCCCTTCCAACATCATAGTGAAATATTTGGCACAGACTGCATCGTTGGCATCCAACATCTCCAATTCTCCATGGCCAGCTCATAACTCTCAATCCAAGCCTCTGGAGGGAGATCCTTCGTGTAATTGGGCACCTTGCGAGGGCCCTTAAAATCTTTGGGCAGGCGCTCGTTACACAAAGGCGGCACTAAACACGACACTCCAATGGTCCTGGAATTTGACCCGGCTCCCACCGAGGCTGAAGGGGTCACCGGAGGCTGCTGACAAGCCCCCTGGTTAGCTGCTTCCGCCTCTCGGCAGGCTCTGACCCCATCCACAATGGCCTGAGCATTAGTGCACGTATTAAGGGGCAGGTTATCACGGGGCGGGTTACGGCGTTGCTCACTGCTGGAGACCGTGGGCGACTCAACATGCCGGCTGTAAATACGGCTCGAGAGAGTGAGTTGAGTGCACACGATCACGACTGTATGAATAGGTAGCCTGTTGCGCAATGGCTGTTTGCAGGAGCTCCACCGCATTCCGGGTCTCCACTGCGGCTGGTGACTTGCCACTGATAGGGATTGCTGCAAGCCGGGTTGCCGCCACTAGCATGTTGTCCACCGGGTTGGAAAAATGCCCAAGCAGTGGCAGAAAACACTGTGGCAGCGTCTGAATAGGGGGCGGGTTGGTCCTTGGCTCTTCTCTCCATGTCGGCTCAGGCTGATAGGGTCGAGCCGTCGCTCGGCTTCCTGGCGCATCCGGGTTTGACTGGGGGATAACCCGTGTTTCCGGTGTGCTCGGCCCTGCTCCAGGTGTGTCAAACAATCGCGTTGGGTCATACACCAATGGTAAACGACTCTGGTGCCTTCTCCGAAACACTGCATTAGATGCATCCTGGTCCAGATTTAGACGCCAAGCCTCTGCCTTCAGGTAATTTGCCTCTGCATCAACCTAAGCTTTTAGCGCAGCCGTCTGGATGTTCTCAGCATTGATATCCTCCTGAGCCTTGGTCATCTGCTCACGAGTATTCACAATATCTGCATTGCGCTCCACTTGATTTGCAGCACTGACTTCCATTGCCATGAAGATTGTTAACTCATTCATCAAATCTGATAAAACTTGAGCTGGTGGCCTGACTGAGCCGGACCCTGAGGGGTCAAAAGCTGTTGTTGCTCCAGCCGTCGTGTTGGTGAGAGCCGGGGCCGTGCCTGCCATGAAGATGGCGGCTCGGCACGGCGCCTCATAGGGGTCCGGAATACTGTCACCATCGGAACAGCCCTCAAGCCCGCCGTCTTGAAGCTGATAGATTGACTCCGTCTCTCCGGTCGAGGACTCATCACCTGAGTAGATGAGAGTCTCTCCTCCAGATGCGGAATTTTTTGCAAGTTCCACACCTTGCATGAAGCCCATGAAAACGTGCTTCCGCCCGGCTTGGACCCGAGTGGGTTGCGCGCGCCGAGCCGGCTCGATGATGTCGATGCAGACGTCTGACTCAGGTTCAGATCCACCGATCTTGCCGATGAAGATGTGGATTCCGCTGAAGGGGACCCGGTACTCGATTGAGTCGGCCTCGGGGCGCCAGCCAGCGTCGTCGATGTAGAGCTTGCCACGGCGGCTCTTGGTCATCCTGCCAACGGCGTATCCCTCGATCCCAGGGAAAGAGCCCTTCAAGAACTCGAAAACACCGTGCGCTGGTCCCACGGTGGAGCCAACTATCATGGTTTTATCATGGCAGATTCCCTAGTGAAAGGACTTAGGTGCGAGGCCATCGCTACGGTGATTAACTTGTCGGAGTTGAGAGGGACAAGAGACATGAGTTACCCAGGTTCGGCCCCTCATGGTTGAGGTAAAAGCCTACTCCTGCTCTTGTTGCTTATTGTGTGAATATTGATTACAAGGGAGCGGATTTGCTTGACCTAGCTCTCGATTGATTGTAACTTGCCCTATTCTATGCCGGGGACTCGCCTTTATATACAGGTCGAGGCCGTCGGCTTACAAGAGTCCGGGTCATGTCACAGCACGTGACTGATCCTAACTCTAACTCGCCTTGCCTTCTATGACAAGTCTCCATAGGGCGACTTACACCTTTAGGTCCACGCGCCGTCTTCTGGCCTGGGGCCTTAAGCCGGCCCATCTCGTAAGCCGCCCCTCCAGCCCTGCGTCTTGATCACTTGGGCATGTCTGAGGCCTGGCTTAGTGAGTCTTCAGCGGCCTAACCCGGCCCTTTCAGGGCAAGTTATATCCCCAACAACTATCGTCCTACTAACACTCAGCAGATCATGATTACCTTAAGCTTGTGACCCCGTAGGTTCGGTAAACCATAGACATGAACGAAACCCGTTCGTTCAATGATCGACAGCGGAACCATGGACATCCATATTGGTCCCTATGATTACATGAATGATATTCAATTGAACCTTTAGTTATCATGTGATGTTTCCTTTGCTTCACGATACTTTACAAAACCCGGTGTGCATCAGTATCCTCCTGAGTCATCACCATGCTCACTATATCGTTGCTCCCGTTACCGGTTTTGATCTTCTTTTCTCGTTGACGTGTTCTAGCATCCCCGTGACGTTGTCACCCGTGTGTTGGCCAGACGATGATGGATGCCATCACACCGAGAAGCCATAAGAATATCTCTCCATCTTCGGAGGAGCAATTCCACTCTCGAGCTGTCCGGTCACTTGTCAAACTTTCCGGTGAGCCTGAAAGTTGTCGTTATGATCACCTTGTTACAGATGATGTTTGAGCAACTCCCAAGCTCATTGTCTGGTAGGAAGTGACTGACACACTCTCATGGTCTGAGGAACTAAAACACATGCTAACACTCTGTGTTATATTAGATGATTTCAGACGATATGGTCACATAGTATAACAGACAAGTACTGGGTTGATTCAATATGATCGTTCTTCTAACGTCATACCCTCAATGTTATTTTAGGACTATCATTACACTTAACGATATCCTAATATCCGGAAAACATGACCACCAACAACACTTGAGCCAGTCTTAGAGGCAAGACCGGGAACCTATTGTTTTACCGTTTATCATTTCACACGTGCATATGAGTTTTCCACTGAATTGCATATTCCAGGATCATAGCAGTTATAGCATAAAATATAAACTCTTAATTATGAATAATGAAAATATAATAATACAATATTATTGCCTCTAGGGCATATTTCCAATAGTCTCCCACTTGCACTAGAGTCAATAATCTAGCTACATGGTTTTACAAACACCTATGGGTAATCTAGTGTTGCTCATCCTTTGCTTGTGGTAGAGCCTTTGTCATTTGTTTTGACATATTCAAAACTCAGTAATATTTGTGTCAGTCTTGTCTTTTTTTCAGGATCTCAATCCATCTTACTTTGAGTTATAACATTTTATTCAAAATAAAATATCTTTAGACTCATTGCACTTAGAATCATATTTAGGATTCACCCATTCATATCAAGATTCTTCTTAACTGGCCATATTGATAATATAATGCTTATGGGTTTATTACAACTTTTGTAATATCCAATTATATTAAGACATTTCTTGATTATCGGATCTACCCATTCATATCAAGACTCTTCTTGATTGTCCATATTCATAATATTTATGGGTTTCTCACAACCTTTTGTAATATCCAATTTTATCAAGACATTTCTTGATTATTGGATCTTACCCATTTAACTCAAGACTCTACTTGATTGGCCATATTCATAATATAATGTAAATGAGTTTCTTACAACTTTTGTAACATCCAATTATATCAAGATATTTCTTGATTCAGACAACATTGAAACATCTAATGTTTTCAAAATGCAAATTATCATTATAGAATCAACACATGGTTCATAAAATAATTTTATCATAGCCCTAATTATATCAATCATGAAGTTGACATTCATATATTCTAAATAATAAACTTTTAACTTCATATACTCAAAAAAATACATTTATTCTTTTGAGATCCTTGATATATGTTACTAACATTTAGTAAAACTCTTGGCCCTTTCATATATATTATAACTATCAAGAAAAAATTCTTTCATCTACTCATGCTTATTAATTGATTCTCATAAGCATCTAGTTATATGACACTGAGAGAAACAATTTCTCTATTTTAAACATTTTAAACCTTTGTGAAAATCTATATAAACCTTTTAGCTCAATCAGACATATTGATCTTTCTTCATAGATTCTTTTATGCCCAATATTTTGCCTTGTTATTTGATGAAAACATGTTCCAATACCATTTTATTTTGTGCTAAGAAGCTATATTATTTCCATTCCATAATATGTCATAAACATATGAGATCAGAAATACTATATAGCTCCCACTGAGTTATATGTATACACAAAGTTCCTTTGATAAGATCAAAATCTCAATATCAGCTCACTTGTTATAATCTTCAAAAAACTCATTTGAAGTTTGTACTTTTATCCGGTGTCCTGAGGATTTTAAAACTTTTCTGGTTGTATCACTCATACATCCTTTCCTTTTAGGAAACTTAGTTTTAATATCCCCTTTCTTCAAAACACTTTGAAGTATCAACCAAGTTCCAAACTTGTTTATGATAATTATAAAAAAGTTCTATACTTAATTGTATATTTATTCCGGTGTGCATGGCTATGAGCCATTCCTTTGAGCCGGGCGCTGCCATTGCTTCCTTGTAGTGCGCTAGTTCATCTTATTTCAAAGATGAATATCTCATCGTAAAATTTCAAAACTTCAACAATATTCCTGATTGTGTAAACCTGTTACAAGCTTTAGAATTTCTACATCCAATGTAGTAACTTACGGTTTATTTTGCAGACAATCTATCGGAACAATTTCCGGTTTGTTAATTCTGCTTATTACCGTCAGGGATTTAATAATCCTTTCTAAGCTTTAATATCCTCCCACTTATTTCTTTGACAAGAAAAAAAATGTCCATCTGTGTCAAACATTTTGCCTTTTGAACATTTCAATGGAAGGAACCCAAATCATATTCTTTGAGATATCCTACAACTTTTATCTGGTTTATAATTTCCATAACTCTTATGGTTTCATTCACCAGATTAATATGCGGTGCTCTGTTTAGTGTATATCTTGCCATTTCAATTTATACCCCAAAGTGTAAAAGCAGATCAGTAATAAATAATTCCATAATTATTCGAGTGTTTTTGCTAAACTTGTGACTCAGATAATTTTCTTCGATCTTGAAGAATCACTTTATCTTTTGTCATAATGATCCTTATCTTCATTTCAAAATATTTGAACTCTTCAAATACATTCTGAAGTCCTTTTGAACTATTCAAATATTTTAGATTTTATTTATAAGTAAATCATATTTACCTAATCTTTAATGAAGCATTATTATCCATCGCGCCCTGGCTCGTTCATCGGACTTCATACATCACTATGTATTCTTTTATTTTATTTCTCAGTCAAGAGAATTCAACACTTCATCTATATGAAGATTATTTCCTGATATAGCCAAGCAGTGATATATTTAAGTGGATCTCATTTGTCTTCTCAAGACATTTAGCATTAATGTTAAAATTTCAAATCAAGATTCAATGAATAAACCATCAAAAATCTCAGGTAAATCCAAACATATTCTTATAACCACTTTAACAACAATTGTTCAAAACATTATAAGAACATCCGTTACATAATCCAAAATATAATGTCTTATATAACTCCGGAACGCAATAACTATTATTCGATCCTAAGATAAATGTTGAAGATAAACTAAAGCCTTGATTCCATCGGTCCTGAGTAGCGATCCCATCACCATCCTTGACTAGCATCACGTCTTTATTTCTTCTCAACTTGTGAGCTTTCTGCAGCCCCTGCATCAGATTGCAAACAAGAGTAATCGATAAGTATCAAATACTTGTGACTTACAGAAACAAGAGTAATAACATTAACTTTGTATAACTTTTATACCTTTACCGAAAGAACCATTCTTCTTATCTGCCAGATATTTCTTGCAGTTCTGCTTCCAGTCACCCTTCTGTTTGCAGTAGAAACATTCAGTCTCCTTAGAGGCTCCGCGCTTGTTCTTCTTCTGAGAGACGGTCTTACCGACACCAGTAGATTTCTTATTGGACTTACCCCTCTTTTTGAAACTGGTAGTCTTGTTGACCATCAATACTTCTTTGTTCTTCTGCATTCCAGCTTCCGCTATTTTGAGCATAGCAAACAACTCATTTGCACTTTTATCCCTCCCATTCATGTTGTAATTCATGATAAAACCATCGTAAGATTGGGGAGTGAAGCAAGCACAATATCTGTATCGAGTGTTGGCAAAATTCCAAATTCCAGTCAAGCAAGTCTATCAACATAGCCAACTAGCTTCACTATATGCTCACTCATTGAGGAACCCTCTTTCATCTTGCATTCGATGAGGGCCTTGGTTAATTTGAACCATTCGGTCCTTGCCTGTTTCTTGTACAGAACTTCTAGTGACCCAATTATAAATTGAGTGGTAGATCGTTCAAAACGTTTCTGTACTTCAGGATCCATGCAAGTTAACATGAGACACTGGACTGCCTCATAGTCATCACTACGAGCAGTATAAGCAGCAACTTCTTCTGGCGCTGCATCCTTTGAGAGAGCATCACCTAGGGGTTGATCCAACACGTACTCCTTCTTAGCACTCCTGAGAACAAATCTCAGGTTGCGGAGCCAATCTGCATAGTGTCCACCATTTGCAGCCAACTTTTCTTTCTCAAGCATAGGGGCTAAGTTGAACATATTGCGAGCCATTTAATCTACACTAATAAACACAAGTAATTTTAGACATAATTCATAATTAATTTTTGCATTAGTCAATAAAAAAATTAATGTTAAAGTGCACTCCCACTCAAATTAATATCTCTCATAATTAATAGTGAGTGATTCAAGATCCAAGTCTAGTTCTCAGCCATTGATGTGGACATCACCGATGACGAGAATTTTGACTGGTGGGCAAAATTTTGCCGATCATATCTCCATATGACTCTTGTTCATCTTTCGATGCTTTGTGCTCCGAGCCCAGAACGATTCTGCTAGAACTTCAACACAACCGAGTGCTATCTGCATACATGGTCTGACCATCCCCGTCTTACACCTCACATCCCATTTGTACTCATGTGGAAATGATGCACTCCGAAACGCTGCGTGTTATAGAAGGTTGCAACACTGGGAAGAGCACCTTTTAACTTGATATTTACTGTGAGAGATCACCCTAATAATTGACTACTATGCAATCAAAGGGTGCAAACAACAAAGGGATAAACATCTCAGGAAATTCATAAAATCATGACATGGTATAGCCCTAGGCGCCGGGAGTTCTCCATGATCGTCTTCAATCTTCAGTTGAAACAACATGACGGCCAATATTTCATTGTCGTGGCAAACATTGTGGTGGCGGCAATCTCAGAAAACGTTGCCGTGGCGACCATTTTAGAAAATGTTGTCGTGGCACCAAAATCTGAAATTCCGCCGTGGCACAAAATTATAGCTCCTCGTCCCGCGCCTTGGTACACCTTCTCCTTGTCGGGGGCCTCCGTGTATGTCTTGCCACCGTCACCTATAATATATCTCTACTATATTTACATTAAGGTGGCAATCTTATGGCTCCAGCCATCATGTCATGACGCGTAGGCCACTTAACATTACATCATATAACCATCTCATACATAAACTCATTATCATGATGAAGGCTATACAACATCATATGCAAACCCTGCAAAACCAAATTAGACGTCCTCTAATCGGTTTGGCAAATTTTAATTACGTGGCTTCTAGGGTTTACGGATAAACCTAGCTACCTAAGTGCACACCATAAGATGATAATCCTTGTTGCTAGATTAACTTTCGGTGTGTGTGGAAGAAGAGACTTAATTAAAAATCTCGTTCCCCCACACTAAACTTTGTTTAATACGCGTGACCCCCTAGAAGAGCATCCATCTTCCTCGGCCTCTTGCATACACGACGGTTCACTATTCTTGACTATGGTGAAGCCCAAGGAACTCTTAGCAGGTCGTCGACAGCCAGAGCCGAGCGATTGTCAGAACCATGTAGAAAGCGACACCATGCCATCAATGAACTGAACCGAAGCAACACTCGAGGGAAGGATAGCAAGAACATCACCCTCACATCCACATGTGATCTAGATCGCAACCTGCATCTACTCATAGAACCGCTCATGATGCCACTATTGGGAAACATAGTAGAAAACAAAAAAAATCGCCCTACGATCACCCAGGAACAATATGAAGATGCATAACGCGTTGTGATCAACGATTGTTACCGACTCTGGGAGTGCAACGAAAGTAGACGAGTCGGTGTAGATCATACTTAAAGTCCCTCGAACGTCGATGACGATCCCGCCGACAAACGATCCCTCAAACGGAAGACCGAAAGCACGACCTCTCTACTTGGTTGCAAGTGTACGGTCTTCATGATCCGGCAGCGCTTCGCCGTCCAGAGCTAATCGTCACCGAAGAGTTAGAGAGAGGAGATTAGAACCACACGGGGCTTCTAATTATGAGGATTAGAGGTGGCTAGGGCTCGCTCTAATTAGTTAACTAGGACCAACCAGAACATGCACTAGATCAACTAGAGGAGGCTCCAAAACTTGTGTATCCATAGGGTGGAAATCCTCTAGTATATATAGGTTAGAGGGGAGAGAGGGGGCAGCCACCAAGGGGAGAAAGTCCCCCTTGGGGTGCCGGCCTAGGGAGAGGGATTAGGACTCCCCCCCTAGTCCAATTCGGCCCCCCACAAGGAATGGGGACGCTTTCCTACTTGGGCCCTTGTGGCCCAAGTTGCCTTCCACCTCTTGGCCTTTTAAGGCCCATTGATATTTAAATTAAATATAAAATGTTATAAACATTTTAATAGAATTATATATATAATTTAACATCCCCGGAAACATTTTCCACCTATATATAATTAATCGGTAATACCTGGTATTACCCGATATTCACTGAAACCCTTCCGGTGACCCCGAAACGCGTCCGGAACCTCTCAGAACTATTTCGGATATTAATGAAACAATTCCACAAATATATTATCATCACTCCCGTCCTACTAACACTTAGCAGATCATGATTACCTTAAGCTTGTGACCCCGTAGGTTCGGTAAACCATAGACATGAATGAAACCCCTTCGTTCGATGACCAATAGCGGAATCGTGGACATACATATCGGTCCCTATGATTACACGAATGATATTCGAGTGAACCTTTGGTTATCATGTGATGTTCCCATTGCTTCGTGATACTTTACAAAACCCGATGTGCATCGGTATCCTCCTAAGTCATCACCATGCTCACTATACCGTTGCTCCCGTTACCGGTTTTGTTCTTCTTTTCTCGTTGACGTGTTCCGGCATCCCCGTGATGTTGTCACCATGTCTGGACAGACGATGATGGATGCTGTCACACCGAGAAGGCCCTAAGAATATCTCTCCATCGTCGAAGGAGCAAATCCCACTCTCGAGCTGTCTAGTCACTTGTCAAACTTTCCGGTGAGCCTGAAAGTTGTCGTTATGATCACCTTGTTACAGATGACGTTTGAGCAACTCCCAAGCTCACCGTCTGGTAGGGAGTGACCGACACACTCTCATGGTCTGAGGAACTAAAACACATGCTAACACTCTGTGTTATAACAGATGATTTCAGACAATATGGTCACATAGTATAACAGACAAGTATTGGGTCGATTCAATATGATCGTTCTTCTAACGTCATACCCTCAATGTTATTTTAGGACTATCATTACACTTAACGATATCCTAAGATTCGGAAAACGTGATCACCAACAACACTTGAGCCAGTCTTAGAGGCGAGACCGGAACCTATTGTTTTACCATTTATCATTTCACACGTGCATATGAGTTTTCCACTGAATCGCATAATCCAGGATCATAACAGTTATAGCATGAAATATAAACTCTTACTTATGAATAACAAAAATATAATAATACAATATTATTGCCTCTAGGTCATATTTCCAACACGTCCACCGCCTTGTTGCTCCCGGCACGGCGTGGTCAATGTGGTCAACGAATGACAGCCATCGAAAGAGGACTGTACGCGGTGAGGCTGGCAGTTGGGCCCACTAATACGTCTCCAACGTATCTATAATTTTTTATTGTTCCATGCTATTATATTGTCTGTTTTGGATGTTTTATATGCATTAATATGCTATTTTATATTATTTTTGGGACTAACCTATTAACCTATAGCCCAGTGCCAGTTTATGTTTTTTCCTTGTTTTTGAGTTTTACAGAAAAGGAATATCAAACTGAGTCCAAACGGAATAAAACTTTACGATGATTTTTCTTGGACCAGAAGATATCCATGGAGCTTGGAGAGTAGGTCAGCAGATACCCGAGGAGGCCACAAACCTGCTAGGCGCACCCAGGGGCGCGCCCTGAGGGCTTGTGGGCCCCTCGGGAGTCCTCCAACCCTAATCTTTGCACTATAAATTCCCAAATATTCCCAAACCACCAGAAGCGTCCACCAAAATACTTTTTTGCCGCCGCAAGCCTCTGTTCCCATGAGATCCCATCTTGGGGCCTTTTCCGGCGATCTGCCGGAGGGGGATTCGATCACGGAGGGCCTCTACATCAACCTTGCTACCCTTCTGATGATGCGTGAGTAGTTTACCACAGACCTATGGGTCCATAGCTAGTAGCTAGATGGCTTCTTCTCTCTCTTTGATCTTCAATACCATGTTCTCCTCGATGTTCTTGGAGTTCTATCCGATGTAATATTCCTTTGCCAACTAGATTGGTTTTTCTTGCAATGGGAGAGGTGCTTAGTTTTGGGTTCAATCTTGCGGTGTCCTCACCCAGTGACAGAAGGGGTAGTGAGGCACGTATTGTATTGTTGCCATCGAGGATAAAAAGATGGGGTTTATATCATATTGCTTGAGTTTATCCCTCTACATCATGTCATCTTGCTTAAGGCGTTACTCCGTTCTTATGAACTTAATACTCTAGATGCATGCTGGATAGCGGTCGATGTGTGGAGTAATAGTAGTAGATGCAGAATCATTTCGGTCTACTTGTCACGGAAGTGATGCCGATATTCATGATCATTGCCTTAGATATCGTCATAACTTTGCGCCTTTCTATCAATTGCTCAACAATAATTTGTTCACCCACCATATGCTATCTTCAAGAGAGAAGCCTCCAGTGAAACCTATGGCCCCTGGGTCTATTTTCCATCATATATTTTCATATCTATAAACCAAAAAACCCAAAAATACCTTGCTGCAATTTATTTGTTTTTACTTTGTTTTACGTTTTAGTAATCTTTTATATCTATCTCTATTAGATCTCACTCTTGTTCGAGGCCATGAAGGGATTGACAACACCTTTTTCGCGTTGAGTGCAAGTGTTTGTTAGTTTGTGCAGGTGCATAGATTGGAGACTTGCTTGTGCCTCCTACTGGATTGATACCTTGGTTCTTAACTGAGGGAAATACTAATCTCTACTTTGATGCATCACCCTTTCCTCTTCAAGGGAAAAATCAACGCAAGCTCAAGAAGTAGCAGGAAGAATTTTTGGCGCCGTTGCCGGGGAGGTTCTACATTAAGCCTACCAAGTATCCATCATAAACTCTCATCTCTTGCATTACATTGTTTGCCATTTGCCTCTCGTTTTCCTCTCCCCCACTTCTTAAACATTTTCAGAAAAACACAAAAATATTTGCCTTTTTATCCGCCCTTCTTTCGTTCGATCATTTTTGTTTGCTTGAACTCATCATCATGAGTGACTTCGGTATGGTAGAAACAGATGATGGCCTAACTCCTAAAATTGGACGATCCGGTTATCTGGATGCTAAAACTTTCGTTTTGGGGCAAGGGAACGTTATGGGAAAAGAACATATCCAAGAATTTTTCAATTGTGTCGGCAACTTGCCTTTTAATGATGCCCCTATACTCAAAAGAACTAAGACTTATGCGGAGGCTATTTCAGCACTAGTTCTGAAATTTGAAAATAGATTTATCCAAACTCATCCTACCTTGCAAAGAATGTTTTATGAGCTTCCCGTTATAAAAGATCCCAAAGCTAAAAAGATAGCTAATCGTGTTCTTATGAATGAATTTGATCACATAGTGCGGGAAGCTAGGGAAATTTTTGATTTTTATGATATGAGCCGTGAAAAACCAGTGTGTCGCGGTGGAACACGGTCACCTTGTTGGGGAACGTAGTAATTCAAATAATTTCCTACGATCACGCAAGATCTATCTAGGAGAAGCATAGCAACGAGCGGGAGAGTGTGTCCACGTACCCTCGTAGACCGAAAGCGGAAGCGTTTAGTAACGCGGTTGATGTAGTCGAACGTCTTCGCGATCCAACCGATCCAAGTACCGAACGTACGGCACCTCCGCGATCTGCACACGTTCAGCTCAACCATCTTTTTCCTGTCTGCATGACACGCCTCTGGACGGGTGTCATATAGGGGGAATCTCCCTTCCACATGGCTGCCACGTGCCAAATGACAGCCACTTAATCACTTGGGGGCTCGACACCACACTGATAAGTGACTTGCGTCGCTGTGCGGTGGAGTCTTGGCGGGGAGATTTGCCCTTGGCGGCCCCGGCAAGCCTGCCGGGGAAATCTTGAGGCTTATTCTCGATGGGGCCTTGACCTGACCAGGCTCGCCTGCCCGGTAAGGGAGGTCTTTCCTTAGTGATATCTTGTTCTCTTTGGCTTGTCTTAGTCTTCTTGATCCGCCATTTGATTCCTCAAAGAGCTCTCCATCTGGCTCGGTCTTGACTTGAGTGCTTGGTGCTGCCGGGTCAGAGGTCTGTTGTCCATGCACAAGTCAGGGGAAACATACACCCCTGTTCATGTACCCCGACAGAAGCCCCCAGGCCTGAGCCATACGTGTCGCTAGGCACGTTGGGTTAGGCCCCAAACAGTGCACGGACACGCGTCGAGGAAGTGTTGCGCGTGCAGCGGTTTGTTATAATGACCAGTCAACTCAACGTCCACTCCGCGTAATTACCGCAGGTCGTGGGGTCATGCGACTATAGCAGTTAATGTAAAACGGTAACTTCCTAAGAGAAAGCAGCGAAGAACCACCACCCCCCATGTTCGTTCCCCATAAAAGAGAAAACGCGAGAGGGCACTGCTCATCCGCATCCGTTTCATCTTTCATCATCTTCCTCCTCAAGCCAAGCGACCGCTCCTGTGCCCAAACTTGCCTCCAACACTCCATCCAGTTCTCCTCTCTTTCCATAGCTCTGAAGGATGGGAAAGAAAGCCGCCGCAAAGGGGAAGCGGGCGACCACGGCAAAGGAAGCGGCCGCAGAGGGGAAGAAGAAGAAGGTGGCGGAGTTGGACAGGAAGCGGCGGGAAGATGTGGTCTTCTTCCCATCGAGCTTGGACAGCAACGCCTTGGTCGTAAGGTACGGGTACATGTGGGATAGGGAAGTCCCGAAGGGGCACGGCGCGCCCGCGGTCTTGCCGGAGGGGAAAGAGGATCCGCCCAATTCGTACCGCTTTTTCTGCGTGTATTTCCTCTGCGGCCTTAGCCCCCCCCCCCCTCTCAGATTTCTTCGAGGCGATGATGGTGGTGTATGGATTCCACCTTTTGGATTTTACGCCGAATGCAATGGTGTGCATGGCGATTTTTGCTCATCTGTGCGAGAACTTCGTCAGAGTTGCCCCTAATGTGGATCTGTTCAGGCACTTCTTCGTCCTGCGGGTTGAGAACAAGACTCACCACTCAGGAAATATAAGTTGGATTCCCCGGGGAAAGAGGGATTTTTGGGATTACCTTCCCGGTTAGCAGCGCGGCAGATGGGAAGAATGGAGGGCGGACTGGTGTTGGATTCAGGACATGGATGCTCCAGAGTACTGCCGGGCGCGGACGGAGTGCGTTGTGTGCGGCAGCGATTAAGGGGAGCCAGGCCTTACTGACGACAGGCTTCGCCCAGCGCTGAACAGGATCGCCTGCCTCAAGGCTGCCGGGCTAACCATCAAACAGGTGGGGGCTGACTTCCTCCGATGCCGCATCGCGCCGCTGCAGAAAAGGGCCAGGTTCACCTGGTGGTATGGCGACGCTGCGGATAGGATGCGCCTATACCCAGGCCTTACCAACAACTTGTCGGTTTATGGCCACAACTGGCTGTGTGAACAGTTGTTCGGCAGCCTCGGGCCATTCAAATTGCCGGCAAGAGTTGTCCCGCTGAATATCAATTCTGCCCTGGACCAGATTTTGAAGTGGATGCCTGACTGCAATGCTTATGGAGTTGCGGCTGATTGGCAACTACCTGAGCTCGATGCAGAGATCGAGTGGGTTTCCTGGAAGAAAGGGCTTCCAGGGTGGAGGGCAACATGTTCAAGCGCACCTCCACGGTAGAAGCAGAGTTCATTAGGAGGCGGATTGAGAAGGACAAGGCGCTCCGGGCCGCCGGGAAGGCAAGGCCCAGAGGAGGGGAGGAGGAAGAGGAGGAGGAGGCTGACAACGAAGGCTCTTCCCACGGTAGGAGTGAGGGGCACGCCACGAAGGAGGCTGCTGGGGACGAGCCTGCCAGGGTCGAAGCCCTTTACGTTGCGGCAGCAGAAGCCCAAGAAGGGGATGAGGCTGAGGAAGCGGAGCAGCCCGAAGAGGAGTGGCTTGCAACGGGCCCTCAAACCCCGGAACCAGACTTGGAGCAGCGCCCTCGTAGGCGGGCCAGCCAGGGAGCGGCGGCCCCGGTTCCTGCGCCCGTTGCCAAGAAGGTGAAGAAGATCGCCTCCAAGGGCGACATGCCAGACGTGGCACGCCGCCACTGTTCTCGCCTTTCTGGGGCCAAGACCCCCCTACCACCACCACCACCAAACAGCGAGTGGTCACAGGGGTTGACCCTAGCTCCCAATCAAGCTCGAGCTCCTCACACAGCTCATCCTCGTTGGAGCCCCCGGCCCCTCAAAAGGGCTGGAAGCTGCCGGAAAGCACCGCTCCCCCGACCCTGAAGAGGAGCAGGGTGACCCCACCACCCATGGGGTTCGCGGTGGGCTCCATGCTCATCGATCCAGAGTAAGGAAAACTCTATCTTTCCTTGTCGATGCACCACGCACTTGTTGGTTTGCTGATCCAATCTCGTTTGTTGTCTTTGACAGAGATAAAGAGGAAGCCCTCATCCACCGGGCCAAACAATCCAAGCAAGTGGAGTCGTCGGGGCCTTCGGAGGGCACGGACTTGGCAGGAGGTAGCACGGATGACCCGGTGCCAAGCCCTCGGCCCAGCCCCAGGCACGAAGGCGTGGGACAAGCTCCCTCCACCAAGGGGGGCGTGGGAGAGCGCGTCCCATCTCCTGCCAAGGGAGAAAGGGAGATCGCCCAGGGCGAGGTTCTCCAGAAGGGGCACGCCCTGCCTGTTGTTCAAGCCGAGAAATCCTCGGCAAGGACCCCCACTGAGGAATCGGCCCATATTGACGCCATGGTTATCGAGGAAGGGGGCGGGGGCCATGCCCCGGCAACTGACGTTGCCTGGGGGACCGATGCCCTCCCACGGCAAACATCTTCGGGTAACCCACTCACTCTTTGTCTTTTGTTGCCTGCCCTACTCTGTCTTAAGTTTCTGGCTCACTGATGTATATTATTCCCTCATCATTGCCTGCCGATCTTGCTTGTAGTCCCATTGGCCGAGGAACCAGAGTTGTTGGAAGAGGTAGCCAGTATCGGCAAAAACGTTGCTGAAGAGACCGCCAAGATTGCTGCCGCGGAGGACGAGGAACATACTGCCGAGGATATCCAAGAGGTCCCAAAGGAAGCAGAGAAGATCCCCGGCAGCGTGCCAGGATCGGAGGTAGTGGTTGAGGAGAAAGTTCCCCTTCAAACTATGAGCCCTCCTCCCCAATTTGGCACCTTGGCCACGGCCCTACAGCCATCTTCGAGCAAGCTGGCATTGGTTCTTGCCCAACCTGGGCTCGGAGCCCCCGGCTCATCCGTGGCAGTAAGTGCAGACCTTGATGAAGAGATCTAGCGCATCATGGCGCTGCTGTTCCAGCGAGCTGAAGTGGCTGATGATTTAGCCAGTGCAGCGATGGACTTGTCCTTCCTGGAGTCTGTGGCAACAAGCATCAAGGACATGCAGGACAGATACAGCTTGAAGTGGCAGGCAATCAAGGAGCAGCGCAACTCCGCCAGTCTTATGGATCAAAAACTGAGGGACAAGGGGAGTGAACTGCGCGAGTGGCATGGCAAGCAGTTCCAAATCCTTCTGCGGCAACAGGAGGTGATCACCATGGCGAAAGAGGATGTTGCTGCCCGGGAAGTCCGTTTGGTGGAGCGCGCAGCGCTTCTGAACGCCAAGGAGAAGGACATCTCTTCCCGGGAAGAGAACCTTGAGGCCACCCTCCGTAGCAAGGATGAAGAACTGGAGGCCCTTGTTTAGCAGCGCACTAAGGACCTGGAGGATAGGCACAAAGTGGCTCTTGACACGCTCTCCCTTGACTCTGCTGCCCAGCTGAAGAAGACTGCTGATGATCTTGCCGCTGCAGCCATTACCAAGGCTGATCTCGACCAACGGGTGGCCAAATTGACAGAGGACCTTGTCGGGAGCACCAAAGAAATCGTGGCTCTTAAGGAGGAAGTGCAGAAGGCGGAAATTCTTCTGAAGGAGGTGCAATCGCAACTTTCCACCAAGAGCCAGGACCTTGACACTGCCAATTGTACCATTACCGATATGAAGGCGAGGCTTGGCACCTTGGAGAGCGGAATCGATTCTGTTGGAGCCCTTGAGAAGCAGCTGATTAAGGACTTGGACAACTCGAGGATCCTCCGAAAGGACGCGGAGGACAAACTGTCGAACCAAGTTGGGCAGCGCGACCTCTGGATCAAGAGTTTGGTTGACATTGCCGAGCGCCTCTCTGCCCAGATATCAATGATGGACATGAAGAGTTGGGCCTTCTCAGTTGACAGACATGAGGTTCCAAGCGTCAAGCTATCGCTCTTCTTCGAAGGCTTGGTCAAAGGGCTGAAGACATACGAGGAAGAAAAAGGCGCTTGTTTTGCAAACGAGTCTCGAAAGCTTGCCCGCGATGCCCTCTTCATGGTCTTGAGCAACCTCGCTTATCGCCATCCAGACCTCAACCTTCCCGATGGCTTCAGGAGGTTGGTGGCAGGTACTGCCATTTCTGCTACCGAGGAGAAGGCTGGCCCCTTCGCCGACAAGGTTCTCTGCGTCCCCAGAGTCCCAGAAGACCGCCAAGCACAGCCGTGAATCAGTCTTGTTGCCGCGGCGGCCTATAACAAAACATAATGCATGTCTCGTGTTTAGGCCTTGTACTATTCTTGCCTTTACTTTTGTTGAACTGGCATTAAATTAAGTTTAAGTGCATGCTATCCCTCTTGTGTTTTACCCATGTACTCCCTCCGTTCCCAAATATAAGTCTTTCTAGAGATTCCAACAAGTGACTACATACGAAGCAAAATGAGTGAATCTACACTCTAAAATATGTCTACATACATCCGTATGTTGTAGTCCATTTGAAATGTCTAAAAAGACTTATATTTAGGAATGGAGGGAGTACTTTTTATGGTTAGTTTCTTTCTGTGTGTTTTAGTTGCCCGCCAGTAGCATGCTATCGCGATTTGCTGTGAAGAGCAGGTCCTTAGCATTCAGCTGGCGAGGACATGCCCCGACAGGTTTTTCCTTGGGAGTCTCTGACGCTGCCGCCCACTTCGTTGAGCAGGCTCGAAACGAAGTAGGGGCGCAGACAAATACAGCAAGGTGCCATCACACGAAAGAATTAATCATACAAACGAAACATGGTTATACGAGGGATAAGCAAGTGCAAACTTTGGGGAAAAGGTGAGTGAACATGTTGACTTAGCTTTTGTTCATGCTTCCCTCCTTCCTTATTTGCGGTCGTTCATCGCATCCGCATACCTTGAGAGGATGGCGTCTGCGCATCTGCCTTGGGTCTATGAAATTAACAACGGAAAGCACGCACACGAGGAAAACTTGGCAGCTTATCAGTTGCATGTCCACCCCCGGCATGGGCCGGAGGGGACAACAGAACACTTGCAGGTGATAATGCATGGTGAAAAGGACGGGTCGGTTCCTCTCTCCTCCTACTTACATCGCTTTAACGATATCATAGCCGCGGGCGCAAGGGTCACACTGGCGCGGACGGCCCTGCCGGAGCACGCTTGCCGGGGGGGTCAATCAACGGATTCGCACTTAGCGTTTCACTCAGGATTTTCCCTCAGCGGGGCAAATGCTGGACCGAGTTCCGCGTGGGCTTATCGACGTTGACGATACTACTCCCCTACATGGCTCGATCGTCGACGGGTGAAAGTGGAGGAGGAGGAGACCACATACTATATTTCTTGTATGCTCCAGCGATTCTCTCAGGCATCAGGCACACTTGGCGGGAAACCGCAAGGAGGACGGCGCCGCCACATGCCTTGCTTCTTTTCTCCGGATAAGGGCAGCAAGGTGGCCATGCTACCCGAGCTGTCTAGGGTCGTCGCATCACTGCCACCTTTCGATCCTGCCACCGCCGCGTCTGCGGCGAAGATGTGCGACAGGACCTGGGAAGGGCGGAACGAGCGAGCGACGTCGCCTTCCTTCTCAGAAGCCGTTGGCGGTGTGAGCGTCGACGCTGATGATGGTGAAGCTTGATGCACGGCTCACGACCTCGGGTTCGCGCGAGCGCTTCCCCCTACCTGGCGCGCCAAAGATGTCGCGGTGGAACCCGATCACCTATGGGGCCATCAGCCCCTTGTGGTTCAGCAGGGGGGAGATCATGTTGCACAAAGAGCGAAGGCCGCGTAACAGCACGGCAGTGGTGACGCTGGTGGTTTTTACCCAGGTTTGGGCCGCTGCGAAGCGTAAAACCCTACTCCTGCTTTCAACACGCGGTGCTCGAACCCGGCAAGGTAGCCTCAGGGGGAGCAGCTACACGCGTATGAGTACATGAGGGTCCGAATCCTTTTTTAGGTTGCCATGGCCCTCCTTTTATAGGCTAAGGGGTCACCACAGTGGCAAAACAGTCATTATCTACTGATTAGATAGCCAACAGTGCTATCATCCCTAACTCTGGCAGGTAGGACAAAGTGCATTAAATGCACTGCTAGGTGTCACGCTGAGGATGCAGCCCAGCAAGCCTGCCGCACCACTCAACCATCTTTTTCCTGTCTGCATGACACGCCTTTGGACGGGTGTCATATAGGGGGGATCTCCCTTCCACATGGCTGCCACATGCCAAATGACAGCCACTTAATCACTTGGGGGCTCGACACCACACTGATAAGTGACTTGCGTAGCTGTGCGGTGGAGCGGTGGAGTCTTGGCGGGGAGATTTGCCCTTGGCGGCCCCGGCAAGCCTACCGGGGAAATCTTGAGGCTTATTCTCGGTGGGGCCTCGACCTGACGGGGCTCGCCTGCCCGGTAAGGGAGGTCTTTTCTTAGTGATATCTTGTTCTCTTTGGCTTGTCTTGGTCTTCTTGATCCGCCCTTTGATTCCTCAAAGAGCTCTCCATCTGGCTCGGTCTTGACTTGGCTGCTTGGTGCTGCCGGGTCGGAGGTCTGCTGTCCGTCCACAAGTCAGGGGAAACATACACCCCTGTTCGTGTACCCCGATGCAGTGATAGATGAGATCCTTTACAATAGTGACTATACGTTGAGACATTTGCTTGGAAATAACAAAAAAAATTATGAGAACCTTAAAAATAAAATCCCCGTTTTAGATGTGATCCAACAAGTTTTCAATGATGTTAATCAACAATATTCTTGGATTGTGGCTGGAAATCAAAGGGGATATTTAGATGGGCAACTTGATAATGCCAAAATTTCTATGGATAATGTGTTCCAAGTTATCTTTGCAAAACCTCCTGAAGAGAACACACCTATGGAAAAAAATACCAAAGATGACAATACCTAGATCTATGTTTTATGCCTAGCTAGGGGCGTTAAACAATAGCGCTTGTTGGGAGGCAACCCAATTTTATTTTTATGTTTTTGTTTTTGGTCCTGTTTTTCAATAAATAAGCATTATTACCTCTGTAGTAATTGTGTTTTGGTGTTTTAATTAGTGTTTGAGCCAAGTAAGACCTTTGGGATGATCTATGGTGATAGTTGATTTGATTTTGCTGAAAAACAAAAACTTTTGCGTCCAGTAACAGAATTGTTTAAATTCAATGGAGAATGGAAAAACTCTGAAGTTTTTACACAAGATTTATATACCAATTTTCTATGTTGACCTAATTTTTCAGAAATTTTTGAGTTACATAAGTATGATAACAATTCAGATTACTACATACTGTTTGGTTTTTGACAGATTCTGTTTTCTATGTGTTGTTTGCTTATTTTGATGAATCTATGGGTAGTATCGGGGGGTATGAACCATGGAGAAGTTGGAATAAAGTAGATATAACACCATTATAAATTAAGAATGAGTTCACAACAGTACCTAAAGTGGTGATCTATTTTATTATACTAACGGATCTTATGAGTTTTCTGTTGAGTTTTGTGTTGTGAAGTTTTCAAGTTTTGGGTAAAGATTTGATGGACAACGGAATAAGGAGTGGCAAGAGCCTAAGCTTGGGGGTTCCCAAGGCACCCCAAGGTAATATTCAAGGACAACCAAGCATCTAAGCTTGGGGATGCCCCGGATGGCATCCCCTCTTTTGTCTTCAATCCATCGGTAAATTTACTTGAGGCTATATTTTTATTCACCACATGATATGTGTTTTGCTTGGAGCGTCTTGTATGATATGAGTCTTTGCTTTTTAGTTTGCCACAATCATCCTTACTGTACACACCTTTTGAGAGGGAAATGCATTAATCGTGAATTTATTAGAATACTCTATGTGCTTCACTTATATCTTTTGAGCTAGGCAGTTTTGCTCTAGTGCTTCACTTATATCTTTTTAGAGCACGGCGGTGGCTTTATTTTATAGAAATTGATGAACTCTCATTCTTCACTTATATTATTTTGAGAGTCTTAAACATCATGGTAATTTTCTTAGGTTATAAATTTAGTCCTAATATGATGGGCATCCAAGAGGGATATAATAAAACCTTTCATATAAAGAGTATTGAATAGATGAGAAGTTTGATTCCTTGCATATTGTTTTGAGATATAAAGATGGTGATATTAGAGTCATGCTAGTGAGTAATTGTGGATTGGTAGAAATACTTCTGTTAAAGTTTGTGATTCCCGTAGCATGCACGTATGGTGAACCGTTATGTGATGAAGTCGGAGCATGATTTATTTTTTGATTGTCTTCCTTATGAGTGGCGGTCGGGGATGAGCGATGGTCTTTTCCTACCAATCTATCCCCCTAGGAGCATGCGTGTAGTACTTTGTTTCAATAGCTAATAAACTTTTGCAATAAGTATGTGAGTTCTTTATGACTAATGTTGAGTCCATGGATTATACGCACTCTCACCCTTCCACCATTGCTAGCCTCTCTAGTACCGCGCAACTTTCGCCGGTGCATTAAACCCACCATATACCTTTCCTCAAAACATCCACCATACCTACCTACTATGGCATTTCCATAGCCATTCCGAGATATATTGCCATGCAACTTCCACCGTTCCGTTTATTATGATACGCACCATCATTGTCATATTGCTTTGCATGATCATGTAGTTGGCATAGTATTTGTGGCAAGGCCACCGTTCATATTTTTTATACATGTCACTCTTGATCATAGCACATCCCGGTACACCGCCAGAGGCATTCATATAGAGTCATATCTTGTTCTAAGTATCGATTTGTAATTTTTGAGTTGTAAGCAAATAAAAGTGTGATGATCATCATTATTAGAGCATTGTCCCATGTGAGGAAAGGATGATGGAAGCTATGATTCCCTCACAAGTTGGGATGAGTCTCCGGACTTTACAAAAAATAAAAGAGGCCAAAGAAGCCCAAATAAACAAAAAAAAGAGAAAAAATGAGAGAAAAGAGAGAAGGGACAATGTTACTATCCTTTTTCCACACTTGTGCTTCAAAGTAGCACCATGATCTTCATGATAGAGAGTCTCCTATTTTGTCACTTTCATATACTAGTGGAAATTTTTCATTATAGAACTTGGCTTGTATATTCCAATGATGGCCTTCCTCAAATTGCCCTAGGTCTTCGTGAGCAAGCAAGTTGGATGCACACCCACTTAGTTTCTTTTTGAGCTTTCATACACTTATAGCTCTAGTGCATCCGTTGCATGGCAATCCCTACTCACTTGCATCGATATCAGTTGATGGGCATCTCCATAGCCCATTAATTTGCCTAGTTGATGTGAGACTTTCTCCTTCTTTTTGTCTTCTCCACAACCACCGTATTCTATTCCACCTATAGTGCTATATCCATGGCTCACGCTCATGTATTGCGTGAAAGTTGAAAAAGTTTGAGAACACCAAAAGTATGAAACAATTGCTTGGCTTGTCATCGGGGTTGTGCCTGATGAAATACTTTGTGTGATGAAGATGGAGCATAGCCAGACTATATGATTTTGTAGGGATAACTTTCTTTGGCCATGTTATTTTGAGAAGACATGATTGCTTCATTAGTATGCTTGAAGTATTATTGTTTTTATGTCAATATTAATATTTTGTTTTGAATCTTATGGATCTGAATATTCATGCCACAATAAAGAAAATTACATTGATAAATATGTTAGGTAGCATTCGACATCAAAAATTCTGTTTTTATCATTTACCTACTCGAGGACGAACAGGAATTAAGCTTGGGGATGCTTGATACGTCTCCAACGTATCTATAATTTTTTATTGTTCCATGCTATTATATTATCTATTTTGGATGTTTTATATGCATTAATATGCTATTTTATATTATTTTTGGGACTAACCTATTAACCTAGAGCCCAGTGCCAGTTTATGTTTTTCCTTGTTTTTGAGTTTTACAGAAAAGGAATATCAAACGGAGTCCAAACGGAATAAAACTTTACGATGATTTTTCTTGGACCAGAAGACATCCACGGAGCTTGGAGAGGGGCTCAGAAGATGCCCGAGGAGGCCATAAGCATCTTCTGCTTGCATTAGATTTTGCTACTGTTAATGTATGCTCCTATTCTGATGCATAGCCTGCTGTTGTAACCTGTTCATTGCTACCTTACCTGCCTATGATAAACTGTTTAATTTAGGTTGGAATGAACCACCAGTGACCCCACCACCTTATTCTTGTTGCCCCTGCTTGATCATCGACGACCCGATCAACGTGATCGTCGACCAGAGACCGACACCTCACTTCACACCCCCTTAGTTGTACGACTCTGCATAGTTACTATCGAGTGCCGAGGGTGATACCTCGTAACGCACTCCTGATGAATACCTCGTAACGCAAGCCGGT
The DNA here is from genome assembly GCA_011799875.1 of Thinopyrum elongatum. NCBI lineage: Eukaryota > Viridiplantae > Streptophyta > Magnoliopsida > Poales > Poaceae > Thinopyrum > Thinopyrum elongatum. Next base: position 472,207,865 of record CM022301.1, read on the forward strand.
GAATACGGAAACCCGACACAGGATTTTCACCCGCCGGAGAGGTGTCTTGGCAATAAAACCAAGTCTGGTTCCAGTCTTTGGGGTGACTGGGAGGTGCTGCTGCAGGAAAGATGGCGTCTCTTCGCCTCTGGATAGAAATTCCACCAAGTTCAAGGCTGGGCCCGTCTATCATCTCTGTTTGGCGGTTCAAGTAGTAATACTCTCTGAAGAGGTCAACGTTGGGCTCCTCTTGAAGATATACCTCACAAAAGACTTGAAAATTGCAAATATTGGAAACTGAATTGGGTTCGATGTCTTGAGGGTGAAGCTGATAGAAATTCAGGATGTCACGGAAGAATTTTGAGCCGGGCGGTGAGAAGCCTCGGAGCATATGATCAGAGAAAACTATAACTTCTCCTTCCTTTGGTTGAGGTGGGACCTCAGCCCCTGGAACCCGCCAATGGATGACATCCTTAGACGGTAAAATGCCCATGGCAACAAACTCTTGGAGAGTCTATTCTATGACCTTGGAAACGAGCCAGTCGCAGGAGGTGACAGTCTTAGTCATTTTGATCAGGTGAAAACCTAGAAAGGAGATCACGGCGGGTCAAATTGGTGATGATAAGCCGCCTGATGGTTGAACAAAGTAAAGCTACTATTGGTCAGATGCAAGGATTGGTAAGCCGCTTAATGGTTGCAGAAAAGAAAATTGTATGGTTAAACCGGCGAGGTACGAGCCGGATAATGTCAAGTCTGGATAAGTACTGGCAGTTTAAACAACTTATTTGGCGAGTTACAAAGTATTATTTGAGCTGCCCGTACAACAGTGGTCGAGCCGATGGTCACAAGATCTGGGGATTGGATAAATTTTCACTAAGTGCTAAACAAACAAGTTTCACAGATTCTGCCTATAATTTTGGATCTACGGCCGTTACAGAAACAAGAGAAAATTACTAGCCCTAAAAACAGGGGACGAACCACAAGTGTGGGGAATGAATCTCAACAGCAGCAAGTGGATCCGTATTTGATGGCGGATATGAAAGGGGAGTAAGGCATGACTTTAGCATCGCGTTTTGGTCCTACTAAGGTGACGTGGTCGGTGAACTATAGACAAGGGTGATGAACGCCGATGAACACCGAAGAACGGTAGAAACCCTAATGCAGATATGAGGAAAAAGGAGATGGGTACCTGGAGATGCTGATGAACAGCGGAGGGGCGCCGCCATTTTCTGGTCGAGGTCAGGTTGATGCAGCGGCCAAGGTTGATGCAGTCGACGGGGGCGGCAGAGCTCCGGAGGCGTCGGTCATCGCAAGGAAGAAGAAGCGGCAGAGGCAGGGGTAAAAATGAAAAAGAAGGCCCCCTGTCCCTATTTATGAGGAGATGATAAGATGGCATGCGCAGGGATCGAGGAGGTAAAATGATTATGCCAAGCAACGCAAGCGCCTTGGTTTTCGGGAAGCCTATTAAAGATAAGGATCCATTGAAGATATGCTGGGTCTTGTGCGGAATTAATGCACATGATATCATGGCGGGTTATGATGTTTCTATTTACATGATGTCATGGCGGGTTATGGTGATCTGCATAAGATATTAGCACCGGTACGGATTGTTAAATGAAGGAGTGAAGATTGATATGAACAAGTTCAAATCAACCTGGGGCCTAATGTTGGGGATATAACTCCGAGGTGTGACCCGCCCAGGAGGGGCCGGGTTACACCGTTGGTGACTTATTGTAAAGAAGGCCCAAGAGGTCCAAGAAGACATAAGGATGGCGGTTCATAAAGCAAGCTTATTGGAGGCCCAAGACCCGGAGGTGATTCAAGACCCGAAGGTGTGAGCCGTTCAAGGTTAACTTGCTCTGTAAGGCAGGTTTGGTTAGAAACCGAGCCGGTCATGTTGTGTGAGCCGGCCGGGACTTTGTAAGCCACCGGACGTCGACCTGTATATAAAGGCGAGACCCGGCGGCGGGTTAACTCAAGAAAGAACAAGTCGAGAACTAGGTCAAGCGTATTCGCTCCCTTGTAATCGAAACTCAAGCAATACAACTAGAAGCAGGACGTAGGCTGTTACCTTGTTTCGAGGGGCCGAACCTGGGTAAATCCTTTGTGTCCTTTGTCCCGTTCAACCCCTTCAAGCTAACCTAGTTGCGATGGCTCCATACCTAAGTCCTTTCACTAGGGCATCTGCCGTGTTAAATCCACGACAGTTGGCGCCCACCATGGGGCCAGAGCACGGTGGTTTCGAGTTCTTGAAGGGCAGCTTTTCAGGGATCAAGGGATACGCCGTGGGTCGGATGACTAAGAGCCGCCGTGGCAAGATCTACATCGACGATGCTGGCTGGGGTCCTGAGGCTGATTCAATTGAGTATGGGTATCGGGTCCCCTTCGGCGGAATTCAAGTCTTCATCGGCAAGATCGGTGAGTCAAATCCTGGGCCGTATGCCTGCGCCGACGCCGTTGAGACGGCTTGGCGCGCGAGACCCGCCAAGGTCCAACCCGCCCGGAAGTGTGCATTCGTTGGCTTTATCCATGGGGCGGATCTTGAGGAAGGTTTCGTGTCCGGTGGAGAGACGGCCATCTATTCAGGTGATGAGTCTTCAACCGGCGAGACCGAGTCAATCTATCAACTGCAAGACGGTGGGCTTGGGGGCTGTTCCGATGGTGACAGTATTCCGGACCCCTATGAGCCGCCGAGCAGGGCTGCTATCTTTATGGCCGGGACGCAGCAGATGGGGAATTCATCAACCGCTGCAGCGATGACCTCCAGTTCAACGGCTGCTGCAACGGCTGGGGCGAGCAGATCTGCGTGCCCGCCGGCTCAAGTCTTATCCGAGCTTTTGGACGCTTTGGCGACTCTGTTAGCCGCAGAAGTGACTCCGGCGAATCAAACATAGCATAATGCGGAGGTCGCAAAGTTGCGAGATGAGGTGGCCAAGGCCCGAGAGGATCCTGAGGCAGAGAACGTCAGGATGGCTGTAGAACAGACTGCCCTAGAAGCTGAGACGCAGCGGGTAAGGGCCGAGGCTTTTCGTTTAAGTCTGGATCAGAACGCGTCAAACCCTGTCATGCGGAGGAGGCACCAGAGCCGTTTGCCACCGCAATTTAAGGGGAGGAATCTTTTTACCACACCCGGAGCAGGGCCGAGTAACCCGCCCGGTGAGACCCGAGCTGCTGAAGCACCTGCAACCGGGGCGGCGACTCAGCCTCGTATAGCAGACCCGCCTCGTGTGAACTTGACCCCGCTTCAGCAAGTGCCGACACCCTCGGGTCATTACTCCAACCCGCTGGATAATATGATTGCTGCAGCCTCACGGCTGGCGGCCCTCCCGATTGAAGGTGAGTCGCCAGCTGCGATAGAGGCCCGGAACACCGTGGAACTTCTTAAGACGGCGGTGACCCAGCAAGTAGCTTACTCATACAGCCGTGAGCGGATTCATTCAACTCCACACCCTAGCCGAAGTTATAGCCGGCGCATTGAATCGCCGGCGGTTTCCAGTAGTGAGCGGCGCCGTAAGCCGCCTCATGGGCATGACCCGCCATGTGTTGATAATAATGTTCAAGCCCTGATGGATCAGGCCAGGGCACGGCAAGAGGCAGAGCTGGCGGCTCAGTTAGCGGCTCATCAGCAACTCCAACGAAACCCTTCAACGTCTGTGGAGGCCGGGATGACTTCCAGGACGGTAGGTGTGCCATGTCTGGTGCCGGCTCTTCGCAATGAGCGGTTGCCTAAGGACTTCAAGGGCCCTCGAAAGGTGCCCAATTACACGGCTGATCAACCTCCTGAGGCTTGGATTGAGAGCTATGAGCTGGCTATGGAGATGTTAGACATTAACGATGTTGTGTGCGCCAAATACTTCACCATGATGTTGGATGGGCCGGCTCGAACCTGGTTGAAGGGATTACCCCCTAATTCTATCAATTCATGGGCGGAGTTGAAAGCATGTTTTATTCAGAATTTCAAAGACACGTGCAAACAGCCTCTATCGATCATCGACTTAGACGCTTGTGTCCAGCGCGAGGATGAGTCGGCCCACCATTGGGTCCGTTGAGTGTCCACTATTATTCACCCATCGGATAGCATCAACGCCGGTTCTGCTGTCCTAATTCTGGAGAAAATTGCTGTTTCACCCCTCTCAAGCAAAAGTTAGGGCGGCTTAAGCGTCACTGCAATGACATGGGAGAGCTCATGGTGGCTCTCATCAAATACGCCGACTCTGACAGTACTAAAGACCCGGGGTCTGATGAGGAGAAATCCAACAAGGGGAAGAAGAACGGCAATGGAAAGGGACAGCCGCAAAATATGACGGGAAGGTAACAATGGTAAGCGCAAGCAATATGACGGCGGGTCAGATTTTGTGGCCAATACAAATGCGCAGAATGACGGCCAGCGCCGTAAGGGAAGACCACAACCCCGGGTTGGAGGACCAAAGTTCAACCTTGAGGCGATGTTGAACCAGCCTTGCCCAAAGCATAGTCGTCCCGATAGACCATCGACTCACATGTGGAAAGATTGTTTCATCATGAAGGAGTATAAGAGTTCCGGCTTTCATCAGGACCACCACAACAATAATGGCCCGCACGGCGGGTCAGGATCTGGCTCGCACGGGCCCGGCTTTAGAGGTGGCGGCTCAGGTTCTGGATTTCAAGGTCAGGGCAGTCAGGGCAATTATAACCAGCAGCATAGTCAGGATAACCAGCAACAGCAGTCAGGGTATCAGAGTAATCCAAAGCAGCTTAATAGTGGCCAATATCATGTTTTCACTACAAGCCTGTGCAAGCGAGATCAGAAGGTTCATAAATAAGTGATAAGTGCAGTTGAGCCGGCAGTGCCTCAGTACTTACGATGGTCAGAGCAGCCGATTGTATGGAGCCTTGAAGATCACCCGCCCTGGGTTGATAATCCGAGTCAGCTAGCTTTGGTGGTAGCCCCTCAGGTTGGAGGTTACAAGTTCACTAAGGTGCTTATGGACGGAGGCAGCAGCATCAACATCCTCTATTATGATACTTTCCGCCATATGAATTTGACGGACAAAGATCTTAAGCCGTCTTCTACATTCTTTCATGGGGTGGTACCCGGTAAGTCAGCTTATCCAGTTGGTAAAATTGCTTTGGAAGTAGCTTTTGGCAATGAACATGATTACAGGGCAGAGACATTAACCTTTGAAGTGGTCAAGATCAAAAGTCCTTACCACGCTTTGTTTGGACGGCCGGCTTACGCCAAGTTTATGGCACGGCCTTGTTACGTATATCTGAAGCTCAAAATGCCGGGTCGTAAGGGTACCATCACAGTCCATGGGGACAGAAAAATAGCTTTGGAATGTGAAGAAGGTGATGCTGCTTATGCTGAGTCTGCCTGTGCTACAGAGGAGCTGAAGTTTTATAAAGATAATGTTGACCCGGCGGATATGACCCCTTTGAAGAAACCAACCACAGAACATGACCCTTTGCTGAAGTTTAAGTCGGTAGATGACACCAAACAGGTTGATTTTATCCCTGGCGACTCATCTCAGCAGTTCGTCATCAGTGCTAATATGGATCCGAAATAGGAAAGCGCGCTCATCGAGTTCATCCGTGAGAACTGGGACATCTTTGCATGGAAGCCTTCAGACATGCCGGGTGTACCGAGAGAACTCGCTGAGCACACTCTCAATATCGATCCCAAGTTTAAACCGGTCAAGCAGTTCCTCCGTCGTTTTAATGAGGAGAGACGCAAGGCCATTGGAGAAGAGGTGGCCCAGCTCTTAGCAGCCGGGTTCATCATTGAAGTTTTTCACCCTGAGTGGTTGGCTAAACCGGTGCTGGTACTTAAGAAGAATGGCACTTGGCGTATGTGTGTGGATTATACGGACCTCAATAAGGCTTGTCCAGCTGATCCTTTAGCCCTTCCCCGCATTGATCAGATCATTGACGCTACGGCGGGTTGTGAGCGTTTGAGTTTCTTGGATGCTTATTCTGGTTATCATCAGATCAAGATGGTAGTTAAAGACCAAGAGAAAATGGCTTTCATCACACCTTTTAGAGCTTTCTGCTATGTATCTATGCCTTTTGGGCTCAAGAGCGCCCAGGCGACTTATCAGCGTTGTGTTCAGAATTGTCTTCATAATCAGATAGGACGCAATGTTCATGCTTATGTGGATGATATTGTTGTGAAGTCTAGAAAGAAGGAGACTCTGCTAGATGATTTAAAGGAGACTTTCGATAACCTCCGGGTCTACAAGATGATGCTTAACCCGGCCAAATGTGTTTTTGGTGTGCCTGCAGGCAAGCTCTTAGGTTTTCTGGTCTCTGAGAGAGGCATTGAAGCTAACCCGGAGAAAATCAAGGCTATTACTTCATTGGCTAAGCCGGCGTGCATTAATGATGTCCAGCGTTTGGCGGGTCGTATTGCAGCTTTAAGCCGGTTTATAAGCCGCCTGGGAGAGAAGGCTATTCCTCTGTATCAGATGATGAAGAAGACAGATCGTTTTGTCTGGAGTGATGCTGCCAATGAGGCATTCGAGGTGCTTAAAAAAGAGTTAGCTGAGCCGCCGGTTCTTGCAGCTCCTGTTGAGAAGGAGCCCTTGCTTTTATATGTGGCTGCTAATAGCAGAGCCGTCAGTGTGGCGGTTGTAGTGGAAAGGAAAGAGACGGGTAAGGAATATCCAGTTCAAAGGCCGGCTTATTATGTCAGTGAGGTTTTAATTGAGTCTAAACAGAGATACCCACATTGGCAGAAGCTAGTATATGGGGTGTTCATGGCCAGTCGCAAGTTGAAGCATTATTTTCATGGCCATCCTATTACTGTGGTCAGCTCTGCTCCCTGAGGCGATATTATTCAAAACAGAGAAGCTACAGGCCGAGTGGCCAAGTGGGCCATTGAGCTTGGACCCCATGGTTTGAAATATATGCCAAGAACAGCTATCAAGTCCCAAGCTCTTGTGGATTTTATCAACGACTGGACAGAGTTGCAGATGCCTGAGGAGAAGCCTGATAATACATATTGGACTATTCATTTTGATGGGTCCAGGCAATTGGAAGGCTCGGGGGTTGGAGTTATTTTGACTTCCCCACGAGGTGACAAGTTTTGTTATGTCTTAAGGCTGATGTTTCCCTGTACTAACAATGCAGCTGAATATGAAGCCTTACTTCATGGCCTAAAGATGGCCAAATAGATGAATCTAAGCCGGTCAGATGCTTTGGCGACTCAGATTGGTGGCTCAGCAGGTCTCTGGCACTTGGGATTCTAAAGACCCACTCATGGCGGCTTATCGCCGGGCGGTTGATAATATCGCTGGTCACTTCAAAGGTTATCAGGTGGAGCACCTGGATCGAAGGAAGAACGAGGCGGCCGATGCTTTGAGCTGACTTGGGTCGCAGCGTAAGCCGGTGCCCCCTAATGTTTTTCTTGACGTGTTGCATAATCCTTTAGTTAAGTTGCTATCTGAAGAGGATCTTGCTATTCCTGACCCGGAGGCGCAGTTGGTGGCGGCTCTCCATGCCATCCCTGATTGGACGGTTCCTTACTTGGCTTATATGACCCGGGGAGAGTTACCTGAGGATGAAACTTTGGCCAGGCAGATAACCCGGCAGTCTAAGTCTATGACTATTGTCAATGGCGAGTTACACCGATGCAGCGTCACAGGCGTGTTCCAGCACTGTATTTCTCCTGAAGAGGGCCATGAGATCCTAAGGGAGATTCATGAAGGAGATTGTGGCCATCATGCCGGCTCTAAATCTCTTGTGGCTAAAGCCTTTCATCATGGGTTTTATTGGTTGACGGCTCATGCTGATGCTGAAGATCTAGTTAGCAAGTGTGATGGCCGTCAGAAATTTTCTAGACGAGCTCATGTACCGGCTCAAGAATTGAGGATGATTCCAATTACTTGGCCGTTTGCAGTCTGGGGGCTGGATATGGTTGGACCTTTCAAGAGGTCCAAGGACAAAAAGACCCACCTCTTGGTGGCGGTTGACAAGTTTACCAAGTGGGTTGAGGCAGAGCCGGTGAGTAAGTGTGATGCGGCAACGGCGGTTCAATTCATGAAGAAGGTGATCTTCCGTTTTGGCTACCCTCACAGTACCATAACTGATAATGGCACTAATCTGTCTAAGGGCGCTATGAAAGAGTTCTGTCAACGAGAACATATTCGTCTTGACGTGTCGTCCGTGGCTCATCCGCAGTCTAATGGTCAAGTTGAGAGGGCCAATCAAGAAATCTTGAAAGGCATAAAAACCCGGCTTATGGTTCCATTGCAACGCACGCCGGGTTGTTGGGTTGAGGAGTTGCCCTCAGTAATTTGGAGCATTAATACTACTCCTAACAGGTCAACGGGCTATACGCCTTTCTTCATGGTCTATGGGGCAGAGGCGGTTCTTCCAAGTGATATCCGTCATGACTCGCCCCGTGTGGCGGCTTATGTTGAAGCTGATAATGAAAAAGCACGACAGGATGCTCTTGATATGCTGGATGAAGAGCGTGACCTTGCGGTGGCTCATTCGGCGATATACCAGCAAGATTTACGTCGCTATCATAGCCGTCGAGTTAGGACCCGGACCTTTCAAGAAGGCGATTTGGTGCTTCGGCTAATCCAAGATCAGACAGACATGCATAAGTTATCCCCACCTTGGGAAGGACCTTTTGTGGTCAGCAAAAACCTGAACAACAGGTCATACTACCTCATTGATATTCGAGAACACAAGGATTCACACACATCGGAGGAGGAGACCCGCCGACCGTGGAACATTGCTCATCTTCGGCCTTATTACACCTGAGCCACCGGCTCTTATGCTGTATATACTTTTCTTCAGTGTACATATTATGATCATTATAAAAAAGCCGGCATCCCTGATAATTCAGGGCCTTTGTCGTTTCACTTCTACGAATCTGAGCCTTTATTGTTTGTTCATAAGGTCACTTGGGGGCTTCCTGCTCAATGAGCATAGCTATGCTTACCCTCTTGATCGGCTTCCTAGCCACCGTCGTCTTATTGGTCACTTGGGGGCTTTCTGTTCGATGAACATAACTATGCTTACCCTGTTGATCGGCTTCCTAGCCACCGCCGTCTTATTGGTCACTTGGGGGCTTCCTGTTCGATGAACATAGCTATGCTTACCCTCTTGATCGGCTTCCTAGCCACTGCCGTCTTATTGGTCACTTGGGGGCTTCCTGCTCAATGAGCATAGCTATGCTTACCCTCTTGATCGGCTTCCTAGCCAGGCGTAAACACCAAATTCCGGGTTATCCGGTCTGTATGTCGTTGTTACTCCGCCAAGGTAATCCTGGAATGACCCGCCGTACCCTTGACAATCAATCTTTTAAATAAGACCCTGAACTGGTTAAAGTTAAAATGGCGGTTTGTCATGTGAGGGCCGGCTTACAGGTGTGCAGGAATTAACTCAGTGGTTGTGCGGCCCATGAAAGCACTTGAGTTTTAGGCTTGGCGGCCTATGAAAGCCTTGTTTTTCTGATTTGTTGATTTTTCTGCAAATTTTGGATTTATATCCTTTTTCCATATTAACATATGGTTTTGCAATTCAGGCCATGTAGCCTTAATTCTATGACTCATGCTTGAGCATATTGGGTTAATAACCCGCCATGATAAGCAGACTTTAAGTCGCCAGGATGATTCGCCTGGAATAAATTCAAATCATGATCTTTCATGTGTACGGGTTAAAACCCATGCTGGATTACCATCGTTACAGCATCATTATGATGTTAGTCTACAGGTATGATTTTTCATACTTGAATAAGAGATTTAGGGTTTATTCTAACCCGCCATGTCCTCGACTTTAAGTCACCGGTATATTTCTGGTTTCAATAGCCTTTAGTCTTTTTTATCAAAGACTATTATATCAGGGTTTTTTCAAAGATATTTGTGACCCGCCCTGGCGTAAACCGCCAGGGCATATGTTGTTTCCTTGTGTACAGGAAGTATGATGATGCTTGATCTGATTCACATACCTGATAATATTATACGCACAAGTGGCGGGTGATAAAAATCAAGCTCGGCGGTTTAAACATTCAAAGGATACCACATGCACGATGGCATGACAAATCATTGTTTCAACTAGCCTATTACAAGGCTTTCCCAAGCCCACAAGATTAAGAGTTTTTCAAAAAACATTCTACGCCGTGGTCTAAGAGCTGCCCCTTGGTTCAGTTTTGTTGGTCCTAGCGAGTTGAAGCCTCCGGGTTATCCTGCGCCGGTTCTTCTTCTTCGTCCATCGTCTGGAAGTCAGGTGATGCCCTTGATGCCAGTTAAGGCTTTGAACACGGCTTCATCATCTATAAGTGTGGACGGATCAATGTCAGGAGCAAAAGTATGCTTGCGTATTGGAGGAATAAGATCCACAATCTCATAAGCCGGCGCTTTCACTTTGGAGTTTTGCATCGTGTAAGACGTCTGATATTTGGACAAATCAGTCTCTTCAGCCAATTTGCTCGCCAAGGGACTCATCTCTTTTACGCACTTGGTAAAATATGCTTCATCAAAAGGCAATCCATCTTCTTTAAAGCTTGGACAACCGGTGGCCAATTCCATCGGGTCTAATTCCGCTTGCCATGCTTTGGCCTGGCTCAAAGCAGTGATAGCACCAGCTCGGGTGGATGATCGCTTAATCTCTTCAATTTTTTGGGGCATGACAGATAGTTTGTCCAGTACCTCCCTGATGAGTGAAGGTGGCTGTTTACTGTGTGAGATGGCCGCTATAGTTCGCTGAGTACCTGTGTACAGCTGTTCTACCAAAGTGTAAACCGCCTTCAGCTTCACCAACATGTCCTGGCCAAGGTTGGCACTCCTGGGGCCTGTTAAATGAGCGCACAGATAAGTCGCCAGGCGGGTTAAAAGGTAAAAATTGGAAATGGTTAAAGCATCATGAATTCCTTACCAAAGATGGCAGCTATCATCTGTGAGATACGGCGTTTTAAGCCGGTCAGTTCTGTAGTAGTCTCTTTCAAAGAAGATTCGGCAGTCTCTGCTCTTTGCACTAAGGTGGCTTTTTCCTTATCCCAGGCATTACTTTCTGTGGAAAACCCAGTTCTGAGCTTCTCGTTCTCTTCCAGACTAAACTTAGTCTTGGAGTCAACTTTGCGTATTTTAGCCTCTTGATGCTCAAGCCTGGTCTTTAAATCGACCAATTGGGATTCAGCCTGCGTTAAGGCATCCTGCAAGTATGAGTTAAACAATTATAAACATATTTCTCAGGTCACACTATACATACAAGTCTCAAGTACGTTGCAAGCAAAGCACTTGACACTTGGGGGCTAATGTGTGCGGAAGCTCTTTTTCGCAGTATATATTGTTAATGATCCGGCTCATCTTTATCAAAATAAGCCGGCTCATGAGGGCTATGGTCTGCAGTTTTTCTTTCAAGGTAATGGAAGTGATCCAGCTCATCTTTATCAAAATAAGCCGGCTCATGAGGGCTATGGTCCGCAATTTTTCTTTCAAGGTAATGGAAGTGATCCGGCTCATCTTTATCAAAATAAGCCGGCTCATGAGGGCTATGATCCGCAGTTTTTCTTTTGAAGTCATGAAAGCAATCCAGCTCATCTTTTTCATGATAAGCCGGCCCATGAGGGCTATGATTTTAGAGTTGCAATGACATATGGACAAGTCTTAACCCTACTCAAATATATCTTTTCCTACGGATAAGACTTGGGGGCTGGATGACTACATATGCAAGAGAAACAGATGTTCATACCTCATATTTTTGTCGCAATTTCTTGACTAAGTCTGCCTCCAGATCACGACCAGTATGCAGCTGGCTCAGATAACCAGAGTATAATTTGCCAACGCCCAAGTGTGAGTAATTGGCAACGTCAAATCTGGACTTGCTCTTTTCAATTAATTCTTCTTTGGCTGAATGCTTGGCCAGAATGGTGGGGTTCCCAGGTTCAGCATAACCAGTGCCGGTAATAATGACATCCTCAGCAGTTTGTTGTGAAGGAGGCTCTTCAGTAGGTTTTATGGGGCTGGGCGGCTTAGCGCTGGATGGGTCAACACCCATTGGATCCACCGTGATGTCGTGAGTCTCTGGTGGTGGGTCATCAGCAGCAGCCTCAGGGGTTTGATGAGAAGCTTCAGATATGGTTTGTTTCTCTGGCTCAGTAACCTTGGGGTCTTCGGCTGGCTTGTTCATCTTCAATTTCTTGCTGGGCTTGGCTATACCACTGAAAGTAAGACATATGAAGATGTTAATATAGCAGTTGGTAAGGTATTAAAAAACAAAGAGGTTAAATGTTCTCACCCAGGGGTAACTTTGAAGAGAGGTATCTGAGTTCCGGTAGAGTCGCCGGAGGATGAGTGAGAGGTTCCCTGATAATTTGAGTCGGAAAGATTAAGTGGTTGATGGATAAGACCCGCCTTGGGAAAGGAGAGGATCAAATTCTGTGGCACCTCTTTTCGGCGTTTGCGAGGGGCCGGTGTATTGGGTAAGCCGGCATGAAGGTCTCCCCATCCGCTATTCCGGGTTGTACACCGAGCTTCATGCTGTTGTTTCTTCAAAATGAAGTTTGGATCCAAGTAAGCTAAAGGGTGAGAAAACCTTACTTTTCGGGTCACGTGCCGAATTTTCTGTCTTGGCAAAGGCTCTGAGTCGGAGGAAATAATAGTTACCTCTACGGCATCTTCCTGGCTGGTCTCCGCGTCATCCTGAGAGGGGTCAGCGTCAATAAGATGTACAAAAAAGGAGCCAAGGGAGTCAAGTTCTACCTCCGATTCATCATCCAGAGTAAATGGATTTGTTGCATCTACTTTCTTCTTGGCGGGTTTCTTGGAAGCTTTGGTCTTTCCCCTAGCCTTTTTGGCCGGCTTATCTTGAAGCTTCTTATTCCAAAAGGGAGAGCCGGCCTGAAGAAAGCAAGATAATAAGGCAAGTGCAGCATATGAGAGTAATGAATAAAGTAAAAAGGGCTTCAATTACTTACATCTGGAGCCGGGTTAAGAGTATAGAAGGGGCTCAGCCCCGTTTTGTTGTAGTCTTCTAGAGTTTCTCCAAGTAAAGACTTGGTCATTTCATTGATGTCCTTCTCTTCAACGGGTGTTGAGTTGTACCGCAAGGGGTCATTCACATCGCCTGTGTATGTGCACATTAAGCCGGGGCGGCGGCTTAAAGGCATGATTCTCCAGCTAACCCAGCATCGGACCAAGTCAATACCGGTCAAGCCGTTGCCATCAAGGCTCTTATCTTAGTAAAAGTGGGTCCATATTTGGCTCATTCGGCAGAGCTGATCCGGTCTGGAAGTGGGTGCCTGGGGTTGAGCCGGTGAATACGGAAACCCGACACAGGATTTTCACCCGCCGGAGAGGTGTCTTGGCAATAAAACCAAGTCTGGTTCCAGTCTTTGGGGTGACTGGGAGGTGCAGCTGCAGGAAAGACGGCGTCTCTTCGCCTCTGGATAGAAATTCCACCAAGTTCAAGGCTGGGCCCATCTATCATCTCTGTTTGGCGGTTCAAGTAGTAATACTCTCTGAAGAGGTCAACATTGGGCTCCTCTTGAAGATATACCTCACAAAAGACTTGAAAATTGCAAATATTGGAAACTGAATTGGGTTCGATGTCTTGAGGGTGAAGCTGATAGAAATTCAGGATGTCACGGAAGAATTTTGAGCCGGGCGGTGAGAAGCCTCGGAGCATATGATCAGAGAAAACTATAACTTCTCCTTCCTTTGGTTGAGGTGCGACCTCAGCCCCTGGAACCCGCCAATGGATGACATCCTTAGACGGTAAAATGCCCATGGCAACAAACTCTTGGAGAGTCTATTCTGTGACCTTGGAAACGAGCCAGTCGCAGGAGGTGACGGTCTTAGTCATTTTGATCAGGTGAAAACCTAGAAAGGAGATCACGGCGGGTCAAATTGGTGATGATAAGCCGCCCGATGGTTGAACAAAGTAAAGCTACTATTGGTCAGATGCAAGGATTGGTAAGCCGCTTAATGGTTGCAGAAAAGAAAATTGTATGGTTAAACCGGCGAGGTACGAGCCGGATAATGTCAAGTCTGGATAAGTACTGGCAGTTTAAACAACTTATTTGGCGAGTTACAAAGTATTATTTGAGCTGCCCGTACAACAGTGGTCGAGCCGATGGTCACAAGATCTGGGGATTGGATAAATTTTCACTAAGTGCTAAACAAACAAGTTTCACAGATTATGCCTATAATTTTGGATCTACGGCCGTTACAGAAACAGGAGAAAATTACTAGCCCTAAAAACAGTGGACGAACCACAAGTGTGGGGAATGAATCTCAACAGCAGCAAGTGGATCCGTATTTGATGGCGGATATGAAAGGGGAGTAAGGCGTGACTTTAGCATCGCGTTTTGGTCCTACTAAGGTGACGTTGTCGGTGAACTATAGACAAGGGTGATGAACGCCGATGAACACCGAAGAACGGTAGAAACCCTAATGCAGATATGAGGAAAAAGGAGATGGGTACTTGGAGATGCTGATGAACAGCGGAGGGGCGCCGCCATTTTCTGGTCGAGGTCAGGTTGATGCAGCGGCCAAGGTTGATGCAGTCGACGGGGGCGGCAGAGCTCCGGAGGCGTCGGTCATCGCAAGGAAGAAGAAGCGGCAGAGGCAGGGGTAAAAATGAAAAAGAAGGCCCCCTGTCCCTATTTATGAGGAGATGATAAGATGGCATGCGCGGGGATCGAGGAGGTAAAATGATTATGCCAAGCAACGCAAGCGCCTTGGTTTTCGGGAAGCCTATTAAAGATAAGGATCCATTGAAGATATGCTGGGTCTTGTGCGGAATTAATGCACATGATGTCATGGCGGGTTATGATGTTTCTATTTACATGATGTCATGGCGGGTTATGGTGATCTGCATAAGATATTAGCACCGGTACGGATTGTTAAATGAAGGAGTGAAGATTGATATGAACAAGTTCAAATCAACCTGAGGCCTAATGTTGGGGATATAACTCCGAGGTGTGATCCGCCCAGGAGGGGCCGGGTTACACCGTTGGTGACTTATTGTAAAGAAGGCCCAAGAGGTCCAAGAAGACATAAGGATGGCGGTTCATAAAGCAAGCTTATTGGAGGCCCAAGACCCGGAGGTGATTCAAGACCCGAAGGTGTGAGCCGTTCAAGGTTAACTTGCTCTGTAAGGCAGGTTTGGTTAGAAACCGAGCCGGTCACGTTGTGTGAGCCGGCCGGGACTTTGTAAGCCGCCGGACGTCGACCTGTATATAAAGGCGAGACCCGGCGGCGGGTTAACTCAAGAAAGAACAAGTCGAGAACTAGGTCAAGCGTATTCGCTCCCTTGTAATCGAAACTCAAGCAATACAACTAGAAGCAGGACGTAGGCTTTTACCTCGTTTCGAGGGGCCGAACCTGGGTAAATCCTTTGTGTCCTTTGTCCCGTTCAACCCCTTCAAGCTAACCTAGTTGCGATGGCTCCACACCTAAGTCCTTTCACTAGGGCATCTGCCATGTTAAATCCACGACAGGGGTCCTGTTCATCGACTTGGGGTCTGGCATACCGCAAAGCGGAGAAAACGAAGTTGTCTTCGACCGCCTACGGTCGAAACGGGGTCCTGTTCATCGGAAAGGGTCTGGTGTACCGCAAAACGAAGGAAACAGACTTCTCTTCGAGCGCCTACGGTCAAAACAGGGTCATGTTCATCGGGAGGGGTGTGGCGTACGTATCGCAAAATGGGACTCCATGGGCTAATGTTCATCCATCGTCGACTTCCTCCAGCCTCCACTAGCTATTGTTCATCCACCGTCGACATCCTCCAGCCTCCACCAGCTACTATTCATCCATTGGCTACTATTCATCCAGCCTCCACTGGCTACTGTTCATCCAGCCTTCATGGGGCCGTGTTCATTCATCCCCCAACTGGTTGGGGTGTGGCGGCCTCCTCGGGGTCCTGTTCATCCAGCGGCAACCGCCTACACACGGCCAGGGTCCTGTTCATCAAACCCCCACAGGGAACTGTTCATCCACAGCTAACCAACCGGCTAGGTCGACTCACCATGTCTCGACTCGTTCTACGTATCGCGCGGCCAGCAGCAACGGACACTGTTCATCGAGAAGCAACCCAACCGGCTACGTCTCGCACGGCTGGGGGCTCGATCGATCGGCTTCAGTAAGCAACAGCAGTGAAGGAATCGCTCGGGTTCAGTTAGCAGCAGTAGCGAAGGAATTGCTCGGGTTCAGTTAGCAGCATCAGCGAAAGAATCGCTCGGGTTCAGTTAGCAGCGAAAGGATCGATCGGCTTCAGTACGTAGCTATAGTGTGATCGCTCGGGTTCAATAAGCGAACGCTTCGCTCGAGTAATGCCTCGCACACACGCGCGTATGAGGAAAACGCGAAAACCACACTGCATCGCTCGGCCCCGACCACCCACAGTAATCGGGAACTCCCCGAAAATTTCCTTACCCTCACTTCTACCATGATTTTTACGTCATGGACGGCCCAAAGAATGTCATGCAGGTGCGTCTCCGGCCTGCCCACGACAAAAAGCTCATTTTCTGTCATAATTTTTTGTCATAGAAGTAGGAGCCTACCACATCTATGATGATACCTGTTTTTGTCACAATTATCATCATAGAAGTGTCATAACAATGACAGAAAAAGTTTTCGTTCGGGCCATAATGTCACCGATGTGTCTTTTTTTTGTAGTGAGCTATTCCAATTCCTGCTTTTGCAAGCTTTGTGGTCTCATTTTTCTTCCAAGCAACATCTGTGAAGACCCTCTATCTTGTGGATTCGGTTGCTCCTGCATTGTGTTGTTGTTCATCCACTTTACTCCGGTTTTGTTGTTCAGTCGTACCTATTTTTGGAATCTTTGTAGAGAAAGCCAATTCTTGGCTTCCAATTATTGCTTGCATTGCTCGATATACCTTCATTGAATTGACTTGTTTCTTTTAACTAATACAAAATAGTGGTACATTAATGGTGACTACATGATCAATTACAACAGGAGACAAAATGAACGGAATAAAGTCAACTACATTTTGGAAATTTTGTATATAAAGCTACAAAACTCACATCATGGACACTTTCATCAGTTTGTAAGAGTTTCCTTGTAAATAATACACCCTTCGATCCATAATAAGTGTCGCAGCTTTGAACTAAGGTTAGATAAGTGTCGCTGTTTTGAATTAAGGTTAGATAAGTGTCATAGTTTTGAATTAAGTTTAGTGTTTTGAACTAAGGTTGAACCAACTTTAGTTCAAAACTGCGACACTTATCATCAACTGGAGGGAGTAACATTTTATTATTGCCTTTAGGGTATATTTCCAACAATATGCAACATAATCCTTCATTCCATCATCGACAACACTATCGTAGATAGAGATTCCAACTTGCAAGACTAGGGTTTGTAAACTCTATTCGTACTTTGATCCAGAGATTGAGACCGGTTTAAGAATTCATCTAATTGTGGCGATCTATGATTTTTTTCTTGAGCAACCGGTAGGAGCTCTGCTTTGTCATTAAGAAAAATAAGAATTGACCAGTTAATGAGGAAAACTGACTGAAAATTGATACATAAGCAATGCACACACCGACGAGTCTCCGACTCCGCCACCCAAGCAACCGAATCCGACACCCTACAACCAAATCCGAAGCCGCCACATAATCTACGATATTATTGAGATGGTTTCCCTTTGCATAATCTCTGCATCTAGTTATTATCCATCTCTCGTGCGCGGGTAATTTCCTCGGGCGTGGGAGATGCAGGTGATTAGTGATATTTATCTGTACCTAACTCGTATATTAATAATTGTGAGATTATTATGATCAATAACTAGGTTGTTTATCTATGGAGAGTGTAATGCTTGTTATCTACTTTAAGGGTCCAAACAACATGATTCAAATATCTACACATGTAAGCACATATTATTTAGTGAATCTGCAACTTTTAGGGGGTATTTGTTGGTACCAACTAGGAGTGAAGACAATATAAGGATAATAGGAAGCCTCAATGCTTAAAGTGTTGGTCTGGTCTAACAATCTTAATTGCTGAGCTGATCATTGCATGTGGTAACAAAAGGTAAGACAATAGAGTCCAACAATCCCGATAGACGGAGTTTGGTTATTCATGGGTAACTCGCCTACCGAACGTTGCATACGAGAGGTAAAATTACATGAATAGATAACTCCGCATTACCATCGCACAAGCACATTCGTTACACCATGAACTGTACCTTTCAACTCCTAACTTCTCCATTGCAGGCAAACCAACATTTATTTTCCTCCCTTTACTCTTATGTCCTTTATTTGCAGCCTTGTCCCTGACCAATTATTTCACCCCTCAATTACTTATCTTTCACCCTCACCACAATTTTTCTAGGTACCAAAATAGTTAATTCACACGAGACTTATAACACCTTGTGTGCAACAGGAGCACTCACATTAACACTTGCCTCCCACTCTTCGTTGAAAACTATATTAAATTGGGATTATACTTCCACAAGAGTGCTACAACTAGCCATGTGCACTGGCAAGACATCAAGCATTTTTTGATGTCGTTATAGAGGTGCTAAAGACAACGAGGCCGGAAGGAAAATGTATGGCCGTCATTCAGCCATCAGATTCACCAATGATGATGAAAAGGTAGGCCATCTATCGCCTTCATGATGTCCATGGAGGAGCACACGCTTCAGCAAGCCCCATCACCTTTTATCCCGCGCCGGTGATGATGAGCCAAGCTCAAATCGCCTTTCAACAGATCTCTGCTCGCTCATCATGGTGCATGATGGTCTCCAATGCAGTGAGGAAGGATAGAATCCATCAGTAGCGAGGTTACTGCGATGAGCGCGGGTGAGAATCCATCCTTTGATAGGTAACACCACGTCACCACCACAAGGAGAAGCATCACCACTAACCATCAGACGCTGCTCGCACGCACCCGTAACACACACCCCATCGGCATGTCGCCGGTTACCGGCATGACGCCATGCTCCTTTAAGAAAACACCATAGCTAGCCTACCATGTACAGCGAAGAACCGAGCACCCAGCTCCGAGCCCCTCGCCATCTCCTCTCCGGCCCTGATGAGTTTCCTCTATTAGGCTGGTCGTAATGGGAGTATCATAAGCGATATCATGCATGCCAACTAGATTTTTTAGATGATGTGGCACACAATTAAATGAGGAAAGAGAGGATGTGGTATCATATCATGATACTGTATCATATTAAATGTTGTACTACTTTGTGTCATGCATGGTAATTAATAAGATAACCTAAGATGCTAACTTATGATATCATGCGTTACAGAGATAGTATCATATACTAGTATCATATGCTTACTCCCCGCTACAACCAGCCTTATGTTTACGTAATCGTGGCGAGACGCCTTTAAACGGCAGCTCAAGGAGGCCACGCAGTCAGACAACGCAGCCACTCGCAGTCACACGGCCACGTCGCACGAACTCCACGTCGGCATGTTGCACTATTACGCAAATAGCAGAGTCCTTTATTGCAAAAACACGCGACATCTGCCCCCTCCCCGTCTGCAATCTCGCCCTCGTGACCTCCGTCTCCCGTGCCCTCCCCGACCCCGTCGTGCGCGACCTGAGCTCACCGCCCCCCCCCCCCCCCCCCCCCCCCTCCGCCCCCGAACCCTAGCCGTACAGCAGGCACGAGCGTTTTCTGAGCTGCCAAACCGGCGGGCCATGGCGAGGTGGCGGCCGGCGATGCTGCTGGTGGCGGCGCTGGCGGCGGCCGCGGGGTGGCGGGCGGAGGCGCTCTCGGTGACCGTGACGGACACCGAGTGCATCCACGAGTTCGTGCCCTACGAGGGCGACTCCGTCACGGGGAACTTCGTCGTCGTTGACCACGACATCTTCTGGAGCTCCGACCACCCCGGCATCGACCTCACGGTACGGCGCCCGGCCGATCCCCCACCTCCTCTCGCCTACCTTCCACCTGCGCCTGTTATCTGGCTACGACGGTCTGGATTTAGCTGGGTTTATGGGTTGTTTAGACGGGATCTGGGGGATTGGATTGGGGATCAAGTGGAATTGGGGCCTCCTCGTCGGATCTGCGGCTTGTGGTGCGAAATACCCGTGGCGATTTGGTGATCTAAGTCATGTCGATCAGTAATGTTCGTGATTTTGATCACTTTTGATGTCTAGCTCTAATTCGTTCGGGCTGTTGATTGATCATTTAGTCGATATTGTTGTGCTATGGCTCAAAGCCCGGATCTTTGGAGGAGATTAGGTGGATGGATTACGTGTCCTTCTGTTATACATTTGCCACAGCAAGCTACCGATCATTCGGGCTGGATGGATTACGTGTGGATACAGTTGTCTCACAAGATGCTATTTTACCTATGGGTGGTCTATTTTATGATTGGTTATTTGTTCACTGGAGAAAACATTGTATTAATGCTTTCGCACTTACATTTCTGCATTCATAATTTCTTGGTGTATAGAAGTGAATGAACGTACCATTACCTTCCCAAAAGCAATAAGTTTTCTTTATTATTACTTGAATCACAGTTAAAGGATCAGTTCTCAACTTATCTTCATTTGGAAGTAGCCTTTGAACTATGTTTCACTGTTTATCTACATGTAAAATGATTGTCTTCTCTTGTTTCCTTTGCATTTGCATGCTTTGTTATCTGGTGTATAAAGGACAATAAGACTGGCATCTGGATTTAATTGACAATTTGATTGAGTCAACCTGTTTATTTAGAATTTGCTTTCAACAAATGCGGACTCACGTAGAGAATCCAGGCCGAACTGGCCCGCAAAACATTGAAATATTTTGCTACGGTGATTTAGTTTATTAAAGCAACAAAACAGTCGAACTCAGAAAAAATCGCATCAGTGGAGAAGGCTCCAAAGTAGTTGCTTCCTGTCATGCTGGGATGTTGCATAAGCAGCTAACGTGGGAAAACCTCTTCCCAAAGTTTAAATGGTTAAATGGCCTGTTTTGTAGTAGAGGGCAAAAATCACTTCTTATCCATTTTTGTCTAAGATCTAAGATTAAAAGAAAATGTTGTCATATTGTCCTTGAGGTTTAAACTCTGCAAATTAAAAGCCTGTTTGTGCAGTACTATTAGCAGTGAGGAGTTCCTAACAGTTCTCTTTGGAAGAAGAAACCAGTAAATTTCTTGTTTGGAACTCAGACGTGTATATTTTCCATCCTACTTGGTTGAGGATAATGCTAAATGAATTGGTCTTGCACTATTGCTAGTTAGCGTAGGCATTTTGTAGATGATTGATGAGGCAAATTAAACATCAACTTCTTTTTCCTTCACCTCAATACTAGCATCAGCAAATGGACACAGTTGACTTCACTCCAGCTATATTAGATGGTTTAGTTCATGTGCTGAGAAAAATGGTGGTTTGTTTTACGCCAGTGCTTATATTATTTGTTTCTCCTTATGACCAACAATGCTGTTGGCTACTGGAAAATATTGGTCCATCCTACTTTGTGTATTATTACTGTGATTTTCTTACTTTGGCTGGGATGTGTCATTTTTGTTTCCCATGTGAAGAATTATTTATTTCTTAATAAAGTTGATCTATTTCAAAGACTCATCAACTCCTCTTTTCTTCATTTAGTTTGTTAGTATACATACTAGCAAAACTAATTTTGCACTGGTTGCATCTGTTATGTTCACTTGTGATTTGTGAAATGTTGGATTGTAAGCCTGCATTTTATGTCAGTACTTAAGTATACTATTATGTTCACTTAACAATCCATCAACAACTGCTTCTGATAGTCTATAATGCATTTTCCATCAATGTAGGTAACTTCACCAGGTGGTAACACTGTATATACAATGAAGGGAAAGTCTGGTGACAAATTTGAGTTCAAAGCTCCAAGGGGTGGAATGTACAAGTTTTGCTTCCATAATCCATATGGGGCACCTGAAACCGTTTCTTTCTACATTCATGTTGGGCACATACCCAATGAGCACAATTTGGCGAAAGATGGTCAGTGTACTGACTGTGTCCCTTGAGATTTTCAGCATCTGCCTATTCTTTAAAATTATTATTTTTTTGCGTGTATTGAGCAACAATCAATTTGATTGGTTAATGTGATCTTAGGCTTACTAGTTCATCAAGATATCTGTTCTCAACTTCTGATTCCTTCAGTTTTAACACTTTTTTGTTCGTCTTCCAGAGCACTTGGACCCTATCAATGTGAAAATTGCAGAGCTGAAGGAAGCACTGGAATCTGTCACTGCCGAGCAGAAGTACCTAAAAGCACGTGACGCTCGTCACCGACACAGTAAGCTTCATAAACTTTCTTCTGTAGATGTTATCTAGTGATTTTTGCCTTCTTGTATGATCCTGTTAATCACGTATAGAGTACATAAATTTCCTGTGAGTTTACTCTGATCCACCCAATACTAGACTTTTTAAGTGAAGTATTATACTAAACTTAACCACAAGAGGCATGTTGTGGGCTTGATGGCAGCCATGCCTCACGGGCAGGGATGAACTAATGAAGGAGACTTATTTTTATATAGACAGTAGACTCCTAAAGATAAGATGGAGATAATTCCTAAAGCTAGCAACTAGTCAAAAGTGTCAACTAAATTCCTAAAGCTAGCCACTAGTCAAAAATACCCGAACTACTGAAGCAAATGCACTAGGACAGTTGGAACACTGACATGTCCACTGTTTCGTAAATGGGGAGGCAGTGACTAATTTCCATTGGAGTTTAAGCTTCCTTTTCTCCAGTTATGCCCCCTTGTAGAACTGGCATCTTTTCTTTTACCCACACCATAGCAGCGTGTTGTTCAATGGTGACTACTTCTATCTTGAATAGGGAACAATATTCAAACTTATTTTGTTTAACCTGCCTATCTCAGTTTTTTTCTTTAGTTTGAAAAAACACCCGAGTCAAATTAGATACCGAGAATAACAGGGGGATTATTGATATTTAACGCATCCAAGCTGCCAAGGACACTGCTCATTATCCTTTTATTGCTTTGCTGTCTTCACATTTATCCTATCTTCATATGATTTTTGTGATGACGGTGATGTTCATGGCCAACTGAATCCAGCAAACGAGAGCACCAGAAGGCGTGTCATGTTCTACACGATGGCAGAGTACGCGGCTTTCATGGCCGCCAGTGCGTTGCAAGTCGTTTACATCCGCCGCCTGTTCAGTAAAAACGTGGGGTACAACAGGGTCTAGGGCACCGTCTACTTCAAGGCATGGGCATGGCAGCAGCAGGTGGCTCCAACAGGGAATGTTTATGTCATATTGTAGCTTTTCACCCCTTTTTTTGGTGTTAGTCTAAAAATACTCTTTAATTTATATCACCATGTACCTTTAGCAGCAACTATCGTGAGATGTGAAGGGCACTTGTGGGACATAGATACATAATTGATCCTCAGAGTCTTCATCATATTGAAAGGGAAAAAAGGGTGTCGAGAGTATCGATGATGTGCTATGAAGTTTGTAAATCCTGGTGCAAAGTTCTGGTTCTCTCTTGTTCTATCACGTCTTGGTCCAGGGGCAGGGAATGGGCTAATGGCTTGCAATGAAACTGCGACGATCTAGCTGAGCCTCATGGGGTGTGATTTTTGTGTCAAGGATGCTGAAAAGCTTCGAAATATCATGGATGGTTCTGCGTATTGCGGAAAAGTTTGTTGTAAATCAAAATGTGCTGCGTATTTATTGCTCCTCTTTTGTGAACGGTACGCTACATGCAAATGAAACTTTGCAAGACAGGAGGACAGTATTGTTTGTAAAACAGCTAACACGCTAATAGTTAGAAATCCAATGACAGTAGTATTGTGAACCCATTTGTTTTGTACAAAAGGCTAAAATCATAACGCCAGAAAGACCAAGACAAATTCTCGAGGAATTCGACGTATGTCTAGCAAACTAAACGGCGAAAATTGTGTGAACCACAAAGGTGTAGCAATCACATACATCTTCTCTAACAAGAGTGACATGTTCGGTTCCATTATATCGTAGCTGAAGACGAAGATTTACAGCAGCTGTGGGTTCTATATACATGTATTTACCAAATACTTCACAATCTTCAGTACAGTAGTCCTGTTTCTTCAGAACATTCATATTAGAGAAAGAAGATTCGTCCCTGGCTTTGGATGTGGCATGGGTTCTGTAAACTCGCAGGCCTTTGTATGATCATATTGCTTGCTCTTCCTTCCATCACACTCTTGGCCATTGGGGGCTGACTACCTACAGAGTTGAACAATAACCAGGCAAAACAATGAGGATGTAATTTCATTTGACTAGTTTCCAGAGATTCAATGATTGCTGCTACGAACCTCTAACGTACTGAAAACTAACTGCATCCGACTTGCTACTAGCGATGGCTCCTCCGAACTGCCTGTCACAGCCATCTGTTCCAGCTGCAATGTTTTCACTGGTAGCCTGCGTTGAAGTTTTATCCGCATTGGATTTGGTCAGTAGTAAGTACTCCCTCTGTAACTTAATATAAGACGTTTTTTGACACTTACATCAAGTTATAGAGGGAGTGGTATATAATATAGGATAAAACAAAGAAGAACGTCGACAGATAAAACATTCTTACCATGCCATGCCCTTGGTGTAGTAAGCGTTTGCTATCAGGGCACAAAATCCTTTCCACTGATGCAAGACATCCGCCGACACTGGTGGGGTGGTAGACCACCTGATGACCGTCGGCTGTGGCGTGCATAGGATTGTAATGAACACTATACTGAGCCACAGAATGCACTCCTTTACCTATGGTTCATGACAAAATCATCGTTGAGACTTGAGATGAATGGAAACGAAACTCCCGAAGATCTCGTCAAGGGTCTTGGCACAATGAACATGTCCTCTACGGGGCTATATGATACCATATATCAAACTTCATATCTTGTCAGTGTGACTTATCGGACTTAATCTACCGACAGTCATTATCAGATTCAGAAGAAAGTAAAGACATGCTCTTCTCAAAAGAAATAGATCAAAGCAAACTCATTGGTTTGAGTGTAAAACTGTGAATACCACAGAGTAGAGCATAGTTACAATGCAAGACATATGAAGATAAAAGATAGTTATAAGCTGAAGCAGACTAATTTATATATGTGAACATGCTAACCTCAAAAGAACGGACTTTGAAGCTCAAGCTTGTTCCTCCATAGGATCGCAGGCCTTCAATCTTGACACCAGAATTTTTTATATCCATAAGTTCCTTTCTAAGCCCCTCTTCTGTACAGCCCAGGGCATATGCTTGCACTCCAGCACTAACAAATCCCTGCTACCATTAAAAGGTGACATAATGATTACAGACAGAAAATATGTCAAGAACACCAGTGAAGAATCTCAACAAGAACCAATACTTTTATGTTATCTCCACCTCCTCGATCAATGACATTCTTATACTGCTTGAATAGGCTGGTCGCTATATTGCGCGACGAGCGGAAGTCTTCGTCCGATGAAGCATTAACATGAAATCGATGCTGCGCCCAACACAATCGTTCGAATGTAAACAAATAGTGATTGAGTATTGAGAAAAATAGGAGGTCAGTGGAAAAGCATACCGTACCAGCCAGTGCCGTGTAGTTCTCTCATTTAAGCTTCTCTGAAGATAATGGCTGACTCTGGTAAAGTTAACTCTGAAGCTGGAAACAATGTGTGGCTTCTGTACATGATGGCCTTCGACAGAACTACAAACCGCATTGCAACCTAACAAGTTGTTAAATGGACTGGGGGTGCTTTTTGGGAACGATTTCAGCTCTTGGTAAGCTCCAGGATTCACGAACAGAACAGGACCATGTAGCGTCGGCATGGCTGGACGCTCATCAAGCTGCGGCAAGCTGCTCGCGCATTTCTCCAGCAACAGAAGATTTCAGAAGCCGCGGGTAACTCAAATCTACAATAGAGAATGATTTGATCAGCCAAGAGACAAGGACACAGGGTTCCAAAACTATTATATCTAACTAGGAAATTGCAACAGAAAACTGCCAGTGATGTACTACCCACAAAGATCCTCTATTTCTTCCAACACATACTGAATTTAAAGCTCAAAATTTACAAGCTACTAGAACAGTCTACATACTACGCCATCATTTTATTTTGGAGATTTCCATGTTGATTACGTACATTAGTGCGCCATAATAGGATATGCATAACCAAGATGGACAGCATGCATCAAGTTGTATAAATCAGTAGCTCATGAATGGCCCACGCAAAAATTCGGCCATTTCTGGACCGCCGACACCCCAGCCTAGTGAAAATCGTGGAAGGGACACGGAACTGGAGATTCTTCCAGAGACCAGAAATCCCAACCCCAAACAGCCAAATACTCCGCATACCGGATCGGACAGATACAGATAATCAATCCGTTCAACCGGAACTAACTAAAATGACAGAGAATTAAAGGGGGGTAGGCGAGCAACCATTACCGCCGGAGGAGGCGCGGGGCGGCCGGAAGAAGCTGAATGAGAATCCGCAGGAAGACGGCGAAGGGGATGTGTGGTGAGGAGGTGAAAATAGAAACACCGTGGAGGGGTTGCTGGTTAAAAAGAAGCGGCGACGGAAATGCTCGGAGAAGGGAGGGGAAATTCAGGGGCCACGAGAAAAAACGACTGGCGAGGCGAGCGGCGACGTGGACCCCGCGGAGAGCAGCCCATCGCTGTCGATGAATCTGTTTCTAGTCGTGGCCCGTTGGTGGCCCAGGAGATGCTACTGTATTTGTTAGTCCATGAATAACCCCCTTTGGATATTTTCACTCTAAAAAAAAAGCTGAGCACACATCTAAGGCCTCGTTTGTTTCACAGAAATTTATAGAAATTCTAAAGGATATGAATTGTTAGAATTTTTTCTGCAGCCCTTTGATTTGTAGGAATATAATCATATTCCTATCTTATACAAGATAGGAACCAATTTTTTGCAACAACAACGACAACAACAACAAAGCCTTTAGTCCCAAACAAGTTGAGGTAGACTAGAGGTGAAACTCAGAAGATCTCGCGACCAACTCATGGTTCCGTCACATGGATAACAAGCTTCCACGCGCCCCTACCCATGACTAGTTCTTTGGTGATGCACCAGTCTTTCAGATCTCTATTAACGAACTCCTCCCATGTCAAGTTCGGTGTACCCGGCCTCTCTTGACATTATCAGGATGCTTTAGCCTTCCTTTATTCACTGGATCTTCCATAGGCTTGCGCTAAATATGCACAAACCATTTCAAATGATGTTGGATAAGCTTCTCTTCAATCCACGCTGCACCAACTCTATCTCGTATATCATCATTCCGAACTCGGTCCTTCCTCGTGTGGCAACACATCTCAACATGCGCATCTCCACCACACCTAACTGTTGAGCATGCCGCCTTTTAGTCGGCCAACACTCAGCGCCATACAACATTGCGGGTCGAATCACCGTCCAATAGAACTTGCCTTTTAGCATCTTTGGCACTCTCTTGTCACAGAGAATGCCAGAAGCTTGGCGCCACTTCATCCGTCCGGCTTTGATTCGATGGTTCACATCTTCATCAATATCCCCATCTTTCTACAGCATTGACCCAAATATCAAAAAGTGTCCTTCTGAGGCATCACCTGCCCATCAAGACTAATCTCCTCCTCCTCATGCCTAGTAGTACTGAAACCGCACCTCATATACTCGGTTTTAGTTCTACTAAGTCTAAAACCTTTCAATTCCAAGGTTTGTCTCCATAGCTCTAACTTTCTATTGACCCCCGTACGACTAACATCGACTAGCATCATATCATCTGCAAAGAGCATACACCATGGGATATCTCATTGTATATCCCTTGTGACCTCATCCATCACCAAAGCAAAAAGATAAGGGGTCAAAACTAACCCCTGACGCAGTCCTATTTTAATCGGGAAGTCATCAATGTCGCCATCACTCGTTCTAACACTTGTCACAACATTAACGTATATGTCACAACATTTTGATTGGGAACCAATTCTTTGCATTTCAAAGAAAAAAAATATATATTAGCCTCCACCTAGTGAAAAATATCCCATCATACTAATTAAACGACATCTATTTCTTGTATGATTTGAGACACATGTCATCTCACTTTCTATAGTTTTTCTATTCTCATGACATCCCTATCCTATGAACCAAAGGAGGTCTAAAAAAAGTTGAGCACAAAACTGACAATCCAGGATCATTTTTTTGGTATTATCATCGACGTAACATGCAACACTTTGGTTGATGATGAAATAAATCAGAGGCTGAGGCGCTATCAAACAAAAAAAAATCATAGGCCGAGGTGCTTTCAAACAGAAAAAATGTTGAATCAAGGAGGTGCTTTCAAACAGAAAAAGAAATCAGAGGCCGAGGCAATCATATAAAATAATTAAACTATGCAAGAAAAAAAAGCCAAGTCAACCAAACGGCGTGGACTGTTGACTACAAGAAACGAACGGTGAAACTCCTCGGCGTCAACATGAAAATGGGTGTTGGTCACGGAGCATCGACGTAGACACGAAGAGATTGGTGGTCAGATAAGGCTTGGTGAACGTCCCAGATCTGGCTACACGGAGTCGAGAAACACAAACCTCACACTTTCCCTGATAACGTTGAGATTGGCCAGCTTTTGTCGATTGGACCTGGAGCCGGAGAACCAAGACACAAAGCAACGCCGCCCACTCCGTAGGATAGCGTCATTGAGATAGACTTGCACACCCACACAAAAAAATCCAAAAGTCCAGGGACGCACTACCTTCCACACGTCTCTTGGTGACACAAGGAAGCATCGCCAGAACGAGGACGAGGCTGGGAGGGCTTATTCCACACTAAAGACGAAACCATCATCTCGACAGCGACGAACGAAGACCAAACCCTAAACTTAATTTGAGTTTTGATCATGATAAACCTCTTAAGGAATCTTATGTTAGACTATACAATTTGAGTTTTGATCATGATATAACAATTGTCGAGGCTTTTGAAAAAGTTTGGTGGGCTTTAAATTCAGACTAATGTCTATGACAGAATTAGTGTTGATTGTAATCCTATTGTTGAGTAATAAAACCCCATGTATGGTTGCAAAAAAGGAATTATGGTGTGCTTCATTCACTTAGGTTATTTCCATCTCCCATGTATAATTTCAATTTTTCAAATGCAGGTACACTATGGCCAAGTTTCTTCTCAAGAGAAAAGCATCATGGTAAGATGCACTAGAAAACAAAGTGGTGGACAAAAGGGTACTAAAAGGTAATGTGTAGATAATTTCATTTGCTCATTCCACTATGTTTCTCTTGAAAATTTTAAGTCTAATTTTTATCATGTACTTCCTCTGTTCTAAAAAAGAGGGCATATAACTTTTGGCTCAAGTCAAATGGTGTAATGTTTGACCAAGTTTGTAGGAAAAAAATACCAGTAACTACAATACTAAATAGATATAATATATTGTTAGGAATATGCAACTTGTATTCTCATGAGGCCATATGCCAGTATATATACATGTACAG
This sequence comes from Thinopyrum elongatum, assembly GCA_011799875.1. Classification (NCBI taxonomy): domain Eukaryota; kingdom Viridiplantae; phylum Streptophyta; class Magnoliopsida; order Poales; family Poaceae; genus Thinopyrum; species Thinopyrum elongatum. The sequence goes on from CM022301.1 coordinate 472,237,194, forward strand.
GTGTAGGATATGCAGAAAACCCCTTATACAACGGGGTAAATACACAAGGCTACATGGCTATATAAATAGTACTCTAACACCCCCCCCCCTCAAACTCATGGTGGATAAACAGCACTGAGTCTGGAGAGATAGAAGCCATGTTGCGCTCTAGTCTGGGCCCTTGTAAAGAAATCCGCCAACTGTAACTCGGAAGGAACATACTGAAGAGCAATAACCTGATCCTGCACACCAGCGCACACATAGAAAGTATCAACACCAATATGCTTGGTGAGCTCATGCTTCATAGGATCGTGTGCAATGCTAATAGCACCTGTACTGTCGAATAATAACAGAGTAGGTGTTGTGACAGAAACACCAAAGTCCTTAAGTAACCACCGTAACCAAGTCACCTCTGCCATCAAAAGAGCCATAGCTCGCAACACAGCCTCTGCACTCGAACGGGAAAACTGCAGTCTGTTTCTTCATCTTCCAGGCAATGAGAGAACCATCAAGAAAAACACAGTAAGCATAAAGTGAACGATGATCTGAGGGATCACTAGCCCACGTAGTATCCGAATAGGCCTGAAGTTGTAAGGAACTGGAGCGAGGAAAGAACATACGATGAGAGATCGTGCCCTGAAGATATCGGAGAACACGAAGGAGGTGACCATAGTGAACTGAAGTGGGAGCAGAGACAAACTGACTCGGAATATGGACCGGATAAGAGATATCTAGACAAGTGACAGCTAGATAGACAAGACTCCCAACAAGATGACGATAATGCGTCGGATCAGACAAGGGGTCACCACCAGTATCACGGAGGTGAACATTGAGCTCCATGGGAGTCTCAACAATGCGCTCATCAGAAAGATCCTAGATATACTTTTCCTGGGAAATAAAAAATCTATCAGAGGTAGAAGAGACTTCGATCCCAAGAAAGTAGAGAAGATGGCCATGATTAGACATAAGAAACTGCTCACTAAGACACAGACCAGTGACGAACAGAGGCCATGACAAAAAGTGTGCGAATAATGGTCATATGGGCCACAGGAGCAAATGTCTCATCGTAATCACAACCATGCTCCTGCTGAAAGCCACGAGCCACAAGACAAGCTTTGTAGCGCTCAAGAAAACCATTGGAGCGAGTCTTAACCTTGTAGACCCACTTACAAGTGATTGGACGAACATCGAGAGGAAGAGAAATAAGGTCCCACATGCCGGTGTGCTCAAGAGCAGCAAGCTCCTCTGCCATCGCAAACTGCCATTCGGGATGAACAACATCTTGACGATGAGAAGTTAGCTCAAGAACAGCAGAACCAACACTTGGAAAACCAAGGCGATCAATAGGCGGAAGCGGACGAGGACGCAAGCCATAAGTAGGCTACGAGGAGGAAGATGGCACATCATAAGTAGATGGCTCATTAGTAGATGCATCCACAACATGTGGACGACAAGTATAAAGTGAGAGAATGATGGAAGAATGCTAGGAGGAATCACCGGGGTAGACTCAGGTGATGGAGATGGAGAAGTCACTGGGGATGAAGGTGCGGAATCATGTGACAAGCGAGATGAGGAAACCATCGGAGATGGAGATGTCAGATGTGCAATAGTCGGAGAAACAAGGACAGTAGGACAGACGAACGAGGGCTCAATGAGAGTGATAAGTGTGTCAGGAAAAGTGAGGAAAGAGATATCCTCCATTGAAAAGGTCGAGAAAGATGGTTGCGGGTAGAAGGGACGAGACTCATCAAAAGTCACATCCCGAGAAATACGCATCCGACGACCGACATGATCCCAACAACGATAGCCCTTATGCTCATCACTATAGCCCAAGAAGACACACTCGACAGACTGGGCGGACAATTTGGTATGTTCACTAGCCAAGGCAATCAAAAGTCCGAACTGATGGAATGGGCTAGGAAATTCACATATACACTTCAACACCCCCTCTCACGTGTGACGCGGAAAGTCAACACGTGGATAGACTCGGAGGTATGGCTCAAAAGACCTATATGTGGACACAAAAGGGGGAACAACAATTTTTAGATAAATTGCGAAAGCCAGGATTTGAACTCAAGGCCTTAGCTCTGATACCATGTTAAGCTTCATGCACTAGCCAACGCAACCAAAAGTCCGAACTAATGGAAAGGGCTAGGCAATTCACATATACACTTCAACATATACAACTATATTTTATTATGGATTTAACGATACTGCTACAAACTGGTCAAACTTTGCTCCATTTCACTTGGGCGAAAAGCTATATGCCTTCCTTTTGAGAACGGAGGGAGTAGGTTGCTGACCCTTGGTGTTTGATGATGACATGGTGTATTTTTGAATTTGAAAATGCAAGATGACATTTAAAAGTAATTTTTCCTTTTGTTTTATTACTGTATTATTATTATTCATATTTATATATTTGTCTTCTATTATATCTGATAATATATACCAAAGTTATAAAATGTACTCTTATTGGTGCATTATTGCTTGGAAAATTTAGGCAATGTTAAAGGGGTGCAAAAGAGTAACTTTAGGTCTAGCTCAACCCCTCAGTACCAAGATTATTTATATGAGAATAGCTGCATCTAATAAACTACATGATGGTCAACATGACCAACTTCTACTGCTCAATGTCCTCCTTTAAAAGAAAAGCAACACCTACCATGGTGATGGGGGAATTCTGGAGACAATGATGGTTATCTACCACTGAACCCCTACTCTCCCCATTTGTCCGGATAGACAACCCAAACGCAACCAGATTAAAAAACTGCACCCAACCAGACCCCTAAATGTCCGAGTTGTCCGGTACCCCTCAAACCCAACCCATATGTGGGCCATATATGAGGAAGTTTGGACACGCCTGGACACGACCACCATGTCAGACCTGCCCATGCTGGCCACCTCGGCCCCACCTAAACCCCACCCGACCCAAACCCTGGCCTATCTCGCCCGCTTCACTTCCACACTCTGCTCCACTCTCCTCCTCTCTTGACTGTTCCCCTTGACGGTGTCCTGGACTAGGGGGTACTCACTATGTCGTCTCCCGACCAGTGGGTCGGGCCGAGGACCCCCATGGCGGTTCACTAATGGGCCAGTTCGGACAGCCGATGACATATACGAGGAAGATTCCCCAAGACTTGGTGATCAAGACAAGGACTCCTCTCCATCGACGTAGCCGACTAGGACTCTTGTTATCCTAGGCCTTCGGTACATTATATAGGCCGAGGCCAGGCTCGTTGATAGATAGATTATGACATTACTCATCATACCCCTAGGGTTTAGACCACAATATATGATCTCGAGGTAGATCAACTCTATACCTTGATACTTCATCAATATAAACAAGAGCAGGACGTAGGGTTTTACCTCCATCAAGAGGGCCCGAACCTGGGTAAAACATCGTCTCCTTCGTTCCTGTTACCATTGATCCAAGAATCCACAGCTCGGGACCCCCTACCCCGAGGTCTGCCGGTTTTGACACCGACAATGGTGCTTTCATTGAGAGTTCCACTGTGTGATCGGCAATGGATCAATGGCTCGCCTGCAGATCAACTGCGACGTCGGCATATTCGTCGCCGGCTCGACTGGTCATCTTGGCTCGACCAAGGACTACGCTCTGCCTCAGATCATCATGATCGGATGAGGGTCTTCATCAACATCAACTCTGATCTCTATCAAGATTGTGGAGGAATCATCCATATAGCTCGGGGCTCAACTTCAACATTATCCTCGGGCGAAAGTGTTGTTTTTCTATACAGCGGATTTGTATTCGCCGTCGCCGCTTCCTCGGGTATTGCTTTGACGATTGCTTTGGTGGAATAGTGTGGAATTGTGTATATAACAACCCTGTAAAATTTCATCGCGTTCCGATGGAGGAATCTCCGGCGATCTCCAATATACCGGAGCCCTGTCGAATCTGAATGGGAATCTGGATGAGTTTAGGGCGTGGAGTCCAGCGTCCAGCTCGGACGTCCTTTGGAAGATCCAACCGTTGATCGGCTGTGGAATTCCTATATCTACCACCCCTCAAAGTTTCAGCTCGATCCGATCGTTCAAACTCCGGGAACGGCCCGAGGAGTGCGTCCATTTTTGGATCTGTTTTCTGCGCGAAAACGAACCTGACCCGAATTCATCTTTCTTCATGGACGGGATATTGAACATCCTTTTTGAAGGAAACCTTTTCTAGGGTATTGTGTGTTGTTCTCAAACACGTGCCTACAAATTTTTAGTCTTTCCCGAGGCAATTTTCACCGTCGTGCCGATGTCAAACCGGCCCGACCACGTTGCTCCACGACTGCCGACCTGTGCCAGCATCGACTGTGCCATCGCTCCATCAAGCCGATGACACCTCCTCGGATCATAACCTTGGCGAGCCCAGCAAGAGTTCGGCATCGTGAAGCCGAGCATGAGATCGGCATCACGAAACCCTAACTTGAACAACCCTGAAGCTTCGACTTAGGGATCTCTCTCCGACCCGATCCCGGGGTTGGCTCTTATCTCGCATCCGGCTTCAAGCCTGGATGCGGCCTCTGCGTCCGAAGATCGGAAGTCAATTCCGGCCGGACTCGCCTCTCTTATCCCGGATCCAGCTCCAAGCCTGGACGCGACTTCGGCGTCCGAACACCAGGAGTCAGCCCTGGCCGGACTCGCCCCTCGCACCATCGTACCGGAGGACGACTCTGAAGAAATCTCAGATACCAATCCGGCTAAATCTCGCCCTGCTAAACGAGATGCTATATCGGATCCAGACGATGACCACTCCACCAGACTGACATCGGCATTTAGGCCATCTTTCTTTAATTATTTACTTCACTTAAATTAATTAAGTAGAAGATTTAAAAAAAAAAGATATATCATTATCTTTATTTGTTATTACTTTTGGTTTGCATTTTTTATGTGCACAGGTAAATCGACGTCGACTGGTCGGCGTCATCTGCTCCAACACCTCAGCTGGACCGGGGGCTTCGCCATCGCTTTATCGACCTACCCGGTGACTTCGACGTCACCAGCCGACCAGCTTCGTCACCTCGGCTGGACCAAGGGCTTTGCCTCGCCGCATCGACCGAGCGGCGTCGCCACTTCATCAAGCCGAGTTATTCGCTCAGACACCTGAGAACCGGCTTGGGGGCTGGGATCCCAACCCGCTACAAGCTCGGCCCACGTCATCAACGCTGAACACATTAACCAGCTAAGTCGCTTTCATGCTCAAAGTTTTTAAATTTTTAATTTGTGTTCGGTTCGACCATGCTCACATACGTTGTTTGTTAAAAGAAACTCCCTCTACCCATGTTAACTGGGGGCTCTTAAAATTTATATGAGCCATTCTATAATAAATATTTTTTCTTTCTTCTAAGCCGTTGCAAAGTCTTTTTCCACTACTCCTTTTTCCGATGAGAGTGTGTGGTCAATAGCCGGATAGCCTGTTTTCTCTCTAAAGCCGCTCGCGTTTAGTTCTCTAAACTGGCCTGAGAAACACTCCACCTTCGGGATAGGAGGTTGAAGCCGAAGGCTGACCCGCTTGAAGTCTGGAGATCGGATGTATCATGTTAAAGCACTACGGAAGCATAAATTAATTTTAAGACCAATTTCGGATTGGCACCAAAAACTTGATTTAGTTCGGGCGTAAGGTTTTTACTGAAGTTTTTTGGTTTTCCATGCCTATGGCACTTTTAACCAATTTGTGTGTTTCCAGCATAACTTTCGCAGTGCAACGCCGGACAGCTTTACAGATTCGGCAATATCAACAGTGGGCTGCAACTAGAGCCGAGCCCACCGAAAGCCACGGTAAGTCATGGAGTCCTCGGCAAAACATTCTTGGATATTGCCTTATATGCATCGGTTTCGAATTGTGTCTTCGGTCAATAGTTGGGTTGCCCGGCTCCTGTGCTTGCCTCCTACGTTCCACTTTGTTCGGCTAGGAGCGCAAAGGGAGAACCACTGCGATTGTGCTTCCAGCTCGAATGGTTAAGCGCCTCCGTGGAGAAAGCCGAAAACTGACTGTCACAATAAGCGTAAACTGGTCAGCGATCCAATGACTGTGTTAAACTACAGATCGATAGAGATCACCCCGTGTTAAATGATGGGACTTTCATAATTTTGGCCGAAGTGTTACTGGTTTGACCTCGGTTGACGCCGAACACTAACCAGGGGCTAGTAACTGGCCCCGAACTTTAAACTCCTATGACTAAGTGAAAGTTATAAAGCCTGCATATCTAATTGCCTTGTTTCCGCTAACACAACCGCCTCCGGGCACCGAGACGTCGGCTAAGGGTTGTATTGTTAGTACGAAAACACCCTGTGTAGCATCTACAAAGGGGTGGAAGCCGACGATGGGCCACTTTTAGGTTATAAACAGTCTCAATGGAGAATTTGCCTTCCGTAATTATCGTAATAAAGCTATAAATATGCATCAATTTGACTTAAGATTTTGGCCAAGCTGGGTTGCCTGGCTCCTGTGCTTACCCCTATGTTCCCGATTGTTTGGCTAGGCGGTAAAGGGAGCACCTCTATGATTGTTACTACCGGGTCGTCCGGGTTAGTACCTCAGACTGGGTGAAGCCGAAAGCTAGCCATCTTACAGAATATAATTGATCGGCAATGATGGAAGTGAAAATTTTGGTTCATTATGGACCACAGAGTTCGGGAACTTTCTCCCAACTAAATCCTCAATACTTTCCTCCCACATTGATCGTAGTTGAGGTTTCATGATCATGACCAACATGACAGCCTGGGAAAAGGAACCTGTAACGGAACTATTTTTCCCAGAAGATGTTTTATAACATATCTCTCTGTGTACCTTTGTTTATAAAACCGTATTGCGGGATTGCCTTGTTTGTCGTAAATCTTTGCCCTTATAAAGGCTTTATAAAGTAGGACGAACACTCTTCGGCTGCTGGCCGAGGAGGTTGAAGCCGATGGTCGGTCAACAAAGTTTTGTACAATGCGGATCCGAGCATTAGTGATGTAAAGTACTTGGATACATAGAATCATTACACATAAATTGTGATATACTCCAGACATTGATCCTTAATTCGGCCACCCGTGCCCACATTAAGGCTCGAGGGCTACTGGGCTTCGCGCTTCTCATTTACAAATATTAAAGGGGCACATCGATCCCCTGATCTGGTGTTGCCACCCGACCATTGGCTCGGGGGCTACTGCATCGACGATTCAATGCAGACAGTTTACAAAGTGCGAAATAGTTCCTGAGGAGATTATGATCCTTAGGTTGGTCGGCCGCACCCAACCTGAGTCTCGAGGAATATGCATACCACATTTCTATTCCTAAGTATGCTACAGAGCTAGGAGTTGATCCTCAGGCCGATTTTGTGAATCGACCTGAGTCTCAGGGGCTACTGGGATCACCGGTTTTATGCCATCCTTCAGGTGCATGCCGGACATTGAGCAGACACACACCTTGAGGGCTACTGGCTATATACCTCGGCAGATAATAAATTGCACAAATCGGAATTAAATTCACAAAAATCAGCCCACAGCCGAGGTGGTGCACCACCGCGGGAGCAGTCCGGCATAAAGCTCGGATGCAAGTGGCTAGCTCCATAGAGGGCATCTCCGGCATTAAGCTCGGTTTAACCCTTTTAACTTTTTCAAGACCGAGGTAATCTATGACATCTCGGATACAGTCCGTCATTGGTGCCCGGCTGCGAGATGACACCTCTGATGTAGTCCGGCGTTGGTGCTCGGCTGTGAGAGGACGCCTCAGAAGCAGTCCGGCATAAAGCTCGGCTGCTAGTGGCTGGCTCCATAAAAGAACCTTTTCGGTGTTAAGCTCGGATAATCCTCCTTCAAAACTTCCAAAGACGAGATACTCTATGCCTCCTCGGATGCAGTCTGGCGCTGGAGCTCGGATACAGACCGGCATTGGAGCTCGGCTGCAAGAGATACCTCGGATGTAGTCCGGCGTTGGAGCTCGGATGCAAGAGAACACTGCCGCACGGGAAACACTTCGAACCCGACGTGTGGCGTAAAAGATAACAAGGCATTGATAAAGGGCGAGAACTTGAAAGACTCCTCGGATACCCGACGTATGAACTTTTCGGATATACCTCAGCAATCCTCAAGATCGGAGATGGGAAGATATGTTGAACCAGTTTTCAAGACCGACGACCGAAGACGAAGAACAGTTCGGAAGAACCGAGGAGCGTCCCCAACTTGAAGACCGGTTCAGGGGGCTCCTGACGGTGTCCTGGACTAGGGGGTACTCACCATGTTGTCTCCTGACCAGTGGGTCGGGCCGAGGACCCCCATGGCGGTTCACTAATGGGCCAGTTCGGACAGCCGATGACATATACGAGGAAGATTCCACAAGACTTGGTGATCAAGACAAGGACTCCTCTCCACCGACGTAGCCGACTAGGACTCTTGTTATCCTAGGCCTCCGGTACATTATATAGGCCGAGGCCAGGCTCGTTGATAGATAGATTATGACATTACTCATCATACCCCTAGGGTTTAGACCATAATATATGATCTCGAGGTAGATCAACTATGTACCTTGATACTTCATCAATATAAACAAGAGCAGAACGTAGGGTTTTACCTCCATCAAGAGGGCCCGAACCAGGGTAAAACATCGTCTCCTTCGTTTCTGTTACCATTGATCCAAGAATCCACAGCTCGGGACCCCCTACCCCGAGGTCTGCCGGTTTTGACACCGACACCCCTCCCCGCCCCACCATGGCCGGCTACGGCAGTGAATTCGACAGCGTGGCTGATCCCGTTGACTGAGACGTGCTCGCCGCCATGTTGAATTCAAGTGAATTCATTATAGAACTTGGCTTGTATATTTCGATGATGGGCTTACTCAAATGTCTAAGGTCTTCATGATCAAGCAAGTGGGATGCACACCCACTTAGTTTTCACTTTGAGCTTTCATACACTTATAGCTCTTAGTGCATCTGTTGCATGGCAATCCCTACTCCTCGCATTGACATCAATTGATGGGCATCTCCATAGCCCGTTGATTAGCCGCGTTGATGTGAGATTATCTTCCTTTTTTGACTTCTCCTTATTGATCTCTATCACCGCATTATATCCCACCCATAGTGCTATGTCCATGGCTTACACTCATGTATTGTGTGGGGTTTGAAAAAACTGAAGCGCATTAAAAAGTATGAACCAAATTGCTCGGCTTGTCATCGGGGTTGTACATGATAAATACTTTGTGTTAAGAAGATGGAGCATGATAGTACTATATGATTTTGTAGGGATAGTGTTCTTTAGCATTTTTATTTTGAAAGACATGATTGTTTATTGGTACGCCTGAGTATTGATGTCTTTATATCAAATTATAGACTATTGCCTTGAATCACTTGTATCTTAATATTCATGCCATGATTAGATTACATGATCAAGATTATGCTAGGTAGCATTCCACATCAAAAATTATCTTTTTATCATTTACCTACTCGAGGACAAGCAGAAATTAAGCTTAGGGATGCTGATACGTCTTTGTCGTAATTTTTTATTGTTTCATGCCAATATTCTACAACTTTCACATATTTTTGGCAACATTTTATATTATTTCTTGAACTAACATATTGATCCAATGCCCAGTGCCAGTTCCTGTTTGTTGCATGTTTTTTGTTTCGCAGAATATCCATATCAAACAAAGTCCAAACGCGATAAAAATTTATGGAGATTTGTTTTGGAATATATGTGATTTTTGGGAAAAATAATCAACACGAGACGATGCTCGAGTGTCCCACAAGCTCAGACGGCACGCCCCCTACACTGGGCGCGCCAGGCAGGCTTGTGGCGCCCCTGTAAGTCAGTGATTGCTTGTATCTGTGTTGGTATTTCCCCGAAGAGGAGAGGATGATGCAGCACAACAACAATAAGTATTTCCCTCATTTATGAAACCAAGGTTATCAATCCAGTAGGAGGATCCACCCACACTATGTAAACAACACCAGCACACAAATAACAAATACTTGCAACCCAACGCGTTAGAGGGGTTGTCAATCCCTCCTCGGTATTGAGATAGACTAAATTGTATGAGATTGGATAAATAGATCTAACAAAAACACAAAATAAAATAAATGAATAAAAATTGCAGCAAGGTATTTTTGGGTTTTAATATGATAGGAAATAGACACGGGGGCCGTAGATTTCACTAGAGGTTTCTCTCGAGAAAATAAACAAATTACTGTTGGGTAATTGATAGAAAAAAGCGAATAATCAAGACGATATCCAAGGCAATGATCATGTATATAGGCTGTCGGATTCAGGGCTCCGCAGACCCAAGAAGGTTCGAACTCTGGGGCGTGTGCGAAGAACTCAACCTCTCAAGCCTACCGACTCGTCGCCCCCCTGCCTAGCCTAGCCGGACTCGCGTGAGCAAGGAAGAAGAAGAACACAGCAGTTTACCCAGGTTCAGGCCACCTTGCGGTGTAAAACCCTACTCCTGCTTTGTGGTGGATTGGCCTCATGAGGGGCTGAGGATGAACAAGTACAGAGGATGAACAACCTCGCGAGGGCTCGGGGGTGAGAATGAGTTGACCCCTTCTATGGTGGTGGCTAACCTATCTTTATAGTGGCCTCGGTCCTCTTCCCCCAAAACGTAGGCGGGAGGGATCCCACAGTGGCCAATTTGAAAGGGGACAAGTAGTACATCTTATCCTGACGAAAGGTGGTCTTCGCCTGCAAAGCTTCTGGTCATGATGCAGCGGTGGGCTCGGCGATGACATCCGTCCTGCAGTGCTGGTGGTCTTGGTCTTGTAGCACCGGAATGGAAACCTTTGGTAGATGCCTCGGGAACCCACGCCTGTCCTTGCCTCCTTAGCACCAAAAGGGAAACTGCCTCCTCTGCGCCCGCTAGCGCCCGCCTGGCCTTGGTCGTCATGGCTTGCGTCATCGCAGCCTCATGAGGCTGGTACCTGCATAGAAATCTCCGCTCCTCGGGACACAGCCTGGGGAGGCCGCCCCCTCCGGAGGTCTTGGTGTCGTCCGCCTCGTGAGGCCAGGGGGCCCCGCGAGGGTCTTGTCTTGGCAGTCTTGTAGATGGGTCGTACCAGGCCGTTGAGGGAGCCACGCCATGGATCGCAGGCAGGCAAGTCTGGGTACCCTGGTTCCCAGAACGCCAACAGTAGCCCCCGGGCCCAAGGCGCGCTCGAGCTTGGCTTCGAGGTGAAGCCAAAGGGCAAGGGCGAAGTGCCGCGGGCCCCAATTGCCTGCGGGCCAGGCTGACGTGTGGCGCTTGACGGGACGTGGGCATCTCCGCTTCCCCACGTTGCCTCGGCAACTGCCCGACTTGACAACTGCCGTCCCGCCATCATTGCTTAGAACGTGAGAGGCCGCTGGTCAACCTTCCTTCGCCTATAACTGGGAAAGGGGGCAGAGCCCCCAGCCCATCTTCATCTTGATGCTGCTCGCCCCTTCTTCGTCTCTGCCGTCCCGCCATCTTGCCAAAGCATCCATGGCGCCGGTGAGGAGGTTTTCCGCCGAGGAGAAGGGCAAGACCCCCAAGGAGGGACCGGGCTCGCCACCGCCCAAGAGGGGCCGTGGCCGTCCCCGCAAGTATGCCGCGACGCCGGTGGTGGCTCCCTGAGGGCGCGGGCGCACCCCTTCGAAGGTCGGTGCCACCTCTGGCGGTTGTGGGAAGGCTCACTCCCGCGCCGGAAGCTGCCGCGGCCAAGGCGGCCATGGCCAAGGGGGGAAGCATGCGGCGGCCATCCGGCCACCGCGCCCTCGATCCCACTTGGCCGACGCATCCTCGGAGTTCGTGGTGTGGGCGGAGAGGCCAGCAGGCATCTGGTTCCAGATCCCATGCTTCTTCGCAAGCATGCTGCCGGCCGGAGGGCCTGGCGGCCTCTGGCTGCAGGCCGACGGTTGCTGCAGCAAGGCCTCGTGGGTGGAGGTTGAGGTCACCCCTGCCGGTAACGTGTTCCTGAACCGTGGGTGGCAGTCGTTCGCCCGCATGCGTGGCCTGCAGGGGGGATGTACCCTCCACTTCAGGCACGATGGAGTGGCGACCCTTTACGTCAGGATCTTCGGGGAAGACGGCAGGCGTCTGGGGTGTTTCCCGGAGGGCGACGACGATGAGGACGACGTCCACCCCTCCGACGACAACGGCCGGAGGGGCGGTAGCATCCTCGGCGGTGAACTCGCCCTTGGCGACAGCCGCGACGCACCCAGCGGCGGCGGCTCTTCCTCTGGGGAGAGCACGAGCGATGACGACTACGACGAGCCGCCACGCCGCCGAGCCTAGACAGGGGAGGGCGACGAGCCGCCTCGCCGCCATCCCCGGACCGGTGAAGCAGGAGGAGGACTCCGACTGAGCGCGGGCGTCGCCAGAGCCAGGCCTTAAGAGCCGCAGTGGTCGCGAGGCCGCTTTTGCTTTTTTTTCCTGCATCAAGAAATGTAGAAAGCCCTGCTAGGGCGTGTAATGGACCATGGCGCTTGCGCCGTTATGTTACCGTTCTTACATCGTATCCTAGCATTCGTGTTGCTACTAACCGACAGGTTCTTGTTGATCACGATTAGGATAACTTAGCTTGGTGTGCTTGTGGTAGACTCCTGCGCCGCGAGGGCGTGCTCCGCCGGAGCCTAGACCTCCTATGTGCCTCCCGTTCCAAAGAGATCTCTTGCCGGGGGTTTCCTTCTTGAGGGTCTGAAGGTTCTCAGGCTTCAGGAGGCGCCAAACGGCCGCGAGGTCTCTAGCGGGCCATAAGGACATGGGGCCTCCGGAGATGTTTCACAGGGCGCCGCGCCCCATGCGAGCCCCCGAGCGGGGACCGATCGTCACTGGTACGCCGGTTCGCGATGCCCGGTAAGGCCAGGAGATGAAGATTCAGGGGGGACACACATGCCCGTTGGTTTGTTTTAGAGCGTCGCGCGATGATTAAGACGCCAAAGATTAGGACATCAAGGCTTTGGCGAGGTGTGCTCGTGGGCGGACCCAGGCGTACACATCGTGCCCAGCCCCCACTTGCGAGACACGCAGGGAAGAGCGACGGGCAATTGCCACTCTCCCTAAAGCAAGGCTCGAAAGAGCCAACGCTGCAAGGAGAAAAAATTCCCATCCCTTTCAATAAAATACGCGAGAATTTCGAATTTCATTCCAAGAAGTGGCGAATCAGCTACAAAAGCAAGCAAAAGAACAGCCGCGTCCGGCGCCTACACTAGTCTTCTATTCTTCCCGCCAGCGCGGAGCATGGGGCTTCCACTAGGCGTGGGCATAGTCGTTGAAAGACCATGTCGTCCGCCAGCGTGGAGCATGGGGCTTCCACTTGGACGTGGGTGGGAGGCCCCGTGAGGCCCCAGGGCGGCACTTAGGAGACTCCGGGGCGTATACAGCCCCACTCATTATTACGTGAGAGTGTCACAGGTAGAACTTCCGGAGGTGCTGGATGTTCCAGGCATTCTGGATGCGGACCCCGTCCTGTGTCTCCAGGCACGCGGCGCCAGGCCTGGAGACACGGGCGATCCTCAATGGGCCCTCCCACATAGGCGAGAGCTTGTGAAGCCCCTCCTTGGAGAGCACCCGCCTCAGTACGAGGTCACCCACCTCGAGGGTCCTGGAGCGGACACTGCGGCAGTGATACCGCCGCAGCGCCTGCTGGTACCTCGCGGCATGGAGTGAGGCTTGGCGGCGGCCCTCCTCTCCGAGCACGAGATCTGTCCCCCGCGAGGCATCCTGACGTTCCTCGTCAAACGCCAAGACCCGCAGGGAGCGATGTTTGACCTCGTGTGGGAGGACCGCCTCAGCACCGTAGACGAGGAAGAACGGGGTCTCGCCGGTGGGCTTAGTCGTGGTGGTGCGGATGGACCACATCACGGACTGAAGCTCACCGAGCCAACCCCTGCCGCAGGCCTCAAGCTTCTTCTTGAAGCTCCTTGTCTTGAGGCCCCTCATGACCTCCGCGTTGGCACGTTCGGCCTGGCCGTTGCTCTGTGGGTGTGCCACTGAAGCGTAACATATCTGTGTTCCAAGGTTAGCACAATATGTCCTGAAGAGATTGCTTGTGAACTGAGAGCCATTGTCAGTGATGATACGGTTGGGGACCCCGAAACGGCTCACGAGGCCCTTGATGAACTTGATGGCTGAGCCAGCAGGAATGGTGCGCACGGGCTCCACCTCCGCCCACTTGGTGAATTTGTCGATGGCGATGTAGAGGTAGCGGTAGCCCCCGCCCGCTCAGGGGAACGGGCCCAGGATGTCCAGCCCCCAGACCGCGAATGGCCATGAGAGCGGGATGGTCTGGAGGCCCTGAGCAGGCTAGTGGATTTGTTTGGCGTGGAACTAGCAGGCCTCACAGGATCGCACCAGCTCGATGGCATCATTGAGCGCCGTGGGCTAGTAGAACCCGCTGCGGAATACCTTGCCCACGAGGGTGCGTGATGAAGAATGGTGCCCGCAATCCCCGCCGTGGATGTCAGCCAGCAATTCGTGCCCTTGCTCCTTGCATATGCATCGCAGCGAGACGTCGTTGGGGCGCCTTCGGTAGAGCTCGTCGTCCTGCAAGCAATAAGCGGTGGCCTGATGGGCCACGCGTTCCGCATCTTCCTCCTTCTCCGGCAGGGTGCCACAGAGCAGGTACGCCTTGAATTCTTTGGTCTAGCAACCCTCCTGAGGTTCCAGAGCCAGGAGCAGGCGGACTCCTGAGGTAGGTCCCCAGGGCGGGGCTCCTGAGGAGGGGGCCTGGGGCAGCTCCTCCCGAAGTAGCGTCGGGCCTGCAGCGGGGTGGGGGGCTGCCGACAGTTTGAAGAGCCTCTCCTCGAAGACGCCAGGCCTCTGGGGCTCGCGTTGGGACGCCCTCTTGGCGATATCGTCCGCCTCCTTATTCGTGCCATGCGGGACATGCTGCAATTCCAAGCCCAAGAAGCATTTTTCAATTTTGCGTACCTCTTCTAAGTATGCCTCTATGTGCTCGTCCTTAGGCTTGTATTCCTTGTTGGAGAAGTTGACGAGGAGCTGAGAGTCGCCCTTGATAGTGAGATGCTTGACCCCCAGGGCCGCCGTGGCCCTGAGGCTAGCGATCAGGCCCTCGTACTCCATGATGTTGTTGGAGACCTTCTCGCCATGCTGAAAGCAGAGCTGGACAACGTAGTATAGCTTATCCTGAGTCGGCGAGATGAGCACGGCTCCAGCCCCCGCGCCCTGTCGCGCAAATGCACCGTCGAAGTACATGACCCAGCCATCGGGTGCCTCATCTCCAGGCGCGAGGGACCGATCTTCGCCCATCCCCCGGTCAGGGGCATCCATCCATTCCACCACAAAGTCGGCGAGGGCCGCGCCCTTGATGACCCTGGTGGTGCTGAACTCCACCTGGAACACTTGCAGCCCGATGTTCCACTCGGCAACCCTCCCCGCGGCATTGGGGCTACGGAGCACCTTCTCTAGGGGGTATGCAGAGATGACCTTGATGGGGTGGCCTTGGAAATAGTGGCGCAGTTTCCTGGAGGCGACAAGGAGCGCGAGCAGGAGCTTCTGCGGCATGGGGTAGCATGCGCGCGCGTCACGCAACACCATGCTGACGAAGTACACCGGGTGCTCGATGAGGGAAGAGGCGTCGACGACGTTTCGCTCCACTTGGGACGCGGGGGCCTCGAGAGCTTTGCAGCTCGATGGAGTGGTTGAGGCCTCAGGAGCGCCATCCTGAGGTGGCGATGGCGCGACTGTACGCGGGGGCGCTATGCTGCGCAGCCGCACCCGCGCGCTCCTCCCTGACCACCACGAGCGCCGCGCTAGCCGAGTGAGGCGTGGCAGCCAGGTAAAGCACCAAGGGCTCAAGAGGGCGAGGCGCCACCATCACCGGCGGGCTCGTGAGGTACCTCTTGAGGTCTTGGAAAGCCGCCTCAGCCTCTGGGGTCCACTCGAAGGGGCCCTTCTTTTTCATCAGCTTGAAAAACGGGAGGGCGCGCTCACCAAGCTTGGAGATGAAGCGCCCCAGCTTCTGCATCTCCTTGAGGGTCTGTGGCGGGCTCATACTTTCTATCGCCTTGACCTTCTCGGGGTTAGCCTCGATCCCTCTGTGTGATACCAGGAACCCCAGCAACTTGCCAGACGGGACACCGAACACGCACTTCTCCGGGTTGAGCTGTAGGTTTACCTTGCGCAGGTTGGCGAACGTTTCTTCCAGGTCTTCGACAAGGGTCCTTGCCTTCCACGACTTGACCACTATGTCGTTAACTTACGCCTCGGAGTTCCTCCCAAGCTGCCAGCCCAGAGCCATGTGCATCAATCGCTGGAAGGTCGCGCCGGCATTCCGTAGCCCAAAGGGCATGCAGGTGTAGCAGTACACCCCGCACGGGGAAAGGAAGGCTGTCTTCTCGTTGTCCTGTACCGCCATCTTGATCTGGTGGTAGCCCGAGAAGGCGTCCAGGAAGCATAACAGGTCGCACTCGACAGTGGAGTCAACGATCTGATTGATGCGCGGAAGAGGGAACAGGTCCTGAGGGCACGCCTTGTTGAGGCTGGTGAAGTCGACGCACATGCGCTCCTTCCGCCCTTCTTGGGGACGATGACCGGGTTGGCCAGCCAATCCGGGTGCCGCACTTCCCGAATGACGTCGGCTTCTTGCAGCTTGCAGACCTCCTGGACGATGAAGGACTGCTTCTCTTGGGCTTGCCGCCATGCCTTCTGCTTCACCGGGCGTGCACTGGGGCACACCATCAAATGGTGTTCGATCACGTCCCGCGGGACGCCGACCAAGTCCGTCGCCTCCCATGCAAACACATCCTTGTTCGCACGGAGGAAGCCGACCAGTGCCTCTTCCTGATCCGGAGGGAGGCCGGCACCTATGGTGAAGGTGGGGCCTGAACCTCCATCGTCAACGGGCACCTGCTTCGTCTCGGCCCGGTCTTGGGAGAACAATTGCTTCTTCTTTGCGACGCGGCCTCCGCGATCTCTGGAGCGTCCCCAGTGACCGGCCGCGTGGCTGTCGCGCCTTTGTAAGCGAGCTTGAGGGCCAAGAGTGCGTCCCTATTGTCCCCCACCATGGTGATGATGCCGCTGCTCCTAGGCATATTGACGATGTTGTAGCCGGGGTGTGTCACCGCCATGAACTTGGCAAGGGCCGGATACCCAAGGATGGTGTTGTATGGGAGGCCGATGCGGGCGACGTCAAAGTCAATGAGCTCGGTTCGGTAGTTGTAGCGCGTGCCGAAGGTGAATGGGAGGCGTATCTGCCCCAAGGGGGCAGTGGAGCCGCCGACCACCCCCGAGAAAGGCCTGGTGGGCGTGAGCTGGTCGCAGGGCACTTGAAGTAGGTCGAAGGCTTCCACGGAGAGGACGTTGAGGCCAGCACCACCATCGATGAGGGTCCTAGTGATTGCAACATTGCTGATAGTGGGCGTGCATAGCATGGGGAGCGCACCGGCGCCGACCATGGTCCTGGGGTGATCCCTGGGGTCGAAGGTGATGTCGGTCTCAGGCACTGCGCGGCCTAGAGGAGCCCCCAGCCGCGGGCGAGCAGCTCCCAGTCGACGGAGGAGTTGCTTGACATGGCGGCCCGAGGATGGATGCAACAACATGGGGCGCTAGTGTGACGACCCCGGCTTAATCATGCACTAATCATACACGCAAATGCACACGATCAAGCCTAAGGACTCACTTGAAGATATCACAACACAACTCTAAAACATAAATAAAGTCATACAAGCTTTATATTACAAGCCAGGGCCTCGAGGGCTCGAATACATAGCTCGATGGCATACAAGTGTCAGCGGAAGCATCAGATATCTGGGTACAGATATTACAGAGAAACAGATAGGCCTTTAGAAAGGCGGGGCAAAATAAAACTCTACGATCGAAAGGCGTAGGCCTCCTGCCTAGGACCCTCCGAATCCTACTCCTGGTCATCGGTCGGCTCCTCATAGTAGTACTCGCCTGGAGGGTAGTAGTAGTAGCCGTAGTCGTCGATGGGGGCAGCTATCTCAGGGGCTCCATCATCTGGCGGCGCCAATTGGATATGGGGAGAAAAAGAAAATAAAGCAAACGTGAGTACTCATCCAAAGTACTCAGCAAGCAATGATCTACACTACATATGCAACATTTTCAAAGGAGGGCTGTATGTGTGGACTGGGCTGCAGAAATGCCAGAATAGAGGAGAAATACTAGTCCTATCGAAGACTAGCATCTTCAAGCCTCTTCATCGGTCTTGCAGCATTAGAAGAGTGCAGATTAACATAATGTAAAGTAGTAGTAATGTCATCAACCTCGCCCAGAGATCCTTCCTCGACTCCCTGCGAGAAAGCAATTCCAGAGCCATACTATCCATTTCATCTCAAGTCACCAGTTCTAGTTGTACCGATCGGGATAGAACTCCGAGTGTCCGCTACCGTAGGACAGGCTATCGATAGATTGTTTCTTCCCTGCAGGGGTGCACCAACTTACCCACCACGCTCGCTTAACTCCGGCCGGACACACTTTACTGGGTCATGCCCGGCCTCGGCTAAGCAACACGCCGCAACCCGACCTAGGCTCTAAAGAGAGGTCAGCACGCCGGACTAACCTATGCCCCCAGGGGTCTTGGGCCTTCGCCCTGGGAACCCTGCACGTTGCGAGGATGCTCCGGAAGCAGACCTAGCCCCCTTAATACAAGCGCAGGCTTAACCAGTCCAATCCAAAGCGGGCCGCTCCTCGCTGACATCTATAGAGCTTCGGGTGATGTATACGACGTGGAACGCCCATACTATGCCCACGTGATGGTTAGTGCTATCAGGCCAGAGGCCCCTCGGATCAAATATCCAAACCGTTAGTGTGTTGGTAGTGCGGTAACGAGCAGAGACTCACGAAAGATGTGACCCCGTCGCCCCATCTCGAGGACTTGCGGCAAGGGCTAGGAATGCCCGGCCACGCCTCGTGTTCAACTCTCGGGCACCATCCAGGTCCACCTGACTCCATTTCACCCTCATCATAATCTTGTGCGGGTACCCCTTAGGGCCGACCCGCCTCTATCCAGTTTAAACAGTATCATCAATAAAGTAAAGGCATCCGTGTGGCTACCATATCAAGAAGGAATCAGAGGCATCACCCTCATTGGACTCCCACCTGACGTAAACATCAAGGTGAACGGAAGAGGAATCACCCTCGAGGTCCACTCTTGAGGAGTTGCGCGATGGTGTCGTTATCGGGGGTGGTGTAGGAGGAATCACCCTCGCTGACAATGTCCGATTAACTAACCTACAAGGTCATCATCAGAAGTGCTGACGAGGTATCACCCTTGGCACTCGATAGTAACCCAGTAGTGTCGAGCAACTAAGGGAAAGTGACATGCGGTGTCGGGGCCTGGTCTTTGATCCCGTTGATCGGGTCTTCTGATGATCCAGTGGGGCAGTCGGGATACAGTGGGGTCTCTGATGGGTCTCTACCCAACCTATACTAAACAGTTTAGGATAAGCAGGTAGGAAACAATAGCAGGTTACAATAAACAGGCTATGCAGCAGATATAGGATAACAGCAGCAGCAGTAACTTCTAATGCAAGCATAAGAGGGAAGACAGTGGGCGATATCGGAATGCTCAAAAGGGGGGTGCTTGCTTGGTTGCTCGGCGGCAAGGGCAGGGTCGTCAACTGCGTCGTCGGGCTCCTGAGCTGCGTCGGGCTCGGGGCTACGTCGACATCGGGGTCTACCGAGAGAGAAGAGGGGAAAGAAACATATAAATGCGCAGCAAACAATGCAATACAGGGTATGCTATGCTAGGATGCAGTGCAGGGTTGCCTAAAATATGTCTAAGTCATTTTTAGTTTCTTTAAGATTTAAGTTGGATTTATTATCGGGTGATTATGCACTATTCATATACCGAACTCGGACTAAAAGTTATGGGTTCTCCTACGTAGGGGGTTTCGGCATCAAAACAGACGACATGATTAGATTCGTCTCGTCGTTCTGAGCAACTTTCATGTTTTAAATTTTTCGATCTGAGCTACGGTTTAAAAGTTACGAATTTTCGAAGATTTATCTATTTTCTAGAATTATTTTTATCAGTAGAAAAGATTTATGACATCAGCATGACTAAGGATGATGTCAACAAGTCAACTGTCGGCTGACCAGGTCAAAGCTGACCTGTGGGTCCAGTGGGACCCACATGTCAGTGACGGAGGCTTAACAGAGTTAATTAAAACTAATCCAGAGAGTTAATTAGTGGCTAGCCCCACCTGTCATAGACTAATTAAATTAATTTATTTATTTTTATTAGTAAAATGTTTTAGTTAATTAAAGGGCGGTGGGGCCCGCATGTCATAGACACAGAGTGCCTAGTCAGCAAAGTTGACTGAGTCAACTCAGTCAACTGGGCCCCTCGGGCCCGCTGGTAGCGACCCAGGGGTGGACCCCAAGGTGCGCCACATCAGCGGCGACCAGCGGCTCAACGCCGGCGACGCCAAAACGCGGCGGAGGCACGGGCGTGCGTTGGATTTCGCCGTCTGGTGGCCATGTGGCTCGGGGCTGAGTGCGTTCGAACGAGGCGACGAAACCGCATCCAACCGTGGTGGTGGCGAGGGCTGGCGTGGCCGGAATCATCACCGGCGACGAGCTATGGCGACAGCGGCGGCTTCGGGTGGCGATGAGAACGGCGATGTCGTGTGCTACGGCCCGAACGAAAGGTGCAGGGGCTATCTACGGGAGCAGGCGAACTCGTTGTACATTACTACGCGGCAGAGGGATCACCGGAGCCATGCCGGCGACGAGCTCGCGCGGCGTCGCGTTCGGCCACGGTGAAGGAAGTAGCTAGGAGGTGCGTGAGAGAGAACAGAGAGATGGGTGAGGATTAGGGGCTCACCCTGCGGCACGCACGGTGGCCCTCGAAGGTTTAGTAGCAGCAGAACGGCGGGGTTCGTCGGAGGCGCGCCGGTGATCCGAGGAAGAAGATGAGGCGGTGGGGCTCGGTGCAGAGGTCCCTGGCTTCAACGGGCAGCGCCAGACGACGTGGTCGAGCACGGCGCTCCTACCAGGCACGATGGTGGCTCACGGGGACGCCGATGGCCGTGGAGTCGACGGAGGTGCGGCGGCGGTGGTGCTCGGGTGCGTCAGATCCGAGCGAGGAGGGGAGAAGAGGAAGGGGAAAGAATGACGAGGAGGAGGCAGGGGGAATGGACGAGGCCGGGGCCTTATCCCCTCGTCGGTGGGGCGTCGGTGGGCGTCGGCGTGTCGACGCCTTGCCGGCGCGCGTGCGCTCGCCCACGGGCATGACGACACGCGGGAGAGAGAGTAGGGGAGTTGGGCCGGTGGGCTGTATCTGGGCACTGTGCACTTAGGCCCATGCACAGTGCTCCTTTTCTTTTATTTTTCTGTTTTCTATTTTTCTTTTGTTTCTTTTCTGTTAGGTAATTGTTTAGGCCACTTTTGCTCTTTTGTAAAATGTGAGAGTTGGCCCCAATATTACATTGCAATATTACCTTTTACCAAAAACTGGTTTGGGCAAAGTAGGATTTTATTTGGATTTGTTATTATCATAAATGGATTAAATAATTCTGTTTTGGTGCTGTTTCATGATGTTTGAGTCACACGACTTATTTTGCAAATGTTGATTTTAATTTTTGAATTGCCTCTGGATTATTTGTTGTTTAGTGAACATTTTTCCGACAGTGTTTGAGCAACTTCATATTTCACTTTTGAATTTTGATTTGATTTTCAGAATAGAATTTGAATTGAATACTTAACCAAAGTGATCAGGCACTTCAAATGAAGTGACTTGGCATTATTAACAGATGATCACAGTGGCTATTACATGGGGGTGTTACAAATTCTCCTCCTCTAAAAGAAATTCTCGTCCCGAGAATTTAGGAGGTAGAAGGAAAGAGATCGGGATATTCTTCCCGAAGATGATCCTCGCGTTCCCAAGTGGCTTCATCTTCAGTGTGATTCGACCACTGCACTTTTAGGAACTTGGTCGTCTTCTGACGAGTTCGATGTTCAGCTTCGTCGAGGACGCGGATCGGATGTTCCTTATAAGAAAGATCATCTTGCAATTCGAGCATCTCATGATCCACTGCTCGGTGAGGGGATTCCTTGAAGCATTTATGAAGCTGTGACACATGGAAGACGTCGTGGATATGAGAGAATTGCGATGGCAACTCCAATTTATAAGCCACCTGTCCACGTCTGGCAACGATGCGAAAGGGACCAATATAGCGAGGAGCTAGCTTGCCCTTGATTTCGAAACGACGGGTGCCCTTCATGGGAGTGACACGAAGATAAGCTTGATCACCTGGTTGATAGGTCAAGCCCCATCGTTTGCGATCATAGTTGCTCTTCTGACGGTCCTGAGCCGCCTTGAGATTCTCTCGGACAATACAGACTTGTTCCTCGGTGTGTTGAATAATGTCCGGTCCCACAAGAGGTCGTTCCCCAGTTTCTGACCAATTCAGAGGGGTTCGATACTTATGTCCGTAAAGCACTTCGAAGGGGGCCATTTTCAAGCTGGCTTGATAGCTGTTGTTATAAGAAAATTTGGCAAACGGGAGAGATTCTTCCCACTTCTTACTGAATGATATGACACAAGCCCAAAGCATATCTTCCAGCACTTGATTTACTCGCTCGACTTGGCCTTGGGATTGGGGATGATAAGCTGAACTCCATGTAATGTGAGTTCCCATAGCTTCTTGGAAACTTTCCCAGAATTTGGAAGTGAAAAGACTGCCACGGTCCGAACTGATCTCCTTCGGAATACCGTGGAGTGAAACAATTCTGGAGATATACAATTCTGCTAGCTGGCTAGCGATGATAGTTTCCTTGACAGGCAGAAAATGTGCAACTTTGGAAAGTTGGTCGACGACGACAAGAATATCATCGTGACCCTTCTGAGACTTGGGAAGACCAGTAATGAAATCCATTTGAACCTTATCCCATTTCCACAAAGGAATAGGAAGTGGTTGAAGAATTCCAGAGGGCTTCTGATGTTCTGCTTTCACGCGACGGCAAACATCACATTCAGCAACATATCGAGCAATGTCCTGCTTCATTCTAGACCACCAGTACCTTTGACGGAGATCACGATACATCTTAGTGCTACCCGGATGGATGGACAGCGGTGTATCATGTGCCTCCTTCATGACTTTGTCAGTCATAAGTTCGAAGCGAGGTACGACAATTCGATCTCTGAAATATAAGGTTCCATCTTCAGCAATCGAGAAGTCCCTGTACTTCTCGAGGTGGAGCTCTTTCTTCATCAAATCTACTTCGGCATCTTTAGCTTGGGCAATCTTTACAGCTTTCTCAAGATCTGGCTGTACCACAAGGTTATTAAGAGAACCCTGCGGAACAATACGAAGGTTCAGCTTGCGCAGTTCTTCATATAGCTGGGGTTGAGCTTGCTTAACCATAAGGTTGTTGCAATAGGACTTGCGGCTCAAGGCATCAGCCATCACGTTAGCCTTGCCAGGGGTATAATAAATACCACAGTCATAGTCCATAATTGTTTCCAACCATCGTTGTTGACAGAGATTAAGATCCGGTTGGGTGAACAAATACTTCAGACTCTGGTGATCGGTATAAATCTCACACCGGTTGCCAAGAAGGTAATGTCGCCACTACTTCAAAGCATAGATCATAGCAGCGAGTTCGAGGTCATGCACTGGATAGTTCTCTTCATGTGGACGCAATTGTCGCGAGGCATATGCAACTACCTTTCTTTCTTGCATTAGGACACAGCCTAATCCCTGACGAGAGGCGTCGCAATATATCACAAAGTCCTTGCAAGAATCGGGAGGAGCAAGCACTGGAGCAGAAGTAAGCTTGTCCTTGAGGGTCTGGAAACTCTCCTAACATTTGTCTGTCCACTCAAACTTAACGCCTTTGTGGAGCAGATTAGTCAGGGGCTTGGCAATCTTGGAAAAGTTTTCGACGAATCGTCGACAATAACTTGCTAGACCGAGAAAACTTCAGACTTGCTTGGCATTCTTCGGAGGAGTCCAGTCAAGAATAGCCTGAACACGCTCTAGGTTAACGGCGATACCGTCCTTGGAAATCACATGTCCAAGGTAGGTCACTTCAGAAAGTCAGAATTCACATTTGGAGTACTTGGCATACAACTGGTGCTCTCGAAGCCTCTCCAGAACAAGGCGAAGATGTTCGGCATGTTCTTCCTTATTCTTCGAATATACTAGAATATCATCGAGATAAACCACGACAAACTTGTCGAGGTAATCCATGAATATGTAATTCATCAGGCGGGAGAACGTAGCTGGAGCATTCGTTAGGCCAAACGACATGACGGTGTATTCATAGGAGCCATAACGAGTAACGAAGGCGGTCTTCGGAATATCCTCTTCACGGACACGGATCTGGTGATAACCCAACCTCAAGTCGAGTTTAGAAAACACCGATGATCCAGCAAGTTGATCATATAAGTCATTTATCATGGGAAGCGGATATTTATTCTGAATAGTTGCCTGGTTGATAGATAGGACGGTAATCTTGGACCAACCTATTCGTACCATCTTTCTTCTTGACAAAGAGAGACGGTGCTCCCCAGGCAGAGGAACTGGGATGGATGAAACCCTCCTTAAGTGATTTATCGATTTCTTCCTTAAGCTCGAGAAGATGGTGCGGAGGCATCTTGTAAGGACGCTTCGCAATAGGAGTGGTGCCAGGCTTCAAGTCGATAACAAACTCGACAGCTCTAGCAGGGGGTATTCCTGGAAGTTCTTCTGGAAAAACATCCTGGAAGTCACAGACGACTGGAATGTTTTCGATGCCCTCAAGCGGAGAGGCATTCAACGCATTCAAAGCATAAATCTGAGCCTCGGCGTTCTGAGTGATATGAGCATGATAATTCACTAGCTCATTTGATGGGTGCAGGAGTTGTACAACTTTAGTAGCGCAATTGATTGAGGCATAGTGAGCCTTCAACCAATCCATACCCAGAATAAGATCAACTTTGGAAGAACTCAGGATAATTGGGAGTGCCTGAAACTTCAACCCCTCAATTTCAACAGTGACTTCGGGGCTGAACAGGGAGGCTCGACATCTACCCGCGGGAGTGTCAACCCCTAACGGATGTTGCAGGTTGTCACACTTAACGCCATGCATGAATGCAAAGTCTTGCGACATGAATGAATGTGATGCTCCTGAATCAAATAAAACAGAAGCTGGTACTGAATTAACAGGAAGTGTACCCATCACAGTAGCTGGTTGGTCTGGGTCTTCATTCATGTTGACATGAAAGGCCTGCCCACGACCATAAGAAGGTCTGGCATTGTTGTTACGCTGCTGAGGAATTCCACGGCCATTACCACGGCCAGCAGAAGGAAGAGCTAGCTGATTCTGACCCTGAGAATAGTCTCTGGCATGGTGACCTGGCTGGCCACACTTGAAGCAGAGTCCATTGTCTGGACATGGTGCAGGAGCTCGAGGTGGTGGAGCTCAAAGAGGTTGCCTCGGCGGTGGAGGAGGCAGACGAGGTGCAGCATAAGCAGGCCTTTACACTGGAGCTGTTGGACGGTACATGCTCTGTGGAATCCATATGCGGCGCTTCTGTGAAGACGAGCCCGGAGATGAGCCCGCTTCACGAGTGCGTCTGGTCGCTTCCTTATGCTTCTTCAGACCAGTCTCGACCATAATAGCCTTGTTCACCAAGGTGGCGAAGTCAGGAAAGTCTTGGATGAGCAGGGCTAACTAAATGTCATGATGTATTCCTTCACGGAACTTCTCCTGCCTACGAGCATCGGTGGGGATGTCTTCTTCAGCGTAGCGAGACAAGTCAAGGAACTCTCGCTGGTAGACCTCCACAGTCTTGTTGCCTTGAACAAGGTTGTGGAACTCAGCCTTCTTGCATGCTATAACTGCTTGAGGAATATAGCGAGCGCGAAAAGCAATCTTGAACTCCACCCAGGTAACGACAGTCCCAGGAGGTAGGGTCTGTCGGTGAGTAGCCCACCATTGTGCTGCGGGTCCCTTCAGGAAGTATGTCGCAAAGGTGACATAGTTGAGAGGAAGGACATCAGCTGACTCCATCTCATAGAAAATGTCACGCAACCAGTCATCGACGTCCAGCGGATTAACTGCGTTGCGGAATGTCACTGGGTTGAGGCGGACAAACTCTGGCAGTGTGATTGAAGCTGGCTGCTGATTGGCATTGGGACGGGGAAACTGCTCCATAATTCCCGTCATGAACTGACGGTTGAGTTCAAACTGTTGCATCATAGCAGCCATATAGTCAGGCGGTGGCGGCGGAGGTGGATTGTTATCACCCATCCTGCTAAGTTCAACAGGGGTACTTTAGCAGAAGCCAATGCGAGTGTTTAGCAACAAGCATGATGTAACGTGATGGAATTTAAGTAGTACAACAGATGCTAAATGGTAGTCATTAAGTCATACAGATCCATACAGAGTCGGTTACAATCAGGTAGCACAACGGCACAAATTCAAAAGCTAGACATGCTTGGCAGCGCGCAGGCACGCGGTAAGAAAGTACACAACGAAACATAGCAAAGGCTACATCAACGTCGGAGAAAACCACTGAAACGGGGTAGCTGCATGTGCGGACGACGGATGTTCGTCGCAGAAGGATCCTGCGCTCCATGTGCACTCTGATGCAGAACCCAGTCTCGAGCTAAAAGAAGAGGTCCACGTGCAGGTGTGTGACCTCCCACAGCAGGCCAATCGATCCCTGGTGGCATCTCGGTCCTGCGCGGGTAAAGGATATGCTCCGGATGTATCCCTGCAGAAATAGCTGGTAGCAACTGTGTCATAGCATCGTAGAGTCGTGCTCGAGTGGCAAACAACTCAACGGCAAGAGCCCGAACAGTGCGATCCAGAGCCTGAGTACACTGAATCAGAACTCGCGGATCATAGCGACGAGGCTCGTACGGGGCACAGATAGCTGTGTAGTATCCAGTAGTATCTCCAGCAGGGGCATACGGAATGTATCGAAACTCAGAAGCATCCAAGCTAGCGCTGAGCTCTCCTCGGAGACGTGCGACAGCAGAGTAGGCGGCATCATGGACTGCCATTTCAATCGTCACGCCGATACCGTGGAAAAGGTACGGCTCAGTGTCTGAGTTATCCTGCTGATCATAGATGCGAACATCAGCATAGTACTGCTCCTGGTTGAACTCGCGGTAAACCTCATAGACCATGTACTCAGGGTACCAGCGGTAACCCAATCTGGTCAGGAGGGCGATCAGGACAGCTGGAAACCCAGGGGCATCACGAGCCCAAGTGCGAAGCACAAGCTGCGTCGTAGGGCACGGTGGAAACAGACGATCCATCTGAAATAAAAGAAGTTCAGGATTGTCATTTGACGATGAGAAGTATAATAGATTGCGAAGGGAAAGGTTAAACAAAACAATGGAAAGGAAAATGATTATCAGACTAATCAGATCAATGACAGCGAAATCGCACAGATATCCAGCTCTCCGGGAGGACGGAATTTACGAGATCCTAAGTGTTGGTGTTAGTTAATTTAATAAACCCGAATAGAAGAGAGATTAGAGTCCCAGAGTAAAGACGAGGAATAAAAGATCCTAATACCACCTAGTTGGCGACGTGGGCCCGACTCCACATCCCCCGCAATTAAGCTCGCGCGGGTACCCCTTAGGGCCGACCCGTCTTTATCCAGTTTAAACAGTGTCATCAATAAAGTAAAGGCATCCGTGTGGCTACCATATCAAGAAGGAATCAGAGGCATCACCCTCGTTGGACTCCCACCTGACGTAAACATCAAGGTGAACGGAAGAGGAATCACCCTCGAGGTCCACTCTTGAGGAGTTGCGCGATGGTGTCGTTATCGGGGGTGGTGTAGGAGGAATCACCCTCGTTGACCACGTCCGATTAACTAACCTACAAGGTCATCATTAGAAGTGCTGACGAGGTATCACCCTCAGCACTCGATAGTAACCCAGTAGTGTCGAGCAACTAAGGGAAAGTGACATGCGGTGTCGGGGCCTGGTCTTTGATCCCGTTGATCGGGTCTTCTGATGATCCAGCGGGGCAGTCAGGATACAGTGGGGTCTCTGATGGGTCTCTACCCAACCTATACTAAACAGTTTAGGATAAGCAGGTAGGAAAAAATAGCAGGTTACAATAAACAGGCTATGCAGCAGATATAGGATAACAGCAGCAGCAGTAACTTCTAATGCAAGCATAAGAGGGAAGAGAGTGGGCGATATCGGAATGCTCAAAAGGGGGGTGCTTGCCTGGTTGCTCGGTGGCAAGGGCAGGGTCATCAACTGCGTCGTCGGGCTCCTGAGCTGCGTCGGTCTCACACTATGTAAACAGTGAAGGAAGTAGCTAGGAGGTGTGCGAGAGAGAACAGAGAGATGGAAGAGGATTAGGGGCTCACCCTGCGGCACGCACGGTGGCCCTCGAAGGTTTAGTAGCAGCAGAACGGCGCGGTTCGTCGGGGGCGCGCCGGTGATCCGAGGAAGAAGACGAGGAGGTGGGGCTCGGTGCAGAGGTCCCTGGCTTCAACGGGCAGCGCCAGACAACGTGGTCGAGCACAGCGCTCCTACCAGGCACGATGGTGGCTCGCGGGGAAGCCGGTGGCCGCGGAGTCGACGGAGGTGTGGCGGCGGTGGCGCTTGGGTGCGTCAGATCCGAGCGAGGAGGGGAGAAGAGGAAGGGGAAAGAATGACGAGGAGGAGGCAGGGGGAATGGACGAGGCCGGGGCCTTATCCCTTCATCGGTGGGGCGTCGGTGGGCGTCGGCGTGTCGACGCCTCGCCGGCGCGCGTGTGCTCGCCCACGGGCACGATGACACGCAGGAGAGAGAGGAGGGCAGTTGGGCCGGTGGGCTGTATCGGGGCACTGTGCACTTAGGCCCAGTGCACAGTGCTCCTTTTCTTTTATTTTTCTGTTTTCTATTTTTCTTTTGTTTCTTTTCTGTTAGGTAATTGTTTAGGCCACTTTTGCTCTTTTGTAAAATGTGAGAGTTGGCCCCAATATTACATTGCAATATTACCTTTTACCAAAAACTGGTTTGGGCAAAGTAGGATTTTATTCGGATTTGTTATTATCATAAATGGATTAAATAATTCTGTTTTGGTGCTGTTTCATGATGTTTGAGTCACACAACTTATTTTCCAAATGTTGATTTTAATTTTTGAATTGCCTCTGGATTATTTGTTGTTTAGTGAACATTTTTCCAACAGTGTTTGAGCAACTTCATATTTCACTTTTGAATGTTGATTTGATTTTCAGAATAGAATTTGAATTGAATACTTAACCAAAGTGATCAGGCACTGCAAATGAAGTGACTTGGCATTATTAACAGATGATCACAGTGGCTATTACATGGGGGTGTTACAGCTAGCACCACAAAGCGCGCGATGAGTAGACAGCGCAGCTCCTCCCAGGAGGCCACCGAAGACTCCGGCAGGCTGAGCATCCAGGAACGCGGCACGCCCATGAGGGCCATAGGGAGCCAGTTCGCCATGACCTAGTCGTCGCTGCCCGCCGCCCAGATGGCCTGCGCGTACAACTGGAGGAACTCCTCGGGGTCTGCCGCACCGTCGTACCGCGGGGGCAACATCGGCTTGAACTTCTGCGGCCACTGCACCCGCCGTAGGTCGGGGGCGAAGGCCCGGTGGCCCACAGTGCCTCCGTAAATGCCCAGCGGCCCGACGGGCGGGGCGGCGCCTGCCATGGGAACCGCGAGTCACGAGCAGAACGCGGTTGGTGAAGAGGCGGAGCTTCGACATGCTCCTACCTGGCGCGCCAAATGTCAGATTCAGGGCTCCGCAGACCCAAGAAGGTTCGAACTCTGGGGCGTGTGCGAAGAAATCAACCTCTCAAGCCTACCGACTCGTCGCCCCCTTGCCTAGCCTAGCCGGACTCGCGTGAGCAAGGAAGAAGATGAACATGACAGTTTACCCAGGTTCGGGCCACCTTGCGGTGTAAAACCCTACTCCTGCTTTGTGGTGGATTGGCCTCACGAGGGGCTGAGGATGAACAACCTTGCGAGGGCTCGGGGGTGAGAATGAGTCGACCCCTTCTATGGTGGTGGCTAACCTATCTTTATAGTGGCCTCGGTCCTCTGCCCAAAAACATAGGTGGGAAGGGATCCCACAGTGGCCAATTTGAAAGGGGACAAGTAGTACATCTTATCCTGACGAAAGGTGGTCTTCGCCTGCAAAGCTTCTGGTCATGACGCAGCGGTGGGCTCGGCGATGACATCCGTCCTGCAGTGCTGGTGGTCTTGGTCTTGTAGTACCGGAATGGAAACCTTTGGTAGATGCCTCGGGAACCCACGCCTGTCCTTGCCTCCTTAGCACCAAAGAGGAAACTGCCTCCTCTGCGCCCGCTGGTGCCCGCCTGGCCTTGGTCGTCATGGCTTGCGTCATCGTAGCCTCATAAGGCTGGTACCTGCATAGAAATCTCCGCTCCTCGGGAGGCAGCCTGGGGAGGCCGCCCCCTCCGGAGGTCTTGGTGCCGTCTGCCTCGCAAGGCCAGGGGGCCCCGCGAGGGTCTTGCCTTGGCGGTCTTGTAGATGGGCCATACCAGGCCGTCGAGGGAGCCACGCCATGGGCCGCAGGTAGGCAAGTCTAGGTACCGTGGTTCCGAGAACACCGACATAGGCATCATGTCCAAGATTAGTAGATCGACTCCTGCCTGCATCTAGTACTATTACTTCACACATCGACCGCTATCCAGCATGCATCTAGCGTATTAAGTTCATGAAGAAACGGAGTAATGCAATAAGAACGATGACATGATGTAGACAAGATCTATTCATGTAAGAATAGACCCCATCTTTTTATCCGTAATGGCAACGATACATGCGTGTCATGTCTCCTTCTGTCACTGAGATTGAGCACCACAAGATCGAACCCATCATAAAGCACCTCTTCCCATGGCAAGAAAAAGCAATCTAGTTGGCCAAACCAAACCAAAGTTTCAGAGAAGAAATACGAGACTATAAAGATCATGCATAAAATAGTTCAGAGAAGACTCAAATAATATAGATAGAACTGATCATAAACTCACAATTCATCGGATCCCAATAAACACACCGCAAAAAGTCATTACACCAAATAGATCTCCAAGAACATCGAGGAGAACATTGTATTGAAGATCAAAAAGAGAGAAGAAGCCATCTAGCTACTACCTACGGACTGACCTATGTCTGTACTAAACTACTCACGCATCATCGGAGGGGCAAGGGTGCTGATGAAGAACCCCTCTGTGATTGTTGACCCCTCCGGCAGAGTGACGAAGAAGGCCTCTAGATTGGATCTCAAGGTTCTGGAACTTGCGGCAGCGGAAAATGTTTTCTCTCGACTCCCCTAGGGTTTGGGATTTTAGAGTATTTATAGAGCTGATAGGTGGTGGAGAAGATTCTCGTGTGCCCACTACCCACCGGGGCGCGCCTGGGCCTTCTGGCGTGCCCTAGTGCGGCCCCACGGGCCTCTTCTGGTGCACTTCTTTGGCTCTCTGGGTATCTTGTGGGCAGAAAAATTTCTCCAAAAACTTTCATGGCATTTGGACTCCGTTTGGTATTGATTTTCCGCAAAGTAAAAAACAAGCAAAAAACAGCAACTAGCACTGGGCACTATGTCAATAGGTTAGTCCCAAAAAATGATATAAAGTTGCTAGTAAATGAATATAAAACATCCAAGAGTGATAATATAACAGCATGGAACAATAAAAAATTATAGATACGTTGGAGACGTATCAGCATTCCAAAGCTTAATTCATGCTCGTCCTCGAGTAGGTAAATGATAAAAACAGAATTTTTGATCTGGAATGTTGCCTAACATGTTCATCACATATTCTTTTCTTTTGTAGCTGGGACATTTGGACTTTTAGATGATTCAAAGCAATAGTCTATATTTGACATGAGGACATCAATACTCAAGCATATCAACAAGCAACCATGTCTTTCAAAATATCAACACTAAATAAAGCTATCCCTAGCCCATTATGCTCAATCATTGATCCATTCATGAAACACACTCAAATATTAACTATGCCCAATGCACAAGTATGATAATTGTGTTCCCTAGTTGGTGCTTTATAAGAGAAGATGGAGACTCAATAAAAATAAAAATTGCATAAAGTAAATAGATAGGCCCTTCGCAGAGGGAAGCAGAGATTTGTAGATGTGCTAGAGCTCAAAGCTTAAATTAAGAGATAAAATTGTTTTGAGAGACATGCTTTTCCTGTCAACGAAAACGACCGAGAATTCCCAATACTTTCCATGCTAGATAGATCATAGGCGGTTGATGTCGCTTGAACTACGTCGGTATTTCCCAAAGAGGAAGGGATGATGCAGTACAACTACGGTAGGTATTTCCCTCAGTTATGAAACCAAGGTATCAATCCAGTAGGAGAACCAAGCAACACTATGTAAACGCTACCTGCACACAAAGAACAAATACTTGCAACCCGACGATTAGGAGGGGTTGTCAATCCCTCTACGGGTAACGGGCCAGAAATTGTCAAGTTGACGGGATAAAAATTGTGTAGTTTGGATAAATAGATCTCGATAAAACGCGAAATAAAATAAGTAATAAAAAAGTGCAGCAAGGTATTTTTGGGTTTTTGGAATAATAGATCTGAAAATAAAAGCGAATAAAAAGAGATCTCAAAGCAAATATGATAAAGAATAGACCCGGGGGCCATAGATTTCACTAGTGGCTTCTCTCGAGAAAATAGCATACGGTGGGTAAACAAATTACTGTTGGGCAATTGATAGAAGATCGAATAATTATGACGATATCCAAGGCAATGATCAATATATAGGCATCACGTCCAAGATTAGTAGACCGACTCCTGCCTGCATCTACTACTATTACTCCACACATCGACCGCTATCCAGCATGCATCTAGTGTATTAATTTCATGGAAAAACGGAGTAATGCAATAAGAACGATGACATGATGTAGACAAGATCGATTCATGTAGGAATAGCCCCCATCTTGTTATCCTTAATAGCAATGATACATGTGTGTCTTGCTACCCCTTCTGTCACTGAGAAAGAAAACCGCACGATCAAACCCATCACAAAGCACCTCTTCCCATGGCAAGAAAAATCGATCTAGTTGGCCTAACTAAACCAAAGATTCCAAGAAGAAATACGAGGCTATAAATAATCATGCATATAAGAGATCAAAAGAAGACTCAAATAGTATTCATGGATATAGATCTGATCATAAACTAAAAGTTCATCGGATCCCAACAAACACACCGCAAAAAAGTGACATCAAATAGATCTCCAAGAGACCATTGTATTGACAATTAAAAGAGAGAGAGGAAGCCATCTAGCTACTGCCTTCGAACCCCTAGGTCTATGATGAACTACTCACGCATCATCGAAGAGGCTCCAATGAGGATGATGAACCCCGCCATGATGGTGTCTAGATTGGATCTCGTGGTTCTAGAACTTACGACGGCTGGAATTGTGTTTCATCGACTCCCCTAGGGTTTTTGGAATATTTGGGTATTTATAGGGCGAAGAGGCGGTGCGGGAGGCCACCGAGGTGGGCACAACCCACCAGGGCGCGCCTGGGCCCCTGAGCGCGCCCTGGGGGGTTGTGCTCCCCTCGGGCCTCCCCTCTGGTACTTCTTTGGCCCATCTTGTGTCTTTTGGTCCAGAAAAATTCTCCAAAAAGTTTCGCTGTGTTTGGACTCCGTTTGGTACTGATATTCTGCGAAGTAAAAAACAAGCAAAAAACAGCAACTGGCACTGGGCACTATGCCAATAGGTTAGTCCCAAAAAATGATATAAAGTTGCTATAAAATGATTTTAAAACATCCAAGAATGATAATATAACAGCATGGAACAAGCAAAAATTATAGATATGTTGGAGACGTATCAGCATCCCCAAGCTTAATTCCTACTCATCCTCGAGTAGGTAAATGATAAAAACAAATTCTTTGATGTGGAATGCTGCCTAACATGTTCATCACATATTCTTTTCTTTTGTAGCATGGACATTTGGACTTTTATATGGTTCAAAGCAATAGTCTAGTTTTAACATGAAGATTTCAATACTCAAGCATATCAACAAGCAAACATGTCTTTCAAAATATCAACACTAAAGAAAGTTATCCCTAGCCCATCATGCCCAATCATTGATCCATTCATGAAACACACTCGCATATTAGCTATACCCAATGCTCAAGTACGATCATAGTGCCCCTTAGTTGGTTCTTTATAAGAGAAGATGGAGACTAAAAATAAAATTTGCATAAAGTAAATAGATAGGCCCTTCGTAGAGGGAAGTAGGGATTTGTAGAGGTGCCAGAGCTCAAAGCTTAAATTGAGAGATAAATTTTTTTCAGAGGCATACTTTTCCCGTCAACAAAAACGACCGAGTAATTCCCAACACTTTCCATGCTAGATATATCATAGGCGGTTCCCAAACAGAAAATAAAGTTTATTCTTTTTTCCACCATTCTTTCACATTCCACGGCTAGCCGTATCCATGGGTACCGTCCATACCAACACTTTCCAAGGAATTTATTATTTGACAACATAAAGTAAATTTCTTTTTCATTTCGGGACTGGGCATCCCTATTACCGCCGCACTCTCATGCAATGACAAGTGAATAAACACTCATCTTGAGAATAACACATCTAGCATGGAAAATATTGGCCACCCCCTGCCGCTTCATGAGCGGTACGGGCACACAAAAAGGAAATTTATTTTGAAAATTAGAGATGGCACATACAAATTTGCTTAGAATAGCACGAAAATACCGCATATAGGTAGGTATGGTGTACTCATATGGCAAAACTGGGTTTAAGGATTTTGGATGCACAAGTAGTATTTCTACTTAGTACAAGTGGAGGTTAGCAAAAAGATTGAGAAGCAACTAAACAAGAAACAAAAAATCACATAAGCGAGCATTAAGCATAACTAACACCGAATAATGCACCACAAGTAGGATATAATTTCATTGCATAACTATTGACTTTTGTGCTTGCATAGGGAATCACAAACATTAACACCAATATTCTTACTAAAGCATAATTACTCACCAACATGACTCACATATCACTATCATCATATCTCAAAACTATTACAAAGAATCAAGTTTATTTTGTCCAATGATCTTCATGAAAGTTTTTATTATATCCCTCTTGAATATCTATCACTTTGGGACTAGTTTCATATATTGCAATTGCTTTTGACAAGCTCAAACAAATCTAAGTGAAGAACATGAGCATAAAAAAATTTATATCTCAAAATAATATAAGTGAATCATGAGAGAATTTCTTCAAAATTTTAAAGCACACTATGCTCAAAAAGATATAAGTGAAGCACTAGAGCAATTCCATAGCTCAAAAAATTTAAGTGAAGCATAAAGAGCAATTCTAACAAATCATAGCATAATTTTGGCTCTCGCAAATAGGTGTGTCCAGCAAGGATACTTGTGACAAACTAAAAAGCAAAACAAGCAAAGAGTCATATAATACAAGACGCTCTAAGCAAAACTCATGATATGTGACGAATAAAAATATAGCTCCAAGTAAAATACCGATGGTCGTTAGAAGAAAGAGGGGATGCCTTCCGGGGCATCCCCAAGCTTAGTTGCTTAGTTCTCCTTGAATATTAACTTGGGGTGCCGTGGGGCATCCCCAAGATTAGGCTCTTTTCACTCCTTATTCCTTCATCCATCGTGATCTCACCCAAAACTTGAAAACTTCAATCACACAAAACGTAACAAAACATTTACTTTAAGTACTGTAGAAAACCCATTTAAATTTTGTTATTGCATTGTATCTACTGTATTCTAACTTTACCATGGCTTATACCCCCCGATACAATACATAGATTCATCAAAATAAGCACACAATGCAAAGAAAGCAGAATCTGTCAAAACAGAACAGTCTGTAAAGATGCGAATTGTTCTCGTACTTCTGTAACTCCAAAAAATTCTGAAAAATTAATAAAACGGAGGAAATTTGAATATCAATCTTGTGTAAAACATTCAGAATTTTTTGTCGCTTCTATCAATTTTTAATATTATATTACTGAACGCAAAAGTTTCTGTTTTTCAACAGGATCAAATCAACTATCACCAAAGCTATCCCAAAGGCTTTACTTGGCACAAACACTAATTGAAACATAAAAAACACAATCATAACAGAGGCATAATTGTGCAAACACTCAAGAACAGAAAGAAAAAGGCAAAAATAAATTTTATTCATTGTGTTGCCTCCTAACAAGCGCTATTGTTTTATGCCCCTAGCTAGGCATAATGCATAGATTCAAGTATTGTCATCCGTGGTTTTTGCAACTTTTGTAAGGGCCTTTTCAAACCCGGGAGGCTCTTTACTCTTCCCAAGATTTTCCGGTAAAGAGGCCATCTTGAGATATAAAATATCCAAACGCTTATTGCAAAGAGTAATCAAAGTATTCATACGATTGAGGTTCCCACTGATATGTTTAAGAGGTTCGTTATATTTTTGCAACTCAACCAAATGTTTATGCAAATCACTTAACTTGTATAAAATTTGAGCTCCTTCTTGAGTAAAAGAAATCCCCTTTTTGGTTGGTGGAATTACCAAAATTCCCTCTAGGATCTCATAAGCGGTATTAGCATCAAGTTCAATAAAGTTCCCTTTAGCGACAAAATCCAAAAGTTGTCTATGATGCAAGGCTAATCCTATATAAAAAATTTGAAGCAAAATCTTTGCATCCCCTTTTAGATTGCAAAAGCGATAAGATTCCATTAGCCTATACCAAGCATCTTTCAAATTTTCTCCTTGTTTCTGCTTCAAGTATAAAACTTCAAAATCTGGTGACAAAGGAGGGGTAGTCATGCTAGCCATGGTGACAAAGTAGGCAAACAAGATCACATGCAAAAAGATAGATCTGGAGAGAAAACGGCGAACGAAAAAGAGGGCGAATAAAATGGCAAATTTTTGTGAAGTGGGGGAGATAAAAATGAGAGGTGAATGGCAAATAATGTAAATTGCAAGGAGATGAGATGTATGATTAGGAACCTGATAGATGTTGATGATGTCTCCCCGGCAACGACGCCAGAAATTCCTTTTGATGTCGCTTAAACTATGTCGGTATTTCCCCAAAGACGAAGGGATGATGCAGTACAGCTATGGTAGGTATTTCCCTCAGTTATGAAACCAAGGTATCAATCCAGTAGGAGAACCAAGCAACACTATATAAACGGTACCTGCAAACAAAGAACAAATACTTGCAACCCGGTGATTAGGAGGGGTTGTCAATCCCTCTATGGGTAACGGTGCCAGAAATTGTCAAGTTGACGGGATAAAAATTGTGTAGTTTGGATAAATAGATCTCGATAAAACATGAAATAAAATAAGTAATAAAAAAGTGCAGCAAGGTATTTTTGGGTTTTTGGAATAATAGATCTGAAAATAAAAGCGAATAAAAAGAGATCTCAAAGCAAATATGATAAAGAATAGACCCGGGGGCCGTAGATTTCACTAGTGGCTTCTCTCGAGAAAATAGCATACGGTGGGTAAACAAATTATTGTTGGGCAATTGATAGAAGATCGAATAATTATGATGATATCCAAGGCAATGATCAATATATAGGCATCACGTCCAAGATTACTAGACCGACTCCTACCTGCATCTACTACTATTACTCCACACATCGACCGCTATCCAGCATGCATCTAGTGTATTAAGTTCATGGAAAAACGGAGTAATGCAATAAGAACGATGACATGATGTAGATGAGATCTATTCATGTAGGAATAGCCCCCATCTTGTTATCCTTAATAGTAATGATACATGCGTGTCTTGATGCCCCTTCTGTCACTGGGAAAGAACACCACACGATCGAACCCATCACAAAGCACCTCTTCCCATGGCAAGAAAAATCGATCTAGTTGGCCTAACTAAACCAAAGATTCAAAGAATACATACGAGGCTATAAATAATCATGCATATAAGAGATCAAAAGAAGACTCAAATAGTATTCAAGATTATAGATCTGACCATAAACTTAAAGTTCATCAGATCCCAACAAACACACCGCAAAAAAGAGTTATATCAAATAGATCTCCAAGAGACCATTGTATTGAGAATCAAAAGAGAGAGATGAAGCCATCTAGCTACTGCCTACGGACCCGTAGGTCTATGATAAACTACTCACGCATCATCGGAGAGGCACCAATGAGGATGATGAACCCCTCCGTCATGGTGTCTAGATTGGATCTCGTGGTTCTGGAACTTGTGGCGGCTGAAATTGTGTTTCGTCGACTCCCCTAGGGTTTTTGGAATATTTGGGTATTCATAGGGCGAAGAGGCGGTGCGGGAGGCCACTGAGGTGGGCACAACCCAGCAGGGTGCGCCTGGGCCCCTGGGCGCGCCCTGGGGTGTTGTGCTCCCCTAGGGCCTCCCCTATGGTACTTCTTTGGCCCATCTTGTGTCTTCTGGTACAGAAAAATTCTCCAAAAAGTTTCATTGCATTTGTACTCCGTTTGGTACTGATATTCTGCGAAGTAAAAAACAAGCAAAAAATAGCAACTCGCACTGGGCACTATGTCAATAGGTTAGTCCCAAAAAATGATATAAAGTTGCTATAAAATGATTGTAAAACATCCAAGAATGATAATATAACAGCATGGAACAAGCAAAAATTATAGGTACGTTGGAGACGTATCAGCGGTTCCCAAACATAAAATAAAGTTTATTCCTTTTTCCACCATTCTTTCACAATCCATGGCTAGCCGTATCCACGGGTGCCTTCCCTACCAACACTTTTCAAGGAATTTATTATTGACAACATAAAATAAAAAAAAATTCATTTCGGGACTGGGCATCCCTATTACCTTGCCACACTCTCGTGCAATGACAAGTGAATAAGCACTCATCTTGAGAATAAAATATCTAGCATGAAAAATATTGGCCATCCCCTGCCGCTTCATGAGCGGTACGGGCATACAAAAAGGAAATTCATTTTGAAAATTAGAGTTGGCACATACAAATTTACTTAGAACGATAATGAAATACCGCATATAGGTAGGTATGATGGACTCATTTGGCACAACTTGGTTTAGGGAGTTTGGATGCACAAGTAGTATTCCCACTTAGTACAAGAAAAGGCTAGAAAATAGATTAAGAAGCAACCAACCAAAAAAGGAAAACTA
This sequence comes from Thinopyrum elongatum, assembly GCA_011799875.1. Classification (NCBI taxonomy): domain Eukaryota; kingdom Viridiplantae; phylum Streptophyta; class Magnoliopsida; order Poales; family Poaceae; genus Thinopyrum; species Thinopyrum elongatum. The sequence goes on from CM022301.1 coordinate 472,276,168, forward strand.
TCATAAACGAGCATTAAACATAACTAACACCGAATAATGCACCACAAGTAGGATGTAATTTCGTTGCATAACTATTGACTTTCGTGCTTGCATAGGGAATCACAAACCTTAACACCAACATTCTTACTAAAGCATAATTACTCACCAACATGACGCCCATATTACTGTCTCCATACCTCAAAACTATTACAAGGAATCAAGTTTTTAATATCCAATGACCTTTATGAAAGTTTTTATTATATCCCTTTTGAATATCTATCACTTTGGGACTAGTTTCATAATTTACCATTGCTACTAACAAAGCTCTCAAATAAATTTAAATGAAGCATGAGAGTATATAATTCTTCAAAACAATGTTCATCTCTCAAAATAATATAAGTGAAGCATTGAGAGGATATTTCTTTAAAAATTTACTAACTCTCAAAATAATCTAAGTGAAGTATGAGAGCATATTTCTTCAAAATTAAAGTACCGCCGTGCTAAAAAAGATATAAGTGAAGCACAAGAGCAATTCCATAGCTCAAAAAATTTAAGTGAAGCACATAGAGCAATTCTAACAAATCATAGCATAATTATGGCTCTCTCAAATAGGTGTGTCCAGCAAGGATGATTGTGACAAACTAAAAAGCAAAACAAGCAAAGGCTCATATAATACAAGACGCTCCAAGCAAAACTCATAATATGTGACGAATAAATATATAGCTCCAAGTAAAATTACCGATGGTCGTTAGAAGAAAGAGGGGATGCCTTCCGGGGCATCCCCAAGCTTAGTTGCTTGGTTCTCCTTGAATATTACCTTGGGGTGCCATGGGCATCCCCAAGCTTAGGCTCTTTTCACTTCTTATTCCTTCATCCATCGTGATCTCACCCAAAACTTGAAAACTTCAATCACACAAAACTTAACAAAAACCTTCGTGAGATCCGTTAGTATAAGAAAACCAATCTTTACTTTAAGTACTGTTACAAACCCATTCATATTTTGTTATTGCATTATACCTACTATATTCTAACTTTACCATGGCTAATACCCCCCGGTATAGTCCATAGATTCATCAAAATAAGCACACAATGTAACGAAAACAGAATCTGTCAAAAATAGAACAGTCTGAAAAGACTCGAATTTTACTCATACTTATCTAACTCCAAAAACTCTGAAAAATTAGGAAAACGGAGGAAGTTCGTATATCAATATCGTGGAAAACATTCGGAGTTTTTCATCACTCCAGTGATTTTTAACAATTCTGCTACTGGACGTAAAAGTTTCTGTTTCCCAACAATATCAAATCAACTATCACCCAAGCCATCCTAAAGGTGTTACTTGGCACAAACACTAACTAAAACATAAAAAATACAATCATAACAGAGGCATAATTATGTATTTATTGAAAAATAGAAAATAAAACTATTGGGTTGTCTCCCAACAAGCTATTTCTTTATAGCCATTAAGATAGGCTTGAGATTTCAATGATGCTCACATAAAAGACAAGAATTGAAGCACAAAGAGAGAACCATAATACATGTGACAAACACATTTAAGTCTAACATACTTCCTATGCATAGGGATTTTATAAGCAAACAAATTATCAAGATGAGACATATCTAGCATATGCAAAGGAAAGAAATAAAACATTGACAATCTCAACATAACGAGAGAAAATTTAATAACATGAAAATTACTACAACCATATTTTCCTATCTCATAATAATTACATGTAGGATCATAATCAAATTCAATAATATGGCTATCATATAATTTTTTTCTTCAAGATCCACATGCATAAAAGTTTTATAATCTTCCAAGATGGTGGGATCAACATCAACTAAAGTCATGACCTCTCCAAACCCACTTTCATAAAAAAAATCATAAGATTGAACACTCTCCAAATATGTATGATTATTTTTACCTAAAGTTGACGCTCTTCCAAACCCACTTTCAATATTATTGCAAACATTATTATCAATATCATATTCATCATGAGGCTTAAATAAAATTTTAAGATCATAAGAAGCATCACCCCAATCATGATCATTACAATGAGTGGTGGACATAACAAAATTATCATCCCCAAATTCTAATGATTCTTCGTGGTCTTGGTTGCTCTTCTCGAAGAGGTCGATCCACTACGTTGATGTCTTCATTTCTCTGCTCCAGGCCATCATGATGAAGTCGTCATCCTTTCTTCGGTGTCTTCATTGTACTTACGAAAGGACAAGGGGTAACATCGGAAGAACGTTCTCTACAAGGTTGCTTATCTGGTAGATAAAACCAGGGAAGGTGGCAGGAAGTAACTCTCGAATTGAAACTTAAGAAAACATCGAGAGCAAGTAAGACGGTGCAATAAGAAGTTTCGAGCGGATAGGCAATCGTTCATTGCGTGAAGCAGAGTGTGAAAGGGTTCAGAGCAATGGGAATAAGTATTGTGTCTGATACCAGAATTGATGATCTTTCGAAAGGTGGCTTGAAGTACTTACGAATCCACGCGTGAGGAATAACTTTGGAAACAGGGGGTACAGGAGAGTCAGGTTTCGATCCTGTGGAACTGTGGGTTATGGGCCCACCATGCATTTTAAAAGCAGGAAGGGTGATGACATCTTGCACGGTCATGATAGCAAGGCATGTCAGAGAATAACATGTCAGTTATGTCGGCATCAACGTCGGTACAAAGGGCAAGGTACGAAGAGAACCATTTTCCTGCTCGTTGAAACGAGGCGGACCAATTGGCAAAGTTCCCGTCCATCGGTGGTTACCGGAATGTCATCAATAATAGTAACGGGGTCTTACTGACAGAGTTGTACAACCGAGGTGTTTACATAAGCAGGAAAATATTACTGCTTATATGATATAGATCGCAAGAAAGGTTAAACAAAACAATGGAAAGGAAAATGTGATTATCAGATTAAACAGAACAATGGGAAGGAAAATGTGTTTAAACACAAATATCAGGAGTATAATTTTTCCCAAGGTCAAGAAGAGTATGGTATACCTGAGAGAACCTCCAATACATAACCATTTAGATAAAGGGGCAATGGAAAACATCAGGTTTACCCATACAACAGTGTTTGGACAAGTGATCAAGAATTTTTTTAGCATTGCGCTCCCAATGTTCTCTTAGATGTTTGGAGTAGCACAGTCATGCTTCGGGATAGCATCGACATGGTCATCAGGTAAAGGTCAGACTTTGGATGGATACACAAAGGATCCATAAAAAACTATAAAATAAGTCATACAATTTCAGCAAGGAAAAGATGAGGATGTGGCCGACGGGCTCGGCAACAATTCATCGAGATTTCCATAAACACGGATTTCCACAATTAAGGGAACAAGGTGATAGCATTCGTCATATCAAATGATATACTGACGTAAGCTCGAGGAAAACATCCTCAACTAAACATTGATTGAAAAGTGCACCCGGAAATCTGGACTAAGTAGCACGATCAATGTTAGAATGGTGATTCAATAACCAATGGACTTTTAGAATGAAACTATCGACCATTCATTTCAAAGCAATAGGGTTGATAGAAGTTTTGAATTCACACATCGAAGTTCAATTGTCGGTATTCCGGTTATAAACAACACGGGGACCAAGTAATGAACGGTGATGGCGAGAAGTATTACTATATCAAGAATTCTTACGAGGCAGAGCAATTCTCTCAACATCCTTGACAAAAAGATGGTAAAACTCCAAGGTAAAGAAGAACAGATGATGAATAGTAAGGAATCCAAGGTCTAATCAAAATATGAACACGTTTGTGTTGAGGGAAAGCAAGGATGTTGTCGATGTTAACACAAATCATCGAGGGGACAAGGATGGTATTTCACACCATGGATTCGATTGATATCCTGGGAAAGTTCAGAATGATGATGATGATCATGACACATTTGTCGAGAGGTTTCATGAAGATGCAATCGATCAGCAATGACATCAAGCAAAAGGAATGATGAAGCGAAAGGTTATCGAAAACTCATATAAGACTACAAGCTCAGAGTCAGAGTTGCCTTTCAAGGCAAACAATAAGATGTTGAAGCTCGAAGCTTTAGCATGACGAGGATGATGTAGACATTCAGCAAGGGAAGACATGGTTGAGTTCAAACTCATAAGAAACGAAGACTACCAAGAGTTATTGGATCACAGTGCAGACTCGATTTAGTTCTGGGTGTCCTCTTGCGACTACAACTCAGAACCTGGGGAAAAACTGGAATTGACGAGAACTAATAGTTGATGAAGAACTCATAAGCAGTTATGTAGTTCGGCAATATTCTCGAGATAACAGAGGTAAAACTCGAAGGTAGATCAGGATAGAAACTGAACTGGATCGTTGACTTGCGATAGCAGATACTTTAACCTTGTCAAAAATAGACGAGGCACTGGAATGGTTTCCTTTTAGAAATATAATAAATAAGGTTAGCATGGTCAGAACCATAACTGCCAGGGATCCAATATAATGACACCAGAAGAATTATTCAAATGATTAAATATTTTTTCAAGAAGCTTCCATGATAAGTTCCACATCAGGTCCATGGGCATGAACACCAAGGTTCAAGGTCGACTCCCACTTCTTCAATGCATAACCTTTCATTCACTTCTCTTTTTGAAAATGACATTAGTGTTGAAAGTTTTATCTGGTGAAATACCAGATGAGTATGACCCGTGAAATCTTTCGGGTTCCCACTGATTAGGGAAGGCATTGGTTCAACCCATCGGGGCATCTTAGGAACATATACCACAAACTTCAGGAGTAAACAACACAAACTCGATAGTAGAGCATGGTTGGCCAAATCAGAGAATACAAATTACCGAAGGCATTATGTATCAGGGTAAGAACTCACAAGGTAATTGAATATGAAGGACGTTGTCGGAAAAAAATCTAACAAAGGATCTGGTGGTCCACAAGGGATCTGAGGTGAGCATTGGAACTCAACCAGAAGAAGAAAGAATGCAAGGAGATCAGATCATAGAAACAACTCACTAATTCAAAGCTCAAATGCAAAGGAATTATGATTTCCAAATCAAGGGACCAGAAGCAAACGCTCTGGTTAAGGATGGATAAGTTGAATAGATTTAGGGGTACCATCGACGGGAATTTGACTAGTCGAGAACCAGCTCCTGTTCAAAATGATGTCTGAGACGGAAGGATGAATTCTAGGACTTGACTGAGGATTGCGACCATTCACAACATATCGAATCAACGGACTCAAAATGATAATGACAAAGGATACTATGAATATTGCTAGTCATATGGAACACAACCATAATGCGAGCACACAAGTATTTGCAGAGCAATAGCGGGCAGAGGATTACCGGAAGATCAGATAGTATTTCAATGTATCTTGTGAATCATATGAACAATGGGGGGAGAACGGATACTCAGTAAGTGCGAGGAATTATCCGTAGGGGGTATTCATGAGGCAAGAACTGCAAGGCAGTAAGCTCAAAGGATTCTCGGAACAACGGAGAGCAGTTCGGGGCATATTGAAATAACAAGATCAATAGGATTGAATGTAAGAATGGCAAGTGTATGCAGTTATCCATAAGGATATAACAGTGGTAGGGAATTTGCAAAGGCGGTGGGCACAAGCGTCTCGGGAAAACATCGAATAGCATCTTCGGAACGTTCTGGTGAAGCAGTCGATCATCTGGAATGAAGGGGCTCTCCGGCAGGAAGTGCTAACGAGAACCTAGAGTTATAATTAGTAAAATCATTTAACCCAAATAGAAGAGAGATCAGAGTCCCAGAGTAAAGATCGAGGAATAAAAGATCCTAATACCACCTAATGGCGACGTGGGCCCGTAAGCCACACAGCCATGTTAGTAAAAGTTTTGCAATGACTAGACTCGACTTCGGCCAGGGAGAGTGGAAGGGGGATTCCTACAGGCAGTCTGCTCTGATACCAACTTGTGACGCCCCTAATTCAATCGTACACTAATCATACACGCAAACATGTATGATCAAGATCAGGGACTCACGGGAAGATATCACAACACAACTCTAAACACAAATTAAAGTCATACAAGCTTTATATTACAAGCCAGGGGCCTCATGGGCTTGCATACATAAGCTCGAATACACAAGAGTCACGGAAGCAATAATATCTGAGTACAGACATAAGTTAAACAAGGTGCCATAAGATGGCTAGCACAAACATGGATACAGATCGAAGAGGCTAGGCCTCCTGCCTGGGATCCTCCTAAACTACTCCTGGTCATCGGCGGCCTTCACGTAGTAGTAGGCACCCTCGGGGTAGTGGTAGTCGTCGTCGGTGGCATCTGGCTCCTGGGCTCAACCATCTGGTTGCGACATCCGAGAAGAATAGGAAAAAGGGGGAAAGAGGGAGCAAAGCAACCGTGAGTACTCACCCAAAGTACTCGCAAGCAAGGATCTACACTACATATGCATCGATATCAATGAAATGGGTAGTATCTGTGGACTGAACTGTAGAATGCCAGAATAAGAGGGGGATAGCTAGTCCTATCGAAGACTATGCTTCTGGCAGCCTCCATCTTGAAGCATATAGAAGAGAGTAGCAAGTATAGTATCAAGTAACAACGTATAGCATAATCCTACCCGACGATCCTCTCCTCATCACCCTATGAGAGAGCGATCACCGGGTTGTCTCTGGAACTTGTCTGGGTGTGTTTTATTAAGTATCCGGTTCTAGTTGTCATGAGGTCGGAATACAACTCCAATTCGTCCTGTTACCGTGGACACGGCTATTCGAATAGATCAATCTTCCCTGCAGGGGTGCACCATATTACCCGGCACGCTCGATCCCTCTGGCCGGGCACACTTTTCTGGGTCATGTCCGGCCTCGGAATATCAACACGTCGCAGCCCTACCTAGGCCCAACAGAGAGGTCAGCACGCCGGCCTAAATCCTAAGCGCGCAGGGGTCTTGGGCCCATCGCCCGTTGCACTCCTGCACGTTGCGAGGGCGGCCGATGAGCAGACCTGGCAGCCTCCATTACAAAGAAGGGTGCTTTACGCGGTCCAACGCGGCGCGCGTCGCTCAGTCATTGATGTCTGGAAAGCTTCGGCTGATACTATGACGCCGGTTGCCCATATCTTGTCCCACGTGACGGTTAGTGCGTATAGGCCAACAACCAACTCAGATCAAATACCCAATCTCGTTAAGCGTGTTATTGAAATATCTACGGACGCCGACCAGGGACCAGGCCCACATGTCTCCTAGGTGGTCACAACCTGCCATGTCGCTCCGCCTCAAAGTAACACTTGGGGGCCATCGAGAACCCAGGCCCATCACAACCTGGATGGAACCACCTGCCCCTTCAGCCCCCACTTTCGTGAATCACTCGTGGGTACTCTATGAGCCGACCTGACTTTACGGTATAATTGGTTTGATGCCAAAAATTGGCATACCAAATATTGGCAACTGCCAAATATTGGCTAGAGATTGGTTGCTTGCCAATTCTCATTGCCAATCTCACAAAAAGTTGCCAAATGTTGGCAACTTTTGATTTTGCCAAATGTTGGTAGCAAACCAATTATGCTCTTAGTCACCACATGTATCAAGTACAGTATGTAAGTAGTATAAACCCGTGATCACCTCCCGAGTGATCACGACCCGATAGTATAGCATGGCAGACGGACAAGAATGTAGGGCCACTGATGATAAACTAGCATCATATACTAAGCATTTAGGATAGCAGGTAAGGTATCAACAACAGTAGCAACAAGGACAGGCTATGCAGTAGTATAGGATCAAACCGATGAAACAGTAACACTACTCTAATGCAAGCAGTAGAGGGAAAGAGTAGGCAATATCGGGATGATCAAGGGGGGTTTGCTTGCCTGGAAGCTCTGCTGAGAAGGAGGGGTCGTCAACACCGTAGTCGATCGGGGCAGCAGCGGCGTCAGTCTCGAAGTCTACCGGAAAGAAGAGGGGGAAGAAACAATGAATACAATGCAAACAGATGCATGACATGACAATAAGCGTTGCTAGGTATGCCCTAACGCGGTACTAGGCGATACTGGTGAAGGAGGGAAACATCCGGGAAAGTTTTCCCGGTGTTTGATGTTTCGGACAGTCGAACCAGAGGGGGACGGTTGCATGTTCGCTATGCTAGGGACGTGTGGCAGACGAACGGACTACGTATTCGGATTCGTCTCGTCTTTCTGAGCAACTTTCATGTACAAAGTATTTTCATCCGAGTTACGGATTATTTTATATTAATTTTCAAAGTTTTAATCAATTACTGAAATTATTAGAATTATTTTAATTCAAAAATAAAAGGTTAAAATGTTAAGTACACCCAAAAGTGTACCAAGTGGACCAGTACAGTGGCTGACTGGTGGGGCCTGTTGACTGGGTCAATAGCCCAGTCAGCGGAGACTGACAGTGGGGCGGGAGGGCCCAGTCAGCAGTTGACTAGGTCAGCGCTGACTGGTCAACTGGCGGGTGGGGCCATGGGGTCAGTGACAAAGATTACTAAACAAGGTTAATTAGCTTGTGGGGCCCACTGTCAGTGAAACATTTATTTAACAAGGTTAATTTAATCTGTCTAGTTAATTAGTGATGTGGGGCCCGGCGGTCAGAGTCACAGGGGGAAAATTAGGGGGCTAAACTGGTGGTTAATGACGCGGCCACGTCGGCCTCGCCGGAGTTGACCGCCGAAAAATATCCCGCGCGGCGGAGGGCCTCGGTTTTCACCGTCCGGCGACGATTCGAGCCGCGGGATGGTGCGTTCGAGAGCTGAAGCTCGCGCGCATCAGCGGGAGGTAGCAGGGGGTGCCGGGGTGGCCTGGTTCATCGACGGCGACGACGAGGGCGGCGCCCGGAAGCAGGCGGGCGCGGGACCTCGTCGGGAAGGCGCCGCAGGCGACCATTTTGGTCGTCGTTTGTTTCTACGGGGCCGTTGCGACGAGACGCGTCGAACGGAGGGAGCAGCGGCAGCCGTGGGTGGCCGGAACGAAGGCTATCGCGAGGGCCGAGCGGCGGTTGCGGCGGCGCTCGTTGGGAACGAAGCTACGGGACGAGGTGGAAAGAGGGAGGGGCCACATTTAACCGGGAGCTCACAGTGGTGCCGGGGACGAGGTCAGGGAGGCCGGCAGTGGACAGAATCGGTCAAGTTGACGGCGGCGACCGTCGGGATGCAGCGGAGGAGAAGAGCCCGATGGCGACGCGCGAGGACCTCCTTGCTTGGTCCGGTGGTTGAAGCCGACGGAGAAGAGGACGGCCGAGCGCGTGGACAAGGTGGACGGGCGCGGGGACGACGGTGGGCGCGCGGGCGAGGTCAACCATGGCGACGGCGGTTCGGGTCTACGCGGAGGAGGAAGAAGCAGCGCGAGGGGGGGGGCAGATGGAGGAGCTAGGGTTTGCGGGGGGCGCGGGGACGGCCTTATCCCCTCCGCGATGCCCTGTAGCATCGCCGTGGCGAGCATCGCGCGGTCGCAGTGGCGATGATGGCGTGCGGTGGTGACACGCACGGGGAGAGAGAGAGAGAGAGGTTAGGGATGAGGGGGTTTTAGGTGGGCTAGGTTGGGGGCAGCTGGGCCAGTTGGTGGGCCGCGCTGGGGGCAGCTGGGCCAGTTGGTCCAGGGGGAAGGGGGGAGTTCCTCCCTTTTCTTTTGCTTTCTTTTCTTTTATGTTTGTTTTTGTTTCTTTTTTTATTTACACTTTTATTTTAGTTTGTTAAATGCAAATCTTGCTCCATAATTTGAGCTGCAAATTAAGCAACTGCCTCAAAAACTTTGGCACATTAATAAATTAGTTTATATTTTTATAACCTTTTAGACAGGCATTTAATAATTGTTTCAGCCACTGTTTTATTTATTATAAGGCAACTAAACACTTTTTAAAAATGTTGGTTGATGTTTGTTCATTAGTTAGTGAATATTTACAACCTTTTGAACATTTATAACCCATTGCTTTATGAAATTATAATTTGACTTGTTATTCGAATTTGCATTTAAACTCAGTTTGAAATAAGTGAGGTTTAGCAAAAATTTAATCATGATGACCTGGCATCATTAGCAGGGGTTTACTGTAGCTTAATTATCCGGGCATCACAACCGACTCCTGCCTGCATCTACTACTATTACTCCACACATCAACAGTTATCCAGCATGCATCTAGTGTATTAAGTTCACGAAGAAATGGAGTAATGCAATAAGAACGATGACATGATGTAAACAAGATCTATTCATGTAGGAATAGACCCCATCTTTTTATCCTTAATGGCAATGATACATGCGTGTCATGTCTCCTTCTATCACTGAGATTGATCACCGCAAGATCGAACCCATCACAAAGCACCTCTTCCCATGGCAAGAAAAATCAATCTAGTTGGCCAAACCAAACCAAAATTTCGGAGAAGAAATACAAGGCTATAAAGATCATGCATAAAAGAGTTCAGAGAAGACTCAAATAATATTCATAGATAACTGATCATAAACTCACAATTCATCGGATCCTAGCAAACACACCGCAAAAAGTCATTACATCAAATAGATCTCCAAGAACATCGAGGAGAACATTGTATTGAAGATCAAAAAGAGAGAAGAAGCCATCTAGCAACTACCTACGGACCCATAGGTCTGTAGTAAACTACTCACGCATCATCGGAGGAGCAAGGGTGTTGATGAAGAACCCCTCCGTGATCGTTGACCCCTCCGGCAAAGTGCCGGAGAAGGCCTCTAGATTGGATCTCGTGGTTCTAGAACTTGCGGCGGCGGAAACTGTTTTCTCTCGACTCCCCTAGGGTTTTGGGATTTTGGAGTATTTATAGAGCTGATAGGTGGTGGAGAAGCTTCCCGTGGTGCCCACTACCCACCAGGGTGCGCCTGGGCCTTCTGGCGTCCCCTGGCGCCTAGTGGGCCCCACGGGCCTCCTCTGGTGCACTTCTTTGGCTCCCTGGGTGTCTTCTGGGCAGAAAAATTTCTCGAAAAAGTTTCTTGGCATTTCGACTCCATTTGGTATTGATTTTCTGTGATGTAAAAAACAAGCAAAAAACAGCAACTGGCACTGGGCACTATGTCAATAGGTTAGTCCCAAAAAATGATATAAAGTTGCTAGTAAATGAATATAAAACATCCAAGATTGATAATATAACAGCATGGAACAATAAAAAATTATAGATACGTTGGAGACGTATCAGTCGGTTGGGGTGTCCTTCTGTCACAATGAAGATAATATCTGCATAAAAATCCTCTCAAAATTTCAGCCTAATCAGAGTTACGGATCTCCTGGAATTTAAGAAACAATTTTCGGCCAGAAAATAGGAAAGCGAGACAGAAGAAAACAGAGAGAGAGATCCAATCTCGGAGGGGCTCCTACCCTCTGGGAGCCATGGCAGCCATGGACCAGAGGCGAAACTCTCCTCCCATCTAGGGGAAAGGCTAAGCAAGAAGAATAAGGAGGGGGCTCTCAACCCCTCTCTTTCGGTGGCGTCAAAGTGCTACTTCTTGAGCTTGCGTTGGTTTTTCCCTTTAAGAGGAAAGGGTGATGCAGCAAAGTAGAGATAAGTATTTCCCTCAGTTAGAGAACCAAGGTATCAATCCAGTAGGATACAACGCACAAATCACCTAGCACTTGCACAAACAATCAAACAACTTGCACCCAACGCGATAAAGGGGTTGTCAATCCCTTCACGGTTACTTGCAAAAGTGAGATCTGATAGAGATAAGTAAAACTAAACAAAAGATAAAGTAAATATTTTTGGGTTTTTTGGTTTATAGATCTGAAAATAAAAGATTGCAAACTAGTAGATCGGAAAGTAATATGATGGAAAATAGTAGATCGGAAACTTATATGATGGAAAATAGTAGATCAAAAACTTATATGATGGAAAATAGACCCGGGGGCCATAGGTTTCACTAGAGGCTTCTCCCAAGATAGCAAATATTACGGTGGGTGAACAAATTACTGTCGAGCAATTGATAGAAAAGCGCAAAGTTATGATGATATCCAAGGCAATGATTATGAAATATAGGCATCACGTCCGTGTCAAGTAGACCGAAACGATTCTGCATCTACTACTATTACTTCACACATCGACCGACTCCTGCCTGCATCTAGAGTATTAAGTTCATGAAGAACAGAGTAAAGCATTAAGTAAGATGACATGATGTAGAGGAATAAACTCAAGCAATATGATGTAAACCCCATCTTTTTATCCTCGATGGCAACAATACAATACGTGCCTTGCTGCCCCTACTGTCACTGGGAAAGGACACCGCAAGATTGAACCCAAAGCTAAGCACTTCTCCCATTGCAAGAAAAACCAATCTAGTTGGCCAAACCAAACCAATAATTCGAAGAGAGTTACAAAGATATCAAATCATGCATATAAGAATTCAGAGAAGATTCAAATAATATTCATAGATAAGCTGATCATAAATCCACAATTCATCGGATCTCGACAAACACACCACAAAATAATATTACATCGGATAGATCTCCAAGAACAACGAGGAGAACATGGTATTGAGAATCAAAGAGAGAGAAGAAGCCATCTAGCTACTAGCTATGGACCCGTAGGTCTGAGGTAAACTACTCACACTTCATCGGAAGGGCAATAGAGTTGATGTAGAAGCCCTCCATGATCGAATCCCCCTCTGGCAGGGTGCCGGAAAAGGTCCCTAGATGGGATCTCACGGGTACAGAAGGTTGCGGCGGTGGAAAAGTCTTTTCGTGGATGCTTCTGAGGGTTTTGGAATATATGTGAATATATAGGACGAAGAAGTAGTTCGGTGGAGTCACGTGGAGCCCACAAGGCAGGAGGGCGTGCCCTCCCCCCTTGTCGCCGCCTCGTGGCTCTTCTGACTTGAACTCCAAGTCTCCGGGGTGTCTTCTGGTCCAAGAAAAATCATCGCGAAAGTTTTGTTCCGTTTGGACTCCGTTTGGTATTCCTTTTCTGCGAAACTCAAAAACAAGGAAAAAAACAGAAACTGGCACTGGGCTCTAGGTTAATAGGTTAGTCCCAAAATTAATATAAAATAGCATAATAATGCATATAAAACATCCAAAACAGATAATATAATAGCATGGAACAATAAAAAATTATAGATATGTTGGAGACGTATCAAGCATCCCCAAGCTTAATTCCTGCTCGTCCTCGAGTAGGTAAATGATAAAAACAGAATTTTTGATGTGGAATGCTACCTAACATATTTATCCATGTAATTTTCTTTATTGTGGCATGAATGTTCAGATCCATAAGATTCAAAACAAAAGTTTAATATTGACATAAAAACAATAATACTTCAAGCATACTAACAAGGCAATTATGTCTTCTCAAAATAACATGGCCAAAGAAAGCTTATCCCTACAAAATCATATAGTCTGGCTATGCTCCATCTTCATCACACAAAATATTCAAATCATGCACAACCCCAATGACAAGCCAAGCAATTGTTTCATACTTTTAGTGTTCTCAAAACTTTTCAACTTTCACGCAATACATGAGCGTGAGCCATGGACATAGCACTATAGGTGGAATAGAATATGGTGTTTTGGAGAAGACAAAAAAGAAGGAGATAGTCTCACATCAACTAGGCGTATTAACGGGCTATGGAGATGCTCATCAATAGATATCAATGTGAGTGAGTAAGGATTGCCATGCAACAGATGCACTAGAGCTATAAGTGTATGAAAGCTCAAAAGAAAACTAAGTGGGTGTGCATCCAACTTGTTTGCTCATGAAGACCTAGGGCAATTTGAGGAAGCCCATCGTTGGAATATACAAGCCAAGTTCTATAATGAAAATTTCCCACTAGTATATGAAAGTGACAAAATAGGAGACTCTCTATCATGAAGATCATGGTGCTACTTTGAAGCACAAGTGTGGAAAAAGGATAGTAGCATTGCCCCTTCTCTCTTTTTCTCTCTTTTTTTTTTATTTTTTTTCTTTCTTTTTTTGGCTTGGCCTTTTGGCCTCTCTTTTTTTATTTCCTCACATGGGACAATGCTCTAATAATGAAGATCATCACACTTTTATTTACTTACAACTCAATACTTAGAACAAAATATGACTCTATATGAATGCCTCCGGCGGTGTACCGGGATGTGCAATGAATCAAGAGTGACATGTATGAAAGAATTATGAAAGGTGGCTTTGCCACAAATACGATGTCAACTACATGATCATGCAAAGCAATATGACAATGATGAAGCGTGTCATAATAAAACGGAACGGTGGAAAGTTGCATGTCAATATATCTCGGAATGGCCATGGAAATGCCATAATAGGTAGGTATGGTGGATGTTTTGAGGAAGGTATATGGTGGGTGTATGGTACCGGCGAAAGTTGCGCGGCACTAGAGAGGCTAGCAAAGGTGGAAGGGTGAGAGTGCGTATAATCCATGGACTCAACATTAGTCATAAAGAACTCACATACTTATTGCAAAAATATATTAGTCATCGAAACAAAGTACTACACGCATGCTTCTAGGGGGGTAGATTGGTAGGAAAATACCATCGCTCGTCCCCGACCGCCACTCATAAGGAAGACAATCAAAAAATATCTCATGCTCCAACTTCGTTACATAACGGTTCACCATACGTGCATGCTACGGGACTCACAAACCTTAACATAAGTATTTCTCCAATTCACAATTACTCACTAGCATGACTCTAATACCACCATCTTTATATCTCAAAACAATCATAAGGAATCAAACTTCTCATAGTATTCAATGCACTTTATATGAAAGTTTTTATTATATCCCTCTTGGATGTCTATCATATTAGGACTAAATTCATAACCAAAGCAAATTACCATGCTGTTTAGAGACTCTCAAAATAATATAAGTGAAGCATGAGAGTTCATTAATTTCTATAAAATAAAACCACCGCTGTGCTCTAAAAAGATATAAGTGAAGCACTAGAGCAAAATTGCCTAGCTCAAAAGATATAAGTGAAGCACATAGAGTATTCTTAATAAATCACGATTCATGTGTGTCTCTCTCAAAAGGTGTGTACAGCAAGGATGATTGTGGAAAACTAAAAAGCAAAGACTCAAATCATACAAGATGCTCCAAGCAAAACACATATCATGTGGTGAATAAAAATATAGCCTCAAGTAAAGTTACCGATAGACGAAGACGAAAGAGGGGATGCCTTCCGGGGCATCCCCAAGCTTAGGCTCTTGGTTGTCCTTGAATATTACCTTGGGATGCCTTGGGCATCCCCAAGCTTAGGCTCTTGCCACTCCTTATTCCATAGTCCATCAAATCCTTACCCAAAACTTGAAAACTTCACAACACAAAACTCAACAGAAAATCTCATAAGCTCCGTTAGTATAAGAAAATAAATCACCACTTTTGGTACTGTTGTGAACTCATTCTTTATTTATATTGGTGTAATATCTACTGTATTCCAACTTTTCCATGGTTCATACCCCCCGATACTACCCATAGATTCATCAAAATAAGCAAACAATACAAAAAAAAACAGAATATGTCAAAAACAGAACAGTCTGCGAAAATCTGAATTGTTCTAATACTTATGTAACTCCAAAAATTCTGAAATATTATTTAAACAAATACAATTTTTATATAAATATCTTATAAAAAATTCAGGGTTTTTCAACGCTCGAGTGAATTATTAAAATTCTGTGAATGGACGCAAAAGTTTCTGTTTTTCAGCAAGATCAAATCAACTATCACCGTAAGACATCCCAAAGGTCTTACTTGGCACAAACACTAATTAAAACACAAAAACACATCTAAATAAAGGCTAGATGAAAAATTTATTGAAAAACATAAAATAAAAATATTGGGTTATCTCCCAACAAGCGCCTTTCTTTAAAGCCTTTTAGCTAGGCGTTGATAATTTTGATGATGCTCACATGAAAGATAGCAATTGAAACACGAAAAGAGCATCATGTAGCATGTGAAAAGCAAGTTTAAGTCTAACATACTTCCTATGCATAGGCATTCTATAAGCAAATAAATTATCAAGACAAGCAAAAACTAACATATGCAAGGAAAAAGAAAGAAACAATAGTAATCTCAACATAACGAGAGGTAATTTAGTAACATGAAAGTTTCTACCACAATATTTTCCTCTCTCATAATAATTACGTGTGGGATCATACTCAAATTCAACAATATAACAATCACATAAAATATTCTCAACATGATCCACATGCATGCAAAGTTGACACTCTTCCAAAATAGTGGGATTATCATCAAATAAAGTCATGACCTCTCCAAACCCACTTTTATCAAAAAATTCATAAGATTGATCATACTCCAAAGTAGTGGGATCATTATATCCTAGAGTTGACACTCTTCCAAACCCACTTTCAATATTATAGCAACCAAATTCATCATGAGGCTTAAATAAATTTTCAAGATCATAAGAAGCATTATCACAACAATCATGATCATTGCAATAAGTAGCGGACATAGCAAAACTAGCATCCCCAAGCTTGGGGTTTTGCATATTATTAGCACAATTGACATTAATAGAATTTATAATAACATCATTACAATCATGCTTTTGATTCAAGGAACTATCAGGTATGGGTGCAATAGCAATAATCTAATGTTTAACTATAGCAAATTCATCTCCATAAATATTGGCATCATGGCCATAAGAATAGCAAGTATCATGTTCATAAAGGGATATTTCAATCAAATCATCTAAATCATAATTATTTATAGATTCATGCATATCATTATTTTCTTCCAAAGCAACGGTTATTCTCTCAATAAATTCTTTGACATAGACATCATGAGCATAGTTTTCATAGCAATATTTAAGTATGTCAAAATTTTCAGATTTGTGGAGAGTAATATCATACTTTTCAATCAAAGAAGCAACTTCATAAGCACCCTTAAAAGCAACAAATTCTTCAATTTGTTCGATATCATAGTAACTATAAACACCCTTTTCATAAGAAGATAAGATTTCATTATCATTAAACTCACATAGGTAGGGAAGGTGTTTTTTTGGGTTCTTAGAGCACAAAGTAAAATCACAAAGTTCACAAAGATTCTAAATATAACAAAGCAAACAATTTATTTGATTCCATAAGAGTCTCCCTTTTTTAGACAAACGATGACGCACAAAATGAGCATGCTCATCTAAAGATTTTCCCTCAACTAAACTAGTTGGGGTTTCAACACGAGAACATATGGATCGAAGATGATCCAAGTAAAAAACCTTAAGTGGATCCATAAACTTTGTTTCTGATTTTCAATAAACACACAATGATACCAAGCAAACAAGCAAACGAGAAAAGTAAGACATAAAGGCAAATGAAAGAAAGACAAATAAAAAGGCAAATCTTTTCGAAAATCATTTTAGAAGTGGGGGAGAGGAAAACGAGAGGCAAATGGCGAATAATGTAATGCAAGAGATGAGAGATTTACGATAGGTACTTGGTATGTCTTGACTTGGCGTAGATCTCCCCGGCAACGGCGCCAGAAATTCTTCCTGCTACTTCTTGAGCTTGCGTTGGTTTTTCCCTTGAAGAGGAAAGGGTGATGCAGCAAAGTAGAGATAAGTATTTCCCTCAGTTAGAGAACCAAGGTATCAATCCAGTAGGAGACAACACACAAATCACCTAGCACCTGCACAAACAATCAAACAACTTGCACCCAACGCGATAAAGGGGTTGTCAATCCCTTCACGGTTACTTGCAAAAGTGAGATCTGATAGAGATAAGTAAAACTAAACAAAAGATAAAGTAAATATTTTTGGGTTTTTTGGTTTATAGATCTGAAAATAAAAGATTGCAAAATAGTAGATCGGAAAGTAATATGATGGAAAATAGTAGATCGGAAACTTATATGATGGAAAATAGTAGATCGGAAACTTATATGATGGAAAATAGACCCGGGGGCCATAGGTTTCACTAGAGGCTTCTCTCAAGATAGCAAATATTACGGTGGATGAACAAATTACTGTCGAGCAATTGATAGAAAAGCGCAAAGTTATGACGATATCCAAGGCAATGATTATGAAATATAGGCATCACGTCCGTGTCAAGTAGACCGAAACGATTCTGCATCTACTACTATTACTCCACACATCGACCGACTCCTGCCTGCATCTAGAGTATTAAGTTCATAAAGAACAGAGTAACGCATTAAGTAAGATGACATGATGTAGAGGAATAAACTCAAGCAATATGATGTAAACCCCATTTTTTTATCCTCGATGGCAACAATACAATACGTGCCTTGCTGCCCCTACTGTCACTGGGAAAGGACACCGCAAGATTGAACCCAAAGCTAAGCACTTCTCCCATTGCAAGAAAAACCAATCTAGTTGGCCAAACCAAACCGATAATTCGAAGAGAATTACAAAGATATCAAATCATGCATATAAGAATTCAGAGAAGATTCAAATAATATTCATAGATAAGCTGATCATAAATCCACAATTCATCGGATCTCGACAAACACACCGCAAAAGAATATTACATCGGATAGATCTCCAAGAACAACAAGGAGAACATGGTATTGAGAATCAAAGAGAGAGAAGAAGCCATCTAGCTACTAGCTATGGACCCGTAGGTCTGAGGTAAACTACTCACGCTTCATCGGAAGGGCAATAGAGTTGATGTAGAAGCCCTCCGTGATCGAATCCCCCTCCGGCAGGGTGCCAGAAAAGGTCCCTAGATGGGATCTCACGGGTACAGAAGGTTGCGGCGGTGGAAAAGTCTTTTCGTGGATGCTTCTGAGGGTTTTGGAATATATGTGAATATATAGGACGAAGACGTAGGTCGGTGGAGTCACGTGGGGCCCATAAGGCAGGGGGCGCGCCCTCCCCCCTTGTCGCCGCCTCGTGGCTCTTCTGACTTGAACTCCAAGTCTCCGGGGTGTCTTCTGCTCCAAGAAAAATCATCGCGAAAGTTTTATTCCGTTTGGACTCCGTTTGGTATTCCTTTTCTGCGAAACTCAAAAACAAGGAAAAAACAGAAACTAGCACTGGGCTCTAGGTTAATAGGTTAGTCCCAAAAATAATATAAAATAGCATAATAATGCATAAAACATCCAAAACAGATAATATAATAGCATGGAACAATCAAAAATTATAGATACGTTGGAGACGTATCACAGAGCGCCGCCGGGGGAACCATCATGACGACGATCTACACCAACAACTTCACCGCCATCATCACCAACTCTCTTCCCCTCCATGCATCGGTGTAACACCTCTTCTACCCGTTGTAATCTCTACTTAACCATGGTGCTTCATGCTATATATTATCACCCAATGATGTATGGCCATCCTATGAAGTTTGAGTAGATTCGTTTTGTCCTATGGGTTGATTGATGATCATGATTGGTTTGAGTTGTATGTTTTATTTTGGTGTTGTCCTATGGTGCCCTCCATGTCACGCAATCGTGTGGGATTATCAATGTAGGGTGTTGCAATACGTTCATAATTCGCTTATAGTGGGTGGCGAGAGTGACAAAAGCTTATACCCGAGTAAGGGGGTTGTTGCGTATGGGAGTAAAGAGGACTTGTTACTTAATGCTATGGTTGGGCTTTACCCTAATGATCTTTAGAACTTGCGGATGCTTGCTAGAGTTCCAATCATAAGTGCATATGATCCAAGTATGGAAAGTATGTTAGCTCATGCCTCCCCTCATAGAAAATTGCAATAATGATTACCTGTCTAGTTACCAATTGCCTAGGGACAAATCCTTCTCTTGTGTCACAAAAAGCTTTCTAGTAAACAACTAACTTTTATTATCTTGCAAATTATTCGTAGTTTTATTCTAGCTAAGTACTCCTAGTTTTATTCTTGCAAACTTATCCTATTACACCTACAAAAGTAGTTTTATACTTGTTCTAGGTAAAGCAAACGTTAAGCGCGCATATAGTTGTATCAGTGGTCGATAGAATTTGAAGGGAATATTAATTCTATGTTTAGCTCCTTGTTGGGTTCGACACTCTTACTTATCGAAAGAGGTTACAATTGATCCCCTATACTTGTGGGTTATCAGTGGCCGCACCACCAAGTCTGTGGCTGCGACTACCCGAGTTAGAGGCGCGGGCCAGATCCAGCCGGACCCGCTGCGGGTCATGTAGATCCGCTCCCCAAGCCATTGTCGCCCACTGACTCAGACGACGACCTCCTCCATGATGTCATTCGCCGGTCCTTGACCTCGGTGGAGATAGACGCCCTCCACCGCCGCAAAACATGCCTAGGCATTGCGGCCAGGCATGAGGAGTCCGAGCGGCTCGCATAGTGAAGGCTTAGCGCCTAGCCAAGGAGGAGGGCTGCGCTGCCATGCGCTTGGCCAGCCTTACCTCCTCATCCTTGTCCTCCTCCAACAACGGCGGCACCACCACCGACGATGACGACGCCCCTCCGGCCGTTGACCCCTATGTCGCAGAGTACTACCTCCGCTTTGAAGACACCAAGGGGAAGGCACGGACGAAGAAGTGGTGAAGTTCGGCGCCCCCTCGTTCTTTTATCTATCTTAGTGTTTTCATAAACTTTTTATGAACTTGCTATGCTATGTCCGGCTAAACTCGCTATGTTCGACCTTTTGTGAACTTCATATGCTACATGTAGTTGTAAATTAAAGTTGCTACGTCGATCTATGATATATGCTATGTTCAATTTATCTACATACTATTTTGATCATGTCATGGGGTTGCATAGATTTTGAGGTTCGGATTTGAGGGGGATGGCAGCGGACGCAGAAAAATGAGGAGTGACTGGAGACAGTCCGTGGATATGTAGGGGCATCTCCAAGACAACCCTCAAAACGGACACATTATTTGTCCGCCGACTGATCCAGACTAGTTCACGAACTCGGTTACAGGAGCCGGCTATCCAACCTTGTCCCCAAAACGTCCGCCCCATTTTTTTCTCAAAGTCCTAAACACACTCAAAATAATTATAGAAAATAGCACAATTCATTCATAAAGAACTTGCAAATATCCCTAGTACAACAATAGTTCAAATGTAAATATTACATCCGAGGTAACCGAATGTTCAACAAGTTTTCGAATTCATCGATTCCAAATTCAATGATACTCGAGTCAGAATCTGCACAAGTCCTCCCACGCAACGTGCCCCTTGAGGTTCATCCAACAACGTATGAACGTAAATGGCCTCCCCTCGGTCCTGTGGTACAACATAGCAACACGTCCGAGCTATACAACGTGATGATTTTCAAGTTGCAACATTGAGTGAACCAATGAATTGACCAACATGTGGAGCAACAAGAAACAAAACTTATGATCTTCATGGTTAACGAGCCAAATGGTCACATTGCCTCCACTCAGGCAACCACACCACAAAACTTCGTGACGGTGTTGGAGATGTTGTACCACCGATGGGCCATCGATTTCACATTGAGATCATGAATCATGTGCAAGTCGCAGGGCGCGAAGTGCTTTTGCTCAAGAAATAAAGCACACACGATTTGCCAAAACATCGAGCCTCCCTTACCTTATGCCTACAAAGTACGCAGATATGACCTTTCACGTATCGCACAACAACTCATCCTCCATCACCCAGTACCCCGTCATCGTCATCGTGCTTACTCTAGAAACACAAGAAGTTCAACAAAAACGTCCAATGGTATTTGACCGAACACCTGTTGGGGGTGGTGTCTGCCATGGACGACATCGGGAGGGGGACAGAGGATACCTTGCTACGGATGGGTCCTGGGTGGACGGCGTGTAGTCCAAGACGGGTACGCACGTGGGTGGGGTTGCGGACATCCGGCAATCCTAGGCGGCGGCCAGAAAAGTACAACGGCGGGGGTCAGACGAGGAGGGTGCAGATGCAGGGCAATGGGGGTGTAAGGGCGGAGTGAAAGAAAAGTGGACCGAAGGTGTCAAAGTTCTATGTGGCGGCGGTCCAGACTCCCACAAAGCGAATAATGCTAAACGCACGGGCTCATTACGGGGGGGATTACAGACCCTTCCTTCTAATTCTCTTCAACCCCCCTGATTTTCACATGGGTGGGGCCCCTTCCTCTTCCTTAATCCAATCAACACTTGACAAGTCACAAACACTCCGTAAAACCCCCGTATTAGTCCGTGAATGTAGCATTGTTGCCCACAAAGCTCTTCCAGTTGCAGGAATTCGGATAAGCCAACGCGTTCACAGATAAATAATGGTTCGTGTTGAATGACAAACTACACCCATACATATGGCGCATGCTACAAATAAACCGGATGATTTCTCTAGGTAATCATCCACCTAGCCAGCCGTCGGATTAGCGTGCTGGTGGCCGTTTGTGGCGCCCCCGACTCAATCATACACTAATCATACACGCAAACGTGTACGATCAAGCACAGGGACTCACGGGAAGATATCACAACACAACTCTAACACAATTTAAACGGAGGTCCACAATATTACAGACAAGGGATCCGAAGATCCGAATACATAAGTCAGTCATACAAATATTATCTGAGTACAGACATAGTTAGACAAGTTTTGCCTTAAGAAGGCTAGCACAAACAGCGACACTAGATCGAAAGGCATTGGCCTCCTGCCTGGGAGCCTCCGATCCTACTCCTGGTCAGCTGGCTCGATCCAGTAGTAAGTACCCTCTGGACCCTCCTGGTAGTAAGCTTCGGTGGGGGCATCTGGCTCCTGGACTCCATCGTCTGATGTATCATCAATGTGGGGTATATGGGGAAAAGAGAAAGTAAAGCAACCGTGAGTACTCATCCGAAGTACTCAGCAAGCAAGGATCTATGCTACATATGCAACATTATCAATGGAGAAAGGTTGTATAAGTGGACTGGGCTGCAGAAATGCCAGAATAGAGAGAAGGCCTAATCCTATCGAAGACTAGCATCTTCAAACATCTTCACAAGGCCATCATCTTGCAGCAGTAGAAGAGAGTGGAATAGCATTTTATTTAGCAAACATGTTGAAGTACAGCTTAAAGATCCTTCCTCGACTCCCAAGCGAGAAAGCGATCCCGAAGCTTCAATTAAGTAACAAGTATCCAGTTTAAGTAGTAGATCGGGATACACAAACTGAGCGTCCTTTACCGTAGGACCGGCTATCGATAGAAGATTCATCCCTGCAGGGGTGCACTACTGTTACCCAACACGCTCGATCAACTCTGGCCGGACACACTTGCTGGGTAATGCCCGTCCTCAGAAGATCAACACGAAACTGCGCTCTACCTAGGCTCGGCAGAGAGGTCAGCACGCCGGACTAACCTATGCACCCAGAGGTCTCGGGCCATTGCCCTGGGCACCCTGCGCGTTGCGAGACTGGCCGGGGTGCAGGCGCGACACTGAACTCGTCAGTGAAGTATCCAGCCCAATCCCGACAATCAGCCCGCACGGTGAATCGTGACGTCAGACAAGCTTTCGGGAGAAACGTACTTCGCAGAGGGTCCCATAACCATTATCCCGCGTGGTGGTAGTGCGTATAGGGTACGTCGACCCACTCATATCACACACCCAAATCCAATAGGCTCAATTAGTATCACGCGGAGACAATCAGAGTCTCTGATGCTCCGCCACAATGTCACACTCGAGTGCCCTTCCGGCACACCCGAAAATCATAGATCCCCAGCGGGTACCCACCAGGGTGGACCCGCCTATAACAAGGGTCAAAGTAATCGTGTGGTCATAACATCAAGGGGGAAACCCGAGGAATCACCCTCGGCGGATTCCACTCGACGAAATCATCAGGGTGAACGTATGAGGTATCACCCTCGAGGTTCACACTGAGGGTTGCACGACAGAGTCGTATCGGAAGTGGAGAAGGAGGAATCACCCTCGATGACCACGACCGAACAGCTACACTGCAGAGTATTCATCAGGAGTGCGTTACGAGGTATCACCCTCGGCACTCGATAGTAACTATGCAGAGTCGTACAACTAAGGGGGTGTGAAGTGAGGTGTCGGTCTCTGGTCGACGATCACGTTGATCGGGTCGTCGATGATCAAGCAGGGGCAACAAGAATAAGGTGGTGGGGTCACTGGTGGTTCATTCCAACCTAAATTAAACAGTTTATCATAGGCAGGTAAGGTAAGCAATGAACAGGTTACAACAGCAGGCTATGCATAGAATAGGAGCATACATTAACATAGTAGCAAAATCTAATGCAAGCAGGAGAATAGAATGGGCGATATCTGGATGCTCAAGGGGGGGGGGGGGGGGGGGCTTGCCTGGTTGCTCTGGCAAGAGAGAGGGGTCGTCAACGGGCTGCTCGTCGGTAGAGTAGTCGTACCGGGTGCAGCGTCGTTCGGGTCTCGGAGGTCGATCGAGAGAGAGAAGGAGGGGGAGAGAAACAATAAATTCACGGCAATAATGCAAACAATATGTATGACATGCCTAAATGATATGCCGGGGTGTTCTACTGCCTAACTAAATGATTTAGTTAATTTAGGAATTTATTTGGATTTATTTAATTAAAGTTGGACACTATTCATTTACTGAAATCGGTCTAAAAGTTCAACGTTCTTATAGCTGCGGGCGTCTGACGGGAATACGAAGGGCGTATTCGGGTTCGTATCGGAATTCTGAGCAAGTTTCATGTATAAAGTATTTTCATCGGAGTTACGGATTATTTAATATGATTTTCTAAAGTTTTTATTAATTTCTAGAATTTAATTATTTATTTAAATTAAACATTATCCGAAACAGTGTTGATGATGACATCAGCATGACCTCATGCTGACGTCAGCAGTCATCTGACACGTGGGTCCCACATGTCATAGACTAGTTAGGTTAATTAGGGTTAACTAATTAATTAAACTAATTAATTAAATTAGATTAATCTAAACAGGGTTAATTAACTAATTAATTAATTATTAATTTTAATAATTCTACCTTTATTTTTTTATTTTTTATTTTTGTTTTTTGGGCGTGGGCCCGGGCTGTCAGTGGCACAGGGGCACTGGGCCCCACCTGTCGGTGGCCCAAAGGCCACGGGCGGGCGACGGGCGAGGCGCGGCACGCGTCTACGGGCGCTGATGTGCGGGCGGCCGGTGGCGGCAGCAGGGGGGACTAGGCGAGGCCGTGGCCTCGCGAGGGCGCCGGCGCGCGGCAGCAGAGGCTGGTGCGGAGCGGCTCGGTGCGAGGCCAGGACCGGCGAGGTGCGCGCGCAGCAGAGGCAGGAGCAGAAGCAGGCAGCGGCGACGGCGACGTGCGACGGAGGCGCGGCCACGGGGAGGAGCAAGCAGGCCAGTGGGGACGCGGTCGACGGCGGGTGTGAGCGCCGGGCGGAGCTGCGTGGGGGGGGAACACGGCGACCGGGCACGAAAGCGCGAGCGGCGCACGGGGGTGGGCTGCACGGGAGCGCGGGCTCCGCAGGCAAAGCGCGAGCGCGGTCGGCGCGGGCGGGCGATGCGGCGAGCGAGGCCGCGGTGAGCGCGGGCGTGCGGGTGCGCGTGCGGGGCGAGGGAGAGAGAGGCGGGGTGAGCTCACTGCGGGGCGTAGGGCACGGGGCAGCGGTGCTCGGGGAGGAAGACGGGGACGAGGTCATCGACGGAGAGGGAGAGGTGGTGCCGGACGGCGAGGCGACGGCGTCGGGCAGCGGGCGTCGGGGTCGGGGCGCCGTTGCCCCAATCTGGATCAGGGGTGGGGGAGAGGGAGTGAGCGAGGGGGGTTAGGGTTTCGGGGTCTCTGGGGGGGAGAGGCCATATAGGCACGGGGGTGCTGGGCCGGCCTGGTGGCCGTGGCCCAGTTGGGCGGGGGGGTTTCCTTTTTCTTATTTTCTGTTTTGTTTTCTTTTACCTTTTTCTTTTATTTATTTCCTTTTCTCAGTTTAGCAAATAGTTAGGCCACATATTGAATTTTGTAAATCATAGGAATTGCTCCAACAAATACTAGGCATTACCTACCACTACCAAAAATTGGTTTGGAGTCAACTTGAGTTCACACAATTTTTATAATAATTAAAATGCATTATTCCTTACTGTTTTAATTATGTTAGTGCCACCTAATTATTTTATTATTTGTTGGTTACAATTTTAGACTAGCCTCTGCAATATTTGTTATTTATCAAACATTTTAGTTTCTATGTTGGACAACTTTTATTTTCCACTTTCACTTAAATTTGAATTTGACTTAGGAGTTGAAATGCAATATGATGCTAATGATGATTATGCACTATTAGG
Organism: Thinopyrum elongatum; assembly: GCA_011799875.1. NCBI lineage: Eukaryota > Viridiplantae > Streptophyta > Magnoliopsida > Poales > Poaceae > Thinopyrum > Thinopyrum elongatum. Next base: position 472,302,205 of record CM022301.1, read on the forward strand.
CTTGCTGAAATGTCATTATCAAAAGTGATTACTGTAGCTAATGACAGGGGGTGTTACAATTCTCCTCATCTATTAAGAATTCTCGTCCCGAGAATTAAGAGGAAGACTGAAAGAAAGTGGGGTATTCTTCACGAAGACGATCCTCGCATTCCCAAGTGGCTTCATCTTCAGAATGATTCGACCACTGAACCTTGAGGAATTTGATTGACTTTTGACGAGTCCGACGTTCAGCTTCATCAAGAACACGGATGGGATATTCTGGGTAAGACAGATCTTCCCATAATTCAAGCACTTCATGATCCACAGCTCTAATAGGATCCTTGAAGCAGCGACGGAGTTGGGATACATGAAAGACGTCATGTACTTGAGAAAGATTTGGCGGCAACTGCAATTGATATGCCACTTCTCCTCGACGGGCAAGAATACGGAACGGGCCAATGTAGCGAGGAGCTAACTTGCCTTTGATTCCGAACCGATGAGTGCCTTTCAACGGAGTGACGCGGAGGTAAGCTTGCTCGCCAGGTTGATAGACCATTTCCTGGTGCTTTCGGTCATAGTTGCTCTTCTAACGAGACTGAGCAGTTTTCAAGTGTTCACGGACAATGCGGACCTGGTCTTCTGCTTGCTGAATAATGTCCGGTCCGACGAGTGAGCGTTCCCTAGTTTCTGACCAATTCAGAGGGGTTCGACACTTACGACCGTATAGAACTTCAAACGGTGCCATCTTCAGACTAGCTTGATAGCTATTGTTGTAAGAGAATTCGGCATACGGGAGAGATTCCTCCCATTTCTTACTGAAGGAGATGACGCAAGCTCGAAGCATATCTTCGAGCACTTGATTAACTCGTTCAACTTGACCCTGTGACTGAGGGTGAAAAGCGGTACTGAACGACAAATGTGTTCCCATAGCTTCTTGGAAACTATTCCAGAATCTGGAGGTGAAGAGGCTGCCACGATCAGAACTGATCTCCAACGGAACACCGTGGAGTGACACAATTCGGGAAACATACAAGTCTGCTAACTGGCTAGCAGTGATTGTCTCCTTAACTGGTAGAAAGTGAGCAACCTTGGAGAATCGGTCAATGACGACAAATATAGCATCATTACCCTTCTGAGATCTGGGAAAACCAGTAATGAAATCCATTTGGACCTTGTCCCATTTCCATTCAAGAATTGCAAGGGGTTGCAGAGTTCCTGCGGGCCTTTGATGTTGAGCTTTAACGCGGCGGCAAACGTCGCACTCAGAAACATAACGAGCAATATCTCGCTTCATATTAGGCCACCAGTATCTCTGACAAATGTCACGGTACATCTTTGTGCTACCAGGATGAATTGACACAGGAGTGTCATGAGCTTCCATCATAACGTGTTCCCTCTCATCTTTGAACTTAGGTATGAAGAGACGGTGTTGGAAAAATAGGATCCCATCATTATCAAGATGGAACTCCGACGGTTTTCCTTTTTCAAGGTATCGCTTGATCCTTTCAACTTCAGAGTCATACCGTTGCATAGTTTTGATGCTGTGTTCTAAATCTGGTTCGACAACGAGGGTATTGAGATAACCCTGTGGAACAATATGGAGGTTCAATTTGCGAAACTCTTCATAAAGAAGAGGTTGTGATTCCTGAACCATATGGTTGCTGCAATAAGCCTTACGGCTCAATGCATCGGCCATTACATTTGCCTTGCCAGGGGTGTATGAGATATTCATATCATAATCGGCTATTGTCTCGAGCCATCTTTGTTGACGAAGGTTCAGATCCGGTTGAGTATATAAATACTTCAAACTTTGATGATCCGTATATATCTCGCAACGGTTACCGAGAAGGTAATGTCGCCATAGCTTCAGGGCATAAATAACCGCAGAAAGTTCAAGATCGTGCACTGGGTAATTTTCTTCGTGGGGACGCAATTGTCGAGAGGCATAAGCAATCACTTTGCGTTCTTGCATTAGGACACAGCCTAATCCTTGACGGGAGGCATCACAGTATATCACGAAATCCTTTTTGGGAATCCGGGGGTGCTAATACTGGGGCAGATGTCAATTTATCTTTTAGTGTCTGAAAGCTTTCTTGACATTTTTCTGTCCACTCAAATTTAACACCTTTGTGAAGCAGATTCGTCAATGGTTTTGCAATCTTGGAAAAGTTCTCAACGAATCGACGGCAATAACTTGCAAGTCCGAGAAAACTTCTGACTTGCTTAACATTCTTCGGGGGAGTCCAGTCAAGAATAGCCTGAACTCGTTCGGGGTTAACAGCAATTCCATCCTTGGAAATCACATGTCCAAGGTAAGTTACTTCAGAAAGCCAAAATTCACATTTGGAATACTTGGCATACAACTGGTGTTCTCGAAGCCTTTCTAGTACCAAACGGAGGTGTTCAGCATGTTCTTCTTTATTCTTAGAATAAACCAGAATATCATCCAAATAAACCACGACGAATTTGTCGAGGTAATCCATGAATATATAATTCATCAGACGGGAGAAAGTTGCTGGAGCATTCGTTAGGCCAAATGACATGACGGTGTATTCATAGGAGCCATAACGAGTGACGAATGCAATCTTGGGAATATCCTCTTCACGGACAAGGATCTGGTGATAACCCAACCTCAGGTCGAGTTTAGAGAACACCGATGATCCAGCAAGTTGATCATAAAGATCATTGATCCGGGGCAGTGGGTATTTATTCTGGATTGTGGCTTGGTTAATGGGCCGATAATCCTGAACCAAACGGTTAGTTCCATCCTTCTTCTTAACGAAGAGTGAAGGTGCTCCCCAAGCAGAGGAACTGGGGCGGATGAAACCACTTTTAAGCGACTTGTCGATTTCTTCCTTAAGTTCGAGTAGATGATGCGGAGGCATCTTATAAGGTCGCTTGGCAATAGGGACGGTGCCAGGCTTCAAGTCGATGACGAACTCGACAGCTCTAGCCGGGGGTATTCCTGGAAGTTCTTCTGGAAAGACGTCTGGAAAATCTTGAACGACAGGAACGTTCTCGATCCCTTCCAGAGGTGAGGCGTTCAAGGCATTCAGAGCATATATCTGAGCTTCGGCGTCCAGAGTAATGCGGGCGGTATAGTTCACTATCTCATCGGTGGGGTGAAGAAGTTGGACGACTTTAGTGGCACAATTGATCGAAGCAATGTGAGCTTTCAACCAATCCATTCCAAGTATGAGGTCTATGGTGGAAGATTTCAAGACGATGGGCGAGGCAAGGAATTCCAATCCTTTAATTTCGACGGTAATGTCAGGTGCTATCACGTCAGCATGACAGTGACCTCCGGGAGTTTTAATGACTAACGGAGTATGCATTTTCTCATATCGAATGCCATGCATAAATGCAAATTTTCCAGAGATGAATGAATGTGATGCTCCTGAATCAAATAAAACAGAAGCAGGTATTGAGTTAACAAGAAGGGTACCCATCACAGTAGCAGGTTGATCCTAGACTTCTTCAATGTCAATGTTGTAGGCGTGTCCACGACCATGTGCAGCAGACCCAGTATTATAGTTGCGGGTCTGATTGTTGCCACGACCATTGCCACGGCCAGCACGGGGAAAGGCTAACTGATTCTGATTCTGGCGGCAGTCTTTAGCCTGGTGACCTGGTTTGCGGCACTTGAAGCACAGACCATCTTCTGGACGAAGAGGAGCATTGTTTTGAATAGCTTGAGTTTTTGGCTGCCTCGGCGGTGGAGGAGGCAGACGTGGTGAAGCATAGTTGTTCTTTGGTGCAGAGGTATTGGAACGGATCGCATTGTTTGGAATCCAAACTCGACGCTTCGATGCTGAGCCCGAAGATGAGCCAGCATCACGATAGCGCTTCTGCGAGTCCTTGTATTCCATCTGAGCGGTTTCAACAAGAATAGCCTTGTTCGTCAGAGTTGAAAAGTCATTGAAGTCTTGAGCAGCTAGTGCAAGCTTGAGGTCGGGATGTAGTCCACTACGGAACTTCTCTTGTCTGCGTGCATCTGTAGCGATGTCTTCTTCAGCATAGCGGGAGAGGTCTAGAAATTCCCGCTGATAAGCTTCGACGGTCTTGTTGCCCTGAGTGAGGTTACGGAACTCGGTCTTCATGCGTTCCATAATTGCTTGAGGGATATAACGTGTACAGAAAGCAGCCTGGAACTCATACCAGGTGATGACTGTTCCAACTGGCAGAGTACGCTTGTGTGTGTCCCACCATTGAGCAGCGGGGCCCTTTAAGAAAAAGGCCACGAAGTTGACGTAGTTGGCAGGGGCGACATTAGCTGACTCCATCTCATGAGTGATGTCGAGGAGCCAGTCATCTGCATCCAGGGGCTTGTCAGAGTTGCGGAACTGAGTTGGGTTGAGTCGCATAAACTCTGTCAAAGTTATTGAAGCTGGGTTCTGGTTCTGGTTGTTCTGATGCGGAAACTGAGCCATGATTCCAACCATGAACTGGCGGTTGAGCTCAAATTGTTGCATCATAGCCGCCATATAGTCTGGCAGTGGTGGGCGTTCAGGGGCACGACCACGACCACGACCACCTAGTCTAACCATCCTGCTAAGTATCAACAGGGGGTAGTTTAGTAAAAGCAATTGCAAGCGTTTAGTGACAAACATGATGTAACTCGACAACAATTTAAAGTAGTGTAACAGATACATAACAGTAGTCGATTAAGACATACAGATCCATACACAGAGTCGGGTACATGCGGACAGCATAACGGCGCAATTTCAAAAGCTAGACATACTAGGCGGCGCGCAGGCACGCGGTAAGGAAGTACACAACGAGACATAGCAAAGGCTACATCAACGTCGGAGAAAACCACCAAAACGGGGTAACTGCAAGTGCGGACGACGAATGTTCGTCGCGGAAGGATCCTGCGCTCCATGTGCACTCTGATGCAGAATCCGGTCTCGAGCTGTAAGAAGAGGTCCACGTGCAGGTGTATGGCCTCCAACAGCAGGCCAATCAATACCAGCATACATCTGAGTCCTGCGCGGGTAAAGGATGTGCTCAGGCTGTATCCCTGCGCGAACAGCGGGTAGCAACTGCGTCATAGCATCGTAGAGACGTGCTCGAGTGGCAACCAACTCGACGGCAAGAGCCCGAACAGTGCGATCCAGAGCCTGAGTGCACTGAATCAGAATGCGCGGGTCATAGCGACGAGGCTCGAACGGGGCATAGATAGATGTGTAATATCCAGTAGCATCTCCAGCAGGGGCATACGAAATGTATCGGAACTCAGAGTCATCCAAGATATCGCTGAACTGTCCTCGGAGACGTGCGACGGCAGAGTAGGCGGCATCATGGACTGCCATCTCAATCGTCACGCCGATACCATGGAAAAGGTGTAGCTCGGTGTCTGAGTCATTTTGCTGATCATAGATACGAACATCAGCATGGTACTGCTCCTGATTGAACTCGCGGCAATCCTCGTAAACCAAGTACTCAGGATACCAACGGTAGCCAAGTCTGGTCATGAGAGCGATCAAGACAGCTGGAAACCCAGGGGCATTACGAGCCCAAGTGCGAAGCACAAGCTGTGTCGTAGGACGTGGTGGAAACAAACGGTCCATCTGAAACAGAGGAAATTTAGATTTGTCAAATGACAATGAGAAGTTTAACACAACTCGGAGAGAAAGGTTAAACAAAACAATGGAAAGGAAAATGATTATCAGACTAATCAGATCAATGACAGGGAAATCGCACAGATATCCAGCTCTCCGGGTAGATGGGTTTTATGAGATCCTAAGTGTCGGTGTTAGTAAAATTTATTTAACCCGAGTAGAAGAGAGATCAGAGTCCCAGAGTATAGACGAGGAATAAAAGATCCTAATACCACCCAGTTGGCGACGTGGGCCCGTAAGCCACACAGCCAAGTTAGTAAATTAGTTTTTCGATGTCTAGACTCAACTTCGGCCAAGGAATTGGAAGGGGGCTTCCTACAGGCAGTCGGCTCTGATACCAACTTGTTGCGCCCCCGACTCAATCGTACACTAATCATACACGCAAACGTGTACGATCAAGCACAGGGACTCACGGGAAGATATCACAACACAACTCTAACACAATTTAAACGGAGGTCCACAATATTATAGACCAGAGATCCGAAGATCCGAATACATAGGTCAGTCATACAAATATTATCTGAGTACAGACATAGTTAGACAAGTTTTGCCTTAAGAAGGCTAGCACAAATAGCGACACTAGATCGAAAGGCGTTGGCCTCCTGCCTGGGAGCCTCCGATCCTACTCCTGGTCAGCTGGCTCGATCCAGTAGTAAGTACCCTCTGGACCCTCCTGGTAGTAAGCTCCGGTGGGGGCATCTGGCTCCTGGACTCCATCGTCTGATGTATCATCAATGTGGGGTATATGGGGAAAAGAGAAAGTAAAGCAACCGTGAGTACTCATCCGAAGTACTCAGCAAGCAAGGATCTATGCTACATATGCAACATTATCAATGGAGAAAGGCTGTATAAGTGGACTGGGCTGCAGAAATGCCAGAATAGAGAGAAGGCCTAATCCTATCGAAGACTAGCATCTTTAAACATCTTCACAAGGCCATCATCTTGCAGCAGTAGAAGAGAGTAGAATAGCATTTTATTTAGCAAACATGTTAAAGTACAGCTTAAAGATCCTTCCTCGACTCCCAAGCGAGAAAGCGATCCCGAAGCTTCAATTAAGTAACAAGTATCTAGTTTAAGTAGTAGATCGGGATACACAAACTGAGCGTCCTTTACCGTAGGACCGGCTATCGATAGAAGATTCATCCCTGCAGGGGTGCACTACTGTTACCCAACACGCTCGATCAACTCTGGCCGGACACACTTGCTGGGTAATGCCCATCCTCGGAAGATCAACACGAAACAGCGCTCTACCTAGGCTCGGCAGAGAGGTTACACGCCGGACTAACCTATGCACCCAGAGGTCTCGGGCCATCGCCCTGGGCACCCTGCGCGTTGCGAGACTGGCCGGGGTGCAGGCGCGACACTGAACTCGTCAGTGAAGTATCCAGCCCAATTCCGACAATCAGCCCGCATGGTGAATCGTGACGTCAGACGAGCTTTCGGGAGAAACGTACTTCGCAGAGGGTCCCATAACCATTATCCCGCGTGGTGGTAGTGCGTATAGGGTACGTCGACCCACTCAGATCACACACCCAAATCCAATAGGCTCAATTAGTATCACGCGGAGACAATCAGAGTCTCTGATGCTCCGCCACAATGTCACACTCGAGTGCCCTTCCGGCACACCCGAAAATCATAGATCCCCAGCGGGTACCCACCAGGGTGGACCCGCCTGTAACAAGGGTCAAAGTAATCGTGTGGTCATAACATCAAGCGGGAAACCCGAGGAATCACCCTCGGCGGATTCCACTCGACGAAATCATCAGGGTGAACGTATGAGGTATCACCCTCGAGGTTCACACTGAGGGTTGCACGACAGAGTCGTATCGGAAGTGGAGAAGGAGGAATCACCCTCGATGACCACGACCGAAAAGCTACACTGCAGAGTATTCATCAGGAGTGTGTTACGAGGTATCACCCTCGGCACTTGATAGTAACTATGCAGAGTCGTACAACTAAGGGGGTGTGAAGTGAGGTGTCGGTCTCTGGTCGACGATCACGTTGATCGGGTCGTCGATGATCAAGCAGGGGAAACAAGAATAAGGTGGTGGGGTCACTGGTGGTTCATTCCATCCTAAACTAAACAGTTTATCATAGGCAGGTAAGGTAGCAATGAACAGGTTACAACAGCAGGCTATGCATCAGAATAGGAGCATACATTAACAGTAGCAAAATCTAATGCAAGCAGGAGAATAGAATGGGCGATATCTGGATGCTCAAGGGGGGGGCTTGCCTGGTTGCTCTGGCAAGAGAGAGGGGTCGTCAACGGGCTGCTCGTCGGTAGAGTAGTCGTACCCGGGTGCAGCGTCGTCGGTCTCGGCGTCTATCGAGAGAGAGAAGGAGGGGGAGAGAAACAATAAATTCACGGCAATAATGCAAACAATATGTATGACATGCCTAAATGATATGCCGGGGTGTTCTACTGCCTAACTAAATGATTTAGTTAATTTAGGAATCTATTTGGATTTATTTAATTAAAGTTGGACACTATTCATTTACTGAAATCGGTCTAAAAGTTCAACGTTCTTATAGCTGCGGGCGTCTGACGGGAATACGGAGGGCGTATTCGGGTTCGTATCGGAATTCTGAGCAAGTTTCATGTATAAAGTATTTTCATCGGAATTACGGATTATTTAATATGATTTTCTAAAGTTTTTATTAATTTCTGGAATTTAATTATTTGTTTAAATTAAACATTATCCGAAACAGTGTTGATGATGACATCAGCATGACCTCATGCTGACGTCAGCAGTCATCTGACACGTGGGTCCCACATGTCATAGACTGGTTAGGTTAATTAGGGTTAACTAATTAATTAAACTAATTAATTAAATTAGATTAATCTAAACAGGGTTAATTAACTAATTAATTAATTATTAATTTTAATAATTCTACCTTTATTTTTTTTATTTTCTATTTTCGTTTTTAGGGCGTGGGCCCGGGCTGTCAGTGGCACAGGGGCACTGGGCCCCACCTGTCGGTGGCCCAAAGGCCACGGGCGGGCGACGGGCGACGGGCTCGGCGTGGCGCGCGTCTACGGGCGCCGATGTGCGGGCGGCCGGTGGCGGCGGCAGGGGGGACTAGGCGAGGCCGTGGCCTCGCGAGGGCGCCGGCGCGCGGCAGCAGAGGCTGGTGCGGAGCGGCTCGGTGCGAGGCACCGCGGTGCGAGGCCGGGACCGGCGAGGTGCGCGCGCAGCAGAGGCAGGAGCAAAAGCAGGCAGCGGCGACGGCGACGTGCGACGGAGGCGCGGCCACGGGGAGGAGCAAGCAGGCCAGTGGGGACGCGGTCGACGGCGGGTGCGAGCGCCGGGCGGAGCTGCGTGGGGGGGGGGGAACACGGCGACCGGGCACGAGCGCGAGCGGCGCACGGGTGGGCTGCACGGGAGCGCGGGCTCCGCAGGCAGAGCGCGAGCGCGGTCGCGCGGGCGGGCGATGCGGCGACGAGGCCGCGGGAGCGCGGGCGTGCGCGTGCGCGTGCGGGGCGAGGGAGAGAGAGGCGGGCGAGCTCACTGCGGGGCGTAGGGCACGGGGCAGCGGTGCTCGGGGAGGAAGACGGGGACGAGGTCGTCGACGGAGAGGAGAGGTGGTGCCGGACGGCGAGGCGACGGCGTCGGGCAGCGGCGTCGGGGTCGGGGCGCCTTGCCCCATCTGGATCGGGGGGGGGGGGGGGAGGGAGTGAGCGAGGGGGGTTAGGGTTTCGGGTCTCTGGGGGGAGAGGCCATATAGGCACGGGGGTGCTGGGCCGCCTGGTGGCCGTGGCCCAGTTGGCCGGGGGGGGGGTTCTTATTTTCTGTTTGGTTTTCTTTTACCTTTTCTTTTATACCCTTTTTTCTTTTATTTATTTCCTTTTCTCAGTTTAGCAAATAGTTAGGTCACATATTGAATTTTGTAAATCATAGGAACTGCTCCAACAAATACTAGGCATTACCTACCACTACCAAAAATTGGTTTGGAGTCAACTTGAGTTCACACAATTTTTATAATAATTAAAATGCATTATTCCTTACTGTTTTAATTATGTTAGTGCCACCTAATTATTTTATTATTTGTTGGTTACAATTTTAGACTAGCCTCTGCAATATTTGTTATTTATCGAACATTTTAGTTTCTATGTTGGACAACTTTTATTTTCCACTTTCACTTAAATTTGAATTTGACTTAGGAGTTGAAATGCAATATGATGCTAATGATGATTATGCACTATTAGGCTTGCTGACATGTCATTATCAAAAGTGATTACTGTAGCTAATGACAGGGGGTGTTACACCGTTCGATGCAGCAAAGCCACGTCAGCAGACCAGCTTCAACATAGTGCTGCTGGCACCTTGCAAAAGCTTCACTGTAGCACAGCATGGCCCGGCGATAGCTCCAACGCAGCCCCGACAAGCGACAACGTCCGGCGAAGCTCCATTGCAGCCCCGACGGAGCTCCAACGAAGCACCGACATCGTCCGGCGAAGCTCCATTGCAGCCCCGACGGAGCTCCAATGTAGCACCGACGTCGTCCGGCGAAGCTCCATTGCAACTCCGGCGGAGCTCCAACGCAGCACCGACGGCGTCCGGCGAACTCCATTGCAGCTCCAGCGAAGTTCCATTGCAACTCCGGCGAAGTTCCATTGCAGTGCCGGCTCTGCTTCCGTCGGAGTTGAAAGAGTTGCCTCGACGCACGCTCCGACGAGCCGCATGACTACCCTGATAGTACCAGTGGTGTTGTGCAATAAGCAGCAGCAGCAGATGTGCTCACTGCAGCCTCCTCCACTGGTAGCACCGGTGGCGTTGCAACGCAGCACCGCCGTGTGACGACGGCCGGAGTTGAGGGAGATGGCACGTCGCAGCAATGGTGGTGCTGCAAAAAACATGGATTTAAGCGTGGAGTGGCAGTGGCGAGCAGGAACTTTACAGCGGTGCTGGCCGGAGTCGCCCTTCCCCTGACCTTGCTGTCACCTCGCCGTTTGTGTTGCCGGTTCAGATTCTGGCCTGCTTGCGTCAATGGCGGCTACTGGCCATGGCGTGAATGCAGCAGCAGGGTGGCTGCTCCACCCAATGTTTGCAACAGGGGTGGTGTTGGGGCAGAGTAGCATCATGCGGCCGTCGGCGGCGGCTCGTTTCCGTTCCCAGCTGTGCTGGTTGGTGGTGCTCGCTATGGGGTCAATGGCCTCTTCTCTGCTGTAACTAATGAGGACGATAGGGGAAAAAGGAGAGAACGTGTGGAGAAGAGAGCTTACGAGAAGATAAGGCTGGGATGGAGCGGTGGGTGAGGACACGTGGCGTGCACAGGACACGGTTTACGAAAGGAAGAAATCATCCGGATGAGTCCAAACGTTTTCCCATACATATCGGTTCGGACGTTTACAATGATTTGATGGTCCGTCTCGGAGATGCCCATTAAGCTCTTTTCACACATGATTCTAAAAAAAAAAAACTCTTTTCACACATGCCACCGCATGTTGCCACGTACATATATTCAGCACCAGATCAGCGGGAGCCATTTTCTTGCACGCTTCCCGTGCTATCAGTTTCACGAGAGCAGCATCCTACCGACGCGCAGCTTGATGAAGCAGGCGCCGCGGAACCCTTGACAGATCTGGCGACTTCGACTTTTTTTGCCGGCGCACACGCCGCGGCCGTCGGCCCTTCACGTTGCTCGTCGGCTCGTACGTCGATGGCAACCGAGTGCTCAGGAGACCTGCTTGGCTTCTGGCAGCAATGGCAGCCTTTCGGTGCGTCGCCGCCCGTCTTTCCAACGCTTTCAGTGGCAGCGGCATCCGATGAAACGGCGGCGAGCTGAGACCTTCTCATCTCCAGCGACCTAGCCGTGGCGCGGCACGCCTCCTCCTCCTTCCCGCGGCGTCCGCGCCCCTCCCCTAGCAGCAGCATGCTGTTGAGCACGACGAGCAGGCACGTCCCCACGTCGGCGAGGACCGCCGCCCACAGCACCGGGCGCCAGGCGAGCGCGAGCGCGAGGACGGCGGCCTTGGCGGCGACCGAGGACACCATGTTGACGGCGATGGTCCGGCGGGCGCGCCTGCCGAGCCTTACGGCCTCGGGGACCCTGAGGATGTCGCTGGACATGAGCGTCGCGTGGCTGGTCTCCATGGCCGCGGCCGAGCCGGAGATGCCCATGGAGACGCCCACGTCCGCCGTCGCCAGCGCCGGGGCGTCGTTCATGCCGTCGCCGACCATCATCGTCGGGCCAGCCCTCGCCTTCAGCGCGCCCACCAGCCGGACCTTGTCCTCCGGGAAGAGCTCGGCGTGAAGCTCCTCGAGGGCGCCGCCCAGCTGCTCCTGCGCGTGCACGGCGGCCTCCGCGCTGTCCCCCGTGAGCAGCACTGAGCTGATGCCCATGGATGCCAGCTCTCGAATCGCTTCGGCCGCGCCGGTCCGGCAGTCGTCGGAGAGCGAAAATACTCCGACGAGGTCCCCGTCGCAGATCACGTAGCCGATCGAGACGCCTTTCAGACCATTCATTCTTTGTGGAACTGCAAGCAAGAAAGTTTTCTTTCTCAAACTTCATCGATCAAGCTCGTACCAAATGTTTGCTCTGCTCTCAGCTCACCTGTCTGACAGGAGGATCCCCTGGCCAAGACCCTCTTGTTCCCAACGTAAATGCGCTTCCCGTCGATCTCTCCATAGATGCCCTCGCCGGGAAGGATGCGGAACTCGGCCACGCATTCCGGTTTCGGCTCGATGGATTTCGACTGCGCGTACTCCACGAGCGCAGCCGCCATTGGGTGGCTGGATTTGCTCTCAATGCTTGAAATCCTGCCAGAAAAGCTCTCATATCAACTTGAGTTTTGATCAGTGATGAAAATTTCGATTCCCAGAGGTGTGGGGATGGTGGATATACCAGTAAAGAAGATGGCTCATCTGAACCTTGTGTCCGACCACGTCGAACATGTCGACGGTGAACTCCCCTCTGGTGATGGTGCCGGTCTTGTCGAACGCCACGGCCCTGATCTCGCCCAGCGACTCGAGGACGTCCCCTCCCTTGACGAGGACCCCCATCCTCGCCGCCGTCAGCAGGGCGCAGAACGTCGCGACCGGCGTCGAAAGCACCAGCGCGCACGGGCACGCGCTCACCAGCAGCACCAGCGCCAGCCTGAACCACCGCTCCGCGTCGCGCGCCCCCAGCAGCGGCGGCAGCAGCGCCACCCCTGCTCCCAGAACCACCACGGCCGGCGTGTAGTAGTTGGCGCAGGAATCGATCAGCCGCTGCGTCTTGGACTTGCTCTGCTGGGCCTCCTCCACCAGCCTCTCCATCTTAGCCACCGTGGAGTTCTCGGCGAGAGCCATTGTTCTCACGGCGATGTAACCTGCATGACAGTACGCTCAGATCGCCGCGAGAACGTGGCTGCCTTCAAGAAAGAGAAGAAACAGGTCAATTTTGGTACCGTCCAAGTTGAGCGTGCCGGCCCAGACCTCGGACTGCGGTTGCTTCGGCACCGGGTACGACTCGCCGGTGAGGCTCCTCTCGTCGACCTCACTCTGCCCGTCGACCACCACGCCGTCGACCGGTACCATCTCCCCTGCTCTGACCGCGATGACGGCGCCCACATCGATGTCGCGCACGTTGACGACCTCGCCCGTCCCGGCGATGACTGCCTTCGGCGGGATCATGCTCATCAACGACGACATCCCGGCACTGGCCTGACACCACATCACACTTTTTGTTAGGAAAACTCGTATTGATATACCATCGATCATGGAAAGTAACTTAGGATTCATAGTAGTACCTTGGTGCAGGCCAGGGTCTCGAGCCACTCTGCAGTGGTGAAGAGGAAGACGATGACGCCTGACTCCGTGTAGTTCTTGAGCGCGACCGCACCGGCAACGGCGATAAGCATGAGGATGTTGATGTCCAGCGTGAGCCTGCTGGCGGCGGCGACCCCTCGGAGAACCATCGGGGGAGCGCCGGCGCAGGCCGCCCCCAGGGCCAGCCACTGCAGGGGAGGAAGGAGCCACCTGAAGGAAGACGCGAGGAGGAGGGCGCCGCACGAGACGATGTACAGGCTGGGCCGTCGGCCGATGACCCCGCTGCTGCCGTAGGCTCGCACCGAGGCTTCCAGGCCGGCCCCGTTCAGGACCTTCACTGATGCGCTCCGGAGTCCGGACAAGGCAACAAACACGTTGAGATCGACTTGTAAGCTTTCTTTCATGGAGATTTTGGGTTCAGATTAGAGTAAGTAAGATCAGGAGAGGGGACGGATTAATTGGTTACCAATACGGGACTGCGAGACGGCGGCGGGATCGTGCTCGACGACGACGGTGCGGGAGGGGACGACGACGGACACCGCCCTCACGCCGTCGAGCGGCGCCAGCAGCCGCTCGACGAGCGCGACCTCCGCCAAGCAGCACACGCCCAGCACGTCCAGGTACGTCTTCTCCCACTGCCTCCTCGCCGCCGCTTCCCCGGGCAGAAGGCTCTCCTCGAGCGCCGCGTACGGCTCGCCGCCGCCCATCATCGATGATCCAGAGACGCAGGCGGATGAACAGCAAGAAACAAAGCCAGACGAGCAAATAAGTCAACGACAGAACCACGAATGATTTGGAAGAGGAGCAGGAGGTTGAGGTACAAGCTGCAAGCAACCCTGCCGTATGAAAGCGACGGCGGCCACAGCAACAAGTCATGGAATTTTGTGATCAACCCTCGTATTTTTTTTTCTTGTAATATTGAAGAACTTGAATATGGCAGGTGTCTAAGCATTGGAGAACTTAAGGCTCACTTATTTTGCCAGAATCTGGGATTCTCCTAGAATCCCACCCCTACCCAGCTTCTCTCAGAATCTTTGAGCCTTATTTGTTTTACAATCCTATCTGACAGAATCTAGGGACCCCTATCCAGCTTTTCTCAGAATCTTTGAACCCTATTTGTTTTACAATCTGATATAGGATTGAAAAACAAATGAGGCTCAAAGATTCTGAAAGAAGCTGAGTAGGGATCGGATTCTCGGAGAATCCCCAGATTCTGACAAAAGAACTGGGCCTAAGAATAGTCTAGATCACTTGTGTTGTGTAACTGGTAGGGTCATTGACCGTTCCCTTGGAGGTTATAGCTATATAAAATGTGAGGTTCTTGCCGGTACACTCATATGTGGGCATGTTGGAGGAGTTTCGGAGCGGTCTGGCTAGGTGGGCGACTGAGAGGGATTAGATATAGTGCACTAGATGTTGGTGGAGGGTATGAGCATAACTTGTAACTACTAAGAGCATCTCCAACAGACGCACTATATAAGCGCCGCGCTGAAAAATTAGTGTTTTTTGCGCGCGCAACCGCTTCGTGCGCTCCAGCGGAGGCGTAAAAACCGCGCGCGCGGCATAACTAGTTCAGCGCGCGGGCGGAAACGTCATCGTGCGCCGTTTATTTGCTGCTCTCGCTGCCGCGCGCTGGACACTCGAGCGCCCGCTCGCAACTCCACCTACCCCATCCAGCCGCTGGCGCCGCCGCCGCCCGCGCTACCCCATTTCTTCCGGCGACCGTTCCGGCGCTTCCCCGGCCTATCCCCGCGCCGCCGCTGCTTCCTCCGTCTCCCTCTAGTCACCGCCGCCCTTCACGCGCGACAGTCCTCCGACGAACAGCGCCCGGCCGCCCACTGCCGCTCGGCGCCCGCAAGGTATGTATTGCTTCAACTTCACATTTTTTACATGAATTTGATGCATGTTGTTTGTAGTTTTTATAGCCTAGTTCGGATTTTGAACTTGGTTGGATGATGTTGTGGGCATGAATTTGAACTTGTGGGCATGAACTTTTTATGTCATCATGAACTTGTTTGTGTGATTTAAATTATGCCATGTCTTTGTTTTGATGTTTGAAATTCATTTCGTGTCCAAAATGCAACATATGGCAAGCGCCGGCTGCTCGCGCGCGCTGCATTTTAGCGCGCCTGCTGGAGCAACGCGCGTGCTAAAGTTTACAGCGGCCGCTGGAGCCAGCGCTCCCCGCCGCGCCAAAACAGGCGATCGGCGCGCTGCAAACGCATTTTTAGCGCGCCGCGCGTTGGGCGGCTGTTGAATATGCTCTAACACTTTACGGTGGAGGAATCTTGCCCACTCTCTCCTTTAATATATAATACACACACACATGCGTTCGAGAGAAAAAACCTATGTGGGCACGTTGGGCACCTTCTGGTGGATTTTTTGTCCAAAAGGACCACCTGCCCAACGGAATTGCCAGAAAAGACCCCCTCCGGATAAAATTGGTAAAAAAGACCCCTGGGTCGTGGCGGCAGGCGCGCCAGCCGACACGTGGCACCTGCCGCCATGCCCGGAGGCGGCAACACTGTTCGTGTACTGTTCACACGGGAGACGAGAAAAACGGGCGAACAATACCTGCCGCCTCACGTAGTGGCGGCAGCACTGTTCATGAGAGGGTGAACAGTAATTTCGAAAAAATTCAAAAAAATCTGAAATTTTGCACCCACCTAGAACACTCGATTGTCTTTGCTGCAAAAAAAATCCAGATTTTTATGAATTTTTCTGCCTTTTATTTTTTTTTTCGAAAATATTGTTCCCTCTCGCGTGAACAGTGTTGCCGCCTCCGGGTGTGGCGGCAGGTGCCACGTGTCGGCTGGCGCGCCTGCCGCCACGGTCAGGGGGGTCTTTTTTGCCAATTTCATTCGGAGAGGATCTTTTCTGGCAATTACGTTGGACAGGTGGTCCTTTTGGACAAAAACTCCCTTCTAGTGTGCCCTTGAAATTCCATGGCTGCAACTGTTGTCGAAGGTATCGGCTTGGATTTGTAATATTTACTACAGACGATGTGATAACAAAAGCAACCTAATGATTCATGTAGAGGAACTCTTGGAAACATGTCGATATGCTAAATGAAGAAATGAAATTAAGCTTAGACTGGATATAGTTTATGCATACTGAGTGTTTCAAGACAAGAGCAAGGGAAAAGCGTGGAGAACTATATGGGATCGGTGATGACAAAGGGTGATGGGATCAATTTATTTGTTCTCAGTAGGATAAGTCCATACCTATCATTAATTGATTAGTACTAGTTCTCCCCCAATTGGTCATGATACTTAACATAATTTGCAACATATCTTGTACATGGTGTGCAACCTTATTTCCAGTGCAAGACTATATGTTGATGGTCTATTGCTTGTAATGCAAATTTATAATGGGGTTGATCTCACTGAAGTCTAGAAACTCGGTGCTTAGTGCAACTCATGGTAGGAGATAATTGTACGAGGGCAAATATTTTATTGGGACTTCAAAACCAATAACCAAGGTCCAAAACTTGACTCCGCATTTCGCCCCCAAGTTGTTGAGGAACCAGAAAAAAGTGTTTATTGCATAACTTGCTCATTGTGTTGGTCCCACTTTTCTATTTACACTGACAGAAAACAGGGTACTAGTCCCGGTTCTGGAACCGGGACAAATCAAACAGGACTAATGCCCAAAACCTTTAGTCCCGGTTTGCTTACGAACCGGGACCAAAGGAGGGCCACGTGGCCGCTCTGGGGTGCCCAGGGAGGAGGACCTTTAGTCCCGGTTGGTAAGGGCAGCCACGCTTCAGCAGCGCCCAGGCTCTGGCTTTTTTTTTGAAAGGGGGGGTTTATTAGGGGTTTTGGATGGTTTAATTAGGGGTTTCATATTGTGTTAGCTATAGCTGCTACATATAGAGAGAAGTGACCTCTCTTTCTTCGTGCTTGGTCGACGCTAGCTACTACATATAGAGAGAACTCGACGCTACTAAGCAAATGAAGGAACCATTAATTACACAAGATCGTCATGAACATATACAGAGAGAAGTGACCTCTCTTTCTCCGAGATTGGTCGAACAACAAGTTTTCGTATTTCTATCCGACGCTACTACATATATACAATATAACATATCTTACGATCCCTGACATCATCTACCGAAGGTCAGCTTCAATTTTCACATGGTATTCTCCGTCTTTATGTATGACGTGGTCAAGAAAGAATCCCGCCAATTCCTCTTGAATTGCTTGTATGCGATCATTTGGTAGGAGTTCATCCCGCATCTACCACATCTAATTTAAAGAAGGGGGTCAATACATATATATATATATGAATGAAACTCAACACAATTGATGGTAATAAAACGAAAACTCTCATGTGATCCCGAGCTCCAGTGATCCCGGATGAACAGTAAAATCCGAAAAAATAGTAAAAAAATCTAAACTTTTTTGTCAAGAAACTTTGATGTTTTTTCTATATGCGTGCCAATTTTCGTGATGAAATGACATTTGTGGAGGTCTCGGCAAAAAAAACAAAATCATGCTCCAAAAACACTGTTTTTGGAAGCATTTTGGAGCATCGATTTTGTTTTTTTTACCGAGACCTGCATGAATGTCATTTCATCATGAATTTTTGCACGCATGTAGCAAAAACATCAAAGTTTCTTGCCAAAAAATTTCAGATTTTTTTGAAATTTTTTTTTGGATTTTACTGTTCATCCAGGATCACTGGAGCTCGGGATCACATACTACCCGTCCGTAATAGAATAAAATTATGAATATTATTGTTTACGTACTTCATATTGTTTGTCAGAGTAGCCCCGCTCACAGGTCGAGCTGCGGATGAACTCACAAACGTAGTATCCACATAAATTATTCCCGCCTTCCTGCCACAAGCACTTTACGAGAAATAGAGTTCAATCAAACTGATAATCAAGCATGATAAATGGTATTGATGAAATTAGAATCAATGAGAGATGCGCGGAACTAGCTAGTACTACTTACTTTGGGGTGTGTAAATCGCAGCTCCTTCTGCAGACCCGGAACCATTCCGGTGAACTTTTTCCAAACCCTGCCAGACAAAGAAAATGATTACTTGATATCAGGAAATGAACGGAAGTTGCCGATATGGTGCGATAATGATTGAACTTACTTCTAGAGCATTGCAGTCATGCCCGCATACTCCTGGGGATCTTTACATCTCGAGTTTAAGACAGTTACTACTCCCCCGTCAAGCTTAATCTCTAACAGAATAAAGTGGAACCTGCGCACGCATAACTCATCAGTTACATTACTTAACCTCGAGTAAGCGAAACCGAATATGCACAAGACAGTAACACTCACTTGAAGTTGTAAAGAAAGAGTATTTTCCCTTTGTTTTGATGTCGAAGGAATGATTGTAGCAAGTTGTCCTCAGTATCTTTGACTCTCTCTTTTACCGACCATTCATTTACGGTATTTGGGCTAATGAACCCAATGTCATAGATTTATCCTTTTTTGCATTCGACGATCTTTAATCTGCATAATATAGTGAGGATAATTATATATACATGCAATGAACGAGCTGAGCTAGAGACTTAATTACAGAAGTAATACTTACAGACAGTAGCAAGTCATGAGTTGTTTGTCGAGGGCCTCTTGATTGAATAACTGAAATAACTCCTTAAATTCAACAGGCAACACCTCAACTCCAATGAGGTCGTGCTCCTCTTTAATTCTTAGCAACATACTGTCGGCCCCACTCTTCCTGCAGGTACCCATGTACCATTCATGCAATCTTCGCATCATCGTTATTAGAGAAGGATGATCAGGTTTGACGAGAGGCTTCCCCTGCTCGTATCTGAAGATCTCTACTGTCTCTAACGTTTCGAACTGTACATCATCGCCCAGGTAATCACCAAGTTTGGTACCGGGCAGTAGCCCCGGATGATTAGCAACGATATCGCTAGACACCTTGAGCAGGGGGCACGATTGCTTCGCCTGTTCGCCGAGCTGGGGAATTGTTTTCCCACTTCTTCGTTTTGCTTCTCTTGCAGCACTGCAAGTACTTCCCGACCGCTGCGCTTCCTTATATGTCCTTTCAATAATGCGCTCATAGTTTAATTGCGGTGGAGACACTGGTGGTCGCTTAAGGGCATGCAGAGTGCACTTCACTTTCACCTGATCTATTGTTTCCTTCGGAGGTGGAGGTTTCCATGCAAAATGGGCCTCCACTTCGGCAGCACTGGTTTCCGCATTTTCCTCGTCGGTCCTCTTATATGATAACTTTTCCAGAGGCTTGAGGCTTGGACCGTATTTGAATCTCTTCCCGCCGGGTCCTCTTGTACTGCTAGCCGCCGGAGCGGCGGCGTCTCTCTTCTGTCGTTGCTGACGTGGCGGAGTCCCCTGACACACCGGAGGAGGCGGAGGAGGAGGCGGAGTGCTCCGACGCGCCGGAGGAGGCGGAGGAGGAGGCGGAGTGCGCTCACGCGCCAGAAGAGGCGGAGGAGGAGGCGGAGTGCCCTGATCACTCACCGGAGGAGGAGGAGGAGGAGGAGTGCCCTGACGCGGCGGAGGAGGAGGAGGAGGAGGCGTCCAGTTTGGAAGCTTGATGTACTCCTTCCTCCATAGACAGGTACTCCTTAAAGCATAAACCAGATGATTCTCCCCTTCACCTGTAGGGTAGTCAAGCTCCAGCTCCTCAAATCCCTCCATTATTTGATCCACCGTCACAACAGCATAGCCATGTGGAATCGGACGGCAATGAAAAGTTTCCTCAGCTCGAGGAGGTGCAACAGAGCCGACCGCCGCCTTCAAGGTCAGGTTCTGCCATTTCGTCATTAGCTCGCAATGTTCAGCCTCCGTGATACTATCCACGGGGTAGCGAGAAGCCGTGAAATCAGGCTGAACGAGCTCCGTGGAAGCCACCCTGCTTCTTCGCTGAGATGGTGGGGTAGCTTCTGGGGCAGCGTCGAAGTAAGGATCTTCGTGCCGCTGAGATGGTTGGCCGGTAGCTCGCTGGCTCTCAAGTTCCTCTAGCTTTGCTATTCTTGCATTGAGCTTCTGCATTTCGCTCGCTTCCACTTTCCTCTTTCTCTCTCGGCTTCTGTAACCACCGCTCTCGGGAAACCCATGCAACCACGGAATGGAGCCTGGTGTGCCTCGTGTTCGTCCAGGGTGCTCAGGATTCCCGAGGGCCTCTGTCAGCTCGTCCTTCTCTCTGTCGGGAATGAACGTCCCTTCCTGCGCTGCCTTGATTGCTGCCTGAAGCTTCTTGATGGGTATTGCAAGTTGCTCGTCCGTCCAACGACACTCCCCTGTTTCTGGGTCCAAAGTTCCCCCAACCCCGAAGAACCAAGTCCTTGAACGATCTGGCCAGTTCAATGTCGCTGGTTGGACCCCTTTAGCAAGCAGGTCTTGCTCAGCTTTGTCCCACAACGGCCGGGCTTTGTAGTAGCCACCTGACCCCGTGTGATGGTGATACTTCTTCTTTGCAGCATTTTTCTTGTTTGTCAGTGACCTTTTCTTACCCTTCTCGAATTGCTTGTAGGCCACAAATGCGGGCCAGTGACCTCTTATCTTCTCATATCGACCGGTGAATTCTGGAGTCTTCTCTTTCTCGACAAACTTTGTGTTCAACTCTTTCTTCCAGTTCCTGAATAGTTCTGCCATCTTCTTACAGATTGGCCCATTTGCACTGAAACAAAGGGACCTTAAAATCATGTCCATAGTCAAATTCCCATATGTCCACTATGTAACCATAATATGTGTCCTTTCCCCTCTTGGTTGCTGCATCAAAGCGGACACCACTGTTTTGGTTGGTGCTCTTTTGATCTTGGGCGATCGTGTAAAATGTATTCCCATTTATCTCGTACCCTTTGTAAGTCAATACAGTCGAAGATGGTCCCCTGGCCAACGAGTACAGCTCATCAGAAACAGTGTTGTCACCCATGAGATGTGTCTGCAACCAACTGCAGAAAGTCCTGATGTGTTCACATGTAATCCAGTCGTCACACTGCTCCGGGTGTTTGGAGCACAGAATATTGTTGTGTACATTGACATACGGGATCACCAAGAATGCCCGTCCCTACATATTATTGAGTCCGCTCCTAGCGTGCCTTTTCCAGTCAGTCTCCCCCTTATACCGTGATTGAGGGAGACCAATCTTCTTAAGGTCAGGAATGAAGTCAACACAAAACCCAATGACCTCCTCTGTTTGATGGCCCGTGGAGATGCTTCCTTCTGGCCTAGCACGGTTACGAACATATTTCTTTAAGACTCCCATGAACCTCTCAAAAGGGAACATATTGTGTAGAAATACAGGGCCCAGAATGGCAATCTCGTCGACTAGATGAACTAGGACGTGCGTCATGATATTGAAGAAGGATGGTGGGAGCACCAGCTCGAAACTGACAAGACATTGCGCCAAATCACTCCTTAACCTTGGTAGGATTTCTGGATCGATCACCTTCTGAGAGATTGCATTGGGGAATGCACATAGCTTCACAATGGCTAATCGAACGTTTTCCGGGTAGAAGCCCCCTCAATGCAACCGGAAGTAGTTGCGTCATAATCACGTGGCAGTCATGAGACTTTAGGTTCTGGAACTTTTTCTCTGCCATATTTATTATTCCCTTTATATTCGACGAGAAGCCAGACGGGACCTTCATACTGAGCAGGCATTCAAAGAAGATTTCCTTCTCTTTTTTGGTAAGAGCGTAGCTGGCAGGACCTTCATACTGCTTTGGAGCCATGCCGTCTTTTTCGTGAACACGTTGCTGGTCCTCCCGTGCCTCCGGTGTATCTTTTGTCTTCCCATACACGCCCAAGAAGCCTAGCAGGTTCACGCAAAGATTCTTCGTCACGTGCATCACGTCGATTGCAGAGCGGATCTCTAGGTCTTTCCAATAGGGTAGGTCCCAAAATATAGATTTCTTCTTCCACATGGATGCGCGTCCCTCAGCGTCATTCGGAACAGATAGTCCGCCGAGACCCTTTCCAAAGATTACTTGTAAATCATTAACCATAACAAGTATGTGATCACCAGTACGGATGGCGGGCTTCTTCCGGTGATCTGCCTCGCCTTTGAAATGCTTGCCTTTCTTTCGACATTGATGGTTGTTCCAAAAAAAACGACGATGTCCCAGGTACACATTCTTCCTGCATTTGTCCAAATATATACTTTCGGTGTCATCTAAACAGTGTGTGCATGCGTGGTATCCCTTATTTGTCTGTCCTGAAAGGTTACTGAGAGCAGGCCAATCATTGATGGTTACAAACAGCAACGCATGTAGGTCAAATTCCTCCTGGTCATGCTCATCCCACACACGTACACATTTTCCATTCCACAGCTGTAAAAGTTCTTCAACTAATAGCCTTAGGTACACATCAATGTCGTTGTCGGGTTGCTTAGGGCCTTGGATGAGCACTGGCATCATAATGAACTTCCGCTTCATGCACAACCAAGGAGAAAGGTTATAGATACATAGAGTCACGGGCCAGGTGCTATGATTGCTGCTCTGCTCCCCAAAAGGATTAATGCCATCTGCGCTTAAACCAAACCATACGTTCCTTGCGTCACCTGCAAAGTCCCCCCACGTTCTCTTGATTTTTCTCCACTGCGACCCGTCAGCGGGTGCTCTCAACTTCCCGTCTTTCTTACGGTCCTCTTTGTGCCATCGCATCAACTTGGCATGCTCTTTGTTTCTGAACAGACGTTTCAACTGTGGTATTATAGGAGCATACCACATCACCTTGGCAGGAACCCTCTTCCTGGGGCGCTCGCCGTCAACATCACCAGGGTCATCTCGTCTGATCTTATACCGCAATGCACCGCATACCGGGCATGCGTTCAAATCCTCGTATGCACCGCGATAGATGATGCAGTCATTAGGGCATGCATGTATCTTCTGCACCTCCAATTCTAGAGGGCATAGAAGCTTCTTTGCTCCGTACGTACTGTCGGGCAATTCGTTATCCTTTGGAAGCTTCTTCTTCAATATTTTCAGTAGATTCTCAAATCCGTTGTCAGATACACCATTTTCTGCCTTCCATTGCAGCAATTCCAGTGTGGTACCGAGATTTGTGTTGCCATCTTCGCAATTTGGGTACAACCCTTTTTTGTGATCCTCTAACATGCGATCGAACTTCAACTTCTCCCTTTCACTTTGGCATTGTCTCTTTGCATCAACAATGACCCGGCGAAGATCATCATCGGGACATCGTCTGGTTCCTCTTGATCTTCAGCTTCCCCCGTTGCAGCATCACCGTATTCAGGGGGCAGATAGTTGTCATCATCCTCTTCTTCTTCGTTGTCTTCCATCATAACCCCTCTTTCTCCGTGCTTGGTCCAAACATTATAGTGTGGCATGAAACCCTTCTCAAGCAGGTGGATGTGAAGGGTTTTCGAGTCAGAGTAAGACTTCGTATTCTCACATCTAGGGCATGGACAACACATAAAACCATTCTGCTTGTTTGCATCAGCCACTTCGAGAAAATTATGCACGCCCTTAATGTACTCGGAGGTGCGTCTGTCACCGTACATCCATTGCCGGTTCATCTGCGTGCATTATATATAATTAAGTGTGTCAAAAACCATTACAGAACATCATGAATAGAGAAGTGACCAAATTAATAGAAGTTCATCATCACATTAAAACCAAAGTACAGTAGTGATCAAATGTTATTACTGAAAAAATAAATACATAAAGTTCATACATAGTTCTCATTGAACAACATATAGCTCTCTAGAGCATCTAATTAAAACATACATTGAAACTATGTAAACCATTTCAATGCAACAACAAATGCGATCATAATCGCAACTAAGGTAACAATTGATCCAACGGCATAATGATACCAAGCCTCAGTATGAATGGCATATTTTTTAATCTTTCTAATCTTCAAGCGCATTTTATCCATCTTGATCTTGTGATCATCGACGATATCCACAACATGCAACTCCAATTCCATCTTCTAGTCCTCAATTCTTTTCATTTTTTCTTCAAGTAATTGTTTTCTTTTTCAACTAAATTTAACCTCTCGACAAGAGGGTCGGTTGAAATTTCCGGTTCACATACCTCCTAGATAAAAACATCTATGTCACGTTGGTCGGCATAATTGTCATAAACACTAAATGAAACAAATAGTTATAAAAGATAATATATACCACATCTGAATCATAGATAGGACGAGGGCCAACAGGGGCGGATACCAAAACCATCGCACTATATAATAACAAACAATAACAAAAGTAAGAAAATTATACAAGTATCTACCTAAATCATACAAGTAAGAATTTTTTTCTTTTAGAAAGAAGATAAGAACAAGAGGCTCACCATGGTGGTGCCGGCGACGAGATCGGCGCGAGCGATCGACGGCGGTGAGGACGGGGACGGGACAGGACGGACCGCCAAATCTAGACAAATCTTGAAGAAAATGGAGCTTGGACAAGGAGCTTCGAGAGGAGAAAGCTTAAGTGTGGCTCGGGCATTTCATCGAACACCTCGTGTGCATAGGAGGTGAGCTAGAGCACCACACACCTCTTCCCACGGCCGGCCAAAAAAACACAGCAGTGGCTCTGTTCGCGGGCAGGGGCGGGGGTATATATAGGCTTCTCTTTAGTTCCGGTTTGTGGCTAAAACCGGGACTAAAGGACAACATTTGGTCCCGGTTCCAGCCACCAACCGGGACTAAAGGTGATGGGCCAGGAGCGAGGACCATTGGTCCCGATTCGTGTCTGGAACCGGGACCAAAAGTGTCAGACGAACCGGGACCAATGGCCCCCGAGGCCCGGCCGGCGCCCTGGCCTCACGAACCGGGACTGATGCCCCCTTTGGTCCCGGTTCGTGAGTGAACCGGGATTAATGCCCTTACCCAGGCTTCAACCAAAGCCCTGTTTTCTACTAGTGTTATTCGGTCGAAAAAGCATCGGATATATTGGAATTCCAACATTCTCCATGTCGTGTTAAATGTAATTCCAATATATCGCAACCGTGTGGATTATTCATAAATCATGATACTTAATAACTTCAACACATCTGAGGTTTGTCCTACACAACACCATGTTTCCCAATGGGTGACTAATTCTTTGCTAGCTTCTATAAGTTGAAACTTATTGAGTTTAGCCCTTTATGCAGTAGTTATTCTTTGTTGTTTGTTGTAAAATAATCAACCCTCAAGTTCCTTGTAATAGAATTATGTTACGTGCATAAACATTGGAGAAGTTTGGATCACTTGTGCTTTTCTAATTATTGGTTCACATATTGTTTGTTCTTATGGCTAGGGCTATCGACGGATTGAATGTCATGTTTCTGGCTATCGGCGGATTCTAACGACACATAACTAATTGTTGGAAATAATAAGAAGAAGAACGAATTTATCGGTGATTTAGAATTTTCTATTTATACCTTAGTTTCTTAAGAAATTTAACCCCCACCCCAACCCATCGCAACCCTTATTATTCCTCGGAGGCATAGCTCCCTCGTAGTTGCCCCTCTGCTCAGTTGGCCAAGGCAGGCAACGGCTCATATATACTATATACCATGCTTTCTGTGAGCCCTATTGGATTCTCATCCATATACATGCGGCGTGGGCCAGCCTAGCTAGATCCCTAGTTCATGCAGAGTAGAATGACTTTGCTGGTTTTTTTTTCTTTTACCTTTTTATTTTCTACATATCTCCCCCCTCCCTCTCTCTCTCTCTCTCTCTCTCCCTCCCTCTCTAAAAAATATTCCAAAAATGTTCTCACAAATATATATTTATAAAAAAATCACTAGTTTTACAAAAAATCTAGTGGGTATTATTTAAAAAAAACTAAATGAAAAATGGAACGAATGAATAAACCGGCCGCAAAACCAAATTACAAACCATAACAAGAACTAGAAACAGAAATCAATGGGCCAACTGAGAAACTCATTGGGAACCGCCTTGCTCAATACTCGCTACTGAGCTGGCCAATCCCTTGTCTAAGAGCATCTCCAATAGATGGTCCAAATGTAAAAGTACCTAACTTTTGGACCGTCTGGGGCAAAAAACGCTGCTCCAACAGACGGTCCATATGCAAAAAAAATTGGACCGCGGCCTCCTCGTGATGTAAAATACAACACCTCGCGGTGCAAATTTACATCACGAGGTGCATCTGGTCCAAAACCAGCCGCCGCCCGCGAACGCCCAACCGCCACTTCCTTTCCTTTCCCGCCCGCGCCCGTCTGCCCGCCCGAAGACCAGCCGGCCGGAATCCGCCGCCGCGACCGCCCAAAACCTCGCCGTCGGCGCTGCCACCACCCCACATCCCCGCCGCCGCCCTCCGCCGCTGTCGCCCCCGTCGCCTCCCTCGCTGGTAGCCGGCTCGCAGCCGCCCGGACGCCGCCGAATCGGGAGGCAGCCGGCGCGGGATTCGGCGCCTCCGTCGGTCCGGCTGTCGTGGTAGGCCTCCGCCGGGTCTTAGGCTACCGCCGACCTCCTCCCCGTCGGCCGTGAGCCTGTCCACGGCCGTTGCGCCGGCCGCACGACCGTCGCACCAAGCCCTCCTCCCGGCTGCCGAACTATTCTTCGCCGCCCGTCGAGCTCCTCTTGGACGGCCTCCAAGCTCATTTCTTATCACCGCCGCCGTCCGGAGCCGACCGCAGCCGTCCGCAGCAGCCAATCCAACCGGCGGCCATCTTCTTCCACCGCGCGCACAAGGTGTTCGACGGAATTCCCCAAGGTAAAAAAATGACGAAACTTGATGATTTAACTTGGGATTGGATAGTATGTTTGACGGTGGTTGTGTGCATTGTAGATGAGCTCGGTTGACTCCTCTTTCGTGGATGATTCAGCGTCGGACGAGGAATTTGATTTGCATGAAGAGGAGATTGCTATGCTAGTGGCCATGCATAAGAGGAATTTGATTTGCATGAAGAAGCACGGTGGTTCCGTTTATGGTCGTGCGTTTATGGACATGAATTTTTTTTACGTTGTTTTAAAACATGTTTTATGCAATATGTGCGGCTGTACAGTGGCTGAACAACAGCCACGCGGCTGCTGGCCGGTTTTGGACCATGAATTTGGACCATCTATTGGAGTTGCTCTTTTGGACCATGAATTTGGACCATCTGTTGGAGTTGGCCTTTTTTCAGAGCTCCAAAACGCACTTTTTGACGGTCCAAATTTTACATCTCCGATTTTGGACCATCAAAATTTGGACTATCTATTGGAGATGCTCTAACTGAGCCGGGCAGAC
Organism: Thinopyrum elongatum; assembly: GCA_011799875.1. Lineage (NCBI taxonomy): Eukaryota > Viridiplantae > Streptophyta > Magnoliopsida > Poales > Poaceae > Thinopyrum > Thinopyrum elongatum. The sequence continues at coordinate 472,329,710 of CM022301.1, forward strand.
GCTGATCTCGCAATAAGTGAGATATAGTATAGCAACCGGGGAGCTCTTATACGCCGCTCTTTGCGGCAAGCAGACACCTCTTTGCGCAGGGCCGGCCCATTGGCGACCCAAACGGGCGCTTGTAGTGATGGGGAGAACCATTGTAGCGATTAGTGAACCGGAGAGTTGCAGAACACACCGTAACGAACTGTGCTGTAGCATACACTTTTATGAAATTTTAGACCCCTTTGAAAGAGCGAGCTTTTGATTAAAATGTGAACAATTTTTCTAAAACAAATTGAACTTTTTTGAAATTGTGAACACTTTCTAAATCTGAACTTTGTTCAAAAACAAGAACCGTTTTAAAAAACTTAAAACAAAATTTTGATTTTTTTAATATTTGTTGCAATTCCGAAGTTTTTTCTTAATTTGTAAAATTCCGAACGTCTTTTACAAGTTTATAAATTCCAAACATTTTTTAAGAATGCGAATATTTTTGAAATTCCTGAATGTGTTTTTAAATTCCTGAACAATATTTTTTGAATGGTTGAATTTGTTTAATTTAGAAACATTTTTCGAAATTTCTGAACACTTTTTGTGAAAAACAAATGGTAGTGGGAATCACTTGCAATTTGCCGCATTGTGCGGTCAATAGGAAAATACCTAGTATAGCATCCGTGGGAAGGCAGGCAGTGTAGATCGATCCGCTGGGTATTAAGCCTCTAGTAGTCGCCGGCCCAAACACACCCAAATGTGTGCGTGGCTTGCGTTCAGGCCGTCGCCCTCTGGAGAAAAAAAAAAGAAAGTCCGAAAGTGACCATTTTTTTACATGAAAAAAAGAAAGAGACACACGAGGGATTGTAAGAGAGGATTCGAAATTAAAAACTGAAACGAACCATGGCTAAACACCGAGGTTGCCGCACTTAAACCGCGGGTGGCATCGATCAGTTTATCCACGCGATCCCTTTTTGACCGATGCCCGCTTGCATGTGCAATAATGCACGCAGCAGACACCGATCGATCGGGTCAAACACTCGCGAGCTAGGTGCTGCGCGATGCATGGAGCGCCGTCCATTAATTAAGTAGGCTAGATTTCGACCCCGAGCAAACAAAGAAACAAACAAACGCTCAGTGACAAGGCTATCTTATTGCTCCATTTGCCCGACCCGGTGATGCATGCCACAGCTTATATCTTACAGCCCCTCCACTACCGGTGATGCAAATTCTCCGTGCCATCATTGGATCGTGGATTTTTGTGCTTCAGGTCATGCATCATGCATGCGCACACGCATTAATTTTAACTCACAAAAATCTTCATGGGACAAGCTAACATCATGTTGGGTGAAATAGTTGTCGATGCCGGACGGTAGTAGTAAATGAAAACAAATTGATGGAGGAATTATGCATGTTGATCATAGTCCTAGTTAATTGTTGGATTAAGAAAGGCATGTAGATGAGAGGTCTTGGTAGGATAGGAGGCCTGCCTTTAATCACGAGGCGCGCCACAAACAACAGCAACGTTGCAACGCCTGAAAGCAATGCCTATATAGGACAGCGAACGTGTCAACCTAGGGAGCGCCTCCCTCTTCCCCTCGCATTAACCCATTCACGACCAACCGACGCTGGCTAAGCTTCACGTGCCGTGCGTCCTCGATCGACACGACACTAGATCACTAGCCATCAACAACCTCCGTCCGTTCCGATAATGTGATCGATGTTGCTTGGAGTGGAGACCCATCCATCCGTCCGTCCATCAATCGATGCTGGTAAGTGAGCACGGTCGATGAGCTCTTTTTTGACTAGATAGCCATGTTTGGCCTAGACTAGGAAATGTTTTCACTGGATCAACAGGAGGAGCAAAGCTTTAGTCACAAGCTTCGGCCTTCAAGCTTGCATGACAAGCAGCCGTCTCGCTGTGATGGTGCTTCTGCCATGCTCTTTCCCGGTAATAACCAACCACAAAGCATATTACTGTACACTGCCCATCCTTCCAATCCAACGAGTTTGATCAGAGGACCAGCAAAGCTATGTCTATGGCTTTGATGAGGGGGTCACGACACGAGTCGGTGGCTCCTGGTTTGGGTCGGCCAGGCTGATCCTGACCGGCTTGTCATTCGGCTGTCTCGCTTTACGTGCCGCGACTTCCGCTTCCGTCCTAGGCTCCCCGCCCACTTTTCGCGTGATCCTTTCTCCACTAGTGAGAACGAGGATGCTGGACTCGCTCATAGTCATGGCTCCACTTGCGCCGTGGGCGGGGCCCGGCGAGCACGATCGATCGAAATGGTGATGCGTTCAACGGCCCTTAACGTGTCTAACCAAAAACAATCAGGGACCAACGTGCAGCGGTTCCGGATCTAGCTAGTGGCGCCACCGTACTTGGACTGTAAAACCACGATGAACACTCAAAACTTTTTCGCATCCTTGTAAAAGGTCACTGTTTATGTGTTGCGCTTGTTTTGCCTTTTTATAAGGGAGGGATCACGAAGATTTTTTTTTTTAACACAGTACAGACGCAAGCGCACATACATTTGTGCATACACTCACCCCTATTAACGAACACACGCACACCCTACCCCTATGAGCACATTCGAGAGACTGAGCCGGCATATTATCTTGAGATTTACGAAGTCACCATAGGCACCTCGTCGTCGACGGGAACGTCTCCTCCCACTGAAAGCGTATCGCCGGAAATCCTGAAATAAATCCAGGAATAATGCGAGCACCAAGACTTGAACTCTGGTGGGCTGGGGATACCACTGTCCCTCTAACCATTCAACCACAGGTTGGTTCGCGATCACGAAGAATCTTGAAGCTTTATTTAATACTTCCTTCTATACGTATTAATTATCACAGATTTAGTACTCCCTCCATTTTTATCTACTCCGCATATTAGCTTTGTCTCGAGTGAAAACTTTCTAAACTTTGATCAAGTTTATTAAAAAAATAATTAACATCTACAACACCAAATCAATGCCATTAGAATCTTCATTCGACGTATTTTCATACTATATACTCCCTCCGTTTCTTTATATAAGGTGTATTTGTTTTTTCAAAAGTCAAACGAGCGCATGTTTGACCAAGTTTTAAGAAAAATATATTAATATGCACAATATGAAATTTATATCATTCGATCGATCATGAAAGGTAGTTTCATATTTTATCTATTAGGTATTGCAGATGTTTCTATTTTGTTCTATAATTTTGGTCAAACTTTCAAATGGTTGACTTGCACGGAAACCAATACACCTTATATTCTGGAACGGAGGGAGTATATTTTTTAGTGTGAAAGTTTAGATTGTTTTCGATAAACTTGTTCAAAATTTATAAAGTTTGACTTAGATCAAAGCAAATAAAACGGAGGGAGTACAACTTTAGGGCGCGTTTGGTTGGTCGCATTAGGTCGGGCCAGACCCGCGCGGGAAGAATCTGGCCCGTTTGGTTGCCTGGGTCGCATCCAATTCGTGGCCCGCACGAACCTCAAAGCAAGCCTGGGCCTGGCTCTGGAGGAACGGACGAATCGGTCGTTTTTTGTGAGCCAGGCTCGCTCGAGCCACGCGTGGCGAGCGCCTGCATGCCTGGGGACACGCGGGAGACGACGCGACGCCTCATAACTCCCCACACCCCCTCCTGTCACCTCCATCGCAAGTTCACACCCACCCACTCCCTCTCTCTCACCTCACTGCCTGTTCGGTTTCTCCGATGGCCACACCGTCGTCTCGCCACGCCCCACCCACTCCAGTCATCGCCGGCGGCAATACCATCCAAGAGAGGTGGGTTGCCGGCCTCTCCGCTGCCGGAGTAGATCCGGCGGCGGCACTGCGAGCTCCCTCCCCTTTCTGCACCATGCTGCCGCCCCAGGCCAATGCAGTGCCAGCGCCGGTCGCTCCGGCTCCGCCATCGGAGCCGGTGGTCCTGTCCATCGGCTCGAACATCGTGGGGATCCAATACCCGCCGGCGCCGTCCTTTGCAGGCCCCCCATAAGAGGGTTTTCTCCTCTGCATCCGGTGCAAGGGGAGGGGAGCTCCAGGACGCCAGCGTCATCTTCGAGCCGGGAAAGGACGAGGTGCATGGTCGCGGCCCTGGGAATGGTCGGGTCCTCTTCATCGGCGGCGGCAGCACCCCTCTTCCCGCCAGGGTTTTCACCACGGCCGGCGTACGCTACACCGGCAACCCCCATTGTAAGCTCTCAAATCTCCCTCTGCTTCTTACTTAGGGTAGTTCTTAGTGTGTTAGATTAGATTGTGGCCCGTACATTTGACCAGATTTGATCCGATTCGACTGGATTCAAGTAGATTCGACCGGATTCGAGTTGATTCGATCAGAATCCACTGTTTTGGGGATGAACTAGAGTGCATGCTTACTTTGTTCATCCCACATGGCTAGATTGTTCATAATGCAGTGTTAGTTTGCATCATTTTAGTGCCGCATTGTTACTTTGTACTGCAAAATTGTTAGTTTGTAGTGCCACATTGTTTGTTCAGTACTAGTTTATATGCTACTGTTGTTGATGCTGTTGTTAGTTCTTACTGTTGTTAGTAGTGTATATGCTACTCTTCTTGTTGCTGTTGTTATGTTGTTCTTGTTGCTAGGGTACGTGAGTGCATGTGGCATGCAAGTAGGACATACCTGAATGCCAAAAATAGTAGGTGCACGTAGGACATGTGAGAGTGGTGGCTTCATCTGATCAGTGTTAGCACTGATAACTGTAAGCACTGACCAGAGTAGCACTGATCATGTGTTAGTACTTAGTAGTGATCATTGTAAACTGTGTTCAGTGAGCATAGATGATGTCCTACTTGTTAGCTTTGATCATGTGTCATATGTGTTTCTAACTGATGTCCATCTTGCTGACAAGATAATGAACATGGAGGGGACACAGCCGGCGGTGATGCGCAGGTCACCGCTGGCGCAGAGGGGGCGGAGGACCTCATCCCCACCAATAGGTGGCTGAAGAGGGTGGTGCTCCCTGGCAGGGTGGAGTTCATGAGGATGCCACTGGGCGCTGGCAGGAGGCCGAGGATCGGCCACGAAGAGGGTGCACGGGAACCTATCAGGTTCTACGTGCAGATCGCTGACCAGGAGGACATCGCCATGCTCATCATTCAGGCCGGTGATGAAGCAATGGCTGGTCAGCGGCCCTCCTTGTGTCGTTAGCCTCTACGCCAACAAGTGGTGCGAGTTTTGGGTGCAGTTCCAGATGTTCAGGGGGCACATGGTGCTGGGGCGCGGCTGGGAGTACTTCTGCGGCCGGCACAAGATCGTCCCCGGCGACCTTGTTGTCTTCAAGCTCTCCGGCCTAGGGCTGAAGGTCCAGATCTACAACGCCAACAGCTCCAACATCTGCAAGGTCTGATGCACGAAGCACAACTGCGTCGGCGACATCACTCAGGCCCTCTAGTTCGTCTGTCAAGTCTGATCTCTCATGCTCGTAGTCTGAACTGAAGTAGTGTAGGTTTGAACTAAGCCTGATCGTCACTTTTGCTGTGAACATGTCCATATTTTGGCCAGGGAGCAGCACCCTGGGGTCCAGCAGGGGCATGGGATGCCTGGCTGTTTTAAACTTATGCCTAATAGCTTATGATCTGCCTGTTCTTTGCTTGTTTTTGCGTTGTTCTTGCTGGTTTTCTGATGTTGTTGATCATAGTGTGTTGTGTGTTGTCAAATGGGTGGTAAGTCCACCACATTTGAAAGGGGTGAGCAGATCAAGTACTTGCACACAACAAATCAGCAGTGCTTTGCATCTGCTCACACCTAAAGCACAAACACAGGCAACCAAACAAGTTGCAGCCATCTGGGCCTTGGTGCAATGCAGGCAACCAATCAAAATGCAGATGTTGGTTTTTTGCCTGCATATGCTCAGCCAGGCCCAGTTGGGACAAGTATGGAAAGTGCCCAAAAATGATGCAGGTAACCAAACGCGCCCTTAGTGTCTTGATGAACACTCCAAACTTTTTCTCTCTTTTTTCTCGCGGGGAACACTCAAAACTTTTCCGCATGCTTGTAAAAGTTCATTGTTATGTGTTGCGTTTGTTTGTTTTTTGTTAACAGGGGAAGGGATCCCGAAACTTCATTTAATACTCCATCCGATCCATATTAACTGTCGCAACCTTAGTACGACTCGGAGGGAGTAGGAAGGATTACAACAATTTGGCACTCCCGGATCTGTTCTAGGGGTCAGGACAACCGTTTTAGGGCAATTTGTCGCTCCTGGATCCCTCTGAAAATAAGGATCTTCCTTTGGCAGGCGATCAAATGTAAACTTTCAGCTAGTGACCAAATTAACAAGAGGCACGGTACTGCCAATGCAGCTTGCACTCTTTGTGGACCGAAGACACGAAACACATTTTATTTAACTGCATTTTAGCCAAGTTTGGCTGGAGCTGTGTTCGCTCCTGGCTTCATTGCAATTGGTCTCCCGAGAGCTGTGTGCATCTCTTGAATATTGCAAAAACTTTAGTGGGCCAATCGTCTCATGTCTTTTGGTTTGCCTTTGGTGTTGTTGCTTGGTGTTTTTGGACCACTAGAAACAAGTTTACTATTGAACATGTTTTTCCTAATTGTCCGGCTGATTGTCCCTACAAAATGGCTACCCTTTTACAGCAATGGAAGCCAATGTCTAGGCCGACGAACCTCGATGCTCACCACTCTCATAACCAAGATCCATACGTCTACCTTCAACCTCCGTCTTGCCGCCCCTTCGAGCCAGCCCCTTGGAGTGTGACTTCTTGTTTTTCGTCTTCGTTTCATTTCGTTAGGCATGTGTGCCTTTTGCCGAGTCAGATGTATTAAGACTTTTTAGCTTTGGTGGTGAATTGGTCCTGTATGGTACTCTGTGATTAGGGATGGCAATGTGTAGGGTATGGGTGGGTACAACCTCCTTCTGCCCAAACCCATACCCATGGAAAATTTCTATACTCACCCATTTCAATACCCATGGGCATAAATTGGCACCCATGCCAATACCCATCGGGTATCCTCTACCCAATGGGTATCCAGTGGGTACAATATATAACATTTAAATCTTTTTAAAGGTGGAGAAATGAGTTTAAATTCAAGTGATGTTGGGCAAGCAGTATAACACTGACGCGGCCTCCTCCGATGGGTGGCCTCTTAGAGGTATCAAGGAAGTATGATCAGTTGTTGGTGGAAGCCCAATGCAGTGGGAGGCGATGGTGGAAATGGGGGACCGCTAGATCGAGAGTTGGACAGCAGTTCGATAGCGAAGGGTCAAGATTTCATATTTTCCAACGAGTCACATAGGACGTAGGATGAGTGGCAAGCAGGTGATAATGGGCCTATGAGCTATTTTCGGTTTAAGGAATACGAGATTTAGGGTGGGCCACGAGATTTGGATGTTGACCTCACATGACATAGGTGTTATTTTCATTTATTTATTTTTATGGGTATCCACTGGGTTACTGATAACCCACAAGTATAGGGGATCAATTGTAGCCTTTCTCGATAAGTAAGAGTGTCGATCCCAACGAGGAGCTAAACGTAGAACAAATATTCCCTCAAGTTCTATCGACCACCGATACAACTCTACACACACTTTACGTTTGCTTTACCTAGAACAAGTATGAAACTAAAAGTACTTTGTAGGTGTAGGATAAGTTTGCAAGATAATAAAGAAGACGTAAATAAAAGTTAGGGGCTATTTAGCTAAAGAAAACAATTAAGTTACTTTTAGTAGAGAGCTTTTTGTCACAAGAAAGTTATTTGTCCCTAGGCAATCAATAACTAGACCGGTAATCACTATTGCAATTTTATATGAGGGAGAGGCATAAGCTAACATACTTTCCATACTTGGTTCATATGCACTTATGATTGGAACTCTAGTAAGCATCCGCAACTACTAAAGATCATTAAGGTAAGGGTTTTTTACATCTGTGCCCCTGGTTCCTTAGCTCTACTCATTCATCCCCGCGCTTTTAACTTTTGCTCAGTTTTCCCCACTCCCTTGCCCGAAACCCTCAGAACAGGTCACAACGGACGTTGTCGTCGGGTCAATGGCTTGACCGTTAACTCTGACGAGTGGGGCCGCGCTGGACTGTGTCGTCCGTTGGACCTGACAAGTGGGGCCGCGTTGGGCGGTGTCGCTGTTCGAGCGTTGGGCCATCCCTTGCATTAAATGCCTGCGCGCGCCGCCACGACAGAAGCCTGCTATGCATGCACCCAGCAAGCCTGCCTGCATGCGTCAATGCGCGCCGCCATGATGCGCCGACCGAGCCTGCATGCGCCGACCGAGCCTGCATGCGCCGATGCGTGCCGCCACGATGCACTGACCGAGCCGCTTTCGTGCACGCCAGCCGCCATGGATGCAGCGACGGTCGCTGCCGCTGGTTCCTCTCTTCTCGCACGCTTGTCTCCTCGATTTAGAGCATCGTTTTTTACGATCAGTTTCAGCCTTTTCGATCCACTCGCATCTGCACCCGTTTTGCTACGACAAATAAATTGAACAATATGTTTTATATTTTTGTGTCTGCATACACTAGCTAGGTGGCTACATATTTGTGGCTTGTGTAAAAAAAGAGAAGGGTTCGTTGTGGCTGCATGCACTAGGTGGTTACTAACAAAGCGAGCTCTCTAAGAAGGAAATCAACAAATATGTAGATAGGGCCAACAAGCCCATAGCACGATCACATAGTTCAAACTAGGAAGAACTTAATAATAGAATAGATAGAAAACTTAATAATAGAACTTAATAAAGGGCCAACAAGCCCATAGCATCTCCAACATAGTTCAATTACAACTTAACATAACATAGACTAAAAAGAGAAAAATAGATAGAGGGTTTAGAACCCTAGCCGCCGCCTTATCCACCTCGCTCCTCCTCCGGGCGCCCTTCACTGCTCCTCCGGGGCGTTGTCGATGGGGTATGGAAGAGTGTGCATGCGCGACGCGGTGGGGAAGATGTTGGTGTACTCCGTGAACATGTTGTGGGTGGTGAAAGCGATGAACTCGCAGCCACACCAAAACACCCGGCCGAGGAGGTAGAAGGCGTCGAATGTGTTCGTGAAGTGGGCAAGGAGAGCATCCACCACCCTGTTTTGGATGACCTCCTCGACGCGGAACATCGTTGGAGATCCCCGCGGGAGGTGGCGGTAGCCGGCCGCGAGGAAGAACTCGGTGAAGTTCCTTGCGGTCCTCCACCTTGATATCGCCCACACACGTAGTGTGCGCTCAACGTACACGCCGGTAGGGTAGAGCCTCTCCGGCACGGTGGGTGGGAAGCGGTAGGTTGGTCCGGTGTACTGCATGGCTGAGGGATGTGCAGAAGAAGGAGAAGGGGTCGAAGAGCAAGAAGGGCAGATGGCAGAGGATGGGAGATGGATGAGGGATGGCAGAGGCAGAGGGTGGCTTAAATAGCCGTAGTACTACGTGTTATTTTGCCGTGGCAATAACGGGTCAAATGTGAAGTAGCCCGTTTTCACACCCACCGCGGCATCGGGAGTGTACACGCGTGGGAAACCGTGGTTTGAAAAGAAGAAGAAAAAGAAGCTAATTACATGCGTGGGAATCCGTGGTCATATATATTATATGAACAAAAAGAGACAATTTTTGAATAGTTTGTGGCCATTTTGCATGATAAAAATAAATTTGGCCCTTATAAATTAGGTCATTTTGCATTTGTATTGAACAAAAAGAACTAAATTTTCTAGGCAATGTCAATTGTTGTGTAATTTCAAACGATGCAAAAAAACAGAGCCAGCACGTTCACAAAAAACAGAGCAAACGATGCAAAAAAAAACGACGCAATTCGACGGCCCAACCAGAGCTTGGTTTCCTTTTGGGCCCAATAACTACGTTTTTTTCACGGAGTCAGTGGTGGGGGAGCAGCCGAGCACAACCAACAGGATCGCCTCTCGTGGATCGCCCCACGATCCAACGATGCGGAGCCGTCCATGTGATCCAACGGCGCGGAGCCTGCACGCAGCCTGCCCACTGAATTTCTTCTAGAAGACCACATCTGAGGGCTATCGCTTGGCGCTAGGGTATGATCGGACGGCTGACGTTCGGAGCTAGGGTTAGGCGAAACCCCGCTGGTTTTAGAGGGGTTTTGAGCTGGTCAACGGGGTTTTCAAGGCTTTGACTGAGCATAACTAATTTAAAAAAATCGAAAAAATATGAAACCTTCGCCGTTTGTCATTTTATAAGACACACTAACGAGGAAAAATACTAAACTTGGTATACGGACATTTAAAAAAAATCTAGCTGGCACGATCGAGGTCAAATGAGCACCATTAATTTAAAAAAATCAAAAAAATATAAAACCTGCGCACAATGTTGTCTTATGTGACATGTTACCAACCAAAAATCATAACCTTGGTCTATGGTCATTTTCATGAAAAACCTTCACACATATGAGCTATCACGTACAACATTTCATAGAGTTCAAGGAGAGGAGGTAGGGTTACCTTCAGTTTTTGAAAAATTTAAAAAAATCAAAAAAATCACCAAAGCTTTATTTCAAAGTGAATAAGAAGGATATAAACTTAGTTTTCCATTTTCATATTTTAAACGTGTTTTTAATAGTTTTTATATTAAAGCATATTTTTTCAAAAGAAAATGTAAAAATATGAAGATTAATTCAAAAAATAGTGAGACTTCGAATCTACACTATATAGATTTAATAAGTGTTAATAAAAATATTTGGCTCATTTAGAGTAGGTCCAAAAAAACTTGATTACAAATGGGGCTGTTTACCCTAGCCTAGGAGCTCATTTGGAGCACATTTCTCAAATTCAAATTTCTTTGACCTCCTCTAAATCACCTCAAATTTTGCACACATGATCTCCTACACAAACATGGATAGGTTGCCAAGGTTTTTTTCTTTGCATTTTTTTGAATTTATACTGTCCTGTCGAATGTCAGTTCAAAACATCGGATAATGAGACATGCTGGTGGGAAAAAGCATACATTTGATTAATAAACATGAGACAAATAATTAGGATAATACTCCTTTATTACAAAAATCATTACATCTTCATTCAAATGTTGTTTTTTGCTCTGTTATTGGAATATTTGATAAAATGATGGACTATTTGCTCTTTTTTCTTATTCTTTGCAGCATGCCTGATCAGTGAAGCAACACTGAAACAACATATGTGATCATTGCAGCACCTAAACTCATAGCTCACAACATCTAAACAGAATATACCATAAACCACAGGCAAATTTAAGGACAGACAAATATAGATAGCATAATACATTACTACCATAGATCACACACAAAGTTTAGATACCACCACACAAAGGTTAGCAAACAGCCACATTCAGTTTACCAAAAGTATCCCAAAGATAAAACATCATCACATCATCACATCACACCGGAGTCAGGGCCTTCGCGAGGGCATTATGCTGGCCCCTGATCTTGTAGTCCTCCCCGCGAATCGCTACATCCTCTGCATGAGACAGAAGGTGATCGAAGCGGCCATCCTTTGGCTTTGGCTTGGTGGTGCAGTAGGGGCAGTGCCACTTCTTGATCTTGCGGTTGTAGAAGGAAGCAACTCCCTTGGCCTTGATCTTCTCCACCTCCTTCGCAGTGAAGGACGCGACGTTGCCCTTGTACACATCTTCTCCAGAATCATACTGCACACATGAATGAATTACATTAATACATTATAGATTCATATACACCATGTCAAAGGAACTAAATGAACAATCTAAATTTCAAGTAGGCTTACCTCATATTCTTCGTCGTCACTATACTCTGGATCGTACGGGTCGAACCCAGTAAGGGCCAGCTTCCTCTTATTCCCCACAGAATCATCCTCCTGAATATACAATTACATCCATTACTAGTAAATACAGAAGCCAACTGATAATTTAGATATGCACACATGACACATTGATCATAGGGAACTCTTGATCATATTATCCATAATATGATTCTATTTGCATTTTCCATTGTCATGCACACACATTGAACAACAAAGCTAATATAACTACATATTGTGGACAAATTTATATACTGATGAATCAAGTAAGTTCTTAATCAATTGATAGGTACATCAAAATTAATGCATTCCATTTGGGCAAATGACATTCAAAACACCAATCTGTGTAGCATTCAAAAACAAATCTAAGCATACATGTATGTAGCATTCAAAACCCCAATCTGTGTAGCATTCAAAAACAAATCTAATCATCCCGTGTAGCATTTAAGCACAGAGATCCCTATCTATCATTAAGATCTGTCTAGCATTTTTGCAATGAATGTAATCCAAAAAAAACCCATACAAACCCCCATCCCTCAAACCAACTACTCAAACCATCTGTACTACCCTACGAATCACAATCCAACCAATGAAACTAGGGACTAACTCTACAATCTAAATAGGGATTGCAACTAGGGTACAAGAAAATGGAAGTACCTCCTGTACCACCTTCTCCTCGCCAGGCTACGCATCTGGATGGACTGCGCCGCTCGACGCCGTCACCTTCTGCTCCGGCAGCGCTGAGGCGGAGCCCGCCACCTCCTTCTCCACATCCGCAGCGGTTGCGAGTTTCCCCGCACCGCCGTGGATGCCGCCAACGTCCTTCACTTCATCCGCGGTCACCGCGCCCTGCAGCTCCACTACATCTCCGGCCGCTGTGCCGGCATCGCTACGAGCGTCTGCCATCGGACGGATGGAGGCGATGAAGGTGAGGAAGAGGATGCGGTGGGGGAGAGCGAGACGGTGCAGTGAAGGCAGTGGAGGAGAGCAAGACGACGCGGTGGGGGAGAGGAAGACGATGCGGCAGGGAGGGGATTTGGGGGAAATGGTAGGGGCGATGCGCCGGGAGGTGGTTCCCCCTCTTTATACGATGGGACGTTTTGGGCATGTCCCATGGACACGTGCTACCCCACGACTGCGGTCAGTTGCATGCGCCCATGTATACGAATACCACTGTACGGTCAGCATACGAAACCACTATGCGGGTTCATCCAGGGCGACGCGGGAGCGGCCCCATTCATCAGAGTTAACGGTCAAAGGTGGACTCGGCCCTACGTGGCCCCACTTGTCAGAGTTAACGGTCAAAGGCATTGACCCGACGGCAACGTCAGTTGTAACCTGTTCTGAGGGTTTCGGGCAAGGGAGTGGGGAAAAGTGAGCAAAAGTTAAGAGCGTGGGGATGAATGAGTACAACTAACGAACCAGGGGCACAGAAATAAAAATCCCTTAAGGTAAACCCAACCATAGCATTAAAGTATCAAGTCTTCTTTACTCCCATACGCAAACAACCTACTTACTCGGGTATGTGCTTCTGTCACTCACGCCACCCACCATAAGCGAATCATGAACATATTGCAAACCCTACAGCGGGGGTCCCTCATGCCTGCGCGACACGGAGAGTACCATAGGACAGCACCAATAATAAAACATACAACTCAAACCAATCATGATCATCAATCAACCCATAGGACAAAACGGATCTACTCAAACATCATAGGATAGCCATACATCATTGGGAAATAATATATAGCGTTGAGCACCATGTTTAAGTAGAGATTACAGCGGGTAAAAGAGAGGTTACACCGCTGCATAGAGGGGGAGACAGTTGGTGATGACGGCGGCGAAGTTGTTGGTGTAGATCGCCGTCACGATGATGGCCCCGGCAGCATTCCGACGCCACCGGGAGAGAGGGGGAGAGAGCCCCCATTCTTCTTCTTCCTTGACCTCCCCCTAGATGGGAGGAGGGTTTCCCCTCTGGTCCATGGCCTCCATGGTGACGGAGGGGCGGGAACCCCTCCGAGATTGGATCTCTCTCTCTGTTTCCTTCTGTTTCTGTGCTCCTGTTTTCTGGCCTTTCACCGTTTCTTAAATTCCCGGAGATCCGTAAATCTGATTGGGCTGAAATTTTAACACGATTTTTATCCGGATATTAGCTTCCTGGCGGCCGAAGGACACCTCCAACAGACCTACGGGGTGGCCACAAGCCTGCCAGGCGCGCCCTGGGTAGGGGGCGCGCCCCTAGGGCTTGTGGGCCCTCGGGCATCGTCTCGCGTTGATTCCGCTTCCCAAAAGTCACATATATTCCAAAATAATTCTCTGTAAATTTTTATCACGTTTGGACTTCATTTGATATGGGTATTCTGCGAAACAAAAAATATGCAACAAATAGGAACTGGCACTGGGCACTGGATCAATATGTTAATCCCAAAAATAATATTAAAAGTTGCCAAAAGTATATGAAAGTTGTAAAATATTGGCATGAAACAATCAAAAATTATAGATACGATGGAGACGTATCAGCATCCCCAAGCTTAATTCCTGCTCGTCCTCGAGTAGGTAAATGATAAAAAATATAATTTTTGATGTGGAATGCTACCTAGCATAATCTTGATCATATAATCTAATCATGGCAGGAATATTAAGACATGAGTGATTCAAAGCAATAGTCTATAATTTGACATAAAGACATCAATAATCAGGCATCCCAACAAACAATCATGTCTTTCAAAATATCAATGCTAAAGAACGTTATCCTACAAAATCATATAGTCTTGTTATGCTCTATCTTCATCACACAAAGTATTTATCATGCACAACCCCGATGACAAGCCAAGCAATTGTTTCATACTTTTAATGTTCTCAAGCTTTTTCAACTCTCGCGCAATACATGAGCGTGAGCCATGGATATAGCACTATGGGTGGAATAGAGTATGGTGATAGAGATAATATGGAGAAGACAAAAAAGGAGAAAGTCTCACATCGACTAAGCGGATCAACGAGCTATGGAGATGCCCATCAATCAATATCGATGCAAGAGAGTAGGGATTGCCATGCAACGGATGCACTAAGAGCTATAAGTGTATGAAAGCTCAAACTCAAAACTAAGTGGGTGTGCATCCAACTTGCTTGCTCATGAAGACCTCGGGCATTTGAGGAAGCCCATCATCGGAATATACAAGCCAAGTTCTATAATGAAAAATTCCCACTAGTATATGAAAGTGACAACATAGGAGACTCTCTATATGAAAGACATGGTGCTCCTCTGAAGCACAAGTGTGGTAAAGGATAGTAGAATTGCCCCTTCTCTCTTTTTCTCTCATTTTTTTTAAAAAAATCTCCTTTTTGGGGCTCTTTGGCCTCTTTTTTTATTTTTATTTTTTTATTTTGGGCTCTTTGGCCTCTTTTTTATTTTAAATCCGGAGTCTCATCCCGACTTGTGGGGGAATCATAGTCTCCATCATCCTTTCCTCACACAGGACAATGCTCTAATAATGATGATCATCACACTTTTATTTACTTACAACTCAAGAATTACAACTCGATATTAGAACAAATATGACTCTATATGAATGCCTCCGGCGGTGTACCGGGATGTGCAATGATCTAGCGTAGCAAAGATATCAAAAAACGAACAAGGCATGAAAATAGCATGCTAGCTATCTTACGATCATGCAAAGCTATATGACAATGAACGCTCAAGTCATGTATATGATGATGATGGAAGTTGCATGGCAATATATCTCGGAATGGCTATGGAAATGCCATGATAGGTAGGTATGGTGGCTGTTTTGAGGAAGGTATAAGGAGGGTTTATTGCACAGGTGAAAGTTGCGCGGTACTAGAGAGGCTAGCAAAGGTGGAAGGGTGAGAGTGCGTATAATCCATGGACTCAACATTAGTCATAAAGAACTCACATACTTATTGCAAAAGTTTATTAGCCATCGAAGCAAAGTACTAATACGCATGCTCCCGGGGGGGTAGATTGGTAGGAAAAGACCATCGCTCGTCCCCGACTGCCACTCATAAGGAAGACAATCAAAAATAAATCATGCTCTAACTTCATCGCATAACGGGAGACCATACGTGCATGCTTCGGGAATCACAAACCTTAACACTAATATTCTTACTAAACCACAATCATTCACTAGTACCTCCCACATATTGTCATCTCTATATCACAAAACTATTGCAAGGAATCAAACATATCATATTCAGTGATCTACAAGTTTTATGTAGGATTTTATGACTAACCATGTGAATGACCAATTCCTGTTAACTCTCTAAATAGATATAAGTGAAGCAAGAGAGTTTAATTCTTTCTACAAAAGATTTGCCCATGCTCTAACAAATATAAGTGAAGCAAATGAGCATTTTACAAATAATGGTTTTCTATATGAAGAGAAACAGGCAATCCAAACTTCAAATGATATACGTGAAGCATGATAACCCACAAGTATAGGGGATCGCAACAGTTTTCGAGGGTAGAGTATTCAACCCAAATTTATTGATTCGACACAAGGGGAGCCAAAGAATATTTGCAAGTATTAGCAGCTGAGTTGTCAATTCAACCACACCTGGAGATTAATTATCTGTAGTAAAGCGATCAGTAGCAAAGTAGTATGATAGTTTCGATAGTAGTAGCAACAGCAATAGTAGCGGTAACAGTGATAGCAATAATTTTGTAGCAAGTGCAATAGTAACAGCAACAGTAGTAACTTAGCAAGAACAATATGAGAGAAATTCGTAGGCATTGGATCGGTGAATTCGTTGGATGATATTCATGATATAACAGTCATAACCTAGGGCGATACAGCACTAGCTCCAGTTCATAAATATAATGTAGGCATGTATTCCGTAAATAGTCATACGTGCTTATGGAAAGAACTTGCATGACATCTTTTGTCCTACCCTCCCGTGGCAGCAGGGTCCTATTGGAAACTAAGGGATATTAAGGCCTCCTTTTAATAGAGAACCGGAACAAAGCATTAACACATAGTGAATACATGAACTCCTCAAACTACGGTCATCACCGGGAAGTGTCCCGACTATTGTCGCTCCGGGGTCGCCGGATCATAACCCGTAGTAGGTGACTATAACTTGCAAGATCGGATTTAGAACATAGATATAATGGTGATAACATAAACGGTTCAGATCTGAAATCATGGCACCCGGGCCCAAAGTGACAAGCATTAAGCATGGCAAAGTCATAGCAACATCAATCTCAGAACATAATGAATACTAGGGATCAAGCCCTAACAAAACTAACTCGATTACATGATGAATCTCATCCAACTCCTCATCGACCAGCGAGCCTACGAAGGAATTACTCACTCCCGGTGGGGAGCATCATGGAGTTGGCGATGGAGAAGGGTTGGTGATGATGAAGATCGAAGATCCCCCTCTCCGGAGCCCCAAACGGACTCCAGATCTGGCCTCCCGATGAAGAACAGGAGGTGGCGGCAGCTTCGTCTCGTGAAACGTGATAATTCTTTCTCCCCCATTTTTTCTCTAGAAATATGACTTTATAGCATCAGGGTTGGAGTCTATGGGGCCACCAGATGGGGACAACCCACCTGGGCGTGCCTGGAGGGGGGGCGCGCCCTGGTGGGTTGTGCCCACCCAGGTGCCCCCCCTCCTGTGGTTCTTGGCTCCAGAAATTCTCTTTTATTATATAAAAAATCCCCGCAAAGTTTCTTTCCAATCCGAGAACTTTTATTTCTGCACAAAAACAACACCATGGTAGTTCTGCTGAAAACAGCGTCAGTTCGGGTTAGTTTCATTCAAATAATGCAAATTAGAGTCCAAAACAAGAGGAAAAGCGTTAGGAAAAGTATATACGACAGATACGTATCAACTCCCCCAAGCTTAAACCTTTGCTTGTCCTCAAGCAATTCAGTTGATAAACTAAAAGTGAAAAAGAAAAACTTTTACGAACTCTTTTGCTCTTGTTTACATAAATAAGCTTAAGTAGCACCCAGGTTTTCAGCAAAGATTATAACTAACCATGTCGACAATAACTCTTAATAATTATGTTAACTCATAACAATGGCATAATCAACTAGCGAGCAATAATAAGATATCTCAAACAACAACACTTTGTCAAAGCAACCATGATATAATATGGCAATAGTGGTATCTCGCTAGCCCTTTCTGAGACCGCAAAACATAAATGCAGAGCACCTCCAAAGTCCGAGCAGCTACTAAACATTGTAATTCATGGTAGAAAAGATCCAGTCATGATGCACCCAACATTAGCTACACACAATGCATGAGGATGACAATAGTGCTCTCAGGTTCTGGCGCTTATTTGAGAAGGTGATGACACAACATAAAAGTAAATAGATAGTCCCTTCGCAGAGGGAAGCAATGATTTGCAGAGGTGCCAGAGCTCAAGTTTTAAAAACAGTGGTAAATGAAATTTTGAGAAATGCACCCTTCTTATTTACTTCACGACCATTAGTTATCGGTATCTTCCATGCTAAACACATTAGTGGCGGTTCCCAAGCGATAAAAGTAAAGGTTTACTCCCCCTCCACCAACAATCACACACCACGGCTTGTCCGAAACAACAGGTGCCGTCCATACCAACAACATTCCTGCGGGAGTTTTGTTTAATTATTTGCAATTTAAATTCAGGACTGGGAATCCCTATAACCGCCCCTCTCGTGCAAGGACGAGTGAATAAACACTCATCATGAGAATAACCCGCTTAGCATGGAAGATACTGACTACCTCCTGTCGCTCTATGAACAATCCAGGCACACAAAAAGGATATTTATTTGAAGTTTTTAGAGGTGGCACATGCAAATTTACTTAGGACAGCAGGGTAATACCGCATATAGGTAGGTATGGTGGACTCATCTGGAATAACTTGGGTTTCATGGTTTTGATGCACAAGCAGAATTCCCACTTAGTACAGGCGAAGGCTAGCAATTAGGTTGAGAAGCGGTCAGCTAGAGAGCGAAAACGGTCATGAACATGCATTATGCATAAGTAACATTGGATACTAGCATGAGTAGGATATGAACACCATGAACATAAATATCATAGAGACTATGTTGGTTTTGATTCAACTACATGCATGAACATGTGCCAAGTCAAGCCACCCGAACATTCAGAGGAGGATACCATATCATCATACTACATCACGATTATTTTAACGCAATGTTGACATCCAAGATAACCATTATCCACTCCTAGCTGCTTAAGCATGGCATGAGAAACTATAATCTCTAAGGGTCATTGCAAACATGTTTGATCATAATGAGCTGAATCATGGATACTAAGTTAAACATATTTACAAAAACAGAACAAGTTGAGTTCATACATGTTTCTCTCTGCCACAACCAGTTCATCAAATATCGTCATTATTGCCTTTCACTTGCACGACCGAACGATATGAAAATAATAATAGTGCAAGAGTGCCGTGGACTAAGCTAGAATCTGCAAACATTTTATTCAAAAAGAAGAAAACAAGGTAATATGGGCTCTCTGTTAGATCAACAACAATGCATATGAGAGCCGTTCAACATTTTCATCGTGGTCTTCTCCTCAGTATGACTCAATAAAAAGAAATTCAGAGAAACACACTGAAATATTTTTGGAGTTTTTGGTTTTCTAAAAGAAAGCAAATTTAAGAAAGGAAAAACAACAAAGAGAAAAACTATTTACACGGGGGAGCTCCCAACAAGCAAAAGAAGAACAAGGAAATCCTTTTGGGTTTTCTTTTTAAATACTACATCTAGTTATACTAGAGAGAAGCAAGAAATATTTTTGTATTTTCTCAAAGTTTTTTAAACACACAAGAAGAAGGCGAGAAAATAAATCTAGCATGGATAATACAATGAAAAAGTGTGGACACCGACAACTGGAATGAAAAGTGTGAACATGAAAGTAATGTCGGTGGAAATACGTACTCCCCCAAGCTTAGGCTTTTGACCTAACTTGGTAATCTCCATCAGTTGCTTGCATAATGGTCGGAGTGATAGCTCACGGAGGCTCAAGGTCCAAATGTCTCAGCCCGTCATGCAGCCTCAACTGCCGCGTTATGTGCTCGGGCCTCGCTCTCAAGAACATAATATCTTCCCTTGCTATGAACATCAAAGAGAGCAGGTGCAGGCAAAAAGGTGTCCACAACGGAACTTTTATTAAACAACAGGTTATAAGTAAAATTATGGGGTTCACCACTAAGGATCTTATGACGTTTCATAGCATCGAAGTCAAGGTATTGCGTGGGTAAGATGGGGTCATAAGGCCAAGGTGAAACACCTAGCTCTCTTGCTAAGCATGTGGCATAAATCCCACCATAAAAATATCCACTACCAGCGTTGTGCTGCAATCTACGTGCCACTATCGCTCCAAGGTTATAACTTTTGTCAGCGGTGAGAGCGGTATGGATAAGGCTCAAGTCTGGAGCACAAAGTGTACTACAATCCTGTTTGCCTTGAGTCACTCCTCTAGTTTCACCATAGCAAAGGCTAGTCAAGAATATCTCAAACTCCGACCTTGGTGGCTCGTCCAATGAACCCCAAAATGGAATTTTGCAGTGATTAGAAAATGTCTCTAGAGGTATGGTAAATGAATTGTCATATAGTTTAAAAGATACTCTGGACTCACAAGGATGGAATTTAAATTCTTTGGTAAATGATTCAGTGAGGCTGAGGTGTTGGTTGCAGTTATCTGCAATGTAGGGACCGAGCTCGGAATTGTGAACATATTGCTCAAATTCTTCTTTAATGCCCACACGCGCCATATAATCATTGCATGGCCATAAACATGATTTGGTAGTGGCATCTCGAATGGAATTTTCACTTGGTTCAACATAGGACCGAAGAACGGAGCTGCTACTAGAAGATGCCTCCGAGGACCTCCGCCTCGAAGAACTCCTTCCAAAGAGGTTCATCATATTCACGTACAATTTTCTGAAAAATTTTGTGTCATGAATTTTTGTCAACAAAACCTTATAAGAATGATAGCAACTACTCATAGGGATGCATAGAGGCCATATCAAGCATTCAAACTACTTAGAACTCTAAGAATTTAACATGCAAGCTCGTCTACAGCAGCACCAAGAGCAACTAATTATTCTAAATATAAACCACTAAAGCAAAAAATAATTGGACCAATGGAGGAGGCACAATACCAAGCAACAATCCCCCGAAACAGTTTCGGAAACGGAGCTTCGAGCAAAGAGATCGAAATCCGTGGGTTTGAGAGCAAGAACACGAGAGAGAGAGAGCAATGGTGATTTTTTTTCTGGAGGTAGGTGATGATGTGGGACGAAGAGATAAGTGAGGGGGCCCACGTGGGGACCACAACCCACCAGGGCGCGCCTGGGGGTGCTGGCGCGCCCAGGTGGGTTGTGCCCACCTGGAGCACCTCCCTCTGATGTTATTTGCACCAAAAATTCTTAAATATTCAGGAAAAAAATCATATTAAATTTTCAGAGCATTCTGAGAACTTTTATTCTTGGGTCATTTTTTTATTGCATGGAAAAATCAGGAAACAGGCAAGGCATGGCATTTTATTTTATTTAAATAATAAAAACAGGAAACAAAAAGTAGGGACAGAAGGTAGTGCTCACTGAATTCATCAACTTCATACCTCTCAAAAATGATTTATTAATAAGGTTGATCAAGTCTTATTAACAACCACTTCCGATTAGCATGAAACCGAAGAACTTTCGTAAAACACTAAGTTACCTCAATGGGGATATGGATGTCCCCAACAATAAGCATTTCGTATTTCTTTTTGGCAGTAGGAAGAGGTAGTTGAAAACTTCCAATAGTGATTGTAGGAGATTTTACAATAACATTAATACCATTCACTTGGAATTGTTTCTTAGGAAAGTGCACCGTATGTTCATTACCATTGATATGAAAAGTGACCTTGCTTTTATTGCAATCAATAACAGCCCCTGCAGTATTCAAGAAGGGTCTACCAAGGATAATCGACATGTTGTCGTCCTCGGGCATCTCAAGTATAACAAAGTCAGTTAAAATAGTAACATTAGCAACAACAACGAGCACATCCTCACAAATACCGATAGGTATGGCAGTTGATTTATCAGCCATTTGCAAAGATATTTCAGTAGGTGTGAGTTTATTCAAATCAAGTCTTTTATATAAAGAGAAAGGCATAACACTAACACCAGCTCCCAAATCACATAAAGCAGTTTTCGCATAATTTCTTTTGATGGAGCAAGGTATAGTTGGTATTCCCGGATCTCCAAGTTTTTTAAGTACTCCATCCTTAAAAGTATAATTAGCAAGCATGGTGAAGATTTCAGCTTCCGGTATTTTTCTCTTATTGGTGATGATGTCTTTCATATACTTTGCATAAGGAGGCATTTTCAAGATATCAGTCAAGCGAGTACGCAAAAAGACTGGCCTCAGCATTTCAGCAAAGCGTTCAAATTCTTCATCATCTTTCTTTTTGGTTGACTTAGGTGGAAAGGGCATAGGTTTTTGAACCCACGGTTCTCTTTCCTTACCATGTTTTCTAGCAACAAAGTCTCTTTTATCATATCTCTTATTCTTGTGTTGTGGGTTATCAAGATCAACTGCTGGTTCTATCTCAACATCATTATCTGGTTCTTTATTATTTATTTGAGTGTCTTCATGAACCTCATCATTGTCTTTTTCATTATCAGAAGGTGAGTGTTCACTACCAGATTGAGTTTCAGCATCAGAGATAGAGACTTCATTATCATTATCAGGAGGTTTTTCAACTTCAGGTTCACTAGAGGCATGCAAAGCCCTATCATTTTTCTTCTTATTTTTCTTTTTAGAAGGACTAGGTACATCAGTGTCAACTCTTTGAGAGTCTTGTTCAATTCTTTTTGGGTGTCTCTCAGGATAAAGTGGTTCCTGAGTCATCCTACCTCCTCTAGTCATTACTCTAACAACATGATCATTGATATTATTATTCATTTCATCAAGCAACTCTCTTTGAGATTTAGCAACTTGTTCTAATTGAGTTTGAACCATAGAAGCATGCTTTCCTACACCTCTAACATCATTTGAGATTCTAAATAACAAGTCACTCAAGTGAGCAATCATATCAGAATTGTATTTCAAATGTTTCATAACATTTGCATTGAAGTGATCATGTTTTCTAATGTAATTATCAAACTCATAAAGGCATTGACTAGGATGTTTATTGTAAGGAATATCACCTTCATCGAACTTTAGTAAAGAATTTACCTCTACCACCTTAGGTGGTGGTGGCATTTCAAGTCCATGTATTTCTTCGATAGGTGGTAAATTTTTAACATCCTCTGCTTTAATACCTTTTTCCTTCATGGATTTCTTTGCCTCTTGCATATCTTCAGGACTGAGATATAAGATACCCCTCTTCTTTGGAGTAGGTTTGAGTGGTGGTTCAGGAAGAGTCCAATCATCATAATTTTTTAATATGTTATTCAATAATTCTTTAGCTTGTTCAACAGTTCGATCCCCGAAAACACAACCAGCACAACTATCTAGGAAATCCCTAGAAGCATCGGTTAGTCCATTATAGAAGATATCAAGTATTTCATTTTTCTTAAGAGGATGATCAGGCAAAGCAATAAGCAATTGGAGAAGCCTCCCCCAAGCTTGTGGGAGACTCTCTTCTTCAATTTGCGCAAAGTTAAATATTTCCTGTAAGGCAGCTTGTTTCTTATGAGCAGGAAAATATTTTTCAGAGAAGTAATAAATCATATCCTGGGGACTACACACACAACCAGGAGCAAGAGTATTATACCAAGTCTTAGCATCACCCTTTAATGAGAACGGAAATAATTTGAGAATATAATAATAGCAAATCTTCTCATCACGAGCAAAAAGAGTGGCTATATCATTCAACTTAGTAAGATGTGCCGCAACAGTTTCAGTTTCATAACCATGGAAAGGATCAGATTCAACCAAAGTAATTAACTCTGGGTCGACAAAGAATTCATAATCCTTATCATCAACAAAGATAGGTGAAGTAGCAAACTTAGGATCACATTTCATTCTAGCATTCACAGTCTTTTCTTTATACTTGCATAATAATTTTTCCAAATCATCTCTATCCTTACAAGCAAGAATGTCTCTAGTTGTCTCCTCATCCATAACATAACCTTCCGGTACCTTTGGCAATTCATATCTAGGAGAACTAGGTCTAATAGGTGTTTCAAGATTTTTAGTTTCAAGCTCTTCATCAGTTTCAACAATTTCTTCAGTTTCGGCATTCTCAAAAGCTTCAGTTCTAGCAAGTTGTTCATCAAGAAATTTACCTAGTGGCACATTATCATCAAGCAAGGTACTAGCATCATCATGAGTAGCATTCATAGCAGAAGTAGCATCATCAATAACTTGAGACATATCAGAATTGATAGCATGTGGTGGTGTTTCAAGTCTACTTATAACAGAAGGTGAATCTAAAGCGGAGCTGGATGGCAGTTCCTTACCTCCCCTCGTCTTAGAGGGAAAAATCTTAGTCTTAGCATCCTTCAGATTCTTCATAGTGATAATTTGATAATAATCCCAAGTGACTCAACAAATATAGCTATGCTCCCCGGCAACGGCGCCAGAAATTTGTCTTGATAACCCACAAGTATAGGGGATCGCAATAGTTTTCGAGGGTAGAGTATTCAACCCAAATTTATTGATTCGACACAAGGGGAGCCAAAGAATATTTGCAAGTATTAGCAGCTGAGTTGTCAATTCAACCACACCTAGAGATTAATTATCTGCAGCAAAGTGATCAGTAGCAAAGTAGTATGATAGTTTTGATAGTAGTAGCAACAGCAATAGTAGCGGTAACAGTGATAGCAATAATTTTGTAGCAAGTGCAATAGTAACAGCAGCAGTAGTAACTTAGCAAGAACAATATGAGAGAAATTCGCAGGCATTGGATCGGTGAATTCGTTGGATGATATTCATCATATAACAGTCATAACCTAGGGCGATACAGCACTAGCTCCAGTTCATAAATATAATGTAGGCATGTATTCTGTAAATAGTCATACGTGCTTATGGAAAGAACTTGCATGACATCTTTTGTCCTACCCTCCCGTGGCAGCGGGGTCCTATTGGAAACTAAGGGATATTAAGGCCTCCTTTTAATAGAGAACCGGAACAAAGCATTAACACATAGTGAATACATGAACTCCTCAAACTACGGTCATCACCGGGAAGTGTCCCAACTATTGTCACTCCGGGGTTGCCGGATCATAACACGTAGTAGGTGACTATAACTTGCAAGATCGGATCTAGAACACAGATATAATGGTGATAACATAAATGGTTCAGATCTGGAATCATGGCACCCGGGCCCAAAGTGACAAGCATTAAGCATGGCAAAGTCATAGCAACATCAATCTCAGAACATAATGGATACTAGGGATCAAGCCCTAACAAAACTAACTCAATTACATGATGAATCTCATCCAACTCCTCACCGACCAGCGAGCCTACAAAGGAATTACTCACTCCCGGTGGGGAGCATCATGGAGTTGGCAATGGAGAAGGGTTGGTGATGACGAAGATCGAAGATCCCCCTCTCCGGAGCCACAAACGGACTCCAGATCTGGCCTCCCGATGAAGAACAGGAGGTGGCGGCGGCTCCGTCTGGTGAAACGCGTTAATTCTTTCTCCCCCATTTTTTCTCCGGAAATATGACTTTATAGCATCAGGGTTGGAGTCTGCGAGGCCACCAGGTGGGGACAACCCACCTGGGCGCGCCTGGAGGGGGGGCGCACCCTGGTGGGTTGTGCCCACCCAGGTGCCCCCCTCCTGTGGTTCTTGGCTCCAGAAATTCTCTTTTATTATATAAAAAATCCTCGCGAAGTTTCGTTCCAATCCGAGAACTTTTATTTCTGCACAAAAACAACACCATGGTAGTTCTGCTGAAAACAGCGTCAGTCCGGGTTAGTTTCATTCAAATCATGCAAATTAGAGTCCAAAACAAGAGGAAAAGTGTTAGGAAAAGTAGATACGACGGAGACGTATCAAAGCACATGAAGCATTCTATAAAGCCATACTCAAAAGATATAAGTGAAGTGCAAAGAGCATTCTATAAATCAACCAAGGACTATCTCATACCAGCATGGTGCATTATTAAAAGAAAAATAAAAAGCACATGACACTCCAAGATTTACTCATATCATGTGACGAATAAAAATATAACTCCAAGTAAAATTACCGATTGTCGTTAGAAGAAAGAGGGGATGCCTTCCGGGGCATCCCCAAGCTTAGTTGCTTGGGAGTCCTTGAATATTACCTTGGGGTGCCTCGGCCACCCCAAGCTTAGGCTCTTGCCACTCCTTATTCCTTCAGCCATCGTGATTTCACCCAAAACATGAAAACTTCAAGCACACAAAACTTAACAAAACCCTCATGAGATCCGTTAGTATAATAAAGCAAACCACTACTTTAAGTACTATTGCAAACCCACTCATATTTTATTTTTTTCATTATAACTACTGTATTCTAACTTCACCATGGCTTATATCACCGATACAATCCATAGATTCATCAAAACACATAAAACAATGCATCAAAAATAGAATATGTCAAAAATAGAACAGTCTGTAGCAATCTAAACATTAAACATACTTTTGCAACTCCAAAAATTCTGAAAAATTAGGAAAAAATAAAAAACTTGCATAGACGTACCGTGTAAAAATTTCAGAAACTTTTGACATTCGAGTAAAAAAATATAAATTCACGCACTACGGCCAAAGTTTCTGTTTTTGCAATGCACAAACCAAACAAGCAATCTAATCATCCGAAAGGCAAATCTTGGCACATTATTTTTATAATACAATGGATTTGTACAAGGGGATAATTATTTTTGTTGAAAAGTTTCTGTAATTCAAGATTTGCAAAGTTTCCATGGGCATGAACAAAGTTCAAGGAGCTCCCCCACTTCAACGATGCTCGTCTTTCTTACTTTCACTTTTCTTTTTGAAAAGTTTTTGGTTCCCCTCTATATTTTTTTGTTTTAAACTTTTTAAAAGCACACAACAGAATAAAATGACTCTCTAAATCTTTTGGGTTGTCTCCCTGGCAGCGCTTTCTTTAAAGCCATTAAGCTAGCATATAGTGCTCACGTAATGGATCCACCCGAATCCCAAGGTATATCAAAGCCAATTTTAATTAGCAATGATTTGTAATTTAGTAGTGACCACAAAGTAACATATATCATGCAACAACGAAGTCTAACTCTCTTCCTATGCATCGGCATGTCATAAAAGAACAATTCATGCACACAAAGTAAAGGCCGATACATAGCATAAAAAGTTTCTTGCAATTTTATTGTGTTGGAAACATAGAGAGGCGGAGATGTAGTTCCTCTCTCATAATAATTGCAAGTAGGAGCAGCAATCACATGCATATTATATTCATCAAAATCATCATGTGTAATGGTAGAACGCAACTCATCAATGTAATCCTTAATAAGAGCAAACTTATCCGATATAGTGTAGTTGGGAGAATTCAAAACGATAATAGGACTATCATGTGTGGGTGCAATAGCAACAATTTCTTTCATAACATAAGGAACTATAGCAAGTTCATCTCCATAAGCATCATTCATATTGGCATCATGGCCACAAGCATAGCAAGCATCAATTTCATCAAAAAGGGATATTTCAGATGAATCCAAGGGATCATATATAGCAATCATCATAGCATTCATCCTTCGATAAGCACGAAGGGGAATTAAACAATGTATGAGTTGAAGAGTTACTCTCATTAGAAGGTGGGCACGGGTAGCTAATCCGCTCTTCCTCCTTTTGTTCTTCGCTCTCCTCATCATCTTTTTCATCTAATGAGCTCACATTTTTAGCAATTTCTTCTTCCATAGTTTCCTGCAAAATATTAGTCTCTTCTTGGACATCGGAGACTTTCTAAATAAACTCATTAATATCGGCATTATACTCATAATTCTCATAGCAATATTTAAGTATAGCATAATTTTCAGGTCTGTAAACAGCATCATCATAATTTTCACACTTTTCAAACAAAGATTCAATTTCATAAGCACCCTTAAAAGCAACGAATTATTCTATTTGTTCCACATCATAGTAATCATATATACCATTAGCATAAGAAGCCAATGTTTCATTATCATTAAACTTACATGAAAAGGGGAGGTGTGGAGCCTTCATCCTAGAGCAACAAGTATAATCATATCTCAAGCATACCAATGCAACATTTCAACTTGATCCCATAATAGTTTCCCTTTTTGAGTCAAGCGATAATCCCTAAAGTATTCACGTTGATCCAACGTGTCTCCCATTATCAAGTTGAATGGGGGTTTCTCAGGATTATCAAAGTAGTGTTTAATATTTTCCACATAACAAGCATCAAGGGTTTTAGGAGGTTCCCCTTCTCCATGAGTAGCAAGTACACCTATTTTTTTTGGTATTTCATGTTCCATATCCACAACTAAAGATATAAAACAACTTAGAATAGAAAATAAAATCTACTTAGTGATAAAGCAAACAAGCACAGACACGAGAATATTCACCCCACGCTATTGCTCCCGGGCAACAGCGCCAGAAAAAGGTCTTGATAACCCACAAGTATAGGGGATCAATTGTAGCCTTTCTCGATAAGTAAGAGTGTCGAACCCAACAAGGAGCTAAAGGTAGAACAAATATTCCCTCAACTTCTCGATACAACTCTACGCACACTTTACATTTGCTTTACCTAGAACAAGTATGAAACTAGAAATACTTTGTAGGTGTAGGATAAGTTTTCAAGATAATAAAGAAGACGTAAATAAAAGTTAGGGGCTGTTTAGATAAAGAAACAATTAAGTTAGTTTTAGTAGAGAGCTTTTTGTCATAAGAAAGTTATTTGTCCCTAGGCAATCAATAACTAGACCGGTAATCACTATTGCAATTTTATATGAGGGAGAGGCATAAGCTAACATACTTTCTCTACTTGGATCGTATGCACTTATGATTGGAACTCTAGCAAGCATCCGCAACTACTAAAGATCATTAAGGTAAACCCAACCATATCATTAAAGTATCAAGTCCTCTTTACTCCCATACGCAAACAACCTACTTACTCGGGTCTGTGCTTCTGTCACTCACGCCACCCACCATAAGCGAATCATGAACATATTGCAAACCCTACAGCGGGGGTCCCTCACGCTTGCGCGACACGAAGAGCACCATAGGACAGCACCAATAATAAAACATACAACTCAAACCAATCATGATCATCAATCAACCCACAGTACAAAACGGATCTACTCAAACATCCTAGGATAGCCATACATCATTGGGATAATATATAGCGTTGAGCGCCATGTTTAAGTAGAGATTACAGTGGGTAAAAGAGATCCAGTCACAAGGGGAGCCAGGAAAAGGTCTTGATAACCCACAAGTATAGGGGATTGCAACAGTTTTCGAGGGTAGAGTATTCAACCCAAATTTATTGATTCGACACAAGGGGAGCCAAAAAATATTCCCAAGTATTAGTAGCTGAGTTGTCAATTCAACCACACCTGAAAGACTTAATATCTGCAGCAAAGTATTTAGTAGCAAAGTAGTATGGAAGTAACAGTAACGGTGGCAAAACTAACAGTAGCAGTTTTGTAGTGATTGTAAAAGTAGCAACGGAAAAGTAACTTAGCAAAGATCAATATGTGAAAAGCTCGTAGGCAACGGATCAGTGATGGATAATTATGTCGGATGGCATTCATCATGCAACAGTTATAACCTAGGGTGGCACAGAACTAGCTCCAATTCATCAATATAATGTAGGCATGTATTCCATATATAGTCATACGTGCTTATGGAAAAGAACTTGCATGACATCTTTTGTCCTACCCTCCCGTGGCAGCGGGGTCCTAATGGAAACTAAGGGATTTTTAAGGCCTCCTTTTAATAGAGAACCAGACCAAAGCATTAGCACTTAGTGAATACACGAACTCCTCAAACTACGGTAATCAACGGAAAGAATCCCAATTATTGCCACCTTGGGGTATGCGGATCATAACACGTAATAGGTGTCTACAACTTGCAAGATAGGATCAAGAACACAAATATATTCATGAAAACATAATAGGTTCAGATGTGAAATCATGGCACTCGGGCCATAGTGACAAGCATTAAGCATAGCAAAGTCATAGCAACATCAATCTCAGAACATAGTGGATACTAGGGATCAAACCCTAACAAAACTAACTCGATTACATGATAAATCTCATCCAACCCATCACCGTCCAGCAAGCCTACGATGGAATTACTCACTCCCGGTGGTGAGCATCATGAAATTGGTGATGGAGGAAGGTTGGTGATGATGATGGCAACGGATCCCCCTCTCCGGAGCCCCTAACGGACTCCAGATCTGCCCTCCCGATGAAGAACAGGAGGTGGTGGTGGCTTCGTATCGTAAAACGCGATGAATCCTTCTCTTTGATTTTTTTCTCCCCGAATAGGGTTATATGGAGTTGGAGTTGAGGTCGGAGGGGCCCCAGGGGGCCCACAAGCCTCTGGGTGGCCCCCCTCTGGTTGATTCTTTCGCCAATATTTTTTATATATTCCAAAAATATTCTCCGTAAATTTCCAGGTCAATCCGAGAACTTTTATTTCTGCACAAAAATAACACCATGGCAATTCTGCTGAAAACAGCATCAGTCCAGGTTAGTTCCATTAAAATCATGCAAATTAGAGTCCAAAACAAGGGCAAAAGAGTTTGGAAAAGTAGATACGATGGAGACGTATCAACTCCCCCAAGCTTAACCCATTGCTTGTCCTCAAGCAATTCAGTTGACAAACTGAAAGTGACAAAGAAAAACTTTTACAAACTCTGTTTGATCTTGTTGTTGCAAATATGTATAGCCAGCATTCAGGGTTTCAGCAAAGATTATGAACTAACCATATTCACAATAACATTTAGGTCTCACATTTACTCATATCAATGGCATAATCAACTAGCGAGCAATAATAATGAATCTCGGATGACAACACTTTTTCAAAACAATCATGATATGATATGGCAAAATGGTATCTCGCTAGCCCTTTCTGAGACCGCAAAACATAAATGCAGAGCACCCCTGAAGATCAAGGACTGACTAGACATTATAATTCATGGCAAAAGAGATCCAGTCACATTCATACTCAATATCAATTAATAACAACGCATACAAATGAAAGTGGTGCTCTCTAGCTGATGCTTTTTATAAGAAGATGATGACTCAGCAATAAAAGTAAATAGATAGGTCCTTCACAGAGGGAAGCAGGGATTTGCAGAGGTGCCAGAGCTCGAGCTTTTAAAACAGAGATAAATATAATTTTGAGCGGTATGCTTTCATTGTCAACATAACAACCAAGAGATCTCGGTAACTTCCATGCTAGATACATTATAGGCGGTTCCCAAACAGAATGGTAAAGTTTTTACTCCCCCTCCACCAACAATCACACTCCACGGCTAACCGAATCCACGGGTACCGTCCATACCAACAACAGTCCTGGGGGAGTTTTGTTTAATGATTATATTTTGATTTGATTTCGAGCATGGAACTGGGCATCCCGATTACTAGCCACTTTCTTGTGAATGACAAGTGAATAAACACTCATCGTGAGAATAACCCACCTAGCATGGAAGATACTGAGAGCCCCCAGTCACTACATGAGTGATTCGGGCATACAAAACAGATTATTATTTGAAGGTTTAGAGTTTGCCACATGCAAATTTACTTGGAACGGCAGGTAAATACCGCATATAGGTAGGTATGGTGGACTCATATGGGACAACTTTGGGTTTAAGGAAGTGGATGCACAAGCAGTATTCCCACTTAGTACAAGTGAAGGCTAGCAAAAGATTGAGGAGCGACCAACTAGAGAGCGACAACGGTCATAAACATGCATTGAGATTAACCAACATTGAGTGCAAGCATGAGTAGGATATAAATCACCATGAACATAAATATCGTGGAGGTTATGTTGATTTTGATTCAACTACATGCGTGAACATGTGCCAAGTCAAGCCACTTAAATCATTCAAAGGAGGATACCATCCTATCATACTGCATCATAACCATTTTAATTTGCATGTTGGCACTCAAGACAAACCATTATAAACTCCTAGCTAATTAAGCATGGCATGAGTAACTATAATCTCTAATTGTCATTGCAAACATGTTTCATTCATAATAGGCTGAATCAGGAATGATGAGCTAATCATATTTACAAAAACAAAATAGGTCGAGTTCGTACCAGCTTTTCTCCATCTCAATCATTTCATCATATATCGTCATTATTGCCTTTCACTTGCACGACCGAACGGTGTGAATAATAATAAGAGTGCACGTGCATTGGACTAAGCTGGAATCTGCAAACATTTATTCAAATGAGAAGACAAGGTAATATGGGCTCTCTGTTAAATCAACAATAATGCATATGAGAGCCACTCAACATTTTCATCGTGGTCTTCTCCTGACGACCCAAAGAAAAGGAAAAGAATTTCAAAGAAACACACTGAAATATTTTTGAAGTTTTTGTTTTTCTGAAGAAAGTAAAACAAGAACAAGAAAAACTATTTACATGGGAAAGCTCCTGACAACCAAAAGAAGAACGAGAAATCTTTTTGGGTTTTCTTTTAATACTACAACTAAATTAAACTAGAAAGAAAAACTAAAAAGAAGCGAGAACTAATTTTTTTGGATTTTCTCAAAGTTTTCCAAACACACAAGAAGAAAGTGAGAAAAAGAAATAAACTAACATGGATAATACAATGAAAAAGTATGAACACCGACAACTGAAATGAGTGTGTGAACATGAATGTAATGTCGGTGAGAAATACGTACTCCCCCAAGCTTAGGCTTTTGGCCTAAGTTGGTCTAAGGCCACGGCTGGCCTGGATAGTATCCAAAATCGTAGTTGGGGTTGTACTGAGCTGCTGTTGCCACTGCCTGAAGGGCTGCAGCGTGGAGGCGAGCGGCCTCCCCCTCACTCTCATACTCGTCTGCCTCCTCTCTGGTTATAAAGTATCTCTGTTTTACCTGAAAGTTAAAGAAGGCAGGAGCGGGAAGTGTAATAAAGAAGACACGCTCCCTGTCAAAGATTAGTCGGTACAAGAGGGCTTGCTCGTTCCTCTCAAGAAACTGATAGCGTACCATAGCATTGTAATCAAGGAAAGCAGGTGATAACTCAATGTCATTTTCCCTTATGGGTACCCCAAGATAATTAGCTAACCGGGTGGCATAAATCCCACCAAAGAAATCTCCATCTTTAGCATTATTATGTAGCCTCCTTGCAATAATAGCCCCCAAGTTATATCGTTTATCACCCATTACCGCACACTTGAGGACACTAAGCTCTGATGCACAAAGGTGGCTATGATCATGTTTACCATTGATGCATCTACCTATAAAGAGAGCAAAATAATGTATAGCAGGAAAGTGAATGCTCCCTATAGTAGCTTGTGTTACATTTCTAGTTTCTCCCCTGGTGATGCTAGCAAGGAACTCGGAACAATCAATTTTACGAGGCTCACTATAAATGACCCATTGTGGAATTTTGCATGCAACACTAAAATCTTCTAGGTCCATGGTATAAGATTTATCATAAAGATCAAATAGAACAGAATGAGTATTATGCCAGGATGTAAACTTAAATCTTCACACAAATGAACCAATGAGGTGGTAGTGTTGCTGACACTTATCTGACACGAAGTCTTCAAGGCCAGCATTTTGTATGTATGCGTCGAATTCCTCCTTAAAACCAGCATGAACCATGAACTGATCCGATGGCCACTCACAAGGCTGCACTAGAGCTTCCCTCGGTGGTTCGAGGTCTGGCTCACGTATTGCAAGTCTTGGGGCCTTCTTCGTCGAGGAACCCCCTTGGTATATCTTCCTAAACATTTTTCTTCCTCTGAAAAATTTCTGAAATTTTTAGTGACTCAAAATAAAAGTGAACAAAACTCAACAAGATTGATAGCAACTACTCCCACAAGTGTCTAGAGGCTATAGCATGCATCAAAACTACTTGGGACCATATATATTTGACATGCAAGCTCAAGAACAAGGTCACCACAGCAGCAAAAATTTGCAATAAATAAAGCACTAGAACAAAAACTAATTGAACCATTGGGGGAGTCACATACCGAAGAACAATCCTCCAAAACAGTTTTGCGAATGGAGCTTTGAGCAAGGAGATCGAAAATGGCAGCAAAATGAGCTAGAACACGGGTTTGAGCAATGGTGGGATTTTTTATGGAGAAATACGAAGTGGATGGGTGCTGGAATAAGTGAGGGGGACCCACGTGGGACCCACAAGCCACCTAGGCGCGCCCTGTGGGCTTGTGGCCCACTGGTGCTGCCCCCTGGTGTGTTTTCAGTGCCAGAAATTCTTAAATATTCCATAAAAAATCATACTCAATTTTCAGGGCATTTGGAGAACTTTTATTTTTTGGACATTTTTTTATTTCACGGATAATTCAAAAAACAGGCAAATAATAGTATTTTTGCTTTATTTATTCTAAATAACAGAAAGTAAAAAGTGGGTACAGAAAGTTGTGCTTTCTAAATTCATCCATCTCATGCCCATCAAAAGGAATCCATTAACAAGGTTGATCAAGTCTTATTAACAAACTTCTTCCGAATGACATGAAACCGGAGAATTTTCAAATAACACTAGGTTACCTCAACGGGGATATGCATGTCCCCAACAATAAGAATATCATATTTCTTTTTGACAGTAGGAATAGGGAATTCAAAACCTCCAATAGCAATAGTTGAAATTTTTCCAATAGAATTGATGCTATTAACTTGAGGTTGTTTCTTCGAAAAGTGTACCGTATGCTCATTACCATTAACATGAAAAGTGGCATTGCCCTTGTTGCAATCAATAACATCCCCTGTTGTATTCAAAAAGGGTCTACCAAGGATGATCGACATACTGTCGTCCTCGGGTATATCAAGAATAACAAAGTCCGTTAAAATAGTAACATTTGCAACTACGACAGGCACATCCTCACAAATACCGATGGGTATAGCAGTTGATTTATCAGCCATTTGCAAAGATATTTCAGTTGGTGTCAACTTATTCAAATCAAGTCTACGATATAAAGAGAAAGGCATAACACTAACACCGGCTCCCAAATCACATAAAGCAGTTTTAACATAGTTTCTTTTAATGGAGCATGGTATAGTTGGTATTCCTGGATCTCCTAGTTTCTTTGGTATTCCACCCTTAAATGTATAATTAGCAAGCATGGTGGAAATTTCAGCTTCCGGTATCTTTCTTTTATTTGTAACAATATCTTTCATATACTTAGGATAAGGAGACATTTTCAGAATATCAGTCAAACGCATACGCAAAAAGACAGGTCTAAGCATTTCAACAAAGCGCTCAAAATCCTCATCATCCTTTTTCTTGGATGGTTTAGGAGGAAAGGGCATGGGTTTTTGAACCCATGGTTCTCTTTCTTTACCATGCTTCCTAGCAATGAAGTCTCTCTTATCATATCTTTTATTCTTAGGTTGTGGGTTATCAAGATCAACAGCAGGTTCTATCTCCACATCATTATCATTACTAGGTTGAGCATCAACATGAACATCATCATTAACATTATCACTAGGTTCATGTTCATCACTAGATTGTGTCTCAGCATCAGAAATAGAAATATCATTTAGATTCTCAGGTGTGTCTGCAACAGGTTCACTAGAAGCATGCAAAGTCCTATCAGTTTTCTTATTCTTTTTATTACTAGGACTAGGTGCATGAGTATTAATTCTCTGAGAATCTTGCTCAATTCCCTTAGGATGGCCTTCAGGATACAAAGGTTCCTGAGTCATTTTACCACCTCTAGTCATAACTCTAACAGCATTATCATTCACCTTATTATTCATCTCATTAAGCAAATCATTTTGTGCCTTAAGAACTTGTTCTACTTGAGTTTTTACCATGGAAGCATGTTTACTAATAATTTTGAGATCATTAATAGTTCTACACATGTAGTCTCCCAAGCAGTCAAGCATATAAGCATTTCGTTTCAATTGTCTACTAACATAAGCATTGAATTTTGCTTGTTTAACAATAAAGTTATCAAATTCATCCAAGCATTGACTAGTAGACTTATTATGAGGAATATCACCTTCATCAAATCTATAGAGAGAATTTACCTCTACTACCTGTGTCAGAATATCAAGACCATGTATTTCTTCAATAGGTGGTAAATTCTTAACATCTTCAGCTTCAATACCTTTTTCTTTCATAGATTTCTTTGCCTTTTGTATATCTTCAGGACTGAGAAATAGAATACCTCTTTTCTTCAGAGTTGGCTTAGGAGGTGGTTCGGGAAGAGTCCAATCATTATCATTACTCAATATATTATTCAATAGCACTTCAGCTTGTTCAACAGTTCGTTCCCTGAAAACACAACCAGCACAACTATCTAGGTGGTCCCTAGAAGCATTGGTTAGTCCATTATAAAAGATATCAAGTATTTCATTTTTCTTGAGAGGATGATCAGGTAAAGCATTAAGTAATTGGAGAAGCCTCCCCCAAGCTTGTGGGAGACTCTCTTCTTCAATTTGCACAAAGTTAAATATTTCCTATAAATCAGCTTGTTTCTTATGAGCAGGATTTTTTTCAGAGAAGTAATATATCATATCCTGGGGACTACGCACACAACCAAGAGCAAGAGAATTAAACCATATCTTAGCATCACCCTTTAACGAGAAAGGAAACAACTTAAGAATATAGTAGTAACGAATCTTCTCCTCATGAGCAAATAGGGTGGCTATATCATTCAATTTGGTAAGGTGTGCCACAGCAGTTTCAGATTCATAACCATGGAAAGGATCAGATTCAACCAAAGTAATTAACTCAGGATAGACAAAGAATTCATAATCCTTGTCAGTAACAAAGATAGGTGAAGTAGCAAACTTAGGATCATATTGCATTCTAGCATTCAAAGATTTTTCTTTCCACTTGCATAGTAATTTCTTAAGATCATCTCTATCCTTACAAGCAAGAAAGTCCCTAGCTACCTCTCCATCCATAACATAACCCTCAGGTATATCAGGCAATTCATATCTAGGAGAGCTAGGTCTAGCAGGTGTCTCAAAGTGTCTAGTTTCAATAATTTCATCAGTTTCAGCATTAACTCTAGCAAGTTGTTCATCGAGAAATTCACCTAGTGGCACAATATTATCAAGTAAATCAGTAGTATCATCATAAGCAACATGCATAGCAGAAGTAGCATCATCAATTACTTGTGACATATCAGAATGAATAGCAGGTGGTGGTGTCGCAAGCTTACTCAAAACAAAATGTGAATCAAGTGCAGAGCTAGATGGCAGTTCCTTACCTCCCCTCGTAGTAGAGGGAAAAATCTTGGTTTTGTTATCTTTCAAATTCCTCATAGTGATCAACAGATATAAATCCCAAGTGAGTCAGAGAATAGATCTATGCTCCCCGGCAACGGCGCTAGAAAAAGGTCTTGCTAACCCACAAGTATAGGGGATCGCAACAGTTTTCGAGGGTAGAGTATTCAACCCAAATTTATTGATTCGACACAAGGGGAGCCAAGGAATATTCCCAAGTATTAGCAGCTGAGTTGTCAATTCAACCACACCTGAAAGACTTAATATCTGCAGCAAAGTATTTAGTAGCAAAGTAGTATGGAAGTAACGGTAACGGTGGCAAAAGTAATAGTAGCAGTTTTGTAGTGATTGTAACAGTAGCAACGGAAAAGTAACTTAGCAAAGATCAATATGTGAAAAGCTCGTAGGCAACGGATCAGTGATGGATAATTATGTCGGATGGCATTCATCATGCAACAGTTATAACCTAGGGTGACACAGAACTAGCTCCAATTCATCAATATAATGTAGGCATGTATTCCATATATAGTCATACGTGCTTATGGAAAAGAACTTGCATGACATCTTTTGTCCTACCCTCCCGTGGCAGCGGGGTCCTAATGGAAACTAAGGGATATTAAGGCCTCCTTTTAATAGAGAACCGGACCAAAGCATTAGCACTTAGTGAATACATGAACTCCTCAAACTACAGTAATCACTGGAAAGAATCCCAATTATTGTCACCTTGGGGTATGCGGATCATAACACGTAATAGGTGTCTACAACTAGCAAGATAGGATCAAGAACACAAATATATTCATGAAAACATAATAGGTTCAGATGTGAAATCATGGCACTCGGGCCCTAGTGACAAGCATTAAGCATAGCAAAGTCATAGCAACATCAATCTCAGAACATAGTGGATACTAGGGATCAAACCCTAACAAAACTAACTCGATTGCATGATAAATCTCATCCAACCCATCACCGTCTAGCAAGCCTATGATGGAATTACTCACTCCCGGTGGTGAGCATCATGAAATTGGTGATAGAGGAAGGTTGGTGATGATGATGGCGACGGATCCCCCTCTCCATAGCCCCGAACAGACTCCAGATCTGCCCTCCCGATGAAGAACAGGAGGTGGCGGCGGCTCCATATCGTAAAACGCGATGAATCCTTCTCCCTGATTTTTTTCTCCCCGAATAGGGTTATATGGAGTTGGAGTTGAGGTCGGAGGGTGATGACCCACAAGTATAGGGGATCAATCATAGTCCTTTCGATAAGTAAGAGTGTCGAATCCAACGAGGAGCAGAAGGAAATGACAAGCTGTTTTCAGCAAGGTAATGTCTGCAAGCACTGAAATTATAAGTAACGAGTAGCTTGGTAGCAAGATAATTTGTAACGAGCAAGTAACAGTAATGGTAACAAAAGTGCAGCAAGGTAGCCCAATCCTTTTGAGGCAAAGGACAGGCCAAAACGGTCTCTTATGATAAGCAAAGCGTTCTTGAGGGTACACGGGAATTTCATCTAGTCACTTTCATCATGTTGGTTTGATTTGTGTTCGCTATTTGATAATTTGATATCTGGGTGGACCGGTGCTTAGGTGCTATTCTTACTTGACAAACCTCCTACTTATGATTAACCCCCTCGCAAGCATCCGCAACTACGAGAAAAGTATTAAGAATAAATCTAACCATAGCATTAAACTTTTGGATCCAAATCAGTCCCTTACGGAATAGCACATAAACTAGGGTTTAAGCTTCTGTCACTCTCTCAACCCATCATCTAATAACTACTCCACAATGCATTCCCTTAGGCCCAAAATATGGTGAAGTGCCATGTAGTCGACGTTCACATGACACCACTAAGGGAATCACAACATACATATCATAAAAATATCGAACACATATCAAGTTCACATGATTACTTGCAACAAGATTTCTCCCGTGACCTCAAGAACAAAAGTAACTACTCACTAATGATAATCATGCTCAAGATCAGAGGAGTATTAAATAGCATAATGGATCTGAACATATAATCTTCCACCAAATAAACCATATAGTAATCAACTACAAGATGTAATCAACACTACTAGTCACCCACAAGTACCAATCTATAGTTCCGGTACAAAGATTGAACACAAGAGATGAACTAGGGTTTGAGAGGTGATAACCCACAAGTATAGGGGATCGCAACAGTTTTCGAGGGTAGAGTATTCAACCCAAATTTATAGATTCGACACAAGGGGAGCCAAAGAATATTTGTAAGTATTAGCAGCTGAGTTGTCAATTCAACCACAAATGGAGATTAATTATCTGCAGCAAAGTGATCAGTAGCAAAGTAGTATGATAGTTTTGATAATAGTAGCAATAGCAATAGTAACGGTAACAGTGATAGCAGTGATATTGTAGCAAGTGCAATAGTGACAGCAGTAGTAACTTAGCAGAAACAATATAAGATAAATTCGTAGGCATTGGATCAGTAATTTGTTGGATGATATTCATCATGAGATAGTTATAACCTAGGGCGATACGGCACTAGCTCCAGTTCATAAATATAATGTAGGCATGTATTCCGTAAATAGTCATACGTGCTTATGGAAAGAACTTGCATGACATCTTTTGTCCTACCCTCCCGTGGCAGCGGGGTCCATATTGAAAACTAAGGGATATTAAGGCCTCCTTTTCATAGAGAACCAGAACAAAGCATTAACACACGGTGAATACATGAACTCCTCAAACTACGGTCATCACCGGGAGTGGTCCCGACTATTGTCACTCCGGGGTTGCCGGATCATAACACGTAGTAGGTGACTATAACTTGCAAGATCGGATCTAGAACATAGATATAATGGTGATAACATAAACGGTTCAGATTTGAAATCATGGCACCCGGGCCCAAAGTGACAAGCATTAAGCATGGCAAAGTCATAGAAACATCAATCTCAGAACATAATGGATACTAGGGATCAAGCCCTAACAAAACTAACTCGATTACATGATGAATCTCATCCAACTCCTCACCGACCAGCGAGCCTACGAAGGAATTACTCACTCCCGATGGGGAGCATCATGGAATTGGCGATGGAGAAGGGTTGGAGATGATAAAGATCGAAGAT
Source organism: Thinopyrum elongatum (assembly GCA_011799875.1). Lineage (NCBI taxonomy): Eukaryota > Viridiplantae > Streptophyta > Magnoliopsida > Poales > Poaceae > Thinopyrum > Thinopyrum elongatum. The sequence continues at coordinate 472,369,830 of CM022301.1, forward strand.
CCCCCTCTCCGGAGCCCCAAACGGACTCCAGATCTGGCCTCCCGATGAAGAACAGGACACGGCGGCGGCTCCGTCTCGCGAAACGCGATAATTCTTTCTCCCTGATTTTTTTCTGGAAAAATAGGATTTTATAGCGTCAGTTTCAGGGTCTGTGGGGCCACCAGGTGGGGACAACCCACCTGGGCGCGCCTGGGGGGTAGGCGCACCCTGGTGGGTTGTGCCCACCCAGGTGCTCCCCCTCAGGTGGCTCTTGGCTCCAGAAATTCTCTTATTTTGTATAAAAATTCCTCGCAAAGTTTCGTTCCATTCCGAGAACTTTTATTTCTGCACAAAAACAACACCATGGTAGTTCTGCTGAAAACAGCATCAGTCCGGGGTTAGTTTCATTCAAATCATGCAAATTAGAGTCCAAAACAAGAGGAAAAGCATTAGGAAAAGTAGATACGTCAGAGACGTATCAAGTCCCCCAAGCTTAAACATTTGCTTGTCCTCAAGCAATTCAGTTGATAAACTGAAAGTGAAAAAGAAAAACTTTTACGAACTCTTTTGCTCTTGTTTGCATAAATAAGCTTAAACAGCACCCAGGTTTTCAGCCAAAATTATAACTAACCATGTCGACAATAACTCTTAAAAATTATATTAACTCATATCAATGACATAATCAGCTAGCGAGCAATAATAAGATATCTCAAATGGCAACACGTTATCAAGACAACCATGATATAATATGACAATAGTGGTATCTCGCTAGCCCTTTCTGAGACCGCAAAACATAAATGCAGAGAACCTCCAAAGTTCAAGCAGTGACTAAACATTGTAATTCATGGTAGAAAAGATACAGTCATGATGCACCCAACATTAACTACACACAATGCATAAGCATGACAGCAGTGCTCTCAGGTTCTGGCGCTTATTTGAGAAGGTGATGACACAACATAAAAGTAAATAGATAGTCCCTTCGCAGAGGGAAGCGGTGATTTGCAGAGGTGCCAGAGCTCAAAGCTTAAATTGAGAGATAAAAACATTTTGAGAGGCATACTTTTCCCACCAACGAAAATGACTTAGAGTTTCCAATACTTTCCATGCTAGATATATCATAGGTGGTTCCCAAACAGAAAATAAAGTTTATTCCTTTTTCCACCATTTCTTTCACTTTCCATGGCTAGGCGTATCCACGGGTGCCCTCCATACCAACACTTTCCAAGGAATTTATTATTTGAAAACATAAAGTAAATTCATTTTTCATTTCGGGATTGGGCATCCCTAATACCTTTGTTGTACTCTCGTGCAATGACAAGTGAATAAACACTCATCGTGAGAATAACACATCTAGCATGGAAAAATATTGGCCACCCCTCACCGCCTCGCGAGCGGTACGAGCACACAAAAGAGAAATTTATTTTGAAAATTAGAGATGGCACATGCAAATTTACTTAGGACGGCAGGGTAATACCGCATATAGGTAGGTATGGTGGACTCATCTGGAATAACTTGGGTTTCAGGTTTTGGATGTACAAGCAGAATTCCCACTTAGTACAGGTGAAGGCTAGCAAATAGGCTGAGAAGCGGCCAGCTAGAGAGCAACAACGGTCATGAACATGCATTATGCATAAGTAACATTGGACACTAGCATGAGTAGGATATGAACACCATGAACATAAATATCATAGAGGCTATGTTGGTTTCGGTTCAACTACATGCATGAACATGTGCCAAGTCAAGCCACTCAAACGTTCAGAGGAGGATACCATAGCATCATACTTCATCACAATCATTTTAACGCAATGTTGATATCCAAGATAAATCATTATTCACTCCCAGCTACTTATGCATGGCATGAGAAACTATAATCTGTAATTGTCATTGCAAACATGTTTAATCATAATGGGCTGAATCATGGATACTAGGTTAAACATATTTACAAAAACAGAACAAGTCGAGTTCATACCCGTTTCTCTCTGCCACGGCCAGTTCATCGAATATCGTCATTATTGCCTTTCACTTACACGACCGAACGATATGAAAATAATAATAGTGCAAGAGTGTCGTGGACTAAGCTGGAATCTGCAAACATTTTATTCAAAAGGAGAAGACAAGGTAAAATGTGCTCTTTGTTAGATCAACAATAATGCATGTGAGAGCCACCCAACATTTTCATCGTGGTCTTCTCCTCGGTACGACTCGATAAAAAGGAAAAGAAATTCAGAGAAACACACTGAAATATTTTTGGAGTTTTTGGTTTTTCGTAACCAAGCAAATAAAAAGGGAAAAGCAAAAACGAGAAAAACTATTTACACGGGAAAGCTCCCAACAAGCAAAAGAAGAACAAGGAAATCTTTTTGGGTTTTCTTTTTAGTGCTACAGCTAACTACTCTAGAAAGAAAAAGCAAAAAGAAGCTGGAAATATTTTTGGATTTTCTCAAAGTTTTTCAAACACACAAGAAGAAAGCGAGGAAATAAATTTAAGCATGGATAATACAATGAAAAAGTGTGAACACCGACAATTGAAATGTGTGAACATGAATGTAATGTCGGTGAGAAACGCGTACTCCCCCAAGCTTAGGCTTTTGGCCTAACTTGGTAATCAGTCAATAGCCTGGATGATAGTTGGGGTGCCGAGGAGCAGGCACCCACGGATCCCACTGCTGAGGCTCCTCCTCTGCTGCAGCCTGGTTGTTCCGGTAGGCGATAATATCCGCAGGCATAATCATGTATCCGCCCCTGGCAATAGGATCAAATAAAGCAGGTGCAGGCAGTGGAATAATATCACGAGTTCTCACACTAAAAACCAGGTTATAAGGAATAGGAATGTTAGGGTAATCGATAGCAATAAACTGGTGGTGATTCATAGCCGCGCGATCTAGGTAAACCTTGGGCAAAGGATAATCATGCAGGCAAATCTGAACATTAAAGTGAGCTGCCAAACGAGTGGTGTATATGCCTCCATGAATTTTACCCTTGGACTTATTAATGTGGAGGCGACGTGCCACAATAGCTCCCAAGCCATAAGTGTTGTCGCCCTCTAGTGCACGATGCAAAACAGCAAGGTCTGGTGAACTGAGTGCACCTACCTTCTCTCTAGCAAGCAAGCATTTTGTAATAAAAAGAGCAAAATAATGAACAGCAGGAAAATGCAAGCCAGCGGCAGTGATACTCGACACCCCTCTCTCATCACCCAGTGTCAGAGTACGATAGAAGCTTTCAAACTCTGCGGGCCTAGGCTCGGCCAGACTACCATCAGAAGGAAGCAAGCATATTTCACAAAATTCAGTAAGTGGTATCTGACAGGGTTCAGCATATAAATTAAACTGCACTTCAGGGGGGTTATTCCTAGGAAGGAAAGTAAAACTTTGCACAAAGGAATTTATGAGGAGGTGATACTGTTTGCATTCAGCTGTGATGAAGTCGGTGAGGCCGGCATTAGCAGAATATTGTACAAACTCTTGAAGGATTCTAGCCTCTTCCACGAATGGGGTATGCGGCCATTCGCACGGCCGTAGCTCCGCCAATCTCCGAGTATGGAGGTCACTATCAGATGACTCCCCAATCACTCCTTTGGAGTTCTTCTTAGAATCAAACTTCCTAAAGATACTCATGTTTTTCCTATGAACAAAAATTCTAAAAAATTTAGTCCACAAATTTTTCTCAACAAAACTCTACAAAATTGGTCGCAACTACTCATAGGGAAGCATAGAGGCCATAGCAAGCATTCAAACTACTTAGAACTCTAAGAATTCAACATGCAAGCTCATCTACAGCAGCACCGAGAGCAGCTAATTATTCAAAATATAAACCACTAAAACAAAAACTAATTGGACAAACGGAGGAGTCACATACCAAGCAACAATTCCCCAAAATAGTTTTGGAAACGGAGCTTCGAGCAAAGAGATCGAAATCCGCGGTTTCGGGAGCAAGAACACGAGAGAGAGAGAGCAATGGAGATTTTTTTTCTGGAGGTAAGTGAAGATGTGGGATGAAGAGATAAGTGAGGGAGCCCACGTGGGGACCATAACCCACCAGGGCGCGCCTGGGGGTCCTAGCGCGGCCAGGTGGGTTGTGCCCACCTGGTGCACCTCCCTCTGATATTATTTGCACCAGAAATTCTTAAATATTCAGGAAAAAATCATATTAAATTTTTGGGGCATTCTGAGAACTTTTATTTTTGGGTCATTTTTTATTGCACGGGAAAAATCAGAAAACAGACAAAACATGGCATTTTATTTTATTTAACTAATAGGAACAGAAAATAAAAGGTAGGGACAGAAGGTAGTGCTCACTAAATTCATCAACTTCATACCTCTAAAAAATGATCCATTAATAAGGTTGATCAAGTCTTATTAACAACCACTTTCGATTAGCATGAAACCGAAGAACTTTCGTAAATCACTAAGTTACCTCAACGGGGATATGAATGTCCCCAACAATAAGCATTTCATATTTCTTTTTGGTAGTAGGTAGAGGCAGTTGAAAACTTCCAATAGTGATCACCGGAGATTTTTCAATAACATTAATACCATTCACTTGGAATTGTTTCTTCGGAAAGTGCACCGTATGCTCATTACCATTGATATGAAAAGTGACCTTGCTTTTATTGCAATCAATAACAGCCCCTGCGGTATTCAAGAAGGGTCTACCAAGGATAATCGACATGTTGTCGTCCTCGGGCATCTCAAGTATAACAAAGTCAGTCAAAATAGTAACATTAGCGACAACAACGGGCACATCCTCACAAATACCGATAGGTATGGCAGTTGATTTGTCAGCCATTTGCAAAGATATTTCAGTAGGTGTGAGTTTATTCAAATCAAGTCTTTTATATAAAGAGAAAGGCATAACACTAACACCAGCTCCCAAATCACATAAAGCAGTTTTCACATAATTCTTTTTGATGGGGCAAGGTATAATTGGTATTCCCAGATCTCCAAATTTTTTAGGTACTCCATCTTTAAAGGTATAATTAGCAAGCATAGTGGATATTTTAGCTTTCGATATTTTTCTCTTATTGGTGATGATGTCTTTCATGTACTTTGCATAAGGAGGCATTTTCAAGATATCAATCAAGCGAGTACGCAAAAAGATTGGCCTCAGCATTTCAGCAAAGCGTTCAAATTCTTTATCATCTTTCTTTTTAGTTGACTTAGGTGGAAAGGGAATAGGTTTTTGAACCCATGGTTCTCTTTCCTTTCCATGTTTTCTAGCAACAAAGTCTCTTTTATCATATCTTTTATTCTTAGGTTGTGGGTTATCAAGATCAACTGCTGGTTCTATCTCAACATCATTGTCTGGTTCTTTATTATTTGTTTGAGTGTCTTCATGAACCTCATCATTATCTTTTTCATTATCAGAAGGTGAGTGTTCACTACCAGACTGAGTTTCAGCATCAGAGATAGAGACTTCATTATCATTATCAAGAGGTTTTTCTACTTCAGGTTCACTAGAGGCATGCAAAGTCATATTGTTTTTCTTTTTCTTTTTATTTTTAGGAGGACTACATGCATCAGTGTCAACTCTTTGAGAGTCTTGTTCAATTCTTTTTGGGTGTCCCTCAGGATAAAGTGGTTCCTGAGTCATTCTACCTCCTCTAGTCGTTACTCTAACAGCATGATCATTGATATTATTATTCATTTCATCAAGCAGTTCTCTTTGAGATTTAGCAACTTGTTCTAGCTGAGTTTGAACCATAGAAGCATGCTTCCCTACACCTCTAACATCATTTGAGATTCTAAATAACAAGTCACTTAAGCAAGCAATCATATCAGAATTGTATTTCAATTGTTTCATAACATTTGCATTGAAATGATCTTGTTTTCTAATATAGTTTTCAAACTCATAAAGGCATTGGCTAGGGTGCATATTGTGAGGATTATCATTGAATTTCATTAGAGAATTTACCTCTACCACCTTAGGCAGTGGTGGTGTATCAAGCCCATGTATTTCTTCAATAGGAGGTAAATTTTTGACATCCTCAGCTTTAATACCTTTTTCCTTCATAGATTTCTTTGCCTCTTGCATATCTTCGGACTGAGATATAAAATACCCCTCTTCTTCGGAGTGGGTTTAGATGGTGGTTCAGGAAGAGTCCAATCATCATAGTTTTTCAATATGTTATTCAATAATTCTTCAGCTTGTCCAATAGTTTGTTCCCTGAAAACACAACCAGCACAACTATCTAGGAAATCCCTAGAAGCATCGGTTAGTCCATTATAGAAGATATCAAGTATTTCATTTTTCTTAAGAGGATGATTAGGCAAATCATTAAGTAACTGGCAAAGCCTCCCCCAAGCTTGTGGGAGACTCTCTTCTTCAATTTGCACAAAGTTAAATATTTCCTGTAAGGCAGCTTGTTTCTTATGAGCGGGAAAATATTTTTCAGAGAAGTAATAAATCATATCCTGGGGACTACGCACACAACCAGGAGCAAGAGTATTGTACCAAGCTTTAGCATCACCCTTTAATGAGAACGGAAATAATTTGAGAATATGGTAATAGCGAGTTTTCTCATCATGAGTAAAAAGGGTGGCTATATCATTCAACTTAGTAAGATGTGCCACAACAGTCTCAGTTTCATAACCATGGAAAGGATCAGATTCAACCAAAGTAATTAACTTTGGGTCGACAGAGAATTCATAATCCTTATCATCAATAAAGATAGGTGAGGTAGCAAACTTAGGATCATATTGCATTCTAGCATTCAGAGATTTTTCTTTATACTTGCATAATAATTTCTCTAGATCATCTCTATCCTTACAAGCAAGAATATCTCTAGTTGTCTCCTCATTCATAACATAACCTTCCGGTACCTTAGGCAATTCATATCTAGGAGGGCTAGTTCTAGTGGGTGTTTCAAGATTTTCAGTTTCAAGCTCATCATCAGATTCAACAACATCATGTTGTCTTACTCTAGCAACTTGTTCATCAAGAAATTCACCTAATGGCACATCATCATCAAGCAAGGTACTAGCATCATCATAAGCATCATTCATAGCAGAAGTAGCATCATCAATAACTTGCGACATATCAGGATTAGTAGCATGTGGTGGTGTTGCAAGTTTACTTATAACAGAAGGTGAATCTAAAGCGGAGCTGGATGGCAGTTCCTTACCTCCCCTCGTCTTAGAGGGAAAAATCTTAGTCTTAGCATCCTTCAGATTCTTCATAGTGATAATTTGATAATAATCCCAAGTGACTCAACAAATATAGCTATGCTCCCCGGCAACGGCGCCAGAAAAAGGTCTTGATAACCCACAAGTATAGGGGATCGCAATAGTTTTCGAGGGTAGAGTATTCAACCCAAATTTATAGATTCGACACAAGGGGAGCCAAACAATATTTGTAAGTATTAGCAGCTGAGTTGTCAATTCAACCACACCTGGAGATTAATTATCTACAGCAAAGTGATCAGTAGCAAAGTAGTATGATAGTTTTGATAATAGTAGCAACAGCAATAGTAACGGTAACAGTGATAGCAGTGATATTGTAGCAAGTGCAACAGTGACAGCAGTAGTAACTTAGCAGAAACAATATAAGATAAATTCGTAGGCATTGGATCGGTAATTTGTTGGATGATATTCATCATGAGACAGTTATAACCTAGGGCGATACGGCACTAGCTCCAGTTCATAAATATAATGTAGGCATGTATTCCGTAAATAGTCATACGTGCTTATGGAAAGAACTTGCATGACATCTTTTGTCCTACCCTCCCGTGGCAGCGGGGTCCATATTGGAAACTAAGGGATATTAAGGCCTCCTTTTCATAGAGAACTAGAACAAAGCATTAACACATGGTGAATACATGAACTCCTCAAACTACGGTCATCACCGGGAGTGGTCCCGACTATTGTCACTCCGGGGTTGCCGGATCATAATACGTAGTAGGTGACTATAACTTGCAAGATCGGATCTAGAACATAGATATAATGGTGATAACATAAACAGTTCAGATCTGAAATCATGGCACCCGGGCCCAAAGTGACAAGCATTAAGCATGGCAAAGTCATAGCAACATCAATCTCAGAACATAATGGATACTAGGGATCAAGCCCTAACAAAACTAACTCGATTACATGATGAATCTCATCCAACTCCTCACCGACCAGCGAGCCTACGAAGGAATTACTCACTCCCGGTGGGGAGCATCATGGAATTGGTGATGGAGAAGGGTTGGTGATGACGAAGATCGAAGATCCCCCTCTCCGGAGCCCCAAACGGACTCCAGATCTGGCCTCCCGATGAAGAACAGGAGACGGCGGCGGCTCCGTCTCGCGAAACATGATAATTCTTTCTCCCTAATTTTTTTCTGGAAAAATAAGATTTTATAGCGTCGGTTTCAGGGTCTACGGGGCCACCAGGTGGGGACAACCCACCTGGGCGCGCCTGGGGGGGCAGGCGTACACTGGTGGGTTGTGCCCACCCAGGTGCCCCCCTCAGGTGACTCTTGGCTCCAGAAATTCTCTTATTTTGTATAAAAATTCCTCGCAAAGTTTCGTTCCATTCCGAGAACTTTTATTTCTGCACAAAAACAACACCATGGTAGTTCTGCTGAAAACAGCGTCAGTCCGGGGTTAGTTTCATTCAAATCATGCAAATTAGAGTCCAAAACAAGAGGAAAAGCATTAGGAAAAGTAGATACGTTGGAGACGTATCAAGAGGAGATGGTGCTGTTGAAGATGTTGATGGAGATTGCGCTCCCCAAGATGGGAGAGTTGTTGGTGATGATGATGATGATGATTTCCCCCTCCGGGAGGGAAGTTCCCCCGGCGGAATCGCTCCGCCTGAGGGCAAAAGTGCTCCTGCCCAAGTTCTGCCTCGAGACGGCGGCGCTTCGTCCCGAAAGTCCTCTCCTTATTTTTTCTAGGTCAAAATGACTTATATACCAGAAGAGGGGCACCGGAGGTGGGCCGAGGAGGGCACAACCCACTAGGGCGCGCCTGGGCTCCCTGGCGCGCCCAGGTGGGTTGTGCCCACCTTGTGGGCCCCCTCTGGTAGTTATTTGCTCCAATAATTCTTATTTATTCCATAAAAATTCCTCATGAAGTTTCAGCTCATTTGGAGTTGTGTAGAATAGGTAGCCTGTCGTAGCCTTTTCAGGTCCAGATTTCCAGCTGCCGGAATTCTCCCTCTTTGTGTGAACCTTGCATATTATGAGAGAAAAGGCATTGGAATAACTACAAAAAGCATTATTATGCATAAAAACATCATAAATAACAGTAGGAAAACATGATGCAAAATGGACATATCAACTCCCCCAAGCTTAGACCTCGCTTGTCCTCAAGCGAGAACCGAAATCGAAAAACATGTCCACATGCTTAGAGAGAGAGGTGTCAATAAAAACAAAATACGGACATAGAAGCATCATGTATATTATTATAACAGCAACCAACTTTAATATAAACATTTATCATAGAACTTTTATCATATAACTTCTCATGAACAAGTAACAATTCATCACAGCATCGAAGTATAAAGCATAAACTCTATTGAAAACCAACAAACTATGTTCTCAGTCAACTTTGCAAATACAATTCATCATATTTTCAGGAAGGGTCACGTATCGGAGCCTTTTTGGCAAGTCCACATACTCAACCATCATATAGTCTTCTATGATTGCTAACACTCACCGCATACACATGAGCAAAACATTTCAACCGGACACATAGAAAGATAGGGGCTTAAAGTCTCGCCTCCCAACATACTCACCTCTAGGGTGATGTCAACAATAATAACTCATGCTACCCATATCCAACTGGATATATGTGCCTAGATCTTTCCTCACCACATGATGTTGCCAAAAGAGAAAATAAAAAGGAATAGAGAGAAGAACTTTGACTCTTGCATAAAAGTAAATACATAAAAGTAAAAGAAAGGCCCTTCGCAGAGGGAAGCAGAGGTTGCCATGCGCTTATTTGGTTGTATGCTCAATCTCTTAGTGCAAAAGGATGTCATGTTATATTGCCCCTTGTGATAGCAACCTTTATTATGCAGTATGTCGCTTTTATTCTTTGCCATCACAAGTTCGTACAACGCTCAATTTTCTCTTACACTAAATGATCCCACACTTTTAGAAGCAATTTTTATTACCCTATTTGCACCGATGACAACTTACTTGAAGGATCTTACTCAATCCATAGGTAGGTATGGTGGACTCTCAAAATAAGATTTGGGTTTAAAGGTTTTTGGATGCACAAGTAGTATCTCTACTTAGTGCGGAATTTTTTGCTAGCAAAGATGGGGGCAAGCACCACATGTTAAAGGATCTATGACAATATAACTTCTATGCGAATATGAACAAACATAAATCATTACGTTGTCTTCCTTGTCCAACCTCAACAATTTTGGCATATAATATTTTGATGGGGGCTCACAATCACAAAAGATGTCCAGGATAGTGTATTTGCATGTGAATCTTCTCTTCCCTTATTAATTCTTTCATGAATTGCATCATTGACCAATGCTATGTTTGTCAATCTCCAATAAAATTTTCTACTTATACTCTTCCTTATGTGATGTCATTACTTATCATAAAATTAGCATATGATCTTTTTCATTTATTTCCTTTCTTTTTATTGAACATGAAAGTAAAGAAAATAAAACTCAAACTAAACTTTATTATATATATCTTGCACACGATTACAAATATAGATCACTAAGCAAACACCCAAAAAGAAAGGATCGAACTAAACTTTTATTCATCTAAAGCAAAAGATAACTATGAATCGAACTAAGATAAGTAAAGGCAAAAGATAATGGAGGTGATACGATACCGGGGCACCTCCCCCAAGCTTGGCACAAGCCAAGGGGAGTGCCCATACCCGATACCCAATTTTCCTTTGGTGATGAAGAAGGAGGTGGTGGTGATGAAGTAGAGGGTTTGTCTTTCTTCCTTAGCTTACGCTTGAGGACGGAATTTTCCCCCTTTAAATCACCGATCTCCTGCTCGAGCTCTACTATCCTTTTGCATAATTCTTGCTTGTTTTCCTGCAAGAGATGAAAAGGGATAAACTGGACCTTAGGTTTCTTTGCTTTGCTAGGGAGACTTGATTTCTTGAATTCCACGTGCATGTACCCAGGTAGAGGCAATGGAACTTCAGCTTTGTCTGAGCTTGTCTCTTCCTCCCTTTTAGGGTCATAGTCTTCTTCTTCCTCCGAAGTCCAGCTATAGTGTTCCACATCCCCATAAACCTTGGAGTTCATGATATAATCAGCAATATAGCTCTCACCCTCCGAGTCTTGGGATGACATATTTTCAGGTCTGTTAGGAAAACAGCGAGAAAAGAAAACAGAGGATTTCTCCGTGATACGGTGATCAATAGGTTCGGGGGGTATATAAAGATTTTTTATCTTGGGAAACAAGAAAACGGAAGAAAAACGGAGTCCGGAAGGTACCCGAGGTGGGCACAACCCACCTAGGCGCGCCTGGCAAGCCAGGCGCGCCCTGGTGTCTTGTGCCCACCAGGGTCACCATCCTGGTAGTTTCTTATTTTCCTAATTTTTTAAATATTCCAAAACTGACAAAAAATATTTTTGCGGCTTTTTCGGAGTTGGTTTACTTACCGTATCACGTACCTCCTCTTTTTCAGTTATTCTGGAGTGTTCCGGAAGGTTTCCTTTATGTGTTCTTCCGGTGTCATAGTTTGGATAATATTGCTTTCAACATTAATGGGCGTACCTGAGATATAGTGTTTTATTCGTTGCCCATTAACAACCTTCGGGTTAGTACCTTCGGCATTATTTATCTTGGTGGCTCCGGATCGATAAACCTCCTCGATAACATAAGGTCCTTCCCATTTGGAGAGGAGTTTTCCTGCAAAGAATCTAAAACGAGAGTTATACAAAAGAACATATTCTCCAACTTTGAACTCACGCTTTTGGATTCTTTTGTCATGCCATCTTTTAACTTTTTCTTTAAATAACTTGGCATTTTCATAAGCTTGGGTTCTCCATTCATCTAAAGAGCTAATATCAAATAACCTCTTTTCACCGGCAAGTTTGAAATCATAGTTGAGTTCTTTAATTGCCCAATATGCTTTATGTTCTAACTCAAGAGGCAAATGACAAGCTTTTCCATAAACCATTTTATACGGAGACATACCCATAGGGTTTTTATATGCTGTTCTATAAGCCCAAAGTGCATCATCTAACTTCTTAGACCAATTCTTTCGGGATCTATTGATAGTTTTTTGTAATATTAATTTTATTTCTCTATTGCTAAGTTCAACTTGACCACTAGACTGAGGATGATAAGGTGATGCAATTCTATGGTTAACATCATATTTAGCAAGCATTTTACGGAAAGCACCATGAATAAAATGTGAACCACCATCAGTCATTAAATATCTAGGGACTCCAAACCTTGGGAAAATGACTTCCTTAGGCATTTTAATAGAGGTGTTGTGATCAGCACTACTAGTTGGAATAGCTTCTACCCACTTAGTAACATAATCAACAGCAACCAAAATATGTGTATACCCATTAGAGGAAGGAAAAGGTCCCAAGTAATCAAATCCCCAAACATCAAATGGTTCAACAGCAAGAGAATAATTCATAGGCATTTCCTGACGCTTACCAATATTACCAATTCTTTGACATTCATCACAAGATAAAACAAACTTACGGGCATCCTTGAAGAGAGTAGGCCAATGAAAACCAGATTGCAATACCTTGTGAGCAGTTCTATCTCCCGCATGATGTCCTCCATAAGCTTCGGAGTGACATTTCCGTAGGATTTGTCCCTGTTCATGCTCAGGTACACAATGTCTAATAATACCATCTACTCCTTCTTTATAAAGATGTGGGTCATCCCAAAAGTAATGTCTTAAATCATAGAAGAATTTTTTCATTTGTTGATATGTGAAGCTAGGTGGTATATATTTAGCAACAATATAATTGGCATAGTCAGCATACCAAGGAGTGTTATGAGAAACATTTATTGCAGCTAATTGTTCATCAGGAAAATTATCGTTAATAGGTTGTGGGTCATCAAGAATATTTTCTAACCTGGACAAGTTATCAGCCACGGGGTTCTCAGCTCCCTTTCTATCAGTGATATGTAAATCAAATTCTTGTAGCAAAAGAACCCACCTAATGAGTCTAGGTTTAGCATCCTTCTTTTCCATAAGATATTTTATAGCAGCATGATCGGTGTGAACGGTCACTTTAGAATCAACAATGTTAGATCTAAATTTATCACAAGCAAACACAACTGCTAAAAATTCTTTTTCAGTAGTAGCATAATTTCGTTGAGCACTGTCCAGAGTTTTACTAGCATAATGAATAATATTTAATTTCTTATTGACTCTTTGTCCTAGAATAGCATCAACAGCATAATCACTAGCATCACATATAATTTCAAAAGGCAAGTTCCAATCAGGTGGTTGAACAATAGGTGCAGAAATCAAGGCTTTCTTAAGTGTTTCAAAGGCTTCTACACAATCATCATCAAAAACAAATGGAACATCCTTTTGTAAAAGATTTGTAAGAGGCCTAGAAATTTTACAGAAGTCTTTAATAAACCTCCTATAGAAACCAGCATGACCGAGGAAACTACGAATACCTTTGATATCTTTAGGGCATGGCATTTTCTCGATTACATCAACTTTAGCTTTATCCACCTCAATACCTCATTCAAAAATTTTATGTCCCAAGACAATACCTTCATTAACCATAAAGTGGCACTTCTCCCAATTCAAGACAAGATTAGTTTGCTCACATCTCTGCAAAACTCGACCAAGGTTGCTCAAGCAATCATCAAAAGAAGTTCCGTAAATGGAAAAATCATCCATGAAAACCTCAACAATCTTTTCACAAAAGTCAGAGAATATAGCAGTCATACATCTTTGAAAGGTAGCAGGTGCATTGCATAAACCAAAAGGCATGCGTCTATAAGCATAAGTTCCAAAAGGGCAAGTAAAGGTGGTTTTCTCTTGATCAGGTTGTGAGACAGGTATTTGAGAAAAACCGGAATATCCATCAAGAAATCAAAAATGTGTGTGCTTTGATAGTCTTTCTAACATTTGATCAATAAAAGGCAGAGGGTAATGATCTTTTCTAGTAGCTTTATTTAGTTTTCTAAAATCAATTACCATTTTGTAGCCAGTGACAATTCTTTGTGGAATAAGTTCATTCTTATCATTAGGAACAACGGTAATACCTCCCTTTTTAGGGACACAATGAACGGGACTTACCCATCTACTATCAGCTATGGGATAGATTATACCTTCTTCCAGAAGCTTCAGTATTTCTGTTCTTACCACTTCTTTCATTTTAGGATATAAACGTCGTTGGTGATCAACAACGGGTTTAGCATCAGGCTCCATATTAATTTTATGCTGACAAAGAGTGGGACTAATGCCCTTTAAATCATCAAGAGTATATCCAATGGCAGCTCGGTGCTTCTTCAGAACCTTCAATAATCTTTCTTCTTCATGTTCTGAAAGGTTAGCACTAATAATAACAGGATAAATCTTTTTCTCATCAAGATAAGCATATTTCAAAGTGTCTGGTAATTGTTTTAATTCAAACATAGGATCACCTTTAGGTGGAGGAGGACCTCCCAGAGTTTCAATAAGCAAATTGTGTTTAAGCAGAGGACGTTGTTCAAAGAAAATCTTATCTATTTCATTTCTTTCATGCAGATGCATATCATTTTCGTGTTGTAGCAAATATTGTTCTAGTGGATCGGTAGGAGGCACAGCAATAGAAGCAAGACCAATTATTTCATCCTTACTAGGCAATTCTTCCTTATGATGCTTCCTACTAAACTTAGAAAAATTAAACTCGTGAGACTCATCACCAAAACTAACACCGACGATTTGTTTTTCACAATCTATTTTAGCATTGACGATGTTCAAGAAAGGTCTACCAAAGATAATGGGACAAAAGTCATCTTGTGGGGAACCAAGAACAAGAAAATCAGTAGGGTATTTTATTTGCCCACACAAGACTTCAACATCTCTAACAATCCCAAGTGGTGTGATGGTGTCCCTATTAGCAAGTTTAATAGTAACATCTATGTCTTCTATTTCAGTGGGTTTTATATCATTCATAATTTCTTGATATAAGGTAAAAGGAATGGCACTCACGCTAGCACCTATGTCACATAAACCATGATAACAGTGATCTCCTATTTTAACTGAGACAACAGGCATGCCAACAACGGGTCTATGTTTATCTTTTTCATCGGATTTGGCAATTCTAGCAGCTTCATCATAGAAGTAAATAACATGCCCATCTATATTTTCAACCAAGAGATCTTTAACCATAGCAACACTAGGTTCTACTTTGACTTGTTCAGTAGGTTTGGAAGTTCTAATATAACTTTTGTTGACCACAGTTGAGACTTTAGCATGTTCCTTTATCCTAACAGGGAAAGGTGGTTTTTCAATATAAGCAGTAGGCAGAACTGGATCAACATTGTAAATAATAGTTTCATCTTTAGCTATTACTAGTTCTTTAATTTTTTCTTTGATAGGTGGGTGATATTTAAACCACTTCTCCTTAGGGAGGTCAACATGAGTAGCAAATGATTCACAAAAGGAGGCTACTATCTCAGAGTCAAGTCCATATTTAGTGCTAAACTTTTGAAAAGCATCGGTATTCATAAAAGATTTAACACAATCATACTTGAGCTTAATACCTGACTCTTTACCTTCGTCGAGTTCCCAATCTTCAGAGTTGCGTTTAATTCTTTCTAAAAGATCCCACCAAAGTCAATAGTCTTCTTCATAAAGGAACCCGTACAAGAAGTATCAAGCATGGATCGATCATCATGAGAAAGCCGAGCATAAAAATTCTGAATAATAATTTCTCTTGAGAGCTCATGATTGGGGCATGAATATAACATTGACTTAAGCCTCCCCCAAGCTAGAGCGATACTTTATCCTTCACGAGGCCAAAAATTATATATATAATTCCGATCACGATGAACTAGATGCATAGGATAAAATTTCTGGTGAAATTCCAATTTCAATCAATTCCAATTCCAAGATCCAATATCATCGCATAGCCTATACCATGCCAATGCTTTTCCCTTCAAAGATAAAGGGAAAGCCTTCTTCTTAGCTTCATCTCCAGGTAAACCTGCAAGCTTAAATAATCCATAAATTTCATCCACATATATCAAGTGCATATCAGGATGTTCAGTTCCATCTCCTGCATAAGGATTAGCTAGCAGTTGTTCTATCATACCTGAAGGAATTTCATAACCAATATTTTCAGTAGGTGCAGTAGGTTGAGGGGTAACTAATTGTGGTTCTGGTCGAGGTGAAGATACCCCGAACAAACCCCTCAAAGGATTGTTCTCCATTGTAACAAGTGACAATAAATTTCAGCACGTAGTAATAATTTTTCCTTACCGATTTCCACTTACCAAGAGCGCTTCACTCCCTGGCAACGGCGCTAGAAAAGAGCCTTGATGACCCACAAGTATAGGGGATCAATCATAGTCCTTTCGATAAGTAAGAGTGTCGAACCCAACAAGGAGCAGAAGGAAATGACAAGCGGTTTTCAGCAAGGTAATGTCTGCAAGCACTGAAATTATAAGTAACAAGTAGTTTGGTAGCAAGATAATTTGTAACGAGCAAGTAACAGTAATGGTAACAAAAGTGCAGCAAGGTAGCCCAATCCTTTTGAGGCAAAGGACAGGCCAAAACGGTCTCTTATGATAAGCAAAGCGTTCTTGAGGGTACACGGGAATTTCATCTAGTCACTTTCATCATTTTGGTTTGATTTGTGTTCGCTACTTTGATAATTTGATATGTGGGTGGACCGGTGCTTAGGTGATGTTCTTACTTGAACAAACCTCCTACTTATGATTAACCCCCTCGCAAGCATCCGCAACTACGAGAAAAGTATTAAGAATAAATCTAACCATAGCATTAAACTTTTGGATCCAAATCAGTCCCTTACGGAATAGCGCATAAACTAGGGTTTAAGCTTCTGTCACTCTCGCAACCCATCATCTAATAACTACTCCACAATGCATTCCCTTAGGCCCAAAATATGGTGAAGTGCCATGTAGTCGATGTTCACATGACACCACTAAGGGAATCACAACATACATATCATAAAAATATCGAACACATATCAAGTTCACATGATTACTTGCAACAAGATTTCTCCCGTGACCTCAAGAACAAAAGTAACTACTCATTAATGATAATCATGCTCAAGATCAGAGGAGTATTAAATAGCATAATGGATCTGAACATATAATCTTCCACCAAATAAACCATATAGTAATCAACTACAAGATGTAATCAACACTACTAGTCACCCACAAGTACCAATCTATAGTTTCGGTACAAAGATTGAACACAAGAGATGAACTAGGGTTTGAGAGGAGATGGTGCTGTTGAAGATGTTGATGGAGATTGCCCTCCCCAAGATGGGAGAGTTGTTGGTGATGATGATGACGATGATTTCCCCCTCCGGGAGGGAAGTTCCCCCGGCGGAATCGCTCCACCGGAGGGCAAAAGTGCTCCTGCCCAAGTTCCGCCTCGAGACGGCGGCGCTTCGTCCTGAAAGTCCTTTCCTTATTTTTTTCTAGGTCAAAATGCCTTATATACCAGAAGAGGGGCACCGGAGGTGGGCCGAGGAGGGCACAACCCACCAGGGCGCGCATGGGCTCCCTGGCGCGCCCGGGTGGGTTGTGCCCACCTGGTGGGGCCCCTCTGGTAGTTATTTGCTCCAATAATTCTTATTTATTCCATAAAAATTCCTCGTGAAGTTTCAGCTCATTTGGAGTTGTGCAGAATAGGTAGCCTGACGTAGCCTTTTCAGGTCCAGATTTCCAGCTGCCGGAATTCTCCTCTTTGTGTGAACCTTGCATATTATGAGAGAAAAGGCATTATAATTACTCCAAAAAGCATTATTATGCATAAAAACATCATAAATAACAGTAGGAAAACATGATGCAAAATGGACGTATCAGAGGGGCCCCAGGGGGCCCACAAGCCTGCAAGACGCGCCCCCAGGGCTTGTGGCCTCTGGGTGGCCCCCTCTGGTTGATTCTTTCGCCAATATTTTTTATATATTCCAAAAATATTCTCTGTAAATTTTCAGGTCAATCCGAGAACTTTTATTTCTGCACAAAAATAACAACATGGCAATTCTACTGAAAACAGCATTAGTCTGGGTCAGTTCCATTCAAATCATGCAAATTAGAGTCCAAAACAAGGGCAAAAGAGTTTGGAAAAGTAGATATGATGGAGACGTATCAAGGGGGAGAGAGCCCCCTCCTTCTTCTTCTTCCTTGACCTCCCCCTAGATGGGAGGAGGGTTTCCCCTCTGGTCCATGCCTCCATGGCGGCGGAGGGGCGGGAGCCCCTCCGAGATTGGATATCTCTCTCTCTCTCTCTCTCTCTCTCTCTCTCTCTCTCTCTCTCTCTCTCTCTCTCTCTCTCTCTCTTTGTTTCCTTTTATTTCTGCGCTCCTATTTTCTGGCCTTTCACCGTTTCTTAAATTCCCGGAGATCCGTAACTCCGATTGGGCTGAAATTTTGACACGATTTTTATCCTGATATTACCTTCCTTGCGGCCGAAGGACACCTCCAACCGACCTACGGGGTGGCCAGAAGCGTTCCAGGCGTGCCCTAGGTAGGGGGCACCCCCCTAGGGCTTGTGGGCCCCTCGGGCATCGTCTCGCGTTGATTCCGCTTCCCAAAAATCACGTATATTCCAAAATAATTCTCCATAAATTTTTATCATGTTTGGACTTTGTTTGATATGGGTATTCTGCGAAACAAGGAACATGCAACAAACAGGAACTGGCACTGAGCACTGGATCAATATGTTAGTCCCAAAAATAATATTAAAAGTTGCCAAAAGTATATGAAAGTTGTAAAGTATTGGCATGAAACAATCAAAAATTATAGATACGACGGAGACATATCAGCATCCCCAAGCTTAATTCCTGCTCGTCCTCGAGTAGGTAAATGATAAAAAAGATAATTTTTGATGTGGAATGCTACCTAGCATAATCTTGATCATATAATCTAATCATTGCATAAATATTAAGACACGAGTGATTCAAAGCAATAGTCTATAATTTGACATAAAGACATCAATAATCAGGCATCCCAACAAACAATCATGTCTTTCAAAATATCAATGCTAAAGAATGTTATCCCTACAAAATCATATAGTCTTGTCATGCTCTATCTTCATCACACAAAGTATTTTTATCATGCACAACCCCGATGACAAGCCAAGCAATTGTTTCATACTTTTAATGTTCTCAAGCTTTTTCAACTCTCGCGTAATACATGAGCGTGAGCCATGGATATAGCACTATGGGTGGAATAGAGTATGGTGATAGAGATAATATGGAGAAGACAAAAAAGGAGAAAGGCTCACATCGACTAGGCGGATCAACGGGCTATGGAGATGCCCATCAATCGATATCGATGCAAGTGAGTAGGGATTGCCATGCAACGGATGCACTAAGAGCTATAAGTTTATGAAAGCTCAAACTAAAAACTAAGTGGGTGTGCATCCAACTTGCTTGCTCATGAAGACCTCGGGCATTTGAGGAAGCCCATCATCGGAATATACAAGACAAGTTCTATAATGAAAAATTCCCACTAGTATATGAAAGTGACAACATAGGAGACTCTCTATATGAAAGACATGGTGCTACTCTGAAGCACAAGTGTGGTAAAGGATAGTAGAATTGCCCCTTCTCTCCTTTTCTCTCATTTTTTTAATTTTTGTTCTCCTTTTTTTGGGCTCTTTGGCCTCTTTTTATTTTTTATTTTTTTTATTTTGGGCTCATTGGCCTCTTTTTTATTTTAAGTCCGGAGTCTCATCCTGACTTGTGGGGGAATCATAGTCTCCATCATCCTTTCCTCACACGGGACAATGCTCTAATAATGATGATCATCACACTTTTATTTACTTACAACTCGATACTAGAACAGATATGACTCTATATGAATGCCTCTGGTGGTGTACCGGGATATGCAATGATCTATGATACGTCTCCGTCATACCTACTTTTCCTAAAGCTTTTGCTCTTGTTTTGGACTCTAATTTGCATGATTTGAATGAAACTAACCAGGACTGATGTTGTTTTCAGCAGAACTACCTTGGTGTTATTTTTGTGCAGAAATAAAAGTTCTCGGATTTGGACGAAACTTTTTGGAGAATTATTTTGGAATATTTAAAAAATAAAGGCACCAAGAACTACCTGAGGGGGGGCCCTGGCTGGGCACAAGACACCAGGGCGCCCCCCCTCTGGCGTGCCCTGGTGGGTTATGCCCACCTCGTGGCCCCGCAGACCCTAATTCCAACTCCATAAATACCTATTTTCTGAGAAAAAAATAGGAGAGGAAGTGTCATCGCGTTTTACGATACGGAGCCGCCGCCACCTCCTGTTCTTCATCGGGAGGCCAGATCTGGAGCCCGTTTGGGGCTCTGGAGAGGGGAATCTTTGGTCTTCGTCATCACCAACCCTCCTTCATCGCCAATTCCATGATGCTCCCCACCGGGAGTGAGTAATTCCTTCGTAGGCTCGCTGGTCGGTGAGGAGTTGGATGAGATTCATCATGTAATCGAGTTAGTTTTGTTAGGGCTTGATCCCTAGTATCCACTATGTTCTGAGATTGATGTTGTTATGACTTTGCTATGCTTAATGCTTGTCACTAGGGCCCGAGTGCCATGATTTCAGATCTGAACCGTTTATGTTTTCACCATTATATCTATGTTCTAGATCCGATCTTGCAAGTCATATTCACCTATTACGTGTTATGATCCGTAAACCCCAGGGTGACAGTAATTGGGATACTTTCCGGTGATGACCGTAGTTTGAGGAGTTCATGTATTCACTATGTGTTAATGCTTTGTTCCGGTTCTCTATTAAAAGGAGGCCTTAATATCCCCTAGTTTCCTTATGGACCCCGCTGCCACGGGAGGGTAGGACAAAAGATGTCATGCAAGTTCTTTTCCATAAGCACGCATGACTATTTACGGAATACATGCCTACATTATATGTATGAACTGGAGCTAGTTTTGTATCGCCCTAGGTTATGAATGTTATATGATGAATACCATCCACCGAATTCACTGACCCAATGCCTACGAATTTTCCTCATATTGTTCCTGCTAAGTTACTACTGCTGCTGTTACTGTTACACCTGCTACAAAATCATTGATATCACTATTACTGCTACTGTTGCTGTTACCACTGCTATCAAAACTGCCATCCCTATCTGTGATTTGGCTTGTTGGGCTTTATCTATAAAGTCGGGTGCAATGCCTTTTCTCTAAAAAAAGAGATTACTGCAATGGTTATAACTGGACCAAATAGAAATAGGAAATTACACACAAGTCCTGGACTTTGCAAGAAGGACCCTGAATGGAGGTACTTAATTGCAATCGGGTCCTCAACATCTTCTTGGATTCCACCTTGCCATCGCCGGGACAGAACCACTTGGGGCAACAAAGTTGCCATAGCAAGAAGCCACAACCACCGGGAAGACGCGACACTGCTTCCCTTTAGGCATCTTGACCGGGAGTAAAGAGGGTGGCCGCCCTTCTGCCAGTAAATTCACCCAAGCGGCGAAGACCGCCCATAGATCGCCAAAGACAGGCTTTAGTTGTGGCGGAGCTCTACTTCAAACTCCGGTGAGGATGCGAAGGAAATATGCCCTAGAGGCAATAATAAAGTTGTTATTTTATATTTCCTTATTCATGATAAAGGTTTATTATTCATGCTAGAATTGTATTGATCGGAAACTTAAATACATGTGTGAATACATAAACAAATACCGTGTCCCTAGTATGCCTCTACTAGACTAGCTCGTTGATCAAAGATGGTTAAGGTTTCCTAACCATAGACATGTGTTGTCATTTGATAATGGGATCACATCATTAGGAGAATGATGTGATGGACAAGACCCAACCGTTAGCATAGCATATGATCGTTCAGTTTATTGCTACTGCTTTCTTAATGTCAAATACATGTTCCTTCGACCATGAGATCATGCAACTGCCGGATACCGGAGGAATACCTTGTGTGCTATCAAACGTCACAACGTAACTGGGTGATCATACAGATGCTCTACAGGTATCTCCGAAGGTGTCTGTTGAGTTGGTGTGAATCGAGATTGGGATTTTCACTCCGTGTATCGGAGAGGTATCTCTGGGCCCTCTCGGTAATACACATCACAAGAAGCTTGCAAGCAAAGTGACTAAGGTGTTAGTTGCAAGATGATGTATTACGGAACAAGTAAAGAGACTTGCCGGTAATGAGATTGAACTAGGTATAGAGATACCGACGATCGAATCTCGGGCAAGTAACATACCGACAGACAAAGGGAATTACGTATGTTGTCATAAAGGTTCAACCGATAAAAGATCTTCATGGAATATGTAGGAATCAATATGGGCATCCAGGTCCTGCTATTGGTTATTGACCGGAGAGGTGTCTCGGTCATGACTACATAATTCCCGAACCCGTAGGGTCGCACGCTTAACGTTCGTTGACGCTAGAGTAGTATTGGGATATTTGATGAGTGGTAACCAAATGTTGTTCGGAGTCCCGGATGACATCCTGGACGTCATGAGGAGTCTCGGAATGGTCTAGAGGTAAAGATTTATATATGGGAAGTCATATTTTGGGTTCCGGAAAAAGGTGCAGTTTTTTCGGTATTGTACCGGGAAGCTTCCAGAAGGTTCCGGAGGAATCCGGAGGGGTCCAGAAGTCCACAAGTGGGTTCACCATGACCCAAGGGCTAGCATGGGCTATGGAGAGGTGCCCTAGCCTTATTGGGCTAGGCGCACCAAGTCCTCAAAAGCCCATGTGGCTAGGGAAGGCAAGGGAAGACAAAAAAGGAAGGAGTCCTAGTAGGAATAGGATTGGACTTGGAGTCCAAGTCCTCTCCCCCTTAGCTGTGCCCTAGGGCTTGGAGGGTCTGTTTCCCATGCCCCTCCACCTATATATAGAGGGGAGGGGGCGCCCCAAGAGGACACACCAAGCCCTTGGCGCCCCTCTCTCTCCCGTTACTCCGTAGTTCCACCGCCTCATCCGGGCGATGCTTAGCGAAGCGCTGTCGGTGCTCCACCACCACCATCACGACCACGCCGTCGTGTTGGTTGTAATCCCATATACTTCTCCCCTCCCACTTGCTGGATCAAGAAGGAGGAGACGTCATCAAGCGGCACGTGTGCTAAACTCGGAGGTGCCGTCCGTTCGGCACTAGATCGGTTGGATCGTGATCGGATCGCGAAGAGTACGACTACATCAACCGTGTGATAAACGCTTCCACTTAGCGATCTACAAGGGTATGTAGATGATCTCCCCCTCTCGTTGCTATGCATCTCCATGGATAGATCTTGCGTGTGCGTAGAATTTTTTTTGTTTTCCATGCAACGTTTCCCATCAGTGGCATCCGAGCCAGGTCTATGCGTAGATGATATGCACGAGTAGAACACAAAGAAGTTGTGGGCGGTGATGTTCATACTGCTTACCACCAACGTCTTATTTTGATTCGGTGGCATTGTGGGATGAAGCGGCCCGGACCAACCTTACATGTCCACGTACATGAGACCGGTTCCACCGACTGACATGCAACTAGTTTTGCATAAAGGTGGCTGGTGGGTGTCTGTTTCTCCTACTTTAGTTGAATCGAATTTGACTGCGGCTGGTCCTTGAAGAAGGTTAAAACAGCAAACTTGATAAATCACCGTTGTGGTTTTTGCCGTAGGTAAGAACGGTTCTTGCTAGAAGCCCGTAGCAGCCACGTAAAACTTGCAACAACAAAGTAGAGGACGTCTAACTTGTTTTTGCAGGGCATGTTGTGATGTGATATGGTCAAGACATGATGTGATATACGTTATTGTATGAGATGATCATGTTTTGTAAGTTATCGGCAACCGGCAGGAGCCTTATGGTTGTCTCTTTATTGTATGAAATGCAAACGCCATGTAATTGCTTTACTTTATCGCTATGCGTTAGCAATAGTTGTAGAAGCAATAGTTGGTGAGACGACCACGACGCAACGATGGAGATCAAGGTGTCGAGCCGGTGACGATGGAGATCATGATGATGCTTTGGAGATGGAGATCAAAAGCATGAGATGATGATGGCCATATCATGTCACATATTTTGATTGCATGTGATGTTTATCTTTTATGCATCTTATTTTGCTTAGAACGACGGTAGCATTATAAGATGATCCCTTCACTAAATTTCAAGATATAAGTGTTCTCCCCGAGTATGCACCATTGCGAAAGTTCGTTGTTTCGAGACACCACGTGATGATCGGGTGTGATAGACTCTACATTCACATACAACGGGTGTAAGACAGTTTTGCACATGCAGAATACTTGGGTTAAACTTGATGAGCCTAGCATGTACAGACATGGTCTCGGAACACTGGAGACCGAAAGGTCGAACATGAGTCATATAGTAGATATGATCACCATAGAGATGTTCACCATTGATGACTACCCCATCTCACGTGATGATCGGACATGGGTTAGTTGATTTGGATCGTGTATCACTTAGATAACTTGAGGGATGTTTATTTAAGTGGGAGTTCGTTAGTAATTTGATTAATTGAACTTAATTTATCATGAACTTAGTCCTGTTAGTATTCGCAAATCTATGTTGTAGACCAATAGCTCGCGATGTAGCTCCCTTATTTTTGATATGTTCCTAGAGAAAAATAAGTTGAAAGATGATAGTAGCAATGATGCGGACTGGGTCTGTGATCTGAGGATTATTCTCATTGCTACACAGAAGAATTATGTCCTTGATGCAATGCTAGGTGACAGACCTATTGCAGGAGCTGATGCAGACGTTATGAACGTTTGACAAAGCTCGGTATGATAACTACTTGATAGTTTAGTGCGCCATGCTTTACGGCTTAGAACCGGGACTTCAAAAACGTTTTGAACGCCACAGAGCATATGAGATGTTCCAAGAGCTAAAATTGGTATTTCAGACTCATGCCCGTGTCGAGAGGTATGAGACCTCTGTCAAGTACTTTGCCTACAAGATGGAGGAGAATAGCTCAGCCAGTGAGCATGCGCTCAGAATGTCTGGCTACTACAATCGCTTGAATCAAGTGGGAGTTAATCTTCCAGATAAGATAGTGATTGACAGAGTTCTCTAGTCACTATCACCAAGCTACTAGAACTTCGTGATGAACTATAATATGCAAGGGATGACGAAAACGATTCCCGAGCTCTTCGCGATGCTGAAATCGGCGAAGGTAGAAATCAAGAAAGAGCATCAAGTGTTGATGGTTAACAAGACCACTAGTTTCAAGAAAAAAGGGAAAAGGAAAGAAAGGGAACTTCAAAAATAATGGCAAGCAAGTTGCCACTCCCGTGAAGAAGCCCAAAGCTGGACCTAAGCCTGAAACTGAGTGCTTCTACTGCAAAGGGAATGGTCACTAGAAGCGGAATTGCCCCAAATGCTTGGCGGATAAGAAGGATGGCAAAGTGAATAAAAGTATATTTGATATACATGTTATTGATGTGTATCTTACTAGTGTTCATAGTAGCCCCTGGGTATTTGATATCGGTTCAGTTGCTCAGATTAGTAACTCGAAACAGGAGTTTCAGAATAAACAGAGACTAGTTAAGGGCAAGGTGACGATGTGTGTTGGAAATGATTCCAAGGTTGATACGATCACCATCGCACACTCCCTCTACCTTCGGGATTAGTGTTGAACCTAAATAAATGTTATTTGGTGTTTGCGTTGAGCATGAATATGATTAGATCATGTTTATTGCAATACGGTTATTCATTTAAGTTAGAGAATAATTGTTGTTCTGTTTACATGAATAAAACCTCTATGGTCATACACCCAATGTGAATGGATTATTGAATCTCGATCGTAGTGATACAAATATTCATAATATTGATGCCAAAAGATGCAAAGTTGATAATGATAGTGCAACATACTTGTGGCATTGCCGTTTAGGTCATATTGGTGTAAAGCGCATGAAGAAACTCCATGCGGATGGACTTTTGGAGTCACTTGATTATGAATCATTTGATACTTGCGAACCATGCCTCATGGGCAAGATGACTAAAACTCCGTTCTCCGGAACAATGGAGCGAGCTAATGACTTATTGGAAATAATACATACCGATGTATGCGGTCCGATAAGTGTTGAGGCACGCGGCAGGTATCGTTATTTTCTGACCTTCACAGATGATTTGAGCAGATATGGGTATATCTACTTAATGAAACATAAGTCTGAAACATTTGAAAAGTTCAAAGAATTTCAGAGTGAAGTGGAGAATCATCGTAACAAGAAAATAAAGTTTCTACGATCTGATCGCGGAGGCGAATATTTGAGTTACGAGTTTGGCCTTCATTTAAAACTATGTGGAATTGTTTCACAACTCACGCCACCTGGAACACCACAGCGTAATGGTGTGTCCGAACGTCGTAACCGTACTTTATTAGATATGGTGCAATTTATGATGTCTCTTACCGATTTACCACTATCGTTTTGGGGTTATGCATTAGAGACAGGTGCATTCACGTTAAATTGGGCACCGTCTAAATCCGTTGAGACGACACCGTATGAACTATGGT
The DNA here is from genome assembly GCA_011799875.1 of Thinopyrum elongatum. Lineage (NCBI taxonomy): Eukaryota > Viridiplantae > Streptophyta > Magnoliopsida > Poales > Poaceae > Thinopyrum > Thinopyrum elongatum. Next base: position 472,396,384 of record CM022301.1, read on the forward strand.
TTGGCAAGAAACCTAAGCTGTCGTTTCTTAAAGTTTGGGGTTGCGACACTTATGTCAGAAGGCCTCAGCGTGATAAGCTCGAACCTAAATCGGAGAAGTGCGTCTTCATGGGATACCCTAAAGAAACAATTGGGTACACCTTCTACCACAGATCCGAAGGCAAGATCTTTGTTGCTAAGTTTGGTTCCTTTCTAGAGAAGGAGTTTCTCTCGAAAGAAGTGAGTGGGACGAAAGTAGAACTTGATGAGGTAATTGTACCTTCTCTCGAATTGGAAAGTAGCATATAACAGAAAACCGTTCCTGTGATGCCTACACCAACCAGAGAGGAAGCTAATGATGATGATCATGAAAACTTCAGATCAAGTGACTACAAAACTTCGTAGGTCGACCAGAACCCGTTCCGCACCGGAGTGGTACGGTAATCCTGTCCTGGAAGTCATGTTATAAGACCATGGCGAACCTACGAACTATGAAGAAACTATGATGAGCCCAGATTCCGATAGATGTCTTGAGGCCATGAAATCTGAGACAGGATCCATGTATGAGAACAAAGTGTGGACTTTGGTGGACTTGCCCGATGATCGGCAAACCATTGAGAATAAATGGATCTTCAAGAGGAAGACGGACGCTGATGGTAATGTTACTGTCTACAAAGCTCGACTTGTCGCAAAAGGTTTTCGACAAGTTCAAAGGGTTGACTATGATGAGACTTTCTCACCCGTAGCGATACTTAAGTCTGTCCGAATCATGTTAGCAATTGCCGTATTTTATGAAATCTGGCAAATGGACGTCAAAACTGCATTCCTTAATGGATTTCTTAAAGAAGAGTTGTATATGATACAACCAGAAAGGTTTTGTCGATCCTAAAGGTGCTAACAAAGTGTGCAAGCTCCAGCGATCCATCTATGGACTGGTGCAAGCATCTCGGAGTTGGAATACACGCTTTGATGAGGTGATCAAAGCATATGGTTTTATACAGACTTATGGTGAAGCCTGTATTTACAAGAAAGTGAGTGGGAGCTTTGTAGCATTTTTGATATTATATGTGGATGACATATTATTGATTGGAAATGGTATAGAATTTCTGGATAGCATAAAAGGATACTTGAATAAGAGTTTTCAATAAAAGACCTCGGTGAAGCTACTTATATATTGGGCATCAAGATCTATAGGGATAGATCGAGACGCTTAATAGGACTTTCACAAAGCACATACCTTGACAAGATTTTGAAAAAGTTCAAAATGGATCAGTCAAAGAAAGGGTTCTTGCCTGTGTTGCAAGGTGTGAAGTTGAGTAAGACTCAAAACCCGACCACGGCAGAAGATAGAGAGAGAATGAAAGTCATTCCCTATACCCCAGCCATAGGTTCTATAAAGTATGACATGCTATGTACCAGACCTATTGTGTACCTTGCCATGAGTTTGGCAAGGGGGTACAATAGTGATCCAGGAGTAGATCACTGAACAACGGTCAAAATTATCCTTAGTTACCTAAGAGGACTAAGGAAATATTTCTCGGTTATGGAGGTGATAAAGAGTTACGTCGATGCAAGCTTTAACACTGATCCAGATGACTCTGAGTCTCAATCTGGATACGTATTGAAAGTGAGAGCAATTAGCTAGAGTAGCTCCATGCAAAGCATTGTAGACATAGAAATTTGCAAAATACATACGGATCTGAATGTGGCAGACCCGTTGACTAAAACTTCTCTCACAAGCAAAACATGATCACACCTTAGTACTCTTTGGGTGTTAATCACATGGCGATGTGAACTAGATTATTGACTCTAGTAAACTCTTTGGGTGTTGGTCACATGGCGATGTGAACTATGGGTGTTAAATCACATGGTGATATGAACTAGATTATTGACTCTAGTGCAAGTGGGAGACTGAAGGAAATATGCCCTAGAGGCAATAATAAAGTTGTTATTTTATATTTCCTTATTCATGATAAAGGTTTATTATTCATGCTAGAATTGTATTGATCGAAAACTTAAATACATGTGTGAATACATAAACAAATATCGTGTCCCTAGTATGCCTCTACTAGACTAGCTCGTTGATCAAAGATGGTTAAGGTTTCCTAACCATAGACATGTGTTGTCATTTGATAACGGGATCACATCATTAGGAGAATGATGTGATGGACAAGAGCCAACCGTTAGCATAGCATATGATTGTTCAGTTTATTGCTACTGCTTTCTTAATGTCAAATACATGTTCCTTTGACCATGAGATCATGCAACTCCCGGATACCGGAGGAATACCTTGTGTGCTATCAAACGTCACAACGTAACTGGGAAATCATACAGATGCTCTACAGGTATCTCCGAAGGTGTCTGTTGAGTTGGTGTGAATCGAGGTTGGGATTTGTCACTCTGTGTATCGAAGAGGTATCTCTGGGCCCTCTCGGTAATACACATCACAAGAAGCTTGCAAGCAAAGTGACTAAGGAGTTAGTTGCAAGATGATGTATTATGGAACGAGTAAAGAGACTTGCCGGTAACGAGATTGAACTAGGTATAGAGATACCGACGATCGAATCTCGGGCAAGTAACATACCGACAGACAACGGGAATTACGTATGTTGTCATAAAGGTTCAACCGATAAAAGATCTTCGTGGAATATGTAGGAATCAATATGGGCATCCAGGTCCCGCTATTGGTTATTGACCGGATATGTGTCTCGGTCATGACTACATAATTCCCGAACCCGTAGGGTCGCACGCTTAACGTTCGTTGACGCTAGAGTAGTATTGGGATATTTGATGAGTGGTAACCAAATGTTGTTCGGAGTCCCGGATGAGATCCCGGACATCATGAGGAGTCTCGGAATGGTCAAGAGGTAGATATTTATATATGGGAAGTCATATTTTGGGTTCCGGAAAAAGGTGCAGTTTTTTCGGTATTGTACCGGGAAGCTTCTAGAAGGTTCCAGAGGATTCCGGAGGGGTCCGGAAGTCCACAAGTGGGTTCACCACGACCCAAGGGCTAGCATGGGCTGTGGAGAGGTGCCCTAGCCTTATTGGGCTAGGTGCACCAAGTCCTCAAAAGCCCATGTGGCTAGGAAAGGCAAGAGAAGGCAAAAAAGGAAGGAGTCCTAGTAGGAATAGGATTGGACTTGGAGTCCAACTCCTCTCCCCCTTAGCTGCGCCCTAGGGCTTGAAGGGGCTGTTTCCCACGCCCCTCCACCTATATATAGAGGGGAGGGGGCGCCCCAAGAGGACACACCAAGCCCTTGGCGCCCCTCTCTCTCCCGTTACTCCGTAGTTCCACCGCCTCATCCCGGCGACGCTTAGCGAAGCGCTGTCGGTGCTCCACCATCACCATCACCACCACACCGTCGTGTTGGTTGTGATCCCATCTACTTCTCCTCTCCCGCTTGCTGGATCAAGAAGGAGGAGACGTCATCGAGCCGCACGTGTGCTAAACTCAGAGGTGTCGTCCGTTCGGCACTAGCTCGGTTGGATCGTGATCGGATCGCGAAGAGTACGACTACATCAACCGCGTGATAAACGCTTCCGCTTAGCGATCTACAAGGGTATGTAGATGCTCTCCCCCTCTCGTTGCTATGCATCTCCATGGATAGATCTTGCGTGTGCGTAGAATTTTTTTTGTTTTCCATGCAACGTTTCCCATCAGGATGAGCTCGAACTTAATCGGCGACATCCAATAGCCTATCTCGCCCCACCTTGAGTATCACCACCACGACCGTTACACAAGGAAGAGAACAACGAAGAGGGGGTCATCCAGATCAGGGACACACCACCACCCCCCATGACCACACCGAGGGGAGCTCTGGACAAGAGCCTCCAATCCAGCCAAATCCCTAGCTATGGCCATTCCTTCTTGTAACATCCTAAATATTTCCAAATTTTGGAATGTTTCAATTATTACTGATTTGAATTTTCTCAAGGTTTTAAAAACTTTTTGTGGACTTGTTGAAACTTTATCCCAATCTAGTTGAAACTTTCTAAGGAGGGATAAACATGACTATCCAAATTGTGAATTCCATGATGGGAAGAATTTCTTCAAGTTCAAACTTTGGTTTTGAGCAACTAAATTACTTTCCAAACGAGAGGGAATAAAATGACTTTCCCAAAAGCAAAAAAAAACATTTAGTTGGACTTAGTTGTGTTCCTTTCAAGCCATTTGAATATTTTTCCAATTTAATATATACTCCCTCCATCCCATAAATACAAGAGCATTTTACACTAGTGTATTGTCAAAAATGCTCTTATATTATGGGACTGAGTGAGTAGTTAATAAAGTGAGGGGAGACAATATGACTTCTCCAAATAAATAAAACTTGAGAATATTTAAATGGGATTTATAATGCATATTCAATCTTATCAATAATCAAGGTTATTTACAAATTTCAAGGAAAGAGAAAAGAGAGATATGTAATGACTTCTTCAAAATATTGAATTGGAAATGCCCTGAATATTATTCACATGCATTTTTGTCTTCAAAGATATTTGACCTTATGCCAATAAGTGATTCGTTTTGAAGAAAATAATTTGTCAAGCTGCTTTGAGCTAGAAATACTTTTACTAGGCTCTATATAATTACTTTGGATTTTGAGACATTTTTCTATTATTTTAGGAAATGCACTGACATTTATTTCTGAGCCATATTGTTTTGAGCACAGAAAAAATAATAAAAATAAACAGTGAAATAAACAGACCAACCAGTGGGCCCCATATTGGTTCCACGTGTCCGATGCATCCGAATCACCGGATGGTCCTAAATACGCACCACGCATGGTTAGCTTTTGGTACCGAACATATGAACTGAGTTTTGGGGATCCGGTTGGGCGACGTTTTTTTGGTCCGGGCAGAGCAGGGGTCCGGGTCCGACTGGAAATGCTCTTAACTCACGTTTCGAATTTGTACCTTGGAACACGCATCCACTTTTATAAACGGGGACAGAGCTCTACACAATGTTTCTGTCAAAGAGAAGAAACTCTACACAATGTGAAGGAATGGAATAGTCCACCAGTGACTCATCTTTGTGATCCACCATGGCTACCAATTAGACGTGTGCTTACGTCACGTGGAGCTCACACATACTTGGTATATACTCTCTCCGTTCCAAAATATAGTGATTTCTCTATTTCTGTGCTTCAACTTTGACCATAAATTTAACCAACGAGACCGACTGCGACGGGAGCAAAAGTTATATCAGTGAATTCGTATTCAAAAGAAGTTTTCAATTATATAATTTTTTCTCCCGTCGCAGTCGGTCTTGTTGTTTAATTTATAGTCAAAGTTGGATTTCAGAAAGCGCGAGCGTACTATATTATTTTGGAATGGAGGGAGTATCACCGTCATTACCGGCGGTTCGTAATACAAAGACTCAATCAAAGAAGCGAGTGGGTTCTGACATGCGGAGGGACACAGCACAACGACTGATTCTATCGACCATGCCACCAGCCCCCACCTCGCTTCCCGGCCGTGTCTCAGCAAGAAGGCGACTCACATTCGCCTCAAAATGATTGGGCTTTGCTAAGTTTCAGCAGATTGATACTACTAGTAGTAGTATACTTGGGGATAAATAAATACTCTTTTGAAGAACTTTGCAGGAAATGAAAATCCCTGGTTCGCAGGAAAGGAACTAAACCGCACGACGCTCTTCTAATATTAGCAGGAGTTGTGGATTTCTCCACATGTCTCCGGAGTGACAAGCCAAACTGGGAACTGATGGTCTAAAATAGTTGTAGTGGTACTTAACTTTTGCTCGCATACTACATGCTTTTGACGAGTTCTGAACGGGAAGGGCGCAAACTACATGCAGGCAGTCCATTCAGACAAATCATGTTGGAAAATCGATATCCGGAACCAACTGCCAACCAGCTTTCAAAGATGTGTTTGGTTGCATTCTCATATCAGCATAGTTGTTCCCTCTTCATGCATGCTGAATGCCATAGACTTTTTTTGCTTTTGCAAATGAAGTTTGTAATGTGATAAGTGTCACATGTATGACACGAAACTATAACAACATTTTTGAATGACAAGTTTCAGATTTTTTTTATAATAATTTTAGTTGTAAAAACGTCAGGACCGGTGCGCTTTCGACTTATCGTTTGGAAAGTTTAATTGTCCATCATGCGTGTCAGAGCAGAAATGCCAGACGCTAGGCGAGGATTAAAAAGTCGGTATGCATTTCCACCGCAATATATAAAACGATCCACGTCATGAGGCGCGTAAGCGCGCGCAAAGCTTAATTTGACACGCCTCGCACTAGTTAGTTGGCGCTGGAGCGCCGTCACGCGAACCGGTCCAGCTCGAGCGGGTGGTCGTGCACATGCTCCCTAGCTCGCTCGATTGGTCGTGGCCGCGCAGCAGGCGCGTACGCCACCTGCAAGCTGCAGCCCGCTTCGGTCGCTGCCATCCTCTATCCGTAATCCCGCATACCTTGACGCGAGACGAACCGGCCAAGTTTAGAGCATCTACAACCGGGCCCCTTAGGCCTAGTACAATGTAAGGTGTTTAGAAGAGGTGCTTGTAGAAATAAATCAGACTTTTCTTAAGCACGCACCGGTGCTTATTTGTATATAATAGACACTTAATTAGACGTCTCTTCAATAAAAATAGGCACAGGTGCTTCAGAAAAACTCGGCACCTAGCATTGTACAAGGCCTTATACCCGTCTCAAACGCCCGGTCAGACCGTCTGGTCACAAAAACACGATTTAACCGGACCCCTTATATCCGTCTCAAACGCCCGGTCAGGCCGTCCGGCCAGTGACCGAGCACAAAAACGCGATTTAACCGGACTCTTATGTCCGTCTCAAACGTCGGTGCCCCTCATATCCATCTCAAATAAGACGATATGAGGGCTCGCGGACGCGCCCGGGCACGTCTGGTCAGTCCACCACGTATGACGTGACCCCACCCTGGACCATCTTTTCTCTTTCTTTATTCATTCTTTTCTTTCTCTTTCTTCTTCACCAATCATGTGCAAATGACCGGACATATGAGAAAAAATATGAGAAATGTGGCTGCACGGACAAAAAAGTAGGGACTCAAAACAAACACGCCCGGTCACTGACCGAGCACGTCCGCGGGCGTTTGAAGGGTCGAATTAGAGATACGTGGCTGAAGATGCTCTTATGATTGCAATTTTTGCTGGTAGCTTATGAGAGGCTTGAATTTGCTGCGGCAGCGGCACGAACGAATTATACGAGGCGTGCGACGTACGAAATGCATATACGTACATAGGTAGGCATGCAACTGGCTAGAGCTCCCTCCGCTCGGATACAGATATGCAGCTGCCCGGCTTTTCTTCCCCTGACGTCGACGGCCTATCCATCCACCGGCCGTATCATCCACCGGCCGGACGAAATGCATAAACTACCGACCGCTCGCTTGCAGTTTGAACCAAAGACGTACAGGTGCATGAATACGCATGATGCACCGGCTTGTTCCGTTTTTTTTTTGTTTTTGTTTTTTGAAACGGAGGCTTGTTCAGTTTCGTGGCCACCGACGATACACAATTAAGGAAGATCTCTGGACCGTTCGCGCCGCCGACCGGCGTAACTTCTTGCCGGGAGTGGCCGAGCATGGCACGAGCGCCGCGCCGCGCTGCGGTCGGGGGAGCCAGATAGACACGGGCCGTGCGTGCTTATGCACCGGAGGGCGAGATTTCGATATACTATGATATATCCATGTTGTATGTATACAACTGCCACGCATGGCCGGACCACGTAGGCACGATGGCTTCGGGCCACGACGGATGAGTTCAAGAGACGTCTCTCTGGCCAAGTCATGGCGTGACCCGGCGCACGCATGCGCATGCGCGGACGACCTGGACCCGGACCTGGACCGTGTCAAAACAAAACAAAGCAGAGCGTGGAGATTAACGTTCCGGCCACTATAATACTATCCATTGGATTGCCGTCGCGATCGGTCTAGCGTGCGTCCACGATATTCTTGGGCGCCGTACCAACGGACGATCCTCAAGTGATCACCGCACGGTGAATCAACCTACAGTTGGATGGTTAGAGGGACAGGGGTATTCTAGTCCATCAGAGTTTTAGTCCTGATGCTCATATTATTCTTGAATTTATTTCAGGATTTTCGGCGATCCGTTTTCAATGAGAGGGGACGTTCCCGTCGACAATGATGCGCCTACGGTGACTTCGTAAATCTCAAGAAGATATGCCGGTTCAGTCTCTCGAAGATGTTCATAGAGATATGATGTGCGTGTGTGCATTTATAAGGATAAGTGTATGCGTGTATGTATGAGCGCTCACCGCACGAGCACCTTGGGTTGACACGGTTCCAAATCACAGCTCAAAAGCGAGCACTACGAGCCGATCAAAACGGAGCGCACGGTTCGCAACTTGTCAGTGCTACGATTTGCCCAACAGAAATTGAAAGGGTAAATGGGAATTTGTCAGTGTGGTCTTATTCTTTTGGGTGGTAGTATGTTTAATCGGAACTTTCTCCACGGTGGTGTAGTAGCTTCTCCGCCACTGCAAATTATTGCCACCACGTGCGCGCTGAGGCAACGCACTGATACTACCCACTAGTACGTTGTACGTACTCCGCTGTAGGTCTTGGACGCCCATGACCGTCCACTAGCTCGATCGGTCGCCGGCGGCGCACACACGTAAATCATGGAGTTTAGCAGATCCAGATTTGCCTGGAAAGAAGGCGCGTTAATTAACGCAGGGAAATAATTAAACTGTACTGCTAGAATTCACAAACTCAGAATTATACTCGAATGCTTAAATATACTGCAAAATAGTGAGATAATTTGGTCAACCGAAGAAAGGCTCACGTAACAGCGAGCATGTGAACGACATTACAATAATGACCGGTGGGCGAGGTAGACGGGCTCCAGTGATCCAATCCAGCCTCTCCGCGACCCTGCCGTCTAGGAGTAATTAACAAGCCAAGCTAAAGCAATACTAGTCTCCTAGCCTAATTTGAATTACCACCGATCAGCGACGCCGTCAGGCCACGGCAGCGGCTGCTGGGCAGTAGCCTTTGTCTCCACGCCTGCGACGTCACCCGCCGGACTCCCCTCCGCTCCGTCCATCCGCTGCTTCGGACAGAACAGCGTCCCCGCGCGTGCCTCGCGATTCGCGAAAGGAGCGTCGCGGCGGATAAGATTTGGTGGGGGCCGAGAAGGTGCGGCGCGGGGCCCGCCTGGAGAGAGGCCCGCACGTCTGCCATCGAGCCGCCACGTGGAGCGGGTCGTCCGGCGCTGGCCCAGGACGGGACGGCCATTTGCTGTTGCCGGAAAGCCTCTTTCTAATCATGGTTTTGTGGAAAATCACAAGATCGTGTGGAAATTGTTTTTTTTCCTTTGCGACTATTTTGTGGAAATTGCTTGAAAGGTTGAAAGGAACGGCAATTTTATTGCTGACAAAAATGATAAGGAAAGAAAGGAACGAGTAGGGTTTGAAATTAGGAATGGTACTGTCAAGGGGAGCGGGTCTGTGACGTAGAGCACTATGCAGAGAAATATCCCAAGTTGTTTCTAACTCGTCCGATGCATCGGCCGTCGCCATACGTTTTACGTTGTGCGTGTGTATCTATCTGGTTTTACGCCATGGCGCTCTGGGTATTTAAGTCTTTTCTAGCTATGTATGTTTCTAATGGACCGTATTTTACCAGAATTTTTTAGTTTTTTTTTTGCTACAATTGATAGTACAAAGATATTGTACATTAATGTTGCTTTGATTTCTAAATATCGTTTATTAATGCCATGCCCTTCCATCCTTCTCTATCTTCTAATGAACCGTGTTTGCCGGATTTGATCAAAATATATTGTGCGTCAACGGTGGTTTTCTTTCTAAATATTATGAATTAATGGCCCGCATTTGCATATCTTTCTTTGTACTACATCGGACAAGAGTCATTAAATGAAAACTTTAGGCCCGATGATCTTCTAATATTGTACCATCGCTGAACATTCTGATGTTAGAGCCAATGGACTGAAACTCAGCCCTTAATCGAGCCATCATACCACATGCGATGTTCTCGTTCTCTTTACGTAAAGATGCATAATTTGTGCAGCCATGAGTAAACCTAGGCATTTTACATGGTGATGCTTTAAAAAGCCCGACCCTAAAATCAGATCTCAAGCCCGACCCGATCCAACCCAAAATAATAAAAACACAACCTATCTGTTTTATAATATCGATCGGTTGTTTTTATGAGGTGTCTTTAACCCGTTTAGTGAATGATTTGTTGCCATACGTTGTGCGTATTATCTGGTTTTACGCCAAGGCGTTGTGGGTGCTTAGCTCCTTTCTATATATTTTCTAATCTAATGAACCGTGGTTTCTAGATTGATATGCTCGCCTCCATTTATTATAGGCAATTTATTTATATGACGCAGAAAGATATTGTGTATTAATGATGTTTTTCTTTCTAAATATTGTGAATTAATGCCTTGCCCTTCCATATCCTTCTTCCACATCCGACGAGAGTCGTTGATGAAAATTTAGCAATCTGATGATCTCTTGATATCGTATCATTGCCAAACATTTCTTTCCTTTATGCGGTATGATGGTAGAGACATAATTTTAAAAAGCGGACCGGTGACCGAAACAGTGACGTTGTTGGTTCTGGTTTTCATGGGTCGGGCCGCGAGCTCGCCGGTTCATGTATGATATTTTACCATAATTTTTAAAAACAAGGTCAAAATTTCATTGTCTTGTCTTATTAGGGCATCTCCAACACTGACTCGACATCACATCCGTCCGCGGACAGGAGGGACCAGTCCGCAGACACGGATGCGAAAGCCGGCCATCCAATGCCATTTGCATATATTTCAAGATGCAATTCAACTAACCGGACGAAACTCATCAAACACGATGGAATTCATCAAGGTTCGGATAGAAAATAGCACAAATCATCCATACATAGCATGCAAAATAGTCTAGTACAACAATAGTTCAAGTTCAATGAGAAATAGTTCAAATTCAACGAGATTAACCGGATGCTCAATAAGTTTTTCATGAATGGATCATGTCGTCCCACACATACTGCCCTTCCATGCTCGAGTACCCCCGCCATCCTTTGTACTCTACAAAAACGACATCAAGTTCGAAAATAAAGCTCAATGGCATTTGACCGAACACTTACCTGGTTGCAGGCGGGTCCTGGGTGGACGACGCCGTAGTACAAGGCGAGCGGGCGCGTGGGTGGTGGTTGCAGACGCCCGCAATGCCTGAGTGCCGGGCGGAGAGGTACAACGGTGACGTTGTCGGAGGAGGGTGCGGATGCAAAGTAAGGTGGAGCAAGGGCAGAGTGGAAGAGAATGGGATCGGGATGGGATTTGAGTGGCCCGGGGGTGTTGGAGTCCTACGTGGCTGCTGTCCGAACACCCGCAAAGCCCCATAGTCAGCTTCCAATGCGGGAAAAGACGCGTCCGAACCGGTCGGCGGACCAATACATGACCGCGTTGGATGGCAAAACACGTCTGGACCGCACGGTCTGGATAGATGCGAGCGGTTTGAGGGTCCGCTTTGGAGGATGCCCTTAGATAGCAAAAGGACCTCACCCGAGGTGGTTACTAGGCAAAGGTTAGGCTTCAACCTACCACCCACGCGGGCGAGTTCAATCAGTTTCCATGGGTTGGGGACGAAACAATCCTTAGCTTAAGTAACCTGTTGGATCGTCGATTTTTGTTTTTTTTATTTGATTGGCAGTCCAGACCGGTTTCTGAGACTATGGTTAGAGCCATTGGATTGGAACTCATCGCTTAATTGAGCAATATCACGATGTTTCTAGTTAACTGTATACATATATCCATTACTTGTATATCCATCGAGTATAATCTGTTTCATAAAACCATCACTTAATCTTAGTCGATATTCATCCACTTACGGCGGCGACGAACCACATAATTCTCTTCCTTCTCCCGCATAAGCCCCTAGATGCGTCATCGAGGCCAGATCCACTCGTCCTTCTCCCACATAAGCCCCTAGATGCGTCATGGAGGCCAGATCCACTAGTCCTCCCGCAGAAGCCCCATTCCTACCAACTCATCCACCCGATGTTTCGCTGTCAGCAGTTACCAGCGCATAATTTACGCCTTTTTCCCTCGCCATCTCGTCATGACCTCTCTACCTTGTTTTCTCATAGAGGAGATAGCCCCATGGCGTTGATACATCGCCGTTCACCATCCACCGTCCTCGCACGCAGATCTAAGTTTCGGCGAGGTCACGAGCATGCGAAAAGGTTAGTCCACCTCCCGAGTAGATCTAGGGTTTCGGGATATGTCAGAGGTGTATTGGCTAGTGCAAATCCACACCTAGATCCAAAGAGCTTGAGTCGGCATGTAGCAGGCGACCCACTCATCCTTCCCAGATATGACAACCATCGAGTTTTTTCGGCGATTCGATGTTGTAGGGGAACGGGGAGGGAAGGAATTCATAAGGACCTGCGCAAAAAAGGCATCTGAAGTACCATGGTTTCCGCGTGCCTATGATTTGAGTTTAAGGATCCGCCATCAGCTAATGAAGGTAATAGATCTGCAAGAAGTTGGGTTGTGCCTTTTTAATCGTCGTTGGTTCAGCGTCTTTGGATGCACTTCCATAGATGAATATTTTAAAATGCTTCTATCTTTGTTAGGATGCGCACACCTGATATTATACATTTTTGGCATCTTCAATCATGGATGTGCGTGAGGAGGCGTAAAACCAACCCATGGCTCACTGAGGGACCCATAACTCAAAACCTTGTCAACGAGAAAGCCTAGAAATGCCTCAAATGCGCGCCTTCGACTTTGTTCGACATTGCCTCTCAGCTATCTGTCTTCCCCATCTTGTAAATTTGAAAGGTATGTTTCCTTCATCTTTATATTTTACATACACTACACCAATGATATAGTAAACTTACTTTGTGTGCACCAAACATCAAACGTCAAATTCTATGTGCATAATGCTGGAAAATCATACTACTTATTCAGAGAAGGCATCTTGCTGCTTAGCAATTTCTCCCTTTTTCAGTGCACCACTAGTAGTCTCACAGTACATTTTTCACACTCACCAAACACAGGGCTTTGTCACCCTCATCACACGGTACGTCAGACACAAGTCGCAAAGATTAAAGTTAATCAGACACAAAGTCAGAGAGGGGTTAGTAGCAGTTGTTAACGATGTTAGCTGCAGAATTTCTTCCCGTGTTTATTTATTTATTTACATATATTTTGAACTGGTAAGCCGATATTTATCGTCACGGAAGGAAGGGGGGGGGGGAGGAAGGAAGCGAGCAGGCAACGACCAAACCAAACAGAGAAGACACAGTCGCAATACAAAACACACACCCAACGAAACGAAGAGGCCGAGGCGGAGGAAGAAGAGAGAGAGAGAAGCGCGTGAAGAGAGAAAATAAGGAAGGAAAGAAAAGAGCAAAAGGGGAAGGAAATAAGCGAGGAGGAGGCAGGCAGAGAGAGAGAGAGAGGGGGCACACAAGCAAGAGAGAAACAGCAACAAAAATAGGAGCCGGAGGCGACGAGAGAGGAGGCGGAGGGAGCAGCCACGCACGCGCACGCGCAGGGGCAGAGGGGAAATTATTTTGATAGGGGAATAAGGGGAGGCGAGGAGGGGGATCGCGTCGGAATTCCGGCGAATCGGCGGGATCCGGCCGGGATCTGCGCGGCGGATGAGGGGCCGGCACCATGAAATGGTCGACATTGCTCAGTAAGGTCGTCTTCGCCGCCCCGCAGCAGCAGCCGCCTCCGCCGCCGCCGCCCCCGGCGTCCCCGCTCCACGACCAGGAGGCCGACCCCGCCACCCCGCGCCTCAGCTCCGCCTCCGCCTCCGCCAGCGACGACGGCCGCGCCAGCGCCGCGTCCGGGAACTCGCCCTCGGCCGCCAGGTGCGCCATCCCCCCCTCCCCTCCCGCCTGATTCCGTTGACGCGATCCCGCCGCGCCTGCTTGCGTTTCCGGGCCGAGCAATGGCCATCGGATTTGGGTTTCGCGAGCTCTCGATCGTGGACGGCGGCTTCCCCTATGCGTTTCCTCTCTGGAGATTTTGTTTGGTAGATGCGGGATTCGGCGTTAGATTGACGTTTTTTTTTTTCACTGATGACGGTTTGATTCACCTAATCGATCACGTTTCTAGCTCAAGCTTACATATAGCTGCAGTGTTTTCTCCCTTTGATTTTGTCTTGCTCGTGTGCCGTCGGGTGAAATGATGTTGGGTGGTTGGGCGAGGCGTTAGCTGCACGGTCAATTCATGGATTCGAACGAGCCTGTAGTCTGCCCTCTTTGCTTCTCGTTTTCTTATGCGTTTTGCATGCGTTTCTTAGAATTACAGGGCCGTGGTTTTACACATTCCTTTTAGGACAGAAACTGTAATGTTTAGTTGTTATGATCGACGCCAGCTTGATGAACTGGAATGTTCACATTTCCGATGCTGTAGGATTAAGACGGTGCTTAGCATGCGATTCAACTTTTTGCTAGAACCCGTGTTAGATTGCCTGCCTGAAGTTACCTGTTAGATTTGAATGTTCATTGCTAGGATTGTCTTGTTACGGTTATGTGCTCTTGTTTCCACTGGAAAAAAGCACGTACTATTTAATTAGTATTTTCGATTTTTTGAGAAATCCTGTTCACTGCAAATAGTCACACTGTATATGAGCTAGGTGCTAACACATTCTGCAAGTATGCGAATTGAGCACATATGCTACTACCATTAAATTGATATTCCTATAGGAGGTTAGCTTCTCTGTGATCCTTTCTAGATCATGTTCAGTTAATATTGGCTCGACAATTGCTAATGAAAGCTGCTACCGTAATCACAATGGGTTATGTAATGGGTCTGGTTTGAAACCATTTCATATATGTCCTATGTGAAGAACCAGTTATATGATTTATTGGTTATAAGTCGTATATTCTTTTCTATATGCGCGATCTCTTGGTCTGCAAACGGACTTTCTCTGTAGTTGTTCCCTTTGCCATTGCTCTATTATCTGTTAAACACCCGTAAGCTACAAGAATTATTTTTGCACTTTCAGTACTAATGAGATCCTGCCAGTCTTATTCCTTATCTGAATCACCACTAGATAATCTATTACCATGGGATGAATAGTCTGATCATTTACTATGTGAAAAAGGGATACTATTAGGTCCTGCAAAGCGTAGACCTGATACAGTAGTTCTCTCTTTTACCCGTTAGATTTACTTTAAACCTTTGCAGGTAACAGGCTTGTGCATGCATACTGCCACACAGCCCACACTCACACATTGTATGATTATGATGCATGAATTCTACCTTAAAACAATGAAAGAAACATTGCAGTCCTTCATTTCAAATATTGTTGAGGGCTGAGGCAGTTGATTCTGCTATTTGAAGTGAATGATGAAATTCTTCTGCAGAGGTTACATGCTTTATCCGTTTACACTGTCGTTCTTAATATTCTTCCTCTTGTACTTGCAGGGGAAAAAATGAACTGGTGTCAGACTTCAGGAGGTTCTGGGAAGAATTCCGCTCTTCCAGCTCTGAAAAGGTATCTTCATGCTTTCATTTTGTCACTGTAAGCCAATAACATTTTTCTATTTGGTTCTTAGTCTAACAATTGTCTTTTGATTTTTCCTGAGCAGGAGAAAGAAAGGGCCTTAAATTTGGCAGTAGATGTCTTCTGTAGGCTAGTGAAGCAGCAGTCTAGTGTAGCTCAATTAGTTACGAAGTACGACTCCCCATACTTTCACTCTCTCAGATACTGTTATCGCATTGCTTTGTCGTTATTCTCTATGCAAAACATCTTCCCGCATATCTTTTTGTCGTTATTCTCTATGCAAAACATCTTCCCGCATATCTTTTTGTTAATAGCTTGTCTCATAATTGGTACAGGTTAGTAGAAGCACATGTTTTTGCTTTTGTTATTGGAAGGGCTTTTGTCACGGATGTGGAGAAACTAAGAATCCACAGCAAAGGAAGATCCTTGCATGTTGATGATGTTATTGGCTTCTTTTCTGAGATCACAGAGGTTTGTCCTTATTGTGTCTGCTTGTATGGTGCAATTTCCAAACTTCAGCTAACTATACACTGTCTGATAACTTATTTCCATGATCCAGCTTGGCATATGTCCGGGTTCAAACTTGTTATATGCAGTTGAAGTTCTTGTGACAGAGGTTTGTCCAGTTGACCTTCTTAACATCTTGAGATACTAGTTTCCGTTTATGTTTTATTTTTTCTGCCATCGTGTGTTCATCTGATGTTTAGTTTTGACAATCATGGTACGACAGTCTGTGTAAGGATTTAATAATAATGCTAGGTGGTCCAAATTTCATTGCAATAAATGCTTGCTCGTTAATATATAAGCCACAAGATTATAACTCAACATGTTACATCAAATCATTTTAACTTTATAATGCTAATTAGGTAGTTGCTAATAGTGTGTTTATTTCCATTTGCAATGCTGTTTTCACCAGTATAATCTATTGTTACTTTAGCTGCTCTGTCAGTGCACATCCAAGCTATCTGGAGGTTTAAAGTAATTCTAAACATCCTAGTAAAGAGAGCACTTCATTGTTATTGCAAGCCTTATCAAAACAGTGCTTGTTATTATTGTACTGTATAGCCGCTTCCTTATTTTGCCAATGGGTTTTTCTTGTAGTATTTGCCAGTGGATGTTTTCAAGGGATCATAGGTAACTAATATTGCTAATGTTTGGTGTTATATTGTGTTGCGATGTGCAATTGGGTAAATTAGTGTGGCATACATCATTTTTTGTTTTCTATGCTTCCACTTTCAACTTCTGTAGTGCATTGAAGTTGTAGCATGATGTACATAGTATGAAGAAGGAAGTGACGTGCACTTTCTGATTAAAGTAGACTTAGCAAGGATAGGGTCTTGCACAGCTGATTTCTGATATTTGAAATCCAAGATGAAACAACATTATGCCAACTTCTTAGAGTAACGCGCATTTCATGTTTAATTTCTTGGTTACAGACTATTGATAAGCAGCCTCTGTTGGACTCTGGTATTCTGTGCTGCCTTATATATATCCTCAATTCCCTATTGAGTTCTGATGAATCCTGCAAAAAATTCCCACCTGCTGTTGGAGAAGGATCAGCAACTGGGAAGAATAAAGATTGGGGTCCTTCGCAATCTCGGCGGCTCGAGGTAACACCACTCTTCTGTTTCTCATAGAAAGAGGACTTCCTTTGCAAGATTTCATAGTTGTTGACATACATTGAGGCAAAATTTTAGCTTGTTAACCTATTTTTGGTTGCACTTTGTATATTGTCCTCTTGAATGTCCATCTTATTAACTACTCCCTCCGTTCCTAAATATAAGCCTTTTTAGAGATTCCAATACTGACTACATACGGAGAAGAATGAGTGAATCTACACTCTAAAATACGTCTACATACATCCGTATGTAGTCCGTATTGAAATCTCTAAAAGGGCTTATATTTAGAAACGGAGGGAATACAAAGTCTTCTGCCTTATGTTCAAATACGTGATATGTTTATCCTATTTTTTACTTTGTCATGGCCAATTTTGGTTTTGACCTCATTTCTTGTTTTTTTTTCTACGAAGATCGAGGCAAGTGTAGTGCATATAATGAAGGCACTAGCGAGCCATTCATCTGCTGCACCAAGTTTAATTGAAGATGACGCTCTACAGCTTCTTTTCCACATGGTTGCGAATGGTTCTGTATCTGTGTTTTCTCAGTTCAAGGAGGGTCTTGTTCCTCTTCACACAATTCAGCTTCATCGGCATGCGATGCAGGTAGGTTGATATGATACAGCGTTTATCTATGGATATTCCTGTCAGATCACAAGTTACTAAATATTTAAGTTAATAACCAAACAGGTTCTCAGTCTTCTTCTGGCAAATGACAATGGGACTTCTGCAAAGTACATAAGGAAGCATCAGTTGGTACTAATTTTTTTTCTCTTTACTGTGGATGGAAAAGTATTTCAGTTTTGTTGTTCTCTTGTTGGTGGTTGTTTTATTTGGTAGGTAAAATGTCTCCTTGACACCAAACACCATGTAAAAATGCGTCCTCAGTCATCTAGTCTTGATTTAAACTACTCCCTCCGTTCTAAAATACTTGTCGTGGTTTTAGTTGATTAGTATATATCACTAGCTGTAACCTGCTGTTTTTGCTGATATTCCATGGCAAATGGTATAACTCTGAAGAGCACAGATACTTTATCGACGCATCTATAATATTTCATTTAGACAATTACTTTTTTGGGCGTGTGTGTGACTGGAACATTTATTCTTTTACAAATATTGCTAATTAGTTTTATTGACCCATTGTTAATTATGCCTTTTAGATTAAAGTACTCCTTATGGCCGTGAAAGATTTCAAACCTCAAAGTGGTGATGCTGCTTATACCATCGGCATTGTGGATTTGTTACTGGAATGTGTTGAGCTCTCTTATAGGCCTGGTAAATCAATAGACTTTTTGCCCTTCATATGCATTTCTTCCAAGAAGAGATGGTTTGGTTCAAAATTCTCATTGCTTATGTATTAACTGTGCAG
The DNA here is from genome assembly GCA_011799875.1 of Thinopyrum elongatum. Classification (NCBI taxonomy): domain Eukaryota; kingdom Viridiplantae; phylum Streptophyta; class Magnoliopsida; order Poales; family Poaceae; genus Thinopyrum; species Thinopyrum elongatum. The sequence continues at coordinate 472,414,854 of CM022301.1, forward strand.
TCTTGAGCGCTAACATTATGATGTTCCATCTAACTTGTAGAGGCTGGATCCATTAGGCTCAGGGAAGACATACACAATGCTCATGGTTACCAGTTCCTTGTCCAGTTTGCACTCACACTATGCAGCTTACACAAAAATCAGGTTCACCAATCCTTGCCCAAGATAGTATCTGAAAAGAGTAAGTCGGATGCTTCCTGCAGATTAGAAGAAGATACATTCTCATGTGACCTTTCACCTCAGCTGTCCAGGTTGCTTGATGTTCTTGTAAATTTGTCGCAAACTGGTCCCTCTGAAGATTTTGTTGGTAAAAGTATGCAATCTTCTCATGGGAAGGGAACAGGTCACAGCAGAAGCCGAACCCCATCTGCTGACAAGTTTGCAGATGACATTTTGGAAATGAGCAGTCCCAAGGTAAAAGATCTTGAAGCCATTCAGATGTTACAGGACATTTTTCTGAAGGCAGACAACTTAGAAGTACAAGCTGAAGTTCTCAATAGAATGTTCAAGATTTTCTCGAGCCATCTCGAAAACTACAAGCTATGTCAGCAACTGCGAACTGTTCCTCTTTTTATCCTAAACATGGGCGGTTTCCCTGCAGCACTTCAAGAGGTCATCTTAAAAATTTTAGAGTATGCAGTCACTGTTGTAAATTGCATTCCAGAGCAGGAGTTGTTATCACTCTGTTGCTTACTGCAACAACCAATTTCTACCAGTCTTAAGCATACTGTACTTTCTTTCTTCGTAAAGCTCCTATCCTTTGATCAGCAGTACAAGAAAGTTCTCAGGGAAGTGGGTGTTCTTGGGGCATTGTTAGATGACTTGAAACAAAACAAGCTTTTCTCTGGAGATGAGCAGCAGAGCAAGATCTTTTACTCTCCGGAGATTAGGTCTGACACAGATGATATTCAGAAAACTGTGGACAACGAAGACTCCATTCTTTCACCGAAGTTGATGGCTTCTGGTTCCACGAAATTTCCCATGTTTGATGATGAAGGGACACTTAATGTTGCCTGGGATTGCCTTTTTTATCTGCTGAAGAGAGCTGAGACTAACCAGCAGTCTTTCCGATCTTCCAATGGAGTCAACACCATTCTTCCTTTCTTGGTATCAGAAAGCCACAGATCTGGTGTGCTACGACTACTGTCATGCTTGATAATTGAAGATTCTCTTCAGGTTTGTGTTCTTACCTTATTCTCCCATGAAAATAACTCATTTTTCATCTGGAATTACCATACTTTAGGGTCCTAAGTTTTTTGGGCCTAAGTGGAGCACCTATGCAACTTTAAGTGTCTATGCTTGCCATATGACTTGTTGGTTCCAGTTGTGTGCTAAATAAGTGAACTAAATCAGCATGGCAGGTGAACTGTGATTTCTTTAACATATGTAAGCCTTGCTCTTTTTCAGGCTCATCCTGAAGAAATAGGATCACTGATTGAGACCTTGAAGAGTGGGATGGTATCAACCTCACTGGGTTCTCAGCACAAGCTTGACAATGATGCAAAGTGTGATACATTCGGAGCTTTGTGGCGCATTCTTGGGGCAAACAATTCAGCACAAAGAATTTTTGGAGAAGCCACTGGATTTTCTCTTCTACTTACAACGCTTCACAGTTTCCAGAATGAAGGTGAAAATGAGGAGAATGAACCATCATTGTTTACTCACATGAAGATCTTTGGTTTTCTAATGCGCGCCATGACAGCTGCTGTATGCAACAATGCTGTTAATAGGATAAGGCTGCATACAGTTCTGTCGTCACACACTTTCTTTGATCTTCTCTCTGATTCTGGGTTGCTTTGTGTGGATTGCGAAAAGCAAGTTATCTTACTTATGCTTGAGCTTGCACTTGAGATTGTTCTTCCTCCTACCAGCAACCTGCAGGTAGAGAGCATCTCATCTGAAACCTCAGAGGACGAACCATGTTTCTTGTCTGCAACCTCGTTTGGACTTTCAAAGCTTGATGTGGAACGTGTTTATAATGCTAGTGCAGTTGTCGTATTGATCCGCTCCTTGCTAATGTTTACTCCTAAAGTTCAACTTGAGTTGCTGAAATTCATCGAGAAACTAGCAAATGCTGGTCCCTTCAACCAGGAGAATTTAACTTCTGTTGGTATGGACGAAAGTTCTTGTTACCCTTTCTTTTCTTGTGATCATGTTGAGAAGAGTCCCTTACGTTTCTGTTGCCCTTTTTGTTATACAGGATGTGTTGGTCTTCTACTCGAGACAATCAACCCATTTTTGGAGGGTTCCTCTCCTATTCTCAATCATGCTTTGAGGATTGTTGAAGTGCTAGGTGCCTATAGGTCAGTTATATTCCATGAAATTCCATTGCTGATCTCATCGCACTAGCTCTTGTCCTTTGATTTTGTCTTACATGTAATTTTTTGGTCAGGTTGTCTTCTTCCGAACTAAGACTTCTTGTGAGGTATATACTTCAGCTGAAAGTGAAGCGTTCAGGTCATCTTTTTGTTAATATGATGGAGAAGCTAATTCAAATGGAAGATGTCAGACAAGGAGATATTTCTCTAGCCCCTTTTATTGAGATGGACATGAGTAAAGCTGGCCATGCATCCATTCAGGTTTCATTAGGGGAAAGGACATGGCCACCTGTTTCTGGATACTCTTTTGTTTGTTGGTTCCAGTTTAGAAACTTATTTAGAAGCCATTCCAAGGAAACAGAAAAACCATCAAAAGGGGCTTATGGTAAAAGGAGTGCGCAAGTTTTGCGCATCTTTTCTGTGGGTACAGTGGATGACGCCAACACTTTGTATGCAGAACTTTATCTTCATGACAATGGTGTTTTTACTATAGCAACAAGCAATTCAAGTTCACTGTCATTTCCTGGCATTGAAATGGTGGAGGGAAAATGGCATCATCTTGCAGTTGTTCATAGCAAACCAAATGCATTAGCTGGCCTTTTTCAAGCAAGTGTGGCAAGCATTTACCTTGACGGAAAGCTGAGGCATACTGGCAAGCTTGGATACTCGCCATCCCCATTTGGTAAATCATTGCAAGTAACACTTGGTACACCTGCTACCCGTGGCAAAGTTTCTGACTTATCATGGCAGCTCCGCTGTTGTTACCTTTTCGAGGAAGTCTTGACACCAGGGAGTATTTGTTTCATGTATATTCTTGGACAAGGTTACCGGGGATTGTTCCAGGACACTGATCTTCTGAGATTTGTACCTAACCGGGCCTGTGGTGGGGAGGTAATGGCGATTCTTGATTCACTTGAAGTGGAAGTAACTGCACCTTCAAGCAGCCAGCGGATAGATAGTTCAGCGAAACAAGTGAGTTCTAGACTTGAGAGCAGCGGAATTGTATGGGATATGGAAAGGTTAAGAAATCTCTCAATGCAATTGTCTGGGAGGAAGCTAATATTTGCATTTGATGGAACATCATCAGATGCTTTTCGAGCATCTGGGACTCTTTCCTTGCTTAACCTTGTTGATCCAACTTCTGCTGCTGCATCCCCTATAGGAGGTGCGTGAACTTCTTCCAGTTATTTGATTTATGTTTTGTCTTTCTCGATTGGTTGGAGTATGTCAATATTGAATTAGCTCTTCATATTGACAGGTATACCACGATATGGACGCCTAAGTGGTGATGTTTATGTGTGTAATCAATGCACAATTGGTGACACTGTTCAAACTGTTGGAGGAATGCCTGTTGTGCTTGCTCTTGTTGAGGCTGCTGAAACTAAGGATATGCTGCATATGGCACTGGAATTGCTTGCATTGTCTCTTCAGCAGGGCCATCAAAATGTGAAAGACATGCAGGCCTTGAGGGGCTATCATTTTCTTGCACTTTTTCTGCACAGGAGAATGTCATTATTCGATATGCAATCTCTTGATATCTTCTTCCGCATCGCTGCCTGTGAGGCTTCGTTTCCCGAGCCACAGAAATCAAATATAAACCGAACATCAAGCTATGCATCTGGTATCTCCCCAGATGCCAGTCTTGATGATCTTAGCCTACCTAAGTTTGGCGATGATCTGTCTTCTGGTGGATCACATGGAGATCTAGATGATTTTTCAGCTCAAAAAGATTCATTCAGCCATCTGTCTGAGCTTGAAAATGCTGACTTAGCTGGTGAGACTTCTGAGTTCATAGTTTTGTCAAATGCTGATATGGTTGAACATGTTCTCTTGGACTGGACTATATGGGTTGCTGCTCCTATATCAGTACAAATAACTCTTCTTGGGTTTCTTGAGAGGATGGTATCAATGCATTGGTTTAGGAACCACAACCTCACAATATTGCGTCGAATTAATCTTGTGCAGCATCTTCTTGTTACTTTACAGCGTGGGGATGTTGAAATTCCTGTGCTGGAGAAGCTAGTTGTGCTGCTTGGTGTCATCTTGGAGGATGGTTTTCTAGCTTCCGAGTTGGAGCTTGTTGTAAGATTCATAATCATGACATTTGATCCTCCAGAACTTACCCCAAACCGTCAGATTGTCCGGGAGGCTATGGGAAAGCATATTATTGTGAGGAACATGTTACTTGAAATGCTCATTGATCTACAAGTAACCATAAACGCTGAAGAGTTGCTGGAGCAATGGCATAAAGTTGTTTCATCTAGATTGGTCACATATTTCCTTGATGAAGCTGTGCATCCGACAAGTATGAGATGGATCACCACCCTATTAGGAGTTTGCCTTACATCATCTGCTACATTCGCTCTGAAATTCCGTACAAGTGGTGGTTTCCAAGGGTTGAATCATGTGCTTCCAAGCTTTTATGATTCTCCTGAAATATATTATATAATCTTCTGTTTGATTTTTGGGAAGCCTGTTTATCCTCGAGTTCCGGAGGTCCGCATGCTTGATTTTCATGCTCTCATGCCTAGCGATGGAAACTATGGAGAACTGAAGTTGGTGGATCTATTGGATACTGTTATTGCAATGGCAAAAGCTACATTTGATTCATTTATTATGAAGTCTATGCTTGCACATCAGAATAACAATCTTTCACACCTTAATGGCACCTTGGTTGCGGATCTTGTGGAGGCAACATCAGACATGGGAGGAGATCTTCAAGGAGAAGCTCTGATGCATAAGACATATGCAGCAAGGTTAATGGCTGGTGAAGCAGCAGCACCTGCTGTTGCTACTTCAATATTGCGGTTCATGGTTGATTTGGCAAAAACGTGCCCACCATTCTCTGCTGTTTGCAGGCGACATGAATTTCTAGAAAGCTGTATTGATCTATATTTCTCTTGTGCAAGGTTTGTATGATGTGCATATATCAAGTTACCTGGTGTTCTAGATGTTCAAACTGACCCTTCCTTTTGTTCTGCAGGTCTGATTGTGCGTTGAAGATGGCAAAAGATCTAACAACTGCTGCAATAGATGAGAAGAACATGAATGATGATGACAATGGAAGTTCAAAAGATACATTTCCATGTTTGCCACAGAATCAGGAACAATCTGCCAAAACTTTGAGTGCTGCAAGTTTTCCTCAGGAACAAAAAAGCACTAGCTCAGGAAGTACCGACATGCAGAACTCTTCTGATAATGGTGAAGTAAAAGCAGATATCTCTCCCAGTGAGGAGCTCAGCACCAAGTTTTTGAATGGAGAAGCAAGCCAAGTGTTTCAGAATGCTCATGATAAAGGACAGTTATCAGCTGTGAGATCAAATGGCATTGCCGATTCTCACCAACTAGCTGATTCACCCAGCTCAGTCTCTGTGATTAACATTGGATCCCCTGTTTTGTCTGAGAGATCGACTCATAAACCAGCAAGCACCCCTACCGCGTCTCCCATGGCCCCATTCACTTCTTGGGCTGGTAGCACAGGATCATATACTGATGGTAGACACCTAACAGCCTCTCCATCCATGTCTTCAACTATATCTGCGATGGACCTCGATTCATCTCCTGATCTAAAGACAAGCATTCAGGGATCACCTGCAGTGAATACATTTTCCCCGATCAGTTCCAAGCTTCTGCTTGACATAGATGATGTAGGTTATGGGGGTGGCCCTTGCTCTGCAGGAGCTACTGCTGTTCTTGATTTCATTGCTCAAATCCTTGCTGATATTATATCAGAGCAGCTCAAAGCAACACTCTTTATTGAGAGCGTTCTCGAGTCTGTGCCTTTGTTTGTAGATGTTGATTCTGCTTTGGTTTTTCAAGGCTTGTGTCTAAGCAGACTGATGAACTTCCTTGAAAGAAAACTCTTACTTGATGATGAAGAAGATGGGAAGAAACTCGACAAGAGTCGCTGGTCTGTCAACTTGGAACCACTTTGCTGGCTGATTGTTGACCGTGTATACATTGGCTGCTTTCCAACCCCAGTCGGTGTACTGAGAACGCTAGAGTTCTTGTTGTCCATGTTGCAGCTTGCCAATCAAGATGGCCGTATTGAAGATGCAGTACCTTCAGGTAAAGGTATTTTATCCATTGCTCGAGGAACCAGGCAACTTGACCCCTACATCCATGCCATATTGAAGAACACAAACCGTCTGATAATGTACTGTTTCCTTCCAACATTCCTTAAGAATCTTGGGGAGGATGACCTGCTGTCAAATCTGGCTTTCCTAACGGAGACAGGGAGAAATTTAGCTTCAAAACCTCCCCAAGAAGAGTATTCTGTTGATATTTGTACCATTCTTCAGCTTTTGATTGCCAACAAGAGACTGATTCTATGCCCAAGCAATGTTGATAATGATCTAATGTGTTGTTTCTGCATCAATTTGATGGCACTTCTTCGTGACAAGAGATCAACTGCGCAAAACTTTGCGGTGGATTTACTTAAGTACCTGGTAGTGCATCGACGCCCATCTCTCGAGGACCTGCTTGTTTGTAAGCCTAACCAGCGGCAACAAACAGACATTCTGCATGGAGGGCTTGACAAATTGCTGACTGGGAGTACATCCGTGTTTTTTGAGTGGCTTGAGAATTCTCAGCAAACAATTAGTAAAGTGTTAGACCAGTGTGCTTTAATAATGTGGGTTCAGTACATTACTGGCTCAGCAAAATTTCCTGGGGTGAGAATAAAAGGCATGGAAGTCAGGCGCAAGAAAGAGATGGGACGGAAATCACGCGAAATTGTAAAGCTAGATGCCAGACACTGGGAGCAGATAAATGAACGGAGGTATAATCTTGATTTGGTTCGTGATGTGATGTCCACAGAGCTGAGAGCAATTCGTCAAGACAAATATGGGTGGATATTGCATGGAGAAAGTGAGTGGCAGAGCCAAATTCAACAGCTTGTACATGAAAGAGGTATTTTCCCCATTCGTCAAGTATCCACGGAACCTGCATGGCAGTTATGTGCTGTTGAAGGACCATATAGAATGCGGAAGAAACTTGAGAACTCCAAATTTAAGATAGATACTATTCAGAATGTTCTAACCAGCAGCCTTGGGTTTGATGATGTTACTAGAGCCAAGAAAGAGGACGGAGACATGATGACATCTGGGTCAGATACAATGTCGGGCTTGAATCTTTTGACCTATGATACTGAGCAGAGGGAACTTGATGCTGCTGATTTTGCATCTTTCAAAGAGGATGATGACATATTCAAAGGAGGAAGCACAACGTCACCTCCAATTGGCTGGACTGATGATAAAAGCAGCATCAATGAACAGAGTCTTCACTCTGCAAACGATTTCGGAGCAAAATCAAGTTCCTTTTCTTATCACATGTCAGAGAGTGTCCAAGGTAAATCTGAGTTATATTCACCAAGACAGCCACCTTCAGTTAAAGGTACTGATACGAGAACCTCAGAGGATAAATCAGATAAGGAGTTGCTTGACAACGGAGAATATCTTATCAGGCCTTATATGGAACCTTCTGAAAAGATCAGGCATAAGTACAACTGTGAACGTGTTGCTGGTCTTGACAAGCACGATGGTATATTTCTTATTGGGGAGCTTTGCTTATACATTATTGAGAACTTCTACATCGACGATTCCAACTGCATTTGCGAAAAGGGCGATCAAGATGAGCTTTCTGTCATTGATCAGGCTTTAGGTGTGAAAAAGGATATAATGGGAAGCATTGATTCCCAGCAGAAATCACCTTCACCATGGGGTGCAACTGCAAAGGACTCACTTGGTGGTAGAGCATGGGCATACAATGGAGGTGCTTGGGGTAAGGAAAATCTTTGCAATAGCAGCAACCTGCCTCATCCATGGCATATGTGGAAGCTTGATAGTGTCCATGAGCTCCTGAAACGTGACTATCAGCTTCGACCTGTTGCAATCGAGATTTTCAGCATGGATGGGTGTAACGAGCTTCTAGTTTTCCACAAAAAAGAGAGGGAGGAAGTTTTCAGAACTCTGATTGCCATGAACCTCCCACGGAATAGCATGTTTGTATTCTTAATCCTTTGCAGTTATATACGTTGAGTTAATTCTATGCACACTTGCTTAGTGTTAAGATTTTATCATTTCTTAGTTCTTACTAGTATAACTGGTTCGTGTCTTTCATTGGCTAGCATAATAGGTTTATGTTTCAGTATTGTCTGAAATTAGTGTTTCTGAGAAGTGGGCCCAGTCGGTCAAAACCAGCCAGTCAATTGCATGCAAATACATGTAAATTTATGAAATCTGAGTTCTTATTAGGCAGATCTCGCCCGGTTCCTGTGTTTAACTAGAGCTGTTTGGTATCAATGTTTCTTCCTGAATGGTCTCTTGTTTATTAATAGCTCAGGAGGCAGTGAAAGGATTTTATCTTCATCTTTTATGAACGATCTGAACTTGTAGGATTTTGCATTTTAATGTTTTCACTTGTCACCTTTACTTATCGTTAGGATGCTCGAGTAAAGGAACTTGACAATAAACATGGCTTTCCACAGGTTGGACACGACAATATCAGCTTCCTCAAAGCAGGATAGCGGTGAGGGGAGCCGCCTTTTCAAAGTTATGGCAAAATCTTTTTCCAAAAGATGGCAAAGTGGCGAAATTACCAACTTCCAGTATCTCATGCATCTAAATACACTTGCCGGTCGGGGCTATAGCGACCTTACACAGTACCCAGTATTTCCATGGGTTCTTGCAGATTACGAAAGCGATAACTTAGATCTGAGTAACCCACAGAGCTTCCGTAAGCTTGATAAACCAATGGGATGTCAAACAGAGGGAGGAGAAGAGGAATTCCGTAAGAGGTTTGTTCATCTAACACTTATCAGAAATACCTCTTTTGTTCTTTTCTTTTTCAGTTGATGAAAAATCTCTACCGTCTTCATTGCTTCCCAACATCTAACATCAACTGACTAGCCTCTTCCGTTACTTTCAGATATGATAGCTGGGATGACCCTGATGTACCAAAGTTCCATTATGGTTCTCATTATTCAAGTGCTGGGATTGTTCTTTTCTATCTTCTAAGGCTGCCTCCATTCAGCACGGAAAACCAGAAACTGCAGGGTGGACAATTCGACCATGCAGACAGGTTGTTCAATAGTGTGAAAGATACATGGACAAGCGCTGCTGGTAAGAGCAACACATCAGATGTGAAAGAGCTCATTCCTGAGTTCTATTATCTGCCCGAGTTTTTGGAGAACCGGTTTAATCTGGACTTGGGGGAGAAACAATCAGGAGAGAAGGTATTACTTTCACAGAAGTGCACTACTCCTTGCGCTGGGTGTAATGCTGATACTCTAACCAAGGCTCAGCTTTTTGAGCCAAGCATCTAAACTTTGTGAAATAATGCTCTCAGGTCGGTGATGTTGTTTTGCCACCTTGGGCGAAAGGTAGCACCAGAGAATTTATTAGAAAACACCGGGAAGCTCTGGAATCAGACTATGTATCTGAGAATCTGCATCATTGGATTGATCTTATTTTTGGATATAAGCAGAGAGGAAAGGTATATAGCATCTCAGGCTCCTGTAATTTTTATCTTTCCCCTAGTCCTTGTGATAGCACATACTCCATACATGTTTGTGATTAAATCAAGTATATTGTTTTTACGATAGCACATACATGTTTGTGATTAAAGGAGCTGCTATTTCCATCATTATGATAGCACATACATGTTTGTGATTAAATCAAGTATATTGTTTTTACTATGGAATTATTTGGATATAGGTTTGTGTTTTTCATGGTCCCTGAGATGTAGTTCTGATCATTTATTTCTATTGTGTTTTGTCCCATGTCGACAGAGAACTATTTGTATATATTTGTGGACAGTATATTGTAATATCAAACAGAGTGAAGTATAAAGTGAAGCAAAAGGAGTATTAATGTTAACCGTTTTCACTTCTATACATTGGTTGTATTTGTAATGGCTATTTTCTTTTGTGTGGCAGGCAGCTGAAGATGCCGTCAATGTTTTCTATCACTACACATATGAAGGCAATGTTGACATTGATGCAGTATCAGATCCTACCATGAAGGCTTCGATACTGGCACAGATCAATCACTTTGGCCAGACCCCCAAACAGTTATTCCAAAAAGCCCATCCACAGCGACGGACTGACAGGAAAATTCCTCCTCATCCTCTACGGTACAGCACCTATCTCACACACCAAGAGATCCGCAAGACAGCATCGTCAGTGTCCCAGATCGTGACCTACAATGACAAGATCCTAATTGCTGCATCAAACAGCTTGCTCAAGCCAGTTGCTTACAGTGAGTACATCTCATGGGGATTTCCTGACCGCAGCTTGAGAATATTGACATATGATCAGGATAGACTTCAATCAACACATGAGAACCTTCATGGTGGTAGTCAAATTCAGTGCACTGGAGTGAGCCATGATGGCAACATTCTCACCACAGGTGGTGATGACGGAGTAGTTGCAGTATGGAGATTTGTGAAGGATGGCATTCGTCGTCTCCTGAGGATGGAGAAAGCCCTGTGTGCTCACACTGCCAAAATAACATGCATCTATGTCAGCCAGCCTTACTCGTTAATAGTCTCAGGCTCTGACGATTGTTCTGTCATCTTGTGGGACCTGACAGGCCTGGTCTTTGTGAAGCAGCTGCCTAGGTTCCCAGCGTCAGTGTCTGCATTACATGTGAACAACCTCAATGGTGAGATTCTGACTGGTGCTGGTGTTCTTTTTGCTGTTTGGAGCGTCAACGGAGACTGTCTTGCTGTGGTGAACACCTCTCAGCTTCCTTCTGATCTCATCTTATCTGTGGCAAGCACGACACACTCAGACTGGCAGGATACAAACTGGTATGTGACAGGCCATCAAAGTGGCGCTGTGAAGGTATGGAAGATGGTGCACTGCACGTCTGATGAGGCAGCAAGCAACAAAAACAAATCCCCAACAACCACCTATGGAGGGCCGGGTCTGGATGTCCAGACGCTGGAATACAGGCTAATTCTTCAAAAGGTTCTCAAATCACACAAGCACCCGGTGACTGCCCTTTGTATACCGCCCGACCTGAAGCAGCTTCTGAGCGGGGATGCCAATGGTCATTTGTTTTCTTGGTCACTGAAAGATGACAGCTTTAAGGGCTCATAGCGATAGAGAAATCAGGATTCACCTGCACATATCAAAGACATTGATTTAAAGTATATCTGGTAATCTGACAAGCATCTGCCCGTGTTGACAACCAAGAGCACATGGTTGACCTTGGCTCGCAGAAACGTGCTGCATGAGGACCCGTCTTGACGCCCAGGCCATTCGGCATCGGAGGACAGGCAAACAACAGAAACACATTGAAATGGGGAAAAGTGGATGAGACGATGGAGGCGTCGTTGTGCTGACAATAGAATCTTATACTGTGCATTATGTGCTGGCTCCACCTCCTGCTCTTGGTTTTGTTTTGGTCAGGAGAAAGAGTTCCATGTGAGGTAGAGAGAGGCCAGTGTTTTGTAAAGTGTGTATAGATGCTTTGGTGGTGGTGGTAGTGGTTGTGGTGGAACGATGGTGTGATGTTGTACTGTCTGGTTTTGTTTCGGGGGATGGATGTAAGGGAAGGGAAAGGGGGTGTTAGGTTCCTTTTTGCTGTTTCAACTTGACCCCTCAGAAGTGGTGTTGTTCATTCATTTAGTGGGTGTAATTTGAGCACCCTTCTGTTCACTTCACCTGAGTTGAGTTCATTGCACATACATACATGCAAGCAGTGAGATTTTGTTGGCTCTATCTATGCGAGTCCCATTTGATGGCAAAAGCCCTACTATCTCGTCGCATGTTTGTCATACAACAGTCCATATACACCTACGGAGGAACGCCAACATAGAATCAATTGGTTACCGAAACTCCTAACCCGTTCATTCGATCTTCCTTAGAATTTATGTTTTGATTTAACTAGAAGAGGATGGAAATCCATTTGGGCGCGTGCACACACACACTGATGCTAGATTCGCCTCATGCATCTACAACGCGGATCATCAAATCGGTATCACTAAATGTCTTGCAAACATGTCCAGACGTGTCCGTAAACATCCGGTTGGGCGGAGGCCATCTAGCCGAAGTCACCAAATGTCCGGATGGGACGACATCTGGGCGGAGGCCATCCAATTGGAATCACCAAAATGTCCGGCCTTGTCCTGCCTCTGTTGTTTGTCAAATTGTGTCTAGATCAATAGCAATTCGATCATGCAATTAAATAGTTGTAAACAAATGCAACTACTAGCAAAAGCATCGTATGTTCAACAAGTTTTTATATTCATCGATCGCAAAATCAAAAGCATCACCTGTCCGTGTCAAAGACCTCAATTTTCGGCCTCCTTTTGACCCTTGTGATGAACTAGATGTGATTAGATGGAGTCCATTGGAGGATCTCGGAGGTTGTCATGCTTAGGCTAATGAGCTGAGCCATGATGGATCAAGATCTTGAGAATGATTAAAGAGAAGTCTATATATGGCTCAAAGTTGAGATTATGATAAGCTCATACGTTGAGTTCGGTGATCATGTTTTGAAGCAATGAAGGCGTATTCATGGTAACATTCATCCCTCCAATGGTGATTAACTTCCCTTCAACGAAGTGAACATTGCGATACATCCTTGTCTCCAGTGTGTTCGATTATCTTTAATCCCAGCTTATTACTTGTGGTTTACTCTGGTCACTTGACCTTGCAAGCATCATCTAGGTGGTATATCTCAACTGTAGCATTTGTTCAGGTTTACACTTTAGTTTCTACAATTCATACTTGCGACTATTGATATATCTTGTGCCTAGTCTGAATTGCTAGCTTGTACCATTCGTTTTCATAGCTTGTGATATAACTTGTGTAAGCTTATGGTTTACTTGTGTAAGCTTGTGATATAGCTTGTGATATAACAAGTGGTTCTTGGTTTTCTCCGGTGATTATCTTGTGTAAGGGTTAGTTTTTAGTGCAGTTAGTTGAGCCTAGTACACCTAGGATTTGTGCTTGAAAAGTATCCGCTTAGTTTATTTCCACATTAGGATAAAGCCAAATCCATAAAAGTTCTTGAAACGCCTATTCATCCCCCTCTAGGCGACATCTTGGTCCTTTTAGCTTCGCACAAGCCTCCTCCTTCGCCATGATGTCCTCGAACTTGTCCAACATCTTGGTTGTCACCCTTCTTGTTTCTCCTTATCGGTCTCCCACCCCCATTCAATCTAGGCACACAGGTGGATGGTGCAAGCCCTCCATCGGTTGGATAAACACCATCATCACCATATGTTGGAGTTATATTTGACTTTATGGATTTAAACCTAATTTGAATTTAGTTCAAGATTCAATAAGACCTAAAACTTGAATTGAACCTTAGTAAATGACCTTGGATTTAAATTTGACTTTAGTTCAAACTTGAGTAAGACTAAGATAAACTTTAGAAAACATTCTTCGATTTACATTTGACTCTAGGGAAATAACAAACTTATTTGAATTTAGTTAAACCTAAGTGAAACTTAGAAGTCATTTAATTAATCTAAATTAAATGAAATACTTTGCAAATAAAATTCATGAACCAACATTAGTCAATTATGAAATATTTCGAACTAGCTTTAGTATTCAAACTTAAATTGAATTCAAATTCAAATATTATTTTAAACTAAATTTAATTTGAATTCAAATAAGGTGAACCCTAATTCAAATTCAAATTGAATTATAAGTCAAACCAATTTAATGAACCTAGATGAACTTATTCAACTTAGTTAAACCTAATTCAAATTATTTGAAACCAATTCAAATATAAAGTTGAAGAGTTCAAACTAATTCAAACATAGATATGAACCCAACTTAAGTCAAGATCAACTAGTGAAACTTAATTGAAACCTAGCCAAGCCGCTGTGTATTCAAGTCCATGAAAGGTCAACAAATTTGAATTGTTATTCAGAACTAAACATGGGCATGGTTATCCATCATTCATGGACCATGACTCCAGTTGCAAGATTCTTTTTGAATGAGCCTGGAAACCACAACTTGGCATCGCATACTCCTTATGTGATGAACCCTTTTAATTTGAAACTTGCATGTGAACCCTTATGTCACATGTACTCCAAGTAACAACCACTATGTTGTTTTTCCAAACTCTTATGAGTTAACACATGACACATGATCTCACAACACACTGACACTAACACCATGCACTACACTTGTTGTATGTTGATTGTATTGTATGGTTGTTTATAGTTACTCTTTACTTACAATAGATTGTTCGGAGAGTGAAGGTTGGTTTTACTTGTGTGTGTGTGTGTGTGTGGGAAGGAGTTCATCAATTACCAAGATTGTGTTTAAGTGAAGAACTTCATTGATTACTAGGCAAGTTGCATTTCTGATAAAGGTTTCCCCCATGTTTTATTTTTCTGCCATGCTATGCTGAACCTGGAATAGGTTAGCCACGTGTTTACCCCGAACGTTGAGTCTACGACGTAGTGTAGGCACGGGTCTTGACAACAGGTGAATGCTTCATTGGAATGATGCACTTTGGAGTCCCCATTGAATGATTCGATGATTGAGTGTGCACTTGCATTTCTGGACTTTTCCTTTTGAAGTGATATGCGTCGATGGTTGATGTGCTCTGGAGTCCTCGATATGTCCATTTTGCATCATGTTTTCCTACTGTTATTTATTATATTTTAGATCAATATTCCACTTTATGCAATTCTAATGCCTTTTCTCTCTTAATATGCAAGATACACATGAAGAGGGAGAATGCCAACAGCTAGAATTAGGCCTGAAAAAGCTACTACAGAGATAACTATTCTCTCGAGCTTCAAATGACCTGAAATTTTACAAAGATTTATTTTGGAATATATAAAAAAATATTGGAATAAATATGTACCATAAAAGAGCCACCATGGGGCCACAAGACAGTAGGATGGGCCCTAGTGTCTTGTGGGGCCCACAGAGGTCCACCGATGCCCATCTTCTGCTATATGAAGCCATTTTCCCTAGAAAAATAAATAAGAAAGAGACTTTCGGGATGAAGCGCAGCCGTCTCAAGGCAGAACCAGGTCAGGAGCACTTTTGCTCTTCGGCGGAGCAATTCCGCCGGGGAAACTTCTCTCCGGGAGTGGAAAATCAAAGCCATCGACATCACCAGCGATCCTAACATCGTGGGAGGACCAATCTTCATCGACATCTTCACCAACACCATCTCATCTCTAACCCTAGTTCATCTCTTGTATTCAATCTTTGTCTCAGAACCTCAGATGGCACCTGTGGGTTACTAGTAGTGTTGATTACATCTTGTAGTTTATGCTAGTTGGTTTATTTGGTGGAAGATCATATGTTCAGATTGATAATTATTTATTATTCTCCTCTGATCCTGAAAAGAAATATGATTTGTGAGTAGTTCCGTTTGTTCTTGAGGGCATGGGAGAAGTCTTGTTATAAGTAATCATGTGAAGTTGGTATCCGTTCAATATTTTGATGGTGTGTTATGTTGTTCTTCCTCTAGTGGTGTCATGTGAACGCCGACTACACGACATATTACCATGCTTGGGCCTAGGGGAAGACATTGTGGGATTAGTAAGTAGATGATGGGTTGCTAGAGTGACAGAAGCTTAAACCCTAGTTTATGCGCTATTCCGTAAGGGGCTGATTTGGATCCATATGTTTCATGCTATGGTTAGATTTATCTTAATTCTTCTTTCGTAGTTGCGAATGCGTGCGAGAGTGGGTAATCATAAGTAGGTTTCTTGTTCAAGTAAGAACAACACCTTAGCACCGGTCCAACCACATAACAACTTATCAAAGTAGTGAACGCGAATCAACTAGACCTGATGAAAGTAACTAGATGCAGTTCCCATGTGTCCTTGAGAATGCTTTGCTTATTAAAAAGAAGTACTTCCGGCTTGTCATTTGAAACAAAAAGGATCAGGCCACCTTGCTGCACCTATTTACTATTGTTACTTGTTACTTGCTATGAATCATCTAGTTATCAAATTATCCGTCACCGTTACTTTACAACACTTGCACAGAATACCTTGCTGAAAATCGCTTATCAATTCCTTCTGCTCCTCGTTGGGTTCGACACTCTTACTTATTGAAAAGACTACGATTGATCCCCTATACTTGTGGGTCATCAAGACTCTTTTCTAGCGCCGTTGCCGGGGATTGAAGCGCTTTTGATATGGAAACATTTATATTACGTGCTGAATTTTATTGTCACTTGTTATACTATGGAACATAATCCTTTGAGGGGCTTGTTCGGGGTATCTTCACCTCGACCGGAAGTGGCAAGATCCGCTCCTCAACTTGTTGAAAATGATTGTTATGAAATCCCCTTTGGTATTACAGAAAATTACTTGCTAATCCCTATGCAAGAGATGGAACAGTACCCTACTGATCAAATACCCTACTGATCTTCTCGTTCTTGGATCACGACAAGATAATTTCTGGCCCATTATATTTGGTAGACCCTTCTTGAATATTGTTAAGGCTGAAATTGATTGTGTTAAGGAAAATGTTAAGGTTAAGTTTGGTGATGTATCTCATGAATTTAATTTATCTAAATTCACTAGACAACCTCATGATAAATATTTCCTAATAAAGATGAAATTATTGGTCTTGCTTCTAGTGCGGTGCCTCCTACTGATCCATTAGAGCAATATTTGTTAGATCATGAAAATGATATGCATATGAATGAACGAAGTGAAATAGATGAAATCTTCTTTAGGCAAGCACCTATCCTTAAACATAATTTGCTTAGGTGATCCTGTGTTTGAATTAAAGAAACTCCCATATATTTTGAAATATGCTTATCTTGATGAAAAGAAAATGTATCATGTTATTATCAATGCTAACCTTTCAGTGCATGAGGAAAAGATATTATTGAAAACTTTGAGGAAACATCGTGCTGCAATTGGATATACTCTTGATGATCTTAAGGGCATCAACCCTACTCTGTTTCAACATAAGATTAATCTAGAGCCTGATGGTAAACCAATTGTTGATCATCAACGTCGTTTAAATCAAAGATGAAGGATGTGGTAAGAACTGAAATATTAATGTTTCTGGAGGCAAGTATAATTTATCCTATAGCTGATAGTAGATGGGTAAGTCCTGTTCATTGTGTCCCTAAGAAAGGTGGCATCACTATTGTCCCTAATGATAAAAATGCACTTATCCCACAAAGAGTAGTTACAGGCTATATGATGGTAATTGATTTTAGAAAATTGAATAAAGCTACTGGAAAAGATCATTATCCTCTGCCTTTTATTGATCAAATATTAGAAAGATTATCTATGCATACAGACTTCTGTTTCTTAGATGGATACTCTAGTTTTTCTCAAATACCTGTATCACAAGAAGATCAAGAAAAAAATACTTTTACTTGTCCTTTTGGAACCTATGGTTAGACATATGCCTTTCGGTTTATGTAATGCACCTGCCACTTTTCAAAGATGTATGACTGCTATATTCTCAGATTTTTGTGAGAAAATTGTGAAGTTTTCATGAATGATTTTTTCGTATACGGAATTTCTTTTGATGACTGTTTGAGCAATCTTGATAGAGTCTTACTGAGATGTGAAGAGACTAACCTCGTCTTGAATTTGGAGAAGTGCCACTTTATGATGAATGAAGGTATAGTCTTTGGTCATAAAATTTCTGAAAGAGGTACTGAAGTAGATAAAGCTAAAGTTGATGCAATTGAGAAAATGCCATGTCCTAAAGATATCAAAGGTATAAGAAGTTTTCTCGGGCATGCTGGTTTCTATAGAAGATTTATTAAGGATTTCTCTAAAAATTCTAGGCCTCTCGCTAATCTCTTACAAAAAGATATTCCATTTGTTTTTGATGATGATTGTGTAGAAGCCTTTGAAATACTTAAGAAAGCTTTGATAACTGCACGTATTGTTCAACCACCTGATTGGAATTTGCCTTTTAAAATTATGTGTGATGCTAATGATTATGCTATTGGTGTTGTTCTAGGTCAAAGAGTTGATAAGAAATTGAATGTTATTCATTATGCTAGTAATACCTTGGATAGTGCTCAAAGAAACTATGCCACTACTGAAAAGGGATTTTTGGGAGTTGTGTTTGCTTGTGATAAGTTCAGACCTTATATTGTTGATTCTAAAGTTACTATCCACACCGATCGTGCTGCTATTAAATATCTGATGGACAAGAAAGATGCTAAACCTAGGTTGATTAGGTGGGTTCTTCTATTACAAGAATTTGATTTGCATATTGTTGATAGAAAAGGAGCTGATAACCCTGTAGCAGACAATTTGTCTAGGATGGTAAGTGTTCTTGATGACCCACTATTGATGATGGTTTTTCTGATGAGAAATTAGTTGTTGTTAATGCCTCCTCTTCCCATGATAACCCTGGGTATGCAGATTATACTAATTTAATTGTTGCTAAATATATACCACCTAATTACATATTACTTTTGGGATGAATCACATCTTTACAAAGGAGTAGATGGTGTTATTAGACATTGTGCACCGGAGTATGAGCATGAACAAATCATAAGGAAGTGTCACTCCGATGCATATGGAGGAGACCATGCTGGAGACGAAACCGCACATAAGGTATTGCAATCTGGATTTTAATTGGCCTAGTCTTTCTGAAGATGCACATAAGCTTGTCCTCTCTTGTGATGAATATCAAAGAATTGGTAATATCGGTAGACAACAGGAAATGCCTATGAATTATTCACTTGTTGTTGAACCATTTGATGTTTGGGGTTTTGATTATATGGGACCTTCTCCTTCCTCGAATGGTTGTACTCATATTTAGTTCTTGTCGATTATGTCACTAAGTGGATAGAAGCTATTCCAACTAGTAGTGCTGATCACAATACCTCTATTAAAATGGTTAAAGAAGTTATTTTCCCGAGGTTTGGAGTTCCTAGATATTTAATGGCTAATGTGGTTTACATTTTATTCATGCTGCTTTCCGTAAAATCTTGGCCAAATATGATGTAAACCATAGAGTAGCATCACCTTATCATCCTCAATCTAGTGGACAAGTAGAGTTGAGCAATAGGGAAATGAAATTAATTTTGCAAAATACTGTTAATAGATCTAGAAAGAATTGGTCTAAGAAATTGGATGATGCACTATGGGCATACAGAACTACTTATAAAAATCCTATGGGTATGTCCCCGTACAAAATGGTTTATGGAAAAGCTTGTCATTTACCTCTTGAGTTAGAACATAAAGCATATTGGGAAATTAAAGAACTTAATTATGATTTCAAACTTGCCGTTGAAAAGAGGTTATTTGATATTAGTTCTCTCGATGAATGGAGGCAATAAGCTTATGAAAGTGCCAAACTATTTAAAGAAAAGGTTAAAAGATGACATGACAAAAGAATTCAGAAATGAGAGTTTAATATTGGTAATAAAATTCTTTTGTACAACTCTCGTTTTAGACATTTTGCAGGCAAACTTCTTTCTAAGTGGGAAGGCCCCTATGTCATCAAAGAAGTTTACCATTCCAGAGCCATCCGAATAAATAACGCCGAAGGAAATGCACCAAAGGTGGTTAGTGGGCAAAGAATTAAACATTATATTGCAGGTACCCCCATTAACATTGAAGCAGATATTATCCAAGAAATTACACCAAAAGAATATCTAAAAGAGACCTTCCGGAGCACTCTAGAATCCTGAAAAGGGAATAGGTATGTAATACGGTAAGTAAACCATCTCCAAAAATTCCGTAAAAATATTTTCTGTCAGTTTTCGAATATATAAAAATTAGGAAAATAAGAAACAGCCAGAAAAGTACACGAGGGAGCCACAAGGCATTAGGGCGCGCCCTATTGTCTTGTGGGCCCCTCGTGCACTTTCCCGACTCCGTATTCCTCCCATATACTTCTTCTGCAAGATAAAAAATCATTATACATACTACTCACTATTTTGACCTCCGTATCACAAGTTTCTCCTTTGTTCTTGTTTCAGGCTGTTTTTCTGACAGATCTAGATCGCTATGCCGTCATCAAGCTCCTCCAAGGACCTTTTCTTTGAGAAGGTCATCAACCCTTATCTATTGGAGGTGATGAAGCACCCGCGAACCATGGAGTTCCGTGATGGGGTGCTTCACATTCGTGACGTCCAAAGACCTAAGAAGGAGGGAAGCGAGAAGGCCAGGCTTGAAGTAGTGGAGTAGGAAATCTTCAAGTGCCAGGGGATGGTTGAGCGTGGACTCAATGCCAACCACTCCATGATCACGGATTTTGTTCATGAATATAAGTGGGACATCAAGGAGATTGGAGAAACCATCCATAATCTCCATCTCCGGATTGACGATCTTCAAGCACAAGTCTTTGACCTACAAAACCAAAAATGTGAGTATGAATCCATGTTTAAAAGGATGATCCTAGCTACTGATTTCAGGATGCTAGAGACCCGTATGTCTTTCTTTGATGGAGAGCCTATGCCTTGGAAGATGGAGGGCAAGCCTACCACTTCATCATCACCATCACCGAAGAAGGAAACTTGAGTACACGGGTATGGGCACCACCCTTGGCTTATTCCAAGCTTGGGGGAGGTGCCCTAGTATCGTATCACTATCACCTTTTATCATTATTTTCTATCTTAGTTTGTTCCTTAGCTTTTTCGTGATCTAGAAGAATAAAAGTATTAGTATGAATCAATTTTTGAGTTTATGTTTCGTGATCGTTCTATCTATGTAATCGTGCTTGAGAGATATAATAAAGACTAGTTCAAGTTTGAGTATTCCTTTGCTTTTATTATTTGGATCAATCATAGCATGAAAGTAAAAAAGATCATATGCTAATCCCATGGGGAGTAATGACTTCACATAAAAGGAGTATAAATGATGAAATTTATTGGAAGGTAACAAACATAGCATTGGTCACTGAGGCAATTCATGAGAGAATAATGATAAAGAGATATTTCACATATAAATACACTATCTTGGACATCTTCTATGATTGTGAACCCGCATTAATTATTTTCAAACTTGATCAAATGGTTGATGTTGGACAAGGAAGACAACATAATGAGTTATTTGCTTATATTCACATAGAAGTTATATTGTCATGGATCCTCTAACATGTGGGGCTTGCTTATAATCTTTTGCTAGCCAAGATTTCTGTACTAAGTAGAGATACTACTTGTGCATCCAAATACCCTTAAACCTAGTTTCTTGTCATGAAAGTCCACCATATCTACCTATGGATTGAACAAGATCCTTCAAGTAAGTTGTCATCGGTGCAAAGCAATAAAAATTTATCCTAAATATGTATGATCTTTTATTGTAAGGAAAAATAAGCTTTGTACAAACTTGTGATGGTAACGCAATAAAAGCGACGGACTGCTCAATAAAGGTTGCTATCATAAGGGACAATATAAAGTGACGTTCCTTTGCATTAAGAACTTGGACATCCAACAATTAAAAGTGCATGAAAACCTCTGCTTCCCTCTGCGAAGGGCCTATCTATCAATGTTTAACTTTTATTTTCCTGCAAGAGTCAAAAATACTTTACTCCTATTCCAATCTTATTTATTCTCCACTTAGAAAGCAACATGTGGTGGGGAAAGATCTAGGCACATATATCTAGTTGAATGTAGGTAGTCATGAGTTATCATTGTTGACATTATCCCTGAGATAAATGAGTTGGGAGGTGAATCATTAAACACCCATCTTCCTGTGTGTCTGATTGAAACCATTTGTTCTAAAAATATGCTTTGAGTGCTAGCAATCATGGAAGACTATATGATAGTTGAGCATGTGAAGTTTGCTAAATCAAAAGCTCTTACATAGACCCTTCCTAGAAATATGATGAATTGCGATTGGTTTTATGACCGAGAACATAGTTTGTTAACTTTAAAGAAAGTTTATTGTTCATACTTTAGCTTGTGGATAGATTGTTACTTGATTATGAAAAGTTTTATGATGAATAAGTTGTTGTTATAATAATGATCATGATGCTACAATTTCCGTATTTTGTTTTATCGACACCCCTCTCTCTCTAAACCTGAGGTCATGTTTACTTAGTTCAGCTTTTGCTTGAGGACAAGCGAGGTCTAAGCTTGGGGTAGTTGATATGTCCATTTTGCATCATGTTTTCCTACTATTATTTATAATGTTTTAGATCAATATTCCACTTTATTATGCAATTCTAATGCCTTTTCTCTCTTAATATGCAAGATACACATGAAGAGGGAGAATGCCGACAGCTGGAATTCCGGGCCTGAAAAAGCTAGTGCAAAGAGAGCTATTCTCTGAAGCTCCAAATGACTTGAAATTTTACAGAGATTTATTTTGGAGTATAAAAGATATTGGAATAAATAAGTACAAGGGAAAATCCACCATGGGGCCACAAGACAGTAGGGCGTGCCCTACCCCTGGGCGCGCCCTAGTATCTTGTGGGGCCCACGGAGGTCGACCGATGCCCATCTTGTGCTATATGAAGCCATTTGCCCTAGAAAAAAAGAAGATGACTTTTGGGATGAAGCGCCGCCGTCTTGAGGTGGAACTTAGGTAGGAGCACATTTGCTCTTCGGTGGAGCAATTTCGCTGGGGAAACTTCCCTCCGGGAGGGGGAAATTGAAGCCATCGACATCACCAACGATCCTCTCATCGTGGGAGGAATAATCTTCATCAACATCTTCACCAACACCATCTCATCTCAAACCCTAGTTCATCTCTTGTATTCAATCTTTGTCTCAAAACCTCATATTGGTACCACTAGGTTACTAGTAGTGTTGATTACATCTTGTAGTTGATGCTAGTTGGTTTATTTGGTGGAAGATCATATGTTCAGATTGTTAATCATTATTATTCTCCTCTGATCATGAACATGGATATGATTTGTGAGTAGTTTCGTTTGTTCTTGAGGACATGGGAGAAGTCTTGTTATAAGTAATCATGTGAAATTGGTATTCATTCAATATTTTGATGATGTGTTATGTTGTTCTTCCTCTAGTGGTGTCGCGTGAACATCGACTACATGACATATTACCAAGCTTGGGCCTAGGGGAAGACATTGTGGGATTAGTAAGTAGATGATGGGTTGCTAGAGTGACAGAAGCTTAAACCCTAGTTTATGCGCTATTGCGCAAGGGGCTGATTTGGATCCATATGTTTCATGCTATGTTAGATTTATCTTAATTCTTCTTTTGTAGTTGCGTATGCTTGCGAGAGGGGGGTAATCATAAGTAGGTTGCTTATTTAAGTAAGAACATCACCTTAGCATGGTCCACCCACATAACAACTTATCAAAGTAGTGAACGCGAATCAACTGAACTTGATGAAAGTAACTAGATGCAATTCCCATGTGTCCTCGAGAATGCTTTGCTTATTATAAGAAGTACTTCCGGCTTGTCCTTTGCAACAAAAAGGATTGGGCTAACTTGTTGCATGTATTTACTATTGTTACTTGTTATTTTCTATGAATCATCTAGCTCTCAAATTATCTGTCACCGTTACTTTACAGCACTTGTAGAGAATACCTTGCTGAAACCGCCTATCAATTCTTTCTGCTCGTTGTTGGGTTCGACACTCTTACTTATCGAAAAGATTACGATTGATCCCCTATACTTGTGGGTCATCAGTCCCCATTGTTGCCCCATTGACTGAGCACGCTTGAAAAACATAAACCCTGTCATCTCTGTGAATCAGGATGGTTCTCATCCATAGTTAGAAATAGTAGACAGGTCTTCCTTGCCCTGACTTGACGAAATAGTCGAAACTAGTTTTGGAAAATGGTTTTGATGGAAAAGGTTTTGTTACAAAACAAGTTAGAGATCCCTTTACTCATTTGTTACATTGGACGATATGTTGTTATTAGGTGTAGCTTGCCAATACATTCAATGTATCGACCCTCGTGGCTGCAACTTATCATGTTGTAGGACTTTTCTGTATCAAAGGAGAGATACGAAGTAGAGTTACAATGCTATATTCAATTACTGCCGGTGAGTGGATGGACGCCACATGATATTATTGCATTTCCCACTGCATAATGTATCAAGCTAGCCTTGAGCTAGCAGGTATGCACTGTATTAAAAACTGGATCTATGATGTAATACTTTGACATGTGTTATTTTCTGGTATTTCATCATGAACTATGCGTGCCAGCAATCGATCTAGGGATTGGCACATGAAGCGCATAGATTCGGGGCCCCTACCGGGACGGGGTCGTCACAAATGGTATTAGAGCACATGTTGTCTATAGGACGTGACCCTAGAAATGGAAAGCCCATAGGAACAAAACCTTTTTTGTAGATAGTCTTGTATCTTCTTACCTCATTCATTTCTCAACCTCTCCTTAAAAAAACTTTGAATACGAGTCTCATGGATATAATCAAGAAGTGACAACTGATGTCTATGACTTGGAATTAAGAGTGAGTTCCCAAGAGTGCAAAGGATGTCATGTTAAGAATGGGACTCAAAGGAGAAGTGTTAGTAAGGAATCATAGTCTTGGATGGAGATCAAGAGAATTGGAGGAATGCAATTACATTTGGGGACAAGGGTGATGTCAACTGAGGATTAAGGAAAATATTAGAGAAGGAATACTCAACACCTAGTAGTACCTCGAGGAAATGAGAGGAAGAACTTGAAGTAGCTAAGTAGAAGCTGAAGAAGTACAGAAGTGACACTAAGGGAGGAAGAAGAATAAGGAGACATAAATTGGTGATTATGGAACCAGTATAACCAAGAGATAGTCAACTGGAGCAGAAGTGAGGCATATACTTGACCACCTCTACTATGTTAATCTAAAGTAGAACGTTTCGCGTGTACCACTACTATGCCAATCTGACATGGTGATGTACCTGTAGTTGGATGAGATCATATCGGATGTTGTATGACCTTGCTTAGGAGTTGTTTGTGTGAATTGATTGTCATGTTTGTTTAATGAAGTTGATGGTTGAAATTATGTGAAGTGTGAACTATGTAGAACATAATTAGAGACCCCCAGTAAATAATGGAAGTCAAAAGAATGCCACTGAAGGAGTAAAGATGACAACAATTGAAATGTAGGAAACTTCAAAAGAGTGAGAACCTAGGACTAGATGATGAGTGAT
This sequence comes from Thinopyrum elongatum, assembly GCA_011799875.1. NCBI lineage: Eukaryota > Viridiplantae > Streptophyta > Magnoliopsida > Poales > Poaceae > Thinopyrum > Thinopyrum elongatum. The sequence goes on from CM022301.1 coordinate 472,440,173, forward strand.
ATTTTTTACACTCATCTACCTTAGTTTAAACCGAGATATTTCATTTAAAAGGAGATATTCGCTCCCATATTGCTACTAATGACTAATGAATGCAAAGGATTCCACGAATCCTCTCTTTGATGTGTTTCCACAGGAAATGGGCTAAAAAGGGAATAAATCACGTATGGAAATGGAAAGGAAGGAATATGGAGGAAGAAGGAATCAATAGGTGGCGTGCCAGAAGAAATAGGGCAAAAGACGGCGTTCCATACGGGTGCACATGCCCATATGAGCGCCCGTATGGCGTGGATTCTGAGGCAGATCATCTACCTGAACAAATTTGATAAAGGGGACCCCGTCGAAATGTCAATGAGGAGAGCGTCTACAGAAGCCAGAACATCATCATCATCCACAAACCCTAGCCGCCACCATTTTCATCTCCATAGCCACCATCACCACCATAGTCTAACACCACCTAGTTCATACTTGTAATCGTGCATCCCACAAGGCATCCATTGTAAGACATATTTGCAATCAATCAATCTTCAAGATGTGTTCTTCAATGTTTTCTTCTCGCGATCTGATCTCCATGTGTGAGTAGTTTGGTAAGGTATGGGTTGAGGCATAGGCCTTGCAACCCTCTGTATTTGTTGTGGGGATCAATGGAAGGGCTTTGAATTAACATCCCGTATGTGTGAAACAAAATTGTTCCATAGATGCCTCTTGTCTTGTCCACGATCTTCATCCCTGCAGGTACACATGATCATGGAGATCGAGCCACAGTGAGGCTAGGAGCAAGGAGACCATGAAGTGTTATACAAAACACCGGTGACAGTAAGGTTCAGTAGGGTAACACGGATCCTATCCTTGGGGATACATGAGGTGTAGTCATTAAACGCCCAAAGCTCTTGTCTGATATTTATTATCTTAATTATCAAGGCAACCCCGCACGGTGAACAGGGCCTGCGACAGGACAACTGATTCTTGATGCTGGACTCGTGCCTGTCAAGATGTTATTTGGACACATCCCTCACTTCGGTTCATAACAAGCCTCGATGGGTGACTTCCAGTGCACAAATTAAGATCATATCTGGTCCCAACACAAATACATGGTTGTAAGCATTAAGACCTCATACTTGTAACTATTTTTATTATAAGTGTTTGAATCACTATTTGCTTGATTGATTCGGTCAAAAGCTGGAATTGATCCTTTAACAAAAGCTTGCGAGAGACCAATGCTTCAAGGGAATCTTCCTCTGATGGGTTCGATAACCCAGGGTCACCTCTGGGGAAATAGGTGCGGGATACACTTTTCTGTTCCATTACCGGATCACTAAAAGGAGGTATCACCAGACCATACGAAGAGACCTTAGGCATGAACATTATCTATGTGTATACTAACAGCCATACAAGGCTACAAATAATACTAGTGGGATTAGTGTAGGGTGTCTATCTCTCTCATCATATTCTCATCCCTAAACCCAAACCACCCAAAATTCCAAGCCGATAGCATGGATTTTGAGAGACTTATTTTGTATGGAACCCATTGGATGCACGGGCAATGAGAAAGTGAGATTTCCCACACTCATGCTGGAAGGACCTGCCAAAGGAATGGTGGGATAAGTATAAAGCTACTCACCAAATTAGGGAAGTGACATGGACAACCTTTCGATTAGATTTTTGTGCAGCCCATGTCCTATCGAACAGAGACAAACCAAAATTATAGATGGAACAACCCGGTAAAGTCAAGGAACATATTGAGGAGGACTTAGAGGATTGCCCCTCAGTAAGAAAGGATACCTAAGGAAGGACCACTTCACAGGAGAGATTTCATATCTCTTATGTAATGGAACTAACCATTACCCGCCTAGTTGTGAAACCTTTAAAAAAGAGTAACACCGATGGCACAACCTTAGAGGGAGATAGTAGTAAAAACCTTAATGGAATTTAGGAAACCTAAGGATGAAAGGGATAACACCGATGTTACTAGGGAGAACCAGAGCATCAAGTGGACACGCACCCCAAGAGGGAGGAGACACCACGTGTTCAGAAGGAAGTAGTCAAGGAAACCTTACTAGGGGAGAAGGATATTAAGGAATATGAACCAAGTCTTGACACATGAAATTTCTGAGTACCTAACCAAGGAAGGCTTGGAGAAAGGAGAAGCAATACCTGGAATGAAAGGAGGAGACCTAACCTTAGCTGAGAAGAATGAGGAACCAACTCAGAAAAGAGGCCAACCAATGTTGGAAGGGGCTGGATTTAACCTCATAGGAGGAAGGACCACCCTGTAATCGCAGGCATTGTGGAGAAGGAAGTAAACCAAACCCTCATAAGAAGAAGCGTAAAGGACAGGGTGAAGTGTATGAGCTAGAATACGACTAGAATACAACAGGTAGAGATGAAGAAGCGACTCAAAGAGCGGTTGGATAAAGGATTTTCAAGACCTAGTTGCTCACTAATACGTCTCCAACGTATCTATAATTTTTTATTGTTCCATGCTATTATAGTATCAATCTTGGATGTTTATTATGCAATTATATATCATTTTTTGGGACTAACCTATTAACCTAGTGCCCAATGCCAGTTGCTGTTTTTTGCTTGTTTTTGGCTTTTCAGAAAATCAGTACCAAACGGAGTCCAAAAGCTACGAAACTTTTTGACGATTTTTTCTGGACCAAAAGGGATCTTAGAAGCTTCGGGAGAAGACCTGAAGTGCCACGAGGCAGTGACAAGCCAGCCAGGCGCGCCCCCCCGGGGGGGGGGGGGTGCCCCCAGGCTTGTGGGCCCCTCGTTGCACCTCTTGACCTAATTCCAGCTCTATAAATTCCCAAATATTCCTCGTACATCAGAGATCCACCCAAAATGATGGGGTTTATTCATATTGATTGAGTTTACTTTGTCTACATCATGTCATCTTGCTTAAGGCGTTATTCCATTCTTTATGGACTTAATACTCTAGATGCATGCTGGATAGCGGCCGATGTGTGGAGTAATAGTAGTATATGCAAGCAGGAGTCGGTCTACTTGTCTCGGACGTGATGCCTATATACATGATCATTGCCTTGGACATCGTCATGATTACTCGCCTTTCTATCAATTGCCCAACAGTAGTTTAATTACCCACCATATGCTATGTTCAAGAGAGAAGCCTCTAGTGAAAACTATGGCCCCCGGGTCTATTTTAATCATATATAAAAATCCAAAAATACCTTGCTGCAATTTATTTATCTTTATTTTATTTTGTGTTTTATTTATCTAGCTATCACTATGAGATTTGATCCTTGCAATTAACCGCCAAGGGATTGACAACCACTTGTTTGTGTTGGGTGCAAGTATTTGTTATTTTGTGTGTAGGTGCTGTTCACAAGGTGTTGCGTGGTTCTCCTACTGGATTGATAACCTTGGTTCTTAACTGAGGGAAATACTTATCTCTACTGTACTGCATCATCCTCTCCTCTTCGAGGAAATCCCAACGCATCTCACAAGTAGCAGCAAGAATTTCTGGCGCCGTTGCCAGGGAAACATCACCAACATCTATCAAGTACCATCCCATATACTTTCATCTCCTTGCATTTACATTATTTGCCATTTTCCTCTCGTTTTCGTCTCCCCCATTTCTAAAACATTTTACAAAAACAAAAAAATATTTTTGTTTGCCTTTTTGCTTGCTTGCTTTTATTGCCTTCATGAAAACACACCAAAAATAGAAAAAAAAGGAAAAGTAAAGACATATGGATCCACTTAAATTTTTCTACTTGGATAATATTCGATCCATTTGTGCTCATGCTGAAACCCCAACTAGTTTGGTTGAGGGAAAATCATTAGATGAGCATGCTCATTTTGTGCGTCACCGTTTGTCTCAAAAAGGGAGACTCTTATGGAATCAAATAAATTGTTTGCTATGCTATGCTTGGAATCTATGTGAAATTCATGATTTTACTTGTTCCTCTGAGAACCCTAAAATACACCTTCCCTACCTATGTGAGTTTAATGATAATGAAATCTTATCTTCCTATGACAAAGGTGTTTATAGTTACTATGATATTGAACAAACTGAAGAATTTGTTGCTTTTAAGGGTGCTTACGAAGTTGCTTCTTTGATTGAAAAGTATGATGCTACTCTCTACAAATCTGAAAATTTTGCCATACTTAAATATTGCTATGAAAACTATGCTTCTAATGCCTATGTTAGTGAATTCTTTGGGAGAATGTCTGCTGCTTTGGAAGAGAATAATGATATGCAGGAATCTATAGATAATTATGATCCTGTTGATTTGCTCGAAATATCCCTTTTTGATGAATTTGATGCTTGCTATTCTTATGGCCATGATGCCAATGTTAATGATGCTTATGGAGATGAACTTGCTATAGTTCCTTATGTTTAAAATGAAATAATTGCTATTGCACCCACCCTTGATAGCTCCTTGAATGAAAAGCATGATTGCAATGATGTTATTATAAATTCTATAGATGTCAATTGTGCTAATGATATGCAAATCTACAAGCTTGGGGATGATGATTTTGTTATGTCCACTACTTATTGCAATGATCATGATTGGGGTGATAATGCTTCTTGTGATCTTGAAAATTTATTTAAGCCTCATGATGAATATGAAATTGCTAATAATGTTTGCAATAATATTGAAAGTGGGTTTGGAAGAGTGTAAACTTCAGGAAAAAAGAATCCCACATATTTGGAGATTGTTCAATCTTATGAAATTATTGATAAAAGTGGGTTTGGAGAGGTCATGACTTAAGTTAATGTTAATCCCACTATTTTGGAAGATATTAAAAATTCTGCATGTGGATCATGAAGAGAATATTGTTTATGATAGCTATATTAATGAATTTGAGTATGATCCTACATGTAATTATTATGAGAGAGGAAAATATGGTTGTATAAATTTTCATGTTACTAAATCACCTCTCTTTGTGTTGAAATTATTAATGCTTCCTTCTTCCTATTTGCATATGCTAGAAATTGCTTGTCTTGATAATTTGTTTTCCTATAAAATGCTTATGCATAGGAAGTATGTTAGACTTAAATGTGTTGGTCACATGTTTTATGATGCTCTCTTTGTGCTTGTCTTTCATGTGAGTATCATTGATATCCCAAGCCTATCTTAATGGCTATAAAGAAAGACCTTGTTGGGAGACAACCCAATAGTTATCATTCTGATTTTTTGGTTTGCACACAATTATGCTACTGTTATGGTTGTGTTTTTGTGTTTTAATTAGTGTTTATGCCAAGTAAAGCCTTTGGGATGATTTGGATGATAGTTGATTTGATTCTGTGAAAAACAGAAACTTTTGCGCCCAGTAGCAGAATTGTTTAAATTCAGTGGAATGTGCTTTTGATCTAATTTTTTTACACATGATCGATATACAAATTTCCCATGTTTTCCTAATGTTTCAGAATTTTTGGAGTTAGAGAAGTATAGTCATTCTATTTTTGACAGATTCTGTTTTTGTTGCATTGTTTGCTTGTTTTGATGAATCTATGGATGTATCGGGGGGTATAATCCATGGCGAAGTTAGACTACAGTAGGTATTATGCAATAATAAAATATGTATGGGTTTACAATAGTACCTAAAGTGGTGATTTGCTTGTTATGCTAATGGATCTCATGATGGTTTTTGTTGAGTTTTGTGTGCTAAAGTTTTCAAGTTTTGAGTGAGATCACGATGGATGAAGGAATAAGGAGTGGCAAGAGCCTAAGCTTGGGGATGCCCGATGCACCCCAAGGTAATATTAAAGGACACCCAAGCATCTAAGCTTGGGGATGCCCTGGATGGTATCCCCTCTTTCTTCTACCAACTATCGGTAAAATTACTTGGAGCTATACTTTTATTCATCACATGATATGAGTTTTGCTTGGAGCGTCATGTATTATATGAGTCTTTGCTTTGTTTTCTTTTTAGTTTGCCACAATCATCTTGCCAGACACACCTTTTTGAGAGGGACACACATTATTCGTGATTTGTTAGAATACTCTATGTGCTTCACTTATATCTTTTGAGCTAGGCAGTTGCTCTAGTGCTTCACTTATACCTTTTAGAGCATGGAGGTGGTTATATTTTAAAGAAATAGTTGCACTCTCATGCTTCACTTATATCTTTTTGTGAGTTTGGTAAATAGTAATGAATTTGGTCCTAATATGAAAGGCATTCAAGAGGGATATAATAAAAACTTTCATGTAGATCATTGAATATGATAAGTTTGATTCCTTGCAATAATTTTGCGATATAAAGATGGTAATATGTGGGAGGTACTAGTGAAAGATTGTGGTTTAGTAAGAATATTGGTGTTGAGGTTTGTGATTCCCGAAGCATGCACATATAGTCTCTCGTTATGCTATGAAGTTGGAGCATGATTTATTATTGATTATCTTCCTTATGAGTGGCGGTCGGGGACGAGCGATGCTCTTTTCCTACCAATCTATCCCCCTAGGGGCATGCATAGTAGTACTTTGCTTCGAGGGCTAATAAACTTCCGCAATAAGTATGTGAGTTCTTTATGACTAATGTGCGATGGGGTCAGCCGACTCCATTTTCCTTGCGGGCGTCACGTCGAGCTCATAGATTTGAGTAGAGTAACGAATGATGAGCCTAGTTTGTAGTGCGAGTGAAGAAGAAGGGGAGCTGGGGTTTTCTGTAGGAGTGAGATGAGGAATTTGGGGGTTCGAGTGGAGCGAGCTGACGTGAGGTGGGTGGGAGTGAGGAGGGAGAAGAGCACCCAGGTTCTTTTTGGGGGCGTTGTTCTGAGGAGCGCCTCTCATTAAGTAAATATATGGGCTTTTGAATTGATTTTATTATTTAGGGTGGATGGGATCTTTTGTCTTGGGCCCAGAGAAACAATTACTACTAGTACATTGGAGATACTCTACATCTACCTAGAAAAACAATTACTACTAGTACAGTGGATACACTACCACTATTCTGGACCTTCCTCGGTCATCCAAACGTCTCCCGCTACTGGCTGTCGTTTTACTTTGGTTCACCGACATGCGGGCCATGCAGCGCGCGGGCCCAAATGGCATCCACCAAATTAGAAGGCGGTATGCAGGCGGAGAGTCACCCCGGTCGTAGCGCAACAGTAACGAGCCGTCATATCACAAAAAACCACCTCCTCGTGGTCTAAGTTGGACGGACGGAGCAACCACCATTTCACTCTTCGCTAAATCCCCTTCTCCCTCACCGTCTTCAAGAAAGCCAACACTCGCTTTTGCCATTGTTCTTCTCTCCCAACGAAGGGAAGGTAAGCAGATCCGTGATGTTGGTATATTTTCTTTCCAAACAAAACTTTTATAAAAGCAGTAACCGATCCTCACTCTCTTTTTTGTTTCATTGTCATTGCGATTGTGTTTTCCTTTTAGCTGTCTTCTATTCGTCAGTTTCATGATGGATCAAGGAGAACCAGGCAAAGATCTACCGATGTTGGAGCAGACGCGGGAGGCTGATCCCCATGAGACAGAGAGCTCCAAGAAGATGGAGGCCACCACCGAGCCGACCCCAGATACGCTCACGACCACTACTGAGATGGTCAACACCCCGTTTGAGGTTACAACCCCCATGGCCCTGCAGGAGCAGTTTCCCCCTTCGAGGATGTGCCCCCCCACTGAGCTGGCCAAGGTGATTTTCTTGTTTGCCGATCTTGATTGTGCTTTTTCATCTAAGTATGTGGTGATAAATAATGCAAGATTTTATTAGCTCCAATGCCATGCTACCTTCCCTGTCATGCATACTTTTGACTCTACATATTGGTTTAAATAACTCGTGTTTTTTATATTAGAAAGTAATTCAGAATTCGTTTCTATTTCAATTAGAGCCCTGATGAAGACAAGCATTGTGTGGTTGTACATGTCACTCACTATGAGGTGGATGACCTGAATATACGCACTGGGAAAACAAAGTTCTTAGGCTGTTGGATCCTGGAAGCCAGTTGCACTTATACCAAAGTCGAGATGTATTCCAGCCACACTGTTGTCAGGCGTGTTGTCCAAGGTGTACTGAAGCACAAGAAGTTCAAAGCTACTCCTTCATTTGTGAGGCATACTGTTCTTGTCAAGCTTACGCAGGAAGATGGCGTGGCATGCCTCGACAAACAAGTTTATGAGTGGCAAGGCCACAAGGTTATCTTCAAGAAGGTTGATAGGATTGAGCTGCTGCTGGACGTCCTCGATGATGTTCATGGCAAGGTCCGTCTTGTGTCCATCCCAAATTAGATCATGGCATGAAATAGTTGGCCCAACTAGTGTTTAAAAGTAGTTTGGATTGTGTTTAATGATCCGAACCTTGCATATTATCGAGCTCTCTGGGGTAGTAATCTGTTTGAATCCGTCTATGGGAACTACTGCTACTTTTGTGTGCCCGTGAATCATGTGAGAACCATCGTAATTGTTGCCGCAGATGCATCCTCACTAGTTTTTTCATGTAATATGGCATGGTAAGACATAAGTTGCCATGGTTTATCATACGAGCAGTGTGTGTTTGATGAAATAGAGTACTTGTTCGACCACTGTGCGCCGACGTATACATAGGGTATGTAAGGCTGGTTAAGTACTTGTAAACACTGTTGGTGCTACCCAACTTGTAAGCAGTTGTGCAAAACACAGCACATTGGCTCAACTCGCTTCAACACTAGAAACTCGGCTATCGACCAGCTCACAATCAATACTCCGTTGTCTGACATATAAGAAACTACGTATCTTGTTACAGTGGTTCATGCAGTTAACTGAGGCCAAAATGTAAATTCCAAACGTTCACACGCTAGTCCAACATTCATGTGGAACATTCACATTAAACTCGGCTTCATAAAATACTTCAAAAGCATAAGTTCAGCAATTTTATACATCTCAATGATTCATAGAACATAACCAACATTTACTAGTTCACAACAAAAGACAAAGTTGTGAGAAGGTTTACAAATCAGAAAAAATCAAGCAAGGCTACTCTGAGCAAAGGGCCTCCCTAGGCACGCTTTAATTTCCTAGAGTTCACTCTGGTTTTTCTTGTTGCCACCATCCAGGGTTAGGTTCTCTCATTCCAGAATAACCAATTATAATTGTGTTCTTAGTTGGAATACTGAACTGAACCATGTAGTGGACTGACCATCTGAAACTTCTTGTGCTGTTCCACTAAATTTAAGCACCACTGTTTGCAGAAATAAGCAGACCACAATGCCTCTTGTCCGTGCACCTGTCCCAAAAACCTCCGCGCAATCGTGCCAGCTAGTCCTCTGGTCATTATTGATCTGGGAAAAAGTGCATTCCCGACTAGGACGTGATGACACACAAGTATAGGGGATCAATCGTAGTCCTTTCAATAAGTAAGAGTGGCGAACACAACGAGGAGCAGAAGGAAATGACAAGCGGTTTTCATCAAGGTAATTTCTGCAAGCATTGAAATTGTTGGTAACAGGTAGTTTGATAGCAAGATAATTAGTAACAAGTAACAATAGTAACAATAAGTGCAGCAAGGTAGCCCAATCCTTTTTGTAGTAAAGGATAGCCCGAAACGGTCTCTGATAATAAGTAAAACATTCTCGAGGACACACGGGAATTTCACCTAGTCACTTTCATCATGTTTGTTTGATTCGCATTCGCTACTTTGATAATTTGATATGTGGGTGGACCAGTGCTTGGGTGCTGTTCTTACTTGAACAAGCCTCCCACTTATGATTAACCCCTCTCGCAAGCATCCGCAACTACGAAAGAAGAATGAAGATAAAATCTAACCATATCATTAAAAATATGGATCCAAATTAGCCCCTTACGGAATAGCACATAAACTAGGATTTAAGCTTCTGTCACTCTAGCAACCCATCATCTAATAACTACTCCACAATGCTTTCCCTTAGGCCCAAATATGGTGAACTGTCATGTAGTCGATGTTCACATAACACCACTAAGGGAATCACAACATACATACCATCAAAATATCGAACGAATATCAAATTCACATGACTACTTATGACAAGACTTCTCCCATGTCCTCAAGAATAAAAGCAACTACTCACAAATCATATTCATGCTCAAGATCAGAGGAGTAATAAATATCATAATGGATCTGAACATATAATCTTCCACCAAATAAACCAACTAGCATCAACTACAAGATGTAACCAACACTACTAGTCACCCACAGGTACCAATCTGAGGTTTTGATACAAAGATTGAACACAAGAGATGAACTAGGGTTTTGAGATGAGATGGTGCTGGTGAAGATGTTGATGAAGATTGATCCTCCCAAGGTGAGAGGGTTGTTGGTGATGACGATGGATTCGATTTCCCCCTCCTGGAGGGAAGTATCCCCGGCGGAATCGCCCCATCGGAGAGCAACAGTGCTCCTGCCCAAGTTTCACCTCGAGACGGTGGCACTCCGTCCCGAAAGTCCTCTTCTTATTTTTTCTAGGTCAAAAGACCTTATCTCCCAGAAGATGGGGACCAGAAGTGGGCCAGGGAGCCCACTACCCACCAGGGCACGCCAGGGGGGTAGGCGCGCCCTGGTGCCTAGTGGGCACCTAGGTGGCCCCCTCCGGTATATCTTTTCTCCAATATTTTTTTATATATTACAAAATAATTCTCCGTAAAATTTCAGCTTATTTGGAGATGTGCAAAATAGGTATCTCTGACGTAGCTTTTTCAGGTCCAGGATTCTAGCTGTCGGTATTCTCCCTCTTTGTGTAAACCTTCCATATTATGAGAGAAAAGGCATTAGAATTACTAAAAAAAGTGTTATATTGAATAAAAACACTATAAATAACAGTAGGAAAACATGATGCAAAATGGATGTATCAAATCCCCCAAGCTTAGACCTCGGTTGTCCTCAAGCGAAAGCTGATATCGAGAATCATGTCCACATGTTTAGAGAGAGAGGTGTCGATAAAACAAAAATACGGACATATTAGCATCATGATCATTATTATAACAGCAATAACTATATCATAAAACTTCTTATGAGCAAGTAACAATTCATTAGATCATCGAAGTATAAAGCATAAACTTTCTTGAAAACAAACAAACTATGTTCTGAGTCAACTTTGCAATTGCAATTCATCATATTTTCAGGAAGGGTCTCGTGTCGGAGCCTTTTGGCAAGTCCACATACTCAACCATCATTTAGTCTTATATGATTGCTAACACTCACAACATATATATGGAGCAAAAAGTTTCAGCCAGACACATTGAAAGATAGGGGCTTATACTTTCGCCTCCCAACTTGTTCACCTCAAGGGTAATGTCAACAATAATAACTCATGATCAGTCATATCCAACTGGATATATGTACCTAGATATTTCCCCACCACATGATGCTTGCAAAAGAGAAAAATAAAAAGGAATAGAGGAGAACACTATTGACTCTTGCATAAAAAGTAAATACATAAAAGTAAAAGATAGGCCCTTCACAGAGGGAAGCAGAGGTTGTCATGCGCTTTTATTTTTGGATGCACAACCTCTTAGTGCAAAAGAACATCACGTTATATTGCCTCTTGTGATAGCAACCTTTATTATGCAGTCCATCGCTTTTATTACTTTGCCATCACAAGTTCGTACAACGCTTATTTTCCCTTACACTAAAAGATCATACATATTTAGAAGAAATTTTTATTGCCTTATGCACCGATGACAACTTACTTGAAGGATCTTATTCAATCCATAGGTAGGTATGATGGACTCTCAAAACATGAAATTGGGTTTAAGGTTTTTGGATGCACAAGTAGTATCTATACTTAGTGCGGATTTTTGGCTAGCAAAGATATTGGGCAAGCACCACATGTTGGAGGATCTATGACAGTATAACTTCTATGTGGATATGAACAAACATAAATCATTATGTTGTCTTCCTTGTCCAACATCAACAATTTGGCATAAAATACTTAATGGGGGCTCACAACCATAAAAGATGTCCAAGATAGTATATTTGCATGTGAATCTTCTCTTCCCTTATTAATTATTTCATGAATTGCATCATTGACCAATGCTATGTTTGTCAACTTTCAATAAATTTTACCACTTATACTTTTCTTTATGTAATGTCATTACTTTCCATAAGATTAGCATATGATCTTTTTCATTATTTGCTTTATTTTGATTGAAACAAAAAGGTAAAGAATCAAAAACTCAAACTAAACTTTATTATATAACTCTCACTCGATTACATAGATAGATAGATCACGAAACTAGCACTTGAAAATAGATCATACTAAACTTTTATTCAACTAAATCATGAAATAGCTAAGGATCGAACTAAGATAGGTAAAGATAATAAAAGTGATGGTGACCCGATACCGGGGCATCTCCCCCAAGCTTGGCACAAGCCAAGGGGAGTGCCCATACCCGTGTGTTTAAGTCTCCTTCTTTGGTGATGGTGATGGTGATGAGGTAGTAGGCTTGTCCTCCGGCTTCCATGGCAGGGGTTCACCATCATAAGAGGATGCATGAGTCTACCGAGTCCTGAAACTTGCAGCTAAACTCATACCTTTAAACCTTGGTTCATACTTAAAATTTTGATTTTGAAGATCATAGATTTGGCTTTGTAGAAAATTAATTTGCTCGTTGAAGTTGAAGACGATGTCCTTCATAGACTGGCCATCCACCTTGTGATCACGGGTGAATTCCATGATCATGGAGTGATTGGCACTGAGTCCATGCTCCACCATCCTTTGGCACTTGAAGATCTCTTGCTCCACCGCATCGAGCCTGGCCTCCACGCTTCCCGTCTTCTTGGGCCCTTGAACATCCCGGATGTGGAGCACCCCCTCACACATCTCAATGGCTTGAGGATGCTTCAACACCTTCAGTAGGTAGGGGTTGACGACCTTCTCGTAGAACTTGTCCTTGGAAGAGCTTGGTGCAGCCATGGCGATCTAGATCTGTCAGAAAAACAACACAAAACAAGAACAGAGGATATTTTTGCGATGTGGTGGTCAATACATCCGGGGGAGTATATAAAGATTTTTTATCTTGGGAAATAAGTATACTACAGGAAAACAGAGTCGGGAAGATCCCCGAGGGGCCCACTACCCACCAGGGCGCGCCAGGTGGGGCAGGCGCGCCCTAGTGCCTAGTGGGCACCTGGGTTGCCTTCTCGGGTGTTTCTTATTTTTTTTATTTTTTCTAATATTCCAAAACTGACAGAAAATATTTTTGCGGAATTTTTGGAGTCTGTTTACTTACCGTATCATGTACCTCTTCCTTTTCAGGGTTCTAGAGTGTTCTGGAAGGTCTCTTTTATGTATTCCTCCGGTGTCATGGTTTGAACAATGTTAGTTTCAACATTAATAGGTGTACCTGAGATATAGTGCTTAATTATTTGTCCATTGACCACCTTCGGATTAGTGCCTTCGGTATTATTGATCTTAATAGCCCCAGAGCGATAAACTTCTTCAATGATATATGGTCCTTCCCACTTGGAGAGAAGTTTTCCTGCAAAAAATCTAAAACGAGAATTGTACAATAGAACATACTCACCCACTTTGAATTCCTGCTTTTGGATTCTTTTGTCATGCCATATTTTGACTTTTTCTTTAAATAGTTTGGCATATTCATAGGCTTGGGTTCTCCATTCATCTAGTGAGCTAATATCAAATAACCTCTTTTCACCGGCAAGTTTGAAGTCATAATTGAGTTCTTTAATTGCCAATATGCTTTATGTTCTAACTCAAGAGGCAAATGACAAACTTTTCCATAAACCATTTTATATGGAGACATACCCATAGGATTTTTATAAGTTATTCTATAAGCCCATAGTGCATCATCAAGTTTCTTACACCAATTTTTCCTAGATTTGTTGACAGTCTTTTGCAATATTAATTTTATTTCTCTATTGCTAAGTTCAACTTGTCCACTACATTGAGGGTGCTAAGGGGATGCAATTCTATGGTTGACATCATATTTAGCAAGCAGTTTACGGAAAGCACCATGAATAAAATGTGAACCACCATCAGTCATTAAATATCTAGGGACTCCAAACCTCGGGAAAATAACTTCTTTAAGCATTTTAATGGAGGTCTTATGATCAGCACTGCTAGTTGGAATAGCTTCTACCCACTTAATGACATAATCAACAGCCCCCAAAATATGTGTATACCCATTAGAGGAAGGAAACGGTCCCATATAATCAAAGCCCCAAACATCAAATGGTTCAATAACAAGTGAATAATTCATAGGCATTTCCTGACGTCTACCAATATTACCTATTCTTTGACATTCATCACAAGATAGAACAAACTTACGAGCATCTTTGAAAAGGGCAGGCCAATAAAAACCAGATTGTAATACCTTGTGTGCAGTTCTATCTCCCGCATGATGCCCTCTGTAGGCTTTGGAGTGACATTTCCGTAGGATTTGTTCCTATTCATGCTCAGGTATACAACGTCTAATAATACCATCTAATAAAGATGTGGGTCATCCCAGAAGTAATTTCTTAAATCATAGAAGAATTTTTTTCTTTTGTTGGTATGTGAAACTAGGTGGTATAAATTTAGCAACAATATAATTAGCATAGTCTGCATACCAAGGAGTATTATGAGAAGCATTTATGACAGCGAGTTGTTCATCAGGGAAGCTCTCATCAGTAGGTAGTGGGTCATCAAGGATATTTTCTAACCTAGACAAGTTATTAGCTATGGGATTCTCACCTCCCTTCCTATCAGTGGTGTGTTAGTCAAATTCTTGTAGCAAAAGAACCCACCTAATGAGTCTAGGTTTAGCATCTTTCTTTTCCATAAAGTACTTAATAGAAGCATGATCGGTGTGAACAATTACTTTAGAATCAACTATGTAAGATTTGAATTTATTACAAGCAAACACAACTGCTAGAAATTCTTTCTCAGTAGTAGCATAATTTGTTTGGGCACTGTCTAGAGTCTTACTAGCATAGTGTATAACATTTAATTTCTTATCAACTCTCTGTCCTAGAACAGCACGAACAACATAATCACTAGCATCACACATAATTTCAAAAGTGTCATGGTATCACACGGCCACCTATGGGGCCATCGGCCCCTTGTGGTTCGGCAAGGGGGAAGAGTGCATTGCACAAAGAGCGGAAAGCATAGAGCAGCATGACAACGATGACACAGGCAATTTTACTGAGGTTCGGGCCGCCGCGAGGTGTAAAACCCTACTCCTGCTTTGGTGGATTGATGATAGGACCGTGGTGGAGACGCAGTGCTCTAGCCCGGCAAGGTCGCCTCGGGGCGAGAGCAGCTACGCGCGTGCGAGCGTACAAGGGTCCGAATCCTCTCTAAGGTAGCCACGACCCTCCTTTTATAGGTCAAGGGGTCACCACAAGGGCAAAACAGTCATTTATCCAACGATTAGATAGCCACAGTGCTATCATACCTAACTCTGCAGACAGGACAGGGCGCATTAAATGCACCACTTAGTGTCACATCGTAGCGTAGCCCGGCAAGCCTTGCCGTGCCATTCAGCCACCTTTTTGCCTGTCCGCGCGACACGTCGCCTGGACGGGTGACATTGGGGGCGTTCTTCCTCAAAAATGGCCTACCACGTACCAAATAACAACCACATAGTCACTTGGGGGCTCGACACTGCACCGATAGGTGACTTGCATTGCTGTGAAGTGGAGCAGTGGAGCTTTGGCGGGGTAATCTACCCTTGGCGTCCCCGGCAAGCCTGCCGGGGGAGTCTTGAGGCTTGTCTTGGGGTAACCTCGACCTCGCCAGGCTCGCCTGCCCGGCAAGGGAGGTTTTTACTTAGTGATATCTTGCTTGTTTGGTTGGTCTTGGTCTTCTTGATCCGCCCTTTGATTTCTCAAAGAGCCATCTCTTCTGCTTGGTCTTGTCTTGAATGTCATAACCTTGCTCTTGAGCCTGTGTACAGTCTGGGCAACACACCTGGGGGTTTGTTGCACCGACAGGAGCCCCCGGGCCTGGCCTGAACGTGCTGCCGAGCGTTGTCGGGGTAGGCCCTGTCTAGTACACAGGCGAGCGAGTTGCGGTAGCTCGTCCTTTGAGATCTTCTTTGCTTCTTCATTAACCTATGGTTGAGTAAGTTTCCGGTTTTCCCATGCGTCGCACAAGGCGTTACAGGGGGAATCCAAGCCATGATCCGCGGGCCACCCATGTCCCACGTTCACGGGGCGATAACTACCATTCCACTAGCTTCCCCGCCCCTGGTGCTTCCGCCACGTGTGTTGCATGCATTGCGCAGAGTTGGTGGCGGATGCGGAGGGCGCGAGAATGAGCGCCATGGCAGAAAACCAGGCGTCGTGGATTGGCGCAGAGGGTCGGCCTTGATTCCCCGAGCCATTGATGGCGCAGGGGGAGCCGGATTGGAGGGGCGGGGTGGTTGCCTCCAGGTTAAGGAGCCAGCCCCCTGCCCCGTTCGCCTATAAAAGGGGGCGTGAGCGGGGCATTTGTACATAGGCTTCACTCCTTCCCTTCCCTGAGCATTCCTTGCTCACCATGGTGAGAGGGCGAGGACGTGGTGGCTCTCCGGTAGTGCCGACGAGGGCTTCTACTCGACAGCACCTCCCTCCTCCTACCAAAAACGCGGGGGCGGAGCCCGCCGCGAGAGGAGGTGGGAGGGGCCGAGGTCGTGGCCGTCGTGGTGCCCGGGGTCGAGGAGGACGGGGAGGTACTCTGATTGCACCTCCGCCGGCCGCTCACCCCCTAATGGAAGGCCACGTCGGAGATCAACCGCTGGAGTTCATCATCAGACTGCATAGGTCCCCGCGCGGCCGCCTCCGTCTCCCTACTCCATTCACGAGGGTGATGGAGCTCGAACAGCCGCACGCGTTGAAGCTACACATGAGGGGTTGCTGTAATGGCATCATGCGGGTAGATGTGGATTTCCCCGCCCCCCATGTTATGCTCTTCCGTCACGGTTGGAAGACCTTTGCTCGCGCCCACAGCTTGTCGGAGGGGCACATCCTCCATTTTAAATTATTGGAGGCCGATCTGCTCTCCGTCAAGGTCTTCAGGTGCTCGCTTAGGGTGCTGCGCGGAGAACTCGACCGACGACGAAAGCTTCTCCTCGAGTGATAGTGACGAGGAGGATAGTGACGACGATGACGACGGCGCCGACGGGGAGGACGACGGCTCCGACTCCGGCTAAACGCCAGCCGCACCATCACCATCAGGCGGAGGCACCATCATCTACACCTGCATCTCCTTCCTGGCAAGGCAATTTGCCGGGGAGCTGGATGCAGAGGTGGGGGCGGTGCCCTCGGCTCCTCCAGCAGCCTCCCAGCTGGACCCCGGCAGGCTTCCTCTCGGGCTGCAGCTTCGTTCGCCCTGCCGCGTCCTGCTGGCCCTGGTGGCAGTGGCCAGGGGGATTCTTCCGCCGTCCTCATCACCATCACCTTCGCCCGCGCCCTCTCGATCTTGTCATGCTGCTTCCCGGCAGGCCCTGATGGGGTCAAGCTGGGCTTCTGCCCAAGCGCTCCTTTTGCCTTCTTCACCTCCCACCGTAGTGCCTAGGAGGAGAGGGAAAAGAAAGGCATTACGGGGCTCTTATCTTTTTTCAGTCTAAAACATGTAGGCACTTGCCAAACTTTAGTCTAAATTATGCAATCTTCTTTATCCATGTTAGTGTTCTGTAAGATCTGTACTTGCTTATCAGCATATTAATGAAAAAGACAAGCCTTGTCGGGTACTTGTGCATGTATCATGTCCATGGAGAGGTGAGGTGCCTCTATATGTTTAAGTAAACAAGTTTCCTCTGGCAAGCTATCCTGCCGGTACCTTTAGTTTGCTGCCGCGAGGCATGGCCTGCCGAGCATAGAACTATAAAAAAGGGACCAGCCCCTCGTTGAACCCTCTCCATCAAAGGCCACTGCGACCACCTTGCCTGAAGCAACGTTCGGGACAAAGGTGGGAGCACCTATGTTTCGAAGGTGACGAGGTTTTCATAAGCACAAGTTTTCTCTTTACAGAACAGGTATGGATAAGAAGGAACTTATCTGTTTGGCTTGCCGGGGACCGCTATGTAGGCTTGTCTCCATTTTTCTCTTCGGGACCAAGTCCATGGCAAGAACCCTGCAAATTAGTGCAGATGAAAACAATGCTACATGCGACCTCATCTACATGATCATGCTATGCTCATGATATGCTTATGCATGCATGCAATCTACACGATCATGCTATGCTCATGTACAGTCTGGGCAACACACCTGGGGGTTTGTTGCATCGACAAAAAGGCAAGTTCCAATCAGGTGGTTGGACAATAGGTGCAGAAGTTAATGCTTTCTTAAGTGTTTCAAAGGCTTCTACACGATCATCATCAAAAACAAGTGGAACATCTTTTTTGCAAAAGATTAGTAAGAGGCCTAGAAATTTTAGATAAGTCTTTAATAAATCTCCTTTAGAAACCAGCATGACCAAGGAAACTTCTTATACCTTTAATATCTTTAGGGCATGGCATTTTCTCAATTGCATCGACTTTCGCTTTATCCACCTCAATAACTCGCTTAGAAATTTTGTGCCCTAAGACAATACCTTCATTCACCATAAAGTGGCACTTTTCCCAATTCAAGACAAGATTAGTTTGCTCACATCTCAGCAAAACTCGATCAAGGTTGCTTAAGCAATCATTAAAAGAAGTTCCGTAAACGGAAAAATCATCCATGAAAACCTCAACAATCTTTTCACGAAAGTCAGAGAATATAGCCGTCATACATCTTTGAAAGGTAGCAGGTGCATTGCATAAACCAAAAGGCATACGTCTATAATCATAAGTTCCAAAAGGACAAGTAAAGGTGGTTTTCTCTTGATCGGGTTGTGATACAGGTATTTGAAAGAAACTGGATTATCCATCAAGAAAGCAAAAGTGTGTGTGCTTAGATAATCTTTCTAATATTTAATCAATAAAAGGCAAAGGGTAATGATCTTTTCTAGTGGCTTTGTTTAATTTTCTAAAATCAATTACCATTCTATAACCAGTCATGATTCTTTGTGGGATAAGTTCATTTTTGTCATTAGGGACAACAGTAATGCCTCCTTTCTTAGGGACACAATGAACGGGACTTACCCATCTACTATCAGCTATAGGATAAATTATACCTGCTTCCAGAAGCTTTAATATTTTAGTTCTTACCACTTCTTTCATCTTAGGATTTAATCATCGTTGATGATCAACAACTGGTTTAGTATCGGATTCCATATTAATCTTGTGCTGACAGAGAGTGGGACTGATGCCCTTAAGATCATCAAGAGTATATCCAATAGCAGCTCGGTGCTTCCTCAGAGTTTTTAATAATCTCTTTTCTTCATGCTCTGTAAGGTTAGCACTAATAATAACAGGATATATCTTCTTTTCATCTAGATAAGCATAT
Organism: Thinopyrum elongatum; assembly: GCA_011799875.1. Taxonomy (NCBI): domain Eukaryota; kingdom Viridiplantae; phylum Streptophyta; class Magnoliopsida; order Poales; family Poaceae; genus Thinopyrum; species Thinopyrum elongatum. The sequence continues at coordinate 472,459,457 of CM022301.1, forward strand.
TTCAAAGTATCAGGTAATTATTTCAATTCAAACATAGGATCACCCTTAGGTGGAGGAGGACCTCCTAGAGTTTCAATAGGCAAATTATGTTTAAGAATAGGTTGTTTCTCAAAGAATATTTTATCTATTTCATTTCTTTCATGCAGGCGCATATCGTTTTCATGGTCTAGCAAATATTGTTCTAACGGATCAGTAGGAGGTACGGCAATAGAAGCAAGACCAATTATTTCATCCTTACTAGGCAATTCTTTATTACGAGGTTGCCTACAAAACTTAGAGAAATTAAACTCATGATACACATCACCAAAATTAACACTGATGGTTTCTTTCTTGCAATCTATCTTAGCATTAACAGTGTTCAAGAAAGGCCTACCAAAAATAATGGGACAAAAATCATCTTGTGGAGAACTAAGAACTAGAAAATCAGTAGGATATTTTGTCTTTCCACACAATAGTTCAACATCTCTAACAATCCCAAGTGGTGTGATAGTATCTCTATTAACAAGTTTAATGGTAACATCAATATCTTCTATTTCAGCAGGTGCAATATCATTCATAATTTCTTGGTAAAGAGTAAAAGGAATAGCACTAACACTAGCACCCATATCACATAAGCCATGATAACAATGATCTCCTATTTTAACTGAGACAACGGGCATGCCAACAACGAGTTTATTCTTATCTTTAGTATTAGGTTTAGCAATTCTAGCAGCTTCATCACAGAATTAAATAACATGCCCATCAACATTATCAACCAAGAGATCTTTAGCCATAGCAATACTAGGTTCTACTTTAATTTGTTCAGAGGGTCTAGGTGCTCTAATATTACTTTTGTTGACCACGGTCGAAACCTTAGCATGTTCCTTTATCCTAACGGGGAAAGGTGGTTTTTCAATATAAGCTGTAGGCATAACTGGATCAACATTGTATATAATAGTTTCATCCTTAACTATAACTAGTTCCTCAATCTTTTCTTTAATAGGGGGATGATATTTAAACCACTTCTCCTTAGGGAGATCAACATGAGTAGCAAATGATTCACAAAAAGAAGCTACTATCTCAGAGTCAAGTCCATATTTAGTGCTAAAATTATGAAAAGCATCGGTATCCAAGACCAACCGTTCTAAAGTGAAATTCCAAGTCAACATATGTGCCTTACAAGTCTATCTTCTTCTAGGCTAACTATTTGAAGAACAAGACCAACCGTTCTAAAGTGAAATTCCAACAGACAATAAGATCTCGTAGCTATATTGCACACTGCGAGGCTCTTGTTCTTCTTTTCCTATGCCATATTATCGTATCTATATTGACTTGTTCCAAATATAGAGGAAAGCCCGTGCAGACCTAAAAGAACCTGAACCGAATGCAGTGCAAATCTTCAAGGATTGCCACACCAGCAAGATGAAGGGCATGAGCACACCAGTTCAAGCCGCTGTTGTAAGTCCTTACTCCTCATGCCTTTGAACTGCTTGTTACTATGATGTGTTCATTTAACTACTTGGTTTGCAGCCAATGTTAGTTACTCTGTTCACTTCTATACATAGTTGTATTAACATATCATTTCACCTTACATGGTTTAAAAGAGAGGAAGGATATTCTTAGTAGATATAACACCAATATAAAATTTGAATGAGTTCACAACAGTACCTAAAAGTGGAGATTTGTTTTATCATACTAACGGATCTCATGAGTTTTTGTTGAGTTTTGTGTTGTGAAGTTTTCAAGTTTGGGTAAAGATTTGATGGACTATGGAATAAGGAGTGGCAAGATACTAAGCTTGGGTATTCCCAAGGCACCCCAAGGTAATATTCAAGGACAAACAAGCATCTAATCTTGGGGATGCCCCGGATGGCATCCCCTCTTTTGTCTTTGATCCATCGGTAAATTTACTTGAGGCTATATTTTTATTCACCACATGATATGTGTTTTGCTTGGAGCGTCTTGTATTATTTGAGTCTTTGCTTTTTAGTTTGCCAAAATCATCCTTGCTGTACACACCTTTTGATAGGGACACACATTAATCGTGAATTTATTAGAATACTCTATGTGCTTCACTTATATCTTTTGAGCTAGGCAGTTGCTCTAGTGCTTCACTTATATCTTTTTAGAGCACGGCGGTGGTTTTATTTTGTATAAATTGATGAACTCTCATGATTCACTTATATTATTTTGAGAGTCTTAAAAATAGTATGGCAATTTGCTTAGGTTATGAATTTGGTCCTAATATGATGGGCATCCAAGAGGGATATAATAAAAACTTTTGTAAAGAGCATTGAATATATGAGAAGTTTGATTCCTTGCATTTGTTTTGAGATATAAAGATGGTGATATTAGAGTCATGCTAGTTGGTAATTGTGGATTAATAGAAATACTTGTGTTAAGGTTTGTGATTCCCGAAGCATGCACGTATGGTCATTCGTTATGCGATGAAGTTAGAGCATGATTTATTTTTGATTGTCTTCCTTATGAGTGGCGGTCGGGGACGAGCGATGGTATTTTCGTACCAATCTATCCCCCTAGGAGCATGCGTATTAGTACTTTGCTTCGATGGCTAATAAATTTTTGCAATAAGTATGTGAGTTATTTATGACTAATGTTGAGTCCATGGATTATACGCACTCTCACCCTTCCACCATTGATAGCCTCTCTAGTACCGCTCAACTTTCGCCGGTGCATTAAACCCACCATATATCATTTCTCAAAACAGCCACCATACCTACCTATTATGGCATTTCCATATCCATTCCGAGATATATTGCCATGCAACTTCCACCGTTCCATTTACTATGACACATACCATCATTGTCATATTGCTTTGCATGATCATGTAGTTGGCATAGTATTTGTGGCTTGGCCACCGTTCATATTTTTTATACATGTCACGCTAGATCATTGCACATCCCGGTACACCGCCGGAGGCATTCATATAGAGTCATATCTTTGTTCTAGTATTGAGTTGTAATTCTTGAGTGGTAAGTAAATAAAAGTGTGACGATCATCATTATTAGAGCATTGTCCCATGTGAGGAAAGAATGATGGAGACTATAATTCCCCCACAAGTCGGGATGAGACTCCGGACTTAAATAAAAAAGAGAGGCCAAAGAGCCCAAAAAGAAAAAAAAGAGAAAATAAAAAAGAAAAGAAAAGAAAAAAAAGAGAGAAAAAGAGAGAAGGGACAATGTTACTATCCTTTTACCACACTTGTGCTTCAAAGTAGCACCATGTTCTTCATGATAGAGAGTCTCCTATTTTATCACTTTCATATACTAGTGGGAAATTTTTCATTATAGAACTTGGCTTGTATATTCCAATGATGGGCTTCCTCAAATTGCCCTAGGTCTTCGTGAGCAAGCAAGTTGGATGCACACTCACTTAGTTTTCTTTTGAGCTTTCATACACTTATAGCTCTCGTTGCATGGAAATCCCTACTCACTTGCATCGATATCAATTGATGGGCATCTCCATATCCCATTAATTTGCCTAGCTGATGTGAACTTTCTCCTTTTTGTCTTCTCCTCACAACCTCCACCATATTCTATTCCACCTATAGTGCTATATCCATGGCTCACGCTCATGTATTGCATGAAAGTTGAAAAAGCTTGAGAACAATAAAAGTATGAAACAATTGCTTGGCTTGTCATCGGGGTTGTGCATGATAAATACTTTGTGTGATGAAGATAGAGCATGACAAGATTATATGATTTTGTAGGGATAACTTTCTTTAGCCATGATATTTTGAGAAGACATGATTGCTTTATTAGTATGCTTGAAGTATTATTGTTTTTAGTTCAATATTAAACTTTTGTTTTGAATCTTATGGATCTGAACATTCATGCCACAATTAGAAAAATTACATTGATAAATATGTTAGGTAGCATTCTACATCAAAATTCTGTTTTTATCATTTACCTACTCGAGGACGAGCAGGAATTAAGCTTGGGGATGCTTGATATGTCTCCAACGTATCTATAATTTTTGATTGTTCCATGCTATTATATTATCCATCTTGGATGTTTTATATGCATTAATATGCTATTTTATATCATTTTTGGGACTAACCTATTAACCTAGTGCCCAGTGCCAGTTGATGTTTTTCCTTGTTTTTATCTTTTACGAAAAATCAATACCAAATGGAGTCCAAACGGAATGAAACTTTTTGAGGATTTTTCTTGGACCAGAAGACAACCACGAAGCTTCGGGAAGAGGCCAGAAGACCCACGAGGGAGCCACAAGCCCTCAGGATGATGTGTGAGTAGTTTACCACAGACCTACGGAACGATCACGGAGGGCCTCTACACCAACCTTGCTGCCCTTCCGATGATGTGGGAGTAGTTTACCACAGACCTACGGGTCCATTGCTAGTAGCTAGATGGCTTCTTCTCTCTCTTTGATCTTCAATACAATGTTCTCCTTGATGTTCTTGGAGATCTATTCGATGTAATCTTATTTTACGGAGCGTTTGTTGAGATCCGATGAATTGTGGATTTATGATCAGATTATTTATGAATATTATTTGAGTTTTCTCTAAACACTTTTATGCATGATTAAGATAGCTTTGTATTTGTCTCTGATCTATCGATTTGGTTTGGCCAACTAGGTTGGTTTTTCTTGCAATGGGAGAGGTGCTTTATGATGGGTTCAATCTTGCGAAGTCCTCACCCAGTGACAGTAGGGGTAGCGAGGCACGTATTTGTATTATTGCCATTAAGGATAAAATGATGTTTTTTTACCATATTGATTGGATCTATCCATCTACATCATGTCATCTTGCTTAAGGCGTTACTCCGTTCTTGTTAACTTAATTCACTAGATGCATGCTGGATAGCGATCGATGTATGGAGTAATAGTAGTAGATGCAGGTAGGAGTCGGTCTACTTGCCACAGACGTGATGCCTATATTCATGATGATTGCCTTAGATATCGTCATAACTTTGCGATTTTCTATCAATTGCTCAACAGTAATTTGTTCACCCACCGTATCTGTTCTTTCAAGAGAGAAGCCTCTAGTGAAAACTATGGCCCCCGGGTCTATTTCTCATCTTATATTTTCTGATCTATAAAATCAAAAACCCAAAAATACCTTGCTGCAATTTATTTATATTTACTTTTTTTTTGCCTTTTACTTATCTTTTATATCTATCTCTATTAGATCTCACTCTTGTTCGTGATCATGAAGGGATTGACAACCCCTTTTTCGCGTTGAGTGCAAGTGTTTGTTAGTTTGTGCAGGTGCATCTATTGGGGACTTGCTTGTGACTTCTACTGGATTGATACCTTGGTTCATAACTAAGGGAGATACTTATCTCTACTTTGCTGCATCACCCTTTCCTCTTCAAGAGAAAAATCAACGCAAGCTCAAGAAGTAGCACGCGCCATGTGAACTTGTGGGCCCACCAGTAGGCCTCCGTGGCCCTCCTTCTCCTATATGATGCCATTTACCCTAGAAAAAAAGTTAATAGAAGACTTTCGGGACGAAGCGCTGCCATCTCGAGGTGGAACCTAGGCAGGATCACTTTTGCTCTTCGACGGAGTGATTCCACGGGAGATATTTCCCTCAGGGAGGGGGAAATCGAAACCATCGACATCACCAACGTTCCTCTCATCGTGGGAGGACCAATCTCCATCAACATCTTCACTAGCACCATCTCCTCTCAAACCCTAGTTCATCTCTTGTATTCAATCTTTATCTCAAAACCTCAGATTGGTACCTGTGGGTTGCTAGTAGTGTTGATTACATCTTGTAGTTGATGCTAGTTGATTTATTTGGTGAAAGATCATATGTTCAGATCCTTAATCATATACAATACTCCTCTGATCTTTAACATGAATATGATTTGTTAGTAGTTCCGTTTGTTCTTGAGGACATGGGAGAAGTCTTTATAAGTACTTATGTGAAGTTGGTATTCATTCAATATTTTGATGATGTGTATGTTGTTCTTCCTCTAGTGGTGTCGTGTGAACGTCGACTACATGAAACTTCACCATGTCTGGGCCCAGGGGAAGACATTGGGGAGTGATAAGTAGATGATGGGTTGCGAGAGTGACAGAAGCTTAAACCCTAGCTTATGAGTTATTCCGTAAGGGGCTGATTTGAATCCATATGTTTCATGCCATGGTTAGATTTATCTCAATTCTTATTTCGTAGTTGTGGATGGTTGCAAGAGAGGATAATCATAAGTGGGTTGCTTGTTCAAGTAAGAACATCACCCTAGCACTTGTCCGGCGATATGTTACTTGTCTGAGATTCGATCGTCGGTATCTCCATACCTAGTTCAATCTCGTTACCGGCAAGTCTCTTTACTCGTTCCGTAATACAAGATCCCGTGACCAAACTCATTAGTCACATGCTTGCAAGCTTCTTGTGATGTTGTATTACCGAGAGGGCCCCAAGATACATCTCCATCATACGGAGTGACAAATCCCAGTCTTGATCCATGCCAACTCAACAGACACCCTGGAAGATACCTATAGAGCATCTTTATAGTCACCCAGTTACGTTGCGACGTTTGATACACACAAGGTACTCCTCCGGTGTCAGTGAGTTGCATGATCTCATGGTCATAGGAACAGATACTTGACATGCAGAAAACGATAGCAATAAACTTGATACGATCATATGCTACGTTTATAGTTTGGGTCTTGTCCATCACATCATTCTCCTAATGATGTGATCCCGTTATCAAATGACAACTCATGTCTATGACTAGGAAACCATAGCCATCTTTGATCAACGAGCTAGCCCGGTAGAGGCTCACTAGGGACATGTTGTTGTCTATGCATCCACACATGTATTTGAGTTTCCAATCAATACAATTATAGCATGGATAATAAACGATTATCTTGAACAAGGAAATATAATAATAACCACTTCATTATTGCCTGTAGGGCATATTTCCAATAGAGGGGTTGCTGAGATTAGGGAGTTGGGAAACTCAAACATTTCCTGTACACACTTTTCCCAAGAGATTCAATGACCGTCGGAAGGGTTTTGTCACCAAGGAAGTATCCACCTCCAGAGGTCCGGGTGCCCGGACTCCTTTGTGTCTGGGTGCCCGGAGGCACCAGAGGGATTGCTCGTGGTCTCAGACGTGTCCAAGTGCTGGGGGTCCCCGGAGTCCGGGTACCCGGGATCTTGGACACCCGGGTGCCCGGCCCTCTCGCTCGCTCGGCGTCTGATCTTTCCGGGTGACTCGGGACTTTGTCCCCCGGTGCCCAGGGCATGGCACCATTTCTTTGCACGGTCCAGGTACCCGGTGTTGCAGGTAGGTTACAACTACTTCCCCCATGGAGGGTATAAATACTCCATTCTTCCACCTCCCAACCCTAATTTCTTCTAGCTTTCCCCCTCCATTGCCAAACACGAAAAAGCTTGATATCTCCATCTTCATCCACCCAAACTCACCAATACTTTGGGGATTGGAGGAGATTCACCCGATCTACATTCCTACCAAACCGTCTTGCGATCCCCGGCTTCTACATCTTCATCAACTTGTTACTCTTGGGTGTTTGGGCACCCTAGACGGAAGAGGTCACCACGGAGCCACATTCCATTGTGGTGAAGCTTCGCAGTGGTGTTGGGAGCCTCCAATTCAGTTGTGGAGATGGTCCAACCTTGTTTGTAAAGGTCCCGGTTGCAGCCTTCAAGGTCACTGCTAGTGGATTCACGACACCTTGCATTGTGTGAGGGTGTGAGGAGAATATGGTGAGTCGTTGGGAGCATTGTGCCTCCACACCCCTCCAATGGAGATGCACCTCCCCCCAAAGGAGGGAACTTCAGAAACATATCTTCGTCTCCATCGACTCCACTTGCGGTTATTTCGGTCCTTTACTTTGTGCTAGTTCTTATCTTGTTGTTGTTTTTGTTGTTGTTGCTGCTGCTGCTGTTGCTGCTGCTGCTGTTGCTGTTACTGTTGCTGTTGCTGCTGCTGCTGTTGTTGTTGTTGTTGTTGTTGCTGCTGCTGCTGCTGGTGTTGTTATTATTGTTGTTGTTGTTGTCATGTAGGTTATCCACCTAGTTGCATATCTAGACAACCTATGATTTTGTTGAGCCTAAAACTTGCAAAAGAAGTTAAAAAATTGTTAGTTGCCTAATTACCCCCTCTAGTCGACCATACCAGTCCTTTCACGCGGGCGACTTGCCTGTGTTCGTTCCCCGCTTGTTTGTTGGGTGATGGTAAGATTGTTGGGGGGGTGTAGTCGGTCCTTTCCGATGGTTATCTTGCGCTGTTTGTTTGCATAGATTATGGTAGTACTATAACAACCCTGGTTGAACGCAGGAACTAGCATGAAGGTAATCGACGTTTCAAGCAAATTTCTATTGGAGGCCATGTTCGACAGGATCGGCCTACATAGCCGTGGTACTCTTGTGATAGTCTGGCAGCTGTTGAGTTTTTCCCTATGCTTTGGGACATGTGAAGTGGGGTATCACGGTCAAACCACCAACTGGATGGAATGGCAGCTGCGGTGAACAGCGCGGCGGCTGACTAGCCCATCCATCGCTTACTCGCCTACCTTATCCTCTCACGTGGGGCGTCTCCCTTCTCGACCCTGCTTCCTCTGTCTTCCTTTTCTCTCTCGCTCCTCTCTCTCCCCTTTGCTCCATGGCGGCGGCGAACCTCGACGATGTGTGACGGTGGCCAGAGAGGACGGCCGCGGACCACGGAGATGGGCGACCGCGCTGCGCATTGGGCATGCGACGGCGGTGAGATTTTGGGGGAAGAAATGGATGGAACAACGGTTGCTTGGGAGGGAGAAGCGTGATCCAATGGTGCGTGGGGTCTCGATTGTACGGGCCATGCGGTGACCGGCTCTGGCCTTTTCTCTTTTAAATGTATACTCCTATATTGTATCTTTTGATCTACAATAGCACATGTCTGTGGGGAGTGGAGTTTTGGCTCTCGGGTCCAGATGGACCCGAAATCTCTGCCACTCATAGATGCGTCACCATCTGTGCCAGAGGTCAATGTCACGGCAATACAGAATTCCGAAAAGATTTATACGCTGGCCTGTCTGACGCACGTACAGACGGTGGGTGGGTCAGAGTTTGACGGCCGTCTCCTGGATAACGCTCGCTACACACCTGTACTCTGGGCGCCTGGTACAGGTGTCTGGTGTTCACGGCGACGGCCGTTGGTATCGGCCCACATGTAAGCATAGAGGCCCGAGCTCGGCGGCGCTGTCGGTATAGATATTCTTGTGAATAAGCCAGGGTCGAGCTCGGCGGCGCCGGCGTAGAGGCCAGACGGCGAGGCCGGCCGGAGGGGTTGCGCAGCAGCCTGGTGGATCAAAGAACGCCGGCATCGAAGATGGCGGCCGACTTCCCCGTAGCTCCAGTGGACAGGTAAGGTTCTAGCTAATCCCCTCTCCGTAAAAACTCGTGAAAAAGAATCTGATTTTCAGAGATTTTCCATCTATCTGCGGGGCCGTTGATTTGCGATTGGAATGCCATTGTAGGTTACCTATTTTCGCGGACGAGGCGTGCAGCGCTGCAATTTTGATGGAGATGGTGCAGGGGGTAGGTCCGGCCGAAGTTCATTCAGTCGGCGGATCTAGATGGGGAATGGTTGATGCTGGGGTCAGCGCTGTAGCCGGATTCAGCGGTGCAGCGTACGGCGAGCAAGTCAGTGTGGATGCCGGAGGTGGTGTGGTGTCCGATTTGAATGAGAGCGAGGGGATATCGCTGATGCATTTGAGCAAGGAGGAGCACAAGTGGATGGGATCCACGCCATGGATTCTGTGATTGCAGACCAAGCAGAGAGTGAAGATGCTGCTTCTGTACATTCTACAGGGAAGATTGATCCACAAGCACCAGGATGGACAAGAAGGTATTCAGGCACTTTTTCTTGCTGTTTTTTATTCTTGTTGCGATCTACATCCTCTGATTTAATTTTTTTGGCTTAACATGTTTTGTTACAAGTGGGTAATGTACGGTACATCTACATGATCTTGTCTTGAAAATAGATAAATGTTTTCCATTGCATAGTTTAGTATAACTTGGGGGGTTGGTTGTTGGATGTATAAATGTATTTGATTTATTGCTAAAATTGTATAGGATAGCAGCAGTGCAGAACATGATCTCACTGAAATTTATCAGTGCATGACCACTATTTTTTTTTTGATTTTGGTCAGGGTTAGGGTTGGGAAACAGCGACCTGACCGCCACCATGCCCGGACAGGGTATGTGCACTAGAGCAGACTATCAGAGGATATGCTGACAAGCTAGGACCAAACGTGATCGAGCCTGAGGTTGGGTTAACATTCGACTCACTAGGAGAAGCTTACGATTTCTACAACCTTTATTCGTGGGAGCTTGGGTTTGGGATAAAATATGGGAAGAGCAGGCTCAATGCAGAGAAGACCAAGTGCATGCAAGAAGTTGTCTGCGGTTGCTCTGTAAGCGATTTTTTTTCAGTTTGACGCGAACACTATAGTTAGTTTTATTATTGTTCATAACGATCAGCCAATGTCACTGTGGGCATTGGTTGGTCATGTTTTAACAGATGTCGATGGTTTCATAACTAAGGGGTGACACGTGAAAAATGCAGGGTAAGCCAAACAAGGAGAACAGTCGATCATGCAGATGTGAGTGCCCAGCTATGATCCGGCTGCTAAAGACACATGCTAATGGATGGTACATTACAGAACACAGGGTGGAACACAACCACTCGCTGTCAACTACATGCGGCGAGAAGGTAAAATTGGCCGCCACACAAGCACATTGATGTGTACATACCCCGCGGCAGTTGTCTGCAATGGACTACTCAAACCACATTGCACGGCACTACCCACTCATGGTCTGTTATCTTCACCTCACAATTTTTTTAGCTGCTGCAGGACATGCTAATCCTCAAACCTCTGAAATGTTCGCACATTTTTCGCAGGCAAAACAACCTATTGCGGTACTCCTTCGTGAACAAAATGCCAGAGCAATCCGCCGTGTTACTACTGCACGCCATAACATTCAGACTGACATGGTGAACTTCACAGACAAGCGCATGGCAACACTTGCATCCAACTGTACTTGTTGTGCTGCTAGGGGTTTCTCAGATTGCCCTTTATGAATGTGTAATGCCAATCCAGCATCCAAGGCCACCACGGCACCAGAAGAGGCTGCCTGCCCGCCCAGTGCTAACCTACCGACCATTTACCGAACCCCCGTCTCCACCAAAATCCACGGTGTCAGGCTTGAACTCTCGAAAAGTGAAGGTATCTTTTTTCCCTCTTTCGCCATTCACGCCTCACGCACATTGTTTTCCTCATATTTTGTTGTTCACTCAGCACATATCTGGTGTGCAGGCGAAAGTTCTTCTCAAAGACTGAAAAATGCTAAACTGTTGAGGCCATCAGGCTCAAGGTCCTTTAACAACATCCCAAGATTGCCAAAACACCTAGCACCGAATCTGTTACTGAATTTGGAACAACCGAAGCCATTTGTTCTGCTGTCCAGTATTATGCCCGCTGCATATCAGTCTCTTTTAAGGATATATATGCAGACTGCCAGATCGACGAACCATCACTGGTCCTTTTTGGTGTCAACCGTGTCAGCATACCTAAAAGGAAGTATATATTGGCAAGGAGTTACGCTACCAACCCATAGTTTGTAGGTCGCCCAGTCGTTCCAGCTCCTACTTCCACTGCCGAACTTCTCGAATCTCACTTCGCATCATTGTCTGTGAAACACCTTTCAAGGTATTCATGTATTATCATCAACCATGACCTCCCCTTTCTTTTTTTCCGAACTTTGCATCATCCTAACAAATAACATGGTCTATGCAGGAATTGGATACTGCATAATGACCCTGGGTTCATTCGAGTTACGGGGAAAGAGATAAAAGATCAGCTCCTCGGCAATGCCATGGTCGACCATGAACTTGGATGTATCATTTTGGTCGACCACGAACTTGGATGTATCAATTTGCGGCGCCAGAAGCAGCTTGATCATGAATCAAATCCTGTTGTACAATATCTTAACCACCGACACATCCTAGAGGTTGATTTCTTGGTAAGATAATCCGCTACATGGTCATAGCCCGACCAGACTTTCTGCATCATTCTAAATTATATAACCTTTTATGTTGGTCCCAGCAACCCAATGTTTACCTGTCTACAATTTTTATTACAGACACTTGCTCTATGCGGCACAAGTATTTCCGACTTCCTAGAGGTCCAGAACCAATTCATTGGCCCAAGTGTCTGCCATGCCATAGAGGCTTGCCAGCTGGTAATTTTTGTTTGACCTCTTTTAAAAAAAATGCTCGACCTCTTATCGAACTTGCATTTCTAGTTCTATTTAAATATCGTCGTGACCTCGCTACCATGCAGTTCTACATACCAGCTATACTACGCGACGGATGGGCTGTCTACATTTGGGATATGCTTACAAGGGTAATCCAAGTTTTTGATCCTTCAGTTGGTCCCAAAGGATGCAGTCAGGATCAGCAGGCTCGACACGAGCTTATTGCGTCGCGCTTACATGATGCATTGTTCGGGTGCCTAACTGACCTGCGTGCTGGGTGGCCAACACGAAAGGATAACTGGTCTACCATTTTCCCCCGTTTTATGGATACCACAATTACCATGTTTCCCCTTTGCGTTCCACCTACAATTAAGTTCGTTTCCACAGCAATAAGAACTGCCTAGCACACCACTAATCCAAACTTTTTCCTGCCACAAGGAGGAAACTGGTATTTGCGTCATGCACATCATTAGGTACCACGATGGAGAGAAGCTACGTATACCCGTCACCAAGGTATTTGATTAATAAATCCTGAACTACACTGTTCTGTACCGAGCTTCTCTTTTGCCATATAGCGATTAATTCACAAAATGCAAAATCTCATTTTGATCACAGAACAACCTTGTGAAAACTAAGTACATTCTGCGAGAAGTTATGAAGCTCTAGGGGAACAGTACATCACTGCCCGCCGATGCACTATGGTCAGTTCATGCCCCTACCGATGGTTTCGAAGACTTCCTATGAGTGCGACCCACTACGGACATCCAATGAATATTCATTTTGCCAATCCATGTTGTATCGCTATACATGACTAAGTGTGTATCGTACATTTCCTCCAAAACCACCTACCTAAATGGACAACCTATTATATTTTTCATGGGTTGCTGTTCTAGACCCCCTTTCTATCTCTTTTTTTTGGTAATTCATCATTCATCCACCAGGCGAAATCTGTTGTTCAACACGTTGTGAATGAACTTTGATCTTAGCCATCAGGTTGGTCACGCCGAGCATGATGTTGACCCTTATGAGATCTTGGACAACTCGGGATCCTAACGAGACCTCCGATGGGGTGGCAGGATGTGCTGCTGGTGTGGCGGGGGCATGGTTCTCGTCTGTGACCTCCGCATCCTGGTCGGCCAGCAGGTACATCTCGTATCCCTCCTGCCATTCGTAGAACTGGCATCTCCCGGCCTTGAAGATAAATTGCAGAAAGAGAGATGGAAAGTGAGAAAATCGTGGTCTGAAAAAGATCAGTCAGAAAGGCTGGAGGGGCGGTCAGGGAAGAAAGTACTAACATCTTTTAAGCAGCGCTTGTAATATCGATGTCCAGGCTTACATCCACGCGGGCCACACACTACGGTGATGATTTTTGCTTTGCAAAATGGACATGGGATTAGTGGAAGGGGCGGTGGTGTCGGCCGGCGCCTGGAGGCAGAGGAAGAGGACTCCATTGGAGCAGGGGTGTGAGATGGGAGAGAGCTTGCAAAGGAAGGAGGAGATGGAACGGGGAGGGAGGAGATGGAGGGGGGAGGTAGGAGGAAGAGTGAGGTGGGGCTGCACGGGAGAAATATCTGGAGGAGCGGCCTGGCAGCCAACGCCGTTGGAACAGTTCCTTCCATGGTTTGGAACACATCCGTCGAGGGGCATCTGTACCCGAAGCGGCGTTCGCGTGCCGTTCCTCTGCCGTGGAACTGTCAGCGGGCCATCCTGTGTACCTTTTATTCAAAATACCTGACTGAATACTGTGCTACTTCCGAATCTCAAAGCAGGCCTGCGGTCCAGATTACAGGAGCAACTGGACCCGAGAGCCAAAGTGGATTTCTCATGTCTGTGCATGTTCTTTGAGTAAATTTTGGCGCTCGAGTCTTTGGTTTTCTCGCAAAACGTTTCTTCGGGTGCTCTAGTACTTCGCCGCCGACCGCGAGACGAGACCACGCCGCCCACCCACTCGCCGCGCGCCGCCCGCCGCGGCACTCGCCCCGTCCACCATCGCGTCTGGCTAGCAGCCCAGTACAGACCATTCACAACTCCTTCCTCCGCTAGCTCCCCTTCCCCGCCGCGGCGCCCTCCTCGTCGCCCATGGCGTCTACCTAGCAGCCCACCAGAGACCATTCACACCCCCTACGGCCGCGTCGCCGCCAAGCCCCCCCCAGCTCTTTCAGGGTGCTAGTGGTCGCCCTGCGGCCGGACCCGATTAGCGCCGACGGTGTGTCCTTGACTACTCTTGAGGTCGAGCACGTGGCCGCGCGGACAAGGTGCTCGACGAATTGCCTGCCTGTTCTGGCTTCTGAGCTGAAGAATGCAACGATGCTGCCGGGCCATTGTGTCGCAGCCGCCCGTGCTCAGGCCACATAAAGGGAACCACTCCACGTCACGGTTCTGCACTGCAGGCTTCGAGCTGCCCGAATGGTTCAGGAACCCAAAGAAGGACGGCGACTCCTTTGATGATGACGACCATGACGAATTTGTGCTCCCGATCAAGTCCAATCTCGTGGAGGAACGGAGCCATGGAGGCAGCTCCAAACCTCTGTCGATCCGCCATGAGGCTGCCTCCCACGAGGACGCCGAGTTCGAGGCTGATTTCGACCAAGCTAGCAGGATCCTGACCTCTTCCTTTGCGTCTCCGGAGGCCATCGTGATAGCCATGGACTGCTGCCCTGTCAGGGTATCAGACCGCATGGTCGAGAAGATCCTAAAGAGGTTCGGTAGCGATTGGGTGGCGGCGTCCGGGTTCTTTATGTGGGCCGGTGCTCAGGAAGGCTACTGCCACTCTGCTGATTCATACCACTCGATGGTTGACATACTAGGGAAGTTCAAACAGTTTGATTTGATGTGGGGCTTGATCACTCAGATGGATGAGATTGGCGGTTTGGTGTCGCTGGCAACGATGACAAAGGTGATGAGGAGGCTCACTGGGGCCAGCCGGTGGACCGATGCCATAGACGCCTTCAACAAAATGGACCGGTTTGGTGTTCTGAAAGACACCACAGCTATGAATGTGCTCCTAGACACGCTGTGCAAGGAGAGGAGCGTGAAGCGTGCGAGAGGCGCGTTCCAAGAGTTGAGGGGATCGGTACCTCCCGATGAGAGTAGTTTCAACACGTTGGTCCATGGGTGGTGCAAGGCGAGGATGATGAATGAAGCCCGTGATACGATGAAGGAGATGGAGGAACATGGCTTCAAGCCTTCAGTGATAACTTACACCAGCCTGATAGAAGCATACTGCATGGAGAAAGATTTTCAGACGGCTTACGCCATCCTAAACGAGATGCGCTCGAAAGGATGCCCTCCAAATGTTATCACATACACGATCGTGATGCACGCTCTAGGGAAGGATGGAAGAACGCAAGAAGCTTTGGATATATTTGACAAGGTGAGGAGGGATGGCTGTGCCCCAGACGCTTCCTTCTACAACTCTCTCATATACATACTCGGCAGAGCAGGGAGACTGGAGGATGCCAACTTCGTCGTCGATAAGATGTCCAGCACTGGAGTTCCCCCCACTGTTTCTACCTTCAACACCCTAATTTCTGCTGCCTGTGACCACTCCCAGGCAGAGAATGCCTTGAAGATGCTGGTTAGGATGGAGGAGCAGTCATGCAAGCCTGACATCAAGACGTACACC
Organism: Thinopyrum elongatum; assembly: GCA_011799875.1. NCBI lineage: Eukaryota > Viridiplantae > Streptophyta > Magnoliopsida > Poales > Poaceae > Thinopyrum > Thinopyrum elongatum. The sequence goes on from CM022301.1 coordinate 472,475,317, forward strand.
CCATTGCTGAAGCTGTGCTGCAAAAGGCAATGGATAAAGGTACTTCGGTTCCTCATATGCCACATGTTTAGAAAGGACATAACCCCTGATTTCAGCACCTATACCTTGTTGGTAACCTGGCTGTGCCGAAACGGGAAGCCCGCCCAGTCTTGCCTGTTTTTGGAGGAGATGGTGCTGAAGGGTTTTACGCCGAAGAAAGAAACATTTGATCTTGTGACAGAGAAGCTTGATAAAGCGAATCTCCATTCAGCAAAGAAAAAGATTCAACTTCTCACCCTGCGGGCAGCTGCTGTGAAGCACACTGGTTCCCCTTATTTGGGAAATGATGGTGCTGCCGGATGGCATTGTGATGAACTTTCGAATGCTTTTGGTCATGATGAACCTTAGGACAAATGCGAAGGTACAAAAGCAATATAAGTTTATTATTCGATCAACCCGTTCATCAAACCTCAAGTCTTCTGTTACAATTCTGTTGCTCTGCTACATTGAACTATATCCGCAACACCAAAAAAGAAGACCAGAAGTTCCATAGCAGTAAGGACATTGGTCAAGTCCCCTACCAGCTGCCGATTTTATTCCTTTTCATCGTCGTCTGCAATATAAAAAGAATGTGGAAGCGGTTCACCATGAAGCATTTTAGCATATATAAACAGTTTCCTGCAAGCCGGTGAACCATTTTAGCATATATAAACAGTTTCCTGCAAGCCCTACAGAGGTTGTTCACGAAAATGCAACTGGGCATGTAAAATCAAATAGGACAGCATTCAGACTTCACAAAATCAGCAGCCTTATTTACGCTCCCTTATTTCCAACAGTTGAGCAAACACATTAATGCCTTTCTGATACCATAGAGTTACATGCAAGGAAATTATCGTCATTGCATATACTCCCTCCATTCCAAATTATACGAAGTTCTAGCTTTGTCCTAAGTCAAACTTTTATAAATTTGACCATGTCTACAGCAAAATGTGGCCGGACCCTTCCCTAGACCCTGCGCAAGCAGAAGCTACGTGCACCAGGCTGCCCTTTAAGGTCTGAAGGATTGGAGTATCACCAAAGAACTAGCCATGAACAAGGGTGTATGGAATCTTGCTATTCATGTGCCAGAACCATGAGTTGTTCGCGAGATCTTATGGGTTTCATCTCTAGCCTGCCCCAGCTTGTTTGGGATTAAAGACTTTGTTGTTGTTGTTGCTACAACAAAATGTGCTAATATTTACAACATCAAATATACATGTCCAGTTAATCGGTCACACTTAGAGAAGTTCAACTTAGGGAAACGTATTTTATGAGGAAACTACTGAAATTAATCGGTCACACTTAGAGAAGTTCAACTTAGGGCAAAGCAAGAACTTCAAATAATTTGGAATGGTGCACTGCAATATGACAAATGGTTTTTCATGCCTACACCTCATGTTTTACTTGTAATGTACAATTCCATTTACTAGTTACAGAAAGTGCTACTGAAAGAACTAGTACAATGATGGATGGAGAATAATATTATGTGCTGCCACATTGACTACGTAAGGTCAACTTCAATGACGTTGAAGGGCGAGTCCAAGTAGATCTTCTGCCACAGGTGTCATTTTATCGCTGCTTGCCAGTGATCACATTTCACATATCCAGTAGGAATAGTCAGATGCATGCCCTGGACATTTGCTCAAATATTGACCAAATATGGCGAGGTGCTGCTTCTTGAATCAGCCTCTATTTTGATCTTGCGTCAATTTCTTGAAAATACCCGCGCCTGTTCATTAACCAGAAGATGGTTACATCAAGAAACAAATGTTCTAAAAAGAAGGGAAAACAATGATATTAAAATTAATCATCTTATGTAACAGCACTTTCTTGCGGACGTAAAGGATTTTTTAGCAATAGTGCCTTCTTAAGTTTTAACAAACAATATTATGTGGTCAAGTGCATTAGAGGCACACATCAAGAGAAATGCATGAAAATATATTGTAATGGAAGCACATAGTGATGGAACAACAATTCTATATAAATGATGCAGTATATCACTACCCCTAAACTTTTAAAAAACTCTAGGAATTTAGTACAGTTCTGTTTATGTCAAGACAGTGAATGCATCCTCACACAAAACATAAAGGGGAAAAATTAAAAGGAAAGAATATGAGCCCATAAGCAAGCACACACAACGCAAGTCATAACCACTTGAGAAAATCAACTGCGTCGGCCTAGAAATTTTTTTATTTAAAGGTAAAATGCAAAAAAAGATGAAATACCAACAACGACCAAGTACACGTGGTTGTAGTAGATGCATGATAGATTATTCCATTTGTCACCATCCCTACTTATTTGAAAGGGGGGTAGTTGAGGTGCAGAATTATGAAAGTTACAGAAGGTTGAGAAATCTGGCTTTTAGCTAAACTAATTATAGCATATTGATTCATCTTTTAGAATGCAAATAATATATGGCATGTGAAGAGATATATCATACAATTGTAACGCATCATATTCTCGGCGCAATTTCCGTGGAGTATTCAAAAACCTTCTTTGTCCTTGTTGCTGCCATCCTGACCTCTCAAGGTATTCTTCAATCAACCTGACATTGCCAATCAGACCTCCAGATTATTTACGAAAAAAGATGAAAAAAATAAACTATCTTTTTTCTTTTTATTCTAACTCGAAAAAGAAGAACAAAGAGCTCACATGCTGCATATTGACTTTTGGGAAGCCGCCAATTCACGATCTGGGAAAGAGTCGTCAAATCTGTAGCTTAACCACACATACAACTCTAGGACCTGCAACGATAATGCGATGCTGATTAATCTCATTTTAGAAACAGTTTCGACACAGCGGCGTGCCAAAATGGAATCTAAATAATCACTGTAGAAACTAGGAACTATCCGGAAGTAACGGTTGCCTGAAATGGCAACAAGTGTCTAGTCCAATATTTTTCCAAAAAAGCTCATCTTGCATGCACACAGACCCAATGCAGCCCAATGAATTATGTAATGACATGTTAGGCCCTATACATGTAGTATAAAATTATGGATCAATGAGAAATGAGTGTCTCTTGCTTAGTACAAAGTTGGGTCACTTATTTTGGGATGGAGGGAGTATGACTTTCTCAACCCATACTTACCATGTTTCCGCCCGCAGCGCGCGCGCGGCGGGGGGGGGGGGGGGGGGGGGGGGGGTTGGGGGTTCTAGCCCAGAAAACCGCTTTGGTTTGCGGTTCAGTATTGTATTTGAGGTGGTAGTCTATGCTATGGTATGTTGTACCATCCTTGGAACTCCCAGTTTGATTTTTAACTTGGAAGTTTATATAATGCAGAAAAGAAACTGCCTTCACATAGACAATGCACATGTTTAAGAGCAAAATAATTTGTGATTAGAAGAACATTGACAAGATTTATAGTAGTACTGATATTGACTGGCAAATTACAGGTATTATCTTCTGATATACTACCTCTGTAAAGAAATATAAGACCTTTACAGAGGGAGTAATTTGCTAGAGAAATAAAATAGGGAATAACCTTGTGAACCGATTCAAGCTCCTGGAGTTGATTGTGTGTTGTAGGCACCCGCAGTGTTCCAGGTGTAAATATTTCTTTAAGCCGAACTGTGCCTTTCTTTGCATAATTTTCTGCAAACTGCATCTTGAAATTTTTAGTGAAACTGTTTCCTAATTCTACAAAAACATACAAATAAACAATAGAGGTAGAAATGTTTGCCTGTGTTAATCCTTGAGTAGATATATCATCCCTCACATCCACTGGACTGCAGTACGAAGTGTCAGAAAGTGATCAGGATGCCAGATAGGCGACAACAGATTAGAACAATAGAATCTAGAGAAGGCATATGTTAATACTGGGATAGATTGTAAATCACCTTTGACAAAAGACGTACTTATCGTGCAACGCAAGAGGCAACTCATCAACAATAGCAGCAACTTTCTGTTAACAGTGGGAGGAAGAAATGTGACTAGATAAAATATTGAACCACGATTCAATAGCAGAAATAAATCTAGCTTACAGTTACAAAGTTCACTATTAGTCTATCGATATTAATTTAAATATAATGCTAAGTTGTTGCCTTTTTAAAGAAGGCAGTCAAACAGTTGGTGCTTTTCTACCCAGGCAATCTTATTTACATTGTTTAGATGTAGCTTGTAGAAATTGACCAAACAGAGAAAAATGTGTTTCTTAATGAAATAAAATACCAGCATATCTTCGCAATCGGCAATAAAATAGTCCGGAGACAGTTTAGCCTTGTCCAAGAAACGTTCCTGCAGCAGAATGAAAAAAGGGTAACACATATTTCTGAGTCCTGCCCAGAGGAAATAGCTGTAAATACACACGAAGCATTGAGATTCACTCAATGGGAGAGAAGAAGATAACACATTACTGAAAAAGTACATAGAGAAAAAGTAAACTCCAATTTATAATTGTTGAGACTTGTGAACAAGCAATGTCAAGCTGAAATCCAAACAAATATAAGATACCTCAAAATATAGCTAAATTATTGTAGTGCATAATTGATCGCACCAACCACAATAATTGTTGAGTAACTCACTGCCCCATACAAACTGGCACAACAAAATTGCTATCATCATTAACTATTTTTTACTGTAACATTTAGCTTTGGCATTGACAAGTAACATGTTATAGAAGTATGAAGCTGCTCTCTGCTTGAACCAATGCATTTCAATACGAAAAAGATGGTGCTTATAGCTTACCAATATAGGGTGAAGAAAGTCAGTTCCATGTAATCGTGAATACACGGACAATAAATCAAATGTGGGAAAAAGCCCAGCACGCTGCAGAAAAAGCAATGCAGCATCTGTGGTTAGCTTTTACAAATACGAGTCATACAGAGCTTCTTGAAGTTTCATCATATAATAACAGTTGGATTCATTATGTTGCTCAGTAATGGGTGGGCACCTCTATAATGGGAGAAGGTGACTTCAGGGATGAGTGTAGTAACGGGAGATCTTCAGCATCTAGACAGGTCACTTCGCCAACTGGGAATTTAGACCCATATCTCCCAGCTCTGCCTACCAAAAGAATAAGACATGCAGAACAAGCTCAATTCACAGCTCAAGAGGGCTGTGTAATAAGGGAAGAGAAAACTGCCAGGGGTAAAATGACTGAAAAGCAAACATAATACCAGCAATCTGTTTGATCTCAGGCACAGTCAGCTCCCTGGTGCAGATACCATCAAACTTCTTCAGTGTAGAGAAAATAATTCTAGAAATGTTCAGATTAAGACCCATTCCAATAGCATCGCTGGCCACTAGCACATTAAGGTCACTGGCTTCATCATTGAACATTGTCGCCTGGAAGCTTAGGGAACAGATTAACAAATTTATCCATAACAATCATGCCATCATGGAGAATAAATTACGACAAGCAACAGACTGAATTTATTGCCTACAACTATTATTCGCGAACTTTTAATTCTGGCTAAGAGTTGTGGGCATGTTGTATTAATAAATTATATAGAAAGAAACAAGTGGTGTTCATTAAAATCCTCGCAAATAGCAGGTACAAATCAACAATGTAATAACTCATAAGTCCATGTTCCAAACATTGAACAGTATGCTCAATTACAAAGCATTTAAAGCAGCATTGATAATATGGGTTTCGTAATTGTAAAAAAATGCTTTATTATTCAGATGTAATTTGTAACTCAACCATCACATACCATATTAACTTTGTTAATCAAAATTCAGCTACATGACACTATATAATGTATATCAATGACTCAATGAGTAGGTTTAACAAATTAAATGTGCTGATATGCATGTCAACATGTTCAAATGGAAGGTGTGATATTTCACCTTACTCTAATTAGATTAGGACCTACAGATATATGACAATGACTCAATGAGGTATATGTTCTAATACTAGTATGATGGGGCATGCCCAAATAATCTATTACAAATTACCTGTTTCGTTCGAGTTTCTGGTGGTAATGAGCCATAGACTACAGAGCAATGATTTCCTGCCATTTCAATTTTTTTCTGCATGAATGAAAATTTGCAATATAAGGGTAGCTGAGGCTCTGTATTTCACTTTATCTGGCAGATGTCTAATTTTAATAAAAATATAGAACCCTCTAGTCCATAAAATAACAGAATGATGCATTAATGTCATGTATTCTTTCTTCAAAAGGAAAAACATTGTCATGCATTTGGGCACGCAACCACATACTATGGGTATAAACTAACAATGGTAAGTACTATGAGCACCAATTCTCCTTTAGTTAGGCTAGGAAGCGCAGGATCACTGGACCAAATCTTTGCACTGGAGTACTGGCGGCCCTGGCTTAACTGGTTCTTCTGGAAATAGTCATGGGATTGCATTTTAATTCACTGTTTACATTTGTTGGGAATATTCAACGAGCATGTATCATGAAAAGGTGAAAGGAAACAGAGATGCTTGGATGGTTGCTAACTACAAAAACAGGTTTCATCATATTGCATTTACGAAAAAAAGCTGCGCTGGTAAATATGTTACCAGTTGATCATGTCACATAACTACCATTGCTACTGCAACATGACATATCAACTATAGTATTTAGTGAGTACCAATCGTGTGACCTCCCCTCCCCCCTCCCCAAATTACTTTGGCGCGGATGTACTTTTGTTTCCTTCACTGAGCACAATACCAAGAACCAAGATCAGTTGTAATTAACTCCTGGCATGCAGATATACAGTTTCCAGGCATAAAAAAGTTTGACTGCCAAGGTCAAATAATTGTCCCTTCCCTTTCTTTCTGGGTATTAAAAAGTGTGGTGTTCAAAATTTAAAATTGGATAGAAAGCTAAACAGCTCTTGATTCAAGGGTTTTTGTCATACATGAGTATGGAGAGTTTTGATCATTTCCAAATTTACATGTTGACATCCAATTGGGCTGATAGGGTAATCAACAAGTTTGAAATTCGAGTTTTCATGATCCCCCCCCCCCCCCCCCCCCCCCCCAAAAAAAAACTAGTGAGACTTTCTCAGTTTTCTTTTCTATGACCCTCTAACTTTATGACATGTTCCGAAAATAATGAACCATTGCTGGAATATCACTTGAAGAATACCAACCTTAAGCTTATATATCTCACGCCGTGAGAACGTTACCATGCAATCCCCTGCCTTGATGTTTGAAAAAGACCCAAGTGTAGATTTCAAAGGAACCAAAGGAGATAGTCTCTCATAATATTGAATCTGTTCAGCAATATAGACCCAGCATGTTAGGATATTTTTTGACTATGAGCATGTTAGGATATTTGCTATGTGACATACTGTTCTCGAGATGTTTGCATCAGTACTCAGCAGAATTAGCACTAAAAATAACTACTCCCTCCCATCCATATTAATTGTCGCTGCTTTAGTACAGCTTTAGATATTGTCGCTGCTTTAGTACAACTTTGTACTAAAGTTGTACTAAAGCAGCGACAATTAATATCGATCGGAGGGAGTACTACATAGCACGATGGGCAGGATAAGTTAATAAAACTCACTTGGAAACTGTCCGCAATCGTAGAACAACCTCACAACTCTAACAAAAAGAAGATCGACATGACCACACACAGTTTTCATGCAGAGGTCCAAAATTAGTATTACTACTTACTACACTGGGTTGAACTAAATTTCAGGCGAAGGCTTAAAACTGGTACATGACAGAGCATTATTTGAGTAACAGGTTAGAAAGCATAGCTTGGGCGAAAGCCTAAGATAGACTGATTTTGTTATTCCTGATTTTCATGATTCCATCATACAAAATTGTGTGTGGAAGTAAGATATGACCAGTTCAGAAAATCACTGTCTGCTTGAACTGGGAGACAATTTGGAAACATGTGACATGATATTTACTACTGTTTCATCCTACCTATATTGAGTAGTTACATCGTCTTACTTTTCTTGTACAAAGAATTAAATTCACTGTCCATGTGGAAAAAAATCAATTTCATAACTAGTGTATTATCCCGGCAGAGGAACATAAGTGGGAACCTTAATACAATTCAATTTGACAACTATCATATGTGTAGAAGACATTTACATACTGGGTACATTAACAATCATCAGAAATTACGTGAGTTTTGGTTAAATTACCGTAACCACATCATCAGTAGCTTCAAGCAATCGCTGAATAATAGGGACAACAGCTGGGTCACCACAAACATGAAGCTCATCTGAACAAAGCCCCAGAAGTGCACGTGTAAATGAACAACCCCTTGTTCTACAGCCAACCATCTACTACGTCAAAGCAAATGAGAAAATAATTATGAGGAACATTCCAAACACTATTTCGTAGACAGTTGAAGGTATGGTTAGTTGGATGGTTTATTGAAAAAATAGCTTGATAGGTCTCAACTTTCTCATATGTAAATATCAATAGACACTAGTTTAAATAATAATAATAATATAGTACAAATTTACATTTTTCTAGCGAGTGCACAAAATGTGGATCACTACATACCTGAATTTCATCAATAACAGCGCACTGATACTCAGTCGTCACATCAGCCATCTCAACCGTCACTGAGCTATGCTTTGCACCTTCAACTTCTTCCCTTTCTTGTCCAGTAGTCAAGTTACAGGGGACACTAGCTTTGTTTAATCTTTCTGCTACCTCCCGTGCTAACAATCTTAGAGGTCCACAGTACACACCTACATCATTTAGAAATAAGAGCAGTCATTTAAACTGTATGCTCTTTCAGTTTGACTGGGTAGATCAAAACAGTACCTGAAGAGCTTGCTTCTAATCGTTTGAGGGCATTATGTGTTTTCCCACTGTTTGTAGGACCAACATGCAAAAATACATTGCGCTTCTTTTCTCGGGCATTCGGATACCATAAATGAGGATGCCTGTTACTCAAGATAGCACAGAACTTAATTCAAGTCTTTATGGGACAATGAGGAAAACAGTGTTTACACCATATCTTGGCACATAATTAATCTCGAAAAGTTACATTGCACTTTGGTGTGATGATTACAAACAACAACAACAACAAAGCCTTTAGTCCCAAACAAGTTGGGGTAGGCTAGAGGTGAAACCCATAAGATCTCGCGACCAACTCATGGTTCTGGCACATGGATAGCAAGCTTCCACGCACCCCTGTCCATGGCTAATTCTTTGGTGATACTCCAATCCTTCAGATCTCTCTTTACGGACTCGTCCCGTGTCAAATTCGGTCTACCCCGACCTCTCTTGACATTATCCGCACGCTTTAGCCGACCGCTATGCACTGGAGCTTCTGGAGGCCTGCGCTGAATATGCCCAAACCATCTCAGACGATGTTGGACAAGCTTCTCTTCAATCGGTGCTACCCCAACTCTATCTCGTATATCATCATTCTGGACCCGACCTTTCTCGTGTGGCCACACATCCATCTCAACATGCGCATCTCCGCCACACGTAACTGTTGAACATGTCGCCTTTTAGTCGGCCAACACTTAGCGCCATACAACATTACGGGTCGAACCACCGTCCTATAGAACTTGCCTTTTAGCTTTTGTGGCACTCTCTTGTCACAAAGAATGCCAGAAGCTTGGCGCCACTTCATCCATCCGGCTTTGATTCGATGGTTCACATCTTCATCAATACCCCCATCTTTCTGCAGCATTGACCCCAAATATCGAAAGGTGTCCTTCTGAGGCACCACCTGCCCATCAAGGCTAACCTCCTCCTCGTGCCTAGTAGTACTGAAACTGCACCTCATGTAATCGGTTTTAGTTCTACTAAGCCTAAAACCTTTCGATTCCAAGGTTTGTCTCCATAACTCTAACTTCTTATTGACCCCCATCCGACTATCGTCAACTAGCACCACATCATCCGCAAAGAGCATACACCATGGGATATCTCCTTGTATATCCCTTGTGACCTCATCCATCACCAAAGCAAAAAAGATAAGGGCTCAGAGCTGACCCCTGATGCAGTCCTATCTTAATCGGGAAGTCATCAGTGTCGACATCACTTGTTCGAACACTTGTCACAACATTATCGTATATGTCCTTGATGAGGGTAATGTACTTTGCTGGGACTTTGTGTTTCTCCAAGGCCCACTACATGACATTCCGCGGTATCTTATCATAGCCCTTCTCCAAGTCAATGAACACCATATGCAGGTTCTTCTTTTGCTCCCTGTATCTCTCCATAAGTTGTCGTACCAGGAAAATGGCTTCCATGGTCGACCTCCAAGGCATGAAACCAAACTGATGATTGCTTAGGCTAATCTTTCCCTAATAATAAAGCACGGATTGAGTCTGTCGGGTTCACCGTCGCGGCAGTTTTGCTAAACCCCCCCTGTGATTTAGGTAATCAACCCGCAGTACAATTTAAAGTTTGTGAACAGAGATAATGTTTCGTTCCAGCTTGGGCCTTTTCTAATGGGCCTGCAGAAAACAATACGTATAGGACACAGGAGCACGGGCTCCTCAATGCGTACGGTAGCGCCGCCGCCGCGCGCCCGTTCCTCTCTGGCACCGCCGCCGCCCTGCTCTCGTTCCTCTCCCTATCCATCTCAATCTTCTCCGGCGCCACCACGATCTTCAACCTCCTGCCGTCGTACGTCTCCGATTTGGATCGGAGTCCGTGTTCCCCCAGGACAAGTGCTCCAACACGAATCCATGGCGTGCCCGACCCAGATCTCAGAGGGACTTGGCTGCCATTAGAAGGAGCCCTCGACCGGAATCTCCATTAAATCGCATCACCTCGCAACTTTTGAAGAGTCGTCCAGTATCGTCTCAGCCGAGTTCGCCGGAAGAAAATCCGCCGCCCAAGCGTACTACACCTGAGCCGGAAGAACATCCCCTGCCGAACATGCTACCCCAGAGGTATGTAATAGCTTTTGCCAAATTATTCTGTAAAATTTTCATCTACAATCATAAAAAGTAATGTTCTCCTTGGTCTGGTCAGAAAGTACCGAACCTTTTTTCTGCAATCTTTGTATTTGTTCTGCTTGAAAAAAATCTGGGACTGATCTTTTGATCCATTTGGTGTCAATGAGTAAATGTTTCGTACAGAAAATCAATGCTCCAGATTACAATTGCTTCATATATGATATCAAATGTATTTTATGTGCTTTCTGCCACAAGTCGTATGTGTGCATTTCAGTATTATTTATTAGAATTCTAAAAGATTCTGAAAGCCAGTCTTAATCATTAGGCCTCTTTCATGCTTGCTGTTTGTTAAGTACCCCATGGTATCTTTTCTCAATTTGCACAAAACACATTCAGCATCATCAATTGACATGCTACAACACAGTGAACACACTTCAGAGGTCCTTTTCCTCAGGTTGTGAGCTGGTGACTCATGCTTTTGTAACCCCCTAATTTTGATGTTTTAAAGTGACAGAGTTAGTGAAGTTTGGTGGCTTATAGCTAGACGAGTGACCTTAAAAGTACACTTACTGTTCTGGTGGTACCAAAGTTTTTGTTTCTGTTCTTGTTGTCTATGCCCTTAACACATGGACTGAAGTTTGTTTCTGCCATTTGAAAAAGCCTTTTCTACCACTGTGTTATCCCTTGGCTTCATTCTCAACAAGCACCAGGACATAGCTTTGGTTCTGCCAAGTATGTATATATAGAAAATATTTATTCTGCAGAAATTGCTAATTGTTACTGTAGTTTTCATGCCTACCAGACCAAATCAAAGGTAGGTGCTTTGTTTCTCAAGTGAAGTAAGTCAAACTGTTATAGTAGGAGGATTATGCTAACATAAGGGCGTTGAAATCATGTACAGTTGGTTCAGACAATGCTTAGCTTGTTTTTGTTAAGATCAAGTTCAGTTGCTCTTGCATCTTAGATCGATTTGAGTTTCTACACCAAGTCTAGAGCTTAAATGTTACTCCCTCCGTCCCACAATGTAAGATCGTTTTTCAAGCTATGTTCTTATATTGTGGGACGGAGGGAGTAAAAGGCACATTCTGATCTTATAAGGAGCATTCTAACTGTCAGTTTTAAAAACAGATTCTGCTATTTTCTGAAACGAAATATGAGGAATCAAACCGTATGGTTCTCCAACTTTATGGTACTAAATTCAGATATATCAGAGACACTATTATGTTAGCTGCATGGTCAGTTGCTCTTGCATTCTTAGATTGATTTGAGTTTCTACACCAAGCCGAGAGCTTAAATGTTAAAAGGCACATTCTGATATTATAAGGAGCATTCTAACTGTCAGCTTTAAAAACAGATTCTGCTATTTTCTGAAACAAAATATGAGGAGTCAACCATATGGTTCCCCAATTTTATGGTACTAAATTCAGATATATCAGAGGTAGTATTATGTTAGCTGCATGTAGTTTACATGAGCATGCCAAGCTAGATGATGTTATAGGCCTTTAGGTGTTGCTATTCTCTATTCTCAGCCATATCTTACAAAAATGTTGATAAGCTAAACACCTCTGTACCAAATCTTATAATTATCCACATCATTTCAAGAAAACTACCTTTTTTCCATGCCTACAGTTATCTGGGAAGATTTCTCTAACTCTTTTGAGTGTGTGCTCTCGGCACTAACTTCTGAAAATACTCAAATTAAATACTCAAAACACAGAAATATGTTTTTCTGCACCAGATGTGGTAACAAAAAGGTGCAAAGGAGGCAACGTCCAGTTCCTAGGTGCCTAGGTGCAACCCCGGCCACAATAGCCTTGGACGGCCTGAACGGCGCGGATGAGTGCTTCTCCCCAGGGAGGGCCATGTCGCCGTAGGTGAGAACTGCCCGGGCGAGCCGGCAGACATAACCTGGTAAGAATGTGACGCAGAGATTGGATTTTGTGTGGTTAAAGATTGGTCCTTTGGTGTGTTTGTCGGCCTTTATGCTTTTGATGGATTACGCCTAACACTTCTGCTCACTCATTATTTACTCTGTATTCATCAAACTTTATTTATTTGCACTATATCGTAGCATGTTCAAGGGACACACACAGAGATGGCCATGATGCTAGCTGATAGCACCTGTTAACTTAAGAAGTTTACATGCCTTTTCTCTAATTAAAAGAGAGTTTCTTACCAACTATTGAGCCTGCCAGTTATATAGATTTACAGTTATAAAGATTTATGATTCTAAAGCCAGTACTCAACTTCAGGTCGGTCTGTCGAGTATACCTCCATAATTCTCCATCTACGATACTGAAGTTTATTGATGATTCTTTGTTTCAGGATTTGTGGAAAAGCTATTTGCACTGCATTTCAAGGCAGATCGTAGATTACATGGCTAAGCAGCCCACCTATATTGCTAATTGTTTATTTTGTTGTTTGAATTAAAATGATTTATGTATTTTGTTAGAGCATTCACATGCCATATTAATTTCAGAAAACAATTTCTAATTTAATGGTTCATGTATTGTTATGTCTAAAATGAAATTTCCAAAGAAAATTAGAGTCATAATTTGTATTTATAATGATGAATAAAGATGTTTCAATCGCTATATATTTAAACTAAGGTTTTTAGAATAAAATTGTGGTCTCTAAGCTTGTGTCAGGTGGTCCATCAACCAACGTATTATATTAACTAGCATTTCTAATTCGTAAGTGCTACCCACGATCAATTTTATTTGATTTGAATTAACAAGGCATGGGCCCTTTTGTACAATCTATAATCATGATAGATATTATGTTCTCGATGGCTTATTTGATGGCCACAATTTTCTTACCCCGTCGCAACGCACGGGCCCTTTTGCTAGTTAAATGAACTAAAATAGCATGTGCACCACTGTTGTGTCACATATTTGAAACAAGAATAATATTGCCTCCTTTTGTTTTCACTTAATTAATTAGATGAACCATACTGGATACCAGCATCCCACACTGGATGATTGTTTTAAGCAGGCAAGAAACGGATTCCCTTGAAGATATAGTACATTGGTACATAATGCACACATTATACACTGACAAGAATATGTAGAGGAAACTTGGATATTAGGTAGTGAAAGGGGAACGAAATGTATTCTTACGTCATATCAGTGAAATCAAACTTCCCAGAGTTGTGGTTGCCCCTCCAAAATTTTAAATTGGCAGAATTGACCAAGGGATGTAGATCATAATCGGAGAGAAGGCAACGGATATAAACATCTGTAGACAAAAAGTGTTACAAAAAAAATCTTAGCACAATAGACCAACCTACCAAAATTTTGGCACCATAGAGCATACTGCAGAGACTAACAGTCCACATTGGTAATCACAATGCAAGTGACTAACACACTGTGGCGAGCGCCATCTCCTGACTCTGCTTTTTCTATGTAGCATGGTAAGGAGAAGCTGCACGTGCGACTGATAGCTCTCCGGGTCCAATGTGCTTACAGAAGTGAATAATATTGTTCAAATCGCAACAGGCTAGGTTTCCATAGATGACATATTCACCCCAAAAAGAACTGCTTCCATTGTGTTAAGCAGTAATATCATAACCCCATAAAGGTTATAGTCCCTCCATTCAAGATGAAAGTTTCTAAGATGCAACTCTGTCCATTATTTTCAATATGAATATGTTGGTAAGATAAATTAAGATAACCTAATTGTAAAGTATCGAGTTAGCTTGGCTCGGCTCTTTAACATAACGAGTTGAGACATGAACTCAGGTCTGCTTGCTTAACTCACGAGCTAACTCTGTACTTGTTAAGCTCATTACACAGGTTAACAGCAGAATGTGCATACATTAAATCTGACCATCGCAGTGCAAAAAGCACGTATCTATACACAAGATGCATGGATGCTTATGTATGCCACCGTAAACATGAAGTACAAGAAAACAATTTTCCCCAATGTAACAAACAGAAAAATCAGAGGGGAAAAAATGAGTTCAAACTAATGGTCAAATTAAAAGAAGTTCGATTAGACGCTTTCTTGGACGTCTATTTTGCAACCGAGAAGTACTCTACATAAAGATAAATCCATAGCTATACTCTATCCATCAGAACAATACCCAGCCACAATCCCCCCTTCCAAAAGTGAAAACAAATTGTTACTAGGTATATTCCCCTCGCGTAGGTTCAGCCCATCATCAGATAGAGCGATTCAGAAAGAAAAGTTGCTTCGTCCATGGAGTTCGTCCGCCTCCGCCGCCAGTGCTGGGCATCGGCCGTCCATGACCTGATAGCTTATCCTAAGTTCTGAACTACAGACCTCCCCCGAGACCACTACAGACCTCCCCCGAGACCTCGATCCCCTTCTGACCTCCATCTCCGCTCTCGGCCGGCGGTTGGAGTGGATGCATGCGGCATGCCCACAGCTCACCGACCAAGTCCGCCCACACCGGCAAGCCACACGCCGGCGCCCGCGGCTTCTCCGCGTTTGAAGCCACACCGCCAGCACGCGGCTCGCCCATTCCGGCAGTGCACGCCGAACCCGAGGTCATAGCCCACTCGCCCTGGACCCTGGTGTTGGTTAAGCATGTTCAGTACACCCAAGTGGATTGACTGAAATTTTTATGTCCACTCCCAGTAGTGTTCACCCCATCTATTACGGCTGTGGTGTGTGCTTGAAACAGCAGAGGATGCAGTCATATTTTAAAAGAAAATGGGATGAGGAAATTGTTGAATCTCCATCAGCTCTTGATGATCTAGCATTGCTTGTCATTAGGGGTTGTCTTTTCTGTTGGAGCACCAAAATTAACTTACCACAATGCCCAGGTTTGTGTGAACTTGTCATATCTGATTTATTTGTGCCATCGTGTGGACAATGATATATATCCCTTATATTGTGTGTATGACATGGTCAATTGGTCATCTCTAATTACCCCATTCCATTCTATGATTTAGTGCCTTTTCTTCCATTTCCCCAGACAATTGACGCATTGGCTGACCGGACTACTCCAATTAAACATGCAGCATGAAGCTGACCTCCAAATGGACACCGATCGGCGACACCACAACGCCGCATATTGCGCGCCCGGCCTCTGGCATTCCGCCGAACACACACCGTGCACGTGCGCCGGCGAACATTGACACCAGCTCACGAAACATCATGGACGGACCACGCACAGGAGTACAGACAGGACGCCCAGGAACCCAACAAGCCATTCAAGAAAGCGGGTACTGACCATGGCGGCACGACGACGAGAGCGCCCCCCGGCGCAGGAGCGCGGCAACCGCCATTTCGCCGTACACTCGCCTCGATGGCACAATTCAGATGGCGGGGCACCAGAACCAGCTCCGCGGCGAGGGGGGTGAGGGGAATGTGCACTTACGTGCGGAGCACGGCACGTGGGGTGGGGTGGGGTGGAAGGCGGAGACGGCCGTGGGTTTCGCCGGGAAGCGAGGCGGCGTGGGAGGCGGAGATGCCGCCCGCGGTCGCTGGTCAAGACGTTCTTCGCGTGGTGGCCAAGGCCGGAATATTCCGTCCCACCCGCATCTCGCTCGGCCCAGTTTGCCCCCGAAGCGGGCTTGAGGCCCAACTTCTCGAGCCCGAATCCGACTCGGGCCCATCTTGCAAGCGTCGTCGTCCAGTCCATATCGAGCCGGGCTCCCTTCGCGGCCCGGACACGCCAGCCCCAATCGGCTTTCGTTCCTCTTTCGCTTTCGTCTTCCTCTCCACCCAAGTCAGTCGCCCTCGCCGCGACGCCCCGCACCGCCGGACACGCCACCTCCGCCGCCACCGACGGAATGGACGGGAGCATGTGAGCTTTCTTGGAGCAGAGGAGCAAATCCCGTGCTTTCTTCGTTGTTTGCTTAAGGGGTGGTGGTTTTTTTGTTGGTGGTGGTGGTGCAGGACGCAGGCGGAGGCAGATGCCGGCAAGGCGGCCATCCAGCGCGCGCTGCGGGCGCTGCGGCAGCGGCATCTCGTCGAGGAGGGGGCCCACCGCCCCGCCATCGAGGCGCTCAACCGGCCCTTCGCCGCCCACGTAAATACCAATCTCTGGCCCCTTCTTACTGATCTTGCGAGCTTCGATCGAATCGAAGCAATTTGGCATCACCCATGAACACGCATTCGAGCAGTCGAGCTACACACGATCTGGGAAATAACAGTGTGTTAATGCTATTACTAGAGACTATTCCTCACTCGCAGTGAAAGATTGACTAAGTACTAGCATAATCACAATGTCAAATAGTTTCACTCAGTAACCCAGAAAAATAAGTACTAATTCTGGCATGTGGAACCTCTGTGGTGTCTTCTATGTATAGTGACTGGTTTGCTGACCCCCTTTGTAGGCTTTGGAGTGGAAAGAAAAGGCCGAGAAGAACGAGTTGGAGCTGCAGCAGTGCTACAAGGCTCAATCCCGGTTGTCTGAGCAGCTCGTTTCCGAGATAAACGAGGCGAAAACGTCCAAAGCGCTGCTCAAAGAGAAGGAGGCACTGATTACGACTTTGCAGAGTGAACTTCAGCAGACTAGGTATTGAATGTGATGGATAGTTTTGCTGCTGTGTTTAATTGAGTATGAACATTGCCGTTGATGTCCGGATGAAACTTTTGCAGCGAAGAGAACGTACAGCTAAAGCAGTCACTTGAAGAGAAGACAAACGCTTTAGATCTTCTCATTCAGGAGCACCAGGCGGCTAAAGCCGAACTTGAACGGGTGCTAACAAAACTTAAAGCTGTGGAGCATGAGAACACGCAGCTGGTCGAGCGATTGATGCAGGCGAAGATGGTGGAGGCAGAGAAGCTTAATGAGGTACCCTGTTGTCTCTTTTTACTATTGCTAAGACTTCACCGTTCCTGTACAAGCTATCGCAAATTGAAGATTGTTCAAGGATTGTGCTTGCCTATTAAGCACCTGTTAGGCCTACTAAGATGACACAGAAAAAAATCTTCTCCCCTGTTAACAATGCATATTTCCCTACCATAATCCCCAGTGGATCTACGATGAGATACCTCAAGTACCAGCATGCTTAGTTGTGTACCATGACATACCACAAGAGACTTGCTGTACTATATTTGGTGATCTTTCGCTTCATTCTCGATTTTTGTTGTTAAAATACTTCAGCTCTTTAAGTTTACACGATAACAGTAGTGCTCCTTTTATCCATGAAACTTCGATTCTTTTCAGAATTGTATGTAATGTTGAAACTCTTTTGCTTCCGTAGCAAGAGTGGAAATAGGAGAACTAAGAGCTTATTGATTTATGGTTGTTTTAGCTGTCAGAGATGTTTTATTTAGCAGTATGTCTTACATAGATAACTGTGCCCATAGAATTTGTATATACCAAGAAACTGCTGCTTTAACTGGTGAGAAAATTGTTCAGGCCAATGCGATGTACGAGGAGATGGTCCTAAAGCTGAAGGCAGCTGGGCTTGGCGCTGGCGGAATACAACACCATGCACAACAAGAAGCTGATGGCGTCATTCGTCGATCCGAAGCTGGTTATGTCGACGTCATGGAAACACCAATCCCATCTACATGCAGGATCACCATCCGTGCTCATGATGGTGGGTGTGGATCTATAATATTCCAGAATAACACAGATAAGCTAATCAGTGGTGGCCAGGATCAAACTGTCAAGATATGGTCTGCACATACCGGTGCTTTAACCTCCACTCTGCAGGGTTGCTTGGGGACTGTCAACGATCTTGCTGTGACCAACGATAACAAGTTTGTGATTGCGGCCTGTAGCTCTAACAAGTTGTTTGTATGGGAAATTAATGGGGGGCGTCCTCGTCACACTCTGACTGGCCACACAAAAAATGTCTGTTCTGTAGACGCAAGCTGGGTGAAAAGTTTGGTCATTGCTAGTTCATCCAATGACCGCACTATCAAGATCTGGGATCTCCAGACTGGCTTCTGTAAAAGCACCATAATGTCAGCAAGCAACCCCAATACACTAGCTTTCATCCATGGCGATGCCATTTGCTCAGGTCATAGGGATGGAAGCCTAAAGTTCCACGATATCCGCAGTGGAAAATGCTTTGCCACGGTAGCAGCTCATGTTGATGTCAGCTCGGTCTGTGTAACCCGGAGCAAAAACCATGTTCTTTCAAGTGGGAGAGAGGGTGTGCACAAACTTTTTGATGTTAGAATGCCGACGGAGGTAGTGGAGATTTGTGGAACATTCAGGGCCCCGAATAACAGATTGGTTGGCAGCTGGGGCAGAGCTTGTATAAGCCCGGATGAGAACTGCATAGCGTCTGGCTCCTCTGATGGGTCTGTTTGCATATGGTCGAGATCGAAGAATGAGGGGGCGACCATCCTAGAGGGCCATTCATTGCCCGTTGTTACAAGTGCATGGTCTGAGTTTGGACCTCTTGCCACCGCCGACAAGAATCATATTCATATATGGGCTTGAGACCTGTGTTTTCCTTTGGTCGTTCAAACCAGGATGTGGAGAGTTTCACCTGAAGGTGTTATTGCTTGTCCACCGCCATTCTTGAGGACACTTGTTTGCATGTAAATGACTTAGTTAGTGCCTAATTCAATTGTAATTATCAAAACTGACAGCACGGTACGGTCATCTGCTTTCCTCTCGATATGTTTTTAGGGGATTTCTCTGTCATCTGTTGCTGGTAAATTGAAGGGTTTGGGAGTTCTTCGACACAATTCAAGTTTCTGCAGTGTTTAACATGAGCATTTGCTGATACATCCCTGGATTCTTATCTCTTATGGCAAATTAATGGATGTAACCCTTTCGCGACAGCAAAGCTTGCCCAGCCAACATGGAGGAAGATGGCGTTGGCTTTTTCTGGTTACATGCTTCCTCCAAACTAAGTGAGTAGATTGCAGCATATGAATACACTATTTTTAGCTCAGTTGTTGTCTTCGTATGGAGATTCATGTAGTCTTGCCAGGTTCAGCTTGATTGAGATTTGGCAGG
The DNA here is from genome assembly GCA_011799875.1 of Thinopyrum elongatum. NCBI lineage: Eukaryota > Viridiplantae > Streptophyta > Magnoliopsida > Poales > Poaceae > Thinopyrum > Thinopyrum elongatum. Next base: position 472,495,020 of record CM022301.1, read on the forward strand.
CTAAGATGGGATGGTCTTAGGTGCAATGTTTCATTTTGTCAGATGCATGATGATGAACCAGAGCAAACTCTGAATACTGAACAATTCTGTTTTTGTTTTTGTGAGCAGTGCTAGATCAGGCGTCGGTTGGGCTCAAGATCTGGTTCTGTTCATCCACAGACTCTACAAACTTCTTTTTCTTGAGTATAATATTTACCAGAGGGTTGCATTGTGGATGATGCAGGAGGCCGTATGTCTGTCAAACAACTGCAACTTGAGTGCTGCTACATATGACCTCCAAATCCAAATCTTACAGCAAGTAAAAAATGTTTCCCATGAACAAGTCAACATCCAATCAACAAATATATATACAGTCCCTCTGTAAAGAAATATAAGATTGATTTTTTATATCACCACTTAACCATCCTAGAATAATTTTACAGCAGAATCTGAAGCTAAAATCCCTGTCCAGTTGCTCTACTCTCGCTGTCACCGATCATCGCATACTGTACAAATTTGTTCTTCACAACCCACTTGATCTATCCATCTATCTGCCCTGCAAGAAAGTGGACTAAGAACTCATTAGATGCCCACCACGGTCCACATCAGCTGATTCATAGCAAGAGTGCATTGATCGCCAGAAAGAAAGAAAGAGAAAAAAAGATGTGATGGGGAGGCGGAGTGGGCATCAATTCCATCGGCGTCACGAAAAAGAAACTGAAACAGAAACACAAGTCGAGATGGGAGGGGGAGACGATCGGATCGGATCAGATGAGACGAGGGGAGACGGGCCCCACTGCCGCAGTGGTTAGCTGCAACTGTATGCCAAATCCGGGCCCCTGACTAGGACAAGGCACCACCGTGCTCTCAAGTGTCTCGAGTGGCCAGGGCCCGGCGCAGGGGACATCAATCATTACCATGGCCCATGGCCCTGGCCCTATTTTCTGCTACTGCTGCTGAAGAAGCCACCAATTATTGGAGATGCAGTGAGCATCTTGCAGCAAGGCTAGCTGAGGTAGAGTATAGTAGAGGAGAGGAGTAGCCTGGCTTGGTTGATTGATTGCAACTAGTAGGAGTAGCTTCATGGGAAATGGTTCCAAGATTCTCATCACAGGCTCTCGCCAGGGCTCGAGAAATTCAATGCATTTTTAACGTTCATGTCATCCAGAAGCTACTACTCCTATCCTGATCACAAGCTCTGGCAAGTGGCAACCAAGAAATTCAGTGCATTTTCAACGATCAATTCATTCATAAGCTACTGATTTTACATGTTCGGATGTGATCTTACTCTGGTACAAACGTGTTGCAGCAAAGAGATAGAATTCCTATATATTACAGACAAAACCCAATCTGTTTGATCATCTGATCCAAGAGGCATCTGCCTGATCATCTCATCAAGATCGATCGATCCAAGAACAAAATACTCACAGCGTCAACAAGACTTACTACTTTACCGGAGCACGCACGCATCATGGAGGGATTGCTACTATCGGTGGCATGGGCATGGCGTCACGGGCTGAGGAAGCCTCTGCCCTGGCGCGCCGGCGCCGGCGGCGGGCTCTCCAGCGCGCGGTCGCCCTCCACGACGCGGTCGCCGAAGATGTGCACCGTCCTCGGGTTGGGCCCGCGGGAGATGACGCAGGTGTAGTCCTCGGATGACGGCCCGTCGTCCTCCTCCTCCGCCGCCCCCGCGCGGGCGGCGCGCAGCGGCAGCCACGAGCTCTTGTTCTTGACGCCGAACTCCACGCGCCGGTCCAGGGAGGACGACCGCACCAGGGCCGGCGCCTGCGCCCTCACGGCGCCCCGGAGGACGCTCTTCCTCCGCTGGGCCTCGTGGGCGCAGTCCAGCACGTCGGCGAGCCCGTGCGGCCCCGCGCACCCGTCGCACCACGGCCGGCGCTTACCCCCGCCGGCGTCCACTACCGGACCGGGTGAGCCGAAGGCCACCGACGCGTCGAGCACGGAGGTCGGGCTCATGGCGTAGGCGAACATCGCCTCGGGGTCCCGCACGGGGCTCCCGATGACGACCGCGGCGTGGCCGCCAGCAGGGAGTGACGATGAGTGCAGCAGCCTCGGCGCCGCGAACGAGGGCGCGCGAGCAGCACCCTTGCCGCCTCCGCCGGCGTCGCACGAAGCCGTAGGCGAGCTGCCGGCGTGCTGCGCGGCGCCGTTCATGGACCTGGACCTCCTCCTGAGGATCATCTCCTGGACCTTGGATCTGAACATGTCAAGAGCCAGCCTGACAGGACACAGGACACGACGGCTCCCCTCCCGGAAAGAACCGACCAGCAGCTTGCAGCAGAGAAGAGCAAGCAAGCTCAAGCTAGCTGGTGAATGGGGGCGGGTGTCACCGGGCGAGAAGAAGACGAGGATGACGAGAGGAGGGAGGGAGAGAGAGGGGTGTGGGAGAGGGCAATGGGGGCGGGTGGTGATCTTAAAGAAGGGCCGGGCAGGGAAGGGCTCCCCCTCTCACACTCCACTGATGTCACCCTTTGGTTTGTTTGTTTTGGTTTGTGTGTGCTCTGCTTGCTTCCAAAACTGCAGGTCCTTATCTTCAGTTTTACTACTGCCAATAACATTTTCTTTTCTTTTATTTTCCTTAATGAAGAGAGTTTGCGATCGTTTTCAGTTTTCACTGGCATGTTTGTGTCTTGTTGTGTGAGTTTGTGCCATTGTGTGTGGCGACGAACCGTACCCAATTAGCGCTATGCACACAAGGACGGATTCCATGGGTGTCACTGATGAATGGCAGGTGGATTTGCTGTCGACCAACGGGAGGTGCACCAGAATCCGCCAATTCGCCGGTGCTGGGTCACATAAGATTCAATCATTGTTCCCGTTCCAATAGAAAGATTCAGCGTCCCAAGATTTTTTTTTAAAACACGGTTCTATCTCACCACCAATCGACGCGTTACCCCTTCCCTCCCAACACCTGCGTCCCTCCTCGTCGAGGGTCATTGTCAGGCGATTAGTGCCGGTGGCGGCGGGGCCTCTCCTGGGTGCCACTCCCCTTCTCCTTGACAACGGAGTTGTTCTTCCGAAGAAGCTGTTGGCGATGAGGTGCGGCGAAGTTACGGCGATTGCTCTACTCGTTGGCGATAGTGGTGGTGTGGGCACCGTCTGGTGGTGCTGCATTGACGGCAGCGATGGCATGGGGTCTGGGGTCTATCCGCTCTTGAACTTGATATGTCCGGCATGGCTTGGTCCGTGGATGCTGGCAGGCGTGGAGACGTCGGGCCTCCGCAGTTGCTGGGCACTGTGCTGGTGCAGGGCGTCGCGGTGGTAGCTCAGTGTGGTGGTGATGGCCATTTCTAACGTTGGTGTTGGTGGGGCGCAGCGACGAGGCTTCATTGGTAAGGTGCGGCGGCGGCGGTGGGGTGAACAAACATGGACGGTGTCCCCCGTTTCGGTGGGCAAGGATGTAACCACAAGTGGAGCCGGTGAAGACGAGGGTGTGTTACCGAAGTTCCTTCCCTTTGAGGGGAAGTACGTCTCCGTTGTAGCGGTGTGGAGGCACAATGCTCCCCAAAAAGCCACTAGGGCCACCGTATTCTCCTCACGCCCTCGCAGAATGCAAGATGTCGTGATTCCAGTAGTGGTGCCCTTGAAGGCGGCGACTGAACCTTTACAAACAAGGTTGGGGCTATCTCCACAACTTAATTGGAGACTCCCAACACCACCACGAAGCTTCACCACAATGGAATGTAGCTCCGAGGTGACCTCAACCGTCTAGGGTGCTCAAACACCCAAGTGTAACAAGATCCGCAAGGGATTAGTGGGGGGAATCAAATTTCTCTTGGTGGAAGTGTAAATCGGGGCCTTCTCAACCAATCCCTAAAAAATCAACAAGTTTGATTGGCTAGGGAGAGAGATCAGGCAAAAATGAAGCTTTGAGCAACAATGGAGTTTTGGGGGGGGGGAAGAGGTGGGTCTTCTTGGGGATGAAGACCCCTTTTATATAGTGGGAAAGATTTCAACCGTTACGTTGCTCTCAGCTCGCACCAAGCAGTACTACCGTTCAGGGGAGCGGTACTACCGCTCGTGCGGCAGTACACTTACAACAGTGCAAAGACATGAGTACACGAGGCGGGAGTGCCACCGGAGCGGTACTACCGCTCGCCCCAGCGGCAGTACCGCTTACAGACAGGTGGGGTGCAGCTCAGAGTACTGAGGAAGCAGGGACATGACAGGTGGGGTGCAGCACTGCTGCGACAGCGCATGACCAGCGGCAGTACCGCTTACAGACAGTACTGCCGCTCACCCAGTGCCACCTTACAACCGCTGGGAGTGCATCGAGTCCTGGAGGGGGCGGAAGTGGAGCGGCAGTGCAAGAGCGGCAGTACCGCTCGTGCTACCGTCCCCACTGTCGTGCAACCCCACACGAAAAGTCGAGTCCCCCAGACGCAGCGGCAGTACGCGCGGCACTGGGCATAGGTACTGCTGCTTATAAGCAGTACTACCGCTCGTCTTGAGCGGTACTGCCGCTTATAAGCAGTACTACTGCTTACCAGAGCGGTACTGCCGCTTGAGTCCTTCAGGATTCTCGCACAGGCAACATAGGAGCAACTCCATCGAAGCGAGAAAGGAACAGGGGTGCATATGAAAATGTGTCCGTGTTGATTCCACCCAAACCTCTCCGAAGCGAACCCCCTCTTAATAGTACGGTTCTCCTACGACTCAAATCCACCAAAAAAGAAACGCAGGAAAATAACCGTTTTCACTTTGAAAACTCCGAAGGGCTCGAATCGTCTTGTGCCATATGATCAATTATCTGAAATGCTCAATGCACACGATTAGTCCGCAAATGCACTGTCATCAATCACCAAAACCACTAAGGGAGAAATATGCCCTAACAATCTCCCCATTTTTGGTGGATTGATCACAACGTGGGATTTGCACAAAAGATAAGCTAAGATAATGAGCAAACCCAACATCTATAAAATATAGACGGGCTCCCCCTAGATGTGTGCACTATTTAGGTATGCTTTTGGAATGCAAAGCGCACACACACTAGGATCAACACTCTCCCTATATTTTATAGACCAGCAACACTTGCATCAACAATATAAGAGAGATAAGCATGGATGCAAGGAATAATATGTGAGCATAAAGATAGGGCATAAGATAAGCATAAACTCACATACTGGCAAAGTACTTCGATATACATAGATAAGTAGAGTGGTAGCATATGTCTCACACCATATGACTCGGTCTTAAGGTCTCACAAACACAAACCAAAGCAAACGATGAAAGAGTTCACGAGCGAAGAAAGCAAGCAAATAAGACGCACTCGTGACTCGGCAAATCCCTAAACTCTCTCCCCCTTTGACATCGAGGCACCAAAAGGGCAAAGAACACTACTACGATCACGGGTGGTAGCAACGCAGGAGATCATCATCATCACCACTCCCCATGGTCGCTAGAGTCCTCATCTGCAGCAGCAGCAGGCTGATAGACCTTTGAGTCCATCCACTGACAGTGCTGGGTGGTCCATTCCTCCTCATCTGTGATCTTGTCCTCTGACCCACTAACAACCTCCAGGCCAAGCTGCCTCATGGTGAGCTTGTCATGACCGTGGGTCTTTTTCTCTGCCACATGAGCCTTGTACTGACCATGTGCCTCCATGCAGAATAACCTCTTCATCTTCTGCTTGAGCTTCTTAGCCCAAGATGGCTCCTCGCCGGATGGCTCGTAATAGGGCTCGTCATCGCCCTCATCCTCATCCATAGGAGCCTCCATCTCAGGAGTAGGAGTACCCCAGTTGTCCTTCTGCCTCAGTCGGATCACCTCATGAGTAGTCAAGTCACCAATCACGAACATCTCCTCAGGAAAGGTGGATGCCCACATCTTCTCAATGAGCAGCATCAATTAGGGACCATAGATGGGGCACTTGCGCTCCATCACGGCCGAGTGAAGCTCCGACCACATGACATGGAACACATCCAAAACTTGCGTTGTGCTCTTCTCAGTCTAAAGTAAGAGTGAACCTGGTCCAAGTTCCCAATGCGAGGGAAGAGCGTGTGCCTGAACATGCATGCATGATATCTAGAAAGGGGCACAACTCATAAGTCTTCTTTTTGGTGGTAGGGGAAATCTTCACCGTGCTATAGGGCTAGAGCGCGGACTTGTGTGTGGCTGCATTCTCCTTGTGAGGGCGGAATCCAACTGGGTTCTCAAGCCCCTTATCCTCGTAACCCAAGAGGTCCATAAAGTCCTTGCACTTGGTAGACAGCACCCTTCCATTCATCATCCATGTCAATGACCTCTCCACATCAGTTCCAAGATGAACCGTAGCATAGAACTGAGCCACAATCTCAGCATCAAAATCCTTGTTGAATGTCATGAGCCTGAGGATATCCAGCTGACCACATAGTTCAAGAGCTTCACCAAAGTACTTGGGATCCTTCTGCAAATGATCCAGATCAATGGACCTCACACTCACAAACATATTCTTCTTTCCTTTGAGCACATCATGATAGGTGGAGCGTTGCTGCTTGGTCCAGAAGGGACAGTTGAGAAGAGCTGGATCTTGCTCATTGTGATACGGCTTGCGACGACATAGAATACAAAACTCCTTGGCAGGCAATTAATTCACTAACTTGGCTTTCTCCTTTTGCTTGCTTGCAACCTGCTTGGATCTCTGCATAGACTGAGAACTAGGGGTGACACTGACATCTTTTGAAGTACGGTAGTGCTTAGAGCCACCTGGACGATCCAGATTCTTGCGACGAGCCTGGTGACTAGCACTGCTACCACCTCGAACCCACAAAACAGAGCGAGGGAAAAGCAGGTGTAAACAATTGCATAAGCCAAAAGAATGGATCAAAATGACTTGAAGTTTGATTTGAGGAAAGTGGAAGTTGACAGCTCTGGGCGGTAGTACCGTGAGCTCATAGCGGTAGTACCGCCTAAAAGAGGTAGTACCGCTCCAGAGGGAGCGGTAGTACCGCCCAAGGCAGAGGTCAATGGGCAAACCACTACCGCGACGAGATCCATCACTACCGGAGATGCCAAATTCAATTTTTCTCCAACCAAACTTCAATCCAACTGTTCTAGCAGTCTTCTACGTCCTACTCATGCCTCGATTTGGCCAAAAATTGAAGAATGCAACATGTATTGCCCTATAACCTAGATTAAAAAACTAGAACCATATGAGAGGAAAACAGGGACAATACTGGCATCCATGGCAAGAGGAGAAGGTGGGATCAATCCCACCGGACGGAATCACGGAAGATGGCATGGAATCAGCGACCCGGCGGTGGCCACCGGAGCAAGTTCTTCGTCTGTAAGAGAGGATATCGTGAGGGAGAGAGATAAATGGGTATGTGGCATTTGGAACTCCCCCTGCCCGACTCATAACCCCCTCCCCCCCCCCCGAATCCGCAGTGCGGTAGTATCGCTCAGAGGAGCGGTAGTACCACCCCGGTACTACTGCGCGGCAGGAGGCCGGGTAGTACCGCTCCAGCGGTAGTACCGTGGTGCTCGATGATAGTACCACTTATAATCGGTAGTACCGCCCAGACACCGGCGGTAGTACCACGCAGGGGAAAACTTGCAAGATCAAGTTGAAAGGGCGGCTTATGCAAATATCTAGAGGTTGTAGATGAAATGGCTTGGGTTGGAGACACAAAAAACCAGCAAATGGGAAAGAGACACTCTAAGTTCAAAAAGACAAACAAAAGGACAACAAACTTGGAGTGACGCAAAGCACAAACAAAGCCCTAAAGACTAGATAAAACCAAATCGAGCAAACGCCTCTCAAAGAGAGGGCGGTGGCCGAAGCCACCTATGTTTGAGTCAATTGGTATGGCAGCGCAAAGATTTTAACCTTGGGCCCATGACCAAAACTCATCTTTGAAGCACAAGTACCATAAAAATGGCTAATGTGAAAGACTTGATCGATTTATGCATAATGGGGGGACGGAGAGTTCATTGAGAGAACAACACTCCCCCTATGTCCATGCCTACATCTAGAACAAGATAATCATGATGAATGCGGTGGGGTGTGCCTAGATTCAAGCCACATTGCTCGAATCAATGATATTTAGCTCATGCCTTAACTCGTGAAATCTTGCTTCATTCAAAGGCTTTGTGAAAATATCCGCTAGTTGCTCTTGAGTGTTGACATAGATAATCTCAAAAGCTCCACACTTGATGTGATCACGGATGAAATGATGACGAATCTCAATATGCTTCGTTTTGCTATGTTGCACCGGATTGTAGGAGATCTAGATAGCACTTTCATTGTCACATAGAAGAGGCACTTTGTCACAAGTGACACCGCAATCCTTTAAAGTTTGCCTCATCCATAGCAATTGTGCACAACAACTTGCGGTGGCTACATACTCGGCCTCGGTGGTGGAGAGAGAAACATAATTTTGCTTCTTCGAAGACCAACTCACCTAAGAGCGACGAAGGAATTGGCACCCTACAGAAGTTGACTTCCTATCCACAACATCTCTCGCCCAATCCGAGTCCGAATATCCCATGAGATCAAAGCTTGCTCCTTTGGGGTACCATAAGCCAAAGTTTGGGGTATGAGCCAAATATCAAAAGATTCGCTTGATTGCCACATAGTGACTTTCCTTAGGTGTGTCTTGGAACCTTGCACACATTCCCACACTCAACATAATATTTGGTCTAGAAGCACAAAGGTAAAGCAAGGATCCAATCATGGAGCGATATACCTTTTGATCCACCGCTTTACCATTGGGATCAATGTCGAGCTTGCATTTGGTTGGCATTGGAGTCTTGGCCGGCTTGGCATCATCTAGCTTGAATTTCTTGAGCATGTCTTGGGTATATTTGCCTTGGTTGATGAATGTTCCTTCTCTTCTTTTCTTGACTTAGAACCCGAGAAAGAACTTCAACGCTCCCAACATAGACATCTCAAACTTCTCGGTCATTAGTGCGACAAACTCATCATTGAAAGCTTTGTTAGGAGAACGAAAAATAATATCATCAACATATAGTTGGCATATGAACAAGTCCCCTTTAACCCTCTTAGTGAAAAGACTGGGATCGATTTGCCCAATTTCAAACCCACAGTCTTGCAACAACTCGGTAAGGTGCTCATACCACACACGTGGGGCTTGTTTAAGGCAATAGAGTGCCTTATCGAGCTTGTATACATGATTGGGGAACTTGGGATCCTCGAACCCCGGGGGTTGCTTGACATATACCAACTCATTAAGAGGACCATTAAGAAATGCACTCGTCACATCCATTTGTTGCAACTTAAAATCATGATGAGATGCATATGCAAGCAACGTGTAAATAGATTCAAGGCGAGAAACGGAAGCAAAGGTTTCACCGTAGTTGATACCCTCAACTTGGGAGTAGCCTTGTGCTACCAATCTTGCCTTGTTGCGAGTGATGACACCGTTCACATCTTGCTTGTTCTTGAAGATCCATTTGGTTCCAATGACATTATGGTTGTCCTTTGGCCTTGGCACCAATTGCCACAGCTTATTGTGCTCGAAGTTATTGAGTTCATCATGCATGGCCTCAAGCCAATCTGAGTCCTTGAGCGCCTCATCTACCTTTTGGGGTTGAATGCAAGAAACAAACACGTGATGCTCACAAAAGTTTGTTAACTGTTTACGAGTAGTTACCACCTTTCTTAAGCTTCCAAGTACATTCTCCATGACATGTTCTTGATGTTTGAGCTTGGAAGCAATCTTGGCAGCACGACGCTCCAATAGCTCCTCCATAGACATTTGAGGTTCATCATCTTGATCATCTTAAGCATCGTCTTGAGCTTGTTCTTGCTCTTGAGCTTTCTCGGGGTCATGAACTTGATCTTATGCATCACTTGGTGAAACACCATCATCATGAGGTTGATCTTACCCTTGATCTTGTTCACTTGGTTGAGGGCCTTCACTTTGTTCTTCGGAAGCGTGTGGGTCTGATACGTCTCCAACGTATCTATAATTTTTTATTGTTCCATGCTATTATATTATCAATCTTGGATGTTTTACATGCATTATTATGCTATTTTATATCATTTTTTAGGACTAACCTATTAACCTAGTGCCCAGTGCCAGTTGATGTTTTTTCCTTATTTTTGTCTTTACAGAAAATCAATACTAAACGGAGTCCAAATGGAACAAAACTTTTTGAAGATTTTTCTTGGACCACAAAACACCCTGGAAGCTTCGGGAGGAGGCCAGAAGGGCCACGAGGCGGCGACAAGCTCAGGGCGCGCCCCAGGGGGGCCCAAGCTTGTGGGCCCCCGTGGCACTTCCAACCCTAATTCTTCTTCTATAAATACCCAAATATTCCCCGAAGACCAGAGGGCACACCAAAAATACTTTTACGCCACCGCAAGTTTCTGTCTTAGTGAGATCACATCTGGGGACCTTTTCCGGTACTCTGTTGGAGGGGGATTCGATCATGAAGGGCTTCTACATCAACCTTGCTACCCTTCCAATGATGTGTGAGTAGTTTACCACAAACCTACGGGTCCATAGCTAGTAGCTAGATGGCTTCTTCTCTCTCTTTGATCTTCAATACAATGTTCTCCTCGATGTTCTTGGAGATCTATTCGATGTAATCTTATTTTGCGGTGTGTTTGTTTAGATCCGATGAATTGTGGGTTTATGATCAGATTATCTATGAATATTATTTGAGTCTTCTCTGAACTCTTTTTATGCATGATTTATATAGCTTTGTATTTCTCTCCGATCTATTGATTTGGTTTGGCCAACTAGATTGATTTTTGTTGCAATGGGAGAGGTGCTTTGTAATGGGTTCAATCTTGCGGTGCTCAATCCCAGTGACAGAAAGGGATATGACACATATTTGTATTGTTGCCATTAAGGATAAAAAGATGGGATTCATTCATATTGTTTGGATCTATCCCTCTACATCATGTCATCTTGCTTAAGGCGTTACTCCGTTCTTGTTAACTTAACACACTAGATGCATGCTAGATAGCGGTCGATGTGTGGAGTAATAGTAGTAGAAGCAGGTAGGAGTCGGTCTACTTGTCTCAGACGTGATGCCTATATACATGATCATTGCCTTGGATATCGTCATAACTATGCGCTTTTATATCAATTGCTCATAGTAATTTGTTTATCCACCGTATGCTTTCTTTCAAGAGAGAAGCCTCTAGTGAAAACTATGGCCCCCGGGTCTATCTTTTATCATATTATTTTCTGATCTACAAAATCAACAACACAAAAATACCTTGCTGTAATTTATTTACTTTTCTTTTATTTCACACTTTTACTTATATTTTATATCTATCACTATCAGATCTCATCCTTGCAAGTAACCATGAAGGGATTGACAACCCCTTTATCGCGTTGGGTGTAAGTATTTGTTTGTTTGTGCAGGTGCAATTATTGGAGACTTGTGTGTTCCTCCTACTAGATTGATACCTTGGTTCTTAATTGAGGAAATACTTATCTCTACTTTGCTGCATCACCATTTCCTCTTCAAGGGAAAACCCAACGCAAGCTCAAGAAGTAGCAGGAAGAATTTCTGGCGCCGTTGCCGGGGAGGATCTACATCAAGCCTACCAAGTACCTATCATAAACTCTCATCTCTTGCATTTACATTATTTGCCATTTGCCTCTCATTTTCCTCTCCCCCACTTCTAAAACATTTTCAGAAAAATACAAAAATATTTGCCTTTTTATTTGCCTTTTCCGTTTGCCTTTATGTCTTACTTGGTTTGTTTGCTTGTTTGCTTGCCATAATTGTATGTTTATTCCAAATCAGAAAGCAAAAAGTTTATGGATCCCCATCCACTTGTTAATATTTTTAAAAGAACCAATTATGATGAACCAATTGCTAGTGAGTTGAGTGCACTAGATTATCTTTATGATGTTTTGCCTGAAATTCGTGAATATGAAAATTGTGATGAAGTGTTAAAAGAAGAAATTTATAAAGTGATTCACGGTAACTCCTTGAATGAAAAGCATGAGTGCAATGATGCTATATTATAAATTCTATTAATGTCAAGTGTGTTAATGATATGAAAAACCCCAAGCTTGTGGATGCTAATTTTGCTATGTCCACTACTTATTGTAATGATCATGATTGGGGTGATGCATTTTATGATCTTGAAAATTTATTTAAGCCTCATGATGAATATGATATTGATAATAATGTTTGCAATAGTATTGAAAGTGGGTTTGGAAGAATGTCAACTTTAGGTAATAATGATCCCACTACTTTGGAGAATGATCAATCTTATGAAATTTTTGATAAAAGTGGGTTCGGAGAGGTCATGACTTTATTTGATGATAATCCCACTATTTTGGAAGAGTGTCAACTTTGCATGCATGTGGATCATGTAGAGAATATGTTATGTGATAGCTATATTGTTGAATTTGAATATGATCCCAGATGTAATTATTATGAGAGAGGGAAATATGGTTGTAGAAATTTTCATGTTATTAAATTACCTCTCGTTATGTTAAGATTGTTAATGTTATATTCTTCTCCCTTGCATATGCTAGTTTTTTCTTGCCTTGATAATTTGTTTCCTTATAAAATGCCTATGCATAGGAAGCATGTTAGACTTAAATTTGTTTGTCACATGTTTTATGATGCTCTCTTTGTCTTTCAATTATTATCTTTCATGTGAGCATCATCGAAATCTCAAAGCCTAGCTTAATGGCTATAAAGAAAAGCGCTTATTGGGAGACAACCCAATATTTTTCTTTTCTGTTTTTCAATAAATATACCATTATATTTTAATTAGTGTTTGTGCCAAGTAAAGCCTTTAGGATGGTTTGGAAGATTGTTGATTTGATTTGGTGAAAAAATAGAAACTTTTGCGCCAAGTTCTGGAATTTTGTAAATTCACAGAAACGTGCTTTTGCTCTAAATTTTTTACACAAGATTGATATACAAATTGCCCATGTTGTGCTAATTTTTCAGATTTTTTGGAGTTACAGAAGTTTGCCTAATGTTCAGATTAGTATAGACTGTTCTATTTTTGACAGATTCTGTTTTCATTGTGTTGTTCGGTTGTTTTGATGAACCTATGAGTTGTATCGGGGGGTATGAGCCATGGTGAAGTTAGAATACAGTAGATATAATTCAAATATAAAATTTTAATGAGTTTACAACAGTACCTAAAGTAGTGACTTGCTTTATTATACTAATGGATCTCACGAGTTTTCTGTTGAGTTTTGTGTTGTGAAGTTTTCAAATTTTGAGTGAGGTTTCGATGGGCTAAGGAATAAGGAGTGACAAGAGCCTAAGCTTGGGGATGCCCGAGGCACCCCAAGGTAAAATTCAAGGACAACCAAGCGTCTAAGCTTGGGGATGCCCCGGATGGCATCCCCTCTTTTGTCTACAATCCATCGGTGAATTACTTGAGGCTATATTTGTATTCACTACATTATATGTGTTTTGCTTGGAGCGTCGTGTATTATATGCGTCTTTGCTTTATTTGCTTTTTAGTTTGCCACAATCATCCTTGCTGGACACACCTTTTTGAGAGGGACACACATTAATCATGAATATATTAGAATACTCTTTGAGCTTCACTTATATGTTTTGAGCTAGGAAGTTGCTCTAGTGCTTCACTTATATCTTTTAAAGCATGGCGGTGGTCATATTTTAAAAAAATTGATGAACTCTCATGCTTCACTTATATTATTTTGAGATTCTTATAGATAGTATGGCAATTTGCTTGGGTTATGAATTTAGTCCTAATATGGTGGGTATTCAAGAGGGATATAATAAAAACTTTCATGAAGATCCATTGAATATATGAGAAGTTTGATTCCTTGCATTTGTTTTGCGATATAAAGGTGGTAATATGCGGGTTATGCTAGCGAGTAATTGTCATTTAGTAAGAATATTGGTGTTGAGGTTTGTGATTCCCGAAGCATGCACGCATGGTCTCTCGTTATGCTATGAAATTGGAGCATGATTTATTATTGATTGTCTTCCTTATGAGTGGTGATCGGGGACGAGCAATGGTCTTTTCCTACCAATCTATCCCCCTAGGGGCATGCATAGTAGTATGTTACTTCGAGGGCTAATAAAATCTTGTAATAAGTATGTAAGTTCTTTATGACTAATGTGAGTCCATGGATTATATGCACTCTTACCTTTCCGCATTTTGCTAGCCTCTTCGATACCGTGCATTACCCCTTCTCACCTCGAGTTGTGGTGCAAACTTCGCCGGTGCATCCAAACCCCCTGATATGATACGCTCTATCACACATAGGCCTCCTTATATCTTCCTCAAAACAGCCACCATACCTACCTATTATGGCATTTCCATAGCTATTCCAAGATATATTGCCATGCAACTTCCACCGTTCCGTTTATTATGACACATATCATCATTGACATATTGCTTTGCACGATCATATAATTGACATAGTATTTGTCACTCAACCACCGTTCATATTTTTAATACATGTTACGCTAGATCATTGCACATCCCGGTACACCACCGGAGGCATTCATATAGAGTCATATTTTTGTTCTAGTATCGAGTTGTAATTTTCTTTTGAGTTGTTAGTAAATAGAAGTGTGATGATCTTATTCATTATTAGAGCATTGTCCCAGTTAGGAAATAAAAAAAGAAAAAATGAGGCCAATAAGAGCCCAACAAAAAAATTGAAAAGAAAAAAGAGGCCAAAAAGATCCCAACAAAAAAAAGAAAAAAGAGAAAAGAAAAAAATGAGAGAAAAAGAGAGAAGGGACAATGTTACTATCCTTTTCCACACTTGTGCTTCAAAGTAGCACCATGTTCTTCACGATAGAGAGTCTCCTATTTTGTCACTTTCATATATTACTAGTGGGAATTTTTCATTATAGAACTTGGCTTGTATATTCCAATGATGGGCTTCCTCAAATGCCCGAGGTCTTCATGAGCAAGCAAGTTGGATGCACACCCACTTAGTTTTCTTTTGAGCTTTCATAAACTTATAGCTCTAGTGCATCCGTTGCATGGCAATCCCTACTCCTTGCATTGATATCAATTGATGGGCATATCCATAGCCCGTTGATTAGCCTCGTCAATGTGAGACTTCCTTCTTTTTTGTCTTCTCCACACAACCTCCAACATCATACTCTATTCCACCCATAGTGCTATATCCATGGCTTGCGCTCATGTCTTGCGTGAGAGTTGAAAAAGCTGAAGCGCGTTAAAAAGTATGAACCAATTGCTCGGATTGTCATCGGGGTTGTGCATGATAAATACTTTGTGTTAAGAAGATGGAGCATGACAAGACTATATGATTTTGTAGGGATAACTTTCTTTAACCATGATATTTTGAAAAGACATGATTACTTTTTAGTATGCTTGAAGTATTATTGTTTTTATGTCAATATTAAACTTTTGTTTTGAATCTTATGGATTTGAATATTCATACCACACAAAGAAAGATTACATGATAAACATGTTAGGTAGTATTCCACATAAAAAATTCTGTTTTTATCATTTACCTACTCGAAGACGAGCAGGAATTAAGCTTGGGGATGCTTGATACGTCTCCAACGTATCTATAATTTTTTGTTGTTCCATGATATTATATTATCAATCTTGGATGTTTTATATGCATTATTATGGTATTTTATATCATTTTTGGGGCTAGCCTATTAACCTAGTGCCCAGTACCAGTTGCTATTTTTCCTTGTTTTTGTCTTTACAGAAAACATCAAAGATTGATACTATAATAGCATGGAACAATAAAAAATTGTAGAAACCTTGGAGACGTATTAGGCATGGATGCCCATCCCATTCTTACCATGAGGGGAGGAAGTTTGAGTACCTTTAGACACTTCCTTACCGGAGTTGGCCTCAGACTTTGATGCGGTGGGATTAACCACTTGCAACGGACTGGTAGAAATTTTCAACCCCTCAAGGAGTTCTTTAAACATGGACTTGACCTCGGCCGTCATAGACGTCTTAAGTGAAACCATAGCTTCATTTAAGTCGTCTCGGTTGATCGAGTTCAACTCCACGACGTCGGGTACATCTTCAACCCTTTCCCTGTCATCAACCGTACTCTTTAGGCGGTGAAACCCTTAATAAAGAGACAAGGCTCTAATACCAATTGAAAAGGATCGATATGGTTGACTAGATGGGGTGAATAGGCAACTACCAATTTTTAGTTTTTCTTAAAAAATTAGGTTTAGCAACAACTAGGTTGTCTAGATATGCAACTAGGTGAGCAACCTATATGATGCTAGCTACAACAACACCACAAGCAAGCAAAGGATACAACACAAATAAAGCTTGCACAAAGTAAAGGTAAGAAGTAACCACAAGTGGAGCCGTTGAAGACGAGGATGTGTTACCGAAGTTCCTTCCCTTTGAGGGGAAGTACGTCTACGTTGGAGTGGTGTGGAGGCACAATGCTACCTAACAAGCCACTAGGGCCACCATATTCTCCTCACGCCCTCGCACAATGCAAGACGCCGTGATTCCACTAGTGGTGCCCTTGAAGGCGGTGACCAAACCTTTACAGACAAGGTTGGGGCTATCTCCACAACTTAATTGGAGACTCCCAACACCACCACGAAGCTTCACCACAATGGAATGTGGCTCTGAGGTGACCTTAACCGTCTAGGGTGCTCAAACACCTTTTTTTCTGTCCCTTATCTTTCTTTAATAAAAAGGAATGAATGGCTCAGCTAGATGGAATAACCGAGCCAGAACAGAAAAAAAGTAGAACATGTATAAATAAGAAAAGCTAACAAGAACCGCAAGGGATTACTGGGGGGCAATCAAATTTGTCTTGGTGGAAGTGTAGATTGGGGCCTTCGCCTCTTTGGAGTGCTGCACACCCATTGAAGACTTGCCGGAGAGCTCTGCCGGCAAGAGATCCAAAGCTACTCCACCGGCAACAAAGAAGGTGCCATCAAAGGAGGACGGCACTGGTGGTACTTTGACCATTAGTGCCACTCTTGACAGTAAATAGGAAAACGCGCTCATTGCCTTCCTGCGGGCGAACGTAGATGTGTTTGCATGGCAACCATCTGACATCCCCGGTGTTCCCAGGGAGGTAATTGAGCACCACCTTGCTGTCTCTCCCCATGCTCGGCCAGTCAAGCAGAAGGTCAGGAAGCAAGCTTTAGAATGGCAACAATTTATTCCTGAAGAAATCAAGAAACTTGAAGCAGTCGGTCTGGTAAGAGGAGTGCTACACCCAACTTGGTTGGCGAATCCAGTGGTTGTGCGCAAAGCAAATGGGAAGTGGAGACTTTGTATCGACTACACTGATCTCAATAAAGCATGTCCAAAGGATCCTTTCCCCTTGCCAGGTATTGATCAGATCGTGGACTCCACTGCTGGCTAGGAGTTGCTCTCATTCCTTGATGCATATTCTGGATACCATCAGATATTCATGGCCAAGGAGGATGAGGAGAAAACCACATTCATTACTCCATGTGGCACATACTGCTTCGTGCGTATACCTTTCGGACTAAAGAGTGCTGGTTCTACATTTGCAAGAGCAGTCCAGATTGGTTTTGAGCCACAGTTGCACAAAAATATAGAATCTTACATGGATGATATAGTTGTCAAAACCAAGGAAAGATCAACCCTCATCCAAGACTTAGAAGAAACATTTGCGAATTTGCGCAAAATCAACATGAAGCTCAACCCTGAGAAGTGCGTGTTTGGCGTCCTATCCGGCAAACTTCTCGGGTTCTTTGTATCTCAGCGAGGAATAGAGGCAAACCCCAACAAGATTAAGGCTATTGAGCAAATTCCAGCACCCAAGACTGTCAAAGATGTACGACGTCTTGCCGGCTGTGTTGCTGCTTTGAGTAGGTTCATTTCAAGGTCTGCTGAGCGCGCCCTGCCATTTTTCAATATATTGAAAAGGCGGGTCCAGTAAAATGGACTTCGGAAGCAGAGGCCGCGCTGCAAGATCCGAAAGGATACATATCCTCTGCGCCAACCCTAGTAGCGCCAAGGCCGCAGGAGTCATTGCTGCTATATTTAGCGAAAACAAACCAAGTGGTCAGTGCTGCACTAGTTGCGCAGAGAGAAGCTGGTGATGAGGAAACAACAGAGGCAAGTCCATCCCACGACAAGGTAGAATCCTCCCCGGCAGGACTCAACG
The DNA here is from genome assembly GCA_011799875.1 of Thinopyrum elongatum. Classification (NCBI taxonomy): domain Eukaryota; kingdom Viridiplantae; phylum Streptophyta; class Magnoliopsida; order Poales; family Poaceae; genus Thinopyrum; species Thinopyrum elongatum. Next base: position 472,513,055 of record CM022301.1, read on the forward strand.
CCGGCAAGTCAATGGTGATACAAGCAGATGAAGTCAATCAACGAATCGTGTTAAAGAAAAAGGCTGGCCATTGCACCACCTTCTTACGGAAGTGTCATTTCGAGGCTTATGGAAGTGTCATTCCGAGGCTGATGGAGGACACCATACTGGAGATAGAACTGCACATAAGGTATTACAATCTGGTTTTTATTGGCCTACTCTCTTCAAGGATGCACGTAAGTTTGTCTTATCTTATGCTGAATGTCAAAGAATTGGTAATATTGGTAGACGTCAGGAAATGCCTATGAATTATTCACTTGTTATTGAACCATTTGATGTTTGGGGATTTTATTACATGGGACCCTTTCCTTCCTCTAATGGGTATACACATATTCTAGTTGCTGTTGATTACGTTACTAAGTGGGTAGAAGCTATTCCAACTAGTAGTGCTGATCATAACACTTCTATTAAAATGCTTAAAGAAGTTATTTTCCCGAGGTTTGGAGTCCCTAGATATATAATGACTGATGGTGGTTCACATTTTATTCATGGTGCTTTCCGAAAACTTCTTGCTAAATATGATGTCAACCATAGAATTGCATCACCATATCATCCTCAGTCTAGTGGTCAAGTTGAATTGAGTAATAGAGAAATCAAGTTAATTTTGCAAAAGAACGTTAATAGATCTAAAAACAATTGGTCTAAAAAACTTGATGATGCATTATGGGCTTATAGAACCGCTTATAAAAACCCTATGGGCATGTCTCCATATAGAATGGTCTATGGAAAAGCATGTCATTTACCTCTTGAGCTAGAACATAAAGTATACTAGGAATTAAAGAACTTAATTATGATTTCAAACTTGCCGGTGAGAAGAGGTTATTTGACATTAGTTCGTTAGATGAGTGGCGAACCCAAGCCTATGAAAATGCCAAGTTGTTTACAGAAAAAGATAAAATATTGCACGATAAAAGAATCCAAAAACGGGAATTCAAAGTGGGTGAGTATGTTCTGTTGTACAAATCTTGTTAAAGATTCTTTGCAGAAAAACTTCTCTCTAAATGGGAAGGACCGTATATCATCGAAGAAGTTTATCTTTCCGGAGCTATCAAGATCAACAACTCGGGAGGCACTAATTCGAGAGTGGTCACTGGACAAAGAATTAAGCATTATATCTCAGGTACACCCATTAATGTTGAAACTAACATTATTCAAACTATGTCACTGGAGGAATACATAAGAGAAACCTTCCAAAACACCCCAGAACCCTGAAAATGAATAGGTATGTGATACGGTAAGTTAACCGACTCAAAAAAATCTAAAAAAAACTTTATATCCATTTTGGAATATTAGAAAAAATAACAAAATAAGAAACAGCCGAGGGGACCCACAAGGTGCACACAAGGCACCAGGGCGTGCCCACCCCCTTGGGCATGCCCTGGTGGCTTGTGGGCCCCTCGTGTGCCTTCCCGACTCCGTTTTCTTCTAGATTACTTGGTTTGCAAGATAAAAATTATTTATATATACTTCCGGACGTTTTGACCACCATATCACAGAAATTTCCTCTGTCTTGTTTCGTGCTATTTTTCTGACAGATCTAGATCGTCATGGCTCCCCGAAGGCTCCATACCAAGCACCGGATTGTGCAACCATCGCCAGGCAAACACCCCTACAACGAGGTTTACTACGAGTGGCCGTCAGGAGAGGAGGACACTGGCAAGGAAGACAAGGTTGAAGAAGTCGCTGGAATCCAGACCCAAGAGGGAGGGCAAACCATGTCCATGGAGGAGACCGCAGAGAAGGGAGACATCCTTCAACCCTTCTATGATCATCTCTCTCCATCTGAAATTGAAACCTAAGGGTCTATAAAACAATTTGCGCTTAGAATACATCTCTCACTCGTGAAGTTATTTTGTTGGAAGAGCAAAACATCGCCCTTCGGAGTATCAACCGTAAATTGGAGTATCTACTAAAGCTGAAGGACAAGGCCAATACTTCATCATCACCGAAGAAAGAAACTTGAGCACATGGGTATGGGCACTCCCCTTGGCTTGCGCCAAGCTTGGCAAAGGTGCCCCTGTATCGTATCATGATCACATTTATTATCTTTACCTATCTTAGATTGATCCTTAGTTATTTCATGATTTAGCAGAATAAAAGTTTAGTACGATCTATTTTCGAGTGCTAGTTTCGTGATCTATCTATCTATCTATGTAATCGAGTTGATAGTTATATAATAAAGAGTAGTTTGAGTTTTGCTTCTTTACTTTTCCATCATGTTTTCCTACCGTTATTTATGATGTTTTTGATTGATATAATACTTTGTGGAGCAATTCTAATGCGTTTTCTCTCTTAATTTACAAGATTTACATGAAGAGGGAGATTGCCGGCAGCTGGAATTCTGGACCTGAAAAAGCTATGTCATAGATACCTATTCTGCACATCTCCAAATGAGCTGAAATTTCACGGAGAAATATTTTGGAATAAATAAAAATACTAGAGAAAATAAATACCAAAGGAGGCACCCAGGTGCCCACAAGGCACCAGGGCGCGCCCTGGTGGCTTGTGGGGCCCCCGGCCAGCCTTCGTGGCCCATCTTCTAGTATATAATCCCATTTGCGCTAGAAAAAATAAGGAGAGGACTTTCGGCACAAAGCGCCGCTGTCTCGAGGTAGAACCTAGGCAGGAGCACTTTTGCTCTCTGGTGGAGCGATTCCGCTTGGGATACTTCGCTCCGGGAGGGGGAAATTGATGTCTACTACACAACTTATTCTTGTAGACTCGTGTTGGGCCTCCAAGCACAGAGTTTTGTTGGACAGTAGCAATTTTCCCTCAAGTGGATGACCTAAGGTTTATCAATCCGTGGGAGGCGTAGGATGGAGATGGTCTCTCTCAAACAACCCTGCAACTAAATAACAAAGAGTCTCTTGTGTCCCCAACACACCCAATACATTGGCAAATTGTATAGGTGCACTAGTTCGGCGAAGAGATGGTGATAAAAGTGTAGTATGGATAGTGGATAGATTTTTGTAATCTGAAAATAAAAAAACAGCAAGGCAGCAAGTAGTAAAAGTGAGCAAAAATGGTATTGCAATGCTTGAAAACAAGGACTGGGGTTCATACTTTCACTATTGCAAAATCTCTCAACAATGATAACATAATTGGATCATATAACAATCCCTCAACATGCAACAAAGAATCACTCCAAAGTTCCTATCGCGGAGAACATAAGATGAAATCGTTTGTAGGGTACAAAACCACCTCAAAGTTATTTTTTCTAATCAATCTTTTGGGCTATTCCTATAAGTGTCACAAACAACCCTAGAGTTCGTACTAAAATAACATCATATGATACACATCAACCAACTCTAATGTCACCTAGATACTCCAATGTCACCACAAGTATCCATGAGTTGATTATACGATATGCATCAAACAAATTCAGATTCATAATATTCAATCCAACACAAAGAACTTCAAAGAGTACCCCAAGATTTCTATCAAAGAAAGGAATATGAAAACGCGTATCAACCCCTATGCATAGATTACCCCAATGTCACCACGGGAATCCGCAAGTTGATAACCAAAACATACATCAAGTGAATCAATAGAATATCCCATTATCACCATGGATATCCCATCGCAAGACATATATCAAGTGCTCTCACATCCAAAATATTCAATTCGACATAACAAAACCTCAAAGAAAAAGATTCAATTCGTCACAAGAAGGTAGAGAGGGAAGAATACCATAAGATCCAACTGTATTAACAAAGCTCGCGGTACGTCAAAATCGTGCCAAATCAAGAACACAAGAGAGAGAGAGAGAGAGAGAGAGAGAGAGATCAAACACATAGCTACTAGTACATACCCTCAGCCTCGAGGGTGAACTACTCCCTCCTCATCATGGTGGCCGTTGAGATTATGAAGATGGCCACAGGTGATGATTTCCCCCTCCGGCAGGGTGCCGGAACGGGGTCCCGATTGAGTTTTCGTGGATACAGAGGCTTGCGGTGGTGGAACTTATCATCTAGGGTTCTTTTCGGGGGTTTTGGTATTTATAAGAATTTTTGGCGTAGGTTTCACTTCAAGAGGGCCCACAAGGAAGCGACAAGCTCGCTCCAAGCACCCTGGGGGTAGGGCGCACCTAGTGAGTTTGTCATTCTCTCGTGGGTCTTCTAGTCCTCCCACGGCTTCGGGGGTCTCTTTTGGTCCACAAAAAATCACCGTAAATTTTCATCCCATTCCGAGAACTTTTATTTCTGCACAAAAAATGACACCACGGTAGTTCTACTGAAAACAACGTCAGTCTGGGTTAGTTCTAAACAAATCATACCAAAACCATATAAACTTGTTGTAAACATGGCATGAATACTTCATAAATTATGGACACGTTGCAGACGTATCAGCATCCGCAAGCTTAATTCCTGCTCGTCCTCGAGTAGGTAAATGATAAAAGAAATAATTTATGAAGTGTGAATGCTAGCATGGTGCATAAGTTTGACCAATGATAGTTCCAATCACTTTTTCTAGCATCATTATATATCATAAACATTAGCTCGTCTCATAAAACTTCTCATGATCAAGTAGCAAGCTATTCACATGTTAAAGTATAGACCATAAACTTACTTGAAAACTAACAAACTATGTTCTCAGTCATCAAACAATTGCAATTCATCTTATTTTCAGGAAGGGTCTATGTAAGAGCTTTGATTTAGCAAATTCCACATAATCAACTATCATATAGTCTTCCATGATTGCTAACACTCAAAGCATATATTTAGAACAAATAGCATCCATCAAACACAGATAAAGATAGGGGCTTAATGTTTCGCCTCCCAACTTATTTATCATAGAGATAATTGTCAACAATAATAATTCATGATCAAATATATTTGAATGGCCATATATGCTTGGATATTTCCCCACCACATGATACTTGCCAACTAGAGAAGAATTGAGGTTGAAATGAGATGGAATACTATTGACTCTTGCATAAAAGTAAATACATAAAAGTAAAAGATAGGCCCTTCGCAGAGGGAAGTACAGGTTGTCATGCACTTTTTATTTTTGGATGTGCAAGCCCTTAATACAAAGGAACGTCATGTTATATTGCCCTTTGTGATAGCAACCTTTATTATGCAGTCCGTCGCTTTTATTTCTTTACCATCACAAATTCGTACAACGCTTATTTTCCCTTACAATAAAAGATCATACATATTTAGGAGCAATATTTATTGCTTTTTGCACCGATGGCAACTTACTTGAAGGATCTTATTTAATCCATAGGTAGACATGGCGGACACTTATGGCAAGAAACTAGGTAAAAGGGTTTTTGGATGCACAAGTAGTATCTCTACTTAGTACGAATTTTTGGCTAGCAAAAGATCCTAAGCAAGCGCCACATGTTGGAGGATCCATAACAATATAACTTCTATACAAATATACCCAAACATAACTCATTACGTTGTCTTCCTTGCCCTACTTCAACTAATTTGCTCAAGTTTGAAAATAATTAATGGGGCTCACAATCATAAAAGATGTCCAAGATAGTATATTTGTATGTGAAATCTCTCTTCCTTCAATATTCTTTCATGAATTGTTCAATTGACCAATGTTGTGTTTGCTAACTTTCAATAAATTTTATCACCTATACTTCTTATATGTGAAGTCATTAATCCCCATGGGATAAGCATATGAAACATATATAATTTCAGATTTATGATATTCAATCCATTCAACAATTTACTCATAGGATATAAGTGAAGCACGAGAGTAAATGACAAACTACTCAAAAAAGATATAAGTGAAGATCAATGAGTAGTCAAATAATTAAGTAGCTATGTGAAGACTCTCTATCATTAGTAAAATTAGATATTAACTATTTTATTCAAACAGCAAGCAAAACAAACTAAAATGACATTCCAAGGATCATGTGAAGAAGCAAAAACTTAGGCTCAACCAAAACTGACCGATCATTGTTGAAGAATAAAGGTGGGATGCCAACCGGGGCATCCCCAAGCTTAGATGCTTGATACTTCTTGAAATATTAACTAGGGATGCCTTGGGAATCCCCAATCTTGAGCTCTTGTGTCTCCTTAATTCCTTCCCTATCACAGTTCCCCTAATTCTTAAAAACTTCATCCACACAAAACTCAACAAGAACTCGTGAGATAAGTTGGTATAAATCAATGCAAAACCTTACCATTCTCTACTGTAGAAAATCACTAAAATTATAATTTGACATTGCATACAAAATTCCTCTCCATATTTAATACTCCTATCCTCAAATAGAATCATTAAACAAGCAAACATATGCAAACAATGCAAACATAACAGCAATCTGTCTAAACAGAACAGTCTATAAAGGATTAAGGAAGATTCATACTTATTTAACTCAAAAAATTCTGAAAATTTACCAAACTGTAGAAAATTTATCATAGCTCATTGTGTCAAAATTTCAACATTTTATCACATTCTGATTTTTTTGGAGAATTTACGCAATAGCGTGCAACTTTCTGTTTTGAAACAACAACTCATATACTTGCAAACTAAGCATGGTGAAGGCTATCCTTGACATTCTTATTGAAAGAAAAGATACAAAACCTTATTCTAAATGACAGCAAGAAAATCCTAACAAAATAAAATGACACTCCAAGCAAAACACATACCATGTGACGAATAAAAATATAGCTCCAAGTAAGGTTACCGATAATGTTGGAGACGAAAGATGGGATGCCTTCTGGGGCATCCCCAAGCATAGTTGCTTGGGTATTACTTGAATATTACCTTCGGGTGCCTTGGGAATTCTCAAGATTAGGGTCTTTCCACTCCTTATTCTCCTCATATTGATATCTCACCCAAAACTTGAAAACTTCAATCACACAAAACTTAACGGAACTTCATGAGATGGGTTAGTATGATAAAGAGCAAATCATTCACTTGGTTACTGTCAAAGACAAGATTCATAATTATTCTCACACAATGACTATTGTAACATATCATTTTTAAAATTTATATTGACCAATATAAGCCATATAAACAAGAAAACAAGCAAACTATGCATTGAAAACAAAATCTGTCAAAAACAGAACAGTCTATAACAATCTGGACAATGACCATACTTATGCAACTCTAACAATTCTGAAAAATTAGGAAAACATAGGAAAGTTGTATGCCAATCATGTGTAAAAAATTCAGAGCAAAAGAACATTCCGGTGAATTATAGAAATTCCTGGACTGAGCGCAAAAGTTTCTGTTTTTGCACATGATCAAGTCAACTATCATCCACACTATGCCAAAGGCATTGCTTGGCACTTTATTGAAACGAAAGCTATAAAACATGATTACTACAGTAGAATAATCATGTTAAGACACAAAAATAGTAGGTATAAATATTGGGTTGTCTTCCAACAAGCGCTTTTCTTTAATGCCTTTTTAGCTAGGCATGATGATTTCAATGATGCTCACATAGAAGTAAACACAAATAGAGCATCATGAATCACATGGCAAGCACATTTAAGTCTAACCCACTTCCTATGCACAGGGATTTTGTGAGCAAACAAATTATGGGAGCAAGAATCAACTAGCATAGGAAGGTAAAACAAGCATGACATGAAAACTTTCAACATAAAGAGAGGAAACTTGATATTGTTGAAATATGTAGAAGCATATATTCCTCTCTCATAATAATTTTTAGTAGCATCATGAATGACTTCAACAATATAACTATCACATAAAGCATTCTTTTCATGATCCACAAGCATAGAAATTTTATTACTCTCCACATAAGCAAATTTATTCTCATGAATAGTAGTGGGAGCAAACTCAACAAAATAGCTATCATGAGATACTTGATTGACATAATCAAATTGAACATTGAAATTATGATGACAAGTTTCATGGTTATCATTATTCTTTATAGCAAACATGTCATCACAATAATCATCATAAATAGCAACTTTTTTATCATAGTCAATTGTAACCTCTTCCAAAATAGTGGATTCACCATTAAATAAAGTCATGACCTCACCAAATCCACTTTTATCAATATTGTAATAATATTCAACACCCTCCAAAATAGTGGGATCATTACCTAGAGTTGACACTCTTCCAAACACCACTTTCATCAATATAATCATCATAAATAGGAGGCATGATATCATCATAATAAACATTCTCATCCAAACTTGGGGAACTAAAAATATCATCTTCATCAAACATAGCATCCCCAAGCTTATGGTTTTGCATATCATTAGCATCATGGATATTCAAAGAATTCATACTAACAACATTGCAATCATGCTCAACATTGCAAACTTGCTGGTGAGAAGAGGTTATTTGACATTAGCTCGTTAGATGAGTGGAGAACCCAAGCCTATGAAAATGCCAAGTTGTTTAAAGAAAAAGATAAAAGATTGCATGATAAAAGAATCCAAAAATAGGAATTTAAAGTGGGTGAGTATGTTCTATTGTACAAATCTCGTTTCAGATTCTTTGTAGGAAAACTTCTCTCTAAATAGGAAGGACCATATATCATCGAAGAAGTTTATCTTTCGGGAGCTGTCAAGATCAACAACTCGGAAGGCACTAATCCGAGAGTGGTCAATGGACAATGAATTAAGCATTATATCTCAGGTACACCTATTAATGTTGAAACTAACATTATTCAAACACTAACATTATTCAAACTATGACACCGGAGGAATACGTAAGAGAGACCTTCCAGAACACTCCAGAACCCTGAAAAGGAATAGGTATGTGATACGGTATGTAAACCGACTCAAAAAATTCTGAAAAAATATTTTCTATCTGTTTTGGAATATTAGAAAAAGTACCAAAATAAGAAACAACCGAGCGGACCCACAAGGTGCACACAAGGCACCAGGGCACGCCCACCCCCCTGGGTGCGCCCTGGTGGCTTGTGGGACCCTCGTGTGCCTTCCCGACTCCGTTTTCTTCTAGATTACTTGTTTTGCAAGATAAAAATTATTTATATATACTTCCGGAAGTTTTAACCACCGTATCACATAAATTTCCTCTGTCTTCTTTCGTGCTATTTTTTGACAGATCTAGATCGTCATGGCTCCCCGAAGGCTCCATACCAAGCACTGGATTGTGCAACCATCGCCAGGCAAATGCCCCTACAGCGAGGTTTACTACGAGTGGTCATCAGGAGAGGAGGACACTGGCAAGGAAGACAAGGTTGAAGAAGTCGCGGGAATCCAGACCTAAGAGGGAGGGCAAACCATGCCCATGGAGGAGACCACAGAGAAGGGAGACATCCTTCAACCCTTCTATGATCATCTCTCTCCATCTGAAATTGAAACCCTAAGGGTCTATGAAACAATTTGCACTCAGAATACATCTCCCACTCATGAAGTTATTTGTTGGAAGAGAAAAACATCGCCCTTCGCAGTATCAACCGTAAATTGGAGTATCTACTAAAGCAGAAGGACAAACAACTTTAGATTCATAATATTCAATCCAACACAAAGAACTTCAAAGAGTACCCCAACATTTCTATCGGAGAAAGGAATATGAAAACGCATATCAACCCCTATGCATAGATTACCCCTATGTCACCATGGGAATCCGCAAGTTGATAACCAAAACATACATCAAGTGAATCAATAGAACATCCCATTATCACCACGGATATCCCATCGCAAGACATACGTCAAGTGCTCTCACATCCAAAAGATTCAATCTGACATAACAAAACCTCAAAGGAAAAGATTCAATTCATGACGAGAAGGTAGAGAGGAAAGAACACCATAAGATCCAACTATATTAACAAAGCTCGCGGTACATCAAGATTATGCCAAATCAAGAACACGAGAGAGAGAGATCAAACACATAGCTACTAGTACATACCCTCAGCCCCGAGGGTGAACTACTCCCTCCTCATCATGGTGGCCGCCGGGATGATGAAGATGGCCTTCGGTGACGATTTGCCCCTCCGAGAGGGTGCCAGACCAGGGTCCCGATTGAGTTTTCGTGGATACAGGGGCTTGCGGTGGTGGAACTTCTCATCTAGGGTTCTTTTCGGGGGTTTTGGTATCTATAGGAATTTTTGGCATAGGTTTCACGTCAAGGGGGCCCATGAGGAAGCGACAAGCTCGCTCCAAGCACCCTGGGGTGTAGGGCGCGACTAGCGAGCTTATCGTGCCCTCGTGGGTCTTCTGGTCCTCCCATGAAGCTTCAGGGGTCTCTTTTGGTCCACAAAAGATCATCATAAATTTTCAGCCCATTCCGAGAACTTTTATTTCTGCACAAAAAACAACACCATGGTAGTTCTGCTGAAAACAACGTTAGTCCGGGTTAGCTCTAATCAAATCATACAAAAACCATATAAAATTGTTGTAAACATGGCATGAATACTTCATAAATTATGGATACGTTGGAGACGTATCAGACATCGAAGCCATAGTCATCTTCAACAACCCTCTCATCGTGGGAGGACCAATCTTCATCAACATCTTCACCAGCACCATCTCATCTCAAACCCTAGTTCATCTCTTGTATTCAATCTTTGTCTCAAAACCTCATATTGGTACCTGTGGGTTGCTAGTAGGGTTGATTACATGCTAGTTGGTTTATTTTGTGGAAGATTATATGTTCAGATCCATGATGCTATTCAATACCCCTCTAATCTTGAACATTAATATGATTTGTGAGTAGTTACTTTTGTTCTTGAGGACATGGGAGAAGTCTTGTCATAAGTAATCACTAGCAAACATGCCTGTGCATTGCAATGGGGAGTAAAAAGATTTATCTAAGCCGCTATCATTTCGGCTCAATTTTGATTTTGACTCGTCATATTGATGGCAAGCACCTACAACCACACTCAAGCAGCACCTTTGTGGTGTCGTTTGAATCTAAGGAGGCCGCATCTATAAATTAAGTTTATTCAAGAAAACCTACATGTATAACCATCACATGCAACAGATGAAACACAAATTAAGATTGTATTTATCGGTTCCACTATGAACATGCATGACTATCACGCGATTAGTTCGGATACTTTAAAAATAAAATTCATGTACTTATGATGTTCATGAATTTTATAAGTGTATACATCCTTTTTTTTTGTGTATTTACTATAAAAAAACTGTAGTCCGATGGTAAGTACGCGAGTGGATTTTGCAAACAAAAGGTACGCACATAAGGTCTTATCTCATGAAAAATGTACAAAGAGAGAATCTGATGCAAGTACAACATGCCCAAGGATTATAATCTTTCCCAATTATTAACATTCAATTTTACATGTTGCAATATGGATCCGCGTCGGTACGTAATAAAGACGGATCATGCGCCATTGATTAACATTGTATCCTAAATAGCATTTTAAAAATATTTAAACATGTTAGATAACATCATATTCAAATTCTACATATTTTTTTAATCAAAATTCATATATAACATGTTAAAATCAGAGTTATGGTTAAAAGATATGGTTATTTGAATATATGTATTTATTTTTAATAGACCGCGGGGTGATTACCGTAGATATCAGGGGCGTTTATGTAAAACTGCAAAAAACGATTCGCTGTGACTTAAATCTGAAATGCGGGTTAATTCGCGTAAAATCCAGGGGGTTTTATGTAAACTACAAGAAAACGGTTCGTTCTGACTTAAATATGGACCTCGAGTTAATTTTCAGAAAAGGCAGGGTGTTTTCTGTAAAAAGACATGACGGACGACCAGAAACAATCGCAGCTTTATTATTAGGGGTAGATATGAATTTGGTATTCGTTTGATATTTTGATGATATGTATGTTGTTGCTTCCTTTAGTGGTGTCATGTGAACATCGACTACATGACACTTCACCATCTTTGGTCCTAAGGGAAGGCATTGTGGAGTACTAATTAAATTATGGGTTGCTAGAGTGACAGAAGCTTAAACCCTAGTTTATGCGCTATTTAGTAAGGGGCTGATTTGGATCCATAGGTTTCATGCTATGGTTAGATTTATCTTAATTCTTCTTTCATAGTCGCGGATGCTTGCGAGAGGGGGTAATATAAATGGGAGGCTTGTTCAAGTAGGAACAGCACCCAAGCACCGGTCCACCCACATATCAAATTATCAAAGTGTCGTGGTTCAAAACGGCCACCTATGGGGCCATCAGCCCCTTTGTGGTTCGGCAAGGGGGAAGGGCGCGTTGCACAAAGAGCGGAGGCCATAAGACGGCGCGGCGGTGATGACACAGGCAGTTTTTACCCAGGTTCGGGCCGCCGCGAGGCATGAAACCCTACTCCTGCTTTGGTGGATTGATGAATGGACCGGAGCTCTAGCCCAGCAAGGGCCCCTTGGGACGAGAGCAGCTACGCGCGTATTAGCGTACAGGGGTCTGAATCCTTTCTAAGGTTGCCCCGGCCCTCCTTTTATAGGTCAAGAGGTCACCACAATGGCGAATCAGTCATTACGTACTGATTGGATAGCAAACAGTGCTATCATACCTAACTCTGCAGACAGGACAAGGCTCATTAAATGCACCATTTAGTGTCACATCATGGGTGTAGCCCGGCAAGCCTTGCCGTGACATTCAGCCACCTCTTCGCCTGCCTGCGTGACATGTCTCCTAGACGGGTGTCATTTTAGGGGTGTTCTTCCTCAGAAATGGCCTGCCACGTACCAAATACGGCCACTTAATCACTTGGGGGCTCGACACCGCACCGATAGGTGACTTGCGTTGCTGTGAGGTGGAGCGGTAGAGCCTTGGCGGGGTAATCCGCCCTCGGTGTCCCCGACAAGCCTGCCGGGGGAGTCTTAAGACTTGTCTCTGGGACGACCTTGACCTAAGTAGGCTCGCCTGCCGGGCAAGGGAGGTTTCCCCTTAGTGAGATCTTGCTTCTTTGGTTTGTCTTGGTCTTCTTGATCCGCCCTTTGACTTCTCAAAGAGCTATATCTTCAGCTTGGCCTTGTATTGGATGTTGTAACCTTGTTCCTGAGCCTATGTACAGTCCGGGCAACAGACACCAGGGTATGTTGCACCGACAGGAGCCCTCGGGCCTGGCCCAAACACGCTGCCGAGCATCGTCGGGGTAGGCACTATCATGTACACAGGCAGAGGTCCTGTGGTAGCTCATCCTTTGAGATCTTCTTTGCTTCTTCATACTGTGCTTGAGTCAGTTTCCAGTTTTTCCGCGCGTCATGCAAGACGTTATGAGGGAGCTGCGAGCCACGATCCGTGGGCTACCCACGTGCCACATTCACGAGGCGGTAACTGCCACTCCACTAGCTTCTCTGCTTCTGGCGTTTCCGCCACGTATGCTACATGCATTGCACAGGGTTGGTGGCGGACACGGGGAGCACGGAAATGAGTGCCATGGCAGAAAACCAGGCGCCATGGATTGGCGCAGAGGGTCGGCCTTGATTCCATGGGCTGCTGATGGTGTGGGGGAGCCGGATTGGTAGAGAGGGGTGGTTGCCTCCCCTGAGTGAGGAGCCAGCCCCCGGCCTGGTTTGCCTATAAAAGGGGACGCGAGCGAGGCGCTGGCTCACACCCATCTCCTCCTTCTTTCTTCTGACATTGCTCCTTCATCATGGTGAGGGGAAGAGGTCACAGCGGCACTCCAGTAGTGGCGACGAGGGCTTCTGCTCGACAACGCCTCCCTCCTCCCCTTGGGGACGCAGAAGCGGAGCCCACCGCGAGGGGAGGCGGGAGAGGACGAGGTCGTGGTCGCCGCGGCGCTCGGGGCCGAGGAGGACAAGGTGGGGCTTTGATCGCACCTCCTCCTACTACTCAAGATCCTAATGAAGGCCACATCGGGAATCAGCCACTGGAGTTCATCGTCAAGCTGCGAGGACCCCCGCGCAGCCGCCTTCGGCTTCCTACTCCATTCGCAAGGGTGATGGAGATCGAGCAGCCACCGGGGTTGAGGCTGCACATGAGAGGCTGTTGCAATGGCAGCATGCGGGTGGACATAGAGTTCCCCGCTCCTCATGTCATGCTTCTCCGGCGTGGTTGGAAGACTTTTACTCGTGCCCATAGCTTGGCGGCCGGGCATGTCCTCCATTTCAAGTTAATAGACGCCACCCTGCTCTACGTTAAGGTCTTCGGATGCTCGGGTGCTCGCTTAGGGTGCTGCGCGGAGAGCTCGACCAACGACGAAAGCTCCTCCTCGAGCGATAGCGACGAGGAGGACAGTGACGGCGATGACGATGGCACCGACGAAGAGGACGACGGCTCTGACTCCGGCTGAACACCAGCCGCACCGTCACCGTCAGGTGGCCGCACCATCATCTGCACCTGCATCTCCTCCCCGGCAAGGCGATTTACCAGGGAGTTGGGTGTGGAGGTGTGGATGGTGTCTCCGGCTCCTCCAGCGGCCTTCCAGCTGTGCCCCGGTAGGCTTCCTCATGGGCTACAGCTTCGTTTGCCCTGCCGCGTCCTGCTGGCCCTGGTGGCGGTGGCCAGGGGGTCGTCTCCGCCACTCTCTTCACCATCACCTTCGCCCGCGCCCTCCCGATCTAGTCAGGCTCCTTGTTGTGGGGCCTGATGGGGTCAGGCTGGGCTTCTGCTCAGGCACTCCCTTTTCCCTCTTCGCCTCCCACGGTAGTTCCTAGGAGGAGAGGGACAAGAAAGGGATTACGGGGCACTTATCTTTTTTCAATCTAAAATATGTAGGCATTTGCCAAACTTTTAATCCCAAATATGTAACCTTGTTTATCCATCTTTGTACTCTGTAAGCCTTGTACTTGTTTTATTTGCATATTAATGAAAAAGGATAGTCTTGCCGGGTACTTGTGCATGTACTGTGTCCACGCAAAGGGGGAAAGCCTTTATACTTTTAAGTAAACAAGTTTTCCCCGGCAAGTTATCTTGCCGGCCACCGCCAGTTTGTTGCCGTGGGGCAGAGCCTGCCGGGCTTCAAAACTATAGAAAGGGGACGAGCCCCTCTTCGGACCTTCTTCAGCAAGAGTCACTTCGACCATCTTGACCGAAGCAATGTTCGAGTCAAAGGATGGGAGCACAAATGTTTCGAAGGCGACGAGGTCTTCCTATGCACAAGTTTCTTTCTTATAGAGACATGCATGGACAAGAGGGAACTTATCTATTTGGCTTGATGGGGATCGATACGTAGTCTCACTTCCATTTCTTCTTTTCGGGATCGGGTCCACGGCAAGAGCCCTGCAGTTAGTACAGAGGAAAGCAAGGTAACATATGATCTCATCTACATGCCCATGATATGTAGTGAAATATGACCTCATCTACATGATCATGACATACTCATGCTATGCTATGCATGCATGCAAGTTTTGGGGGGCCCAGCGCTTCGTTTATTCATCTATTGCTCAGGGTCTGCGCCTGGCTTTGTACAAAGGGTTACATGCAACATCGGCAATGCTTGTACAAAAGGGTGGCTGCCGGGCAGGGCCCGACAGTCGCGCCTTACGGGTAGAACTTACGGAGATGCTCAATGTTCCATGAGTTTTGCAATCGAATGCCATCTCCGGTCTCCAGACGGACTGCGCCCGGTCTGGTGACTCGTCCCACCCGGTAAGGGCCTTCCCACTTCGGCATCAACTTGTTTGCACCCTTGGCGGACTGAATGCGCCCAAGGACAAGGTCGCCTTCCTCAACGCTCCGGGCATGAACCCTGCGACTGTGATAGTGACGCAGGGCTTGCTGGTATCGTGCAGCACGTACAGCAGCCCAGAGACGGTTCTCCTCAAGTAACACAGCGTCGTCACGCCGGTGCAGTTCTTGTGCTACTTCATCGTAGGCAAGCACTCGAGGTGACCCATATATGAGTTCCGTGGGGATAATTGCTTCTGTCCCATAGACTAGGGAGAAGGGAGTCTGGCCGGTAGCTCGATTTGGTGTCGTACAGAGGGACCAAAGAACCACCGGCAGCTCGTCGATCCATTGCCTGCCACACTTCCGCAGCTTGTCAAATGTTCTTGTCTTGAGTCCTCGCAGCACTTCAGCATTTTTCCCTCTCAGCTTGCCCGTTGCTCCTGGGATGGGCAACAGAGGCGAATGAGATCTCGCTTTCGAGGGCTTGAACGTATTGCATGAAGGCGTGACTCATGAACTGGGTGCTGTTGTCTGTGATGACTCTGGCGGGTACTCCGAAGCGGCACACCACTCCTTTCAAGAACTTGATTGCTGACTGTGCAGTCACCTTCCTCACAGGCTCTACTTCCGGCCACTTTGTGAACTTGTCGATGGCGACGTACAAGAACTCAAAGCCGCCGGTAGCACGGGGGAAGGGGCCCAAAATGTCAAGCCCCCAGACCGAAAAGGGCCATGACAAAGGGATCATTTGGAGAGGTTGGGCAGGCTGATGGATATTCTTGGAGTGGAACTGGCAGGCTCCACATATTGTGACTAGCTCAATTGCATCTTGGAGGGCCGTGGGCCAATAGAATCCTTGCCGGAAAGCTTTTCCAACCAAGGCCCTCGATCCAATATGAGAGCCGCACATGCCTCCGTGTATCTATGCCAACAGTTCCTTTCCTTCTTCCCGACAAATGCACTTCAATTTTACACTGTTGGGCCTTCTTCTGTATAGTGTGCTGTCGACAAACTGATACATACTGGCCCTCCGGGCTACTCTTTTAGCTTCTTCTTGCTCTTTGGGAAGTTGTCCTGTTTGGAGGTATCGGACTATGTGTTGTGCCCAAGTTGGAGCCTGGGGCTCGACAACAAGGATTAGCGGCACCTCCTCATTCGTGGGAGCGCACACCTCAACCGCAAGGGCTGATCGCTTGGCGGGAGGGTGCTGCTCACCAGGCGAAGTGGAGTTGTCCCCGCCAACCTCTCTGCCGGGGGCTTCGGGAAGCTCTGCCGAGAGAGGCTTGCCGGAGTCCAGTTTCCTCCTCTTTCTGGCCATTGCTGTTGGGGATACTGAGGGTTGAGTCAGGTGGAGAACAAAAGTTCCTGATTCCATAGTGTGACGACCCCGGCTTAATCATGCACTAATCATACATGCAAATGCACACGATCAAGCCTAAGGACTCACTTGAAGATATCACAACACAACTCTAAAACATAAATAAAATCATACAAGCTAAATATTACAAGCCAGGGCCTCGAGGGCTCGAATACATAGCTCGATGGCATACAAGTGTCAGCGGAAGCGTCAGATATCTGGGTACAGATATATTACAGAGAGAGAGAGATAAGCCTTCACAGAGGCGGGGCAAAATAAAAACTATGATCGAAAAGGCGTGGGCCTCCTGCCCTGGACCCTCCGATCCTACTCCTGGTCGTCAGCCGGCTCCTCGTAGTAGTAGTACTCTCCGGGCTGGTAGTAGTAGTGGTCATCGACGGGGACATCTGGCTCCGGGGCTCCGTCGTCTGGATGCGACAAAGGAATAAAGGGGGAAAAGGAAAATAAAGCAAACGTGAGTACTCATCCGAAGTACTCAGCAAGCAAGGATCTACACTACATATGCAACATTTTCAAAGGGGGTTGTATATGTGGACTGGGCTGTAGAAATGCCAGAATAGAGGGGAAAGCCTAGTCCTATCGAAGACTAGCATCTTCAACGGTCTCGCATCATTAGAAGAGAGCAGACCAACATAATGTAAAGTATAGCAGTAATGTCATCAACCTCGGCTGGGGATTCTTCCTCGACTCCCTGCGAGAAAGCAATCCCAGAGCCGTACTATCCAGTTCTCATCTCATGCCATGTTCTAGTTATACTGATCGGGATACAACTCCGAGTGTCCGTTACCGTAGGACAGGCTATCGATAGAAGTTTCTTCCCTGCAGGGGTGCACCAACTTACCCACCACGCTCACTTAACTTCGGCCGGACACACTTTTCTGGGTCATGCCCGGCCTCGGCTAAGCAACACGCCGCAACCCGACCAAATACTTAACAGAGAGGTCAGCACGCCGGACTAACCTATGCCCCCAGGGGTCTTGGGCCATCGCCCCGGACGCTCCTGCACGTTGCGTACACCGCCGGTGAGCAGACCTAGCAACCCCTTAATACAAGCGCGGTTGCGTTCCCAGTCCAACCCAGCGTGTGCCGCTCAGTTGCTGACGTCTATTAAGCTTCGGCTGAAGTATACGACGCAGAACGCCCATACTATGCCCACGTGATGGTTAGTGCTATCGGGCCAGAGGCCCCTCGGATCAAATATCCAAACCGTAGTGGATTAGGAGCGCGCAGAAACGAGCAGAGACTCACGATCGATGTGACCCCGTCGCCCCGTCTCGAGGACTTGCGGCAAGGGCTAAGAATGCCCGGCCACGCCTCGTAGTTATCTCGCGGGCACCTCTCAGGTCAACCCGACTCCACATCACTTCGCATTCATGCTCGCGCGGGTACCCCTCAGGGCCGACCCGTCTTTAGTATCATGGTTTAGTGTTCAGTCATAGTAACCAAGTCTCCGTGTGTCTGACACCAAGGGGAACCCTGAGGAACCACCCTCGATGGAATTCCCGCTCGATGATATCATCAAGGTGAACGAAGGAGGAATCACCCTCGAGGTCCACACTTGAGAGGTTGCGCGACGGCGTCGGTATCGGGGGTGGTGTAGGAGGAATCACCCTCGCTTACCACGAGCGATTAACTAACCTACAAGGTTATCATCAGAAGTGCTGACGAGGTATCACCCTCGGCACTCGATAGTAACCCAGCAGTGTCGAGCATCTTAGGGAAAGTGACGTGCGATGCCAGGTTCTAATCTTCGATCCCGTTGCTCGGGTCTTCTGAGAGTCCAGCGGGGCAGTCGGGACAAGTGGGTCTCTGATAAGGCTCTACCCATCCTATACTAAACAGTTTAGGAGAACAGGCAGGTATCAAAAATAGGCTACAATAAAGCAGGCTATGCAGCAGATATAGGACAACAGTAGCAGCAGTAACTTCTAATGCAAGCATAAGAGAGAAGAGAGTGGGCGATATCGGAATGCTCAAAATGGGGGTGCTTGCCTGTCTGCTCGACGGCAAGGGCAGGGTCGTCGGGGACGTAGTCATACTCCGGAGTGGCGTCTGCCTCAGGAGCTACGGCAACGTCGGGGTCTACCGAAAGAGAAGAGGGGGAAGAAACAGGTAAATATAATGCAAACAGATGCAACACGGTGCGTGTGATGCTATGATGCAGTGCAGGTTGCCTAAGTATGATTCTAAGTCATTTTGGTTATTTTTAGAATTAACCGGGGATTATTTATCGGTGTGTGTGCACTATTCATCTACCGGATTCGGGCCCGGAGTTACGAGTTCTCTTACGTAGGAGGTTCCGACAAGGAAACTGACGGCACGATCAGACTCGTCTCGTCGTTCTGAGCAACTTTCGTGTTTTAACTTTTCGATCTGAGCTACGGTTTAAAAGTTATTAATTTTTAAAGATTTATTGATTTTCTGGAATTATTTTTATTTACAGAAAATAAATTATGATGTCAGCATGATGTAATGCTGACATCAGCAAGTCAACAGTCGGCTGACTAGTCAAACCTGACATGTGGGTCCAGTGGGACCCACATGTCAGTCTCTGTTAAGACTAACAGTGGATTAATTAAGTTGACAGAGTGATTAGTGGGGTGGGCCCCACATGTCAGTGAGATATTAAACTAAACTAATTAATTTTATTTAATTAAACACTATTAGCTTAATTAACAACGGGAGGGGGGGGCCCATATGTCAGTGACTACGCTGCCCAGTCAGCGCAGTTGACTGGGTCAAAGGGTCGGCGGGGCCCACCCGTCAGTGACTCAGGGGACCCACACGTCAGGCCACGTCGGTGCTGGCCGGAGACAGCTCCGACGACCTCAAACGCGGCGGCGCGTCGCCGGAGTGCATCGGATTTGCGCTATAGTGCACCATTTCGCGCGCGGTTGGCTGCTTTTGAAAGCTGGAAGAGTGCCGCGTCGACTGGTGGCCTTGGACCGACCGGAGGTGAGCTAATCGATGGCGACGAGCAGCGGGGCGGGCGCCGGAGTTCAGGACCGAACGGGACCGCGGCTGCGCGGCGCTTTCGTGCATGCTAACTAGCTAGGAAGAAGCTGCGGACCCCCAGGAGCGCGTTGGCGCCCCTGGCTCGAGCTGCCGGAGCTCGGGAGCACGGCAATGGCTAACGCGGCGGCGGTCGGAGCACGGCTACTGTGGCAGCTCGTCGGAGGTGTCCAAATACGCGGGGGAGAAAACAGGGGAAAGGACGGAGCTCACCTAGCGGCTATGAAAAGCCTTCGATGGCTTAGTAGCAGCAGGGGGCTCGGGGTCGACGGGAATCGCCGGCGACAGAGAAGAAGAGGCCGAGGTTGATCCCGTCCGTGCGGTCCTCCCCGAGCTCGATGTCGAGGTGTAGTCGAAGCAGAGTTGCGAGGCGGAGCCGCAGGACGTCTCGGCGAAGCGAATGGGGGACAGTGGCCGCGTCTGCGGGCAGGGGCGCGACGGCGACCGCATCGGGCGGTGTCGAGAACCTGAGGGGAAGAGCGAGGGGAGAGAGGAGGAGTGGTCGAGGAGGGCAGGGGGGAGGTACTGGCCTCGGCCTTATCCCCTCCTCGCCCCTGTTCCGTCGGTGGCGTCGTCGGCGTGTCGGCGCGCGGATGGCGCGCGCGCGCTCGACCAGAGAGAAGACGACAGTGAGAGAGAGAGAGAGAGAGAGAGAGAGAGAGAGGTTGGGCTAGATGGGCCGGCTGTCGGGGCACTGTGCACTAAGGCCCAGTGCAAAGTGCCTCGTTTTTATTTTCCTGTAATCTGCTTTGTATTTTCTTTTATTCTTTTCTGTTCTTGGAAATAGCTAGGCCACTTTAGCATTTTGGTAAAATATGAGACTAGGCTCAAATAATACAATGTAATATTCCTTATCACCAGAAATTGGTTTAGGCAAATTTGGATTATATTTGAATTTGAAATGATTTTAATTGGATTTAATATTGCTGTTTCGATGCTGTTTCATCTTGTTTGAGTCATTTGTATATCTCCAACTTTATTGATGATGGTTTTACAAATGTTCCTGGATTATTTGCCACTTAATGAACATTTTCCCAACAGTGTATGATCAACTTCATATTTCACTTTTGAAATTGAGTTGATTTTCAAAAGGGAGTTGATTTGTTTGATTAACCACTATGTTTAGGCACTGCAAATGGTATGACTTGGCAATATTAGCAGTTGATCACAGTGGTAGTTACACAGGGGTGTTACAAGTTCTCCTCCTCTAAAAGAAATTCTCGTCCCGAGAATTTAGGAGGTAGAAGGAAAGAGTCCGGGATATTCTTCCCGAAGATGATCCTCGCGTTCCCAAGTGGCTTCATCTTCAGTGTGATTCGACCACTGCACTTTCAGGAACTTGGTCGTCTTTTGACGAGTTCGACGTTCAGCTTCATCAAGGATGCGGATCGGATGCTCCTTATAAGATAAGTCGTCTTGCAACTGAAGCATCTCGTGGTCCACTGCGCGATGCGGAGATTCCTTGAAGCATTTGCGAAGTTGCGACACGTGGAAGACATCATGAATATGAGAGAATTGTGGCGGCAACTCCAATTTATAAGCCACCTGTCCACGTCTAGCCACGATGCGGAAGGGACCGATATAGCGAGGAGCTAGCTTGCCCTTGATTCCGAAACGACGGGTGCCTTTCATAGGAGTGACACAAAGATAAGCATGATCATCTGGTTGATAAGTCAGACCCCATCGCTTGCGATCATAATTGCTCTTCTGGCGGTCTTGAGCTGTTTTGAGATTCTCCCGGACAATTCTGACTTGTTCTTCAGCGTGTTGAATAATGTCCGGTCCCACGAGAGGTCGTTCCCCAGTTTCTAACCAGTTCAGAGGCGTTCAACATTTACGTCCATAGAGAACTTCGAAGGGGGCCATTTTCAAGCTGGCTTGATAGCTGTTGTTATAAGAGAACTCGGCATACGGGAGAGATTCCTCCCATTTCTTTCCGAAGGATATAACACAGACTCGAAGCATGTCTTCAAGCACTTGATTAACGCGCTCAACATGGCCTTGGGATTGGGGATGATAAGCTGAACTCCATGTAATGTGAGTTCCCATAGCTTCTTGGAAACTTTCCCAGAACTTGGACGTGAAAAGACCGCCACGGTCCGAACTGATCTCCTTCGGAATACCGTGGAGTGAAACGATTCTGGAGATATACAGTTCTGCTAACTGGCTAGCAGTAATAGTCTCCTTGACAGGTAGGAAATGAGCAACCTTGGAAAGTTGATCGACGACGACAAGAATAGCGTCGTGACCTTTCTGAGACTTGGGAAGACCAGTAATGAAATCCATCTGCACTTTATCCCACTTCCATAGAGGAATAGGGAGTGGCTGAAGAATTCCAGCAGGCTTCTGATGTTCTGCTTTCACACGATGGCATACGTCACATTCAGCAACGTATCGAGCAATGTCCTGCTTCATTCTAGACCACCAGTACCTCTGTCGGAGATCGCGATACATCTTGGTGCTACCCGGATGGATAGACAGCGGTGTATCATGAGCCTCCATCATGACCTTGTTAGTCATCAGCTCGAAGCGAGGTACTACAACGCGGTCTCGAAAATATAATGTTCCATCTTCAGCAACTGAGAAATCCCGGTACTTATCTAAGTGAAGCTCTTTCTTCATTAGGTCAATCTCAGCGTCTTTGGCTTGCGCTTCCTTAACAGCCTTTTGAAGGTCTGGCTGTACCACAAGGTTATTAAGAGAACCTTGGGGAACAATTCGCAGATTCAGCTGATTCAATTCTGCATAGAGATGAGGTTGAGCTCGCCTAACCATGAGGTTGTTGCAATATGACTTGCGGCTTAGGGCATCGGCCATCACATTAGCCTTGCCCGGGGTATATGAAATACCGCAGTCATAGTCCGTAATTGTTTCTAACCATTGTTGCTGACGGAGATTAAGATCCGGTTGAGTAAACAAGTATTTTAGACTCTGGTGATCGGTATAAATCTCACACCGGTTACTAAGAAGATAATGGCGCCATAACTTTAATGCATAGATCACTGCAGCAAGTTCAAGATCATGCACCGGATAATTTTCTTCATGCGGACGCAATTGACGTGAAGCATACGCAATCACTCTTCGTTCTTGCATTAGGACACAGCCTAATCCCTGACGAGAGGCGTCGCAGTATATGACAAAGTCCTTGCGGGAATCAGGAGGAGCAAGCACTGGAGCAGAAGTAAGCTTGTCCTTGAGGGTCTGGAAACTTTCCTGACATTTGTCTGTCCACTCAAACTTAACGCCTTTGTGGAGCAGATTAGTCAGGGGCTTGGCGATCTTAGAGAAGTTCTCGACGAATCGTCGACAATAACTGGCTAGCCCGAGGAAGCTTCGGACTTGCTTGGCATTCTTCGGAGCAGTCCAGTCAAGGATAGCCTGAACACGCTCCGGGTTAACGGCAATACGTGGGCAGGTAGTCAAAGAGATTGACGATGACAACATAGATCAGCAAGGGCAAGGATGGCATTGCCGTTCATGAATTCAATTAACATCTCG
Source organism: Thinopyrum elongatum (assembly GCA_011799875.1). Taxonomy (NCBI): domain Eukaryota; kingdom Viridiplantae; phylum Streptophyta; class Magnoliopsida; order Poales; family Poaceae; genus Thinopyrum; species Thinopyrum elongatum. The sequence continues at coordinate 472,536,449 of CM022301.1, forward strand.
GAAGAACTCAAAATGTTGATGCTGAACACGACACATTTTTCCGGGAGATTCCAAAAGTGTCAAATGACGGTAAGCGAGGTATAAGATAACTTGGAAAGAAAAGGTTAAACAACCCAATAGAAAGGAAAATGATTATCAGACTAATTAGATCAATGACAGGGAAATCGCACTGAATCCAGCTCTCCGGATGGATGGAATTAACGAGATCCTAAGTGTCGGTGTTAGTAAATTTTATTAAACCCGAATAGAAGAGAGATCAGAGTCCCAGAGTAAAGGCGAGGAATAAAAGATCTTATTACCACCCAGTTGGCGACGTGGGCCCGTAAGCCGCACAGCCAAGTTAGTAAAACAGTTTTTGACGTCTAGACTCAACTTCGGCCAAGGAGTTGGAAAGGGGGACTCCTAGAGGCAGTCGGCTCTGATACCAACCTATGACGACCCCGGCTTAATCATGCACTAATCATACACGCAAATGCACACGATCAAGCCTAAGGACTCACTTGAAGATATCACAACACAACTCTAAAACATAAATAAAATCATACAAGCTAAATATTACAAGCCAGGGCCTCGAGGGCTCGAATACATAGCTCGATGGCATACAAGTGTCAGCGGAAGCGTCAGATATCTGGGTACAGATATATTACAGAGAGAGAGAGAGATAAGCCTTCACAGAGGCGGGGCAAAATAAAAACTATGATCAAAAAGGCGTGGGCCTCCTGCCATGGACCCTCCGATCCTACTCCTGGTCGTCAGCCGGCTCCTCGTAGTAGTAGTACTCTCCGGGCTGGTAGTAGTAGTGGTCGTCGACGGGGACATCTGGCTCCGGGGCTCCGTCGTCTGGATGCGACAAAGGAATAAAGGGGGAAAAAGGAAAATAAAGCAAACGTGAGTACTCATCCGAAGTACTTAGCAAGCAAGGATCTACACTACATATGCAACATTTTCAAAGGGGGCTGTATATGTGGACTGGGCTGCAGAAATGCCAGAATAGAGGGGAAAGCCTAGTCCTATCGAAGACTAGCATCTTCAGCATCTTCAACGGTCTCGCAGCATTAGAAGAGAGCAGACCAACATAATGTAAAGTATAGCAGTAATGTCATCAACCTCGGCCGGGGATTCTTCCTCGACTCCCCGCGAGAAAGCAATCCCAGAGCCGTACTATCCAGTTCTCATCTCATGCCATTTTCTAGTTATACCGATCGAGATACAACTCCGAGTGTCCGTTACCGTAGGACAGGCTATCGATAGAAGTTTCTTCCCTGTAGGGGTGCACCAACTTACCCACCACGCTCACTTAACTCCGGCCGGACACACTTTTCTGAGTCATGCCCGGCCTCGGCTAAGCAACACGCCGCAACCCGACCAAATACTTAACAGAGAGGTCAGCACGCCAGACTAACCTATGCCCCCAGGGGTCTTGGGCCATCGCCCCGGACGCTCCTGCATGTTGCGTACACCGCCGGTGAGCAGACCTAGCAACCCCTTAATACAAGCGTGGTTGCGTTCCCAGTCCAACCCAGCGTGTGCCGCTCAGTTGCTGACGTCTATTAAGCTTCGGCTGAAGTATACGACGCAGAACGCCCATACTATGCCCACGTGATGGTTAGTGCTATCGGGCCAGAGGCCCCTCGGATCAAATATCCAAACCGTAGTGGATTAGGAGCGCGCGAAAACGAGCAGAGACTCATGATCGATGTGACCCCGTCGCCCCGTCTCGAGGACTTGCGGCAAGGGCTAAGAATGCCCGGCCACGCCTCGTAGTTATCTCGCGGGCACCTCTCAGGTCAACCCGACTCCACATCACTTCGCATTCATGCTCGCGCGGGTACCCCTCAGGGCCGACCCGTCTTTAGTATCATGGTTTAGTGTTCAGTCATAGTAACCAAGTCTCCGTGTGTCTGACACCAAGGGGAACCCTGAGGAACCACCCTCGATGGAATTCCTGCTCGATGATATCATCAAGGTGAACGAAGGAGGAATCACCCTCGAGGTCCACACTTGCGAGGTTGCGCGACGGCGTCGGTATCGGGGGTGGTGTAGGAGGAATCACCCTCGCTTACCACGACCGATTAACTAACCTACAAGGTTATCATCAGAAGTGCTGACGAGGTATCACCCTCGGCACTCGATAGTAACCCAGCAGTGTCGAGCATCTTAGGGAAAGTGACGTGCGATGCCAGGTTCTAATCTTCGATCTCGTTGCTCGGGTCTTCTGAGAGTCCAGCGGGGCAGTCGGGACAAGTGGGTCTCTGATAAGGCTCTACTCATCCTATACTAAACAGTTTAGGAGAACAGGCAGGTATCAAAAATAGGCTACAATAAAGCAGGCTATGCAGCAGATTAGGACAACAGTAGCAGCAGTAACTTCTAATGCAAGCATAAGAGAGAAGAGAGTGGGCGATATCGGAATGCTCAAAATGGGGGTGCTTGCCTGTCTGCTCGACGGCAAGGGCAGGGTCGTCGGGGACGTAGTCGTACTCCGGAGTGGCTTCTGCCTCAGGAGCTACGGCAACGTCGGGGTCTACCGAAAGAGAAGAGGGGGAAGAAACAGGTAAATATAATGCAAACAGATGCAACACGGTGCATGTGATGCTATGATGCAGTGCAGGTTGCCTAAGTATGATTCTAAGTCATTTTGGTTATTTTTAGAATTAACCGGGGATTATTTATCAGTGTGTGTGCACTATTCATCAACCGGATTCGGGCCCGGAGTTACGAGTTCTCTTACGTAGGAGGTTCCGACAAGGAAACTGACGGCACGATCAGACTCGTCTCGTCGTTCTGAGCAACTTTCGTGTTTTAACTTTTCGATCTGAGCTACGGTTTAAAAGTTATTAATTTTTAAAGATTTATTGATTTTCTGGAATTATTTTTATTTACAGAAAATAAATTATGATGTCAGCATGATGTAATGCTGACATCAGCAAGTCAACAGTCGGCTGACTAGTCAAACCTGACATGTGGGTCCTGTGGGACCCACATGTCAGTCTCTGTTAAGACTAACAGTGGATTAATTAAGTTGACAGAGTGATTAGTGGGGTGGGCCCCACATGTCAGTGAGACATTAAACTAAACTAATTAATTTTATTTAATTAAACACTATTAGCTTAATTAACAGCGGGAGGGGCCCATATGTCAGTGACTGCGCTGCCCAGTCAGCGCAGTTGACTGGGTCAAAGGGTCGACGGGGCCCACCCGTCAGTGACTCAGGGGACCCACACGTCAGGCCACGTCGGTGCCGGCCGAAGACAGCTCCGACGACCTCAAACGCGGTGGCGCATCGCCGGAGTGCGTCGGATTTGCGCTATAGTGCACCATTTCGCGCGCGGTTGGCTGCTTTCGAAAGCTGGAAGAGTGCCGCGTCGACTGGTGGCCTTGGACCGACCGGAGGTGAGCTAATCGACGGCGGCGAGCAGCGGGGCGGGCGCCGAAGTTCGGGACCGAACGGGACCATGGCTGCGCGGCGCTTTCGCGCATGCTAACTAGCTAGGAAGAAGCTGCGGACCCCCAGGAGCGCGTTGGCGCCCCTGGCTCGAGCTGCCGGAGCTCGGGAGCACGGCAATGGCTAACGCGGCGGCGGTCGAAGCACAGCTACTGTGGCAGCTCGTCGGAGGCGTCCAAATACGCGGGGGAGAAAACAGGGGAAAGGACTGAGCTCACCTAGCGGCTATGAAAAGCCTTCGATGGCTTAGTAGCAGCAGGGGGCTCGGGGTCGACGGGAATCACCGGCGACAGAGAAGAAGAGGCCGAGGTCGATCCCGTCCGTGCGGTCCTCCCCGAGCTCGATGTCGAGGTGTAGTCGAAGCAGAGGAGTGAGGCGGAGCCGCAGGACGTCTCGGCGAAGCGAATGGGGGACGGTGGCCGCGTCTACGGGAAGGGGCGCGACGGCGACCGCGTCGGGCGACATCAAGAACCTGAGGGGAAGAGCGAGGGGAGAGGGGAGGATTGGTCGAGGAGGGCAGGGGGGAGGTATTGGCCTCGGCCTTATCCCCTCCTCGCCCCTGTTCCGTCGGTGGCGCCATCGGCGTGTCGGCGCGCGGATGGCGCGCGCGCGCTCGACCAGAGAGAAGACGACAGCGAGAGAGAGAGAGGTTGGGCCAGATGGGCCGGCTGTGAGGGCACTGTGCACTAAGGCCCAGTGCACAGTGCCTCGTTTTTATTTTTCTGTAATCTGCTTTGTATTTTCTTTTATTCTTTTCTGTTGTTGGAAATAGCTAGGCCACTTTAGCATTTTTGTAAAATATGAGACTAGGCTCAAATAATACAATGTAATATTCCTTATCACCAGAAATTGGTTTAGGCAAATTTGGATTATATTTGAATTTGAAATGATTTTAATTGGATTTAATATTGCTGTTTCGATGCTGTTTCATCTTGTTTGAGTCATTTGTATAACTCCAACTTTATTGATGATGGTTTTACAAATGTTCCTGGATTATTTGCCACTTAATGAACATTTTCCCAACAGTGTATGATCAACTTCATATTTCACTTTTGAAATTGAGTTGATTTTCAAAAGGGAGTTGATTTGTTTGATTAACCACTATGTTTAGGCACTGCAAATGGTATGACTTGGCAATATTAGCAGTTGATCACAGTTGTAGTTACACAGGGGTGTTACACACAGGAAGCTTTTGCGCAGCGCACTTTGACAGATAATCAGCCATGCTGTTTTCCGCACGCGGCACGTGCTCTGTTTGCAATCCGTCAAAGTGCTCCTCCAGCTTTCTCACTTCCTCCACGTAGGCCTCTATCAATGGACTTTGGTAATCCTTATTCACTTGCCTCACCATGATCTGCGAGTCTCCTTGAATTACCAACTTCTTAATTCCCAACTCTGTTGCAATCCTGAGCCTGGCAAGGAGTCCTTCATACTCAGCTGTATTGTTGGTAGCTTCCTCCCGGGGGAAATGCATTTGGACCACGTACTTGAGGTGTTCCCCGGTAGGCACGACGAGGAGCACGCCAGCTCCCACACCTTGTAGGGAGAAGGCACCATCAAAGTACATGACCCATTCTTGGGGCGCTTCCTTGCCGGGGATGACTGTTTCCAGTGCTTCCTCGTTAGGGGTAGGTGTCCACTCTGCAATAAACTCCGCCAATGCTTTGCTCTAGATAGTCGAGGTGCTTTCATACTTCAATCCAAAGCTTGATAGTTCCAGCGCCCATTCAACTATCCTGCCGGTGGCTTTAGGGTTCCTCAATATGCGTTGCAGGGGAAAACAGGTGACAACCGTGATCTCGTGGGCTTGGAAGTAGTGGCGCAGTTTCCTTGAGGCCATGATGAGGCCAAAGATCAACTTTTGCACGACAGAATACCTTGATCTAGCCCCCTGCAGTAGGGAGCTGACAAAGTAAACTGGCCGATGCACCACCTTCTTCCTCGCCACAGTCTTGGAGTTGCCTTCCCTGCCCTGCTCTTCTTCCTCTTGATCTGTGCTCAATCCTGCCGCGACTGGTTCACTTCCTTCCCTGGGAAGGGCAGTGGCTGCCGCTGCTCCTCCTTCCGCTTCCCGCTGTGCCACCAGGGCTGCACTAACCACTTGATTGGTTGCCGCTAGATATAGCAGCAATGGTTCTCGCGGTTTAGGAGCAACCAGAGTGGGAACAGAGGAAAGGTAGGTCTTCAAGTCTTGCAACGCTGCCTCTGCCTCCGGGGTCCACTTCATGGGCCCTGCCTTCTTCAAGATTTTGAAGAACAGTAGGGCACGTTCGGCGGACTTGGAGATGAACCTGCTCAACACGGCAACACATCCAGTTAAAATGCCTTACGTCCTTGACTGTCCTGGGTGCTTGAATCTGCTCAATCGCTCTGATCTTGTCGGGGTTGGCCTCTATCCCTTGATGAGACACAAAGAAGCCAAGTAGCTTGCCGGAGGGAACGCCAAACACGCACTTCTCCAGGTTAAGCTTTAGGTTAATCTTGCGCAGATTCGCAAAGGTCTCTTCCAAATATTGAATGAGAGTTGATCTGTCCTTGGTCTTGACCAAAATGTCATCCATGTAAGCTTCAATATTTCTGTGCAACTGGGGCTCGAAGCCAATCTGCATGGCTCTTGCAAAGGTGGAACCGGCGCTCTTTAACCTAAAGGGCATTCATACAAAGCAGTGCGTGCCGCATGGGGTTATGAATGCGGTCTTCTCCTCATCTTCCTTGGACATGAATATCTGGTGGTACCCAGAGTAAGCGTCCAAGAAGGAGAGCAGGTCACACCCGAAGGTGGAATCCACAATATGATCGATGCGCGGCAAGGGGAATGGGTCCTTCGGGCACGCCTTATTTAGATCTGCGAAATCTATGCAGAGCCTCCACTTCCCATTCGCCTTGCGCACCACCACTGGATTAGCAAACCATGTTGGGTGCAACACTCCCCTGACCAAAGCAGCAGCTTCAAGTTTCTTGATCTCGTCGGCAATGAATTGCTGCCGCTCCAAAGCTTGCTTTCAGACCTTCTGCTTGACGGGCCGGGCATGAGGGCAGACAGCAAGGTGGTGCTTGATTACCTCCCTGGGAACACCGGGATGTCAGATGGTTGCAAGGCAAACACATCGACATTCGCCCGCAGGAAGGTAACGAGCGTGCTTTCCTATTTGTCATCAAGGGTGGAGCTGATGGTGAACGTACCATCAGCGCCAACCAGCCCTGCCGGGACCTTCTTCACAGTAGGTACAACTACCTTTGATCTCTTACTATTGGAACTTTTCGGCAAGTCATCGACAGGCGCAGCGCACCCCGGAGAGGCACGCTCCCCGGATTTCTTGCCGATATCCTTGCTAGCTTTCTTCCCTTTCTTACCTTCCTTGGCAGGAGCGGCAGCTTCCGCGGCCTCAGCAGCGACTACCTCTCTGTATATCTTATCCACGCATATCATTGTGTCTTTCTTGTCCGATGGAATGGAAATGATGCCCATCGGCCCTGGCATCTTCAGCATGTTATAGGCATAGTGGGATGCCACCATGAATTTAGCCAGGGCTGGACGACCAAGGATTCCATTGTACGGCAGGGGGAGGTCAACCACATCAAACACAACCTTCTCAGTCTGGTAGTTTACCTCCCCCCCCCCCCGAATGTTACTGGCAGCATGATCTTTCCCTTAGGACGACTCCTGCCGGGGTTGATCCCTTGGAAAGTACCGGTAACCTCGAGCTCTTCATCTGCTATCTGAAGCTTGTTGAGCACCTTGGGGGAAATTAGATTCAACCCAGCCCCGCTGTCAACCAACATCTTCGTGACTTTGAGGTTGTGGATTGTTGGTGAAACCAACGATGGCAAACACCCTACCGCGGTGGTGCGGTCAGGGTGGTCCTCTTTGTTGAAGATGATGGGCATGCAGGACCACTTGAGTGGTTTTCGAAACTCTGCCGCTGGTTCTATAGCATTGACCTCACGCGCCCACTGTTTAAGCTGGCGGTGAGAGGGGTGCATCCTCAATGCACAGGGCGTCAGTGGCCTTCTGAAACTCCTGCTCACTAGTTTCCTCTTCATCCCCTTCATCGCTCTCGTCATCGCACTCCTTCTTGTCACGGCCTTTAGCAGGTTTCCCTTGATGCTGATGGACCATGCCGGGGCGGCCTCCTCTGCCACCTCGGCCCTTCCCTCCAATGCCATCTTGGTCTCTTTCCTTGTCGCGCTTCTCGTATTCAGCCTTTTACTTCTTGACGAGTTGCTCGACTTGGTGACACTCTTGGAGATCATAGCCTTTAGTCCGATGGATCTTGCAATACGGCCCGTCAGCTTTCCCAGACTTCTCGGCCACCGCAGCCTCCCGGCAATCAGCGCACGCGGCAACCTCCTTGCCAGGAGCTTCGGCCTTGGCCTTCTTGCCGGTACTAGGGGCACCAGATCCTTCGACAGCCAACACTGTTTTCTCCTTGCGCTTCTTGTTGCTCTTCTTGTTGCGTTTCTTGTTCTTCTTCTTCTTCTTATCGGTAGCATCGTCATCATCTTCCGAGTCGACGTCGACTCCACCTTCTTCTCCGGGGAGTCGCCTCCCCTCCTCTGTCCGGGCACACTTATCCGCCAAAGTGTACAGCTCATTCACAGTCTTGGGCAACCGGACGTTCATCTTGGAACGTATCCTGCGGTTGCGTACATTGGACTAGAACGCAACGATCACGGCTGCCAGGTGGATGTCTAGAATGTTTCTGTGCACCCAACTGAACCTCTCCATATACTTTCGCAAACTCTCTCCTTCTTTCTGCGGGAGGAGTTGCAAATCGCTGGGCCGCCCTGGTTCTTGATGGCCGCCTGTGAAGGCGCCAACAAACTCATTGCACAGGTCAGCCCAGGTCGAGATGGAATTCTCCGGCAGGTGCATCAGCCACGACCTCACGTTTGCCTTGAGTGCCAAAGGGAAGTAGTTGGCGAACACCATTTCATCTCTCCCTCCGGCAGCTTGGACGGCGATGGTGTAGATGCTCAAGAATTCTGCTGGGTTCAATCTTCCATCGTATTTTTCTGGTATCTCTGGCTTGAACATACGGGCAGATGGCCAACGGACTTGCCGTAGCTCACGGGTGAAGGCGGGGCACCCAACCTCGAAAGGCAGGTACCCGTTCCCACTGGGCGCGGGCTCGTCGACGTCGGGGCCATTTCGCCTATCGGACTGGCGGCGGGTTTCGCGGCGTCGTTCTATGGTGACGCACACGTCTTCCCCCCGCCTGTCTTCTAGGACCTGCCGCTGGTCTCGATGGGCTCGAGGATCAGACGAAGCCATCGACACATCATCGAGTTCTTGGTCGCGTAGTTCTGGCTGCGGCCCCTGCGCTGGCTGCTGTGGAGGGGACTGCACCGTCGAAATGGCTCCCTCGGTGCGGCCAGCAGCTTGGGCCGTTGCCGCCGTCGGTGGAGGCCTCGGCGGGCCAGCCTGTTGTGATCCTCCCACCTCAGCGAAACCAATCAGGCTCTGAATGGTGGCTCTCCACTCATCCATTTAATTGGCCGCTGGCGGGGATCTCAACAAGAGCTGGGCCCGTGCCATGGCTTCCGAGGTAGTGCTTGGCATGGACGATGACGCGGATCGCGATGTCGCCCGACTTCTGATGGTGCCTGTTGTGGTGGCGCCATGTTCTCGCTGCCGTGAGCCAGTCGCCGGGGCGGCGTGGCGACGAGGTGGATGCGCTTGGGGATTGACGACCCCGTTCGGCGCATCGTCTTGGTTAACTTGCCCTGGGGATGGCGCGGACCCTGTAGCCGCTCCCGCGATGGGGCTGCTAGGAGGCTACGACCCGCATCAGGGCGAGCGCCATCGCTGCGGCTATGTCCCTCGGTGAGGTAGGGAGGCGGAGACGGAACATTCTCCCCACCCGTACCTTGTGGAGCATGGCCGGCGGGGTGCTGTTGGTGTCGCCCTCCTCCGGTGCCTCCTGCTCCCGCTTCAGCCGCAGGGGGAACGGTGATGGCGCCGCCTGCGCTAGTCACGTCCCCCGCGGCGGCCGTGTTCCCATGTTCCCCTGCAGCCCCCATGGCATCAGTGGCTGCATGCGAGTGGGCCTTCGAGGTGGACGGGTGAGCTGAAGCACCGGATTTCTTTTTGGGCGCCATGGCTGATGAAGCCGTTGATGAAGAAGACGATGAAGAAAACGAATGCGCCGCTTATGCCCTCAGGTTCGCACAGGCGCTTCCCCCTACTTGGCGCGCCAAAGATGTCGTGGTTCAACTCGGTCACCTATGGGGCCATCGGCCCCTTTGTGGTTTAGCAAGGGGGAAGGGCACGCTGCACAAAGAGCGGAGGCCGTAAGACGGCACGGCGGTGGTGACACAGGCAGTTTTTACCCAGGTTCGGGCCACCGCGAGGCGTAAAACCCTACTCCTGCTTTGGTGGATTGATAAATGGACCGGGGTGGAGACGCAGCGCTCTAGCCCGGCAAGGCCGCCTTGGGACAAGAGCAGCTACGCGCGTATGAGCGTACAGGGGTCTGAATCATTTCTAAGGTTGCCCCGGCCCTCCTTTTATAGGTAAAGGGGTCACCACAATGGCAAATCAGTCATTACGTACTGATTGGATAGCAAACAATGCTATCATACCTAACTCTGCACACAGGACAAGGCGCATTAAATGCACCGCTTAGTGTCACATCGTGGGTGTAGCCCGGCAAGCCTTGCTGTGCCATTCAGCCACCTCTTCGCCTGCCTGCGTGACACGTCTCCTGGACGAGTGTCATTTAGGGGTGTTCTTCCTCAGAAATGGCCTGCCACGTACCAAATACGGCCACTTAATCACTTGGGGGCTCGACACCGCACCGATAGGTGACTTGCGTTGCTGTGAGGTGGAGCGGTGGAGCCTTGGCGGGGTAATCCGCCCTCGGCGTCCCCGGCAAGCCTGCCGAGGGAGTCTTGAGACTTGTCTCTGGGATGACCTCGACCTAACCAGGCTCGCCTGCCGGGCAAGGGAGGTTTCCCCTTGGTGATATCTTGCTTCTTTGGTTTGTCTTGGTCTTCTTGATCCGCCCTTTGACTTCTCAAAGAGCTATATCTTCAGCTTTGCCTTGTCTTGGATGCTATAACCTTGTTCCTGAGCCTGTGTACAGTCCGGGCAACATACACCAAGGTCTGTTGCACCGACAAAAGTAACAAACATGATAAAGTGACTAGATGAAATTCCCGTGTGCCCTAAGAACACTTTACTTGCAATAAGAGAAAGTTCCGGCCTATCCTTTGCTACAAAAAGGATTAGCCTACCTTGCTGCACCTTTGTTAGTATTGCTACATGTTGCTCGTTACAAATTACCTTGCTACCAAACTATCTGTTACCGATAATTTCAGTGCTTGCAGAAAATACCTTGCTGAAAACCGCTTGTCATTTCCTTTTGCTCCTCGTGGGGTTCGATATTCTTACTTATCGAAAGGACTACGATTGATCCCCTATACTTGTGGGTCATCAGTCATAAAAACGGAATGGTGGAAGTTACATGGCAATATATCTCGGAATGGCTATGGAAATGCCATAATAGGTAGGTATGGTAGTTGTTTTGAGGAATATATAAGGAGGCTTATGTGTGATAGAGCGTATCATATCACGGGGTTTGGATGCACCAGCAAAGTTTGCACCACATCTCAAGGTGAGAAAGGGCAATGCACGGTACCGAAGAGGCTAGCAAATTGCGAAAGGTGAGAGTGCGTATAATCCATGGACTCACATTAGTCATAAAGAACTCACATACTTATTGCGAAAGTTTATTAGCCCTTGAAGCAAAGTACTGCTACACATGCCCCTAGGGGGATAGATTGGTAGGAAAAGACCATCGCTCGTCCCCGACCGCCACTCATAAGGAAGACAATCAATAATAAATCATGCTCCAACTTCTTAGCATAACGAGAGACTATACGTGCATGCTTCGGGAATCACAAACCTTAAAACCAATATTCTCACTAAACCACAATCATTCACTAGTACCTCCCACATATCACCATATTTATAACACAAAACTATTGCAAGGAATCAAACTTATCATATTCAGTGATCTACATGAAAGTTTTTATTATATCCCTCTTGAATACATATCATATTAGGACCAAATTCATAACCCGTGCAAATTGCCATTACTATTTATCAAACTCTCAAAATAATATAAGTTCATGAGAGTGCAACTATTTCTTTAAAATATAACCACCGCCGTGCTCTTTAAAATATAAGTGAAACACTAGAGCAACTGCCTAGCTCAAAATATATAAGTGAAGCACATAGAGTATTCTAACAAATCACGAATAATGTGTATCCCTCTCAAAAAGGTGTATCCAGCAAAGATGATTGTGGCAAACTAAAAATCAAACAAAGCAAAGACTCATATAATACACGACGCTCCAAGCAAAACTCATGTCATGTGATGAATAAAAATATAGCTCCAAGTAATTTTACCGATGGTTGGTAGACGAAAGAGGGGATGCCTGATACGTCTCCAACGTATCTATAATTTTTGATTGTTCCATGCTGTTATATTATCATTCTTGGATGTTTTACAATCATTTTATAGCAACTTTATATCATTTTTTGGAACTAAACTATTGACATAGTGCCCAGTGCCAGTTGCTGTTTTTTGCTTGTTTTTTAATTCGCAGGAAATCAATACCAAACGGAGTCCAAACGCAACGAAACTTTTTGGTGATTTTTTCTGGACCAGAAGATACAAGTTGGGCCAAGAAAGTACATGAGGGGGGCTCCGAGGGGAGCACAACCCACAAGGGCGCGCCTGGGGGCCCAGGCGCGCCCAGGTGGGTTGTGCCCACCTCGGCCACCTCCCGCACCGCCTCTTTGCTCTATAAATACCCCAATATTCTAGAAACCCTAGGGGAGTCGACGAAAATCAATTCCAGCCGTCGCAAGTTCCAGAAACCACAGATCCAATCTAGACACCATCACCGAGGGGTTCATCATCCTCATTGGTGCCTCTCCGATGATGCGTGAGTAGTTCATTGTAGACCTACGGGTCCATAGGCAGTAGCTAGATGGCTTCCTCTCTCTCTTTTGATTCTCAATACAATGGTCTCTTGGAGATCTATTTGATGTAACTCTTTTTTGTGGTGTATTTGTTGAGATCCGATGAACTTTGAGTTTATGATCAGATCTATGTTTTTATCCATGAAAGTTATTTGAGTCTTTTGATCTCTTATATGCATGATTGCTTATAGCCTCATATTTCTTCTTCGAATTTTTGGTTTAGTTAGGCCAACTAGATCGATTTTTCTTGCCATGGGAAGAGGTGCTTTGTGATGGGTTCGATCTTACGATGCTTGATCCCAGTGACAGAACGGGAACCGACACGTATGTATCATTGCTATTAAGGATAACAAGATGGGGTCTATTTCTACATAAATAGATCTTGTCTACATCATGCCATCGTTCTTATTGCATTACTCCGTTTCTCCATGAACTTAATACACTAGATGTATGCTGGATAGCGGTCGATGTGTGGAGTAATAGTAGTAGATGCAGGCAGGAGTCGGTCTACTAATCTTGGACATGATGCCTATATAATGATCATTGCCTGGATATCGTCATAATTATTTGAAGTTCTAACAATTGCCCAACAGTAATTTGTTTACCCACCGTATGCTATTTTTCTCGAGAGAAGCCACTAGTGAAATCTACGGCCCCCGGGTCTATTTTCCTCATCATATATTTTCAGATCTATTTTGCTATTTGCCTTTTTATTTATTTGCCACTTTTATTTTCAGATCTATATTTCTAAAAACCCAAAAATATTTTTCTCTACTTTATTTTATTCGCGATCTATTTATCCAACCTACTACAATTTATCTCACGTCCGTTTGCCAGTTTCTGGCACCGTTACCTGAAAGGGATTGACAACCCCTTTAACACGTCGGGTTGCAAGTATTTGTTCTTTATGTGCAGGTGTTGTTTACGTAGTGTTGCTTGGTTCTCCTACTGGTTCGATAACCTTGGTCTCATCACTGAGGGAAATACCTATCGTTGCTGTGCTGCATCATCCCTTCCTCTTTGGGGAAATACCGACGTAGTTCAAGCCAACATCAAAAGGAATTTCTGGCGCCGTTGCCGGGGAGACATCATCAACATCTACCAGGTTCCTAATCACAAATCTCATCTCCTTGCAATTTACATTATTTGCCATTTGCCTCTCGTTTTCCTCTCCCCCACTTCACAAAAATTTGCCGTTTTATTTGCCCTCTTTTTCATTCGCCGTTTTCTCGTCAGATCTGTTTTTGAGTGCAATATTGTTTGCGTAGTCATGATGCCTCAAAGAAAATATTATGATGTTCCTTACCCCAATATTTTGCTTGAAATTGAGAAAAGTACTAAGGAATATATGACTACACAATTTGAGCACAATAAATATTTTACTGAAGAACTTAAGGAACAGTCTGTTGTGTTGGATGCTATAACAAAACAACTTGATGATATTAGTAGAGAAGTTTGTAATCTTCAATCTAAGTATGCTTTTGCTGAAAGTTTGCTAGGGAAAATATCCGATGCACAAGCTACCCTAGTAAATCAAATGGCCGCTAAACCAATCTTGGTAGAAGATAAAAATGATGGAGATCTTAAAGTGATTGGTGTTTCTTCTATTGATTCCTTGTTTAGTAAAATAAAATTGATGAAAAAAGGACTAAAGAAGAGTCAACTTTAGCTAGAAGGCGTCCCGATAATTTGGAGGGTGAAAATCTTGTTGAGAAAATTGATAAAAGTGGGTTTGGAGAGGTCAAAACTTTAACTAGTGATGTGCCTACTCTTTTGGATTACAAAGACTTTAATTATGATAATTGCTCTTTGATTGATTGTATTTCTTTGTGGCAATCCATGATAAATTCACCCCATGCCTATGAACAAAATAAAGCTTTTACTAAACATATTGTTGATGCTATGATGAAAGCTTTGGAAGAAAAGTTGGAATTAGAGATTTCAATTCCTAGAAAATTACATGATGAATGGGAACCTACTATCAAAGTCAAGATTAAAAATTATGAATGTTTTGCTTTATGTGATTTGGGTGCTAGTGTTTCTACAATTCCGAAATCTTTATGTGATGTGCTTGGTCTTACCGATATTGAAGAAAGTTCTTTAAATTTGCACTTGGCAGATTCTACTATTAAAAAGCCTATGGGAAGAATTAATGATGTTCTTATTCGTGCAAATAGGAATTATGTGCCCATAGATTTTACTGTTCTTGATATTGATTGCAATCCGTCTTGTCCAATTATTCTTGGTAGACCGTTTTTGCGCACTATAGGTGCCGTGATTGATATGAAAGAAGGGAACATCAAATTCCAATTTCCTTTGAGATAGGGTATGGAACACTTCCCTAGAACAAGAATTAAGCCACCATTTGAATCAATCATGAGGGCATCTTATGGATCTAGAAACAAAGATGACAACACTTAGATTTTTGCATTATGCCTAGCTAAGGGCGTAAAATGATAGCGCTTGTTGGGAGGCAACCCAATGAATAAAATTTATTTTTGTCTTTTTGTTTCTATTCTTGAGTGTTTGCACAATTATGCTACTGTTATGATTGTGTTTTTTGTGTTTTAATTAGTGTTTGAGCCAAACAAAGCCTTTGGGATAGCTTTGGTGATAGTTGATTTGATCTTGTTGGAAAACAGAAACTTTTACGTCCGGTAAAAAAATTAAAAATTCACATAAGTGACTAAAAATTCTAAAGTTTCTAAAAATGATTGATATAAAAATTGCCTCTGTTGTCCTAATTTTTCAGAATTTTTGGAGTTATATAAGTATGAGAACAATTCGCATCTTTACAGACTGTTCTGTTTTTGACAGATTCTGTTTTCTTTGCATTGTGTGCTTATTTTGATGAATCTATGGTTTTTATCGGGGGGTATGAGCCATGGTAAAGTTAGAATACAGTAGATATAATGCAAGAACAAAATTTGAATGGGTTTTCTACAGTACTTAAAGTAAAGATTGGTTTTCTTATACTAACGGATCTCACGAAGGTTTTGTTGAGTTTTGTGTGATTGAAGTTTTCAAGTTTTGGGTGAGATCACGATGGATGAAGGAATAAGGAGTAAGAAGAGCCTAAGCTTGGGGATTCCCCATGGCACCCCAAGCCATTATCCAAAGAGAAGCAAGCAACTAAGCTTGGGGATGCCCTAGTGGCATCCCCTCCTTGTTCTAACGACCATCGGTATTTTACTTGAAGCTATATTTTTATTCGTCACATATCATGAGTTTTGCTTGGAGCATCTTGTATGATATGAGTCTTTGCTTGTTTCGCTTTTTATTTTTAGTCATGAATCCTTGCTGGACACACCTATTTGGGAGAGCCAAAATTATGCTATGACTTGTTAGAATTGCTCTTTATGCTTCACTTAAATCTTTATGAGCTATGGAATTGCTCTAGTGCTTCACTTATATCTTTTTGAGCACCGTGTGCTTTAGTATTTTTGAAGAAATGCTCTCATTCTTCACTTAGATTTATTTGAGAGTTAGTAATTTTTTTAAGAAATTCTCTCTTGCTTCACTTAAATTATTTTGAGAGAAGAAATTTTTTATGCTCATGTTCTTCACTTAGATTTGCTTGAGCTATCAACAGTAACACATTAAACTAGTCCCTAAGTGATAGATATTCAAGAGGGATATAATAAAAAAATTCATGAAGATCATTGGACAAAATAAACTTGATTCCTTGTAATAGTTTTACGATATGTTGATATAATATGTGAGTCATGATGATGAGTAATTATGCTTTAGTAAGAATATTGGTGTTAAGGTTTGTGATTCCCTATGCAAGCACGAAAGTCAATAGTTATGCAATGAAATTACATCCTACTTGTGGTGCATTATTCGGTGTTAGTTATGATTAATGCTCGCTTATGAGATTTTTCGTTTCTTGGTTGGATGCTTCTCAATCTTTTGCTAGCCTTCATTTGCACTAAGTATGATCACTACTTGTGCATCCAAAATCCTTAAACCAGTTTTGCCATATGAGTCCACAATACCTACCTATATGCGGTATTTTCGTGCAGTTCTAAGCAAATTTGTATGTGCCATCTCTAATTTCAAAATAAATTTCTCTTTTGTATGCTTGTACCGCTCATGAAACGGTACGGGGTGGCTGATATATTTCCATGCTAGATGTGTTATTCTCAAGATGAGTGTTTATTCACTTGTCAATGCACGAGAGTACGGCGAAGGTATTAGGGATGCCCAGTCCCGAAATGAAAAATGAATTTACTTTATGTTGTCAAATAATAAATTCCTTGGAAAGTGTTGGTATGGAGGGCACCCGTGGATACGGCTAGCCATGGAAAGTGAAAGTATGGTGGAAAAAGGAATAAACTTTATTTTCTGTTTGGGAACCGCCTATGATATATCTAGCATGGAAAGTATTGGGAACTGCTCGATCATTTTCGTTGACAGGAAAAGCATGCCACCCAAAATGTTTTATCTCTACTTTTTTCGCTTTGAGCTCTGGCACCTCTACAAATCCCTACTGCCCTCTGCGAAGGGCCTTTCTTTTACTTTATGGAATTTTTATTTTGAGTCTTTATCTTCTCTTATAAAGCACCAACTAAGGGGCACTATGATCATACTTGAGCATTGGGTGTAGCTAATATGCGAGTGTGTTTCATGAATGGATCAATGATTGAGCATAATGGGCTAGGGATAATTTGCTTTAGTGTTGATATTTTGAAAGACATGGTTGCTTGTTGATATGCTTGAGTATTGAAATCTTCATGTCAAAACTAGACTATTGCTTTGAATCATACAAAAGTCCAAATGTCCATGCTACAAAGAAAAGAATATGTGATGAACATGTTAGGCAGCATTCCACATCAAAAATTCTGTTTTTATCATTTACCTACTCAAGGACGAGCAGGAATTAAGCTTGGGGATGCTGATACGTCTCCAACGTATCTATAACTTTTGATTGTTCTATGCTTTTATATTATCATTCTTGGATGTTTTACAATCATTTTATAGCAACTTTATATCATTTTTTGGAACTAACCTATTAACATAGTGCCCAGTGCCAGTTGCTATTTTTTGCTTGTTTTTTACTTCGCAGGAAATCAATACCAAACGGAGTCCAAACGCAGTGAAACTTGTTGCTGATTTTTTCTGGACCAGAAGACACAAGTTGGGCCAAGAAAGTACCCGAGGGGGGGCTTCGAGGGGAGCACAACCCACCTGGGCGCGCCTGACCTCGGCCACCTCCCACACTGCCTCTTTGCTCTATAAATACCCCAATATTCCAGAAACCCTAGGGGAGTCGACAAAAATCAATTCCAGCCACCGCAAGTTCCAAAAACCACAGATCCAATCTAGACACCATCACCGAGGGGTTCATCATCCTCATTGGTGCCTCTCCGATGATGCGTGAGTAGTTCATTGTAGACCTACGGGTCCATAGGCAGTAGCTAGATGGCTTCCTCTCTCTCTTTTGATTCTCAATACAATGGTCTCTTGGAGATCTATTCGATGTAACTCTTTTTTGCGGTGTGTTTGTTGGGATCCGATGAACTTTGAGTTTATGATCAGATCTATGTTTTTATCCATGAAAGTTATTTGAGTCTATTGATCTCTTATATGCATGATTGCTTATAGCCTCATATTTCTTCTTTGAATCTTTGGTTTAGTTAGGCCAACTAGATCGATTTTTCTTGCCATGGGAAGAGGTGCTTTGTGATGGGTTCGATCTTACGGTGCTTGATCCCAGTGACAGAAGGGGAACCGACACGTATGTATCGTTGCTATTAAGGATAACAAGATGGGGTCTATTTCTACATAAATAGATCTTGTCTACATCATGCCATCGTTCTTATTGCATTACTCCGTTTCTCCATGAACATAATACACTAGATGCATGCTGGATAGCGGTCGATGTGTGGAGTAATAGTAGTAGATGCAGGCACGAGTCGGTCTACTAATCTTGGACGTGATGCCTATATAATAATCATTGCCTGGATATCATCATAATTATTTGAAATTCTATCAATTGCCCAACAGTAATTTGTTTACCCACCGTATGCTATTTTTCTCGAGAGAAGCCACTAGTGAAATCTACGGCCCCCGGGTCTATTTTCCTCATCATATATTTTCAGATCTATTTTGCTATTTGCCTTTTTTATTTATTTGCCACTTTTATTTTCAGATCTATATTTCTAAAAACCCAAAAATATTTTGCTTCACTTTATTTTATTCGCGATCTATTTATCCAACTGATACGTCTCCAACGTATCTATAATTTTTGATTGTTTCATGCTATTATATTATCCATCTTGGATGTTTTATATGCTATTTTATATTATTTTTGGGACGAACCTATTAACCTAGAGCCCAGTGCCAGTTTCTGTTTTTTTCCTTGTTTTTGAGTTTTACAGAAAAGGAATATCAAACGGAGTCCAAATGGCCTGAAAATTTACGGTGATTTTTTATGGACCAGAAGAAGCCCCTGAAGCAAAAGAGTTGGGCCAGAAGAGTCCCGAGTCAACGACAAGGGTGGAGGGCGCGCCCCCTGCCTTGTCGCTGACTCATGGACCCCCCTGACGTGAAACCGACGCCAAAAATTCTTATAAATCCATAAACCCCCAGAAAGAAACCTAGATCGGGAGCTCCGCCGCCGCAAGCCTCTGTAGCCACCAAAAACCAATCGGGACGCTGTTCCGGCACCCTGCCGGAGGGGGAAATCATCACCGATGGCCATCTTCATCATCCCGGCACTCTCCATGACGAGGAGGGAGTAGTTCACCCTCGGGGCTGAGGGTATGTACCAGTAGCTATGTGTTTGATCTCTCTCTCTCTCGTGTTTTTGATTTGGCACGATCTTGATGTACCGCGAGCTTTGTTATTATAGTTGGATCATATGGTGTTTCTCCCCTCTCTATCTCTTGTTGTGATGAATTGAGTCTTGCTCTTTGATGTTTCGTTATGTTGGATTGAGTATTGGATTTGAGAACACTTGATGTATGTCTTGTGATGGGATATCTATGGTGACAATGGGATGTTCTATTGATTCACTTGATGTATGTTTTGGCACTCAACTCGCGGATTCCCGAGGTGACATTGGGGTAATCTATGCATAGGGGTTGATGCACGTTTTCGTCCTACGTTCTCCGATAGAAACTTTGGAGTGATTCTTTGTTGCATGTTGAGGGATTGTTATATGATCCAATTATGTTATCATTGTTGAGAGAACTTGCACTAGTCTAGGCCTTGTTTCCAAGCATTGCAATACCGTTTTTGCTCACTTTTGTTACTAGTTACCTTGCTGTTTTTATATTTTCAGATTACAAAAACCTATATCTACCATCCATATTACACTTGTATCACCATCTCTTTGCCGAACTAGTGCACCTATACAATTTACCATTGTATTGGGTGTATTGGGGATACAAGAGACTCTTTGTTATTTGGTTGCAGGGTTGTTTGAGAGAGACCATCTTCATCCTATGCCTCCCACGGATTGATAAACCTTAGGTCATCCACTTGAGGGAAATTTGCTACTGTCCTACAAAACTCTGCACTTGGAGCCCAACAACGTCTACAAGAAGAAGGTTGCGTAGTAGACATCAAGCTCTTTTCTGGCGCCGTTGCTGGGGATGCTAGGTAAGCGGCACTCACATTCCGTCAACGAAGCTCTTTTCTGGCGCCGTTGCCGGGGAGGTTAGTGCTTGAAGGTATATCTTTAGATCTTGCAATCAAATCTTTTAGTTTCTTGTTTATCACTAGTTTAGTCTATAAAAGAAAACTACAAAAAAATTGGAATTGAGGTTGCCTCATATGCTTCATCTTTTTAATATCTTTCTTGAAAATGACGGATCGGAAAATTGTGCCAAAGTGTTAGAAGAAGAATGCAATAAAATATTTGGCATAAAATCTTTGAATGAGGAGCATGATTGCAATGTTGTTAGTGTGAATTCTTTGAATATCCATGATGCTAATGATATGCAAAGCTACAAGCTTGGGGATGCTATGTTTGATGAAGACGATATTTTTAGTTCCCCAAGTTTTTATGAGAATATTTATTATTATGATAGCATGCCTCCTATTTATGATGATTATATTGATGAAAGTGGGTTTGGAAGAGTGTCAACTCTAGGTAGTATTGATCCCACTATTTTGGAGGGTGTTGAATCTTTTCACAATATTGATAAAAGTGGATTTGGAGAGGTCATGACTTTATTTAGTGATGAATCCACTATTTCGGAAGAGGTTCCAATTGATTATGAGAACAAAGTTGCTATCTATGATGATTATTGTGATGACATGTATGCTATAAAGAATAATGATAACCATGAAACTTGTCATCATGATTTTAATTTTCAATTGGATTATACCTCATATGATAGTTATGTTGTTGAGTTTGCTCCCACTACTATCCATGAGAATAACTTTGCTTATGTGGAGAGTAATAAAATTTCTATGCTTGTGGATCATGAAAAGAATGCTTTATGTGATAGTTATATTGTTGACTTAATTCATGATGCTACTGAAAATTATTATGAGGGAGGAATATATGCTTGTAGGAATTGCAATAATATCAAGTTTCCTCTCTATGTGTCGAAAATCTTGAAGTTTTGCTTGTTTTGCTTTCCTATGCTAGTTGATTCTTGCTCCCATAAATTATTTGCTCACAAAATCCCTATGCATAGGAAGTGAGTTAGACTTAAATGTGCTAGTCATATGCTTCATGATGCTCCCGTTATGTTTCAATTCTTATCTTTTATGTGAGCATCATTGAAATCATGATGCCTAGCTAAAAAGGCATTAAAGAAAAGCGCTTGTTGGGAGAAAACCCAATATTTACCCCTACTGTTTTTCTGTGTTCACATGATTAAGCTACTGTAGTAATCATGTTTTATAGCTTTTTTTTTGAATAAAGTGCCAAGTAAAGCCTTTGGGATAGTGTGGTTGATAGTTGATTTGATTCTGTGCAAAAACAGAAACTTTTGAGTCCAGTACAGAAATTCCTATCTTTCACTGGAACGTGGAAATATTCTAATTTTTTTACATTTGATTGGTATACAAATTTTCTACATTGTCCTAATTGTTCAGAATTTTTGGAGTAACAGAATTATGATATTAATTCAGATCTTTACAGACTGTTCTGTTTTTGACAGATTCTGTTTTCGATGCATAGTTTGCTTGTTTCCTGGTTTCTGTGGCTTATATTACTCAATATAAATTTTAGAAATGATAGGGTACAGTAGGTATCATGTGATAAAAATTTTGAATCTTGTCTTGACAGTACCAAAGTGAATGATTTGTTTTATCATACTAACCCATCTCACGAAGTTTCGTTAAGTTTTGTGTGATTGAAGTTTTCAAGTTTTGGATGAGATATCGATATGAGGAGAATAAGGAGTGACAAGACCCTAAGATTGGGGATGCCCAAGGCACCCCAAGGTAATATTCAAGGAAGATCCAAGCAACTAAGCTTGGGGATGCCCCGGAAGGCATCCCCTCTTTCGTCTTCAACATTATCGGTAACCTCACTTGGAGCTATATTTTTGTTCGTCACATGATATGAGTTTTGCTTGGAGCATCATTTTATTTTATTAGGATTTGCTTGATGTTATTTAGATTAATGTTTTGCATCTTTTATTTCAATAAAAGTGTCAAGTTTAGCCTTTACCATGCTTATTTTGCAAGTCTATATGTTGCTGTTTGAAAACAGAAAGTTTTCTATCGTTGTCTGAATTCTTGTGGAAAGTCAGAACATGATAAAATCTTAAAAATTTTACACAATGAGTGAAAATAAATTTTATACAGTGTGGTAATGTTTCAGAATTTTTGGAGTTAGGTAAGTATGAGTACAATTGCACTCTTTACAGACTTTCCTGTTTAGACAGATTGCTGTTATGGTTGCATTGTTTGCATATGTTTGCTTATTTAATGATTCTATTTGAGGATATGAGTATTAAATATGCAGATGCATTTAGTATGCAATGTTAAATAATAATTTTAGTGATTTGCTACAGTATAGAATGATAAGGTTTTGCATTTGATTTATACTAACTTATCTCACGAGTTCTTGTTGAGTTTTGTGTGGATGAAGTTTTTAAGATCTAGGGAAACCGTGATATAAAAGGAATTAAGGAGACACAAAAGCTCAAGCTTGGGGATGCCCAAGGCATCCCTAGTTAATATTTCAAGAAGTCTCAAGCATCTAAGCTTGGGGATGCTCCGGTTGGAATCCCACCTTTCTTCTTCAACAATGATCCGTTAGTATTGGTTGAGCCTAAGTTTTTGCTTCTTCACATGCTATGTGCTATCCTTAGACTGTAATTTTTTTTTGTTTTGCTTGCTGTTTGAATAAAATACTTAATATCTAAATTATTATTTTTGAGAGAGAGTCTTCACATAGCTACTTAATTATTTGACCACTCATTGATCATCACTTATATCTTTTTGGAGTAGTTTGTCAGTTGCTCTAGTGCTTCACTTATATCTTTTTAGAGCACGACAGTGGTTTTATTTTGTAGAAATTGATGAACTCTCATGCTTCACTTATATTATTTTGAGAGTATTTAAACAGCATGGTAATTTGCTTAGGTTATGAATTTAGTCCTAATATGATAAGCATCCAAGAGGGATATAATAAAAACTTTCATATAAAGTGCATTGAATACTATGAGAAGTTTGATTCCTTATGATTGTTTTGAGATATAAAGATGGTGATATTAGAGTCATGCTAGTGAGTAATTGTGCATTGTAGAAATACTTGTGTTAAAGTTTGTGATTCTCGTAGCATGCACGTATGGTGAACCGTTATGTGATGAAGTCGGAGCATGATTTATTAGATTGTCTTCCTTATGAGTGGCGGTCGGGGATGAGCGATGGTATTTTCCTACCAATCTATCCCCCTAGGAGCATGCACGTAGTACTTCGTTTCGATAACTAATAGATTTTTGCAATAAGTATGTGAGTTCTTTATGACTAATGTTGAGTCCATGGATTATACGCACTCTCACCCTTCCCCCATTGCTAGCCTCTCTAGTACCACGCAACTTTCGCCGGTACCATACACCCATCATATACCTTCCTCAAAACAGCCACCATACCTACCTATTATGGCATTTCCATAGCCATTCTGAGATATATTGCCATGCAACTTTCCACCGTTCCGTTTATTATGACACGCTTCATCATTGTCATATTGCTTTGCATGATCATGTAGTTGACATTGTATTTGTGGCAAAGCCATCATTCATAATTATTTCATACATGTCACTCTTGATTCATTGCACATCTCGGTACACCGCCGGAGGCATTCATATAGAGTCATATTTTGTTCTAAGTATCGAGTTGTAAGTAAATAAAAGTGTGATGATCTTCATTATTAGAGCATTGTCCCATGTGAGGAAAGGATGATGGAGACTATGATTCCCCCACAAGTCGGGATAAGACTCCGGACGAAAAAAAGAGGCCAAAAAAAAAGAGAAGGCCTAAAAAAAAGAGAGAAAAGAGAGAAGGGGCAATGTTACTATCCTTTTACCACACTTGTGCTTCAAAGTAGCACCATGATCTTCATGATAGAGAGTCTTCTATGTTGTCACTTTCATATACTAGTGGGAATTTTTCATTATAGAACTTGGGTTGTATATTCCAATGATGGGCTTCCTCAAATTACCCTAGGTCTTCGTGAGCAAGCGAGTTGGATGCACACCCACTTAGTTTCTTTTTGAGCTTTCATAAACTTACAGCTCTAGTGCATCCATTGCATGGCAATTCCTACTCACTCACATTGATATCTATTGATGGGCATCTCCATAGCCCGTTGATACGCCTAGTTGATGTGAGACTATCTCCTTCTTTTGTCTTCTCCACAACCACCATATTCTATTCCACCTATAGTGCTATGTCCATGGCTCACGCTCATGTATTGCGTGAAAGTTGAAAAGGTTTGAGAACATTAAAAGTATGAAACAATTGCTTGGCTTGTGCATGATTTGAATACTTTATGTGATGAAGATGGAGCATAGCCAGACTATATGATTTTGTAGGGATAACTTTCTTTGGCCATGTTATTTTGAGAAGACATGATTGCCTTATTAGTATGCTTGAAGTATTATTGTTTTTATGTCAATATTAAACTTTTGTTTTGAATCTTATGGATCTGAATATTCTTGCTACAATAGAGAAGATTACATTGATAAATATGTTAGGTAGCATTCCACATCAAAAAATTTGTTTTTATCATTTTCCTACTCGAGGACGAGCAGGAATTAAGCTTGGGGATGCTTGATATGTCTCCAATGTATCTATAATTTTTTATTGTTACATGCTATTATATTATCCATCTTGGATGTTTTATACGCATTTATATGCTATTTTATATTATTTTTGGGACAAACCTATTAACCTAGAGCCCAGTGCCAGTTTCTGTTTTTTCCTTGTTTTTGAGTTTTACAGAAAAGGAATATCAAACGGAGTCCAAATGACCTGAAAATTTACGGTGATTTTTTATGGACCAGAAGAAGCCCCTGAAGCAAAAGAGTTGGGCCAGAAGAGTCCCGAGTCAACGACAAGGGTGGAAGGCGCCCCCGCCCCCCTGCCTTGTCGCTGACTCGTGGACCCCCCTGACGTGAAACCGACGCCAAATATTCCTATAAATCCAGAAACCCCCAGAAAGAAACCTAGATCGAGAGCTCCGCCGCCGCAAGCCTCTGTAGCCACCAAAAACCAATCGGGACGCTGTTCCGGCACCCTGCCGGAGGGGGAAATCATCACCGGTGGCCATCTTCATCATCCCGGCGCTCTCCATGACGAGGAGGGAGTAGTTCACCCTCGGGGCTGAGGGTATGTACCAGTAGCTATGTGTTTGATCTTTCTCTCTCGTGTTCTTGATTTGGCACGATCTTGATGTACCACGAGCTTTGTTATTATAGTTGGATCATATGGTGTTTCTCCCCTCTCTATCTCTTGTTGTGATGAATTGAGTCTTGCTCTTTGATGTTTCGTTATGTTGGATTGAGTATTGGATTTGAGAACACTTGATGTATGTCTTGCGATGGGATATCTGTGGTGACAATGGGATGTTCTATTGTTCACTTGATGTATGTTTTGGCACTCAACTCACGGATTCCCGAGGTGACATTGGGGTAATCTATGCATAGGGGTTGATGCACGTTTTCGTCCTACGTTCTCCGATAGAAACTTTGGAGTGATTCTTTGTTGCACGTTGAGGGATTGTTATATGATCCAATTATGTTATCATTGTTGAGAGAACTTGCACTAGTGAAAGTATGAACCCTAGGCCTTGTTTCCAAGCATTGCAATACCATTTTTGCTCACTTTTGTTACTAGTTACCTTGCTGTTTTTATATTTTCAGATTACAAAAACCTATATCTACCATCCATATTACACTTGTATCACCATCTCTTCGCCGAACTAGTGCACCTATACAATTTACCATTGTATTGGGTGTGTTGGGGACACAAGAGACTCTTTGTTATTTGGTTGCAGGGTTGTTTGAGAGAGACCATCTTCATCCTACGCCTCCCATGGATTAATAAACCTTAGGTCATCCACTTGAGGGAAATTTGCTACTGTCCTACAAAACTCTGCACTTGGAGGCCGAACAACGGCTACAAGAAGAAGGTTGCATAGTAGACATCACCAACCTACTACAATTTATCTCACGTCCGTTTGCCAATTTCTGGCGCCGTTACCCGAAAGGGATTGACAACCCCTTTAACACGTCGGGTTGCAAGTATTTGTTCTTTGTGTGCAGGTGTTGTTTACGTAGTGTTGCTTGGTTCTCCTACTGGTTCGATAACCTTGGTCTCATCACTGAGGGAAATACCTACCATTGTTGTGCTGCATCATCCCTTCCTCTTTGGGGAAATACCGACGTAGTTCAAGCCAACATCAATGCCATCCGGGGCATGCCCAAGCTTAGATGCTTGGTTGTCCTTAGATATTACCTTGGGGTGCCTCGGGCATCCCCAAGCTTAGGCTCATGCCACTCCCTATTCCTTCATCCATCGTGATCTCAGTCAAAACTTGAAAACTTCAGCACACAAAACTCAACAAAAACCTTCGTGAGATCCATTAGTATGACAACCAAATCACAAACTTTAGGTACTGTTGTAAACCTATTCATATTTTATTATTACACAATACCTACAGTATTATAACTTCACCATGGCTTAAACCCCCGATACAATCCATAGATTCATCAAAACAAGCAAATAATGCAACGAAAACAGAATCTGTCAAAAACAGAACAGTCTGTAGTAATTCGAAGAATGACTATACTTATGTAACCAAAAATTCTGAAAAAATAGGACATCATGGGCACTTTGTATATCAATCATGTATAAAAAATTCATATCAAAATCAAGTTCTAGTGAATTTAAACAATTCTGCTACTGGGCGCAAAAGTTTCTGTATTTTCACAGAATCAAATCAACTATCATCCAAATCATCCCAAAGGCTTTACTTGGCACAAACACTAATTAAAACACAAAATCGCAACCATAATAGTAGCTTAATTGTGTGAACACTCAAAAACATAAAAGATAACTATTGGGTTGTCTCCCAACAAGCTCTTTCTTTATAACCATTAAGATAGGCTTGAGATTTCAATGATGCTCGCATAAAAGATAATAACTGAAACACAAAGAGAGCATCATGTAGCATATGACAAACACATTTAAGTCTAACATACTTCCTATGCATAGGCATTTTATAAGCAAAAAAATTATAAAGACAATAAATATCTAACATACGCATGGAAGACGAAAGAAACAATAGCAATCTCAACATGAAGAGAGGTAATTTAGTAACATGAAGATTTCTATAACCATATTTCCCTCTCTCTTAATAATCACATGTAGGATCACAATCAAATTCAACAATATAGCTAAAATATTCTCTTCATAATCGACATGCATAAAAGTCTTATAATCTTCCAGGATAATGGGATTAACATTAACTAAAGTCATGACCTTTCCAAACCCACTTTCATAAAAAAATCATGATATTGATAATTCTCCAAAGTAGTGGGATTATTATTACCTAAAGTTGACACTCTTCCAAACCCACTTTCAATATTATTGCAAACATTATTATCCATAACATATTCATCATAAGGCTTAAATAAAATTTCAAGATCATAAGAAGCATCACCCCAATCATGATCATTACAATGAGTAGTGGATATGACAAAATTGCCATCCCCAAGCTTGTAGTTTTGCATATTACTAGCACAATTAACATTAATAGAATTTATAATAACATCATTACAATCATGCTTTTCTTTCAAGGAGATATCAGGAATCTCTTTATAAATATATTCTTTTAACACTTCATCAAAATTTTCAGATTCACGATTTTCAAGCAAACTTCACAAAGATAATCAAGAGCACTCAACTCAATGGCAATTGGTTCATCATAATTGGATTTTCTGAAAAGATTAGCAAGCGGACGAGGATCCATCTTATTTTTCTTATTTCTTTTCTGTTCTTTTGAGTGTTGACATGAAGACAATAAAAGCAAGCAAGCAAACAAGCCAACAAAAATATTTTTGTGTTTTTGTAAAAACGTTTTAGAAGTGGGGGAGATGAAAACAAGAGAAAAATGGCAAATAAAGTAAATGTAAGGAGATGAAAGTTTATGCGATGGTACTTGATATATGTTGGTGATGTCTCCCCAGCAACGGCGCGAGAAATTCTTCCTGCTACTTGTGAGCTGTGTTGGGATTTCCCCAAAGTGGAGAGGATGATGCGGTACAGTAAAGATAAGTATTTCCCTCGGTTAAGAACCAAGTTATCAATCCAGTAGGAGAACCACACAAGACCTCGTGAACATCACCTACACACAAAAGAACAAATACTTACACCCAACACAAACAAGGGGTTGTTAATCCCTTGGCTGTTACTTGCAAGGATCAAGTATGATAATGGTAGATAGATAAACAAAAACACAAAATAAATATAAAGGTAAACAAATTGCAGCAAGGTATTTTTGGATTTTAATATATGATAAAGATAGACCCATGGGCCATAGTTTTCACTAGAGACTTCTCTCTTGGAAATATCATACGGCGGGTAAACAAATTACTGTTGGGCAATTGATAGAAAAGCGAATAATTATGACGATATCTGAGGCAATGATCATGTATATAGGCATCACGTCCGAGACAAGTAGCCCGACTCCTGCCTGCATCTACTACTATTACTCCACACATCGACCGCTATCCATTATGCATCTAGAGTATTAAGTTCATAAAGAACAAAGTAACGCCTTAAGCAAGATGACATGATGTAGACAAAGTAAACTCAATCAATATGAATAAACCCCATAGTTTTTTTCCTTAATGGAAACAATACAAATACGTGTCTTGTCCCCTTCTGTCAATGGGATATAGATCACCGCAAGATTGAACCCATCACAAAGCACCTCTCTCATTGCAAGATAAATCAATCTAGTTGGCCAAACCAAATCAATAGATCAGAGAGAAATACAAATCTATAATAATCATGCATCAAATAATATTCATGGATAATCTGATCATAAACCCACAATTCATCAGATCCCAACAAACACACCGCAAAAAAGGATTACATTGAATAGATCTCCAAGAACATCAAAGAGAACATTGTATTGAATATCAAAGAGGGAGAACAAGCCATCTAGCTACTAGCTATGGACCTCTAGGTTTGTGGTAAACTACTCACACGTCATCGGAAGGGTAGCAAGGTTGATGTAGAGCCCCTCCGTGATTGATTCCCCCTCCGGCAGAGTACCAAAAAAGGCCTCCAGATGGGATCTCACGAGAACAGAAAGTTGCGACAGCAAAAAAAGTATTTTGGGTGGCTCTCTGGTGTATTGGGAATATTTGGGTATTTATAGAGCTAGAATTAGGTCAAGAGGTGTCACGAGGGGCCCACAAGCCTGGGGGGCGCGCCCCCCAGGGCTCGCCTCCCGAGCTTATCGCTCCCTCGTGGCTCTTCATGTCTTTTCCCGAAGCTTCTAGGGTCCCTTCTGGTCCAGAAAAAATCATCAAAAAGTGTCGTAGGGTTTGGATTCCATTTGGTACTGATTTTCTGAAAAGCCAAAAACAAGCAAAAAAACAGCAACTGGCACTGGGCACTAGGTTAGTAAGTTAGTCCCAAAAAATGATATATAATTGCATAATAAAATCCAAGATGATACTATAATAGCATGGGACAATAAAAAATTATAGATACATTGAAGACGTATCACATATGAAAATGTGTTTGTGTTGATTCCACCCAAACCTTTCCGAAGCGGGCCCTCTCTTAATAGTATAGTTCTCCTACAACTCAAATCCACCAAAAGAGAAACACAGGAAAATAACCTTCTTCACTTTTAAAACTCTGAGGGGCTCGAATCATCTTGTGCCATATGATCAGTTATCTAAAATGCTCAATGCACACGATTAGTCTGCAAATGCACTGTCATTAATCACCAAAGCCACTAAGGGAGAAATATGCCCTAATATCGGGGTTGTCTGAGTCCCACCACCCAACTGCCAACTCTTTTAGGCAATCAAGGATAGTTGGTGCATCGACAAGTATAGTTTGTTTGGAGTTGTTGCTCTTTAGAGATGATTGGGCGTTGGTCGAGATGTGGCTTTGTGTGTCAGTTTAGTACTTGTCATTTTTGCGTTGGGGTTGTTTTGTGTCTGTTCGAGTTGATGTGGTGTTTGCTACTCACCAGACTCTCGTGGAAGCTTGCCTGAATTTCTTGAATTTTAAAGCTAAGGGCATCTCCAACTCCGACTCTCAAACCGCTCGCAGCCGTCCGGACCGCGCGATCCGGACGTGTTGTGTCATGCAACGCGGGCCTGTATCGGTCCGCAGGGCAGTCCAGATGCACTTTCTCCCGTAAACCGGAGACAAACGTGGGGGGCTTTGCGGGCGTCTAGACAACACCCACGCCCGCTTCCGACCACCCTGGCCCATCGAAACCCCCTCCTCTCTCGCCCGCACGCGTTCCTGCCCAGCGCCAGCTGAACCCCATTCATGCCAATGTAGAGCGACCGCTCCACATCGAAGCCAGCACAGAGCACGCGACCTCTCACTGCCTCTGCCATTAAAGCAGCACGCCGGCCGAGTGCACCGCCCGCTACGCGTCCCTGGTGTCTACGCCTTTTCAATGTTGGAGACGCGTTACTGGACGGGACGGGACGGATATCTACCACGCTCGTTCATTGCCCCGTCCGTCCGTATGCCGCAATTAAGCAGGCTCGTTGGCCGAGAACCCACTCCGACGCCGCGCTTTGACACACCCGGACGTCTGGCTTCACCAGAATCCGCTATTTAAAGGCGGGCACACTTGGCTAATTCCATGCCACAACACAAGACGCTCCCCATCGTCCTCCCTTGCACCGTATCGGCCATGAGTGCAGGTGGCGAAGCTCTATGGGAGAGCCTTTCCACAAAGATGAAGCACGAGGTGGCCACCGTTACGACTGCCTGGCAGAGCCGCCATACCAGGCGGATCGAGGCCGGCTTTCCGGCCAGCTTGCCCGAGGTCTCCGACGACGAGGACGACCCCATGATGGAGACGGGATCCGACGACATCTCCATGGCGCCCGCTCCTGTGCACGCCGGCTTCACCATGGAGCAGGCACAAGCGCACTACAATGCCGCCATGGCGGAGGTGCAACATGCGCCGACGCCTATGTCTACGTTCCAGCAGGCGCAGGAGGAACAGAGGTACATCATGTTCCTCCTGGAGCAGCACCGGCTGACGGAGGGCCGGATATACGGTGAGCGCGCGAGCGAGGAGGCCATTCTACGAGGCCGGTCGCGCTCAAGCCGCGGCCCGCCAGGAAGCTGCCGCCGTGGAGGCGTAGCTCCAGGCGATCGCGGATGAGAACAATGCTAGCTGCGCCTCCTACGTGCCGCCGGCGAACTATCCGGCGGCCCGGTGGGATGATGACAGCGCGGGCGCCACCATTTCCATCGTGGACCTCACTTCCACCGGCGACGGACAGGCGCAAACTCCTCTGAGGATGAGTAGGGCACGAGAGGAGGTAGGGCCTTGTGTCCCATGTGGGTCGGTTCGTCTCCGTGTTCTACTCTTCCTCGCCGGAGACCGCACCTTCATTTCACGTCTTCAGGGTCTTATCGCCGGTGCTCATGGAGACGACGGATGGAGGAGACTGTCCTAGGGAACAACAAGGGCTTGGACGTCGGCGGCCGCCGTAGTTTTATAGAAAACCAGATGAACATTTACAGTAACAAATTTATATGATGTTAAAATATATGCGATGATGAATCCAATAATGTATATTTGATGGTGTATACGTTAATATATATTTTACTAACTTATGGAAAGTATATAAAGTTTGACATTAGACAAACCTAATATGCAAAATAAATAAAAACGAAGGGAGTAAAAAATTACGGCCAGATAAGCACAATTTCAGTTTCAGACAGGGACGAAGGAGCATTGCAATTGCATTGTCGTGTCCCCATTCGTTTGCTTGCATTTGTTTGCTTCTGAATTCATCTCAAAGAAAACAAAAACCGTTTGCTTCCCTCTCTTCTCGACCGTCCCCGGACGTGCCCCACAGCCCCACGCGCGCCATGCGTGCCGCAGCAGGTTTCCCCAGTCGTCTCCCGCCACGTCGGGAAAACGACGGGAGATGTCGCCATAATGCGGCATCTGACCAACCTGATTTGGGGGCTAATGACGACCCCCCCACAGACACAGAGCGGGCCTGTGCGCGTGGGCCACCGTGTTTCTTTTCTAATGATGACGATGATGATGCGTGTGGGTCAGATTAGTCGCCGGGATAAGGTACTCGTAACTAGGCGTACGTACGTGTATTATGTGGCTATAATCAGTTTAGCTAGTACGTAACCTGCTGCAGAGTCAAAATTACACCATCATTAATAAGGACGCCACCATCTTCGTCCCCTGGCTTTCACCGTGTGGATAAACTCTGGCTCTCTAGGCGAAGAAGGAGCAGAGTGAAAACGCTACGTACTTTGAACTGCGCCCTTCCTTGGACGAGCGAGCGTTGGTGCTCAGAGTCAGACAGCAGAAAATTCTGCCTGCCGTCACCTGCACGGCGGCCCGGCCGGCGCTCGCGCCCATGCCTCTCGCCGGGAATGACAGCCGTGCTCGGCCCAATTATTGGAGCTCCGGAAGACTTGATTTTGATTTCTACTAGTATATGTTTTTTATTTCTTTGTGGAGTCTAGATTTTCTTTTTTGACATAATTTTGTGGAGTCCAGTAGTTTATAGGTTTTGTGAGTACGGCGACAGCCTGACGTGTGAGCGGTTGGGATCGGGCACGCAGTTTTCTGCCAGACCTGGCCGGTAGTTTTATCTCGTCCTTTTAGTTGACCTCGACAGACTGTGTGGAATATAGCAGCAAATATGTATGCAAATGCAATGCACACCATGCGTAAGGCCAGAAACGCAACAGCCTAAGGCGCGACCGCAACCCCAAATTATGTCCGTGTCCGGCTCGACTCATTTCTAGAGCAAATTTATCTCGTTTTGCGTCCAGATGGACAGCAAACAAATGTGCATGCGTCCTCTCCTTGTCTTCCCTCAGGCCTGCGTGTCAGACGTCCAACTACCCATCGGCCCCATTTAAGCCGCACACGTGGGTGGGTCCGCTTGTCAGCCACCCAGCTGCCCCCGAAGCACCCTTTTAAATGCCAAACCATGGACCGGCCAATCCGCATCGTCTTCGCAACTGCCGCTTCGCTGCCTCACACACCCTTCCTCCCTTCCCCAACCTTGATAAGCCCTAGAGCACCTCGCCGGTCGCCGCCACCACCAGCAGTGGGCATGTGGAAGTGGGTGCCCGGCAAGAAGGCCAAGGACGACCACGAGGCAGGTTCGTCTTCGCAGGGGCTGATGAGCGCCACCAGCTTCACCATCTCTTCGGCCGCCGCCCCGACGCACATCAAGCCCTACATGAAGATCGAGATCTGCCGGAGGCACTGGGACACGGCCACCCCACTTCCAGGGGCGGATGCGCACCTACGAATGGGTGGCATTTGAGCTCGAATCGGGTGCCTGTGCCGGCAGTCCCGGCGAGCGACCGCGCCCGCCTCCTAGAGATCAACCGACGGCGACGTCAGATGCCGACACATCTCCTCAACGACCAAAAGAATGACGTGAACTCGCCCCTTTGGGATACCTGGTTCCAGTGGCGGAGCTACAAATAAATGTTGGACGGGCCACAGAAGCACAAAGCACAATTTTATGGTGAACGAGAGAACGAGTGATGTGAAGTGCGCTGGAATGGGCCAGTTACGGCTTGCTGTATCAGTCAGTGTTGTGGGATGGGCAGGCCATGACCCAATTGGCCTTGTTGTGTCAGTCAATGTTGTGGGATGGGCGGGCCGTGACCCAATTGGCCTTGTTGTAGCTTTGCCAGTGCCTGGTTCCGTGATGAGCATGACGTGCAGCGGCAGAACTTTTTTGCTGGCCGTGCTCCTAGCCCTCCCCGTGCCCGCGGGCGTGCCAGGACGCACGCGTGCATGCCCTCGCCGCCCCCGCCGCCACCGCATCAACCGATGATGGGCGAAGAGGAGGATGAGCTGGTGCAGAGGATGCTCGGGACTCCGAAAGGGAGTACTACCAGAGCCAGCAGGGGCAGTGGGACGGCCTTGAGGTGCATATGGCACTATCGGCCGCCGGCGACGATGCCATCCCAAAGCTCGAGGAGATGGACGAGCCGGACGACGCGGAACCTCGGTGGAAGCCGGAGGCGGCGGGCCAGCGCTGGTCATGGACTATGACCCTGCCATGCACCCCGGAGTTGGTGTCACCGTCGGCCGTGTGGGTTGGGGCCGACACATGGTCACCAGCCCGCGCTCCCTCGCCGCCGCTGGCGCCACCAGCCCACCTGTGGCAGCCGCCTCCCTTCACCGGCCTCAGCACGGACGATGGAGACGGCGACGACGACATAGAATGAAGATGGCAGCAATGGCCGATCTAGGGTTTCATATAGGTTTAAGTTTTTTTTAAATGTTTTCAATTTAATGCATGTGGACAGTTCAATCGTGGGCTTTTAATGTAATACGTAGTTTGCTTAAATTGTTTTTTTTATGTCTTTTGTTTACATTTGAATTTAAGTTCAAATCCGGGCGCTTTTGCCAAATGCGTCGTGCCATTGAATGCGCCGACCAGTGGACGACCGCCGTTTTGCCGACGCAAATGGACACAGTCCAGACAAATCGGATGACCATATTAACGGCCACACGTTGGAGTTGGCCTAAAAGCATCATGGAAGGAACTGAAGAGAGAGTGATAAGTGTGTGCCGTCTCACCTGTTAGGTCCACATGTCATAGACCCAAAGACACCTGCAGTTATGGCAGCGAAGCTCAGTCCATCTGCCTGGTATGCTGCTACGGCTTATTTCCCCAGCGGGACGAGAAACACGTCCATCGCTGGCCCTCATTTCCTTTCCTTCTTGACATTGCCAGGTTGATTAAAGGGGTGAAAGATGGGGGAGGGCTACCTAAACCTCGACTGTCCTCTTGCCGCACTTGCCAATCAGCTGACGCAAAGGCACCTGGGTCGTCCCACATGCACAAACAGTGCAGTGACAAGATGACAGGGTCCTTGTAAAACAAAGATATTTTTTCTCGCAGTATTTTCGCAGGGCTAGGGGAATATAGCCCGGTTAATTAGAAACAAGGACCTGAGGACAGGTTCAGGCCTGACTATTAAAGCTGACTCCGTGGATCCGTGCAGAGGAGCCGCCCGCGATGAGTGATCTGGAGTTGCGTAGTTCGTTGTTGAAATCGCTCAACTAAAGAAGATGGGTGCACGATCTCACCGGACACTACACGGTACCTATGAACGTACGCGTGCACATCTTACATTCGGATCACTGCTGCACCTGCGTGTATGTTTTGCTCAAACACACGCAGCTAAGAGCATCTACAGCCGGGCGCCCAAATCTGCCTCATACCTCCGGACTGGCCACCTGACACTAACCGGTCACGAAATTTCGACCCAGACGAGCCTCAAACATCCGAATTGACTGACAAACCTTAAATCCAGCCCAAATATAAAGCGGATATGGGGGCACCCGGGCGCGTCCGCCACGTCGGACCCGACAGCCCAACCTCACCGCAAATTGCACCAAATCCGCCAAATCGCCCTACCGGATCCATTTGCTCTCTCCTCTCTTCTTCCTCCTCCCCGACGTCCGTCTCGCCGCTCCGCCACTGAGCGCCCCGCAGCCATTCCTAGCCTCTGCGCCGGCACCTCCAGCAGAGCAGTCGTCTCTCCCGTCCTTGCCGGCCCGGACCCCACCGCGGTACGTTCGACAACTCTGTGGCTCCGCCATGTGCTATGTGTATTCGATACATTGTCTGACCGGATTTTTTAGGGAAAACAATGAATTCCAACGAGGAGTATGAACCGACGGAGCTTGATCAAATGATTCAAGCAGAGTTCTTCGATTTCTCGGATTCGAACGAAGAAGTGGACATGATCATGCAAGAAGAAATGGACCGGCGGGTGGACCATATTCTCAACCTCAAGGGCTCAATCAAAGAGAGAAGAGTGATCAATCGGGATAGGTTGTCCGGAGCACGGCTACTGCAGAAGGACTACTTTGTTCCAAACCCAACTTTTCTGGATGATCCATGGTTTCATCGCCGCTTCTGCATGCGAAAACCATTGTTCTTGCGCATTATGGAGGAAGTAGAGGCACATGATGACTACTTCAAGCTCAAGAGGGATTGCTGCAGCCAACTTTCTTTCTCTGCTAAGCAGAAGTGCATGACAACTCTGAAGATGCTTGCACTTGGTACTGCCGCAGATGCCGTTCGTGAGATGGTCAGGATGGAGGAGAGCACATGCCTGACGACTACTGTCAAGTTTGCCCGCGACGTGATGCAGGTGTTTGGAGCAGAGTATATGAGAGAACCAAATGCGCAAGACATAGAAAGGTTGTTGGCTATTGGAGAGCCAGAGGGTTTCCAAGAATGCTCGGATCAATTGATTGCAAGCATTAGCAATGGAAGAACTGCCCCAAAGGTTTGCGGGGAGTGCATCAAGGTCACACCAAATAGGCCATCATCATACTTGAAGTGGTGACGCCACATGACTTATGGATTTGGCATGCTTTCTTTGGAATGCCGGGATTTCACAACGACATCAACGTGCTTCAACGATCTCCGTTCTTTAGGAGGCTTTGCGACGGGGAATCGCCGCCATGCAACTACACTGTCAACGGCCGTGAATACAACATGGGATACTATCCTGCAGACGACATCTATCCTCAGTGGGTGGCGTTTGCGAATACCATATCCGAACCACAGGGCAACAAACAAAACCACTTTGCAACAATGCACGAAGCAGCTATGACGAATGTGAAGAGGACATTCAGAGTGCTTCAATCTCGTTGGGGAATTGTCCGTGGAGCTGCAATGATGTGGGAATCAGAAACTTGTGGCAGCTCATGACATGTTGTGTTATTTTGCACAATATGATTGTCGAGGATGAGGGTGATGGTGTAGCCCAAACCAATGATTTTGAAGCACCTGGAGAATAAGTTCAAATCCGGGAAGAACAAGATGCAACTCGTCTTATGAACTTTCTGCAGATGCATCAGAATCTTCGAGATCATCAGGTGCACGCGCATCTACTCAATGATCTTGTGGAGCATATGTGAACCCACAATGAAAACCAAAGAGGTAAAGTTTGAGTTGTGCACTTAAACAAATTTTATGTAACAAGACCTGTGTATTTTCGGTACCAACATTATTTATTTACATGCGACATTGGCGTGTATGATCGACGTGCATGGATTTGTACGGATTTATGAGCCCGAATTTGAGATATGTGAATGATGGTTACAAGATATGAGGGGCCGGTAGGCGCTGTCCGCGGACGCGTCCGGACGCGTCCGCGGGCGTATAGGGAGCCGGATTTACCAAGTTCGACTGTAGATGCTCTAAGATAAGATCGATCCGGATAGTTTGTTTGTTTTCTGTGTGGGGCGCTCAGATTAGTATTATCTTCGTCTTGACTAATGAATGAATTAAATCTTGAGAAATGCTAAACATCTAACGGTAGATTTTTAAGCATGTCAAATCAAAAGTTTTTTTATGGCAATTGATGTTATTGTGATGATGTTAATTTTCTTTAGTAAGTACGCCAATTTCTGACAAAAGACCAAACATGGCAAAGATTTGGCATGCTTGCTAAAGAAAATAATCATCCTAACGACATCATAAACTGTTATCTTGGGCGTCCGATTTGTCATGCTAAAAGAAATCTGACGTTTAAATTGTAGCGAAATCCTAAATCTTTTGCCTCCGTTTAATGTACACAATATTTATTTTATTTACTCATTCATCCTTTGTCTATGATTGAACGTCTCAGGGAGTGCCACATGCAACCGGAACAACAAGACGGAAGTCGCACAAGCTCCCCACGTCTGCAACGAAAGAAAGCAGCCGAGACGGACATGTGACCAGGCCTCACGGCACGTCAGCAGAATGGCACTCTCGCTGCCGGAACACGGCAGCGATGCGTTTCTTAAGAAGATCACCGTTCATGGCACATCTCACCGTGCTTAGTTGCATCCGCCGCCGGCCAGGCATAGTCTTGTGGGCGCACGCGGCCGGCACACCGGAAGGGGGATGGGGAAGATTCAGGTGGAAAGCTGCTGTCGTACGTGCACCTCATTGGTACTTGATCCTTTTTTTTTTCGGGGTCATTGGTACTTGATCCAAACAAGAAAATTAACTAACCAATGCCATCATGAACCAATTTGTGGTTGGATTGTTAAGAGGACAGTGGTATTCCCAGTCTATCAGGGTTTAAGTCCTAGACTTGACATTGGTGCTCGCATTATTTCTGAATTTATTTCAGGCTTCCGGCGATGTTCGTTCAGTCGGAGGAGACGTTTCCGTTGACTGCGAGACGTCTATGATGAGTTCGTAAGAGCATCTACAACCGGACCCCTCAATCCGTCTCAAACGCCCGGGCAGGCCGCCCGGTCACTGCCCGGTCACAATTTTTTGACCCAGACGGGCCTCTCAAACGGCCCTCAAACGACCGGACTGACCGGCACCCCCCATATCCAGCCCAAATACGGGACGGATATGGGGGTGCCCGGGCGTGCCCGCCACGTCGGATCCGACACCACTCCAAATTGCACCAAATCCTCCCCCCGAGCTGCCGGATCCATTTGCTCTCTCCTCTGTTCTTTCTCCTCCGCGCCGTCCGGCTCGCAGCTCCGCCGCCGCACCCGCTCCGCAGCCGTTCCCAGGCTCTCCGCCGCCAGCTCCGGAAGAGCGCTCCCGCCCTCGCCGCGGAGGACGTTGTCGCCGGCCCGGACGCCACCGTGGTACGTTCGGCAACTCTCCGGCTCCGTCTTGCGCTTGATGTGTTCGACACATTGACCGACCGGAATTATTGTGATTTTGTTAGGTAAATGATGGATTCCGATGCTTCGTCGGACGAGGAGTATGGACCGACGGAGCTTGACCAAATGATTCAAGATGAGTTCTTCGATTCGTCGGATTCGGACGAAGAAGTGGACATGGTCATGCTCATGAGCATGCAAGAGGAAATGGACCGGCAAGTGGATCATATTCTCAACTTCAAGGGCTCAATCAAAGGGAGAAGAGTGATCAACCGGGACAGAGTGTCCGGAGCAAAGCTGCTGCACAACGACTACTTTGCTCCCACACCTGCTTTTCCGGATGATTCATGGTTTCATCGCCGTTTTCGCATGCGAAAACCATTGTTTTTGCGCATTGTGGAGGGAGTGGAGGCACACGATGACTACTTCAAGCTGAGAAGGGATTGCTGCGGCTAACTCTCTTTCTCGGCCAAGCAGAAGTGCACGGCTGCTCTGAGGATGCTTGCACTTGGTACTGCTGCAGACGCCGTTGGTGAGATGGTCAGGATGGGGGAGAGCACGTGTCTCAAGACTACTGTCAAATTTGCTCGCGCCGTGGTTGAGGTGTTTGGACCGGAGTATCTCAGAGAACCAAATGCGCAAGACACGGAGAGGTTGTTGGCTATTGAAGAGGCAAGGGGGTTTTCAGAAATGCTCGGATCAATTGATTGCATGCATTTGCAATTGAAAAATTGCCCCAAAGGTCTGCGGGGAATGTATCAAGGTCACACCAGAGAGGCCACCATCATACTAGAAGCAGTGGCATCACATGACTTATGGATTTGGCATGCTTTCTTTGGAATGCCCGGTTCTCACAACGACATCAACGTGCTTCAACGATCTCCGGTGTTCAGGAGGCTTTGCGATTGGGAATCACCGCCGTGCAACTACACCGTCAACGGCCGAGACTACAACATGGGGTACTATCTTGTCGATGGTATCTATCCTCAGTGGGCGGTGTTTGTGAAGACCATATCCGAGCCGTGTGGAAATAAACAGAGCCACATTGCAACAATGCAGGAAGCGGCTAGGAAGGACATGGAGAGGCATTTGGTGTGCTTCAGGCTCGTTGGGGAATTGTGCGGAGCGCTGCATGATGGAAATATGCCCTAGAGGCAATAATAAAATGGTTATTATTATATTTCCTTAATCATGATAAAGGTTTATTATTCATGCTAGAATTGTATTAACTGGAAACTTAAATACATGTGTGGATACATAAACAAATACCGTGTCCCTAGTGAGCCTCTACTAGACTAACTCGTTGATCAAAGATGGTTAAGGTTTCCTAACCATAGACATGAGTTGTCATTTGATAACGGGATTACATCATTAGGAGAATGATGTGATGGACAAGACCCATCCGTTAGCATAGCATTTGATTGTTCAGTTTATTGCTACTGCTTTCTTAATGTCAAATACATATTCCTTCGACCATGAGATCATGCAACTCCCGGATACCAGAGGAATACCTTGTGTGCTATCAAACGTCACAACGTAACTGGGTGATCATAAAGATGCTCTACAGGTATCTCCGAAGGTGTCTGTTGAGTTGGCGTGAATCGAGATTGGGATTTGTCACTCCGTATGACGGAGAGGTATCTCTGGGCCCTCTCGATAATACACATCACAAGAAGCTTGCAAGCAAAGTGACTACGGAGTTAGTTGGAAGATGATGTATTACGGAACGAGTAAAAAGACTTGCCGGTAACGAGATTAAACTAGGTATAGAGATACCGACGATCGAATCTCGGGCAAGTAACATACCGACAGACAAAGGGAATTACGTATGTTGTCATAAAGGTTCAACCGATAGAAGATCTTCATGGAATATGTAGGAATCAATATGGGCATCCAGGTCCCGCTATTGGTTATTGACCGGAGAGGTGTCTCGGTCATGACTACATAATTCTCGAACCCGCAGGGTCGCACGTTTAACGTTCGTTGACGCTAGAGTAGTATTGGGATATTTGATGAGTGGTAACCAAATGTTGTTCGGATTCCCAGATGAGATCTCAGACGTCACGAGGAGTCTCGGAATGATCAAGAGGTAAAGATTTATATATGAGAAGTCATATTTTGGGTTCCGGAAAAAGGTGCAGTTTTTTTTGGTATTGTACCGGGAAGGTTCCAGAGGATTCCGGAGGGGTCCGGAAGTCCACAAGTGGGTCCACCATGATCCAAGGGCTAGCATGGGATGCAGGAAGGTGCCCTGGCCTTATTGGCTAGGCGCACCAAGTCCTCAAAAGGCCATGTGGCGGGAAGGCAAAAAAGGAAGGAGTCCTAGTAGGAATAGTATTGGACTTGGAGTCCAAGTCTTCTCCCCCTTAGCTGCGCCCTAGGGCTTGGAGGGGTTGTTTCCCACACCCCTCCACCTATATATATAGAGGGGAGGGGTGCCCCAAGAGGACACACCAAGCCCTTGGCGCCCCTCTCTCTCCCGTTACTCCGTAGTTCCACCGCCTCGTCCCGGCGACGCTTAGCGAAGCGCTGTCGGTGCTCCACAACCACCATCACCACCACGCCATCGTGTTGGTTGTGATCCCATCTACTTCTCCTCTCCCGCTTGCTGGATCAAGAAGGAGGAGACATCATCGAGCCGCACGTGTGCTAAACTCTGAGGTGCTGTCCGTTCGGCACTAGATCGGTTGGATCGTGATCGGATCGCGAAGAATATGACTGCATCAACCGCGTGATAAACACTTCCGCTTAACGGTCTACGAGGGTACGTAGACACACTCTCTCCTCTCGTAGCTATGCATCTCCATGGATAGATCTTGCATGTGCGTAATTTTTTTTTGTTTTCCATGCAACGTTCCCCAACAATGGCATCATGAGCCAGGTCTATGCGTAGATGATATGCACGAGTAAAACACAAAGAGTTGTGGGCGGTGATGTTCATACTGCCTACCACCAATGTCTTATTTTGATTTGGCGGCATTGTGGGATGAAGCGGTCCGGACCAACCTTACATGTCCACGTACATGACACCGGTTCCACCGACTGACATGCAACTTGTTTTGCATAAAGGTGGCTGGCAGGTGTCTGTTTCTCCTACTTTAGTTGAATCGAATTTGACTACGGCCGGCCCTTAAAGAAGGTTAAAACAACAAACTTGATAATCACCGTTGTGGTTTTGCGTAAGTAAGAACGGTTCTTGCTAGTTGCCTGTAGCAGCCACGTAAAACTTGCAACAACAAAGTAGAGGACGTCTAACTTGTTTTTGCAAGGTATGTTGTGATGTGATATGGTCAAGACGTGATGTGATATATGTTGTTGTATGAGATGATCATATTTTGTAAGATCAACAACTGGCAGGAGCCTTAGGGTTGTCTCTTAATTATTGTATGAAATGCAAGCACCATGTAATTGCTTTACTTTATCGCTATGCGTTAGCAATAGTTGTAGAAGCAATAGTTGGCAAGACGACCCCGATGCAACGATGGAGATCAAGGTGTCTAGCCGGTGACGATGGAGATCATGCTGATGCTTTGGAGATGGATATCAAAAGCATAAGATGATGATGGCCATATCATGTCACATATTTTGATTGCATGTGATGTTTATCCTTTATGCATCTTATTTTGCTTA
Source organism: Thinopyrum elongatum (assembly GCA_011799875.1). NCBI lineage: Eukaryota > Viridiplantae > Streptophyta > Magnoliopsida > Poales > Poaceae > Thinopyrum > Thinopyrum elongatum. The sequence continues at coordinate 472,578,863 of CM022301.1, forward strand.
GAATGACGGTAGCATTATAAGATGATCCCTTCACTTAATTTCAAGATAATAGTGTTCTCCCTGAGTATGCACCATTGCTAAAGTTCGTCGTTTCGAAGCACCTCGTGATGATCGGGTGTGATTGACTCTACGTTCACATACAACGGGTGTAAACCAGTTTTTGCACAAGCAGAATAGTTGGGTTAAACTTGACGAGACTAGCATGTACAGACATGGTCTCGGAACACTGGAGATCAAAAGGTCGAATGTGAGTCATATAGTAGATATGATTAACATAGAGATGTTCACCCTTGATGACTTCCCCATCTCACGTGACGATCGGACATGGGTTAGTTGATTTGGATCATGTATCACTTAGATAACTTGAGGGATGTTAATTTAAGTGGGAGTTCATCAGTAATTTGATTAATTAAACTTAATTTATCATGAACTTAGTCTTGATAGTATTTGCATATCTATGTTGTAGAACAATGGCCTGTGTTACCGTTCCCTTGTATTTTTAATGCGTTCCTAGAGAAAACTAAGTTGAAAGATGTTGGTAGCAATAATGTGGACTGGGTCCTTGATGCACCACTAGGTGACAGACCTGCTGCAGGAGCTGATACAGACATTATGAACGTTTGACAAGCTTGATCTGATGACTACTTGGTAGTTTAGTGCGCCATACTTTACGGCTTAGAATCGGGGCTCCAAAGACGTTTTGAACACCATGGAACATATGAGATGTTCCAAGAGCTGAAATTGGTATTTCAGGCTCATGCCCGTGTTGAGAGGTATGAGACCTCTGACAAGTACTTTGCCTACAAGATGGAGTAGAATAGCTCAGTCAGTGAGCATGTGCTCAGAATGTCTGAGTACTACAATCGCTTGACTCAAGTGGGAGTTAATCTTCCAGATAAGATAGTGATTGACAGAGTTCTCCAGTCACTATCACCAAGCTACTAGAGCTTCGTGATGAACTATAATATGCAAGGAATGACTAAAACGATTTCTGAGCTCTTCGCGATACTGAAACGGCGGAGGTTGAAATCAAGAAAGAGCATCAAGTGTTGATGGTTAATAAGACCACTAGTTTCAATAAAAAGGGCAAGGAAAAGAAAGGGAACTTCAAGAAGAATGGAAAGCAAGTTGCCGCTTCCATGAAGAAGCCCAAAGCTGGACCCAAGCCTGAGACTGAGTGCTTCTACTGCAAAGGAAATGGTCACTGGAAGTGGAACTGCCCCAAATACTTGGCAGATAAGAAGGATGGCAAAGTAAACAAAGGTATATTTGATATACATGTTATTGATGTGTACCTTACTGGTGCTCATAGTAGCTCCTGGGTATTTGATACCGGTTCAGTTGCTAAGATTAGTAACTCAAAACAAGAGTTGCAGAATAAACAGAGACTAGTTAAGGGCGAGGTGACAATGTGTGCTGGAAGTGTTTCCAAGATTGATATGATCTCCATCGCACACTCCCTCTACCTTCAGGATTAGTGTTGAGCCTGAATAAATGTTATTTGGTGTTTGAGTTGAGCATGAACAAGATTAGATCGTGTTTATTGCAATACGGTTATTCATTTAAGTCAGAGAATAATTGTTGTTCTGTTTACATGAATAAAACCTTCTATGGTCATACACCCAATGTGAATGGTTTATTGAATCTCGATCGTATTGATACACATGTTCATAATATTGATGCCAAAAGATACAAAGTTGATAATGATAGTGCAACATATTTGTGGCACTTTCGTTTAGGTCATATTGGTGTAAAGCGCATGAAGAAACTCCATGCGGATGGACTTTTGGAATTAGTTGATTATGAATCATTTGATACTTGCGAACCATGCCTCATGGGTAAGATGACTAAAACTCCATTCTCCGGAAAAATGGAGCGAGCTAATGACTTATTGGAAATAATACATACCGATGTATGTGGTCCGATGAGTGTTGAGGCACGCGGCGGGTATCATTATTTTCTAACCTTCACAGATGATTTGAGTAGGTATGGGTATGTCTACTTGATGAAACACAAGTCTGAAACATTTGAAAAGTTCAAAGAATTTCAGAGTGAAGTGGAGAATCATCGTAGTAAGAAAATAAAGTTTCTATGATCTGAACGCGGAGGCGAATATTTGAGTTACGAGTTTGGCCTTCATTTAAAACAATGTGGAATTGTTTCACAACTCACGCCACCTGGAACACCACAGCGTAATGGTGTGTCCGAACGTCGTAATCGTACTTTATTAGATATGGTTTGTTATATGATGTCTCTTATCGATTTGCCTTTATCATTTTGGGGTTATGCATTAGAGACAACCGCATTCACGTTAAATAGGGCACCATCTAAATCCATTGAGACGACACTGTATGAACTATGGTTTGGCAAGAAACTTAAGCTGTCATTTCTTAAAGTTTGGGGATGCGACGCTTATGTCAAAAGGCTTTAGCCTGATAAGCTCGAACCCAAATCAGAGAAGTGCGTCTTCATAGGATAACCTAAAGAAACTTTTGGGTACACCTTCTACCACAGATCCACAGGCAAGATCTTTGTTGCCAAGAATGGGTCCTTTCTAGAGAAGGAGTTTCTCTCGAAAGAAGTGAGTGGGAGGAAAGTAGAACTTGATGAGGTAGTTGTACCTTCTCTCGAATTGGAAAGTAGCACATCAGAGAAAACCGTTCCCGTGATGCCTACACCAAATAGAGAGGAAGCTAATGATGATAACCATGAAACTTCGGATCAAGTTACTACTGAACTTCACAGGTCGACCAGAACACGCTCCGCACCAGAGTGGTATGGTAATCCTGTCCTGGAAGTCATGTTGTTAGACAACGGCGAACCTATGAACTATGAAGAAGCTATGATGAGCCCAGATTCCGACAAATGGCTTGAGGCCATGAAATCTGAGATAGGATCCATGTATGAGAACAAAGTGTGGACTTTGGTGGACTTGCCCGATGATCGGCAGGCCATTGAAAATAAATGGATCTTCAAGAGGAAGATGGGCGCTGATGGTAATATCACTGTTTATAAAGCTCAACTTGTCGTGAAAGGTTTTCGACAAGTTCAAGGGGTTGACTACGATGAGACTTTCTCACCCGTAGCGATGCTTAAGTCTGTCCGAATCATGTTAGCAATTGCCGCATTTTATGATTATGAAATCTGGCAAATGGATGTGAAAACTACATTCCTTAACGGGTTTCTTAAAGAAGAGTTGTATATGATGCAACCAGAAGTTTTTTTCGATCCTAAAGGTGCTAACAAAGTACGCAAGCTCTAGCGATCCATCTATGGACTGGTGCAAGCATCTCGGAGTTGGAATATACGCTTTGATGAGGTGATCAAAGCATATGGTTTTATACAGACTTACGGTGTAGCCTGTATTTTTTTTCCAGATAATGGGCAACCTCATTCATACATTTCAGAACTGTTCAATACAAACTATAGTCCTGATAACTTCAGGAGATACATTAAACCAGCATGACCCTTCATCATGTTCAGCAGACTTTGCTAGAACATGAGCTGCCTCATTACAACATCGACTAACATGAGTAAAACAACAGGATAAGAACCTTGGAGCCCTACTCTTAATGTCAAAAACTATAGCACCTGTGTGAGACCAGTCATCCACTTTACTCTTAATTTTGCTGATCAAACTGGCACAATCTGTCTCCACAAAGATTTTCTGGAAACCAGAATCTTCAGCAAAAATCAACGCATGGCGCATTGCAATAGCTTCACCCAGCTCCAGATTATCAACATGATCAATAAACCCTCTGCTTGCTGCCAGGACCAGACCTAGATGATTTCGGATCACAACACTAACGCCCATGCGTTTAGTCTGGGCAAAAATCGCAGCATCAACATTTACCTTGACCGACTCAGCCGGCGGCGGAGACCACTTCGGGATTGACACCTGGTGCTCACGCCTATTGGAGCCAGTCGACCTGAAATTGTGCAATGAGATGAAATCAACATAAGCTTTGATCTTGCCCGCCACACGTGAAGGATGAGACATTTTTTCACCATTTCTTATGTTGTTCCGGTTCTCCCATATATGCCAAATCGCCACAGCAAGGATCAGTGCATGTAACTCTGAGGCACTAGAAATCCAATCCAGTAGCCATTGTTGTATATGGACAAAGCTTTTCAGTTTTAAAGACAAGTTAAAAGACTTTTTAAGCTCTACCCAGATTTCTTTAACATAGTGGCACAAAAGGAAGCAGTGTTCCAGAGTCTCAAACTTGTCACAATATATGCAATCATACCTTGTTGCAATTGACCGTTTGTGGAGCTGATCACCCGTAGGAAGGCAACTGTGAGCTATTCTCCATAGTACTATCTTCATTTTATCTGGACACTGAATTCTCCATAGATTCTTCCACAACTTATGCATAACATCTTGATTCGAGGAAGACCCACTACCGACAGAACTTCGATTGATCCAGAACAGATTTGTTCTTGCAAGATTGTAGCCTGACCTCGCTGTATAAATTCCATTTTTGGAATATGGCCAGGAGGCGAAGTCGCTGCACCCTTCAGAGCTTAGGGGAATTTTAAGAATTCTTTCTGCAATGTCATGATCAAAGAGTTCTCTAACAGTATCTTCTTTCCAAGTGGAGCTGTTACTAGAGATTAGAGAGCTCACTGTTTGGTTATCTTCCACTGGAATTAATGTTTGCATTGTCCCATGTATGGTGTCTGGTATCCAATTATCCCGGATGATAGAAATTTGTTTTCCGTCTCCAACTCTCCATAGCAATCCTCTCCGCAGGAGCTCCTTCCCATACATAATGCTTCGCCATGTGTAGGATGCTGCTCTTGGGCATTTTGAGTTCCAAAAGTCTCCTTCAAGAAAATATCTCCCTTTCATTACACGGTGACACAGAGAGAGGGGCTCCAATAACAGTCGCCAACATTGCTTAGCAAGCATGGCTTGATTAAATAAGTGCATGTCTCGGAAGCCCATTCCCCCAAGATATTTCGGAGAGGACAACCACTCCCAAGATCTCCAGTGTAATTTCTACCTGCCATCCTCCATACCCCACCAAAAATTTGAGATTGGCCTTCTTAGTTTGTCACAAATATTAACGGGGATCTGAAAACAGTTCATCACATAAGTCGGAATTGCCTGTGCAACTGATTTCAGAAATACTTCCTTTCCAGCCCTTGACAAAGGCCTATCGCTAGCTCCGTTTAGCCTCTTCCATAACCTGCCCGTGAGAAAACTGAAACTGCTCGATGGAGAACGTCCCACACAGGTTGGCATGCCCAAGTAGGTGTCCTGAAGTGTTTCGTTTTGCACTCCTATTTTGGCCGTCACCCTTTCTTTAATTTGAATGTCACATCGAGGGCCAAAATAGATGGAAGATTTATGTAAATTGATTTTCTGACCTGTACCCTCACAGTAAGTCTTCAAAACAGCTTTGAGGGTATTTGTGCTTTTGTCATCTCCCTTCACAAAGAAAACACTATCGTCAGCAAATAAGAGATGCGAGATAGGTGGTCCACTTCTGCCATTAGGAACTCCTTTGAGATCCCCAGAGGATTCCTTCTGTTGCATTAAACATGATAAACCTTCAGCACATAACAAAAACAAATATGGACTAATAGGATCGCCCTGGCGAATGCCTCTAGTTGGGATGAAGGATTCGGTTAATTCACTGTTAACTTTAACCGCATATTTCCCATAGGTGACACATCTCATAACAGTGTCAACCCAATAGGACTCAAACCCCAATTTCAGAAGAACACCATTTAAATATTCCCATTCAATCCTGTCGTAGGCTTTTACCATGTCTATTTTGAGAGCAAAAAAGGGAATTTAGTTTTTTGATTCTTAATGGAGTGGAGACATTCATAAGCAATGAGCACATTATCTGTAATGAATCTCCCGAGGACAAAGGCACTTTGTTGCTCAGAAACAATCTCTGAAAGAAGTGGTTTTAGACGGTTTGCAAGAACCTTTGAAGCGATTTTATAGATTACATTGCATAAGCTAATTGGTCTGAAATTTGTTAAAGAGTCAGGATTGTTCACCTTGGGTATTAGTACTATAATGGAGTCGCAGAAGCCATCCGGGATATCAGAACCTGTCAAGAATCCCCTCACCGCAGAACATAAATCCTGCTCCAAGAGGTCCCAGTGCCTCTGGTAAAAGATAGCTGGAAATCCATCTGGCCCTGGTGCCTTTGTGGCCCCCATCTGGAATAGAGCTGAAAGGACATGCGGTGCCCCCATGTGTGGTTTTGGTAATTGATGACATTCTCTATGGACTAATGGTTGCATTGAGTTATATTTGAAGGATTTGTCCATAGGCATTTCTTGAAGTCCATGTGTTGGTTTCAAGGAGTTTATGAGTTGACCAAGGTGCTATTAAGGAATTATCCAAAGATTGGTCATGTGAGTGTTGAGCTTATTGCAAGCATGTCTTGAAGAAGAAGAGTGTGTGATCATTCATGTCTACCTTCAAGACATCATCCAAATGAAGAGAGTTGGAAAGATTCAAGGTTGATCAAGACTAAGTCAAAGAGTGAATCAAGTTGATCAACACACAAAGCGTAGAAGATGTACCGAGAGGGATCAAGTGATCCCATGGTATGGTAAGCATTGTCAATTACGCTTTGTGTACTAACCCATGGTCTTCGTGAGAGTTCTTTGTGGGGTTAGGTTGCGGTGTGCACGTTCAAGTGATGCATCACAAAGAGATCAAGTGCTTGAAGATTGCTGTCCATTGTGGTAACAATGGACTTGTGAAGATGTGCCGAAGAGTGGCGCACCCATAGTGGAGTATGGGGGAGCAATCTACTAGTCTTCACCGAGCCAACGCAATCAAGAAAGGTGGTCCTACTTGAGGAAGTCAAGATCGTCTACATCTAGCTCAAGTGGACTTTGTGCAAGGCAAAGGTTTGGCCTTGATAGGTTCTCTATTTTATCGGTCTCACGGTGGTAGTTTGGAGACCGGGTTATAGGATCGATTGCCGTACTATCAAGGAGGGCTCTCAAGTGAGTAGCTTGATCGTATCATTCGTAGAGAGCTCAAACCATTGCATCCTTGTATCATCTTTCTTGGTTCTTGTTTGGTTTTCTCCTTGTGAGATTTGGAGCTTATGGTCTTCTTCTTGACAAGCTCGAGTTCATCGAAAACGGAGTTCACATGCTTCTTCTATTGCGTTTTCGGTGTTGGAGGTTTTACCGGTCTTATTCGAGGAAGGCTTCTCACCATTTTCTTATGGGTCTTTTCTAATTTCCTTCTTATTGTTATTTCTATCAAGATTGTGTTAGCCCTTGTCGCTAGCTTTCCAATAAACTTGGTTTCGTTGAATTCGGAGTCCGTTTGCAGAAGTTGTGTCAGTTTTGGTGTCCTTAAAAAGGCTGCAGCGGTACTACCGCTCATGGGAGCGGTACTACCGCTTGGAGGGGATGTAATTTTTTACTACCGCTCTTGGGAGCGGTACTACCACTTGGAGCGGATGTAATTTTTTACTACCGCTCCAGATCGGTACTACCGCGGCTACTTCTGTGGCTACTTCCGCTCCAGACCAAAAACTCGTCTTAAGTCCAGCGGTGGTAGGCACGGATGTATTTTTTTAGTACTGCTCGCAAGCAGTAGTACCGCTACCCTTAGTGGTAGTACCGCTACCCCTAGCGGTAGTACCATGAGGACGAGCGGTAGTACCGCTCTGGCGGTTCTACCGGCCTTTTGCCTCCTCACTGTTGTTTTTCAAAGGGCTTCCACCGCCCTAGCGGTAGTACCGCTCCCATGAGTGGTAGTACCGCTCTGTGCGGACTGTGAGCATAACGGTTGGATTTTTCCCCACCTATAAATGGGGGTCTTCTTCCCCAATGAATCTTATCCTTTGAGCTCGTGTTCTTCCCCCATTGTTGACCTTCTTCGAGCTTGCTATCTCTCAATCCCTCCATGGATTCTTGCTAGTTTTGGGGGGGAAAGAGAGAGGAGATCTAGATCCACATTTCCACCAATCACTTTCTCCTCTACGTGAGGGGAACCCCTTGGATCTAGATCTTGGAGTTCTTGGTGTTCTCCTTCTTGTTCTTCCTCTCATTTTCCTCCCTAGCATTAGTTGCTTTGGTGGGATTTGGGAGAGAAGGACTTGGGCACTCCGTGTGCCCTTGCCATTGCATTTGGTGCATCGGTTTGAGTTCTCCAAGGTGATACGTGGAAGTTACAAGTTGAGAAGCTTATTACTCTTGGGAGCTTGGTACCCTTGAGCTTGTTCCTCTTGGGTGCTTGGGCGCCCTAGACGGTTGGTGGTGTTCGGAGCTCAATCATTGTGGTGTAAAGCTCCGGGCAAGCGTCGGGGTCTCCAATTAGGTTGTGGAGATCACCCCGAGCAATTTGACGGGTTCCGGTGACCGCCCCCAAGGGTTGCCAAAGTGTACGGGTTCGGTGACCGCCCCCAAGGGTTGCCATTTGTACGGGTTCGGTGACCGCCCTCAAGGGTCCCTTAGTGAAATCACGGCATCTTGCATTGTGCGAGGGCGTGAGGAGATTACGGTTGCCCTAGTGGCTTCTTGGGGAGCATTGTGCCTCCACACCGCTCCAAACGGAGATTAGCATCCGCAAGGGTGTGAACTTCGGGATACATCGTCGTCTCTGCGTGCCTCGGTTATCTCTTACCCGAGCCCTTTACTTATGCACTTTACTTTGTGATAGCCATATTGTTGCTTGTCATATATCTTGCTATCACTTAGTTGTTTATCTTGCTTAGCATAAGTTGTTGGTGTACATAGGTGAGCCTAGTTGTTGTAGGTTTTGTGGTTGACAAATTAACCGCTAGGTTTATTCCGCATTTGTTCAAGCCTAAACCGTAATTATTTTAAAGCGCCTATTCACCCCCCCTCTAGGCGACATCCTCGATCTTTCAATTGGTATCAGAGTCTCGTCTCTCTTTGTCAGGCTTAACTGCCTAGAGAGTAAGGATGTTGACTAGGGGATTAGGATTCTCTGACACTCTTAGTTTCGATGGCACAAAGTTTGATGTTTGGGTTATTCGCATGCTTAATCATTTTCGGGCCATTGACCCATGTTTAGAGCGAATTGTAGATATGGGTTTTTCTCCTCCGAAGGATCCACAAAGATTATCTATAGAGGATGAGAAAAACTCTTATCTCAATGCTCAAGCTTCTAATGTGCTTTTTGATGCTTTGAGCAATGTAGTTATATTTCAACTCATGCCATTTCGGGATGCTCATGAGTTGTGGACAAAGCTTAAAGATAAATATGGTGTGTCCAAAATTTGTGAGGATAATTTTCCTCCCTCCACCTCCGGTCATATAGTGTTCTCAACTTCTTCTACTTCACCTACATGTGGTTTGCCACAAGGTAATGACATGGTGAGTAGTGGTGTTCATTGCAATGATGATAGTGGGCTTATTGTTGATTATCCTTCATCACTTTCTTATTGCAATGCTTCATCTTTGGACTTTAGCACTTTGAGCACTCCATGTAGGAGATATGCCCTAGAGGGAATAATAAATGTTATTATTTATCTCCGTGCTCATAATTATGTTTATGTTCCATGCTATAACTGCTATGGTTCCCGAGCCCGTATATCCATAAAGGCTCTGGGGAAAACCCACGTGCACGTGTGGAATAATAAACGGTAAAATGTATTCCTAGTCATGCCTCTAAGACTAGCTCGAGTGTTGCATGATGATTATGTTTTCCCAATCATGGGCATGTCTATGCCAGCAGCTTTTAGGGCACAATGTTAGTAGAACATTTGTGTTGAATCGACCCGAATTGATGTTATGCTATGAGATTCATTCGTCACAAGTTATTGGTTAATAACACAGAGATGGTTAACGTTTGCATGATTCCTTAGACCATGAGAGTATCGAGTTTCTTCATGCTTGCTTCATGAACTTTGGGGTTTGTTAAACGTCATCCGTAAATGGGTGGCTATTACGGCGGCTTACGGGTTCATGGAAAAGTGTGTCAAGTAACTTGATAGCTTGAGATTGGGATTTGCTCCTCCGACGATGGAGAGATATCTCTGGGCCCTCTCGGTGTTACGGTATCCATCATCGTCTGGCCAGACACTTTGTGATTTGATCACAGGGATGCCAGAACACGGTAACGAGAAAAGAGAACAATATCGATAACGAGGTAACTAGCATAGTGGACAAGTTGTTGATCCACGGGAATGCCAACATGTCTCACCTCGGGTATTTGTAACATATCGCGAAGCAACAGGAATAGCACACGGCAACTGGAGGTTCACTCGAATATTCATTCGTGTGGGTATAGGGGTCAATATGGGTGTCCACGGCTCCGATGTTGATCATTGATCGGAAGGGGTTCCGTGTCATGTCTATACTTCACTGAACCTATAGGGTCACATGCTTAAGGGTCATCTATCTGCTGAATACTAGACAGGGAGTCTGAGAGAAAGTTTTCGGAAAAAGTTTTCGGAGACAGCGGAAAAGTTCCAAAGAAAGAGGTCACCGGATGAGTTTCGGTGAAACTGAAAAGTTATTTCAGAGGATACCATAAAGTCAAATTGGTTTCGGCACATGCCTGATAATTCTTGGAGGGTGCCAGAATCATTTTGGAAACTTCTGGGAATTTTCCGGGATAAAAACCGGAAATGTTCCGGAGCTGCCGGAACCGCTTCAGATGCTTTTCGCAGATGAAAATCACTAATCCGGAATTGTTCCGGATCTCGTTGAAAATTATTTTAGTGGGTACTGGAAATGTTCTAAGCCCACATAAATATTTTCAGTTCGAACGGACGCTGAAAAATGTTGTCGTGAATAGTGAAAGTGCTTTTTAGGATTTTTATGGAAAGCACCTTTTGGGATTTTCCCAAAAGGCTTCTAGAATGCCTTAGGCACTAAGGAAGCCCCTTTGGGGGGGTACCCCCATGAGGGTGGCCGGCCATGGTGGTGCTCCTCCATGGAGCTCCACATGGCACACCTTTTTGCCTTTTATTCTTTTATGTATGACATAAAGTAGGGGCACTTTGGTACTTTTGTATGCCAATTTTGCCCCTTGGCTTTCCTATAAATAGAGGTGGATGGGCTGCCCCAAACCACACTCCTTCTCACATACACATGCCATTGCTATGATCTGGCTTCTTCTCTCCCTCCCAGCGAAATAGTTTCGTAGAGCCGAAAGGCTGTCTGGGTTCCGGCAGGAACTAGTTCTGGACGGCAAAGCCCTGCCGGATAGATGACACCGTATGTGTGCAACTCTGTAGAGAGGTCGTAGTTTCGATCTTAGTGCCCGAGGGGCTGCTCAAGAGTGACTCCCGAAGGGCTGCCCAAGTGACGGTCCGAGTTCTGTGAGTCCTCCCGAATGGCTGTCCGAGTAACCGTCCGAGTTTCGAAGGTCCTCCCGAAGGGCTGTCTGCGACACCGTCCGGGGGACTGTTTAACCGCCTCCCGGAGGGCTGTACGGGGCGCGGATGAGGGTATACATCCTCGCGATTGGGAGGTTGTAAATCCTAGCTGCGGGGATCTGCACCGCTGATCGTCATCGACTCTACTTCCGCTGCGCTACGAGTCGGTAACGAAAATGATCAAACCTTGTATGCAGTCTCCATAGTGGTCCTGGGCTGGTGCGTAGGTCGGAAAATTTTTGTTTTCTGCTGCGTTCCCCTACAATGGCATCAAGAGCCGTGCTATGCGTAGATGCAGGTTGCGATCTAGAATACATAGAGATGTATGGGTGTTGCACAATATAATTAGGTAGTAGATGAGTTCTATTACTGAAAATTATTTGTGCGGGTAGCAGATGAAATATGTTACCCGATGTTCCTGTTGCTTCCCTTGAATTTGCATAATCCTGATCTTGACGGCATGGTGGAATCTCACAAAAGTTCTGGCAATCCGCGATCCTTTCATGCTGCTCCTGAGTATGCTGATTGACAGATCAACGAAGTGCTAACAGTTCTTTGGGTTCCACCATAGTTAAAGAAAGATGGATGTTTCGCAGACAAAAGGGCAATGCAGATATGATCTGCACGGGGGTCATGCGTATGACGAAGTTTAGTATGGGGTTCGAGATTTGATTATCTCGTGCTTCATACACCCCGCGAAGTTAATTTAGCGACTTGAATTATCATACTTGATGATGGACGTTGGTAGCTTTGGTTTGTTTCAAAACCTTAGAAGCCACGTAAAACTAGTTTTTGCATGAACCGATTAGAGGCGTCTAACTTGGTTTTGTAGGAGGTTTGCATGTGCATGTGATGTGGTATAGCAGTGCTCATAATAATTTGATTATGTATGAGATGACTATATAATGTAAATTTATTAACATGACCTGCGTGTCATGATTCGGCATGATGGCTGGAGCCATATGATTGTCACTTTAATGACCTATGTGTCAACCTTAAGTAATGCATTTATTTTATCTGCTATGGAGATAGCAATATTATCTGGTGCATCGACAAGGTGGTGGCAATCTTCGCGAAAGTGAACACCGACGCAAATGCCGAAGACGAAGAAATACAAGACTTCTCCGTCAGAAAGGGCTATACCATATCATGCTATTATGAATTGCTTGAGATGTTTATCCTTTATGATGCACCCTTTTTGATTGCGCGGTAGTCTCTTTTTATTAGGGTGATCTCTCACTGAAAATATCAAGTAGTTAGTGTTCTCCCAAGTGTAGCACCGTCACGGCACCTATCTTTTCGGGGTGCGCCGTGTCACACGGGTACGAATGATTAGAGAAGTGTGAGGCGGGTGAGTTGAGACCTCGCAGCGAGATCACTTGGTTGTCTTGACGTTCGGGCATGACCGTCATGAGCTCGGAACACACGCATCGAAAGATGAACAAGAGTCACATAGAGATGTGATTGGCAAGTTGGCCTACCGATTGAGATTTTCGTCATCAGTGGTGTTACACCAATGGCGAGCAATTGAAATGCGGGTCTTGCATCACTCAAAATCAATTATGAGAGATATTGATTTGAGTGGGAGCGCACTTTAGAATTAATTCTTTTAATTCTTAGTGCAATTAATTATGGCCACTGTCTAAAGTGTTATATGAATAATAGTTGTAGAATAATGGCTCACGTTTCCACCTTCCCTGTTAAAATTGAATAGATGTTAAATATCTGGTTAAATCTTTACCGTTGGTAACGTAATGTGAGGATTGTCCTCAAGAGTGCCGAGAAGGACTTTGTCCTATCACATACTTTTGGTATTCTCTCGCTTATGCTATGGATCATGTGACTCTCGTCCTTCGATCCAAAAGCTAGAATTCCGTTTCAGGCAAGTGCAATATGTTTGCTTCCATGAGACCCGAACTTCGAAAGTTTGGATAGTTATGTGATATTCATGGAATCTGAAAATCATTTTCAGAGACAGACAAAGGCTAAAAGATATGAGATATCCAAAGCAATGTTTGTTTGCAAACTATTAGTAAAGGAGTTTACTATGCATTAGACTGATAAGAGAGGGATCCAGAAGAACACCTGTCATATGATGAAAGGTGAATAAAACAACAACTTAAAGAGAAAGGAAGTGTCTGAAGGGTGTTAGTGAAATTTTCACGCCTAGGAAGTCCAGGGCTAACGCCACTCTTCAGTTGGGTGCTTCTTCTGAGAGTAGGAGAAATGCTAAAAGTTACACTGTTAGAAGTATAAAGGCAAAAAGAAGACTGGAATATCAAGCTCATGTATGAATGTCATACAAGTTTTTGATGTATAGAAGGCTGGTAAAAGATATAGTTCTTGGGAATTATGGTTAAACATGTCAATCACTAATTCTTGGGTATTGTGAGAGAATCACAAAGATACCCGCTCGATTGCATTCTGTTGCAACTCGATGTAAGAACTACTATGGCCTGAAAGACTAGCCAGGAATGAGGTTTAGGTATACACAGGGAACATAGTAAATGTTACTATACCTTCCATCGGTGTATTACCGTCTGTATTTATTTTCATAATTCATTTAGAGTTTCACAAACTCTAGCCCATTGCATAAGGTATCTTGCAAGAAGGTTGTTCATAAGAGAACTTTTGATGTTCGATGTTATGAATAACATAAGGGCCATACTTTCATTATGAATGAGATGTATGTTATGAATATTGATAATAATACATTACCTCTGGGTTTACTTTCATAATTCATTTTAGAGTTTTACACTCTAGCCCCTTGCATATAGTTTTGCAAGAAAGTTGTTCATGATAGAACAATTGTTGTTCGGTGTTATGAATAACATAAGGGCCATACTTCCATCATCGAGGGGACGTATGTTATGAATATTGATGGTAATATGATACATCCATAACACTGACGCTAAATGTCGTAAGACTAAAAGAATACCACACAAGTGTGGCACTGCATTTGGTCACATTGGAGAAGCCCGCATGGAAAATTCCATTATGATGGATTTTGAAGTCGTTTGATTTTGAATCATCTGACACTTGCAAATTTCCTCTGAAAAGTGAAGTGACTGAAATACCATTCATAGGCCATAAGGAACGAACAACAAACTTATTGGTGATCATACATTTGATGTGTGTAGTCTGATAAATGTTGCAAGTAGTGGATTTACTATCTTCAAAAATGACTCAAGTAGATATATGGATATTTGCTTGATGAGACGTAAGTCTGGATCTTTTGAAATCATTCGAAAGGTTTTCAAAAATGAAATAGAAGTTATTGTAACAAGAAAATTATGTTTCTACAATTTGATTGCAGAAAGGAATATTTGAGTTACAAGTTTAGCGAATGTCTGATGAGTTGTGAAAGGGGTTTCATAACTTGCACCTCCCGGAACACCACTGCAAGTGGAAAGTCCGTGAAGATGTAATCGAACCATTTATGACATGGTAAGATCAAAGATGACATAAATAAAATTGCCATTATCCCTTTTAAAGTGATGCTTTAGAGACTGCGGCTTTTACACTGAAAAGAGCTCCATCGGATCTGTTGAAATGACACTATGGTATGGTACGCCCAACCATGTTATATCTTTTCTTAAAATTTGGAATATGGGGCTTGTGTAAAAGGTTACAAACCTATTCCAAATCAGACAAGTGCTACTTTGTAGGTTATCCCAAGTCATTGGGTATTCCCCCACCACCATACCGAGGCAAAGGTTTTTGCCACAAAACGGTATGCTTTTAAAGAGAATTGTTCTTGCAAAAGGTGAGTGGGAGGACAGTGCAACTCGACGAGATAACCAGTATCTTCATCATCAGGTCAAAGGAAAGGAACCTTGGAAGTAATTCCGGAGTTTCCTACTGCGACTGATACGGAAGTCTCTACAATAAAATGTATGGACTTCGGTCGAACTTGCAGTTGAAACACGTAGGCAAGGCTCGTGCAAACCTCTCAGGTGCGCAAACAAGATATTGTTGTTAGACAACAGTATACCTATGATACACAAGGAAGCGTTGATGGGCCCTGACTCCGGAATTGGCTAAATGCCAATACAATCCGAGATAGTTTCCATATAAGTGTTTCAAGGTTAAAATCTTGATACACCTTTCGGAAGACTTAGAGTCTAACGAATTTTATGGAACTAAAAACTGATACGGATAAAAATGTCTTATCCATAAAGCTCGACTTGTTGCAATAACAAGTTCAAGGAGTTGACTACGATGAGGTTGTTTCACCGTAGCGATGCTTAAGTCGGTTCGGGTTGAACTAGCAATTAATACATATTTCAAATCATGAGATATGAAACAAGGATGACGAAAGGATTTCCATATGATGGAAATAAAACCAAGGACCTGCATGTGTTACAGTCCAAGGTATTTTGTCAGTCTAGAGGATGCTAGTAAGTATGCAAACTTCAGCATTCCAGCAATGGACAGAAGAGAGCAAAATGGAGTTGGAATCTTCGTGTTTTGATGAAATGGTCAAAAGGGTTTTGACTTCATCAATGGGTAACGAAGATGCTTGTGATTCAAGAAAGTAAGTGGGATCATAATAATATTTCTAAAAATGTTGTGTGCTTGACACATTGTCAATTGGAAATAAATTTCTTGACACGAATTAGGACTTCATTTGAAAATAGTTTTTCGATGAAGTGCTTGGGCTAAATAGCCTTTATATTAGGCATGATGATCTATGGAGATAGATTTACCTAATGGGGCTGAGCAATAAATACATATTGACAAGATGCTAAAACTTTTTAGCATTTAAAACGCCAAGGAGTGATTCTTGCCGAAGTCACATGGAAAGAGTTTTTGCAAGATTCGGTGTCCCAAAAACACTGATGAGCAAAATACATGATGGAGATTCCACACACCTTCGTGTTTGGATTAATCATGTATTCCATGGTATGTAAAAACAATCAGGTATGTCCAATACTCCAAAGTTATTGCGAGTATAGATACCAAAGTGATCAAAAGTACTGATCATGGGACAACAGTGAAAGATGTCATTGAGTACTAGAGTAGTATTGATGACATGTTTTCTCGCAAGAAGAGATTATGAAGTGCTCGTTGTAAGTAATTACATCGATACAGTCGTCATCAATGCTCCATGCGATTTTCGATTTAAATTAAGGGTTATGTGTAAACACAATGTGGTGGCACAGTTAGTTGGAAAATGTTCCAAACAAGTTACTGTGGCGAATTCTATAATAGAGGTGAAGTATGTTGCTGCTTTTGAAGCGACAAAGAAGATGTTGAATCATATAGTTCATTCATGAACTTAGTATGGTTCCAAGATGGCTTTTGTCAATGGGACACTACTGCAGCTAGTTACTCCATAACTCAGTCTGAGGAATCTAGGTTCGACCTGTGATTCACATACATACAAAGCCAAGTCCACACAAAATATGAATTCTGTGAAAGCGTGAAAACGCGAGGATATGCAAAGATACACACGGAGCTGAAGTCGTCAGATCCGTTGGACATCAGGCTATACCACAAGCGAAGCGTATTTACACCGGTGTGCCACAGGTGTAAAGTGCAATAGCATGACTAGATTATTGACTCTAGTGCAAGTGGGAGTCTGTAGGAGATATGCCCTAGAGGCAATAATAAATGTTATTATTTATCTCCGTGCTCATAATTATGTTTATGTTCCATGCTATAACTGCTATGGTTCCCGAGCCCGTATATCCATAAAGGCTCTGGGGAAAACCCACGTGCACGTGTGGAATAATAAATGGTAAAATGTATTCCTAGTCATGCCTCTAAGACTAGCTCAAGTGTTGCATGATGATTATGTTTTCCCAATCATGGGTATGTCTATGCCAGCAGCTTTGAGGGCACAATGTTAGTAGAACATTTGTGTTGAATCGACCCGAATTGATGTTATGCTATGAGATTCATTCGTCACAAGTTATTGGTTAATAACACAGAGATGGTTAACGTTTGCATGATTCCTTAGACCATGAGAGTATCGAGTTTCTTCATGCTTGCTTCATGAACTTTGGGGTTTGTTAAACGTCATCCGTAAATGGGTGGCTATTACGGCGGCTTACGGGTTCATGGAAAAGTGTGTCAAGTAACTTGATAGCTCGAGATTGGGATTTGCTCCTCCGACGATGGAGAGATATCTCTGGGCCCTCTCGGTGTTACGGTATCCATCATTGTCTGGCCAGACACTTTGTGATTTGATCACGGGGATGCCAGAACACGGTAACAAAAAAAGAGAACAATATCGATAACGAGGTAACTAGCATAGTGGACAAGTTGTTGATCCACGGGAATGCCAACATGTCTCACCTCGGGTATTTGTAACATATCGTGAAGCAACAGGAATAGCACACGGCAACTGGAGGTTCACTCGAATATTCATTCGTGTGGGTATAGGGGTCAATATGGGTGTCCACGGCTCCGATGTTGATCATTGATCGGAAGGGGTTCCGTGTCATGTCTGTACTTCACCGAACCTATAGGGTCACACGCTTAAGGGTCATCTATCTGCTGAATACTAGACAGGGAGTCTGAGAGAAAGTTTTCGGAGACAGCGGAAAAGTTCCGAAGAAAGAGGTCACCGGATGAGTTCCGGTGAAACTGAAAAGTTATTTCAGAGGATACCATAAAGTCAAATTGGTTTCGGCACATGCCTGATAATTCTTGGAGGGTGCCAGAATCATTCTGGAAACTTCTGGGAATTTTCCGGGATAAAAACCGGAAATGTTCCGGAGCTGCCGGAACCGCTTCAGATGCTTTTTGCAGATGAAAATCACTAATCCAGAATTGTTCCGGATCTCGTTGAAAATTATTTTAGTGGGTACTGGAAATGTTCTAAGCCCACATAAATATTTTCAGTTCGAACAGACGCTGAAAAATGTTGTCATGAATAGTGAAAGTGCTTTTTTGGATTTTTATGGAAAGCACCTTTTGGGATTTTCCCAAAAGGCTTCTAGAATGCCTTAGGCACTAACGAAGCCCCCTTGGGGGGGTCCCCCATGAGGGTGGCCGGCCATGGTGGTGCTCCTCCATGGAGCTCCACATGGCACACCTTTTTGCCTTTTATTCTTTTATGTATGACATAAAGTAGGGGCACTTTGGTACTTTTGTATGCCAATTTTGCCCCTTGGCTTTCCTATAAATAGAGGTGGATGGGCTGCCCCAAACCACACTCCTTCTCACATACACATGCCATCGCTATGATCTGGCTTCTTCTCTCCCTCCCAGCGAAATAGTTTCGTAGAGCCGAAAGGCTGTCTGGGTTCCGGCAGGAACTAGTTTTGGACGGCGAAGCCCTGCCGGATAGATGACACCGTATGTGTGCAACTCTGTAGAGAGGTCGTAGTTTCGATCTTAGTGCCCAAGGGGCTGTTCGAGAGTGCCTCCCGAAGGGCTGTCCAAGTGATGGTCCGAGTTCTGTGAGTCCTCCCGAAGGGCTGTCCGAGTGACCGTCCGAGTTTTGAAGGTCCTCCCGAAGGGCTGTCCACGACACCGTCCGGGGGACTGTTTGACCGCCTCGCAGAGGGCTGTCCGGGGCGCGGATGAGGGTATACATCCTCACGGTTGGGAGGTTGTAAATCCTAGCTGCGGGGATCTGCACCGCCGATCGTCACCGACTCTACTTCCGCTGCGCTACGAGTCAGTAACGAAAATGATCAAACCTTGTATGCAGTCTCCATAGTGGTACTGGGCTAGTGCGTAGGTCAGAAATTTTTTGTTTTCTGCTGCGTTCCCCTACACTCCAAATGTTTCACATGCTTGTGTTGAGAGTCCGTGCATATCATGTAGAAATTGCTTGACTAAACTCATGATGATATGCTTGCTATATCTTGTTGCCATGATAAAAATGCATGTATTTTCTCGAGTTGTTGTGCTAACAATGTAGAGGAAACCCAACACTCCATGGAACAAGATGTGGTCTTGAACGGTGCTTCAAGGGATCCTACATCGTCATCTATTGCTTTTTGCCTTATGGCTAAGGCTTCAAAGGTATCTCCTACTTTGAACCCCAATATGTCTCTTGATGATGATGTTAATGCAAATAATGATGAGGATAATGATGAAGAGAGTGATAATGTAGCCTCCTTAAAAATTAAGGTGGAAATGGTTTTTAAAGCTCTTCATAAAAATAAAATTGCTCGTTCCAACTTCATGGAAATCATGTCCATTGCCATTGAGGGCAAGAAATATATTGAGGAGTTGGAATCTCATCTCGAGGAGCATGAGGTCACCATTGAGAAAATGGAAGGTCATGAGCGTGATTACGCTAATGAGATTGCGGACCTCTCCCAAGCTCTTGAACTTGAACAAACCACCAAGGAATCTCTTGAGGAGACTTTTGCTCTAGAATTGTCTAGAGTGAAGGAATCTCATGATAGAGCTCTTGAGGTGGCCAATGATTTTGAAACTAAAAATGAGAAGCTTGAAGTTGCGGATGATAAACTCCTTGAGGACTTTGGGCACCTCGAAAATGGCTCAAGGGTCATTAAGAGTGAGCTCATCAAACTCACCGAGTCTCATGCTCAACTTAAAGCTTCATATTCTAAAGAGCTTGCCAAGTTGCCTTCTCCTCTTGCTATTATTGATGATGCTTGTGCTACTAACTCTATTTCTAGTGAAGCATCCATTTGGAAGGAGAATGTTGAGCCACGGGCTCAACTTGAGTTGCTATCTAGCAAATATGAGAAGTTGGAAGAAAATCATGTAAAGCTCACAAGCTCTCATGATGATCTTCTATATCCCATAATGTGCTAAAGATAGCTCATGAGGCTATGTCTAAGGTAACATCTAGTGAGTCTCATGTGGATACTAGCACCACTTCAAGTCAAAATGCTATCTTGCCATGTGCTAGTCCTTGTAATTCATCTACTCATAACATTGGTACTTCTTGTGATGAATTACTCGCCTTGCCTTGTTGCTCTAACGATGAAGCATATACTTCCTCTAGTACTTGTGTTGATACTAAGCATGTAGAGGAAATTAAAGAGCTCAAGGCTCAAGTCACTTCTTTGAAGAAAGACTTGGAAAAGTGTCATGAAGGGAAGTCCACACTCAACAATATCTTGAGTGTGCAGAAATCCCCCAATGACAAAGGTGGACTTGGATTCAACTCCAATAAGAAGAAGAAGTCCAAGATAAACAAGAAGAAGGGCCAAGAACAAGTCAAGAATTCGGCCAAGATTATTTGCTTCAAGTGCAAAACTGAAGGGCATCATGTTAGATCTTGCCCACTGAAGAAGAAGCCCATTAATGACAAGCAACAAGGGAAGCGGCCACAAGTTCATTCTCATGCTCAACCTCAAGTTGAAGAAAGGCCTCTTCCCAAGAAGTCTCAAGCTAATGCTTCTCAAGTTGAGAAATCAAGTGAGAAGAAAGTGAAGAGTAGACGTTGCTACTTATGTCGTGAGAAAGGTCACGTCGCTTCTTCATGCACTAGTGGTAACTTATCCAACCCAATTATTATTGATGATATATATTCTCTTGGGAAGGATAAGGTTGGCAATGTGTTTGCCAAGTTTGTTGGTACTCAAAGTGGTGTCAAGAAAAGAACCATTTGGGTAGCCAAGCCTATTGTGACTAACCTCTTAGGACCCAACTTGGTTGGGGACCACCAAGCTCAAACTTGATCAATAGGTGTTGTTGGAGGGCATTGGGGACTTGGCTACATTATGAAGAGTTAAGGGGTCTTCATCATTCATATTGTCTCAAGCCAAGTCATTCGGATTATCAAGTTCCTATCTTATATCCAATGTTCCTCCTTGCGGTAACTCGTGCTTAAATTGTTTACATTGAAAGTTACTTGCCCCTTTTGCATGTTTTGGTTTTGTACCATGCATGTGTTTGTATATGTTGTGCTTCCAACTTGCTTATCTTGAGCAATCAAGTATGTGTTTGTTGGTTTGCACAGCATGTACGTGTGTGTCGTGAGTTGAGCCTTTATGCTTCTTGTTTGTACCCTAGTTGGCTCGCGTGAGAGATTAATGGAACATCCCATTTTGGGGGAGTGATGTGCTTTGTGCACCTCAATCCTATAAATGTGTGTACATGAGGAATACCATCTAGTATTGATATTACAAGATTATCTAGTCGCTAGGTGGTATGTCTCTCATGAGAAATTCAAATTCTAAAAAGTCCTTTAATTATCTCTTGTTGGATACTCTTATTGCCTCTTGTTAAGTTTTTCCTTGGTATCACATTATGGGGGAGTAATATGCTATGTGCATATTACAAGCCTAGAAAATGTGTACATTTGAGATATTGTCACTTAGAGTTGATATTATTAATTATCTTGTTCCTAGGTGACATGTTAGCTCTACAAGTTGCAATTTGCTTGTGTTTGTTGTGAAGATGATGTTGGATATCCTTGTTATCTACCATCGGGAATTATTTCCAAATACTTCTTGTCTTTTGACAATTGGTACTCACTTATGTGTGGTAGAATTTATTGATCATCTTTACATTGGCTTTTGTTTTTATTTGCCTTATCTCTTGCCAAGGATTGTGTCCACTCCCGTTGTCTTCCATACCACTTGTGGATCTTGTTAATTTCTTGTTCTTGTCTAGTGTTTTCTAGATATAGTGAAAGTGGTGATCCCACCTTGTGCATTTTGTATTCAAATGCAAATTCTCTATAATGCACAACTCGTGGGGGAGCTATCCTATTTTCTTTAGAACACTCTTCTTGTGATCCTTATCAAGTGTGTTTTGGTGGAAGGCAAGCCATTTCTTTTTGGTACTTTGTGCCATCATGAAACTTTGTAGAGGGCATGGTTTGTTTGGAACCATCCTCTCTTTTGGGAGTTTGATTTCTTTCATTTTGAGTGTGCCAATGGATATCTCATTCCTTGATGTATCGTTTAATGATATCTTCCAAGTGATGATTTCTCCATTTGGTAATCTATTTTCTCTTGGTATTTCTTTCTCATTTGGTATCGCTTCTTGAAAGTCTTGAGCATGCATAGTCACTTCGTGTATTTTATTTGGCATGTTTTCTTTCTTTGATCCAATATATAGGGGAAACTCCACCAAGTCTCAACTTGGATGAGATGTGCATGAAATTCATTTCCATTTCTATATGCACATATGTTTGTGGAGTTTGTCCTATGTATTGGTGTTTCTAACTCTTTGGTCCCAATGAGTTTGGGTACCATTTTGTTTGTGTTGTTGTTCTAGGAACAATTGGAGATACATTGGATGCTCGGCTCACTCACAAGGAAGGTGGTGTCACCATGTGCTTATTGGAGTCAAGCTAGGATGTTCAATGAACTACTATCTAATACCTTTAGTTGGTATCTTCTGCATCCTTCCAATGCTATCTCGGTAACAAGTATCTATTCATGCTTTCCTCTCTTGCATTCAACCTTGTATAGGTTGTATCTTGGAATGATATTCATTTCATATCTTGTGATACTTGTTTCCTTTCTAAAAGCATCCCAACGATGATCTCTTGTTGCTAGTTGTGATGTCTTTGATGGATGTGTGGTTGGACTTCATTTATATACAATAAGACCATATCTAGCCAAGTGCTATGCTTTCAAGCAAATATCTTATTGGTATATTTATGACTTCCTTGTGGATATCTTGTTCTTTCCTTTTTGTAACTATTTCGTGTGTACATCCTTCTTTGTGGATTGATATCATCATGATCTTCATCTACCTAGAATCTTATACACTTGAGAGAAGTTGCATATCTAGTTGATATCCCTTTCTTTCACGTCCACCGTTTCTTTCTCATGTTATTTCTTTGGTGGCTCCGTGAAAGTGTGTGCCTTGAGTGCGGGTCATATCTCGTTGCATCTTGATGCACTCTTGTGTGGTGAAGATCATTTTCCTCATGCTTGTCTTGACGAGGCTTTTTGCCATCTTAATTGGTATCCCTCGTCTTGATGAGGCTTTCACTTTCTATCTTCACCATGGGTTGTCACAAACTTGGTTGTTATTTCGCTTTTTAGTAAGCTTGTGTATCCATTTGCTTGTTGTGTGTGTGTGGGAAGGACATGTCTTGCACCTTGTATCTCATTTATCCAAGACTATGTTGATGCTTAATGCTCATCCTTATATTAGTCTTCTCAAGTGCTTTGCCATGACTCACACACATCGGTTTTGGTTGAGCCTATTCTTAAGTTGCCTCTTTTACATGTTGCTCAACCATGTGTTCGTTGCAAGTGCTAGGCTTTGTTTCCTATATGCTCACTTACACTTGTTGTAAGTTTCTATTGATTTTGGGGGAGCTATGATCCTATTTTGTGCACTTTGTATCCAAATACAAAAATTCTTACTTGTGCACAAATCATGGGGAGCTTCTCTAGTTTCTTTAGAACACTCCTTTGCTCATATCATAATATCCTTTATTCATGTGGCTCATAGGATCTTTGGTCTAGTTGGTTCAATTGATATCCATTGATTGCTTGCTTCAATTGGTATCTTTTGATTGCGTGATTGCTTGTGTCTCTCTTTGTTATGTCTTTGTGGCATATCATTCTTTAGCAATCTTTGTGCCTCAATATAGTTTGTCTTCCTCCAAGTATTTACCTTTGGATATGTGTATGGCATTCCACTCTCTTGTTGAGAAATACACAATTTATGGAGGAACACTTTTTATATTGGCCTTCTAAGCTTTTCGCCCATTTTGGCAATCGATGCCAATGGGGGAGAAGTTTTAGAGAGTTTTGTGGAGAAGTTTTCAGAGTTTCTCCTTGCTTTGATTTTGTTCCTAAGCATTTGCATCTCATACTCATGCATCATTGGTTGTTGCATTGCATGGTGATGCATAATTCCTTATATAAACTCTCTTGAAAGTGATTGTCATCAATTATCAAAATGGGGGAGATTGAAAGGACATGCGGTGCCCCCATGTGTGGTTTTGGTAATTGATGACATTCTCTATGGGCTAATGGTTGCATTGAGTTATATTTGAAGGATTTTTCCATAGGCATTTCTTGAAGTCCATGTGTTGGTTTCAAGGAGTTTATGAGTTGACCAAGGTGCTATTAAGGAATTATCCAAAGATTGGTCATGTGAGTGTTGAGCTTATTGCAAGCATGTCTTGAAGAAGAAGAGTGTGTGATCATTCATGTCTACCTTCAAGACATCATCCAAATGAAGAGAGTTGGAAAGATTCAAGGTTGATCAAGACTAAGTCAAAGAGTGAATCAAGTTGATCAACACACAAAGCGTAGAAGATGTACCGAGAGGGATCAAGTGATCCCATGGTATGGTAAGCATTGTCAATTACGCTTTGTGTACTAACCCATGGTCTTCGTGAGAGTTCTTTGTGGGGTTAGGTTGCGGTGTGCACGTTCAAGTGATGCATCACAAAGAGATCAAGTGCTTGAAGATTGCTGTCCATTGTGGTAACAATGGACTTGTGAAGATGTGCCGAAGAGTGGCGCACCCATAGTGGAGTATGGGGGAGCAATCTACTAGTCTTCACCGAGCCAACGCAATCAAGAAAGGTGGTCCTACTTGAGGAAGTCAAGATCGTCTACATCTAGCTCAAGTGGACTTTGTGCAAGGCAAAGGTTTGGCCTTGATAGGTTCTCTATTTTATCGGTCTCACGGTGGTAGTTTGGAGACCGGGTTATAGGATCGATTGCCGTACTATCAAGGAGGGCTCTCAAGTGAGTAGCTTGATCGTATCATTCGTAGAGAGCTCAAACCATTGCATCCTTGTATCATCTTTCTTGGTTCTTGTTTGGTTTTCTCCTTGTGAGATTTGGAGCTTATGGTCTTCTTCTTGACAAGCTCGAGTTCATCGAAAACGGAGTTCACATGCTTCTTCTATTGCGTTTTCGGTGTTGGAGGTTTTACAGGTCTTATTCGAGGAAGGCTTCTCACCATTTTCTTATGGGCCTTTTCTAATTTCCTTCTTATTGTTATTTCTATCAAGATTGTGTTAGCCCTTGTCGCTAGCTTTCCAATAAACTTGGTTTCGTTGAATTCGGAGTCCGTTTGCAGAAGTTGTGTCAGTTTTGGTGTCCTTAAAAAGGCTGCAGCAGTACTACCGCTCATGGGAGCGGTACTACCGCTTGGAGGGGACGTAATTTTTTACTACCGCTCTTGGGAGCGGTACTACCGCTTGGAGCGGATGTAATTTTTTACTACCGCTCCAGAGCGGTACAACCGCGGCTACTTCTGTGGCTACTTCCGCTCCAGACCAAAAACTCGTCTTAAGTCCAGCGGTGGTAGGCACGGATGTATTTTTTTAGTACCTTTCACAAGCAGTAGTACCGCTACCCTTAGCGGTAGTACCCCTACCCCTAGCGGTAGTACCGTGAGGACGACTGGTAGTACCGCTCTGGCGGTTCTACCGGCCTTTTGCCTCCTCACTGTTGTTTTTCAAAGGGCTTCCACCGCCCTAGCGGTAGTACCGCTCCCATGAGCGGTAGTACCGCTCTGTGCGGGCTGTGAGCATAACGGTTGGATTTTTCCCCACCTATAAAAGGGGGTCTTCTTCCCCAATGAACCTTATCCTTTGAGCTCGTGTTCTTCCCCCATTGTTGACCTTCTTCGAGCTTGCTATCTCTCAATCCCTCCATGGATTCTTGCTAGTTTTGGGGGGAAAAGAGAGAGAAGATCTAGATCCACATTTGCACCAATCGCTTTCTCCTCTATGTGAGGGGAACCCCTTGGATCTTGATCTTGGAGTTCTTGGTGTTCTCCTTCTTGTTCTTCCTCTCATTTTCCTCCCTAGCATTAGTTGCTTTGGTGGGATTTGGGAGAGAAGGACTTGGGCACTCCGTGTGCCCTTGCCATTGCATTTGGTGCATCGGTTTGAGTTCTCCACGGTGATACGTGGAAGTTACAAGTTGAGAAGCTTATTACTCTTGGGTGCTTGGTACCCTTGAGATTGTTCCTCTTGGGTGCTTGGGCGCCCTAGACGGTTGGTGGTGTTTGGAGCTCAATCATTGTGGTGTAAAGCTCCGGGCAAGCGTCGGGGTCTCCAATTAGGTTGTGGAGATCACCCCGAGCAATTTGACGGGTTCCGGTGACCGCCCCCAAGGGTTGCCAAAGTGTACGGGTTCAGTGACCGCCCCCAAGGGTTGCCATTTGTACGGGTTCGGTGACCGCCCTCAAGGGTCCCTTAGTGGAATCACGGCATCTTGCATTGTGCGAGGGCGTGAGGAGATTACGGTGGCCCTAGTGGCTTCTTGGGGAGCATTGTGCCTCCACACCGCTCCAAATGGAGATTAGAATCTGCAAGGGTGTGAACTTCGGGATACATCGTCGTCTCCACGTGCCTCGGTTATCTCTTACCCGAGCCCTTTACTTATGCCCTTTACTTTGTGATAGCCATATTGTTTCTTGTCATATATCTTGCTATCACTTAGTTGTTTATCTTGCTTAGCATAAGTTGTTGGTGCACATAGGTGAGCCTAGTTGTTGTAGGTTTTGTGCTTGACAAATTAACTGCTAGGTTTATTCCGCATTTGTTCAAGCCTAAACCGTAATTATTTTAAAGCGCCTATTCACCCCCCCCCCCTCTAGGCGACATCCTCGATCTTTCAAGAGCATCTTTAATTTCTTCATTAGTGTATTCCCGGGTTAGCTCTTCATTCATTTCATCATCAACCTTCCTTGGAATTGCATTCAGGACTTCATTCATGAGTGAACATTGTTCTGAAGAGAACAAGTTCTCATAGAATTCACGGACCATGGCTAACATTCCTTTCTGATCTTGACAACTCGTGCCATCGGCCCTTTGTAAACCTTTGATTCTATTTTTTCTTCTTCTTGCGGAGGCCCTCGCGTGGAAAAAAGATGTGTTCCGGTCCCCAGATTTGAGCCACTCTACTCTAGATCGTTGACGAGCCATTATCTCCTCCCTTTCAAATAACTCACACAATCGCTTCTCAATTTCCTTTTCCTCATTGGAGTATATTATCTGATGATATTCCCTTCTTAGAGCAGCTAACCTCCTCTCTAGCATCTTGATTTGTTTCCTGACCGAGCCAAAAGAGTTTTTGCTCCAGCCTTGAAGTGTACCAGACAACCTTTTTAGAGTAGACCATGTATTACTTAGGGATGGAGGTCCTTCTTTATGTGAGTGCCAAGATTCCTCAACCATTGGAGAATAATCTGGAGCTCTCATCCATGCTTCCTCAAACTTGAAATTTTGTTGAATTGAATGGCGAGCAATCTGATCACCTCCCCTCATTACGGAGACAAGGATTGCAAAGTTATCAGAAGATGTCGTGATGATGTTCTCCACTCTACAGCCATCAAAGATTTGCAGGAAATCCCCATTGGAAACAGCTTTGTCCAACCTGACCTTGACGTTTCGACCCCCTTCTTGTTTATTCATCCATGTATACTTGGGCCCAACAAAACCCATGTCTACCAGGCCACAATCATCAAGGCAATCTCTAAAAAGCTCCATCTGATTTTCTTCTCTATTCTTGGCCCCAAAGTGTTCATCATTATATAGTGTCTCGTTGAAATCACCAGCGCAAATCCATGGGCTTTTCCAAGTAGTCCTCAGAAACCTCAGCCTGTCCCAAAATTGATGTCTCAATTCCTTTCTTGGCTCCCCATCCATCAAAGATTTGCAGGAAATCCCCATTGGAAACAGCTCTGTCCAACCTGACCTTGACGTTTCGACCCCCTTCTTGTTTATTTGTCCATGTATACTTGGGCCCAACAAAACCCATGTCTACCAGGCCACAATCATCAAGGCAATCTCTAAAAAGCTCCATTTGATTTTCTTCTCTATTCTTGGCCCCAAAGTGTTCATCATTATATAGTGTCTCATTGAAATCACCAGCGCAAATCCATGGGCCTTTCCAAGTAGTCCTCAGAAACCTCAGCCTGTCCCAAAATTGATGTCTCAGTTCCTTTCTTGGCTCCCCAAATACAAGTGTAGCACGCCACTCGCCCCCCCCCTCTTGTGATACAATTATGTCTATTAGTTGTGAGGAAAAGCCTCGTAAATCCACCTTCAAGGCGGCGGACCAAAATAGAGCCAATCCACCGCTCAACCCATCACTACTTACTGCATAAGCACCCGAGAAACCTAGAGTCCACATGAGATTCCGAGCTCTGTTTTCCCTCTTCTCCGTCTCGGATAAGAAGAGGAGGGAGGGACGGTGTCTTCTAACGAGCCATTTCAGCTCGCCAACTGTCGCGTCCGTCCCTAGGCCACGACAGTTCTAACAAAGCATATTCATTGCGTGTGGCGGGGCTGCTCCACTGCAGCCTCCGCCTTATCCGCCGATCTCGAGAAAATTAAGGAGAGTTCCTTTTTCTGCTTCTTACAAGAATCAGTATGCTCTTCTTCAAGCATCCGATCTAATGCGAGACCCGTTTCACTAGTTATCGGATTATTTTCACCCAGAACATTATCATGACTGTTGTTGTCCAGCATCGCTTTTGCTGCTGTGTTTGAGGTTGTGCCTTTTGGTCTATACACCATGATTTGCTTCCTTTTTTGCCCGGAAACACATTATTCACAGTGCCCTGCTCCATCTTATATATTGATTTCTAATTCTACACCATCAGATTTGTGGGAGAAGTAGCCTCATTTTGCCCTTGCACAATATCAGCGTTTGGCTCGACAGACTTATCTTTAGCTGAGAAATGGGGAATACTCCAAAGCGTGAACATCTGTCACTTGACTGTGAGCTTTGCCCCGATTTGGATGCTGAGAGACTCCTCTTTTTTTCATCCTTGACGCATAGCTTGTTCGCATTCCAGGGGAGCTTGCCCTCTGCGTCCCTCTCAGCTGGTGTTGGGTATTCCATGGAAGAGTGTCCCAACAACCCACATGAGAAGCAGTAATGAGGAAGCCTCTCATACACTACCTCATAGGTGTCGAATTCCTTGTACTTTTTGGAGTATGCTGTAACCCACCTTAAAAGAGGTTTGGTGATATCCACGATTACTCTGACTCGAAGACAGTCCCCCCAAGCTCTACCCAGGTTATCCACGTCCACGGTCTACACTTTTCCTATTCTTCCTCCAAGCCCTTCTCCCCAATGTTTGTTCATCAGTTCAAATCCTGGATTTTTAATATGAGCCCAGACAGTTAATTTGTCAAAGCAAACATCTGATGGCCTCTGTCTAGCGTCAAAATCATTAATGAGCACCGCATGCTTGCCAACAGTCCACGGAGCTCCTGCTTCGACCCGATCTTTATCTGCCTTAGATGCAAATTCAACAATGAACATATTGTCTCCAACAGACCTTGGATTCATGCCCTTAGGATTTCCCCAAGCTGGCATCAGAGCCGCCATAATCATTTGAATATGAAGAGTGGTTGGGGATAGTAACTTTCCTATTATCGCCCACTGCAAGGACACCAAATCTTCCTCATTTTCGTCCTCCAAGATGACTGCTGTGGCTTCCTCGGATGTGAGATTGAGCTTTTCCATTAATTCCGCCATCTTATCTTCCGCTTCAGTCGGAACACTACCAGACTCAACAGCCCTCTTGTTGGTCTGGTCCAGCTCCGCCATTGCCAAGCATGGACTAGGAAGAGCCTCCATGAAAGGCCTCGCACCGGCGCTTTCCACAGCCGCCACCGCCTTCCACAGCCGCCGCCGCCCCCAAAATCAATTCGTCCGCAGCAGCCAAGGGTCGGCAGCAAGAGCAGGATTGCCCCAATGTCTCCCCTAACCCCGACTTGAGAGAGGGGATTGGGAGCGCTCGAGAGACTTGGAGAGGTGGAATACAAACTGGATCTGAAGGGAGAAAGTGGGTGAAGCGAGATCGAACTCACGCTCACCAGATCGAGGCCTCACCCTAGGAACGTTTGTCGCCACCAGAGGAAACGAGAAAGTTCTAAGGAGGCGGAGAGTCAGCGGCACAATCTGCTAGACTCCTCGAGATGGGCGTGCGATATTTACAAGAAAGTGAGTGGGAGCTCTGTAGCATTTCTGATATTATATGTGGATG
Organism: Thinopyrum elongatum; assembly: GCA_011799875.1. Lineage (NCBI taxonomy): Eukaryota > Viridiplantae > Streptophyta > Magnoliopsida > Poales > Poaceae > Thinopyrum > Thinopyrum elongatum. Next base: position 472,609,096 of record CM022301.1, read on the forward strand.
ACATATTGTTGATTGGAAATGATACATAATTTCTGGATAGCATAAAAGGATACTTGAATAAGAATTTTTCAATGAAAGACCACGGTGAAGCTACTTACATATTGGGCATCAAGATCTATAGGGATAGATCGAGACGCTTAATAGGACTTTCACAAAGCTCATACCTTGGCAAAAGTTTTGAAGAAGTTCAAAATGGATCAGTCAAAGAAAGTGTTCTTGCCTGTGTTGCAAGGTGTGAAGTTGAGTAAGACTCAAAGCCCGACCACGACAGAAGATATAGAGAGAATGAAAGTCATTCCCTATGCCTCAGCCATATGTTCTATAAAGTATGTCATGCTGTGTACCGGACCAGTTGTGTGCCTTGCCATGAGTTTGGCAAGGTGGTACAATAGTGATTTAGGAGTGGATCACTGGAAAGCGGTCAAAATTATCCTTAGGTACCTAAAGAGGACTAAGGAAATGTTTCTCGGTTATGGAGGTGATAAAGCGTTCGTCGTAAAGGGTTACATCGATGCACTGATCCAGATGACTCTGAGTCTCAATCTGGATACGTATTGAACGTGGGAACAGTTAGCTAGAGTAGCTCTATGCAGAGCATTGTAGACATAGGCATTCGCAAAGTACACACGGATCTGAATGTTGCAGACTCGTTGACTAAAACCTCTCTCACACGCAAAACATGATCACACTCTAGTAAACTCTTTAGGTGTTAGTCACATGGCGATGTGAACTATGGGTGTTAATCACATAATGATGTGAACTAGATTATTGACACTAGTGCAAGTGGGAGACTGATGGAAATATGCCCTAGAGGCAATAATAAAATGGTTATTATTATATTTCCTTAATCATGATAAAGGTTTATTATTCATGCTAGAATTGTATAGACCGGAAACTTAAATACATGTGTGGATACATAAACAAATACTGTGTCCCTAGTGAGCCTCTACTAGACTAGCTCGTTGATCAAAGATGGTTAAGGTTTCCTAACCATAGACATGAGTTGTCATTTGATAACGGGATTACATCATTAGGAGAATGATGTGATGGACAAGACCCATCCGTTAGCATAGCATTTGATCGTTCAGTTTATTGCTACTGCTTTCTTAATGTCAAATACATATTCCTTCGACCATGAGATCATGCAACTCCCGGATATCGGAGGAATACCTTGTGTGCTATCAAACATCACAACGTAACTGGGTGATAATAAAGATGCTCTACAGGTATCTCCGAAGGTGTCTGTTGAGTTGGCGTGAATCGAGATTGGGATTTGTCACTCCGTATGACGGAGATGTATCTCTGGGCCCTCTCGGTAATACACATCACAAGAAGCTTGCAAGCAAAGTGACTAAGGAGTTAGTTGGAAGATGATGTATTACAGAACGAGTAAAGAGACTTGCCGGTAACGAGATTGAACTAGGTATAGAGATACCGACGATCGAATCTCGGGCAACTAACATACCGACAGACAAAGGGAATTACGTATGTTGTCATAAAGGTTCAACCGATAAAAGATCTTCGTGGAATATGTAGGAATCAATATGGGCATCCAGGTCCCGCTATTGGTTATTGACCGAAGAGGTGTCTCGGTCATGACTACATAATTCCCGAACCCGTAGGGTCGCACGCTTAACGTTCGTTGACGCTAGAGTAGTATTGGGATATTTGATGAGTGGTAACCATTTGTTGTTTGGAGTTCCAGATGAGATCCCGGACGTCACGAGGAGTCTCGGAATGGTCGAGAGGTAAAGATTTATATATGGGAAGTCATATTTTGGGTTCCGGAAAAAGGTGCAGTTTTTTTCCGTATTGTACCGGGAAGCTTCCAGAAGGTTCCAGAGGATTCTGGAGGGGTCCGGAAGTCCACAAGTGGGTCCACCATGACCCAAGGGCTAGCATGGGCTGCGGGGAGGCGCCCTGACCTTATTGGGCTAGGCGCACCAAGTCCTCAAAAGGCCATGTGGCTAGGGAAGGCAAAAAAGGAAGGAGTCCTAATAGGAATAGGATTGGACTTGGAGTCCAAGTCTTCTCCCCCTTAGCTGCGCCCTAGGGCTTGGAGGGGCTGTTTCCCACACCCCTCCACCTATATATAGAGGGGAGGGGGTTCCCCAAGAGGACACACCAAGCCCTTGGCGCCCCTCTCTCTCCCGTTACTCCGTAGTTCCACCGCCTCGTCCCGGCGACGCTTAGCGAAGCGCTGTCGGTGCTCCACAATCACCATCACCATCACGCCGTCGTGTTGGTTGTGATTCCATCTACTTCTCCTCTCCCGCTTACTGGATCAAGAAGGAGGAGACGTCATCGAGCCGCACGTGTGCTCAACTCGGAGGTGCTGTCCGTTCGACACTAGACCGGTTGGATCGTGATCGGATCGCGAAGAGTATGACTACATCAACCGCGTGATAAACGCTTCCGCTTAACAGTCTACGAGGGTACGTAGACACACTCTCTTCTCTTGTAGCTATGCATCTTCATGGATAGATCTTGCGTGTGCGTAGATTTTTTTTTGTTTTCCATGCAACGTTCCCCAACACTGCAATGATGTGGGAATCAGAAACTTTGTGGCAACTGATGACATGTTGTGTTATTTTGCACAATATGATTGTCGAGGATGAGGGTGATGGTGTAGCCCAAACCCATGATTTCGAAGCACCCGGAGAACAAGTTGAAATCCCAGAAGATCAAGATGCGGCTCAGCTTATGAACTTTCTGCAGATGCATCAGAATCTTCGAAATCAGCAGGTGCACATGCAGCTACTCAATGATCTTGTGGAGCACATGTGGATCCACAATGGCAATCAAGGAGGCAATGCTTGAGTTTGGCACTTCAAATAAATTTTATGTAAACACTATGTATGCTTGATACCAACATTTGTTATTTACGTGCGACATTGTGGTGCATGATCGACGTGCATGTATTTGCATGGATTTGAGAGTCCGGATTTAAGATATGTGGATGCACGGAGGAAATATGAGGGCCCGTCCGGATGCGCCCGCGGGCGTTTGAGGGGCCGGATAAGTCCGGTTGTAGATGCTCTAAGATCTCAAGATGTTATGCCGGCTCAGTCTCTTGGAGGTGCTCATAACGGTAGGGTGTGCGTGTGTGCATCATAGTGTATGCTCGTGTATGTGAGCGACTTCGATTGTAACGTGTTAAAAAAACCAACCAATGGCATCGAAAAAAAAAAACCAATGGCATTGACACACATGATCTCTCTCTTTCTCTCCTCTCTCTGCTCTGATTCCTGTCTGACAGTTTGAGCCTCTCTTGCCCTCTCCTCTGCACGCCTTTTTGACATTGGCGGATTAAAGCAAGTGGAAGTGGGTGAAAGTCTGAAAGATAGATAGGGAGGGGCACCTAAACCTCAACCTGTCCTCGTGCTGCACTTGCCAATCAGCTGACGCAAAAACGAGGAAAAAAAAACACTTGGACCGTCTGACATGCACAAACAGTGCAGTGACATAATGACAGGTCTTTGTAAACAACAAAGTTTATTTTTCGTCACCTATCGGTGGTAGGATCGAGCTCTTCTATTTATTTCCAATCCAAGTAGGAAAAGATATGAAGGCTTGCTGAAGAGAGGTACTGGTAGAAAACAGCTGAGAGAGGCCTGATTAAACAAACTCCACACGTGATGCATGCAGACGAATTAACAAGAGCTTTGCTGAGCTTGGGTTGCGTAAGCCGTTGTTTCTCTGGCGACGGCGTTTAGTTTAATTAAATTAATTACGAATATTCGCTGGATTACAAGGATCTCCGCTCACACGGTCACACACCATGCATGCAATGCATACGTGCGCGCACTAGATTTGGAACGGATCACTTAGATAACTCTACATTTCAAGTGGTACGTTATTTTTACGGTGCTGCTGGAGGATCCTTGCTTCAGTCATCAAACGTTTGGCTTCTGATCAGACGGCGCGGGGAGCGCCACGTGCAACGGGAGCTACAGGGCAAGAGACCCAAGTTCCTCACGTCGGCAATGGAAGCTAGTAGAAAAACCAAGACGGACACGCGATTATGATCCATGATTGGAGAAGAACCGTCGGCTGCAATGCATGCAACGGGAGAGAACCACGAGGACCAGTGGGATTAAGCAGGATAACCTTGTTTACGGCTCCGAAGAGAGTTATTAGATGTTGCAATCTGAAGAGAGCACAAAGGCTGCAACGCAAGGCCGCCATCATGATGGTTTGACCAAGGGTTGGGAATTTAGGCATTTCTTGTGGACAAAAGCAACTCTTATCCATCTCATCGACCGTGTTCAATTCGCCTTTGCATCTCACCCTAATCACCACCGGATGGATAGGGTTTTTAGGAAAGAATAAGTTCCCCGGCCGTGTCCCCTTGATTAGCACCCCTCGTCTGGCCCGCCCGGATGATGACAATTACTACTACATTCTTCTTTAATTTCTTCTCGCAAAAGAAAAAAAAAAACCTCAACTCCCAAATTATGACTGAGAAAAATCACTGTACTTACAGAATAAAAACATTTCATTTTTTTTATAATAATAATAAAATAAAATAATTTGGTCCACGCACAATATTTGCACGTACGTACGCCATGTCCAGCTTAGAACACTGGAAGTTCACGCAACACTATGCAGAAAGAAAACGCGTTGCTTTAGTTTTTGCAGCACAAGAAATTTCAAGTGGGCGGTAGATCAGGCGTAGGCGGCAAACCGGCGATCGGAGGCGGGGCTGACAAATATTCTCACTTCCAGCGCAAGACACGACATGTGCGGCGTGCAGCCAGCCGCTCCCGTCCGCAGCTCCGTGCGCAGAGAAACACAGGCCAAGGCAGGCCCGTCACGTACGCTGAGGCGAGACGCCGGGACGGGTGATCATTGCACGGAAGCGTTTCGCTTGCGTCGCCAAGCAAAACTTGTCCTCGCCGCCGTCATATCGGAGGTCGTGTCAGGGCAAAGGGACAACGGCCGAGGCCGCGGCGAATACTCCCAGAGTAAATCTAACATAATATTATATGATCGTTGTCACGTACGCCTGGTCGACAGATGATCATTGCACGGAAGTGTTCCGCGTCGTGAGGCGAACCTTGTCCTCGCTGCCGTTGTATCGGAGGTCGTGTCACGGCAAAGGGACAACGGAGGGGGGCCGACGGAGTACTCTCACTCGCGACCTCCCAACCAACCGTCAGTCGAGTTCACGACGCCCAATTGGCAAATCAGGGAGGGAGCGCAGTTCGTTCGGGCTCCCGGCAATTCGATGCGTTCCGAGGACGAACTCGTTTGATTAGCATACAGTAACTATTGCACGATGATGCTGATGCGTGCGGTTATCTTGGACCGGCGACTTGGTTCGGATTGAATCCAATCCAGTTTCGTAATGACAAGTTGACATTTTCAAGTCACGGCTCTCACAAGTCATGACAGTTACGAACTGCAGATTGACACACATCGCGGCATCTCGACTGAAGCAGTCAGCATCCGTCATGATATGGGTCACAAGAAAATGGTTGCCGAACCTACACTTGCAGTTTTGTCCATGCATATCTGCCGCCGCTACTTACGGGGCAGCCATGCGAAAACACTCAAAACGACAATCAAATAAAAGGCGCAACGACCATGCGCTTAGGGCATTTCCAAGGCCGACCCTTAAACCGCCCGCATACGTCCAGACGCACTGTTTGGACTTTGAAAATCATTCAACACTAATCTGTATCGGTCTGTACGATGGTTCGGACATACTTTTTTCGGTAAACCCAAGACAAACGTGGGCGGCTTTGCGGGAGTCCGGACAGCAGACACGTAGAACTCAGACAGCCTCAGCCCACCCAAAACCCTTCCCGGACCCGCGCCTCCATCCTTCTCATTTTCCCTCTTTCCTTCTTTCTCTCTTGTCTTTGCCACCCCTCCATCACCCCGCCCGCCACGCAACACCCCTCCGGAACTCTACGTCTCCGTCACCTCCAGTGTTTCAGCCGGGCTCCACCCCGCTTCTCCTCTGTCGCCGTTCAACCCATCTCCTCCAACCGCCCCGCCAGGTACCATCCGCTACTGCTATATTCATCATGCGTTGCAACTGTTCGATGAATTGCCGGAGCTAAAAAAGTTGTTTCTTCTTCTTTCAAGCAATGTATTTCGATTTGAATTACATATACGAGCACTATGTTGAGTCGTCCGATGAGGAGGACTACACGGACGAGACGGCGATGATGCAAGCGGTCTTTGAAGATGCGGAGTGTGTGGAGGAGCATGTTTTTAATTTCAAGGGATCGATCAAGGGCCATCAAGTGCTCAATCGCAACAGGGCACGGGACCATTTGACACCGATGGACGACTACTTTGCCCCCGATACACTCTTCGCTGACCATTTTCGCCGGCGTTTTCAGATGCGCATGACTGTTTTTTATCGTTCGTACCACGGCATCCGGTCCTATGATGACTACTTCATCCTGAAGAAGGACGCCGTGGGAAAATTGAGTTCTCTGGTTACCAGAAGTACACAGCCGCACTCCGGATGCTTGCATATGGCACGGCCGCTGATCCGTGGGACGAGTACCTACGGATGTCCGAGAGCACATGCGGAGATGCCATGGTCAGGTTTGCAACTGTCGTGGTCGAGGCCTTTGGACCTCAGTACCTGAGAGAACCAACTGTGGCAGACATCGAGAGGTTCTTGGCAATGTCAGAAGAAAGAGGGCGGCCAGGTTTGCTTGGATCCCTTGACTATATGCATTGGAAATGAAAGAACTGTCCCGAAGGCTTTACAAGGGCAATATCAGTGTCATGTTAAGAAGCCCACCATCATTTTTGAAGCAGTTGCATCACATGATCTTTGGATTTGGCATGCTTTCTTTTGCATGCCCGGGTCTCACAATAACATCAATGTGCTGCAATGATCACCGTTGTTTGCGAAGTTGACAGAAGGAAAAGCTCCTCCTTGCCACTATACTGTCAATGGACATGAGTACAATATGGGCTACTATCTGGTTGACGGTATCTATTCTTCGTGGACTACCTTTGTCAGCACCATCTCTAATCCAGTTGGCAAGAAAAGTCTCACTTTGCCCAAAGACAAGAAGCAGCCAGAAAAGGATGTCGAGAGGGCATTTGGAGTTCTGCAGGCCTGTTTTGCTGTTGTCCGTGGAACTGCTAAACAATGGGTTCCCGAGACCTTATGAAAGGTGATGACATGTTGTGTGATCATGCACAACATGGTCGTCAAGGATGAGGGTGAGGATGCTGCCGCAACTCTAGAATTTGAGAACATGGGCGACCCTATCGAATTTTAGATCAGAATTTGGCCACATTTGAAGAGTTTATTGAAATGCATCAAGAAATTTGGCATCGACCAACTCACGAGTAGCTGAAGAAATATCTGATTGAGCATCAGTAGGCGGTTAAAGGGGACACCAATGTTGGAATGTAATATTGGAACTTGTTTAAATTTGAACTACTGTTGCATGCGGCTATTTGAACGTATGTACTCTATGTATGCGGCTATTTGAATGTCTGAACTCTCTGTATGTAGCTATTGGAACGTGCAGGCTCTATAAAAAAAAATTAGGGAGACCAGACGTATGCAAGCAGTGTTGGATGACAGCCTCCCGCATCCGTGTCCGCGGTCTGGTCTCTCCATGTCCGTGGACGGATGCGGAAGGAAATTTACGGGTCACCTTTCGAAATACCATCAGGGTTCATGATTGCAAGAACTGTTACTTACAAGACCGGCAACGCGCGCGAGAGAGAGAGTCACTAGGATCAACTGGATCTACCAGGATGACACTGTTCAATAACAGGTTCAGCGAGAAAACTCTTAACCACCTCATCAACCGTGTTCGCCTTTGCATCTCCCTGTAATTAATCTTTCTCGCAAAAATTCTCTCCGTTGACATAACCTAGCGCCGTCGCCGTCGCCACACAGCAGCGCCGCCGCCCGCTGCTTCCTCTCTTCCTCTCCCATTCGTCGCCCCCCGCGCGGGCGACCGAGGGGCCCCAATCTTAGCCATGGGTCACACCCCCTCCAATCCCTTCCCTCCGCCACCGCTGGAGGAAGCCGCCAGGCTAAGCCGGGGCGGCTGACGGCGGTGGCGGAGGAGCCTCTCCTTCTCGCTCGCGAGGGTGGCGCGGGGCACCCAGGCGAGCGAAAGTACGCCCCCAGATCCGAGCCTCCGTGGCGGTGGCTCGCTCCCGGCGGCGAGTGGCGGCGGATGTGGCCGCGGCGCTGCGGCACCTCGGATCGGCGACGGCGTGGAGGGATTTGGTGGCTTGGCCGGCTGATACGTCTCCAACGTATCTATAGTTTTTTATTGTTCCATGCTATTATATTATCTGTTTTGAATGTTTCGTATGCATTTATATGCTATTTTATATTATTTTTGGGACTAACCTATTAACCTAGAGCCCAGTGCCAGTTTTTGTTTGTTTTTTATCCTCGCAGAAAAGGAATACCAAACGGAGTCCAAACGGAATAAAACTTCACGATGATTTTTCTTGGACCAGAAGACACCCAGGGGACTTTGAGTCCAAGTCAGAAGAGCCGCGAGGCGGCGACAAGGGTGGAGGGCGCGCCCTAGGGGGGGCGCCCCCTGCCTTGTCGGCCCCTCGGGACTCCCCTGACCTAGCCCATCCTCCTATATATTCACATATATTCCAGAACCACCCGAGGACCCCCTAATCTAGGACTCCCTCATCCACGAAAACACTTTTCCACCGCCGCAACCTTCTGTTCCCGTGAGATCCCATCTTGGGGCATTTTCCGGCATCCCGCCGGAGGGGGAATCGATCACGGAGGGCTTCTACATCAACTCCATTGCCCTTCCGATGATGCGTAAGTAGTTTACCTCAGACCTACGGGTCCATAGCTAGTAGCTAGATGGCTTTTTCTCTCTCTTTGATTCTCAATACAATGTTCTCCTTGATATTTTTGGAGATCTATCCGATGTAATCTTCTTTTGCGGTGTGTTTGTCAAGTTCCGATGAATTGTGGATTTATGATCAGCTTATCTATGAATATTATTTGAATCTTCTCTGAATTCTTTTATGCATGATTTAATATCTTTGTATTTCTCTTCGAATTATCGGTTTGGTTTGGCCAACTAGATTCGTTTTTCTTGCAATGGGAGAGGTGCTTAGCTTTGGGTTCAATATTGCGTGATTTCACCCAGTGACAAAGTAGGGGTAGCGAGACACGTATTGCATTGTTGCCATCGAGGATAAAAAGATGGGGTTTTCATCATATTGCTTGAGTTAATTTCTCTACATCATGTCATTTTACCTAAGGCGTTACTCCGTTCTATATGAACTTAATACTCTAGATGCATGCTGGATAGCGGTCGATGTGTGGAGTAATAGTAGTAGATGCAGGCAAGAGTCGGTCTACTTGACACGGACGTGATGCCTATATACATAATCATTGCCTTGGATATCGTCATAACTTTGCGCTTTGCTATCAATTGCTCGACAGTAATTTGTTCACCCACTGTAGTATTTGCGTTCATGAGGGAAGCCTCTAGTGAAACCTATGGCCTCCGGGTCTATTTTCCATCATATTACTTTCCGATCTACTATTTTGCAATCTTTTATTTTCAGATCTATATACCAAAAAACCCAAAAATATTTTATCTTTTATTTATCTATCTCTATCAGATCTCACTTTTGCAATTGACCATGAAGGGATTGACAACCCCTTTATCGCATTGGGTGCAAGTGTTTGATTGTTTGTGCAGGTGTTGGTGATTTGTGCGTTCTTCTCCTACTGGATTGATACCTTGGTTCTTAACTGAGGGAAATACTTACCTCTACTGTGCTACATCACCCTTTCCTCTTCAAGGGAAAAACCAACGCAAGCTCTAGAAGTAGCAGGAAGGATTTCTGGCGCCGTTGCCGGGGAGATCTACATCAAGTCAAGACATACCAAGTACCCATCATAAACTCTCATCTCTTGCATTACATTATTTGTCATTTGCCTCTCGTTTTCCTCTCCCCCACTTCTAAAACGATTTTCGAAAAGATTTGCCTTTTTATTAGCCCTTCTTCCGTTCGTCTTTTTCGTTTGCCTTTTGTTTTCTCGTGTGTTAGATCTGTTTCTTGCCACCATGTTTGAATCTGGGGAGATTTTCGTTGAAAAGGATAGTAGTAATGATGGGGGGGACTTTGATAATTTTGCCAATATTGATCCTCATGAAGAACCTACTATCCTGCACACTAAAAAACTTCGTATAGGTAGCGGCAATATTATTGGAAAAGGGGTTATTCAAGATTTCTTTACTTGTGCTGGTGCGCTACCCACGTTAGGTGGATCTATTCTCCATAAAACTAATAGTCTTGCGGATGCTATATCTTTGCTTATACTTGAACTTGAAAGACAATTTGTTCATATGCATCCACGCATACAAAGGATTTTTCTAGAGTTCTCTAATATTGAGCATTCTTCTGTTAAATGCGCTGCTACCATATTTCTAGCACATGAGTTTAGATTCATTATGAAAGAAGCTAGTGAAATTTTTGCGCATTATAAAGTAGATGGTGGTCGTCCTCCCATAGAGGGGATTCTCTTTAATCAAGAAGAAATAATGCGTTTGCGATCTCTTTATCATGTTGCTTATAATGAAAATTTGAGAAAAAGAGTTCCTACCGATGTTTTAGCTGATAAAATTTCTGAACTTAATGATAATTTTGCTATACAAAACAACGGATTGGGTTTCTCTCTTGGAAATAAGCTCATTACCTTTTGCCAAAAGAACTCTTACAATGATGAGTTGATCATACAATATAAGGGGCCGAAGGAGGAGCCAATACCTCCCGAGCTTGATCTTAGGGATCCTTATCCCATTAAATTTAGCCCTTTTGATTACTTTTGCTTACCACAAAGAAAACTTACTGCTGAACGAAGGGAGTACGAGATGATTTTTCGAAATTTGCCTTATTATTACTATGACAATACCTAGATCTATGTGTTTTTATGCCTAGCTAAGGGCGTTAAACAATAACGCTTGTTGGGAGGCAACCCAATTTTATTTTTGTTTCTACTTTTTTGGTTATGTTTTTAAATAAATTTTTCATCTAGCCTCTGGTTAGATATGTTTTGGTGTTTTAATTAGTGTTTGTGCCAAGTAAGACCTTTGGGATGGCTTACGGTGATAGTTGATTTGATCTTGCTGAAAAACAGAAACTTTTGCGTCCAGTCACAGAATTTTAATAATTCACTGGAGAGTCAAAAAACCCTAAATTTTTTACACGAGATTGATATAAAAATTGCCTCCGTTGTCCTAATTTTTCAGAATTTTTGGATTAAAGAAGTATTAGAAAAATTCGGATCTTAGCAGACTGTTCTGTTTTGACAGATTCTGTTTTCTTTGTGTTGTTTGCTTATTTTGATGAATCTATGGGTAGTATCGGGGGGTATGAACCATGGAGAAGTTGGAATACAGTAGATATTACACTAATATAAATAAAGAATGAGTTCAAAACAGTACAAAAGTGGTGATTTTATTTTCTTGTACTAACGGATCTAACGAGTTTTCTGTTGAGTTTTGTGTTGTGAAGTTTTCAAGTTTTTGGTAAAGATTTGATGGACTATGGAATAAGGAGTGACAAGAGCCTAAGCTTGGGTATGCCCAAGGCACCCCAAGGTAATATTCAAGGACAACCAAGAGCGTAAGCTTGGGGATGCCCCGGAAGGCATCCCCTCTTTCGTCTTCGTCTATCGGTAAATTTACTTGAGGCTATATTTTTATTCACCACATGATATGTGTTTTGCTTGGAGCGTCTCGTATGATATGAGTCTTTTCTTTTTAGTTTGCCACAATCATCCTTGCTGTACACATCTTTTGAGAGGGACACGCATGAATCGTGATTTATTAGAATACTCTATGTGCTTCATTTATATCTTCTGAGCTAGGCAATTTTGCTCTAGTGCTTCACTTATATCTTTTTAGAGAACGGCTGTGGTTTTATTTTATAGAAATTATTGAACTCTCATGCTTCACTTATATTATTTTGAGAGTCTTTCTAAACAACATGGTAATTTGCTTTGGTTATAAATTTAGTCCTAATATGATAGGCATCCAAGAGGGATATAATAAAAACTTTCATATAAAGTGCATTGAATACTATGTGAAGTTTGATTCCTTATGATTGTTTTGAGATATAAAGATGGTGATATTAGAGTCATGCTAGTGAGTAATTGTGGATTGTAGAAATACTTGTGTTAAGGTTTGTGATTCCCGTAGCATGCACGTATGGTGAACCGTTATGTGATGAAGTCGGAGCATGATTTATTTATTGATTGTCTTCCTTATGAGTGGCGGTCGGGGACGAGCGATGGTGTTTTACTACCAATCTATCACCCTAGGAGCATGCGCGTAGTACTTCGTTTCGATGACTAATAGATTTTTGCAATAAGTATGTGAGTTCTTTATGACTAATGTTGAGTCCATGGATTATACGCACTCTCACCCTTTCACCTTTGCTAGCCTCTCTAGTACCGCTCAACTTTCGCCGGTGCCATACACCTACCTTTTACCTTCCTCAAAAAAGCCACCATACCTACCTATTATGGCATTTCCATAGTCATTCCGAGATATATTGCCATGCAACTTTCCACCGTTCCGTTTTATTATGACACGTACATCATTGTCATATTGCTTTGCATGATCATGTAGTTGACATAGTATTTGTGGCAAAGCCATCGTTCATAATTTTCATACATGTCACTCTTGAGTCCTTGCACATCCCGGTACACCGCCGGAGGCATTCATATAGAGTCATATTTTGTTCTAAGTATCGAGTTGTAATTTTTGATTTGTAACTAAATAAAAGTGTGATGATCTTCATTATTAGAGCATTGTCCTATGTGAGGAAAGGATGATGGAAGCTATGATTCCCTCACAAGTTGGGATGAGTCTCCGGACTTTATGAAAAATAAAAGAGGCCAACGAAGCCCACAAATAAAATAAAAGAGGCCAAAGAAGCCCAAAAAAAAAAGAGAGAAAAGAGAGAAGGGGCAATGTTACTATCCTTTTTCCACACTTGTGCTTCAAAGTAGCACCATGATCTTCATGATAGAGAGTCTCCTATGTTGTCACTCTCATATACTAGTGGGAATTTTTCATTATAGAACTTGGCTTGTATATTCCGATGATGGGCTTCCTCAAATTGCCCTAGGTCTTCGTGAGCAAGCAAGTTGGATGCACACCCACTTAGTTTCTTTTTGAGCTTTCATAAACTTATAGCTCTAGTGCATCCGTTGCATGGCAATCCCTACTCGCTCATATTGATATCTATTGATGGGCATCTCCATAGCCCGTTGATACGCCTAGTTGATGTTAGACTATCTCCTTCTTTTTGTCTTCTCCACAACCACCATATTCTATTCCACCTATAGTGCTATGTCCATGGGTCACGCTCATGTATTATGTGAAAGTTGAAAAGGTTGGAGAACATCAAAAGTATGAAACAATTGCTTGGCTTGTCATCGGGGTTGTGCATGATTTGAATACTTTGTGTGATGAAGATAGAGCATAGCCAGACTATATGATTTTGTAGGGATAACTTTCTTTCGCCATGTTATTTTGCGAGGACATGATTTCTTTATTAGTATGCTTGAAGTATTATTGTTTTTATGTCAATATTAAACTTTTGTTTTGAATCTTATGGATCTGAACATTCATGTCACAAAAAAGAAAATTACATGGACAAATATGTTAGGTAGCATTCCACATCAAAAATTCTATTTTTATCATTTACCTACTCGAGGATGAGCAGGAATTAAGCTTGGGGATGCTTGATACGTCTCCAACGTATCTATAATTTTTCATTGTTCCATGCTATTATATTATCTGTTTTGGATGTTTTATATGCATTAATATGCTATTTTATATTATTTTTGGGACTAACCTATTAACCTAGAGCCCAGTGCCAGTTTTTGTTTTTTTCTTGTTTTTGAGCCTCGCAGAAAAGGAATACCAAACAGAGTCCAAACGGAATGAAACTTCACGATGATTTTTCTTGGACCAGAAGACACCCAGGGGACTTGGATTCCAAGTCAGAAGAGCCGCGAGGCGGCGACAAGGGTGGAGGGCGCGGCCCCCTGCCTTGTGGGCCCCTCGGGACTCCCCTGACCTAGCCCTTCCTCCTATATATTCACATATATTCCAGAACCACCAGAGGCATCCACGAAAACACTTTTCCACCGCCGCAACCTTCTGTTCCCGTGAGATCCCATCTTGGGGCCTTTTCCGGCATCCCGCCGGAGGTGGAATCGATCATGGAGGGCTTCTACATCAACTCTATTGCCCTTCCGATGATGCGTGAGTAGTTTATCTCAGACCTACAGGTCCATAGCTAGTAGCTAGATGGCTTCTTCTCTCTCTTTGATTCTCAATACAACGTTCTCCTTGATATTCTTGGAGATCTATCCGATGTAATTTTCTTTTGCGGTGTGTTTGTCGAGATCCGATGAATTGTGGATTTATGATCAGCTTATCTATGAATATTATTTGAATCTTCTCTGAATTCTTTTATGCATGATTTAATATCTTTGTATTTCTCTTCGAATTATCGGTTTGATTTGGCCAACTAGATTGGTTTTTCTTGCAATGGGAGAGGTGCTTAGCTTTGGGTTCAATCTTGCGTGATTTCACCCAGTGACAAAGTAGGGGTAGCGAGACACGTATTGCATTGTTGCCATCAAGGATAAAAAGATGGGGTTTTTATCATATTGCTTGAGTTAATTCCTTTACATCATGTCATCTTACTTAAGGCGTTACTCCGTTCTTTATGAACTTAATACTCTAGATGCATGCTGGATAGCGGTCGATATGTGGAGTAATAGTAGTAGATGCAGGCAGGAGTCGGTCTACTTGACACAGACGTGGTGCCTATATGCATAATCATTGCTTTGGATGTCGTCATAACTTTGCGCTTTTCTATCAATTGCTCGACAGTAATTTGTTTACCCATCGTATTATTTGCCTTCATGAGAGAAGCCTCTAGTGAAACGTATGGCCCCCGGGTCTATTTTCCATCATATTACTTTCCGATCTACTATTTTGCAATCTTTTATTTTCAGATCTATATACTAAAAAATCCAAAAATATTTTATCTTTTGTTTATCTATCTCTATCAGATCTCACTTTTGCAATTGACCATGAAGGGATTGACAACCCCTTTATCGCGTTAAGTGCAAGTGTTTGATTGTTTGTGCAGGTGTTGGTGATTTGTGCGTTCTTCTCCTACTGGATTGATACCTTGGTTCTTAACTGAGGGAAATACTTACCTCTACCGTGCTGCATCACCCTTTCCTCTTCGAGGGAAAAACCAACGCAAGCTCAAGAAGTAGCATCGGCTGCGGGTGTGGTTGGCCCTCCTGTCCGATCTGATCTGGCTAGAGTGGTTTGCTCGCTCCGTGGTAGCAGAGATCGGTGGTGGTCCATGCGCACGATGCGAGATGGAGGTTCATCGAGTGGATCCCAGTGAAAACCTCGTTCTCGGCTTGTTGCCAAGACCGGCGATGGCGGCGCTCTTTTGTGTCGTTACTTTCTTGAAGGCATCGCCGTGGAAAAGCTCCAGACCTCTATCCGCTACCTCCGGGGGAAACCCTAGATCAGTAGATTGGATGACGACGACGCTCTGGTGTCGTTTCCCCCTTGAGGGCGTCATTCTTGGAGGTGTACATAGGCTCGAGGGACCAGTGGACGGCTTCTTTGGTGGAGCGGTGCTTCATCTTACTCATTGATGGCGGCGAATGTCGGCGGCGTGGCGCAGTGGAGACTCGACGTATGATGCGTGGAGATGGACTCGTGCAGGAGGAGGACGCTGTCTGGCGTCATGGTGGCGTCGATGGTAGAGAGGCCTGGCAAGGTCGGTGCATTAGTTTCTGCTCTGAAGATGGATTGGTGGAAGGCGGCGGCGACGACACATGAGAGTGCGTCGGACCGGTATGTACCCCAAACCCAGTACGTGGCTCGGTTGGAGCCTCTGGCTTTAGATGTTAGGCTTTGGTGCGATGTCTGTTTGGTATTAGGCTCGGACTATCGGCACCCCTTCATCAAGTGGATAGAAGTAACGATAGTTGTTGCTAAGATGATGGCTTCAGACTACCTGATGTACTATTTTGTAAGGTCTTTGTGAATAATTAATAAAATGGCTGCATGCATCATTCAGATGCAGAGGCCGGGGGTAATCCTTCTTTTCAAAAAAAAAATCTCTCCGTAATTAATCATCGCAGAAAGGGTTTTTATCTTTTTTTTATAAAGAGAGCTCCCTCTCTGATTTCCATTATAAGAAACCACAATGTCTTCTTGATTACAAAGCTAAAAGGACATAACCAAAAGGCAGAAGCTGCCATGAGAGAGGGAGCCATCCCTCCCTCCTCCCAGCAACCCACATAGACATGCCTCACACCCAACACAGACGTCGGAGTGTTAACCTGGAACGGGCAAAACGCTGCCTTGACCGTAACATCCAGACAGAACCGAACATTTTTATGTCTTTTTTTTTGAGAAAACTTTCAATCTATTTATCTTCAATCATGGCAGTACAACGAACACCAGAAATAAAAATTACATCCAGATCCGTAGACCACCTAGCGACGACTACAAGCACTGAAGCGAGCCGAAGGCGCGCCACCATCATCGCCCCTCCATCGCCGGAGTCAGGCACAACTTGTTGTAGTAGACAGTCGGGAAGTCGTCGTGCTAAGGCCTCATAGGGCCAACACCCCAGAACAGCAACCGCCGCCGATGAAGAATAACGTAGATCGGAAGGATCCAAATCGAAAACACACGAACGTAGACGAACAACGACGAGATCCGAGCAAATCCATCAAAGATAGATCTGCCGGAGACACACCTCCACACGCCCACCAACGATGCTAGACGCACCGTCGGAACGGGGGCTAGGCGGGGAGACCTTTATTCCATCTCTAGGGAGCCGCCGCCGTCTCGCCTTCCTGAGCAGGACACAAACCCTAACAAGATTGAAAAATACGACTAAAAACGAAGCCCTCCCGCCGGCCCTTGTCAGGATCCACCGCGCCTCCATGATCCTAGGGCCACTGGAGACGAGGCGGACCTGCGCCGGCGCCGGCGAGAGGTACGAACCCTAACTTTCTTTCTTGGAGGAGGAGGAGGAGGAACATTTTTATGTCAGATACATAGAAGTCTTTACGACACAAAGCTAATTAGGCTGCTGAAAGAAAGATCTTCATCTCCAGCAAGGAGAAAGTAGCCACTTCATCCTTCAAGTCTTGCCGCCAATGCTCTCCATCCATCCGCAGCTTTGAAGACCTCCTTCGCAACCTGTTCAACATGTCTTACGCCGGTCGTCATTCGCTTTATTCTTCCTTGGTTTTTTGCAAGATACTTCAATCATGTAACCATTTTATGATCATATTAACCGAAACACATGTCAGTTGACCCTATTATTGTCAAACACAACTTTGTTTCTGAGTTCTCAGATAGGATCTTATCTTATGTAAGAAGGATAAATTGCGCGGCCGGGTCCCTGATTAGCACCCTCCGTCTGGCCCTGGATGACAATTTCTGAACTCTGATGTACGAAATGAAGACAAACCGGCGATCGCTGGAAAATATTCTTCTCTGTTTGAGAGCAAGACACGACATGTGCTGCAGCCCGCTCGTTCCAGCTCTTCAGAGAAACGCCAACGGGCAGCGCGTCACGTTGAGACCATCATTGCACGGAAACGAACCTTGTCCTCGCCGCCGTCATATCGGAGATCACGTCACGGCAAAGGGACAACGGCCGGGGCCGGGTAGGGCATCCGCCGACGAGATCGCGACGGCGAAGCAATCGGGGAAGACGCAGCAATTCTCCAAGAAATGAACTCGTCTGATAGTAATTGTCACACGAGAGCCATCTTGTGACACAACAATTTGGTGTAGATTCAACCGAACTCACACCACTTGGCGTAGATCAACAACAATTTGTATAGAACAAAGTCAACATTCCAAGTCACAGATCACAAATTTACAAAAAAAAAAAAAAATCCCGGCATTTCAACTGAAGCGGCTAGCGGAAGCAGTCATCATGCCATGGGTCACAGGAAAAATGGTAGCCGAACCTACTCTGACAATTTTGTTTGTGGGAGTACCTAGAACTCATCTAGATGAGATATGATATGGTCTCATTCACCTAGAAAACAAGAACAAATACAACCCACGTCAGCACACACGCATCTTATAGCATCACATCCAATGACTATAAAAGATGAATGAGACCAAACTATATCTCATCTAGATGAGTTCTAGCAAAACTGTTTGTCAATACATTCCTTCCTTGTGCCTCAACTTCTCATGATACAACACAGGACGTGGATTTATAAAGCTCAGGTTTCTGGGCTGCGTTTGCGGGTCAAGCAAGGCTACTTCTTCATCTTCTTATCGTTCCGGCCCCTCTTCCGCTGCTCCCGCCTCTCCTCCGACTAGTTCATCTTCACCAGCATCTTGCAGATGAACTGTATGCTAAGCTAGTGGGAATGTACGTAGCTCTTCTCCGTGGTAATCACCTGCAAGCGGATGAGTCCACGACGCGGTCGCCGAAGATGTGCACCGTCCGTGGGTTGGGCCCTCGGGAGATGACGCAGGTGTAGTCCTCGGACGACGGCCCGTCCTCCTCCGCGCCGGCGCGGGCGGCGCGCAGCGGCAGCCACGAGCTCTTGTTCTTGACGCCGAACTCCACGCGCCGGTCCAGGGAGCACGACCGCACCAGGGCCGGCGCCTGCGCCCTGAGGGCGCACCGGAGGACGCTCTTCCTCCGCTGCGCCTCGTGGGCGCAGTCCAGCACGTCGGCCAGCCCGTGCGGCCCCGCGCAGCCGTCGCACCACGGCCGGGCGACCCGAAGGTCGCCGACGCGTCGAGCACGGAGGTCGGGCTCATGGCGTAGGCGGACATCGTCTCGGGGTCCCGCACGGGGCTCCCGGTGACCGCGGCGCGGCCGCCGGCCGGGAGCGACGACGAGTGCAGCAGCCTCGGCACGGCGAACGACGGCTCACGAGCAGCACCCTTGCCGCCTCCGCCGTCGCACGGAGCCGTGGATGAGTTGCCGCCGGCGTGCTGCGCGCAGCCGGCGCCGTTTATGGACCTGGACCTTGGATCTGAACATGTCAAGAGCCAGCCTGACAGAACACAGGACACGACGGCTTCCCTCCCGGAAAGATCAAAGAATAGATCAGCAGCTTGCAGCAGAGAAGAGGAAGCAAGCGCAAGCTAGCTGGTGAATTGTTCCTTTCCTCTCGGCTCTCGAGTGTCACCGGGCGAGAAGAAGACGAAGATGACGAGAGAGAGGTGTGGGAGAGGGCAATGGGGCGGGTGGCGATCTTAAAGAAGGGCTGGCCGGGCTCCCCCTCTCACACTCCACTGATGTCATCGCTTCGTTTGTGTGTGCTCTGCTTGCTTCCAAAACTGCAGGTCCTTATCTTCAGTTTTACTACTACTACACATAATATTTTCTTTCTTTTCTTGAAGAGGGTTTACGATCGTTTTCAGTTTTCACTGGCAAGTGTGTCTTGCTGTGTGAGTTTGTGTACACATGTGTGGCGACGAACCGTACCCAATTAGCAGGAGAGATTCCATGGCCATGGGTGTCGCTGATGAATGGCAGGTGGATTTGCTGTCGACCAACGGGAGGTGCGGCAGAATCTGCCAATTGGGTCACACAAGATTCAATCATTGATCCCGCCCCAATTGAAAGATTCAGCGTCCCAATATTAAAAACGATTGATTGCCCAATTTCTTAATTTCTGCCATTTCCTCGCTTGTGAGTGGCTGAGAGCAGTGAGCAGAATTGTGTTTTTAATACTTATTACTCTCTCTGTAAAGAAATATAAAAGCGTTTAGATCACTAAGTTAACGTATAAATGCATACCTCGAGCACTCGGTCTCGAGCTCCGGGATTAAAGACTAAGCCTGACCCGAGCTGGTTACACCTGCAATGACGATGCTTTTTTTACGTCGTTACCTTGTTGAAGGCATTGCTCGCATATATTTGGATTGATTCTTCAGGGTGTAAATCTAGATTATGGCCTTGGTGGTTGAATCCGGTGACGATGACGTTTGAGTGTCGCTCCCTTCCCGAAGGCGTTGCTTTTGAAGAACCTCGTCTTCCATGGTGGTGTCACGTGATAGTTGGTGCAAATATGTTCGTCGCTGCAGTTTGTCGACCGCGTATCCGATCGCGGTGTTTTTTTCTCGCATACGCATAGTTTTGGTCTTATATGACTTTACTAGTTGTCAGCGCGTTTTTGTGTGTGTTGGTGTTGGTTGCGTGCATCTTAGTTATGAAGAGGCCACGTGTGTGCTCATTGTATTTATGTATTCTCTTGATGCTAAATTTTGATCCAATAAAATTCACCCTTTGTCAAAAAAAATATCTACTTCTTTTATAAAAAGTGTTTTTATAGACTCGTAAAAATTAAGCTTGAAGGGATACAAACATAATGATTACACATCTGGCTTCTCCACCGCGAGCATGCACATAACCAATATCATAAATCAAAGATCACGCCGGTAAAGGGCAAAATCATACAAGAGCGAAGATATACCTAGGAGCGGATGAAAAACAAAAGAAAACGAGAGAAAAAAGATACAACGATCCACATTGAGGAACCGTTGAACAACGAAGATGATGCAAGCCACACGATCCGGACGTGGACACATCCGCACAAACTGGAAACCATGAAGACACTAGGCAAGCCCAGATGCTAAGAGCGTGTTTGGTAGCCTGTATTAGGGCAACCAGGCCCGCACGATGCAAAAAATGGCCCGTTTGGTAGCATGTATTTACTGTTTGCCCTGCATAGCACGAAACTTAAAGCACCCTCGGTCAGGCCCGGTGGAAACATCTGAATCGATTGTTTCCCCTGAGCTAGGCTCGGGTGATGCAAGTGAGGGGAACACGGCGCCGAGCTCATGCGAGCAGGGAGATGGTGCGAGCTCGCGCACGTCCCCGAAAAATCGGCAGGAGGAACCGCGTCATCTCTCATCGAATCGGGCGCCCTGCATAGCTACCCTCGAATCGCCACTCAAACTCCCGCCAACATTCCCCCCTTCGAGCTCTCCGTCCCGCGTGGATTGTCACCGACGAGCAGGTAAGCGGTGCGTCTTCTCCGGCGGCGGTAGACGACGATAACGATTTGTCTTCCTCATCTTCTCCGACCAATTATGTGCCTCCACCCGGCTGCATCGATGGTTGTAAGTTCGATCACTGCCTCCTCTCTTCTCGTTCTAGCTAGATTTATGAGCATGTGATAGAAATAAATCTATGAGCATGCCGTAGCGTTGTACATTGTCGAATTGTGAGAATGTATTGTTGTGGTAGCTAATGGTGATGGATTGGTAGCATGCTAGGTGTTGCTTGTAGGCTTTGATGATGTTCATATTGTTTCCATGTTTGCAAGGATGATACTATGGTAGATATGGTACTAGCATGTGAATCGGAGCATGTGTAGTATGCTTGTTTGCGAGTATGTATGTGTGGTAGTGTGTTGAACTCCATGGTATGCTATGAGCTTGAAGACCAGTCATAGGGTGGTGTGTTGAACTTCATGATCCATGTGTACTATCCTTACTGTCCATGTGTAATGGTATTTCTTACTATCCATGTGTAGTGTGTTCCACTAGTTCCGATGCTAACGCTTGTAGGACATGAGCACGCAAGAGTCTAGTCATGTCATTGTCTTGTCCGAGAGCGAATTCCCACCGTCCTATGTGGAGGATTCCCAACCTATGACTGAGGAGAAAATGCCTCTAGATTCATATGTCTTCGAGGGGTCTGCTAGGCCTCCACTATTCGTGCCTAAACCAAATGTGATGGTTGTGCTTAATGTTGCTGTTGGTGCTGCACATAAGGCAACCATCAAGGTTGGGAAAGCAAAGATGGCTGGGTAGGGGAACTCGATGAAATGATAGTCATTCTAGTCCACCTTCATGCTTAACAAGATGTGTGATATCATAACTAGTGGGGTGAGGACTAACAAGGGCTTTAAGTAGGTACACTTGAACTTTGTTGCCAAGCAAGTGTTTGAAATTTGTTGCCAATATTTGACCTCGACCCAGGTCTACAACCACCTCAGGAAGTGGAGAGCTAGATGGATATAAGTGTTCAAGCTCAGAAACCTTAGTGGCGCATCATGGGATCGGTACACCTACACGATCCTATTGGAGGCAGAGCACTACAAAGGCCACACCACGGTTAGCTCACAGACCACTTGTTTAAGCCTATCTAACATGCCAATCACAACTAACCACATTGTGTTTCTTTCTTAGGACCACCCCAAGGACGCAGAATTCCTCAACATACCCATCCAGAACTACTCACACGTGCAACAGATCTTCTCCTTTGGTCTCGCAACCAGCAAACATGTCGTGGGTTCCAGTGAGCTGCTCGGATCGCCTACGCCTGACTATCCAAATACCCGAGACCCATAGACCATCATCTTTGATGGTCTTATAAGGGTGGTGATCACTTTCCTGTGCTTGAACTTGATAGGAATAGGAAGATGGATGACAATGATGGAGGAAGAGCTGAGCGTCTTCGGAAGCATGACTGATGTCGTCAAGGAGGTGGCAACCGCCATTAGGGAGATCAAGTCGGTCGATGTCCAACCTGACTTATACATCACCGTCATGGATCAAGGTGGCTTCAGTCTTATGCTCTGGTGGATGATCTTAGCCACCTGCTAGACAACAAGACACATAGTGTTGGGTTTGTTGCCATGGTAGATGCCCATAGGGTGCTCTTGTTGGGAAAGCATTACTACTAGTGTTATTTTTGGTGGTGGTGGTGGGGACGGCGTGCTTGATGATCGACGACAACAATGATGATGTATATTTTGTGGTAGTTAGGGCTTGAAAACTGTTGTTGGTATGTATATTTTGATGATGTGGTATATACTAACCCCTCACGCCGATGAAGAACTTGTGGTGGTAGGATTACACCCTCTTTTTGGATGTGGTCATAGGATGACACCATAGTAGTTAAGATGAACTTGCTCTGCCTTTTGGGTATATGATCATGCATGCCTAAGTTTCTTCTGTTTCATGTCTAGTGTGTTTGTTTGCTTGCTGCTTGAATTGTTGCTCTTCTACCATCACACTAGAAGTAGTATGTGGTGTACAAAGGGAGGGTTCTAGGGTTTATAGTTCATGGTAAACATGCCAACAACAAGTGACCCATTACACAGACAACTCCTTCGAAGGGTTTAAAAGTAGGCAGGAGGCACATGATGCTTACTCCAAGTTTGTGCTCAAAGAAGAGCAATGTTGAAGTCGGCAAGCCACCTGGTAAGTTTGTGCTGTGTGCGCGATCAAAAACGTCATCACCGTCATGCAGCTCGTCGTGATTGTAGTGTTGTTTTATTGGTGTGATCATATGTAAGGTGTAGATAGTAAGCTCATCACATAGGGTACAAGGTAAGAAGAGCTGGCAAGCATCGTGTAGTGCGTCAACATAGCCGTAAGCAGGCAACCAAACACATGGTTGGAATCAGTGCTATCATGCAGGCATGATGGTTGTATGCAGGAAACCAAACCATGTGCACAACATGGTTTTCAACCTGCATCTGCTCAGCCTGTCTCAGGTGAGACACATATGCAAGGGGGCAAAACATGATGCAGGATACCAAACACGCCCTAAGAGTCATTTGCGGAGTTGAACATCCGTCGATCCATGAGTGATGCTAGTCATAGAACCACTAGTGGAAAAAGTGCTAGCCATAACTTTCGTTGGTGGCGCGCCATTTACAACCAACGCCACCACTATTTTTATCAAATAGTTGTGGTGTTGGCTTATTTGGTATGACATTAGTAGGGGCATAGTGGTGGCGTTGGAAAACAGGGTAGCGTCAAAAGTTTATGGGATCAACAATTTGTACCAGGCGTAATATAGTGCTGTCGTGGAATAGCAAGGAACGCCAGTACTATTATATTTAGTTGTGGCGTACTGTTGGTTCCGACGCCAGTATTGTTATTTTGTTAATGCCACCATTCTTATATTTTTTTATAGTATATTATAGTTTACTTTTATTAAATTTCTATTATTTTAAAATGGAAATAATGACACTTTTTAAAATATGTACTTTGAGACTTTAAATTTATTTTTTTTCTTTTTAGTTTAAGACTTGAAATATATAATTTAATTTGAGCCTTCAAATATGTGGTTTGAGTGTTTGACACTTCCAATTTTTTTTCTTTTTAGTTTTTTATGTGGTGGATCTTTTTATAGTATTATAGTTTACTTTTATTAATTTTCTATTATTTTTAGATGGAAATAATGACATTTTTAAATATATACTTTGAGACTTTAATTTACTTTTTTTTAGTTTAACTTGAATATATAGTTTTGAGCCTTCAAATATGTGGTTTGGACACTTCAATTTTTTTTCTTTTAGTTTTTTATTGTGTAATCTTTTTATAGTATATTATAGTTTACTTTTATTAAATTTCTATTATTTTTAAATGGAAATAAGGACATTTTTTAAAATATGTACTTTGAGACTTTAAATTTACTTTTTTTTCTTTTTAGTTTAAGACTTGAAATATATAGTTTTGAGCCTTCAAATATGTGGTTTGACACTTCCAATTTTTTTTCTTTTTAGTTTTTTATGTGGTGATCTTTTTTATAGCATTGGGCCAAGCCCAAGTATTAGGAGCCCGTGGGGGTCAAAACCAAGGCAACGACACCCTCACCCCACTCCCTCTCTCTCGTTCCCCTTCCTCTCCCTCTGTCTCCGCTCGTCGTCGCCGGCCGTTCTCCCTCTCTCGCCGCTCTCTCCCTCTCTCGCCGGTGGTTAGGTAATCTTCCGCTCTCTCTCCCTCTCTCCCTCTCTTGCCGCTCGTTGCCCTCCAATTTGATTGGAGTTCATTTTGTTTTGAGCTAGGATTTCTTCGACGGAGGCGGCGGAAGAGACGACAGCGGCAGCGGAAGCGACGGCGGTGGCGGACTGCTAGGGTTTATCGCCTCCATCTTCATCCCTCGGTGAGTTCATCGCCTCTATCTTTGCAGTGGCAGTGGCATTTTGTAGTGGCATTTTTTTAAAATTGTAGTGTTAAATTGTAGGGTCTTTGGTATTTGTAGTATATATAATTTTTTTGCTTGTTTATCACTTTCATGTGGCAGTGGCATTTTGTAGTGGCATTTTTTAAAATTGTAGTGTTAAATTGTAGGGTCTTTGGTATTTGTAGTGTCATTTTGCATCAATGAACATATGACAGTGGCAGTGGCAGTGGCATTTTGTATCTGCATTTTGCATCAATGACAGTGGCCTAATGCTAAATATGTATCTTGTTCATTATATGACAGTGGCAGTGGCAATTTGTAGTGTCATTTTGCATCAATGAACATATGACAGTGGCAGTGGCAGTGGCATTTTGTATCTGCATTTTGCATCAATGACAGTGGGCTAATGCTAAATATGTATCTTATTCATTATATGACAGTGGCAGTGGCATTTTGTATTTGCATTTTGCATCAATGACAGTGGCCTAATGCTAAATATGTATCTTGTTCATTATATGACAGTGGCAGTGGCATTTTGTTGTGTCATTTTGCATCAATGATCATCATGTGGATGTTTAGATCAGGGTTCCATTGTTTACTCCCATAAAAGAACATAATTTCCTTTATTTACTTGACAAGTTGACATGCCTCTGTATAGATCACTTAGGTTGTAGAATTTGTGTAAGTGTATTAGATCACTTGCCATACTTTGATTGGCATTATTATCAACTTGCTTGTTATTATTGTTAAGATTGGCATTAGATCACTTGCCATATTTTGATTGGCATTATTATCAACTTGCTTGTTATTCTTGTTTGATCAGCAAGGCAATATTATCAACTTACAAATCATTTTCCAACTTGCAACACATAGCAAAGATGGACATGGATGCAACTTACTTGTAACTTACTTGTTATTCTTGTTTGACATGTGTGTTTGGTTCTTGCCAGAACTAAGGAAATTTTTTGTTAGCACTAAGGAAATTCTTGTTTGACATTGTGATGCTATCTATATATATATTTGTAGTGATTGGCATTACATTGCCATGTGTGTTTGGTTCTTGTCATAATAACCTATACTTGTCGTTATTTTGAAGTTCCAGCCATGTCTAGCTGGAACAGCCACTACCAGTCCTCGTGCAACTTCGCGGCCTATGATGATGTTGACAAAGGCGAAACGAGCACCAACCAGGTAAGATTACAAAAACATCCATGAGCATTGCAAACACATGCATATATACATATATCATCTAACCATTCTTTATTGATGATTTCAAATATTTGACTTGTCAGGCGTATGTATGAGACCCGTCTCCAGAACCGGTCCAGCAGCAGCTACCGGTACGTGACGTGGACATGCTCAGCCGTGAGCTTGTCGCGTCAAAGGAGAGTACAATGAAGGCACTTAACGAGTTGAATAACTCCCTGAAGAAAGAGAAGGATGATATGATCGACGAGATCTCCGATCTCTGTGATAAGAAATTGAAGCTCATCGACCAGAAGCAGCTACTGGTCACCGAGATCGAGTCTATGAAGAAGGAGATACGGCTTCTGAAGGCCGAGAGGGAGGAGCTGAAGACCCGCAAAGTCTATTTCAGAAAGGAGGGAGAGAGCAACAGGAACAAGTTGCGTGAGATGAGGATCATTCTTCATCGTAGCTAGTTAGCGCGCGGATAACAAGTTGCGTGAGATCGATGACGATACTTTTGCTTGTATAGAGCTAGCCACCGGATAACTTTTGCTTGTAGGTAGTAGCAAGCTAGTTACTGAAAACTGTAGTAATAGCTGAGTATATTTTGTGGATTTGAGACTTACCACTAGAAGTTTAAATGGCTGCACATATACTAATTGCTGGGTATATTTTTTTTATTGCTGAAAAATACAAATTGCTGGCGTTGCCTCAAAATAAACGCCATAGATAACACAATATATTGCTGGCGTTAGCCAGGTGGCCACGCCATCAGTACTAAAATACTGCTGACGTGTCTGCCAACGCCATCACTAAACTGTTTACACTGGCGCCATATTGGTGGCTTTGGGTCTCTATGCCAGCAAGACACTTTTTGCTACGCCATAGCTAGGCTTTTTTCCACTAGTGAATAACCTGGCGAGAAGAGATAGCACCACCAAAATTCCACATTGGAAACACGCCGATGATCCCTTGTTGATGAATCTGGACATGGCCATACCCCCACCCCCTGACAATATAGTATGAACCTTCACCGTACCACCATGACCACGGTGAGCCGCCACTATCTCCGTTGGCATCACCAGCACTGCCATGGAGCAACACATCTACAATGCCACACCCTACAACGGATCATTGCTATGCAAGAAACCGACGAAACCGCCATCAACCACGAGTCTCACTAGTCAGGCCCAACTCCAAAACTATACCCCAAGGGGGACATGACGTCGAGCACCGACATCATCCAATCCCGCGCAGACCTATACCTAGGTTTCCTTGAAGCATTCATGGAGGGGAGTCAAGGACTGAATGTTGACATCTTCAGCAAGGAAGTGATGCCAGCATCCCCCGCTATTGTTGGCCCCAAACATAACCGAAGCCTCGCTTTCGCCATCAATCCCTCCTCCTCCCCCCGGGTGAAAACGAGCATGATGGCTCCACCATTCCGACCATCGTCGCCACAGGACCACCAAGCCAAGAGGTCGCCCAGGCTTATCGTCCCCTAGGTCCGACATGATCTTTGCCGTGAGGGGATAGGCACCACACCTTCTGCACTAGAGACCATAATGGGGATGTTGTGCCACCTGGCCGCTGCACCAGGTGGACATGTGGACATCGAAAAGGGTCGCGCCATCGCATCTACGAGATTTGACCACTGTTGCCATAGCCTAAAGTCATCGCCAAGCGATCCGCAGCCCACCAATAAAGAAAGAGGTCGATGGGCTACGACAGCGGGGACTTTTGGTTGTAGGCGATGGCGGCTACGGCACATGGGGGCAATTGACGAGCAAACAAGAGTTTGGTGGCTACTTTATGAGTAATAATTTTATGAATGCATCAAGCCTCTGCAATTTTACAATTTGTAATAGATTCTCCATTCGGAGATAAGAAGATGAGGATTAGTGGCATGCAAGGAGCAAGGCACGTGGTTTTTGGGACACACGATCACAATGTGGATTGGTCCCTTTCATGCGTTTACGGCTTAATCTCTTGTGAATTCCTGCATGAGACAACTTTTGGCAGAGAGGGCACAGTCCATACACCACAACTTTCATTTTTTTCTTTTGATTGACTTTAAAATTTCAATCTATTGTATATTTTGAACCAAAAGTTTAGTTTGTATTTCGTTTGCACATTTGTGTTCATTGTGACGAGGGCTTTGAAACAAGACTGCTCTTTAACACATTTGGACAAGTTTTAGGAACTTCACGAAGTTTCAACTACTAAAACTTTATAAGAATGAATGGTAAATTCACCAAGTTTCAAAACTAAAACTTAAACAGAAACCCTAAACCCTAACTTTCTAAATTAAAACTTAAACTTAAAGACTAAACCATAAACCCTAAGCCTTAAACACCCAACCTGGAACCCTAAAACCCTAAATGTAAATACAACTTGATAAAACTTAAATTACGACTAGCAAGATTGAATATTTGAAACTTGGATTAAAAAAAATGGTCAAAATGTCTTCAGCATTAACCTGTTCGAAAGTTCTCGTCGCAATAAACACAAATATGCGAACAAAATTTAATTTGAACTTTCGGTTCAAAAGATATAGTAGATTCAAATTTGAAGATGAAATGGAAAGCCGTGAGAGGCGAGGAACCAAACAAGTTCACGAACCTTAAAGCTCTGACGACCATGTGTGGTCCTGTTCCTGTGTGCCCTTGAGAGTTTTTGGGAGATAAGAAATAGGATACGATTGTTGGTGCACTTAATATCTCACATTTTCTACTATTGTGGGAGACGTCTTCAGTGTTTCCACCCCTATCCCTTGGCGGCTAGGACAAACTCCTCCCTCGCTGGTGAGCCCGTGGATTCGCCTTCCCTCTGTCTGTTGCTTCGACGGCCAGTTGTGGGGACGGGAATCCTGGTGCCTCCACTCTGGTTAGTAGTTTAGGTTAGTTTTTTTAGTCCTCACATGTGCGACACTTGGGGGATGACAATGATTCTTCTTCGAGTTTGTCTTTCGGGCTCCAATCCTCCTCGAGTTTGTTCGTCTGGACGTTGTCGACGGAGATTCGGCGTAGATTCCTGCCATCTCCTTGGGGCTGCGAGGTTAGGATTTATCGTCGCGTGGAAAAATTAAGGTGATTCACATCTATTCAAGGGTTCAACGGCGACGACTGCGTCTCTAGATCGTTGGTCTTTAGGGGCACGTGCACGAAGACTTTTTGTCTGTTATCAATAAGGTCAAGTCGGCTCCCATAGGGGAGCGACGACAATAGCGCGTCGGTGACTCGTTCTAGCGGTGGTAGTGGTTGTTCGATGGTCTCGGAATATCGATATATATATTTCTAGTATGTTTGAGGTGCTTTTGTACTTTCCGTGCACTTTCTTAATTGATCTAGATCATGTTAAAAAAAACTGCCTTTTCTGTGTTCACGAGAGCAATATGCAAAAATAAGTTTTTAAAATGCATGTGGATATTAACCGTGATTACGGTCAATTTTAGAGACACTTCGAACTAATGACGACGGGCTTGATTTGAAATTAACTGTTCGTTGTGAGATACTACGTACTTTCTCTGTGTAAAATACCTGTCATGGTTTCAGTTCAAATGGAAGGAGTGCCTTTGGTCCCAAGAAATTATGATCAGGAAAACAAAATTTGAGACAGGGACGAAGGGGCATCGCAAGCGTGTTGTCCTGTACTCCTGTCCCCAGCCGTTTGCTTTCCTTGGTGCGTTCGTCCTGCTTGCATTTGTTTGCTTCTGAATTCATCTCAAAGAAAACAAAAACCGTTTGCTTCCCTCACTTCTCCACCGTCCCCGGACGCCCCGCACAGCCCATGGTCCCACGCGCACCATGCGTGCCGCAGCAGGCTTCCCCAGTTGTCTCCCGCCACGTCGGGAAAACGACGGGAGATGTCGCCGTAATTCGGCATCTGACCAACCTGATTTGGGGGCTAATGACGAGCCCCACCCACAGAACGGGCCTGTGCGCGTGGGTCAGACTGTTTTATGTTTTATAATGAATGGTGACGATGATGCGTGTGGGTCAGATTAGTCGCGAGGATAATACAGTAGGTAACTCCGCGTATGTACGTGCCTAATCAGATTAGCTAACCTGGTGCAGAGTCAAAATTACCATCATTATTATTAAGAAGAAAAACGGCACCATCTTCGTCACCTTTCACCGTATGGATAACTCTCGCTCTCAAGGTGAAGAAGCAGAGTGAAAACGCAACTTTAAACAGTAGAAATTTCTGCCTGCGTCGATGTCACCAGCCAACGGTTATCATCCTATCCGTCCCATGCACGGCTGCACCGGGAATGGCAGCCGTGTCTCGGCCCAATGATTGGGGCTCCGGAAGACTTCAGCAGCAGCGCCGTCCGTCGTACGTACTACTACTGTGCATTTCTATATGTTTTATTATTTCTTTGTGGAGTATAGGTTTTGCGAGTACGGCGACAGCCTGACGGGTGAGTGGCTGGGATCGGGCACGCAGTTTTCTGCCAGATCCGGCCGGTAATTTTACGATGTCCTTTTAATTGACCTCGAGAGCCAATGTTTTTTTTTGGCGGGCGAGGCAATGTTTATACAAGAGCAGCAAATATGTATGCAAATACGATGCAAACCACGCGTAAAAGCGAAAGTGTTCTTGTAATCACGAGCACAAATGCTCCAGTGAGAACAGTAAAAATAAAAACAATACTTTTTTTTTGCCCGTAAAGTCTTACTTAAGCATCAGCTGTACAATCCACCTTACACAAATCAATAACTTCCGGGAGGCTGAAGCCTAGCCAGACTACAGTTCTACTCTCTGATCTAGCATATTTAGCTAAATAAATCTCCTAAATTTTGATCACGGTTGATATGAGCAATACGAGTCATAGGAAGAGACTTCGGATGCTTGATTTCTGCCACCAAAGACGCACAGACAGACCTGTTTGTGCCATTATTATCATTCAACATGTTCACCGCTGATAGTGAGTCCAACTCAATATGAATGGGGAGATCCGTTCGCTGGATAGCGAGAGACAGTGGCAGAGCTACGTGTTAGCCGTGGGGTCGGCCAACCCCACAACTTTTCAGCAAAATAGCCTAAAAGTATTGTACAGTTACTGTTCATTGTGAAGAAAAAAAAATCAGAAAATTAACGATGACCCCACAGATTTATGGGGCTGGCTTCGCGGTTGGCGAGAGACAAACCCTCCATGCATGCACATAATTCTACTTCAAGGGCATCTGGCAAGAGAAAAGTACCCTGCAAGATGAATATATTATGTTGCCGAGATTATCACGAAACACCATGTAGGGAAACGCAGCAGAAGACAAACAAATTTGGTACTACGAACAAGCCCAGGACCAGTATGAAGAGGAGTACAAGGTTTGATATGATCATTACCGACTCGAAACGCAGCGGAAGGATAGTCAGTGAAGATCGGCGGTGCAAATCTGAAAGTGCAACCAATCCCCGGGTGGTTTTGGTAATTCGTAATAACATATTGATCATTGAACTAATGCCTATTCAAAGAATATTATATAAAACTTCAATTAGGTATGGCAATGAGATGTGAATGTGGACCCCTCAAATGCAAAGGACAAAGCATTGGCAAAAGCTCCAAGACTCTACATTTTTGATTAAGTGAACCAATACCACATTGAGTCCATAGAAAGGCCAGGGATAAGGTTTTGATCATGAGTGATTTGCTCAAGTGCATAAAGATATTGCTCCAAAACCCCTCAACGAGTGGTTTCACCCAGTCCTACCGAGTTGTGCGTAAAGGTGTGTAATGGTTAGTTTTTTTGTGATGGCTATATATACCCGACCGATTCCACCTACTCTCAAAGAGAGCAACCAGTACGAAACTACCACTACTCATATCCATTTTCCGAGAGAGAACCACCTACACTTGTGTTCAAATCAAGGGGATTCCACTCCAACTTTGATCCTTGATTTCTAATCCCCTCAAGTTGCTTTCCACTCCAATCCTTCTCCTACTACCATGCCAA
The DNA here is from genome assembly GCA_011799875.1 of Thinopyrum elongatum. Classification (NCBI taxonomy): domain Eukaryota; kingdom Viridiplantae; phylum Streptophyta; class Magnoliopsida; order Poales; family Poaceae; genus Thinopyrum; species Thinopyrum elongatum. The sequence continues at coordinate 472,641,225 of CM022301.1, forward strand.
ATCTGTGAGAGAGTGATGAGTGTTAAGGAGACTGTCTTTTGAAGCACAAGAGCAAGGAGTTCATCATCAACAACATCTATTATCTTTTGGAGAGTGGTGTCTCCTACATTGGTTAGGTGTCACTTGGGAGCCTCCAAATCTTGTTGAGTTTAACCAAGAAGTTTGTAAGGGCAACGAGATCACCTACTTCATGAAGATTTACCCCGAGTGAGGCTAGTACTTTGTGGACGGAAGCCATGATGGCATAGACAAGGTTGCTTCTCCGTGGACCCTTCGTGGGTCGAGCCCTCCGTGGACTTGCGTAACCGTTACCCTCAATGGATTGACGTCTCCATCAATGTGGACGTACGATAGCACCACCTAGCGGAACCACGCCAAAAATCACCGTGTCTTCATTGCGATTTCTTTGATCCATGGTTTACGTTCGTATACAAAGTCATTACTTTTTGCTGCCTACTATCTAGACTTGCATGTGTAGGGTGTTGCTTGACTTGTGTAAATTGCTAAAACTTGCCAAGAACTAAAATTGGGAAAAGACAAGATTTTTATTTTGTCAAGTAGTCTAATCAACCCCCTAGACCTACTTATGATCCTACAAGTGGTATCAGAGCTTTGATCTCAATTGATTTGGTTTAACCACCAAGGAGAGTATGGCGTATAGTGAGAGAAATTATCACCGTAGAGATCCATATTTTGATGATACAAACTTTGCTAGTTAGAAGCATAAGAAAAAAAATGCATATTCTTGGTCATAACCCCGCCGTTTGGGTTGTTGTTCGTGTTGGCTTGCAAGGTAAATTCTTTGAAGATGAAAAAGAACCGGATCGTGAAGCAACTGCGGAAGAATTGAAAATGTTGCAATACAATGCCCAAGCGTGTGACATTCTCTTCAATGGTTTGTGTCCCAAGGAGTTCAACAAGATACGTCGCCTTGAGAATGCAACGGAAATTTGGGATACTTTGATTAATATGCTTGAAGGTACCAAGTCCGTCAAGGAATATAAGTTGGATGTTCTCCAAAGTCAACTTGACAAATTCAAGATGAAGGATGGTGACAGAGTCACGGTAATGTACTCTAGGCTTGCTCTCATCACAAATGATATTGCCAGCTTAGGAAGTAAACAGATGACCGACGAATTCATCATCAACAAGATCCTTAGAGCCTTGGATGGAAAGTATGGTACCGTATGCACATTGATCCAAATGATGCCAAATTACAAATATCTCAAGCACACGAAAGTCATTGGAAGGATTGTCGCTCATGAAATGTCACTCAAGGACAAAGAAGAGCTCCACAACAAATCTAGTGGTGCTTACAAACCTTCAACTGTCGCTCCAACAACTTCAAGTGACAAGCTTGTGTCCAATGAAGAGATAAGCCTCATGGTAAAAAAATTCAACAAATTCTACATGAGTAGAGGCAAAGAGATATGCTCAAACTCAAGACATTATGAGAAAATATCTTCAAGTAGTGACCGTAATTGCTACAATTGTGGGAGACCCACACACTTCTCCAATGAGGGTACGACACCTCTCAAGAAAAGAGATGAGTCACCAAGAAGAAGGAGTATAAGAGTGCTACTTGTAATAGGCGTTGGGATTTCCCCGAAGAGGAAGGGTGATGTAGTATAGTAGCGGCGGTGCTATGTTGCCGACGGTGTCCGCGTAGGAAGATCTTCAAGGAAGGGATTCGTTCCACTGGTGGGCTTGTACAGAAGCACAACCCATCCGTACTTTGCCACTGCATCGGCTCTGCTTTTTGCCCAACAACCACCATGACCTTCGCGGCTCTCAAGGCCACCACCGCAATGCACCCTCTCCCTGTGACTTCATCTCCCAACCTTGAGGCCTACCTTGCCCTCCGTGACAACGTCGACAAACTTCTTGAGATCTCCTGTTTTCCCCCATGCCTCACCCTCGATGCAATGCCGCTACCCCCACCCGCCTCAAGTCCTTCGAGTCCAACCTCGACCGCTTTTTGCCTTGGCAAGTTTGTCCAGGATGTCAACACCCTCCACGCGCACTCTGACCTCCTCCCACCACCCACTGTTCTCCTTGTGTACTGCGGCGAGGGTGTTAGAGATACGACAGGCAAATCAATGACGAAAAACAAAATCAAACACATGGGGCACACACGATTTAATGTGGAAACCCCCTTCAAGGCGAAGGGAAAAAACCACGGGTGCCAGCCAGTGAACTTCACTATTTCGGGAGAGGTTACAAACGCCAGGGATTTACAACTGATCAACTTATCCCGTGCGGCGGCTTACAAGAGGTATATGGAAGAATGAATGATGAAAATTGAAAACAAGACATGAACTTGAAATACCAAGGGGTCCAAGATTGGATACAGTTACTCTGCAGAAGGAATGATGTAAACTGACAACATGCCATGAACTTACAATAACAAGGGGTTGAGGATAGGCGAATGCGGTTCGTACATACAGACCAAAATACAACTTAATACACGTCTAATTGGCATGCATCAATATTCCTTATCGCTTTCGTTCATATCTTCTAAGCTCTCTAGGAATGTTCGCTCATGTTACATCAGGGTTTTAGGGGTCGCTGGTTGGCCCACTTGCAAGGGTGTGAATCGCTGATGTGTGTTGCGTTTGGGTTGATTCCTAGGTGTGTTACGTGCAAGAACAACTCAACTCAACTCAGGTGAAACACACAACAAAGCAACCAACCATAAGAGCAACTCCAACGCGCCGACCCAAACGAACGGCGCTTTTGTTCGCTTTTTGTCCGTTTGGGTTGGCCGCCCGCTCGGCGTCCGCCCCGTTTGAGATTTAGGTAGGCAGTGCGCCCAACGCACCGACCCACTTCATGGCCGCACCCAAATTTTGAAAAAGGCCCGCGGCCATGTCATCGCCCGAAGTTCATGCCGGCACCATGCCAGCTTCAGAAAACACCACACAGTTTGGCCGGCGCGCTTGCCAGCAGCCAGCACACATGCCAGCACACAAAAAAGGGGCGGGAGTTCGACCACGCCATCGCGGCCGTGGTCATGCCAGCACACTTGCCGGCATACAAAAAAGGATGGCGCTCGCCGCCATAGGTCACTCGTCGTCGAACTTGAGCATGTCGGCCTGCATCTTCTCGAACCACGGCCTCTTCCTTGGCGACACGGTGTTGAGATCCACCTTCATGATCTCCACCCCGGTCATCATGCTTGCGAGAGCCACTTCTTTCGCCTTGGTCTTGGCGTTGGCGGCCTCGATCTCTAGCATCTTGGCTTGCTTCTCCGCCTCCATCTCAAGCATCTTGGCTTGCTTTTCCGCATCCATCTCAAGCCTCCTCCTTTGGATCTCCATGAAGGCGTTCATTTGTTCTTCTTTGTATCGCTGGCGCTCCTCCTCCCTTGAGTCCTTCTTGGTCATCATGCCCTCCACGCTTGCGATCAAGGCGTTCGATGCCGCATCCCGCTTGTCCTCCTTCTTGGAGTTGGTCTTCCCCCGCGGCCGTGCCTTCTCGCCGTCCCCAACCTCCTCCACGGCTTGCTTCCCCCACGCGACTTGAGGGCGGCATATTGCACCTTGAACTTCTCCTAATCTTTGATGACCCTCCAACAATGGGAGAGGTTGAAGGCCTTGCCTTCGTGTTGGACCTTGAATGCCTCCAAAGCTTGGAATGCCTACAAATGAATTGCATGCAAGCATATTGGCAAATGGATATGGAAATGGACATGCAAGCATAAACGGAATGACACAAAGAGGGGTGCTTGCTAGCATACCATGTCTTGCATGCCGATGCCGCTCATGGGGCGTGCCTTGACGCTCTCAAGAGTGGCACAAAATTTGTTGCACTCTTGTTGGATCACCTTCCAACGCTTCGAGATGGACACCCACCCGTGCGTGCTTTGCATTTGGTACGGCGGAAACTTCTTGCGCTCATGGAACTCACGATGGACACGAGTCCAAAAGGTTGATGCCTTTTGTTCAGCGCCGGTCTTGGGGTCTTGCCCAATGTCCCTCCAACACTCACAAAGGAGCTTGTCTTCGGCCGCCGTGTATGCCTTGGTCCGCCTGCTCTTGCGCTTCGTCTTCCCCCCGGCGGCTTGGTTGGCGAGCTCGTCCTCGAACAAAGGCTCCCCTTTGATATCCAACTCATCCTGTTCCTCTTGCCCGTAGTCCTCCGGAAACTCATGGTCGAGCGGGAAGCCGTCCAGGTCAAGGCCGACCTGATCATGCATGAAGGCCACCTGATCTTGATCAAAGGTGGACGGCGTGAACGCCCGTCGGCCGTCCTGGCTTTGTGTCTCATCGGGATCATAGCCCCCGGCGGCACCGCCAGTGGCCGGCGCACTACCCTCGAAGATGATGTTCTGTGTGTAGTCGTCGTCGCCGGCCTCCGGCATTCCGTCGAACAGGTTGCGTGCGCTTGGCAGCACGTCCGCTGGCATATGCCGCGCGCGTTTCCTCACCCCTCTGGATGAAGAGCCACCGGCCACCGGTGTGGCGTTGAGGTCGATGGGCGCGGGTGCGGGCGTGGACGGCGCCACCACGCTCACCTCGGGCGAGCACTCACCGGAGAGTCGGGAGCCCTGCGGGAAGACGTGGAAGCCAGGCATCGGCTGCGTCGCCGACGCGCGGGGCGAGTCGGGCACCACCATCCGAGGGAACGCAGATGAGCCGGTGCTGGCCGCGGCCACGGCGGCGTTGACGAGGTCGTGCTGGCCAGGGTTTAACCCTAGTAAAATTAGCACCTCCCTCGTTGCCGCCGCGACGCGGGCGTTGGTGGCCTCCTGCTGCGCGGTGGCGGCGGCGGCGATGGCGGCTGCCGCGATGGCTTCCTCCCTCACGTCCGCCGTGTGCCTCCGGCCCTTTCTCTTCGCCGACTCCCTTGCCCGCTCGCCGTCCGTCAGCTTCTTCTTCGGCTTGGGCGCGGCGGCGGTTTTGCGGGGGGCGCGAGGCTTGCCTTTGCCTGAGGGGGCGTACGTGATGCCGGACGAGGCGAGGGAGGCGAGGCCGACGGCGGCATCGAGGTCGGCGTCCATGGCGAGCGGCGGGAGCGCGTGCGGGCGGGAGGGTTTTGGGAAACTGGAGGGAAATGGTGAAGGCAGTCACCGACCAGCGGGCCAGGGGGAGGAGTACGCGGGCGAGCGCGCGCGTCCGTCTCATGTCCGCGCCGACGCAAATCTAGCTCAAAAATGGGCTGGGAATGGGTCAGCAGGCGGACGAAAAACGGACGCGCGTCCGTTTGGGTCGGCGAGTTGGGCCGAATTTTCTGTCCGACCCGACCTAAACGGACACGCACAGACGAAATAGGTCGGCGCGTTGGAGTTGCTCTAACTGCCTGCGTAGAAAAACAAGTTAAAAAAGAAGGATGCTTAATTCTGAAGGACGGAAAGCTCGCGTCACCCTCTAGTCCTTGGTCTATGATCGAACGTCTCAGGGTCTTAGGGAGTGCCGCATGCAACCACAAGTACTGTACAAGACAGATAACTCGCACAAGATTCCCACGTGTGCAACCGAGACGGACATGCGACTAGGAGGATTCACGGCACGTCAACAAAATGGCACCCTCGCGTAACACCGCAGCACGCGTTTCTTAAGAAGATCACCGTTCATTCATGGCACATCTCACCGTGCGTCAGTTGCAGCCGCCGCCCAGGCATCCAGAAATAAGAATCCAGGAGCTCCCGAGCCTCCTCAGCGATTTGAAACATCCAGCCGTCCATTCTGTTTTCTTGATGCGATTTTGACCGTCGGATCAAGCCCCCGGACGATCTTGGTCGCCGGATCGAAGCGGTGACACTGTGGGAATGAATAGTTTCACCCCTCGCCTAAATATCTCGTGCCACCGCCTGTAATTGGCATACCCCGCCGAGGGTAGTTTCGTCTTTTCACCTTTTGCCCCTGTGCGTGTTGGGCGCTGGTTGGATGAGGTGAGGGAGATCGACTGCTCCATCCCCGTGCTCCCATTCGTCCCTCGCAGTAACCCTAGCCGCCGCCCCATCCTGCGTCCTCTCGCACTAGCTCCTCCCCTCTCGCCGACGGTGCCGTCCGCGTCCGCGCGCCTCTGTTGTCTCCTTCTCCCAGCTGGCCGCCTTCATCTCCTCTCTGTCGCCGTCTGACGCAGATGCGGCTGCAGTTCACCGGCGCTGCAGGCGGAGGAGACGGCTAGGAGGAGCACGAGCCACCGCCACCACCTACCCGACGACGACTAGAGAGGGAGGGCGTCGCCGGCGCCGTGAACCCATGCGGGCCCAACGGGGTGTGCGTGTGCCTCTGCTGGTTCGCACCGCGGTCACCGGAGGCGTGGACGCCGCGGGTCAACTGCGTTGGGTGCGTGGGCGCCGCACCGCTCGGCTGCCGCAACGACACCAATGGCTTCGTGCCAATGACGTGCGGCAAGGTCCCCGACACGACGGCTGCCGTGGACTTCCATGCCATCCTCACGGACTGCGCAGAGGTTCTTTACAATGATTTTGCTGCTGTTGCTGTATATGGCCTATTCAATGGACTTGCTACTGCTGTAGTAGGGTATCCAATGATCTTGCAATGGATTTGCTGTTGTTACCTCTGAAAACAGTCCAGTTTACTGCTGTTTAAGTATTGCTGTCAAAATATTAGTGTCATGTGGCTGTGAACTGCTTTTGTATTTCCGTCAAAATATAGTTGTTTTGCTATCAAATGTTTGCTTTTTTTGCTCTCAAAATACTTGCTTTTTCGCTAATAGATTATGGGCATTATGCTGCTGTGAAGATATTCCATTTTTCTTGTTGAAATTGACATGTCGCTGCTGGGCAAAAGTTTTTGTACTGATGAGCTTATGTTTAACTGCTCTAATTCAAAGTGATATGCTTAGAACAATACTGATAGGCAGGATTGTCTGAATTTTGTTAATTTTGTCAGAAGAAGCAGGAGCAAAGCAAAGGTCTAATTGCTTCTTCTTTTCAAAAAGTAATTTTTGATGTCTGAAGTTTGTGCCTCCAGGATCTTGTGCTCCTACTAATCTTTTCTGAACTTTGTTAATTTTGTCAGAAGAAGCTGGAGCAAAGCAAAGGCAGGATTCCATGGTGAGTTTGGAGTTTACCTTCTGTCCCTGGAAATTGAAATTGGCTCTCATGCGAGCGACGACCTTTTCTAAGCCATGGTGAGTTTGAGGCTTACCCTCTGTTCTTGCTACCCAAAATTGGTTTCTCATTGAATAATGTTCATCACACTGTACTCAGCAATACAAAGGAAGCTGCCCAAATGTGATAGATCCTACTCTTCGGCAGCTTAAATTTGAAGATGTAGTGGCTGAACAAGACTAGGATCATGTTTACGATGCATTTTCCATCGATACAGAGGTATGAATCCTATGATTGACATTATAAAAACTCTCAGTGAACAGCCTACCTCCTGAATTAATAGTGAGAAGCCGTATATTTTACTTTTAGGTGTAAACAAATAGTAAAAGATGAGGTAGCCATCTCCTACTGAATTAATAGTGAGAAGCCTACCAGCTGAATTTTATTCTTAGATGATATGAAGTATTATCGATATTTACTATTTAGGATGTATGCATATATTTTACTAGTCAGCATGATACTGTTAGCGGAAGTTTTAGTGCTCTTTACGGCCGACAGTGGCGTGCCGCTCCAAGCCACTCTGCTTTCCATCAACGCAGACGACCAAAGCAGGGGTGGATCCAGCCGACAAGAGGCAGAGCGGCGGTCAACGGTGGTGGCCTGCTACCAAGCTGCAGGTGAGAAGGTGACGCGGCAGTGGTTGGTTTGCATAAATATTGATCAATGCATATCACAGGTTGCTAGAGCTGTTCAAGCCGGCGCGTGCGTTCTACTTTTGATAATTTTGCAATGTATATTTTGTACTTAATTTAGTTTGAGTCGGTACCATAACAAGGCTAGGTTCTGTATTTTTTTTTTGCGTTTTTACATAACACGGCTGAATCAAATGCTCAAGTTAGTGTGTATTGGTTAACAATGGCAGGGTCGTTGTGGTGCCCGTTGGGCCTTTGGTGTTGTGGATTGTCTGCAAAATCGTCTCTACATTCCTCACGGCATGGTGGGTTCATATGGATGAGCTGTCTACTCTCTGGTCTATTCTTAAATAGGCATGTTGGTCTTTTCTTACATAACCAGCCTGCCATTTCTATTACTCGCAGAACATTTCACTTTTTGTCAATAAGCATTTATCTCCATGCTAACTTGGTGTAAGGTAGCCTTGATGATGTGTTGAGGCGGTATGCTCAGTGTAAGAACAAATAGTTGCCCGCTCCCATTTTTATCTCATTTCGTAACCATAGTATGCCTATGTCAATATCTGAAAGTTTTTGGTGTTTGTTTCTCCTCCTTAAATCAATATTTTCTTTTGATTTGTAGGACCGTTAGTAAGGTTGATCATAGGCAAGCAAAAGTGCGTTGTGGATACTTGCACAACCAAGGAAGAAATTTGTTATTTGAAGTATGCACTAGAGATATTGCAAGGTATTTCTGTTACCAGACTCATCTTTTGGGACCTATGTACAGATAATGAATCACATCTGCAGTTATTTTTGTCCTAAAGATACAAGCAAATTGAAGATTTAAGACTTCTGTATAGAAATTTAAATAGTGGTTCCCTGGAAAGCATTTTCATTCCTAGCATTGATTCCAGCATGGCGCCACGCTGGTTCCAGCATGGTCGTCCGCCCGCCGCCCGTCGCAGCTCGCAGCCTTGCTGGTTCCAGCATGGCCGGCCACCCGTCACACCTCGTGGCCTTGCCGGTTCCAGCATCTTGCGCCGCCCATAGTAGCACGTTGCCATGCCAGTTGTAGCAAAAAAAAAAGGCGCCTTCCAGCTCTAGCCGTAGCCCATCACCGTAGCCGATTGTAGCAAAAAAAAGGATGCTGGTTCCAGCATTTGGGCATTGTGGTTGTAGCTCACGATTGGGTAGAAAATCAGTTGTGTAGCTATGCCAAATTATTTCCTACAATATTGTAAATATTCATGTCCATCGCAGGAAGCAAAAAACCTTTGATGGTATATGCTTTCACAATCCACGTGGATTCTTATACATAGGCTGTTTAATTACTATGTCCACCATTTCTTTTCAGCTAAAGTCTTTGTCATACTGTCTGCAGTGTCAATGCGAACTACCAGAGTCACATGAGGCTCACAATAAGCAGCAGTATTAGCGCCACTCGGGTCCAGTGTTGCTAACTTGATATTTAGCCTGCTTACCTGACACCATCAGGTCTAAGGCATTAGTATGCTCTTCTTATTGTGCCTGGCAATAATTAGAGAGCCAACTTAGCTAACCTTATGACATGTTGGTCCTCCAATGTTAATATGCCGGTGGAAAATCTGAAATGAGACCATGATGGTGCTTCAGAATTTAGAGTATGTAGATATCCAGTTCACCCAAAACTTTATTGCGGTACTAGCCTCTGGTAGTTACTTAGGTTACACTTTGAAAATGTTGTGTCATCATTTTCCATCTATACACACTGTAATATAACATCGTTGCTCCATGCATGTACTTTCTGACCTACTAAAAATGTTGTGTCATCATTTTCCATCTATACACACTGTAATATAACGTCGTTGCTCCATGCATGTACTTTCTGACCTACTAACTATCAGACCTGTTTATTTGTGTTAGCTGGAACAAATTTGAATATGCAATTGTGCCACAATTTTTTTTCAAAACAGTTTACCTAAATCCAACATTTTAGTTGTCTATTACTATTTCTAGGAATATCTGAAGCAAGTGAATAACAGTACTGAAAAATTTAATGTATCAGACTCGATGTTAGCTCCCTTCTACCCCCTACAAATTGATATGTGTGCTTTCAATGTACTAATAAGTAATAACATTCTCCTCTATCTTGTGGGAAAAGCTCCTTGATGTCAAAAATGAATGGAACACAATTGATGTAGCACAAGAAAATAGCAGGAGTGTTCGGATATGACTAGAACCATTTACTCCCCTATATATGATCTAGCTATTTGGCGGCGGCAGCTAGGTTCAGCTCCATCCAGTTTTGATTCTCCCGTCCCTTCACCTACCCAGCGGATCATCGCCTCCCGGAAGCACTATGGCTACTGCTGCTCCGCATCGCTGCTCCTCAGTTGAGCTCTCGCGACGCCATCACAGGTACGCGGAGCAGTGTTGGCTGCCGAGACGGATGTCCATGTTGCCATTGTCGTTGTCCTTCAGGTTCCCTTCCTCTCGCTCTCGTTCGATTCTCTCCTAGCTATATGTTATGTGCTTGTTCCTGATTCGTTCGTCGTCTCGCAGCTGGATCAGGGGCGGTGACATGTTCGTCATGCTCATTGCTTCTTATCACCTCGACCACCTGACGGAGATGGAAGAGGTTCCTTCTTGCTCCCTTGCTTGGTCTTGTACTCGATTTGTCCCGTCTAGCTGCTTATCTAGGTCTGTTACTATGCGTAGTGTGGTTAGGTGAAAAGTTAGCTGACTTGGCACTATGATCTTATCTGAGATGTGTGACGTTTGGTTACAGCCCTTAGTTTATTTCTTAATCTTTTCCTCTCTGTTTCCTTCCATATTTTTCTATAATTAATTTGAAGGTTTATGTAACATCCCCAGCATCACGCTACAGTAATCCCCTATGATCAGTGCCAAGACATCTTGATTTACAAAGCTTAATCATATTGGATTAATATCTCATTTCAAATTCCTTCTCTGAATTCTATTCAAATTCAAAGCGAAATTTCAAGTTGCACAAAACTTGCTGGAAAAATGTTCATCATTCAGCAAATATTCCAAAAAAATTTGATGTTAAGAAAAAGAACATGACTATGTTGCTAAAATGAGCAGTAGCAATTAATCCAGTGCAATTCTAGCATTTTAAAATGCTATTCCATTTATGGAAAATTCAATTGGATTCAAATCTCTCCCAAAATAATTGTGGCAGTGCCATAATTTGCAAAGAATATTTTGGGCCAAGGTTCACCTTTTTCAAAAGTCATTTTGCGGCTTAAATGTTTCTGCAAAAGTTTCTGAAAAAGAAAACAGAAAAAAAATGGGAAAAAGATAAATGCTACTGTGGACTAGGCCTAAGTCCACAGTGCGGCCCAGCCCACAGCGCACGACCTCTGCCTCTCTCTCCTCGCCGTGTCGTCGTCTCTATGGCTGCGCCGGCAAGCACCGGCCGAACGGCGACACGACAACAGCCACCGACAGCCGAGGGGATAAGATCATCCCGAGCCCTCCCCCCTGGCCGCCTCGCCCTCACTCTCTCCCTCCCTCGCGCTCGGTTCCTTCCCCTCTCTCTCTGCCGAGCACCTTCGCCGCCGCAGCTCCGACGTCTCCGCGGCCACCGGCGGCACCGTGCCCGCTGACCCCGTCTGCGAGCTCCGCCGGGGTCGACTCCTTCGCCTGGTGGCCTCAACTGGAGCTGGGAGGCACTGTAGCACCGGATTCCCTCCATCCCCATCTCCGGCCACCGCAACCCGCCGCCGTTGATTCGGCGTCGTCTCTGCGCTCCCGTTCATCCAAGGGTCTTTCGTGACCGCTCGGTGAGCTCCAGCTCCTCTCCTAACCTTCATCTCGCGCTAGAACGCGCGGCTGTCGCCGTTCCCCCACATGCCCGAGCTCGCCGCCGCACGAGCTCGTCGCCGGCCACGTTCTGGTGACCAAACGCCCGCGCACGCATGTCCATCTAGTTCACACGCGCGTATAGATCATCGCCGTCACCCTAGCTCGAGCTGCTGCGGGCTGTATCGCCGTGTTCACTGGCACCCGAACTCCGGCGCCGCTCCGGTCATCGCCGTCGTCGTTTCCGGCCACCTCCGGCCCGGAGACCACCCGCGTTGGATGCGGAGTAGCACGCTCGTTCGAACGCAAGTAACCGCACGTCAAACAACCCACCGTAGCGCATTTCTGGCGATCGGCCGTCGCGCGCGAGCTCGCCGGAGCTCCTCCGCCGCCGCCGCTGACCTGGCAAGTGTGGGGCCCACCCCTGTGAGGCTGCTAGTGGGCCCCAGCGCCTCAGTTGACCGTGTTGACCACGGTCAACGCGGGCACTGTGCACCCCCTGTCACTGACCAGTGCCCCCCGTTTAGTTAATTTAATTAAAACCTATTTAGTTAACCCCTAATTAGTCACTGACACCTGGGGCCCACACCCCTAATTGGTTCTGTTAGATTAGTTTAACCCACTGTTAACCCAGAGAGGCTGACAGGTGGGCCCCACGAGTCAGGTTTAACCTGGTCAGCCGCCCTGTTGACTGCTGATGTCACTGTGACGTCATGCTGACGCAATAAACCTTTTCTATTATTTTAAATAATTCCAGAATTTTCAGAAAATACTAAAATCTTTGAAAAATCATAGAAATTAAACTGTAGCTCAGATCGAAAAACTTTATATATGAAAGTTGCTCAGAATGACAAGACGAATCCGATCGTGCCATTTGTTTCCGTGTCGGGACCCTCTATGGAGGTGAACCCGCAACTTTTCGTCCATTTCCGGTAGATAAATAGTGCATACATACCTGTTAATAAATCCAACTTAAATCCTAAAATAACTAATATGACTTAGACATGCTTTTAGGCAACCCTGCACTGCACCTTAAGCATAGCATGCTCTATGTTGCTTATGTTTGCCGTGTATTTATCTGTTTCTTCCCCCTCTTCTCTATCGATAGATCCCGGTACCGACGTAGTCCCCGAGACCGACGCAGCTCCGGTGATTGGCTACACTACCGACGACCAGACCTTTGCCGCAGAGCTTCCAGGCAAGCACCCCCCTTTTGAACATGCCTATATCGCCTATTCTTTCTCCCTCCTGCTTGCATTAGAAATGCTTGATGAATTGTTGCTTACCATTTTCTAATTTGAGTGTGCCTCTATAGTTTTGATATGGTCTGCTATACCTCTCTGGTTAAGGTCCCATTGGAATTGAGAGGCATCGTACTTTCTAAATTTTCTTGGGTAAGTTCATAGATAGTGCTTTGATGTATTGTATTGCTTGGAACCTCTATCATGCTATGTTATATTTTATATGCAATGCTCTGGTGTGATTGTTTCTGGGTTGGATATGATTGCTATACCTTCGTCGCTCCTGGACAGAGGATGGTGTATGGACCTTAAATATCCTACTACTTCTTACAAAGTATAGTACCTAGCTGTGACCAATGCATGTTTCTTTTCGCGGTACTTCTCATGCCGATTCACAAAACTACATTAAAGGACCATCTCAATGAACCGGTCAAGGACATGATGTTTAGTCTCAGCACTAGAGATGTTACGAGACATGTCTGGATGAAGATGGGTATGGACAAGAAACCAACAAATATCAGAGAGTATCAGATATGTGTCTTTGCCTTCGAAATTGAAATGAGGAAACCATCGCTAATTGTCCATAAGCTTTCAAAGGCTAAGGTACAAAGTCGCAAGTGCATTGTCTACACATATAAACCGTTCTATGCAATCTATCTAACGGATTGCCTGCATCAGGTTAATGTGACGTGCTGCCTATGAAGTTGATCGACAAGGCAACCGAATGAAGCAAGTAATTATAGTATAACTAATAGCTATGGCTATGTAGTTTTTTATTACCTTTTTATTGTGTTCCTGCTTTTGGTACTTTCTCTCTTGTGTTCACGCTTTTAGTACTGAACTTAACGTCAGGTGGTTATCTTTTGTGGTCTCATGAACGCACTAAACTGAATGCTGCCTTATTTCTCATGACGATGTTGAACTTGATGATGTTTTGCTCCTATTACGTGAGAATGTTTCTTTTTTCCTTTTAGTTTGTTATATCCTGTTTGAATACACGTGCTAAACCTGGATTCCTACTAACTTGGCATTACCAGTTTGATCAACACGTTGAAACCGGCACCCTCGCGCCAAGGCGCAATCCCGATCTAGTAATCTTGTGGGCGCATGCGGCTGCGGGCTCATCGTGCCAGCACACTGGAAGGGGCTGGGATGGGGAAGATTCAGGTGGAACACTGCTACCGTACGTGCATTCCCATCGGTACTTGGTCCAAACAAGAAAATTAATAAACCAATGTCATCGACGCACACACATGATCTTTCTCTCTATCTCTCTCCTATGAGTCCTAACAGTTTAAGCCTCTCTTGCCCTCTCTCTTTTAGACATTGTCAGATTAAAGGAAGGGGTGAAAGTCTGAAAGATGGATAGGGAGGTGTACCTAAACTTGAACCTGTCATCTTGCTGCACTTGCCAATCAGTTGACGCAAACACACTTTGACCGTCGCACATGCACAAATAAACAGTGCAGTGACATGATGACAGACAGGTGTTTGTAAACAACAAGGTTTATTTTTTGTCACTGATCTCTTATTTCTAGGTAGAAAGAATATATGAAAACTTGCCGAAGAAAACTGCTGAGAGAGATGAAAGAGGCCAGATTAAACTAATTCCACGCGTGATGCATGCAGATGAATTAACAAGGAGCTTTGCTGAGCATGAGTTGCGTATGCCATTGTTGCTCTAGTGACGGCGTTTAGTTTAATTAAATTAATTAGGAATATTCGTCACTCCCTCCGTAAAAAATATAAGAGCATTTAGATCACTTTAAAGAGGAAGTAGATTACAAGGATCTCCCCTCATATGGCCACACACCATGCCTGCATACGTGCGCGCACTAGATCTGAAATGCATCGCTTTGATAAATCTACACTAGTGGTTGGGGCGCACCCATGGTGTGCCGCCGGAAAGGAAGCTGGGGTGGTGCCAGATAGGATGCGCCCCTTTTGGCAAAATTTTGTGTTTTGACCCTTTTCCGGTCTAATTTCGGGATCTGACCCACGTTTGATTTTTTTTAAATCTGACCCTTTTGCCTACCGCCAGGGGTCCTGGCGGTAGCCCCCCACACCCTACCGCCATGAGACCTGGCGGTAGGTGACGAGACGGCGCCAAACGGCCGTCAGCTCGGTCTGACGTGGAAACGGGCCTACCGTTACTGACCCTGGCGGTAGGCTTCTAACTCCTACCACCAGGGGCCCTGGCGGTAGGCTTCTGGGGTGGATAAGGTTGGGAGGGGGGACCTTTGGTCCCCCACACCCACTCATTCAGCACACCCCACACCTCACCTCTCCCCCGAGCTCAAGTCACCCCCTCTCTCTTTCTACCACAAGATCCTCTCAAATTTCTCTCATTTGGTTGACATTTGTCCGGTGGATTCATAGCACTTTCATCACCCAAGGTACCTCTCTCACTTCCCCTCATTTTGATTGGTTGAAAGGTTGGTTTTGTGTGCATTAGCTCATTTTATTGCTAACCCTAGTTCTTCATTTTGGTGTGGTCAAATCAATTAGTATGATTCATTTAGGGTTATGTCTTATGTATTATGTGCCTAGAATTGTTTGTAGAATAGTTTGTGTATCTAGATCTAGTGCTATGATTAGTGGTCATCTTTGGGGTTAGGGTTAGGCTTAAGAAGATAATTAAGATCAAGATCACCTTAATAGTAACCAAATGTTGTGCTTCATTTGATTTATTTTGTTGATTTTCATCTTAAACCCGTATATTCATGTAGGTTGGACATTGCAGCTATGAGTTTGGCGGTAGCATATGAGAAGGTTTTAGAGGAGCGACAGCGTGGTATGGCAAGGGAGCTTCAAGCATGGTTAAAGAGTAGTGATGATGCAAATGCGGCCATGATGGATTTTAGCAAGTATTATATTATCGAGGAACCTTGTGATCTTAAGGAGAAAAAAGTTTTCCAGAGGCTTGTGAAAGAAAAAAAGAAGATACTTCATGAGTTCCAGGAGCTGGAATATGCTTGTAGACATGCTTTGGCAATGGAGATTGGGTTCTCTGTCAGCAAAGAAGAATTCCAGGAGCTGGACTTGAAAAAACCTGGACAGGTCATTGGATGGGCAATCACACAAGGCGTGTTAGAGATTCCGGACCGCCGTGCTCGATGGTGCTGGTTCCGCGAAATGAATGGTGTGTTGGAGAATTGGGCAGGATCCTCGGATTTTCAACTGAAGCCTAATCGTGATCGTGACGAACAAATTGAACGTCTTATACGTTTTAGAGCTTTTTTTCCGGTGTAGAAAATGTATGCTCGAGCTTGAGCTTGTAGTTTGAACTCATGTCATTCGGATCGGTAGATGTTTTAAGTCATTTGAACAAGTGTCATTTGTGGATGTAATGAACTATGCTGAGTTATGTATGTCTTCGCTACTTGATCATTTGAACAAGTGTCATTTGTGGATGTTTTAAGTCATTTGAACAAGTGTCATTTTTGGATGTTAGTTCATAGAAGTTTGTAAAAAAGGGGTGAAACAAGTCTATTTTGAGGGGTTGGCACCCTACCGCCAAGGGGTCTGGCGGTAGGGTGGCCAACCCTACCGCCAAAAAAACCCCAAGATCGGTCACAGCAAGCATTTGTGGGGGGTTGGCACCCTACTGCCAGGAGGTCTGGCGGTAGGGTAGCCAACCCTACCGCCAGGAAAACCTCTAGGTCCGTCACAGCAAGCATTTGTGGGGGGTTGGCACCCTACCGCCAGGGGGTCTGGCGGTAGGGTAGCCAACCATACCGCCAGGCAAACCTCCAGGTCCGTTACAGCGGGCTATAGTCAAAGGGGGGGGGGGGGGGTTACCCTACCGCCAGATGGTCTGGCGGTAGGGTCCAACATCCTACCGCCAGGGCCTCTGGCGGTAGGTTAAAAAACAGAGTCAAAAACCATAGCCTCTATCGCCAGTGGTGGTGGGGCCCACAAACCAGCCCCTCCCAACCTTATCCACCCCAGGAGCCTACCGCCAGGGCCCCTGGCGGTAGGAGTTAGAAGCCTACCGCCAGGGTCAGTGGCGGTAGGCCCCTTTTCCTTGTTAGAGCGAGCTGACGGCCGTTTGGCGCCGTCTCGTCTCCTACCGTCAGGTCCCACAGCGGTAGGGTGTGGGGGGCTACCGCCAGGACCCCTGGCGGTAGGCAAAAGGGTCAGATTTCAAAAATAATTCAAACATGGGTCAGATCCCGAAATTAGACCGGAAAAGGGTCAAAACACGAAATTTTGCCGCCCCTTTCAACTAATGTATGCATCCATTTTGATTTGCGTAACAGAATTGTGTGAAATCAGATTAGTGCGGTGACAATTTATTTATTTGGTACTGAGTAGAAATTTAGCATGGAATCATCAATGCAAACCACTACAGCGTATACTGGCATACAAAGATAGTTCCCCATCAAACAAAGCGCTACAGATATAGCCTCACTTCCAGATCTCGGCCTCCTTGTCCATCTCTCTAGAACCGCACACTGAGAGGACGCTGATGAAGATTCCACAGATTGCTTGGCCCCCTCGTCCGTATCCTCGGCTCCACACGCTGAGGAAAGAATACGAAAGCACATACTGCTCGACCTAGTTCGTGTCTCCGACGCCGCACGCGACGGTGCAAGGACGACGACAGCACCCAAATGGGACATGAAAGGTTATTGCACACGATTAAGGCTATAGTTCATGTGTGCTGGAGAGACAAGCAGCCATATGATACATACCTGATCCAGAAGATGTATTTGTTGTAGGTGCCCTCAAAGCACGAACTAAAGGTGCCGCTACCATCGCAACTACTAGATTCTTTGCAGCCTGTGATACAAACACAAATAAAAATCTAGCCATCCGAATAATATATTTGGTATTAAACAACAGTGACAACAATCGTAACCCGTAAATTAAGTGGCTCGAAATTGGCAGCCCAACACATGAATAAAGCGACGTCGATCTAAAACGGAGTGTCTGAAGTAACATGTATTTAAAAAAGGCTTGTGTTCTGTTGGACATGAAAAACTCATGATTCCCTAGCTGGACGAACATAGCAAGATGATAAGGAAAAATCAACACAAAGAAACATATTTATTTATACCCTAACCCAGACGCCCCAGCCCTGGGTACACCCAGTCTTAGTTCAGATGGATTTGTGTTATACTATCATGCATGCGATTTCTTGTATGTATGATATGTTAAAGATCTAAAATAACTAATATAGACTTGGTAACATAAGGATGTTCTGTCTTGTCGCTTACCAGTCGCATCTTTTAACTGGCACACCAAGCATACACATACGTCATACATTCATATAGGAGATGGTCAAACCAGTTTTGAACATGCAAATGCAACCATAAAGATGCGATGGACGACAAGCATCATGCAAAAAAAAGTTGAATTCTAGTGAGCTACAGATCTATATCTTGTTTATGGATCATCAAGTTAAACAAAGCATCTGTAACTTTGTCAGAAGACTGTAGTTTTTTCCAGTGAATTTTTTTGCATGGGTTGCCTTATCACATATCTAAAAAGGGACCGAAAACCCTGAAAGTCAAAATGCTTGCAAGCACTAGAGAGAAAAGACTTATAATATATTTTTGAAAGACAACTTGGATGGTCTAGAACTAGAAATTCACAACATTTAACATTGGCTAAAGGAGATGATCAAATTAGTGGTACACTTGTTCCATTTCTAGAACCAAAACAATGCCACCGTGAACAAACCAGTAGGGTTCAGCTGCGTGCTTTTTATGGTTTGATTGATACATCATCTTTCTTCTAATTTAGATTATTATACTAACTCTGAAATTGTGTTCCCGTCATATATTACTTCTTCAGTTCTTGTTATTGTTCGTCTCTCACCAGCCGTGGGAAATATGGGTTTTCTTTCTTGCTGATTTGTCAGAAGAGCAACCTATGTTAACTAATGATTATTTGTGACAAATTTGTCCAAGGAAAAAAGCATTCTCATGATAGAACTGTATGATCCTAGTTCACTAACCTGAAAAGAATTTAATAAACAAAGTAATGAATATAGCAATTACAGTTTGAACTTGCTATTATCATATACATGCAGTAGAGGTATGTTACTTCATTGTACTGCTTGCTACAGCCAACAGGCACTGCTATACGTACTTTCTAATAATAGAAACAACCAGAACCAATACAACAATCAGAATATTAATAAGCAGAGATAACATCAAATAATGTATTGCCACCATGAAGTTTAAGACAGGTTGTGTGTATGAGTAAACATGATACATACCTCACCCCCTTGAACAGAAACATTTCCTTTTGAATGTACAACCCATAGCAATCGCTGCCTCTTTTGGAATAATCTGTCCAAACCTATCGATATTGCAGGCTTTGACATTCACAATCCAAAGAGCCACCATAGTTGTGCCCCCCAGGCACCACAAAAGGGTATGTAGAATGGGATAATTGGTTTTATGCCCCTAGTTGGGTCACACTCGGCTGGTTTACCCCTAGCTTCCGAAAATACGCGTTCCTGCCCAAACCACTTTGCTTGTCTTATGCTTTTGCCCTTTGACCGTTTGACCATCATTTTGAAAACTTCATAAAAAATTCATACTAACTCAGAAAAATTCAAATAAGATATCAAAATGTTCAGAAAAACCTCACCTATATGTGCATGCCATTTGCATTCATGACAAAAGTGTTGGAAAGTCCCCATCACCTATATGAGCTACAATTGAGATGGGGACTTTCCAACACTTTTCTCATGAATGCAAATGTCATGCACATATAGGTGATGTCTTTCTGAACATTTTAATATATTATTTGCATTTTTCTGAGTTAGTATGGATTTGTTATGAAGTTTTCAAAATGATGGTCAAACGGTTAAAGGGCAAATGCATAGTGGTTTGGGCAGGAACGCGTGTTTTCGGAAATGAGGGGTAAACCAACCGAGTGTGACCCAACTAGGGGCATAAAACCAATTATCCCATGTAGAGTAACAGCAACCAACATCATGTGATCCGAGATAATGACACTACTACTAAAATTTTGAAGCCCCATCTTCATACTTCTCTACATAGGAAAACAATTAGTAACTTACGGCTTATTAAAATACTCCCTATTTCATGAAATGATCAAAAGATGAACTATTTCCCTCTTTGATTATCAAACCAAGCTTTTAAAATTTTCTCAACGTATTTTTCTGCTATACAGTCATAAGAAATTGTGATATGCCAATATGTTCTTTTTTTATTATGGCCCATGCATGGAAACATAAAGATACTGACGAGGAGGATCCGATCGGGTCATATCAACAGAAGTAACGACGACTTACATATCGAGGAGGAGGTCCTCATCCTCTTCGTCGGTGGTGATGGCAACCTCCTCGAGCCTCACGATGAGATCGATTTGAACGTCAATGTCCTCTTCCTCACCGCCGATCAGCAATGCGTGAGGAAGAACATGGCAACACCCGAGGGAAGTGGCTGGTTGGCGTCAGCTGCATGGTCAAGTCATCCTCCTCACTGGCCACTTAGCCAGATCCAGCCGTCGCCATCTCTCTCCGCGCTGAGAGGAAGGCGAGGATGAGGCGCTCCACCCCTACTTGGGCCGGTGAGATGGGGTTGGTGCGAGGCTGGAGGAACACATAGACACAATCCAAATTGAGCAAAAATCTACACAGAGATAGATAATTTCTTCATGTGATATGAGTTAAAAGAGAAGTAAATTACCTGATCTGTTGTCACCTCAGTTTCTGCAGATTCTCTCTTAACTCTCGCACTCTGAGTACTGCTCCTCGTACAACAGAAAATGGCATGCATCAGAACACATGGTATTGATATAAATAATCACCTGAATAACTAAAGAACCAAATAAAGAGAGCACCTTTCAAAGTCCTCCAGAGGCTTGGCATCATCCTTTTCCACATCAGAGTCAACATGATGTCTTTCATCAGAATTCTCGTGATTTTCATCTTAATGTACCCAACACAAATGCGACTTAGCCAATATATGACTGCTAGCATGCTACTTCTAAAACAACAACTGCAATCAATAAGCATTAGTGATCACATCTAAAGCTAAGTAGCTAACTAAGGCAGGTAAACTCTAGAAGCATCAGAACAACCTGCTCTTCATCACAGGGTCGAGCTATCAGGGTGACAAAAACATTCCACCACACTCCACAAAATTGGCAGTAACAAATATTTACCTGTTTGCATATATTTCTTCGAAATAAGGAATGGCAAGATAAAAATATACAATACTGCATACATGTGTATCTGTTTACGTACATTTCTTTGAAATGGGAAATAATACGATAAGAAGATACACTGCATACTTTGAGGGTCATTTTATCCTTTAGTGAATTACCCAAACAAACGTAATATGGAATTACCATTAGGTCATCAACATCAATTGTCAGGAACATCAGTTGACGATAATTCTTTGACATTTCAGCATAAACAGGTGCAATGACACGGCATGGCCTACAACACGAAGCACTGAAGTTTGCCATAACCTACAAAAGAAATTGATGAGTATGGCAGATGTAACTCTAGAAATTGCATCAACAGTTGTTAGTTGTAGTAGGTTCACATATGTTGCCACTGGACTTCTCAGCCCAAAATTAAATGGTCAACATGAACATCGGGCTTAAATTCTATGGTTGTCATGTTCTATCATAAAAATTACAACTACCCGTGTATATTCCAGGATTTTAGTGGGAGAACAATTATAGGGAATCTCCCTCTTCAAGGAGTACATTCCCTGAACAAATCTGCTTTTATGGGAAAATAGTTTAGTTAACCTGTCCATGATTTCAAATGCACAACTAAGAAAAAATATAAGCTAATCACTACAGGACTCTATATGTCTATGCTTCCATGTCCCCAACAGCTATACCTCCTGCGCACGCTTTCTGCTTGAACCAATATAGCCTTCCCAACGCCATTGCTTCCTTTGGCATCATCACCAAATCCGGCAAGGAGTAGGCGCTAAGCAACCAACCTACACAACACCCGATTCCGTTAGCAACCCCTTGGTCCAATAGAAGAACAACAGAGCAAAAAATAAGAAGAGGCAGAGAGGTTTTTCTGACCAGCAATGAATGGGTAGGCCGTCTTGAATGTCTCAGCGTCAAGCAGAGGTAGGCCATGGCTCAACGTCCCAATCGCGGAGAAGATCAGGAGGCAAAGCCGATCCTCCCCGGTCAGAAGCCCTATCTTCCCGAGCGAACCAATCGAATGTGCATATCGAAGACAAACATAAATACAAATGAGGAGTGGCATTCAGGTGTGATGGGATTACGCGTGGGAGACGATCTTTGACTGGGCGTAGGCCTAGCCGGGCCTCTCGACCTGGATGATGCCCTCGAGGGGCATGCGGTCATCGCTGACGCCGAGGAGGATAGGGTCCTCGGTGGTGAGGGAGCCGGAGGGCCCCTCGCCCACAGCCATGTGGGTGGGAGGGGAGTCGCGGCGGGGCGCGTCCCCTGCGTCGGTGGCACTGGAGAGCGTGAGTCGGCGCCGCACTCCTTCCTCGAGCCGGAGGTGGTGGGGGAGAAGAGCAGCAGAGATGCATCGGGGTGATGGCGGGGCAACGGCATTTGGGAACCCTAGAGGCGAAGATAGCGCAACAAGGTAGAGGTGGTCGGTCCTTGTTTCCCCGTTATCCCCAATCAACATGCAACACGTGGCCTACTCAAAACAGAAGGAGGAGGCATCCCTGCCCAACCCACGCGATAGACGTGGCTGATACGTCTCCAACTTATCTATAATTTTTTATTGTTCCATGCTGTTACATTATCATTCTTGGATGTTTTACAATCATTTTATAGCAACTTTATATCATTTTTTTGGGACTAACCTATTGACATAGTGCCTAGTGCGAGTTGCTGTTTTTTGCTTGTTTTTTACTTCGCAGAATATCAGTACCAAACGGAGTCCAAATGCAACGAAACTTTTTGGAGATTTTTTTTCGACCAGAAGACACCTTGGGAGCCAAGGAAGTGGACGAGGGATGGCCCGTGGGGACCACAACCCACCAGGGCGCGCCAGGAGGACCAGGCATGCCCAGATGGGTTGTGGGGCCCATGTAGCTCCGTTGCACCACCTCTCAGCTCTATAAATTCCCAAATATTCTATAAACCCTAGGAGAGTCGACGAAACACAATTCCAGCCGCTGCAAGTTCTAGAACCACGAGATCCAATCTAACACCATCACGGAGGGGTTCATCATCCTCATTGGTGCCTCTCCGATGATGCGTCAGTAGTCCACCATAGACCTAAGGGTCTGTAGGCAGTAGCTAGATGGCTTCCTCTCTCTTTTTGCTTCTCAATACAATGGTCTCTTGGAGATCTATTTGATGTAACTCCTTTTGCGGTGTGTTTGTTGGGATCCGATGAACTTTGAGTTTATGATCAGATCTGTATCCATGAATATTATTTGAGTTTTATTTGATCTCTTATATGCATGATTATTTATAGTCTCGTATTTCTTCTTCGAATCTTTGGTTTAGTTAGGCCAACTAGATCGATTTTTCTTGGCATGGGAAGAGGTGCTTTATGATGGGTTCGATCTTGTGGTGTCCTCTCCCAGTGATAGAAGGGGAAGCGAGGCACGCATGTATCATTGCTATTAAGGATAACAAGATGGGGTCTATTCCTACATGAATAGATCTTGTCTACATCATGTCATCATTCTTATTGCATTACTCTGTTTCTCCATGAACTTAATACACTAGATGCATGCTGGATAGCGGTCGATGTGTGGAGTAATAGTAGTAGATGCAGGTAGGAGTCGGTCTACTAATCTTGGACGTGATGCCTATATATTGATCATTGCCTTGGATATCATCATAATTATTCGATCTTCTATCAATTGCCCAACAGTAATTTGTTTACCCACCGTGTGCTATTTTCTCGAGAGAAGCCACTAGTGAAATCTACGGCCCCCGGGTCTATCTTTTCTCATATTGCTTTCCGATCTATTTTTCATCACATTTGTTTCCAGATCTATTATTCTAAAACCCCAAAAATACGTTGCTGCACTTTTTATTTGCATCTTTTATTTCGCATTTTATTCAGATCTATTTTTCCAAACACATACAAAAAAATCCATCTTTTTACCAAGGAGGGATTGACAACCCCTCTTACGCGTTGGGTTGCAAGGATTTGTTCTTTGTGTGCAGGTACCGTTTACATAGTGTTGCTTGGTTCTCCTACTGGATTGATACCTTGGTTTCATAACTGAAGGAAATACCTACCATAGCTGTACTGCATCATCCCTTCCTCTTTGGGGAAATACCGACACAGTTTCAAGCCGCATCAAACAGAATTTCTGGCGCCGTTGCCAGGGTGAAAGGATCGAGAAGAGGGGTCTAGAGGCGGGGGGTGATTAGACCCTCAACAAGTAAAAGTGGCAGTTTTTAAGTTCTTCAAGTTAAGGTGGAGTTTTAGCACAAGTTTAAGCATTCACAATATATTTCAAGGAAGCTTGACAAGAGTATATGCAGCGGAAAAAGTAAAGCATGCTAATTGCAAGAAAGTAAAGGGATGGGATTGGAGTGTGCAAACGAAATGAAGACACGGAGATTTTTTGCGTGGTTCCGATAGGTGGTGCTATCGTACATCCACGTTGATGGAGACTTCAACCCACGAAGGGTAACGGTTGCGCGAGTCCACGGAGGGCTCCACCCACGAAGGGTCCATGAAGAAGCAACCTTGTCTATCCCACCATGGCCATCGCCCACGAAGGACTTGCCTCACTCGGGTAGATATTCATGAAGTAGGCAATCTCCTTTCCCTTACAAACTTCTTGGTTCAACTCCACATCTTGATGGAGGCTCCCAAGCGACACCTAACCAATCTAGGAGACAACACTCTCCAAAAGGTAAAAAATGGTGTGTTGATGATGAACACCTTGCTCTTGTGCTTCAAATGATAGTCTCCCCAACACTCAACTCTCTCTCTCACAGATTTGGATATGGTGGAAAGATGATTTGAATGGAAAACAACTTGGGGAAGGCTAGAAATCAAGATTCTTGTGGTAGGATTGGTATATCTTGATCTCAACACATGAGTAGGTGGTTCTCTCTCAGAAAATGTATGGTGGAAGTGTAGGCACGTTCTGATGGCTCTCTCACATATGGAGAAGGGGGTGGAAGGGTATATATAGCCTCCACACAAAATCCAACTGTTGCACACATTTGACCCAACTCGGTGAGACCGAATAGATGAACTCGGTGGGACCGATTAGTTCATAATGTGAACGTTAGGAATCTCGGTGGGACCGACTGGAACAACTCGGTGGGACCGATGTGCTAGGGCTTAGGGCAAACCTCATCTCGGTGGCGCCGATTGCATCAAATTGGTGGCGTCGATTGCATCAACTCGGTGGCACCGGTTGCATCAACTTCGTGAGACCAAAGTGAAGCAATAGGGCAACAGAGAATTGGTCAAGCCATCTCGGTGAGACCGATTGCAATTTTGGTGAGACCGAAATAATTGCAACTGATAACAGGGAGTTGGCAAGGCCATATCGGTGAGACTGAGATCCATATCGGTGTGACCGAACTGTTAGGGTTTCTGGCAGTGGCTATGTCATATGAACTCGGTGGCGCCGGAATGAATCGGTGGGGCCGAGTTTGAGTTTAGGGTTTTGACATATTTGGATGGAGAAAGTGGTTGATGGTTTAGGAGCAATATCACTAAGCATTTGAGCAAGCAAGCCATTAAGCAACACCTCATCCCCTTTTAATAGTATTGGATTTCCTACGGACTCAATGTGAGCTTGGATCACTTAAAATAAACTGAAGAGTCTTGAGCTTTAGCCAAAGCATGTCCTTGACACCTTGAAGGGGTTCCACATCTTCTTGTCCTTTCCACGCCATTATTGAACTTGTCTGAAATACACTAGATGAAGGCATTAGTCCAACAAGATATATGTTGACATTAATTACCAAAATCACCCAGGGAGCACTTGTGTTTTCAATCTCCCTCTTTTTGGTAATTGATGACAACATACATCGAAGCTTTAGGTAAATGATATGAAGAGTAGCAAGTAAAGCTTTGGAGAAACATGTAACATGCATAAGCTCACCCTACATGTATGCAATCATGTGAAGATAGAATATACTAACATGTGAATGCATAACATGACAGAGTAAGCAGCAATTTACATGTATCTTGGCTATATGCATCAGAGCAAATGATATGGTTAAGAAATGTACCTTCATGTTTATGATTTCCTCTTGCAAACAATGTGTGCAACAACAAGAGATCATCATGCACATGAGTGTGATTCATATACTTACCTTGTGGTCTTGAGTTGACTTTTGAAGGAGTAGACTTGAGAAAACAGGGTTAGATAACACAAGAACACTCCGAATAAAACAGTTTTAAGGAACCACAAGAATACCAAGACTGGGATGACATGTAATGGGTCAGTACTACAAAATAGACATGTCCCCCAAAGATTTAAAGATTTGCAATAAGTTCCAAAGATCTTTCTCCCCTTAGACATAGATTCTTTCTCCCCCTGAATCTGCTATTGGGTAATGGGAGAAGGTAGGGTGAGATAAAATCAGAGCAAAATAGGGTAAGAGCAAATAAAATCTGAGCAACAAGAATTTTCAATAGCAATAGCTAGGATCAAACATATTGACATGTCTTTCCACTCTTAAAGACATGTGACTTCTCTCCTCTTTTGTTAACAGGCATCTGTAGAAGAGCTTAGATGTGCTCATTTGATAAGCTTTGATGTGCTCCCTCTCCCCCTTTGACATCAATTTCCAAGAAGGGCGCTTCTGGAGCATGAGCCAAGTAGGTGTGGTCCTTGAGAGACACTACAAAGCAATAGGTAGCTTATGATGACGATAGAGGAAAGAATCATTGAGTGGACCTGAAGACAATAGACAGTAAGAAATGGCAAAAGGTTTTCTCAGAGTTGAAATCGGTAACGCCAATATGGTTTCCGCCGGTGACTCCGGTATGACAGAATCACAGAGGGTGCTTATCGGTGAGGCCAAGCTAGTCCGTGTCGGTGGTACCGATGAACTATATACAAGGAAACCTTGTATTTTGGTTGAGCCGATAGGTTTGGATCGGAGGGACCGAGTTCAATGCAGAGCAAAGATTTTGTCAACTTTAGCTCACTTGGCAAATGAAATCTCACAAGGATTTGCATGGAATTAGCAGAAAGATTTGCAATGAATTTACAACAGAGTCACAGATGAAAAGTAGAAAAGTAAAAGGATCTAGATGAAGTTTTTGTTGTTGTTTTAAAGACAAGAAAATTAATTGAGCAAAAGAACACTAGAGAACTTCATCTAGAAAGGGTCGGCGACAAAGTCACCTATGTTCAAGTATATTGACTTAGGAGTCAAGTGAGACCACTTGATCATAGGTCATACTCATCATTTAAGCTCAAAATGGGGTTGCCATTTTTCATTTAAGCACTTTGATGTATTCACATCTTGTTGAGTTGCTTTAGCTCATGACTTGGAGGAAAGCTTCTCTAAGATGGAATGACATACCTTGGGTTGTGGTGTTGATTTTGATCATGTAGTTGAACTTGTGTTGGATGCTCGGGGTTGATGTTGTCCATCAAGAGTTGGGAGCACCACTAGTAGTTTGAGTTCATCTTCCTACATGGGTTAGTCTTGCAAGGAAGAGCACTTGTGTATCCAAAATGACAATCATGAAATTTGACATATGGAAGTGGTCAAAGGATATGTTAAGTGAGTTCATGCTTCCTTGTAATCAACATCCAAATCATAGGGACTTGGTGATGTAGAAATTGCTTGGGATATGAGTGACTTGCAATTTCCTAGATTGAGATTCATCCCAGTACCTACAAGGGTTAGATAACATGCAAGGGTACAAGTATAGATCCAAGACATATGATCATCATCATAAGAGAAATATCAAGGATTAGTCACAAAAAGGCTCATGCCTTGCATGTATCCCAAGGGACCTTCTATTCCAAGTTTGAGGCATCAATGGTATTAAATTTACCTCTCAAACGGCAAAATACTTTCTCATCAAGCGGTTTGGTGAATATATCCGCCAATTTCTTATCGGTTCGAACATGCTTAAGATTGATGTCTCCTTTAGCGACATGATCCCGAATGAAATGGTGATGAACTTCAATGTGCTTAGTTCGAGAATGTTGCACGGGATTGTGAGCAATCTTAATATCACTTTCATTATAACAAAGCAATGGAACATGTTTCACATGTATCCCATAATCCTTAAGAGTTTGGGTCATCCAAAGTAATTGAGCACAACCTGATCCGGCGGCAATGTATTCCACTTCGGCAGTAGATAAGGATATCGAGTTTTGTTTCTTGGAGGACCAAGACACAAGGGATCTACCAAGAAATTGACAAGTACCCGAAGTGGACTTTCTATCAACCTTGTCACCGGCATAGTCCGAATCAGAGTAGCCAACAAGATCAAAAGATGACCTCTTAGGATACAAAATGCCAAAGTTTGGTGTATGAATTAAGTATCTCACTATCCTTTTCACAGCCTTAAGATGACACTCTTTAGGGGCCGCTTGATATCGTGCACACATGCACACACTTAGCATAATATCGGGACGGGAGGCACATAGATCTAACAATGAACCAATCATGGAGCGGTAAACCTTTTGGTCAACCGGTTTGCCATCCTTAGTCAAGTCAAGATGTCCACTAGTAGGCATGGATGTTTTCATACCTTTGCTTTCTTGCATGTTGAACTTCTTGAAAAGATCCTTGGTATACTTTGTTTGAGAGACAAAGGTACCTTCCTTAGTTTGCTTGATTTGCAAACCAAGGAAAAATTTGAGTTCACTGATCATAGACATCTCAAACTTCTCTGACATTAGCCTTCCAAACTTTTCACTAAAATGGGGGTTAGTAGAACCAAATATGATATCATCCACATAAATTTGGCACACAAATAATTCAACATTAACCGTTTTAGTAAAAAGTGTAGAATCAATCTTCCCAATTTCAAAGCCTTTTTCAATAAGAAACTTGGTCAAGCATTTATACCATGCTCTAGGAGCTTGTTTAAGACCAAAAAGAGCTTTATGAAGTTTGTAGACATGATTAGGTTTCTTGGAATTGACAAAGCCGAGAGGTTGTTTAACATAAACTTCCTCCTCAATTTCTCCATTTAGAAAAGCACTTTTAATTAATGTCCATTTGGTATAAAGTGATATCATGGTGATTGGCATAAGCAAGTAAGATGCGTATGGACTCAAGTCTAGCAACGGGGGCATATGTCTCACCATAGTCCATTGTAACACCCCATGTCATTAGCCACAGTAATCACTTTTGATAATGACAAGTCAGCATGATTAACAGTGCCAAATCATCATTTGCATCATATTGCATTTCAACTCCTAACTCAAAATTTAAAATAAAATTAAAAGTGGAAAATAAAAGTTGTTCAAACACAGAAACTAAAATGTTCAATAAATAGCAAATATTCCAGCAGCAATACTAAAATTGAAACCAACATCATTGTATTTGGGGAAGTGACTCAAACATCCTCAAACAGTGACTAAAAGCAATATTTATTAACCTTTTATTTAATCTAAATTAAATGTGGAATTGTGTTTTGCCCAAACTAGTTTTTGGAGGTAGGATATAAAGCACTGTGATTTATGGACTAGGTCACACTTTTTGCAAAATTCATTTAGGACCCAAATAATTAGCAAAACAGAAAAGAAAAGAAAACAGAAAAAGGAATATAGAAAATGCCCTAAAGCGCTACTGTGCACTTAGGCCTGCAGGCTACAGCGCCGGTCCAGCCCACCCCGCTCGTCTCCTTCCTACTGCTCACCCTCCATCGCTGTCGCCGCACGCGCGCACGCCGCGCCTGGCCCCCCTCGCCTCTGCTCGACACCGCACGACCCCGCACCAGCCGAGGCAGGATAAGAGCAACCCCCGCACCCCCCTGACGAACCCTAGCCGCTCCATTCGCCCTCTTCCTCGCTCCCTCGTCGCAGCCGAACGCCGTCGCCGCCATGGCTCCGGCCTAGCCGTGGCCACCGGCACCCGTTCGACGCCCCGTCAAGTCCAGGAGCTCCGGCGTGGTCCCCCTCTTCTTCCTCGACACCGGATTGGGACCGGGAAGCAACGCCGACGCCGCATTCGACCCCGCCTTCATCTCGGCCACTGCCCAGTGCCCACGCCTCCCCGGTGAGCTCCTGCGCGTGACGCGCCCTCCCCTGCCCCCTCTAGCCGCCCGTAGCCAGTGCTCTGACGAGGCCCGAACCCACCCCCGCCTTGTTTGCTCGCCGACGCTTCTCCGGTGACCATTTGGTCACCCGCGCGTGACCAACGCACTCACCGCACCGCGTAGGCCACGCTTCGCCCTTTAGATCGCTCGAACACGCGCCGTTTTGCCGTTCCCGTGCCTCGCCCGAAGAACCTCGCCGCCGACGAGCTCGTGCCGCTCGATTCCGGCCTTCCCAGCACCCCGCACCGCCGCCATTCGACGCGCGATGTCGAGCCGCGTCGAACGCGCCCAACCCGAGCCCCTGAAACCCATCGTAGCCGAAACCCGCGCCACTCCCGAGCCGCGCCACCGTGTTGTGGCTCGCTGGAGCTACTCCGGCGCATCTCCGGCCGGAGCCGAGCTGGCGCCTACGTGGCACCGCCTGGGCCACTGACTGGTGGGCCCAGGGGCCCCCTTTGACCCCGTTGACTCGGGTCAAAGCTGACGTGGCCACCCCTGTGTCTATGACATGCGGGCCCCACTCAATTAAACTAATTTAATAAATAGATAAATTGTTAATTAGTTAATTAAGCTAATTAGTTATATTAACAGACACTGACTGCTGGGCCTCACCTGCTAATTAGTTTAGTTAAATTAAATTAACTCTGTTTAATTAGCTCTGTCACTGACATGTGGGTCCCACTAGACCCACAGGTCAGGTTTGACCCTGGTCAGCTGGGTTTAACCTGCTGACGTCATGGTGATGTCATGCTGATGTCAGCATTCACTATTCTAGGTAATTCGAATTTAAATAAATAATTAAATTCAGAAAATGTATAAAACTTTAGAAAATCATATAAAATAATCCGTAACTCCGATGAAAATACTTTATACATGAAAGTTGCTCAGAATTTCGATACGAGTTTGAATACGCCCTCCGTATTCCTGTCAGATGCCCCTAGCTAGATGAACATGGAACCTTTAGACCGATTTCGATAAATGAATAGTGCCCAACTTTAATTAAATAAATCCGGATAAATTCCTAAATTAACTAAATCATTTAGTTAGGCAGTAGAACACCCCGGCATATCATTTAGTCATGTCATGCATATTGTTTGCATTATTGCCGTGAAATTTATTGTTTCTCTCCCCCTCCTTCTCTCTCGATAGACGCCGAGACCGACGACATTGCAGCCGAGTACGACTACGCTACAGACGAGCAGCCCGTTGACGATCTCTCTTTCTTGCCAGAGCAACCAGGCAAGCCCCCCCCCTTGAGCATCCAGATATCGCCCATTCCATTTCTCCTGCTTGCATTAGATTTTGCTACTGTTACTGTTTGTTCCTATTCTGATGCATAGCCTGCTTTTGTAACATGTTTATTGCTACCTTACCTGCCTATGTTAAACTGCTTAGTATAGGTTGGTAGTGAGCCATCAGTGACCCCACCACCTTACCCTTGTTGCCCCTGCTTGATCATCGACGACTCGATCAATGTGATCATCGACCAGAGACCGACACATCACCTCACCCCCCGCCTTAGTTGTACGACTCTGCATAGTTACTCTCGAGTGCCGAGGGTGATACCTCGTAACGCACTCCTGATGAATACTCTGCAGTGTAGCTGTTCGGTCATGGTCATCGAGGGTGATTCCTCCTTCTCCACTTTTGATATGACTCTATCGTGCAACTCCTCAGTGTGAACCTCGAGGGTGATGCCTCATACGTTCACCCTGATGATTTCATCGAGTGGAATTCACCGAGGGTGATTCCTCGGGTTTCCCCCTTGATGTTGTGACCACACGGTTACTTTGACCTTTGTTACAGGCGGGTTGACCCTAATGGGTACCCCAGGGGATCTATGTTGTCGGGTGTGCCGGAAGGGCACTCGAGTGTGATATTGTGGCAGAGCTTCAGAAACTCTGATTGTCTCCGCGTGTTAATAAAGGAGCCTATTTGGATTTGGGTATTTGATCTGAGTGGGTCGACGTGCCCTATACGCACTACCACCACGCGGGATTATGGTTTATGGGGCCCTCTACGTCGTACGTTTCTCCCGAAAGCTCTTTAGACGTCACGGTTCACCGTGCGGGCTGATTGTCGGGAATGGGCTGGATACTTCACTGACGAGTTCAGTGTCGCACCTGCACCCCAGCCAGTCTCGCAATACGCAGGGTGCCCGGGGCAATGGCCCAAGACCTCTGGGTGCATAGGTTAGTCCGGCGTGCTGACCTCTCTGCTGAGCCTAGGTAGGGCGCTGCTTCGTGTTGATCTTCCGAGGCCGGGCATTACCCAACAAGTGTGTTTGACCAGAGTTGATCGAGCGTGTTGGGTAACAGTAGTGCACCCCTGCAGGGATGAATAATCAATCGATAGCCGGTCCTACGGTAAAGGACGCTCAGTTTGTATATCCTGATCTACTATTGAACTGGATACTTGTTACTTAATTGAAGCTTCGGGATCGCTTTCTCGCAGGGAGTCAAGGAAGGATCTCTAGGCTTACTTCCACATGTTTGCTTAATAAAATGCTATTCTACTCTCTTCTATTGCTGCAAGTTGATGGCTTCGTGAAGATGTTTGAAGATGCTAGTCTTCGATAGGACTAGGCCTTCTCTCTATTCTGGCATTTCTGCAGCCCGGTCCACATATACAGCTTTTCCCCTTTGATAATGTTGCATATGTAGTGTAGATCCTTGCTTGCTGAGTACTTTGGATGAGTACTCACGGTTGCTTTGCTTCCTCTTTTTCCCTATATTCCCCCTACTTGATGATACAATAGACGATGGAGCCCAGGAGCCAGATGCCACCTCAGGAGCTTACTACCAGGAGGGTCCAGACGGCACTTACTACTGGATCGAGCCAGTCGACCAGGAGTAGGATCGGAGGCTCCCAGGTAGGAGGACTTCGCCTTTCGATCTAGAGTCGTTGTTTGTGCTAGCCTTCTTAAGGCAAAACTTGTCTAACTATGTCTGTACTCAGATAATATTTGTATGACTGACTTATGTATTTGGATCCTCGTGATCCCTGGTCTGTAATATTGTGGATCTCCGTTTATTTGTGTTAGAGTTGTGTTGTGATATCTTCCCGTGAGACACTGATCTTGATCATACACGTTTGCGTGTATGATTAGTGTACGATTGAGTAGGGGGCGTCACAAGTTGGTATCAGAGCCGACTGCCTGTAGGAAGCCCCCTTCCAATTCCTTGGCCGCAGTTGAGTCTAGAAACCGAAAAACTAATTTACTAACTTGGCTGTGTGGCTTACGGGCCCACGTCGCCAATTGGGTGGTATTAGGATCTTTTATTCCTCGTCTATACTCTAGGACTCTGATCTCTCTTCTATTCGGGTTAAATAAATTTTACTAACGCCGACACTTAGGATCTCGTAAATCACGTCTACCCGGAGAGCTGGATATCTGTGCGATTTCCCTGTCATTGATCTGATTAGTCTGATAATCATTTTCCTTTCCATTGTTTTGTTTAACCTTTCTCTCCGAGTTGTATTATACTTCTCATTGTCATGCTGACGTGATAGCACCTAACGTTACCGTCGAAATTAAAGGGATGGAATTCCTTGCCTCACCCATCGTCTTGAAATCTTCCACCATAGACCTCATCCTCGGAATGGATTGGTTGAAAGCTCACATTGCTTCGATCAATTGTGCCACAAAAGTCATCCAACTTCTTCACCCCTCCGATGAGATAGTGAACTACACCGCCCAAATTACTCGAAATGCTGAAGCTCAGATATATGCTCTGAATGCTTTGAACGCCTCACCTTTGGAAGGAATCGAGAACATTCCTGTCGTTCGAGATTTTCCGGACGTCTTTCCAGAAGAACTTCTAGGAATACCCCCGGTTAGGGCTATCGAGTTCGTCATCGACTTGAAGCCTGGCAGTACCCCTATTGCGAAGCGTCCTTATAAGATGCCGCCGCATGAACTCCTTGAGCTTAAGGAAGAAATCGACAAGTCACTTAAGAAAGGTTTCATCCGCCTCAGTTCCTCTACTTATGGAGCACCTTCACTCTTCGTTAAGAAGAAGGATGGAACTAACCGATTGGTTCAGGATTACTGGCCCATTAACCAAGCTACAATCCAGAATAAATACCCACTGCCCCGGATCAATTATCTTTATGATCAACTTGCTGGATCCTCTGTGTTCTCGAAACTCGACTTGAGGTTGGGTAATCATCAGATCCGTGTTCGCGAAGAGGATATCCCGAAGACTGCCTTTGTTACTCGATATGGCTCTTATGAGTACACCGTTATGTCTTTTGGCTTAACAAATGCTCCAGCAACCTTCTCCCGGTTGATGAACTATATCTTCATGGATTACCTCAACAAATTTGTCGTGGTTTATTTAGATGATATCCTTATATATTCCAAGAATGAAGAAGAACATGTTGAACATCTTTGGCTTGTATTGGAGAAGCTACGAGAACATCAGTTGTATGCTAAATTCTCCAAGTGTGAATTCTGGTTATCTAAAGTGACCTATCTTGGTCATGTAATTTCCAAGGATGGAATTGCTGTTAACCCCGAGCGAGTTCAGGCTATTCTTGATTGGACTCCCCCGAAGAATGTCAAGCAAGTCAGAAGTTTTCTCGGACTCGCTAGTTATTGCCGTCGATTCGTCGAGAACTTTTCCAAGATTGCAAAGCCACTTACTGATCTGCTCCACAAAGGTGTTAAATTTGAGTGGACAGAAAAATGTCAAGAAAGCTTTCAGACACTAAAAGATAAGTTAACATCTGCCCCAGTGCTAGCACCCCCGGATTCCCAAAAGGATTTCGTGATATACTGTGATGCATCTCGTCAAGGATTAGGTTGTGTCCTAATGCAAGAGCATAAGGTGATTGCTTATGCCTCTCGACAATTGCGTCCTCATGAAGAAAATTATCCAGTGCATGATCTTGAACTTTCTGCGGTTATTTATGCCCTGAAGCTATGGCGACATTACCTTCTCGGTAACCGTTGTGAGATATACACGGATCATCAAAGTTTGAAGTATCTATATACTCAACCAGATCTGAACCTTCGTCAACAAAGATGGCTCGAAACAATTGCCGATTATGATATGAATATCTCATATACCCTGGCAAGGCTAATGTAATGGCCGATGCTTTGAGTCGCAAGGCTTATTGCAACAATCTTATGGTTCAGGAAGCACAACCTGTTCTTTATGAAGAGCTTCGCAAATTGAACCTCCATATTGTCCCACAGGGTTATCTCAATACCCTGGTTGTTGAAGCGGATCTTGAGCACAACATTAAGATTATACAAAAGTATGACTCTGAAGTTGAAAGGATTAAGCGATACCTCGAAAAAGGAAAGCCGTCGGAATTCCATCTTGATAATGATGGGATCATATTCTTCCAACGCTGTCTCTTCGTACCCAAGTTCAAGGATGAGAGAGAACACATTATGAAAGAAGCTCATGACACTCCTCTGTCAATTCATCCTGGTAGCACAAAGATGTACCGTGACATTTATCAGAGATACTGGTGGCCTAATATGAAGCGAGACATTGCTCGTTATGTTTCTGAGTGTGACGTTTGCCGCCGCATTAAAGCAGAACATCAAAGGCCTGCTGGAACTCAGCAACCACTTGATATTCCTGAATGGAAATGGGACAAAGTCCAAATGGATTTCATTACTGGATTTCCCAGGTCTCAGAAGGGTCATGATGCTATTTTTGTCGTCATTGACCGATTCTCAAAGGTTGCTCACTTTCTGCCAGTCAAGGAGACAATCACCGCTAGCCAGTTAGCAGACTTGTATGTTTCCCGCATTGTTTCACTCCACGGTGTTCCGTTGGAGATCATTTCTGATCGTGGCAGCCTCTTCACCTCCAGATTCTGGAATAGTTTCCAAGAAGCTATGGGAACTCATCTGTCATTCAGTACCGCTTTTCACACTCAGTCACAGGGTCAAGTCGAACGAGTTAATCAGGTGCTCGAAGATATGCTTCGAGCTTGCGTCATCTCCTTCGGTAAGAAATGGGAGGAATCTCTCCCGTATGCCGAATTCTCTTACAACAATAGCTATCAAGCTAGTCTGAAGATGGCACCATTTGAAGTTCTTTACGGACGTAAGTGTCGAACCCCTCTGAATTGGTCAGAAACTAGGGAACGCTCACTCGTCGGACCGGACATTTTTCGGCAAGCTGTAGAACAAGTCCGCATTGTCCGTGAACATCTGAAAACTGCTCAGTCTCGTCAGAAGAGCAACTATGACCGAAAGCACCAGGAAATGGTCTATCAACCTGGCGAACAAGCTTACCTCCGCGTCACTCCGTTGAAAGGCACTCATCGGTTCGGAATCAAAGGCAAGTTAGCTCCTCGCTACATTGGCCCATTCCGTATTCTTGCCCGTCGAGGAGAAGTGGCATATCAGTTGCAATTGCCGCCCAATCTTTCTCAAGTGTATGATGTCTTTCATGTATCCCAACTCCGTCGCTACTTCAAGGATCCCATTCGAGCTGTGGATCACGAAATGCTTGAATTGCGGGAAGATCTGTCATATCCAGAATATCCCATCCGCATTCTTGATCAAGCTGAGCGTCGAACTCGTCAGAAGTCGATCAAATTCCTCAAGGTCCAGTGGTCGAATCATTCTAAAGATGAAGCCACTTGGGAACGCGAGGATCGTCTTCGCGAAGAATACCCCGCTTTCTTTCAGTCTTCCTCTTAATTCTCGGGACGAGAATTCTTGATAGATGAGGAGAATTGTAACACCCCATGTCATTAGCCACATTAATCACTTTTGATAATGACAAGTCAGCATGATTAACAGTGACAAATCTTCATTTGCATCATATTGCATTTCAACTCCTAACTCAAAATTTAAAATAAAATTAAAAGTGGAAAATAAAAGTTGTTGAAACACAGAAACTAAAATGTTCAGTAAATAGCAAATATTCCAGGAGCAATACTAAAATTGAAACCAACATCATTGTATTTGGGTAAGTGACTCAAACATCCTCAAACAGTGACTAAAAGCAATATTTATTAACCTTTTATTTAATCTAAATTAAATGTGGAATTGTGTTTTGCCCAAACTAGTTTTTGGAGGTAGGATATAATGCACTGTGATTTATGGACTAGGTCACACTTTTTGCAAAATTCATTTAGGACCCAAACAATTAGCAAAACGGAAAAGAAAAGAAAACAGAAAAAGGAAAA
This sequence comes from Thinopyrum elongatum, assembly GCA_011799875.1. NCBI lineage: Eukaryota > Viridiplantae > Streptophyta > Magnoliopsida > Poales > Poaceae > Thinopyrum > Thinopyrum elongatum. The sequence goes on from CM022301.1 coordinate 472,678,308, forward strand.
TAGAAAACAGCCTAAAGCGCTACTGTGCACTTAGGCCTGCTGGCTACAGCGCCGGCCCAGCCCACTCCGCTCGTCTCCTTCCTACTGCTCACCCCCCCTCGCTGTCGCCGCGCGCGCGCACGCCGCGCCTGGCCCCCCTCGCCTCTGCTCGACACCGCGCGACCCCGCGCCCGCCGAGGCAGGATAAAAGCAACCCCCGCACCCCCCTGACGAACCCTAGCCGCTCCATTCGCCCTCTCACTCACTCCCCCGTCGCAACCGAACGCCGTCGCCGCCATGGCTCCGGCCTAGCCGTGGCCACCGGCACCCGTTCGACGCCCCGTCAAGTCCAGGAGCTCCGGCGTGGTCCCCCTGTTCTTCCTCGACACCGGATTGGGACCGGGAAGCAACGCCGACGCCGCATTCGACCCCGCCTTCGTCTCGGCCACCACACGACCTCGCCGTCGATCTACGCCACCGGTCCACCCCGAGCCCACTGCCCAGTCCCCACGCCTCCCAGGTGAGCTCCTGCGCGTGACGCGCCCTCCCCTGCCCCCTTTAGCCGCCCGTAGCCACTGCTCCGACGAGGCCCGAACCCACCCCCGCCTCGTTTGCTCATCGATGCTTCTCCGGTTACCATTTGGTCACCCGCGCGTGACCAACGCACTCACCGCACCGCGTAGGCCACGCTTCGCCCTTTAGATCGCTCGAACGAGCGCCGTTTTGCCGTTCCCATGCCTCGCCCGAAGAACCTCGCCGCCGAAGAGCTCGTGCCGCTCGATTCCGGCCTTCCCAGTGCCCCGCACCGCCGCCATTCGACGCGCGACGTCGAGCCGCGTTGAACGCGCCCAACCCTAGCCCCTGAAACCCACCGTAGCCGAAACCCGCGCCACTCCCGAGCCGCGCCACCGTGTTGTGGCTCGCCGGAGCTACTCCGGCGCATCTCCGGCCGGTGCCGAGCTGGCGCCTACGTGGCACCGCCTGGGCCACTGACTAGTGGGCCCAGGGGCCCCCTTTGACCCCGTTGACTCGGGTCAAAGCTGACATGGCCACCCCTGTGTCTATGACATGCGGGCCCCACTCAATTAAACTAATTAATAAATAGATAAACTGTTAATTAGTTAATTAAGCTAATTAGTTATATTAACAGACACTGACTGCTGGGCCCCACCTGCTAATTAGTTTAGTTAAATTAAATTAACTCTGTTTAATTTGCTCTGTCACTGACATGTGGGTCCCACTGGACCCACAGGTCAGGTTTGGCCCTGGTCAGCTGGGTTTGACCTACTGATGTCATGGTGATGTCATGCTGATGTCAGCATTCACTATTCTGGATAATTCAAATTTAAATAAATAATTAAATTCAGAAAATGTATAAAACTTTAGAAAATCATATAAAATAATACGTAACTCCGATGATAATACTTTATACATGAAAGTTGCTCAGAATTTCGATACGAGTATGAATACGCCCTTCGTATTCCTGTCAGATGCCCCTAGCTAGATGAACATGGAACCTTTAGACCGATTTCGATAAATGAATAGTGCCCAACTTTAATTAAATAAATCCGATAAATTCTTAAATTAACTAAATCATTTATTTAGGCAGTAGAACACCCCGGCATATCATTTAGTCATGTCATGCATATTGTTTGCATTATTACCGTGAAATTTATTGTTTCTCTCCCCCTCCTTCTCTCTCGATAGACGCAGAGACCGACGACGTTGCAGCCGAGTACGACTACGCTACAGACGAGCAGCCCGTTGACGATCCCTCTTTCTTGCCAAAGCAACCAGGCAAGCCCCCCCCCCCCCGTGAGCATCCAGATATCACCCATTCCATTTCTCCTGCTTTTGTTACTGTTTGTTCCTATTGTTACTGTTTGTTATTGTTACTGTTTGTTCCTATTCTGATGCATAGCCTGCTTTTGTAACCTGTTTATTGCTACCTTACCTGGCTATGTTAAACTGCTTAGTATAGGTTGGTAGTGAGCCATCAGTGACCCCACCACCTTACCCTTGTTGCCCCTGCTTGATCATCAATGACTCAATCAATGTGATCGTCGACCAGAGACCGACACATCACCTCACCCCCCCCCTTAGTTGTACGACTCTGCATAGTTACTCTCGAGTGCTGAGGGTGATACCTCGTAACGCACTCCTGATGAATACTTTGCAGTGTAGCTGTTCGGTCGTGGTCATCGAGGGTGATTCCTCCTTCTCCACTTTTGATACGACTCTGTCGTGCAACCCCTCAGTGTGAACCTCGAGGGTGATGCCTCATATGTTCACCCTGATGATTTCATCGAGTGGAATTCACCGAGGGTGATTCCTCGGGTTTCCCCCTTGATGTTGTGACCACAAGGTTACTTTGACCTTTTTTACAGGTGGGTTGACCCTGATGGGTACCCGCAGGGGATCTATGTTGTCGGGTGTGCCGGAAGGGCACTCGAGTGTGATATTATGGTGGAGCTTCAGAAACTCTGATTGTCTCCGCGTGTTAATAAAGGAGCCTATTGGATTTGGGTATTTGATCTGAGTGGGTCGACGTGCCCTATACGCACTACCACCATGCGGGATTATGGTTTATGGGGCCCTCTACATCGTACGTTTCTCCCGAAAGCTCTTCAGACGTCACGGTTCACCGTGCGGGCTGATTGTCGGGAATGGGCTGGATACTTCACTGACGAATTCAGTGTCGCGCCTGCACCCCGGCCAGTCTCGCAACACACAGGGTGCCTAGGGCGATGGCCCAAGACCTCTGGGTGCATAGGTTAGTCCGGCGTGCTGACCTCTCTGCTGAGCCTAGGTAGGGCGCTGCTTCGTGTTGATCTTCCGAGGCCGGGCATTACCCAGCAAGTGTGTCCGACCAGAGTTGATCGAGGGTGTTGGGTAACAGTAGTGCACCCCTGCAGGGATGAATAATCTATCGAGAGCCAGTCCTACGGTAAAGGACGCTCAGTTTGTATATCCCGATCTACTACTTGAACTGGATACTTGTTACTTAATTGAAGCTTCGGGATCGCTTTCTCGCAGGGAGTCGAGGAAGGATCTCTAGGCTTACTTCCACATGTTTGCTTAAGAAAATGCTATTCTACTCTCTTCTATTGCTGCAAGTTGATGGCTTCGTGAAGATGTTTGAAGATGCTAGTCTTCGATAGGACTAGGCCTTCTCTCTATTCTGGCATTTCTGCAGCCTGGTCCACATATACAGCTTTTCCCCTTTGATAATGTTGCATATGTAGTGTAGATCCTTGCTTGCTGAGTACTTTGGATGAGTACTCACGGTTGCTTTGCTTCCTCTTTTTCCCTATATTCCCCCTACTTGATGATACAACAGACGATGGAGCCCAGGAGCCAGATGCCACCTCAGGAGCATACTACCCGGAGGGTCCAGACGGCACTTACTACTGGATCGAGCCAGCCGACCAGGAGTAGGATCGGAGGCTCCCAGGCTGGAGGCCTTCGCCTTTCGATCTAGAGTCGTTGTTTGTGCTAACCTTCTGAAGGCAAAACTTGTCTAACTATGTCTGTACTCAGATAATATTTGTATGACTGACTTATGTATTTGGATCCTCGTGATCCCTGGTCTGTAATATTGTGGATCTCCGTTTATTTGTGTTAGAGTTGTGTTGTGATATCTTCCCGTGAGACCCTGATCTTGATCGTACACGTTTGCGTGTATGGTTAGTGTACGATTGAGTCGGGGGCGTCACATCCATACCTTCGACTTGAGTGTAGCCTTGGGTGACGAGACATGCCTTGTTGTGTACAAATTGTCCATCTTCATCTTGCTTATTCTGAAATACCCATTTGGTTCCAATGACATTGTGATTGTCGTCGGGCTTTTCAACCAATGTCCACACTTGATTCCTCTCGAAGTTGTGTAGCTCTTCGTGCATAGCGTTCACCCAATCCGGGTCCTCGATAGCTTCTTCTACCTTCATAGGTTCAACACTAGAAATGAATGAGTAGTGTTCACAAAAGTTAGCCAAACGAGTTTTAGAGCGAGTGATTCTCCCGGTTTGAATGTCATCGAAGATTTGTTCGACGGGATGTTCTCTTGTGACTCTTGCTCTAACTCGTGAAATCTTTTGTTTGGGTTGGGGTGGAACATCCTCTTCATTATCTTCTTCTTCTTCTTCTTCTTTTCCTCCTCCTTCATTGTTGTTGGCGTTATCGTTCTCTTGTGGAGGTGGAGAGGGAGGTCGAGGTGGTTCATCTTGTTGTACTTCCTCATTTCCTTCGTCTTGACGTGTTCCACTTGTGGATGCCTCCAAGTCAACTTGTGGTTCACCTTGTTGTGAAGTTGAGGCTTCCACTTGAATAGACGAAGTACTCTCCTTTACCTCCGTTGGGCGAATCTTGCCAATGGACAAATCTTGGATTGCTTCCGAAGGATCTTTGTCTCCTACATCAATTAGCAATTGCTCTACTTGCGAGCCGTTAGATTCATCAAACTTCACATCTACCGTCTCTTCAACCTTTCGGGTGAAATTGTTTTAGACACGGTAAGTGTGAGAGTTTAAGCCATAACCGAGTAGGAAACCTTCATGAGATTTAGGAGCAAATTTTGAGCGACGATGCTTATCAAGAATGTAACACTTTGAGCCAAGTACTCGAAAGTATCCAACTTGGGGTTTGTTACCGGTGAGAAGCTCGTATGTCGTCTTGCCGAGAAGCTTGTGAAGATATAGTCGATTCGTAGCATGACAAGCTGTCTCAACCGCTTCCGCCCAAAAGTGTCTTGGCGTCTTGTATTCATCAAGCATCGTTCTTGCCATCTCGATAAGTGTCCAGTTCTTCCTCTCAACAACTCCATTTTGTTGAGGTGTGTACGTAGCCGAGAACTCATGTGAAATCCCTTCTTCGTCAAGAAAGGTATCCACATTGGCGTTCTTGAACTTTGTTCCATTGTCGCTTTGAACCTTCTTGATGTTCACTTCAAATTTGTTTTGGGCCTTCCTAGCGAAGTTCTTGAAGATCTTTTGGACCTGCGATTTATCATCGAGAAAGAACACCCACGTAAATCTTGAAAAGTCGTCAACAATGACCAAACCGAATGAGTTACCACCGAGGCTCTTGTAGGCGTTGGGACCGAAAAGATCCATATGAAGTAGCTCAAGTGGTCTTCTCGTGGTCATGATGTTCTTCACGGGATGACTTCCTCCAACTTGTTTTCCTGCTTGACAAGCACTGCAAAGTCTAACCTTGTCAAATATGACGTCTTTAACACCAAGGATATGATCACCTTTAATAAGCTTATCATGATTTCGCATGCGCACATGACCTAACCTTCTATGCCATAACCAACCTTTAAAAGATTTAGCAATTAAGAAAGTACGAGGTTGGGCTCTCTTAGTAAAATCAACAACATATAGGTCACCACTACGAATACCGGTAAAGACCATATTATGATTATCTCTATGAAACACTTGGCAATCTACTTCAGTAAATAGGACATTGAAACCAAAGTTTGCTAGTCTAGATACGAAAAGGAGATTGTTGCCAAGAGATTCAATGAGCATAACATTTTGGATAGAGCTATCATTGGAAATGGCCACCTTACCAAGGCCAAGTACCTTACCCTTGGAGTTATCTCCAAAAGTGACATACTTGCGAGGACCGTCGTTCTTATCAAGCTCATAGAACATGTCCTTATCTCCTGTCATATGATCAGTATATCCACCACCGAGAATCCATTCTTTCCCTCCAGCCATGTAACCACGAAGGTTAGCCATAAGAACAAAATGTCTCATCGACTCCTCAAGGTCAAAGTCACTATCATCATCCTCATCATAATATCCATGCTCAATGTGATCATGTGGTTGATCATCACCTAGGGCAAGTGACTCATTAGATTTATGACCATGACAATGTGCATGTTTTTTTAATTGTAATAGTTTGTGAAATGATGCTACTAATGACTCTAACATTTCCTTTGGCACGCATAAGGTCACAGAGCTCAAATAGACATTCATCAAACTTAGGATCACTAGGGTTCATATTTTTAAAATCAATTGACTTTTGAAGAATCTCATCTAGATTTTTCAAGGAGTAATTTGGAAAGCACTCTTCAAGATATTTCATATAGTATAAGCACATTCAAAAGTAGGCAAGCATACAAGCAAATTTCTAGGCAACCCTCTAATGATAAGATTAATAGTTCTAAGATTGCGAGTCATGTCAAGATACTCATCGGGGGTAGGATGCAAAGGATCAATAGGAGGCACATAAGGGCTAGTAATATACTTGTTCAAATCATATTCATTGAAAATCTCAAGCATGTCATTCTTCCAAGAACTATAGAGCTCTCCGTCAAGCATAAGCACTCTACGCCTAATACTCCCGATCGTAGACTCATCCATCTTTCTCCAATGGTGATTAAACCAAAGCAATGGAGACCAAGGCTCTGATACCAATTGAAAGGATCGAGAAGAGGGGTCTAGAGGGGGGGGATGATTAGACCCTCAACAAGTAAAAGTGTCAGTTTTTAAGTTCTTCAAGTTAAGATGGAGTTTTAGCACAAGTTTAAGCATTCACAATACATTTCAAGCAAGCATGACAAGAGTATATGCAGCGGAACAAGTAAAGCATGCTAATTGCAAGAAAGTTAAGGGATGGGATTGGAGTCTGCAAATGCAATGAAGACACAGAGATTTTTGGCATGGTTCCGATAGGTGGTGCTATCATACATCCACATTGATGGAGACTACAACCCTCGAAGGGTAACGATTGCGCGAGTCCATGGGGGGCTCCACCCACGATGGGTCCACGAAGAAGCAACATTGTCTATCCCACCATGGCCATCGCCCACGAAGGACTTGCCTCACTCGGGTAGATCTTCACGAAGTAGGTGATCTCCTTACCCTTACAAACTTCTTGGTTAAACTCCACATCTTGACGGAGGCTCCCAAGCGACACCTAACCAATCTAGGAGACACCACTCTCCAAAAGGTAACAAATGGTGTGTCGATGATGAACTCCTTACTCTTGTGCTTCAAATGATAGTCTCCCCAACACTCAACTCTCTCTCATAGATTTGGATATGGTTGAAAGATGATTTGAGTGGAAAGCAACTTGGGGAAGGCTAGAAATCAAGATTCTTGTGGTAGGATTGGTATATCTTGATCTCAACACATGAGTAGGTGGTTCTCTCTCAGAAAATGTATGGTGGAAGTGTAGGCACGTTCTGATGGCTCTCTCACTTATGGAGAAGGGGGTGGAGGGGTATATATAGCCTCCACACAAAATCCAACTGTTACACACATTCGACCCAACTCGGTGAGACCGAATAGATGAACTCGGTGGGACCGATTAGTTCAAAATGTGAACGTTAGGAATCTCGGTGGGACTGACTGGAACAACTCGGTGGGACCGATGTGCTAGGGCTTAGGGCAAACCTCATCTCAGTGGCGCTGATTGTATCAACTCGGTGAGACCGAAGTGAAGCAATTGGGCAACAGAGAATTGGTCAAGCCATCTCGGTGAGACCGATTGCAATTTTGGTGAGACCGAAATAATTGCAACTGATAACAGGGAGTTGGCAAGGCCATCTCGGTGAGACCGAGATCCGTATTGGTGTGACCGAACTGTTAGGGTTTCTGGCAGTGGCTATGTCATATGAACTCGATGGCGCCGGAATGAATCGGTGGGGCCGAGTTGGAGTTTAGGGTTTTGACATATTTGGATGGAGAAAGTGGTTGAGGGTTTAGGAGCAATATCACTAAGCATTTGAGCAAGCAAGCCATTAAGCAACACCTCATCTCCTTTTAATAGTATTGGCTTTCCTATGGACTCAATGTGATCTTGGATCACTTAAAATAAAATGAAGAGTCTTGAGCTTTAGCCAATGCATGTCCTTGACACCTTGATGGGGTTACACATCCTCTTGTCCTTTCCACGCCATTGTTGAACTTGTCTGAAATACACTAGATGAAGGCATTAGTGCAACAAGAGATATGTTGACTTTAATTACCAAAATCACCCAGGGAGCACTTGTGCTTTCACGGGGAGACATCATCAACATCTATCAGGTTCCTAATCACAAATCTCATCTCCTTGCAATTTACATTATTTGCCATTTGCCTCTCGTTTTCATCTCCCCCACTTCACAAAATTTGCCGTTTTATTTGCCTTCTCTTTTTCGTTTGCCTTTTTCTCGTCATATCTATCTTTTTGTTTGCAATCTTGTTTGTGTAGTCACGATGTCTTAAAGATAGTAGTATGATGTTCCTTACCCCAATATTTTGCTTGAAATTGAGAAATGTACTAAGGAATATATTACTACACAATTTGAGCACAATAAGTATTTTACCGAAGATCTTAAGGAACACTCTGTTGTGCTAGATGCTATAACAAAACAACTTGATGATATTAGTAGAAAAGTTTGTAATCTCCAATCCAAGTATGCTCATGCTAAAAATTTGCTAGGCAAAATATCTGATGCACAAGCTACCCTAGTAAATCAAATGGCCGCTAAGCCAATTTCTTTAGAAGATAAAAATGATGAAGATCTTAAAGTGATTGGTGTTTCTTCCATTGATTTGTTGTTTAGTAATGTTAGACTTGATGATAAAGGGACTGAAGAAGAGTCAACTTTAGTTAGAGGGCGTCCCGATGAGGGTGAAAATCTTGATGAGAAAATTGAAAAAGTGGGTTTGGAGAGGTCAGAACTTTAACTAGTGATGTGCCCACTCTTTTGGATTACAAATACTTTAATTATGATAATTGCTATTTGATTGAATGCATTTCTTTGTTGCAATCCATGATAAATTCACCCCATGCTTATGAACAAAATAAAGCTTTTACTAAACATATCGTACATGCTATGATGAAAGCTTTAGAAGAAAAGTTGGAGTTAGAGATTTCAATTCCTAGAAAATTACATGATGAGTGGGAAACTACCATGAAAGTCAGGATTAAAAATTATGAGTGCTTTGCTTTATGTGATTGGGTGCTAGTATTTCCACAATTCTGAAATCTTTATGTGATGTGCTTGGTCTTACCGATATTAAAGAATGTCTCTTAATTTGCACTTGGTGGATTCTACTATTAAAAAGCCTTTAGGAAGAATTAAAGATGTTCTTATTCATGCAAATAGGAATTATGTGCCCATATATTTTATTGTTCTTGATATTGATTGCAATCCGTTTTGTCCAATTATACTTGGTAGACCGTTTTTACGTACTATTGGTGCCGTGATTGATATGAAAGAAGGCAATATTAAATTTCAATTTCCACTAAGAAAGGGTATGGAACACTTCCGTAGAACAAGAATTAAGCCACCATATGAATCAATCATGAGGGCATCCTATGGATCAAAAACTAAAGATGACAATACTTCAATCTATGCATTATGCCTAGCTAGGGGCATAAAACAATATCGCTTGTTGGGGTGCAACCCAATGAATAAAATTTATTTTTTCCTTTTTCTTTCTGTTATTTAGTGTTTGCACAATTATGCCTCTGTTATGATTGTGTTTTTTATGTTTTAATTAGTGTTTATGTCAAGTAAAGCCTTTGGGATAGCTTTGGTGATAGTTGATCTGATCCTGTTGAAAAACAGAAACTTCTGCGTTCAGTAACAGAATTGTTAAAATGTCATAAGCGACGAACAATTCAGATTTTTTTTACACAGGATTGATATACAAATTTCCTCCGTTGTCCTAATTTTTCAGAATATTTGGAGTTACATAAGTATGAGAACAATTCGCATCTTTACAGGCTGTTCTGTTTTTGACAGATTCTGTTTTCTTTGCATTGTGTGCTTATTTTGACGAATCTATGGATTGTATCGGGGGTATAAGCCATGGAAAAGTTAGAATAAAGTAGATATAATGCAATAACAAAATTTAAATGGGTTTTGAACAGTACTTAAAGTAAATATTGGTTTTCTTATACTAACGGATCTCATGAGGGTTTTGTTAAGTTTTGTGTGATTGAAGTTTTCAAGTTTTGGGTGAGATCACGATGGATGAAGGAATAAGGAGTGGCAAGAGCCTAAGCTTGGGATGCCCCATGGCACGCCAAGTTAATATTCAAGGAGAACCAAGCAACTAAGCTTGGGGATGCCCCGGAAGGCATCCCCTCTTTCTTCTAACGACCATCGGTATTTTATTGGAGCTATATTTTTATTCGTCACATATCATGAGTTTTGCTTGGAGCGTCTGATACGTCCATTTTGCATCATGCTTTTATATCAATATTTTTTGCATTATGGGCTGTTATTACACATTATGGCACAATACGTATGCCTTTTCTCTCTTATTTTACAAGGTTTACATGAAGAGAGAGAATGCCGGCAGCTGGAATTCTGGGCTGGAAAAGGAGCAAATATTAGAGACCTGTTCTGCACAACTCCAAAAGTCCTGAAACTTCATGGAGAGTCATTTTGGATTTAATAAAAAATATTGGGCGAAGAAAGTACCAGAGGGGGGCCACCTGCCATCCACAAGGGTGGAGGGCGCGCCCTACCCCCCTGGGCGAGCCCCCCGTCCTTGTGGGCCACCTCGCAGGCCCCCGACGCCCATCTTCTGCTATATGATGTGTTCTGACCTAGAAAAAATAAGAAGGAAGCTTTCGGGACGAAGCGCCGCCGTCTCGAGGCGGAACCTGGGCAGAACCAATCTAGGGCTCCGGCGGAGCTGTTCTGCCGGGGAAACATCTTTCCGGGAGGGGGAATTCATCGCCATCGTCATCACCATCGATCCTCTCATCGAGAGGGGGTCAATCTCCATCAACATCTTCACCAGCAGCATCTCCTCTCAAACCCTAGTTCATCTCTTGTATTCGATCTTTGTCTCAAAACCTCAGATTGGTACCTGTGGGTTGCTAGTAGTGTTGATTACTCCTTGTAGTTGATGCTAGTTGGTTTATTCGGTGGAAGATCATTTGTTCAGATCCTTAATGATAATTAATACTCCTCTGATTATGAACATGAATATGCTTTGTGAGTAGTTACGTTTGTTCCTGAGGACATGGGAGAAGTCTTGTTATAAGTAATTATGTGAATTTCGTATTCGTTCGATATTTTGATGAGATGTATGTTGTCTTTCCTCTAGTGGTGTTATATGAACGTCGACTACATGACACTTCACCATGATTTGGGCCTAGGGGAAGGCATTGGGAAGTAATAAGTAGATGATGGGTTGCTAGAGTGACGGAAGCTTAAACCCTTGTTTATGCGTTGCTTCGTAAGGGGCTAATTTGGATCCATATGTTTCATGCTATGGTTAGATTTATCTTAATTCTTCTTTCGTAGTTGCGGATGCTTGCGAGAGGGGTTAATCATAAGTGGGAGGCTTGTCCAAGGAAGGGCAGCACCCAAGCACCGGTCCACCCACATATCAAATTATCAAAGTAACGAACGCGAATCATATGAGCATGATGAAAACTAACTTGACAACAATTCCCATGTGTCCTCGGGAGCGCTTTGCTTTATATAAGAGTTCGTCCAGGCTTGTCCTTTGCTACAAAAAGGATTGGGCCTCCTTGCTGCACCTTGTTTACTTTTGTTACTTATTACCCGTTACGAATTATCTTATCACACAACTATCTGTTACCGATAATTTCAGTGCTTGCAGAGAATACCTTGCTGAAAACCGCTTGTCATTTCCTTCTGCTCCTCGTTGGGTTTGACACTCTTACTTATCGAAACGACTATGATAGATCCCCTGTACTTGTGGGTCATCAAGACTCTTTTCTGGCGCCGTTGCCGGGGAGTCAAGCGCCTTTGGTAAGTGGAATTTGGTAAGGAAACATTTATATAGTGTGCTGAAATTTACTGTCACTTGTTACTATGGAAAATAATCCTTTGAGGGGTGCCGGAATAGGGCTCTAGATTGGATCTCGTGGTTCTAGAACTTGCGACAGTGCTACTTCTTGAGCTTGTGTTGGTTTTTCCCTTCAAGAGGAAAGGGTGATGCAGCAAAGTAGAGATAAGCATTTCCCTTAGTTTGAGAACCAAGGTATCAATCCAGTAGGAGGTACACGCAAGTCTCCAATCTATGCACCTGCACAAACAATCAAACACTTGCACCCAACGCGATAAAGGGGTTGTCAATCCCTTCACGGTCACTTGCAAGGATGAGATCTGATAGAGATAGATATAAAAGATTACTAAAACATAAAACAAATTAAAAGTAAATAAATTGCAGCAAGGTATTTTTGGGTTTTTTGGTTTATAGATCTAAAAATATATGATGGAAAATAGACCCGGGGGCCGTAGGTTTCACTAGAGGCTTCTCTCTTGAAAGAAAACATACAGTGGGTGAACAAATTACTGTCGAGCAATTGATAGAAAAGCGCAAAGTTTTGACGATGTCCAAGGCAATGATTATGAATATAGGCATCATGTATGTGTCAAGTAGACCGACTCCTGCCTGCATCTAATACTATTACTCCACACATCGACCGTTATCCAGCATGCATCTAGAGTATTAAGTTCATAAGAACGGAGTAACGCCTTAAGTAAGATGACATGATGTAGAGGGATAAACTCAAGCAATATGATGAAAACCCCATCTTTTTACCCTTGATGGCAACAATACAGTACGTGCCTCGCTACCCGTACTTTGTCACTGGGTGAGGACACCGCAAGATTGAACCCAAAACTAAGCACCTCTCTTATTGCAAGAAGAACAAATCTAGTTGGCCAAACCAAACCGATAATTCAAAGAGAACTACAAAGATATCAAATCATGCATATAAGAATTCAGAAAAGACTCAAATAATATTCATAGATAATCTGATCATAAATCCACAATTCATCGGATCTCGACAAACACACCGCAAAAGAATATTACATCGGATAGATCTCCAAGAACATCGAGGAGAACATTGTATTGAAGATCAAAGAGAGAGAAGAAGCCATCTAGCTACTAGCTATGGACCCGTAGGTCTGTGGTAAACTACTCACGCTTCATCGGAAGGGCAATAGAGTTGATGTAGAAGCCCTCCGTGATCGGATCCCCCTCTGGCAAGTTGCCAGAAAAGGCCCCAAGATGGGATCTCACGGGAACAGAAGGTTACGGCGGCGGAAAAGTATTTTGGTGGACGCTTCTGGTTGTTTGGGAATATTTGGGTGTGAGCAGTTGTTTCATACTTTTGATGTTCTCAAACCTTTTCAACTTTCACGCAATACATGAGCGTGAGCCATGGATATAGCACTATAGGTGGAATAGAATATGGTGGTTGTGGAGAAGACAAAAAGAAGGAGAAAGTCTCACATCAACTAGGCGTATTAACGGGCTATGGAGATGCCCATCAATAGATATCAATGTGACACTACTAGGGAAAACCTTATACATAGAATCTTAGCAGCAGCGTGGGTCAGGAAGAGGCGCTACTGATAATTAGCAGTAGCGCGGGCCCCAAACAGGTGCTACTGCTACCAACTTAGCAGTAGCGCGGCTCGGAAGAAACACACTGCTACTAAAATTGACCGACCGTTCCCGCCACCCTAGGTTTAGCAGTAGCGCGCCCGCGCTAACCGCGCTACTGCTAAAGTAATAGTAGTAGCGTGCTTCTTTTGCAGGTCACTACTACTAATTTTGAAACTAGCCACATGGTGGGCCCCGCTTAGCAGTAGCACGTGTGCCAAAAGAGCGCTACTGCTACCTTATTAGCAGTAGTGCGTGTTACGCCCAGCGCTACTGCTAAGCCGCAGCCATACCACCTTTTTCCTCCCCCCTCCTCCTCCCCCATCCTCTCTTCCTCACTTTCCCCTTGCTCCCACCTCCTCTCTCCCTCACTTTGCTTCTTCCTCACTACTTCTCCCCCCATTACTCTCCTTCTTCTACCTACCTTTCTCTCTCTTTATTACTCCTAGCTTACTACACCACCTCCATTAATGCATCTCCTTTCTCTTTTTCCTTCCCCCTCCACTAGTTGAACTTGTCTCCTCCCAAACTAGCTAGCTAGGTAGATGTAGCATTTAGTGAAGTGACCTATGTACCCCCTAACTAGATCTAGCCTTGTCAAGAAGAGCTTTGTCCACTTTTGATCTCCCTAACTACATCATCATCTCACCGTGCTCGATCTCGAGATAGGTGATTAAAAATTTATGCTTTTGCAAGAATGGAAATATGTGTATGTGTGTGCGATATGACATAATCGGGCGATATGATGGAAATTGTGTGTGTGGCATGAGTTGACGCCGAATTGTGCTTGTGAGTTGCCTATGTTTTGCTGAAATGTCGATTTATTTCCGTTTCGGCGAATTCCGGGCAAACTCTATATGTCCTATTTTTAGGGAAGGTCATGCCGAATTTTTGTATGACTTTGATGCATGCATGCATTTTTATAATCAATTTGTTTATTATTACCGTGCAGGCGTTCATGATGGTCAGTGGAACGATGGTGGACAGGTGGTTGCGGTCGGCGGTGCAGGACATGAAAGAAAATAACCTGACAGAGGTTTTATGTCTGTGTCAAAGATGCAAAGGACGAGTTTGGCTCGACCCCTATGATGATGGTCGTGTCAAAGCGCACCTGCTCATGACTGGTTTCATGGATGGCTATACTCGGTGGATAATTGAAGATGAGGATGATGATGTTGAGGACGCCGACGGGGCAGGCAATGACGACACGGGGCAAGACGAAGAGATGATCGATAATGGCGGCGGAGAAGAGGCCGGACATGGCGGTGGGGAAGAGGCCGGACATGGCGGCGGAGAAGGGGCCGGACATGGCGGCGGAGAGAACATGGACTCCACGCCATAGAATTCGTCGGTACTAAGTTCAATCGTGCGGGACCCTCATGTTCAAGCACTGCTTCGCAAGGAGACGAGTACTGAGAGAGCTGCTTCTAGAGAGGAGGCCAAGCTGCAGCAACTTGTGGTAGACTCGAACACTCCATTGTATCATGGTTGCAATCCCGAGGTGACCCGCTTGAGTTTCACGCTCGAACTCCTGAAGACGAAGGCTAAAAACAAATGGAACGACACTAGCCTCGATGAGCTTCTCAAGTACCTAAAGGATGTTCTTCCCGTGGGGAATCTATGTCCTACTAGTGTGGATGAGGCCAAGAAGATCGTGTGCCCTCTTGATCTGCCGCACGTTAGATACCATGCATGCATCAACGATTGCATAATTTATCGGAAGGAGCACGCGGAAAAAATAAGTTGTCCGGTGTGCAATGCTTCTCGATACAAGAAGATCGGGAAGAAATATCCCCAGAAAGTTGTATGGTACTTACCGATCACTCCCCGTCTACAGCGGTATTTCTTAGATCCCAAGGAAGCAAAGCTCATGCGCTGGCACGCGGAGGGGAAGAAACCCAACGATGGAGATGATCCAAAGCTGAGACACGTCATGGATGGAAGCTAGTGGAGAGCGTTCAATGGCGAATATCGGTATTTCGCATGTGATGCAAGGAACATCGTGCTCGGCGCATGTACTGATGGCATGAATCTGTTTGGCAACCAGAACACCAACCATAGCACATGGCCCATGTTTGTATGGATGTACAACATCCCCCCTGGTTGTGCATGAAGTCAAAGTACATACACATGAGCATGCTGATTCAAGGGCCGAAACAATCGGGAAATAATATTAATCTGTATCTGGGGCTACTTCAAGAGGAGTTAGACATGTTATGGAAAACATCGGCCAAGACATGGGACGCTAGCAAAGGCGAGTATTTCTATATGAGAGCCGCGTTGATCACGACGGTGCACGACTATCTCGGTTACGGATATGTCGCAGGCCAGGTGTGCCATGGATATTGCAGATGCACGCGGTGCATGGATGATACGACGTCTCAGCAGCTAACGTCAAGGAAAGATGGCGGGTCTGGGAAAATCGTGTACATGGGGCATCGAAGATGGCTCGAGAAGGACGACCCGTGGAGAAACCGTGGAGATCTATTCAATGGTGAGGCTGAGCATCGAGGACCTCCACGTAAGCGGAGTGGCGCCGAAATCGATGAGCTTTTGAAAAACTAGGAACAGTGCTCCACGCCGGGAAAGAAGATGAAAAAGGCGCCAGAGCCACTGCTGAAGGTATGGAAGACGAGGTCTGTTTTCTGGGACTTGGAGTACTGGCACAAACTCGACACGCCTCATTGCCTTGATCAAATGCATATCTGTAAGAATGTTCTTGAGAGCTTGCTTGCGAGACTGATGAACATGCCAGATATGACCAAGGATGGGTCGAAGGCAAGAAAAGACTTGCAAAATTTGA
This sequence comes from Thinopyrum elongatum, assembly GCA_011799875.1. Classification (NCBI taxonomy): domain Eukaryota; kingdom Viridiplantae; phylum Streptophyta; class Magnoliopsida; order Poales; family Poaceae; genus Thinopyrum; species Thinopyrum elongatum. The sequence continues at coordinate 472,694,472 of CM022301.1, forward strand.
AAATCAGGGAAGATCTGCACATGCCGCCCCGTAAAAAGTCAGAGGAGACAGAGACGGAGACAGAGGCGCGGGAGAAGAAGGGCAAAAAAGTTACGGAAGAGGATTATTACCCCCCTTCTTGCTTCACCTTAAGTCTGGCTGAGATCGATCAATTCTTCAAGTGCCTTACCGGAATCAAAGTTAGTTCCGGTTACTGTGGCAAGATAAGCAGATATCTAGACATGAAGAAGAAAAGGTTCAGCGGGATGAAGTCCCATGACTGTCATGTGATGATGACGCCGATACTACCTGTTGCCCTTAGAGGGATAATGGACAAGCACGTCCGTGACACGCTTATTGGTCTCTGCAACTTTTTAGATGTCATCTCTCGAAAGTCGATCGTTGTGATACTAAATGAGCTTGAGATGTAATTCCCGCTCGCGTTCTTTGACGTCATGGTGCATCCGTGTGTCCATATTGTGGATGACATAATAGACCTGGGGCCGTCATTCCTGCACAACATGATGCCGTTTGAGAGGATGAATGGGATCATCAAAGGATTCATTCATAACATGTCCCGTCCGGATGGAAGCATCATCCAGGGCTATCTGACACAAGAGTGCATCTCTTTCTGCGAGAATTTTCTATATGGCGTTGACCGGCCGCCTGGTGTTGGTTTGCCCGTTAACAAGCACGATGGGAGGCTCGAAGGAGAAGGTCTCTCCAACGGTCGCAGGGAATTGCATGTGGCCTACTCAGATCGATGCAACGACTTTGACAGAGCAAACTTGGTAGTGCTACAACACCTAGACCAGGTAGATCCTTTCGTGGCACTGCACAAAGAAACTATCACAAAGAAGTATCATGACCGGGGGGTATGCAGGACAGACGCCGAAGTTACTAGAGAGCACAACTCCACTTTCCTGCATTGGTTCAAAGAACATATTATTGCTAATCCCCCGAAAGAGGGCTCTAAGGACGGATTGCTCATATATGCCTTAGCATATGGCCCCTCGCCCAACCTCGTCAGCTATCAGGCATACGATATCAATGGATACACGTTCTACACGGAGGCCAGAGATATGGACAGAACTCAGGGGTGACGATGGAATGCATGACCGGCAGCGACAATGGCGCAACTGAGAGATTTAACGGAAGGGTCGAGGAGATCTAGGAGCTTGACTACTCTGGACTGCACAACGCGATGATGTTCCGTGTCAGATGGGCTAAGAATGTCGAAAGAGAAAACCGGTATTTCACTACCATGACTATACCCGACGCCAAGAGCGCTACCGTGAACGCTATCGCAAAAAACGAGCCATGGGTACACGCTAAGCACGTGACACAATGCTTCTTCATAACCGACCCGTGCAATCCCAGCCGTGTTGTCGTGAGGAGAGGCAAAAGGAACATCATTGGAATGGATGGAGTCACCAACGAGGAAGACTACGACCAGTACGACAACCCAATGAGGGAAGATGACGATGACGATGAAGTATACATCAAAAGAAGAATCAATACTACATTACCTAAGAAAGATCGTACTCCATGGAAAAGGAAAAGTCACAATGAGGGGCTCAATTATTCTTCAACGAACAAGAAGGGAAAGAAGCTCACTCAAAAACGAAAACGTCGACGCTAAGAAACCGTTATCGGTCAAATGATGTAATATATATGTTTCTATTTTGTGTACACACTTAACCGTTATGCATGCATGGGTCAAATGATGTAATATATATGTTGCTATTTTGTATACATACTTAACCGTCAAATGATGCAATATATATCGCCTTAGTTATATACATTGTATCACCTTCCCTTCGTTCCTGCTCTCAGAAAAAAGGAAAAGAAAAGAAAAAGAAGAAAAGAAAAGGAAGAGAAAATAAAGGAAAAGAAAATAGGAGAAACAAAACAGGAAAACTGCTATAGGTACTGGTTATAGCAGTAGCGCTTTTCTAAAAAAGAGCTATAGCTAGTCAACATAGCTGTAGCGCCCTTTGGGGAAATGCGCTATAGCTACCGGTGATAGCAGTAGCGCTGCTTATCGAAACGCGCTACTGCTATGTTCACTTAACCCCCCGGCGTGCTTCTCGCCTCTGCTTCTTCCCCCAAATCCACACTCTCTCTTCTCCCCCCTCGTCACCGTCGGAGCCCAGCCCTCGCCGCGCCACTGCCTCAAGCGCCGGAGCCCTGCCCTCGCCCTCGACCTCGCCGGACTCCTGCCCTCGCCCCCGACCCCGGCGCTCGCGCCCAACCCCCCGACCCCGGCGACCTCGCCCTCGCCCCCGACCCCGGCCCCGGCGCGCCACGCCTCCCTCCTCTGCTTCCTCCCCTCCCAACCTCGGCCGTCGTCGGGCCTGCCTCCTCACCCATGCACCCTCTATCGTAATAAGCCCCCATCGCTCCTCCTTTCTTTGCTAATTTAGCTAGGGTTCTTCGGTTAATTTAGTTAGGTTTTAGTTAGGGCAGTAGGTTAATTAGGTTAGGTGTTTTAGGTGTAGTTAAAAGAAAAAACAGAATTGATTATATAGGTTTCTTGCATTTTTTAGTTTAAGCAATTGTTGCTATTTAAATTTTATAGTGCTAGTTAGTTAATTAGAATTAGTATGAAACCTTGGACAGACTAGTTAAAGCAACCGTTGCTATTTAATTTTTTTTTAATTTAAGCAATTGTTGCTATTTAAAAAAATAGAATTAGTATGAACCCTAGTTAAAGCAATTTTTTTAGTGTCAAATTTAGGTAGGCTGAATTTAGTTTCAAATATTGTGAAGAAAAATGACTTCTTGCATTTTTCTTCAAGTTCTATATTTTTCTTCCTTTTATATGGAAATTTGAAGTGGACATGTGATATGTGGACATGCGATTTGGACATGTCATATTTGGAATTTGGACATGTCATATTTGGACATGTCATATTTTGAAAATGATGATTATGTGCAGGGTAAATGATCCAAGTGGCTATGTTTCGCCGGAATGTTGATTCATTTCCGTTCCGGTGAATTTCAGGCGGTTGATATGTCCACTTTTTAGCAAAGGTCATGCAGAAATTTCCCGTGAATTTTGGGATGACTTGTGCTAGAAAGTAGGCATATCGAGTGCCTGGATTTGCTGGCAAACGGCATTCCGGCAAACCATAGACCTTTTTTTTATGTCATTTCTCATTTTATTATAGTTTTAGAATTAAATGAGGAGACTTAATCATAGGAAACATGTCGAACAACAAAGAAACCGGGCCTTCTGACCAAGATGCAGACGAGATGGATTATGAGGGTGAACAACAGTACCTTGACTTTCTGTCTGCTAAGCACAGTCAAGGTTTGCAGGTCGGCCTCGATGATGGTACTTACGCCGACATCGACACCGACGGCGCCGGCACCGATGGCGGCGCCGAGACCGGCGGAGAAGGTACCAGCGGGGAAGATACCGGCGGGGAAGGTACCGGTGCCGCTACCGAAAAGAAGAAGCAGAAGAAGCAGAGGATACGAAAACCTAACAAACTCGGCATCAGACGACTAGTGATCACAAAGATGGCCCCTGGCAAGTTTGAGCCATTAGAGCCGGAAGAACCTCGCAAGTGCTATGGGAACCATGTAGGATGCATCCTACGGGAATGCACGAGCATCAACGACGATGACTTAAGGAGTAAAGAACATTTGAGGCAGTTGCTCCTGACGAAGTTACACAAGAGATTCAAGTTCCCCGACCGGGATGATAGCATAGAACAACCGTGGGATGATCCGAAGATGAAAAATATTAACAATCACGCCATGGGCATGTTCAGCAATGATTTGGCCTCCTGGAAAGGGAGGGTGAAACGAGCTATTGAGGCTGAGGAACCCCTGTCCAAGATTCTGGAGGAAAATCCGACACTTACGGAAGAGGAGTTCAAAAAGTTCAAGGACACTTGCGCTACCGAGGCAGCCAAGGCTAAGGCTGCGAAATTCAAGAGCCTTCAGCACAGGAACACGGGGAAGCATCGCCTTGGAAGCCGTGGCTACCTTGGCAAAAGGCCCATATGGGATAAGGAGGACGCGGAACATGAAGCCGCGGGTCTCCCAAACCCCTTCGCGAAGTTCACCAACCCCTTGGAGCGTGACTTCATCAGGGGCCGCTACAAGTGGGACAAGGAAACGAAGGTTTTTTACACGGACCAGATCACGAGGAAATTGATTAGAATACTGGTAATTATTCTTTTACCACCTTACATTTAGCTCCTGATCAAGTCGACTACACATTCATAAATGGTTCACGTTCCTTCTGCAGGAGAAGCAACACCATCTTGCAGCCGAAAGCCCTACTACGCCGATGAGGCCCAAGTGGGACACCCCTCTCAACCGGGCCTTGAACGAACTTAAGGGTCTCCCTTTGGGCCAGCGGCCGCAATATGGATGTGTGCACGGCGCCGGAGACGATGCCACATGGAAGGTGTTTTACAACGAGGGCCCGGAGGCCAAGAAGCAGAAAAAGAAGTTTAGTCAGGCGGACATCAACGAGAAGGTGAAGCTTGCGTTCGAGAAAAAAGCAGCTGAGGACGCGAAAAAAGCAGCCGAGGAGAAAGATGAGTTGCTGCAGCAGGCAGTCGATGCAGCTGTACATGCCTGCAGAAATGATTTCGCTACTAACTTGATCTCGGCTATCATCAACTGGACGAAGGAAAATCCAGACAAGACGGTAGATGATTTCCCGATGCCCAGTTTCGTCGAGAGCAACTCGTTGAACAACACCACTGCACCATCACCTGCTCACGCAACCGGGCCTGCTCCCGCTCCCACACCCACACCCGCTCATAGCAGCCCGTCCTCAGTCTCTGGCGTGCTAGGCGGGCCTTCGTCTTTGGCTGAGCTCGATGCCCTCACGGTAATTACATGTCGCACCAACATATATCTAGAATATTCCATTTTCGTTGCCTTTCGGATGTTTTACGCCGCAGACATGTGTTTGCAGGCCGACGAAACCCCGTGCACCATACTCTACTTGATCAAAGGCCAGAAGGTGGACGTGGGAAAGGGGGTGATAACGAAGCCCTTGGAACTCACGTTCCACGGCCAGCCGATGCCCGGTGGGCACTTTAGGGTTACCTTGTCAAGTGTGAAATCGGGGCACGAGGATTTGCCTCCTCCAGTACGGCTAGGTGGAGAGGACGACGAGACCCCGCTGCAGAATGGAAGCTGCAAGGGTTGGGTGCTGCTATGGCCGAAGAATCTTCTTCGTCTGGAGCCGGCCGAGAGCACACCAATAACCAGACATCAACAAGCAGGTATGGACACCACCACCCCGCCTACGCAATTACCAGCGCCTGTAGTGTCGGGTGAGAGCGGCGGACGACGTGATAAAGGGGGTCCAATAGTGGCTGATGTAATCGCCCCCGTAGAACCAAGAATGGATGATGAGATGGAGGAGGACCCAATGAGGTTCCTCAATACAAGTGCCTATGACGTTGACTTAGATATGATGAGTCAGCCATATGATGACTCGGGCTATCAGCATGCTGATGACGATATGGATGATGTACCCGGGCAAGAACGTCCTAGCAGGGATTGCAAGAAGTCTCTCTTCATGCGATCCTCACAGGACATGCCTGAAGATGTCGCCTCAACACAGGCTCAACTAGCCGGGGATCGTACAGTGGTTAGCCCGACAACACTGGGGCAGGGGTTAAGGAAGGGTCTGGAATGTCAGCCCAAGAAAAAGGAGAGGAAGAGACCGGGGAAGATAGGCTCAGCTGCCTACAAACAAGCCAGAGCACATAGCAGCTAGACGGTGGATTTTGAAGAGCGTGTACCCATCAAAGGTGCGGCCATGTTCCATGTCACGGGCGAGCCGATGCTACCGCCAAAACCGCTGGAGGCACTATTAGGGGATCTCAGGAGACTGGACGACCATGTGCTGTCGACTGAGAAAAGCCTATTAGCATCGAAGGATCCAGGATATCCGACATACGCAGCTCGTGTGCCTGAGGGGAAGTGCTACGTCGACACACTGCCTGCGGAGGTGTTCTTCCTGCGGTTTGACCATATCTTCGAGATGTTTCTGACAAGGCGGCTCGATTTTACAATCGTCCGCCTTTTTGCGCTACATATGAGCTCCGTCATGAAGAGAGAAGAAGTCTCACAAATTTGTGTGGCGGATCCATACTACATGCATGAGTCCTTCTTGAGTCTCGGCGTCTTTGAGCGTAAAACTGCTAGGTAGTACCTCGAAAACTTCATGGTACAGAATAAGAACCAGGAAATTGTCCTCTTGCCTTATCATCCAAAGTAAGTCAGTGCCGGACAACCCTTTCGTACATTTTAAGCATTCCTTCTCGCTCATATGGAGAATAATTTGAGGTGTTTTTTTTCCCGCAGCAACGGGCGCGCCGTCCTTATCGTTATTTACCCACGAGTCTCCCACGCCGTGTATTTTGACCCTACCAGAAACTACGAGAAGAAGGACTACACCCACATAATGAATATTCTAGATGATGCTCTCCAAGGCTTCAGCTTGAGGGGTGGCAACCTGCAGATCAGGAAACAAAGGCACAAGAAGACGGGTTTCTCTCATAAAACTAACTTCTGCTGCATCCATGTCCCAAAACCAAGCAAGAATGATGGATTCTACCTCCTCCATCTCATGATGGAGTTCAGAACGGATCACCAAAAGCTTCGCATGACAAGCAGAAACGATGATCATATCCGCAAGTGGGTAGAATCTTATGGAGAAGCGGATTATAAACTTAGAGACGACTTCTTTCGCATCCAGAGGGACATTGTGACGATCATCATGAAAGAAGTCGTTGATGAGAAGGGGATGTTCCACCACGGCCCTATATCGCGAGCTGACATCCGAACTCACATAGGCATCCAACGTCAAGACCTCACGCCGTTCAAGAAGCTAGGGTCCATCCTCGATGATATGGAAGGATGGAACTTCTAGTGATTTACAATGCCGATGATGATGATATGTGTCGGTTGAACTTGTATAGTTTCTGTAGCGATGGAACTTTGTGATGTCCACGGTCCCTGCCGAACTTGCGTAACGCTACTTTGTTAGTTTGGGTATGATGATGTGCGTATCTCTAGTTAATTAGTTTGCGTACGATGAAACTGCGTTCATTATTTGTATGTTTACTATATGTTGCATCAAGTTGCTAATCCTTTCTTTTTCGTGTTGCTCAAGTATATTTTGTTGCATATATGATTGTACATTCTCTTGATGAAGATGCATCTCTAACAGGTACCAAGATTCTTGATGGCGAAGAAGCAGTGCTATGTCGTGTACAAAGGGAAGGTTCCGGGAGTGTACGACGAGTGGCCCGAGTGTCAGGCGCAAGTGGAGGGGGTCTCGGGCGCCAGCCATAAAGGCTTCAAAAGCAGACAAGAAGCAAAAACTAGTTACTTGAGGTTCACGCTAGCGCGAGAGAGGACTCATAACCGCCACCTCATGTACTGCATAGTTCCGCTCTCACTCATAGTGATAGCTCTTCTCGCGTATATCATTGTTTAGACGGATGACGATGTAGTTGCAAGTATTCGAGACTTGTATCGCTATTTCCGAGATGATGACGAGAGACCACTTTGTGTTGGATGATGATTATGATGATGACATGATTTGATGAGACTTTTTGTATGTATATGCTATGATTACATTTGTATGTGTATGATGATGACATTTGTATGTGCTAAAGATTATTGTATAAAGCATGTTCAAATACAAAACAAATATGCAGAAAAAAATAATCAGAAACTAATAAAACTAGCAGCAGCGCGACTTAACCAAAAGCGCTGCAGCTATTAGCAGCAGCGCATTGCTGCAAAGCACGTTGCTGCTACTGAAGTATAGCAGTAGCGCGGCCCAACACAAAGCGCTGCAGCTATTAGCAGTAGCGCGTTCCTGTAGAGCACGCTACTGCTACGCATGTATAGCAGTAGCGCGGGCCATCACGCGCTACTGATACAGGTTAGCTGTAGCACCGTATCAGTAGCGCGGGACCCCGCGCTACTGATATACCTAAAACCCGTGCTACTACTAGGCTTTTCCCTAGTAGTGTGAGTGAGTAGGGATTGCCATGCAACGGATGCACTAGAGCTATAAGTGTATGAAAGCTCAAAAAGAAACTAAGTGGGTGTGCATCCAACTCGCTTGCTCACGAAGACCTAGGGCAATTTGAGGAAGCTCATCATTGGAATATACAAGCCAAGTTCTATAATGAAAAATTCCCACTAGTATATGAAAGTGACAACATAGGAGACTCTCTATCATGAAGATCATGGTGCTACTTTGAAGCACAAGTGTGGTAAAAGGATAGTAGCATTGCCCCTTCTCTCTTTTCTCTCATTTTTTTGTTTGGGCTTCTTTTGGCCTCTTTTATTTTTTTGTAAAGTCCGGAGACTCATCCCAACTTGTGAGGGAATCATAGCTTCCATCATTCTTTCCTCACATGGGACAATGCTCTAATAATGATGATCATCACACTATTATTTACTTACAACTCAAGAATTACAACTTGATTCTAGAACAAAATCACACTCTATATGAATGCCTCTGGCGGAGTACCGGGATGTGCAATGATCAAGAGTGACATGTATAAAAAAATATGAACGGCGGCCTTGCCACAAATACTATGCCAACTACATGATCATGCAAAGCAATATGACAATGATGAAGCGTGTCATAATAAACGGAACGGTGGAAGTTGCATGGCAATATATATCGAAATGGCTATGGAAATGCCATAATAGGTAGGTATGGTGGCTGTTTTGAGGAAGGTATATGGTGGGTTTAAGGCACCAGCGAGAATTGCGCTGTACTAGAGAGGCTAGCAATGGTGGAAGGGTGAGAGTGCGTATAATCGATGGACTCAACATTAGTCATAAAGAACTCACATACTTATTGCAAAAAATTATTAGCTATCGAAACAAAGTACTATACGCATGCTCCTAGGGGGATAGATTGGTAGGAAAAGACCGTCGCTCATCCCCGACCGCCACTCATAATGAAGACAATCAATAAATAAATCATGCTCCGACTTCATCACATAACGGTTCACCATACTTGCATGCTACGGGAATCACAAACTTTAACACAAGTATTTCTACCAATCCAAAATTGCTCACTAGCATGACTCTAATATCACCATCTTTATATCTCAAAACAAATGCAAGGAATCAAACTTCTCATAGTATTCAACGCTCTTTATATGAAAGTTTTTATTATATCCCTCTTGGATGCCCATCATATTAGGACTAAATTCATAACCTAAGCAAATTACCACGCTGTTTACAGACTCTCAAAATAATATAAGTGAAACATGTGAGTTCAACAATTTCTATAAAATAAAGCCACCGCTGTGCTCTGAAAAGATATAAGTGAAGCACTAGAGCAAACTGCCTAGCTCAAAAGATATAAGTGAAGCACGTAGAGTATTCTAATAAATTCACGATTCATGCGTGTCCCTCTCAAAAGATGTGTACAACAAGGATGATTGTGGCAAACTAAAAAGCAAAGACTCATATCATACAAGACGCTCCAAGCAAAACATATACCATGTGGTGAATAAAAATATAGTCTCAAGTAAATTTACCGATGGATTGAAGACGAAAGAGGGGATGCCATCCGGGGCATCCCCAAGCTTAGATGCTTGATTGTACTTGAATATTACCTTGGGGTGCCTTGGACATCCCCAAGCTTAGGCTCGTGCCACTCCTTATTCTATAGTCCATCAAATCTCTACCCAAAACTTGAAAACTACACAACAGAAAACTCAACAGAAAACTCATGAGATCCGTTAGTATAAGAAAATAAATCACCACTTTTTGGTACTGTTGTGAACTCATTCTTTATTTATATTGGTGTAATATCTACTGTATTCCAACTTTTCCATGGTTCATACCCCCCGATACTACGCATAGATTCATTAAAATAAGCAAACAACACATAGAAAACAGAATCTGTCAAAAACAGAACAGTCTATAGCTATCTATAAACTTCGTATACTTATGTAACTCCTAAAATTCTGAAAAATTAGAAAAACCTGGGTAATTTGTATATCAATCTTGTGTACAAAATTCAGATCAAAAGCACGTTTCTTTGATTTTTTAAAATTATTTTACTGAGCACAAAAGTTTCTGTTTTTCAGCAAGATCAAATTAGCTATCACCGTAAGCCATCCCAAAGGTCTTACTTGGCTCAAACACTAATTAAAACACCAAAACACAATTACTACAAAGGTAATAATTTGTATTTATTTAAAAACAGAACCAAAATCAAAAAACATAAAAATAAAATTGGGTTGCCTCCCAACAAGCGCTATTGTTTAATGCCCCTAGCTAGGCATAAAACATAGATCTAGGTATTGTCATGTTTGGTATGCAATCCATAAGTAGCCCTCATAATAGATTCATATGTCAACTTAATTTTCTTTCTTGGAAAGTGTTCCATGCCCTTCCTTAACGGAAATTGAAATCTATTGTTTCCTTCTTTCATATCAATAATTGCACCAATCGTTCTAAGGAAAGGTCCACCAAGAATAATAGGACATGTAGGATTGCAATCTATATCAAGGACAATGAAATATACGGGCACATAATTCCTATTTCCAACAATAAGAACATCATTAATCCTTCACATAGGTTTTTTAATAGTTGAATCCGCTAGATGCAAATTTAAAGAACAATCATCAAATTCATGGAAACCTAGCACATCACATAAAGTTTTTGGAATCGTGGAAACGCTAGCACCCAAATCACACAAAGCATGGCACTCATAATCTTTAATTTTAATCTTAATAGTAGGTTCCCACTGATCATAAAGCTTTCTAGGGATTGAAACTTCCAACTCAAGTTTTTCCTCAAAAGATTTCATCATAGCATCAACGATATGTTTAGTAAAAGCTTTATTTTGATTATAAGCATGAGGAGAATTCAACATGGATTGCAACAAGGAAATACAATCTATCAAAGAACAATTATCATAATTAAAGTCCTTGAAATTCTTCCTGCTACTTCTTGAGCTTGCGTTGGTTTTTCCCTTGAAGAGGAAAGGGTGATGTAGCAAAGTTGAGATAAGTATTTCCCTTAGTTTGAGAACCAAGGTATCAATCCAGTAGGAGGTACATTCAAGTCTCCAATCTATGCACCTGCACAAACAATTAAACACTTGCACCCAACGCGATAAATGGGTTGTCAATCCCTTCACGGTCACTTGCAAGGACGAGATCTGATAGAGATAGATATAAAAGATTACTAAAATATAAAACAAAATAAAAGTAAATAAATTGCAGCAAGGTATTTTTGGGTTTTTTTGGTTTATAGATCTGAAAATAAATGATGGAAAATAGACCCGGGGGCCATAGGTTTCAGTAGAGGCTTCTCTCTTGAAAGAAAACATACGGTGGGTGAACAAATTACTGTCGAGCAATTGATAGAAAAGCGCAAAGTTATGACGATATCCAAGGCAATGATTATGAATATAGGCATCACGTCCATGTCAAGTAGACCGACTCCAGCCTGCATCTAATACTATTACTCCACACATCGACCGCTATCCAGCATGCATCTAGAGTATTAAGTTCATAAGAACGGAGTAACGCCTTAAGTAAGATGACATGATGTAGAGGGATAAATTCAAGCAAGATGATGAAAACCTCATCTTTTTACCCTTGACGGCAACAATACAGTACGTGCCTCGCTACCCCTACTTTGTCACTGGATGAGGACACCGCAAGATTGAACCCAAAACTAAGCACCTCTCCCATTGCAAGAAGAACCAATCTAGTTGGCCAAACCAAACCGATAATTCGAAGAGAAATACAAAGATATCATATCATGCATTTAAGAATTCAGAAAAGACTCAAATAATATTCATAGATAATCTAATCTGTAACATCCCAATTTTCAATTTGGATGTTATGCATTAGATCATCATATGCATTCATAATTTGTGCATTTTTGAACTTGTTTTATTTGGAGTTTTGATCCTAAAAACCTTACGCAACTCAAGGACCAATTGAGAGAGTTGGAGGTTTTCACACAAATCCATTTTTGAATTTTTCAAAATTTGCATTTTGGATCAAAGTGTTTTTTTCAAAAAAAAATCCAATTATTTTATAAAATAATGAGAAGAAGATAATATGACTTCTTCAAAACAGCTAAGGAATATTGGAAATTTAATTTTGAATAAAAATATGTTTCATTTGAATTTTATTTGCAATTTTATTCGGTTGCATTTTATTAGATTAGGGGAAAAGATGCATTTTTTAATTGCATTTTAGTCCAGAAAAATGTTCACATTGTCCCAAATATTAGGAGGGGATGGTGAAAATTGTTTCTGGAATTTTAGAAATTTTATTTTTGTTTTATTCGGATTTCTCTTCGCGGCGCTTTAAAAAAAACTTCCTCCGCCGAACTAGGCCGGCCCAGAGCCAGCCAGGCCGCGGCCCAGCTCCCGACCGCGTCGTCCCAGACCTCGCCTCGCACTCCCGCCGCCGCACGACACCGGCCTCGCCGTGGCCGAACCGGACTCCCCTCGCCCCCTCGCGCAAGCCGCCCCCTCTGGCCTTTAAAAGCCGAAGCCCCGGCCCCCCTCGACCCCCACACCACCACAGCGCCGCGCCCGCAACTCGCAGCCGCCGCCGCCGCTCGGAGTTTGCACCGTCGCCGCCTGCCTCGACTTCGCCACCGCCTCGCCGCAGCCACTGCCACCCGCTGCCGTCGCGCCGGAGCTGCCGGAGCCGCCGTAGCCGCTGTCGTTCGCCGGATCTCGCCGAAAAAACAGGTAGAACCCTAATCATTTTTTTTTCGGTTTTTCGTTTCCCTTTTTTTCGGTTCGATCTATTTAGCGAACGCTCATTCGTTTACATCGGTTAGCGAACGGTTTCGTTTGTTACTCTCTGTTAGCGGACGTTCGTCCGATAGATTTTTCTTTTTCTGTTTTATTTTCGGCCAGGGACCCATCCGCGAATATTTCTTTCATAGATTAGTCCCTGATCTTCAAACGATCACAACTTTTTACTCGTTTATCCAAATCCAACGAAACCAATGCCAAATTCTTCATCTTGTTCCCCTTGGTCCAGATAATCAACTTGAACTTGTTTTTGAAAGTTTAAAATTTGGTTTCAAACATATTTGAATTTGAACTTCTTTTGATCGTAGTTTGAGTTTCGTAATTCCGATTTGATCAATTCTTTTTGCAAATCGAAGCTCTTCTCTTGAACTTTCTGTTTAGATCTTTCATTGGTTTGACCTTTGCATCTTATGCTTGAGTGCTTATGTATTCTATTGTTTGTCTACGATAGAGTATCCGGAGTGCGAAGCTTGCTACTACGAATCTCTAGGGTTTTCTGATCGTCAGCAAGTCAAGTTACACTTTGATCATATCCCTTTATTACCCAGTTTTTATGCATTAGTTTCAACCCCCAAATATTTGCATGAGTAGGATTGGGAACACATGGTTTTGGTTGTAGTGCTTGAGGTAGGAACCTAATACCTTTTGATCACCCCGGGAATATACGCTTTTTTACTTATTGCTTAGCCATGCTCGTAGACGTGGATTGGTATGTGAGATTCATAAAAGATGCGAGAGTAAATTTTTAACTAAGGGAAAACTTAAGGTGGCTACTTTAGTACACATCTGGGTGGATTGGTTGCGGGCACCTGGAGAATCCAGTGTTGTCCTAGGATATCCCGGATTACCCGTGTGATCATCCTATGGAATGCCACCCAGGCTCAAAGGGATCATAAGATTATTCATGCTAGAAACTTCCATGTGCAGCCACAAGCCATTATGGGCTCTGGCATAGTTGAGTATGTTGTGTGACCTCTTTCAGTGGTAGGCTAGCAGATGTAGGGGAAAGTAGGTGGTACTGTCTACCCAGAGTAAAGAGTTAATGCTTCGGAAAGACTGTGTCTCGGTCATCCATTTCTCAAATACCGTATAGTGTGAGAAAATCCAACGGAGGAGATCGAGTCTTATGGGGAAAAGTGCACAAACCTTTGCAGAGTGTATACACTAATCATGGTTAGCCGTGTCCCCGGTTATGGACATCTTGAGTATCTGGTATTTGAATTATTGGTTGATCTCATCATTTTACTTAATGAAATTGTTGGGTTATTAATATTCTTTTAAGATTGAGTTGGAGGAACCTTCTCAATATTGGGTAATCAACTTGGTAGTAAATAAAATCTATTCCTTTGTTGTAGGAAAAAAAATTGGCTTTATGCAAATGTTTAAATTAGAGCCTCCACCAGCCATATATTGCATGTAGTAATTAGTGTGTGATTGAACTCTGTTATAAATCCTCGAGTACTGTGTGTGTCAGCATACCGATCCAGGGATGACACTTAAGCACAGAGACTTCGATCCATTGGGATCAGGTCGCTACAAGATGGTATCAGAGCACACGCTGACTGTAGGACGCGACCACTAGGAAAGGCCACAGGATACTCTTCTCTATTCATTTCTAATCCTCCTCTATTTCTACTCTATAGATGTCGGACCCCAGGAACCAGTTCACTCAGCCGGATGACGACACCCCTTTCGGACGACACTTGAAGGAAGTCACTAGGTACCTGAACATCGGCATACCAAGCTTCACCGGAACCTTCACTGCAACTTTACCAGAAGAGGAGCGCTGGACAATTCAACTTCGTGTTCCAGGAAGGACTTTTGCACCAATTACCGAGCCCATCGAGTTTTCCTTTGATGCACCAACCTGGAGTTTAGGCAAGAGCATGGCCGCCCACATCACCATTGGACGCATAGGCGAGGTGTACAACAAGGATCTTAAAGACACCATCTACCAGATATGTGGATGCCGGAATGAGCAATGGGAGATGATTCGCACCAGGAAGGATGGATCTATTGCAGCCTACGTACAGGAGATGTGCCAGCACATTCGGCGATATGAGAATCAGATGTGCGCTAACATGATAGATACCAAGAAGGTGATGACACGGAACATGGAGCTGGAAGAGGAACTCAAGGCTACACATGATGGATATGAAGAAGAAATTGTTGTACTACTGGAGAAGCATGAAGAACTGAAGAAGAAGCTAGGAATATTCATGGGGAATCCCGAACCTGAAGTGGACATCCGTTCGGAGGACTACATCATATTGGATGACACCGACACGGACAGTGATGCAGATGATGACAGTGATGATGATTATGAAGACGAAGCTGGAGCGGATATTATGGAGTCTTCCACCGATCAAAATTTCTAGTCGACCACCATATTACCATTAGAGTTCTCCCATGTAGATAGTATCGTTCGCGAGATTTTGTAATAGTAGCTGAGATCGATTGTATGAATCTTGTTTGAAATTGAGTGGTGTGGATTAAATATGTTTGTCTCATGTGCATAAGGGTAGTGAAATCTCTCATTAGACCTATTCTATTATGTTCTCACCCCTCTAACCTATCAGAGGCCTCCGAGACGTGACCTCAGATTTGCTTTCCCGCCAGAGCTCACCCAGTTGATCCAACAGCAGAATGCCTTGATGCAGATGCTCATTCAGAACCAAGGCAACAACAACAACAACAACAACAACAACCCACCGCCACCACCCCTAGTTGGCAACCTAGCCCGTTTCCTAAGGTTGAATCCACCGGTGTTCTCTAGCAACACCGAGCCGATTGTTGCTGATGAATGGCTCTGCAAGATTGGAAGGGAGCAGACCACCGCAGGTTGCACTGATGCTGAGAAGGTGCGCTTTGCCGCACATCAACTGGATGGACCCGCAGCCTCATGGTGGGAGAACTACACTGCCACTTTCCCCGTGGCAAATGTTACTTGGGATCAATTTCAGCAGGCCTTCCGCACTGCACATGTCTCAGCTGGAGCCATGAGTATGAAGAAGCGTGAGTTCCGCAACTTACGCCAAGGGAATCGTACTGTGGGGCAGTATGTGGATGAATTCAGCAAGTTAGCACGCTATGCCCCAGATGATGTGGCCACAGATGCCGCGAAGCAGGAGAAGTTTCTTGAAGGATTGAATGATGAGCTGAGTATGCCGTTGATGGTGGCAACATTCACCAACTACCAGGAGCTGGTAGACAGGGCCCTCATGATTGAAGGCAAGCAGCAGCAGATAGAGAATCGCAAACGGAAGTATGGAGCGGGGAAATACAGCTCTGGAGCTCAGCAGAAGCCTCGCTATGCCCCGTACTCGGGAGGACACACTCATAACCATGGGGGCCATTCCCACAATGGAGGAAATTCACACAACCACAGTGGCCCTAAGAATGGTGATGGGAGTGGAGGAAACAACAGTCAGAACCGTTCCAACCCTGCTACACCCGCCAAGAAGGATCTGAGTCACACTACTTGTTTCAAGTGCGGGAAGACTAGACACTACGCCACCGAGTGTCCTGAAGCAAAGAATGGTAATGGCAATGGGAGCTCAGGAAAGAAGACAAATCCCTTCACCAGAGGTCAGGTGAACCAAGTCAACGTGGAGGAAGTTGAAGAGCAGCCTGATGCAGTTATTGGTAAGTTTTGGATTAAGTCATTTACAGCCCTTGTTCTTTTTGACACTGGTGCATCGCATTCATACATATCAAGGGGATTTGTGGATAAGTTTGAGTTGGAAACCATAGCCCTTAGGTCACCCATGTTAGTAAGCTCACCAGGAGCGGAATATATGGCTAGACGATGGTGTTGCCAGTTGCCATTGACCATAGGTAAGCATGTTTTCCCCTCAGCCCTCATTATTTTGGAATCTCAAGGATTGGATGTAATACTAGGCATGGATTGGTTATCGAAGTATGGAGGAAACATCGATTGTGCTAGTAAGTCAATTCTTCTCACCACCCCAGAGGGACAACGGATCAAGTATGTGTCTAGGCATGCGCCAAGGAGGACTCAAGTAAATTCACTCTCGGGAGTTGTTCAGGAGGAAGTGCCTGTTGTGAAGGATTATCCCGATGTATTTCCGGAGGAATTACCAGGCATGCCACCAGACCAAGACATTGAGTTTTTAATCGAGTTATTGCCAGGCACCGGACCAATATCCAAGAGACCGTATCGGATGCCCGCTAATGATCTGGAGGAAATTAAGAAGCAGATTAAGGAGTTACTAGAGAAAGGTTATATTCGACCAAGCTCATCACCTTGGGGAGCCCCAGTGCTTCTACTTGAGAAGAAGGATGGATCCTTGAGGATGGTTTTTGATTATCGTGCATTGAATGAGGTGACGATTAAGAACAAATATCCTCTGCCGATGATCAATGATTTGTTTGACCAGCTGCAGGGAGCTAAGGTTTTCTCCAAGATCGATCTTTGATCGGGTTATCACCACCTGAAGATCCGAGAGCAGGATATACCTAAGACAGCTTTTACCACGAGGTATGGGCTATATGAGTATACAGTTATGTCATTTGGTTTGACTAACACCCCTGCCTATTTCATGAGTATGATGAACAAGGTGTTCATGGAATTCTTGGACAAGTTCGTCGTGGTGTTGATTGACGATATATTGGTTTACTCAAAGAATGAAGAGGAACACAAGGAACATTTGCGCTTGGTTCTCGAGAAGCTCAGGGAACATCAGCTATATGCCAAGTTCAGCAAATGCGAGTTTTGGCTGAAGGAAGTTGGATTTCTCGGACATGTTATATCAGGAGAAGGAATAGCAGTAGACCCATCCAAGGTTAAATCTGTCACCGAGTGGTTGGCACCCACCTCAGTGGGAGAGATACGCAGTTTCCTTGGACTAGCAGGATATTATCGGAGATTTATTGAGAATTTTTCCAAGATTGCGAAGCCCATGACGGAGTTATTGAAGAAGGACACCAAGTTTAAGTGGACCAAGGATTGTGAGGCCAGTTTTCAGGAGTTGAAGAAACGTTTAGTTACATCCCAAGTGCAAATTCTTCTGAATATACGCAAGGATTTCCAAGTATATTGCGATGCTTCTCGTCAGGGACTTGGAGGTGTTCTTATGCAAGAAGGAAGAGTTGTTTCATATGCCTCACATCAGCTTCGACCTCATGAGTTGAATTATGCCACGCATGATTTGGAGCTAGCAGCCGTAGTGCATGCGCTCAAGACCTGGAGACATTTTCTTATCGGAAATCATTGTGATGTTTACACGGATCATAAGAGTTTGAAGTACATTTTCACGCAGAAAGAGTTGAACCTCAGGCAGAGGAGATGGCTGGAGCTCATAAAGGATTATGACATGAAATTGCATTATCATCCAGGAAAGGCCAATGTCGTGGCCGATGCTTTGAGTCGCAAGGTTATGTCAATACTCTGATAACCGGAGGATTACCTTAGGAGTTAGCCGATGATCTCAGAGAACTTCGCTTGGAGATAGTTCCGAGAGGTTTTGTTGCAGCATTGGAAGTTCAGTCCACTTTGTTGGGAAAAATCCAAGAAGTCCAGAAGACGGATAAAGAACTCGCGGAGATAAGGGAAAAGATGAGTAAAGGAAAGGCCAAAGGTTTTCGTGAGGATGAACACGGGACTTTATGGTTTGAGGATCGCATCTATGTGCCCAATGACCCAGAGATCAGGAAGTTAATTCTTCAGGAGGCTCATGATTCGCCATACTCGATTCACCCAGGCAACACCAAGATGTATCTGGATTTGAAGGAACATTTATGGTGGACAGGTATGAAGAAGGATATTGCCGAGTATGTAGCAGTATGTGACGTATGTCAGAGAGTTAAGGCAGAGCATCAGAAACCGGCAGGATTACTTCAGCCTTTGCCGATACCCGAATGGAAGTGGGATAAGCTTGGCATGGATTTCATCACTGGATTACCCAGGACTCGTTCAGGATATGATTCCATTTGGGTTGTAGTTGATCGCTTGACCAAAGTGGCTCACTTTATCCCCGTGAAAACCACTTATACGAGCGCGAAGCTGGCCAAGATATATATGACCAGGATCGTATGTCTGCATGGAGTTCCGAGGACCATCGTATCATATAGAGGAACACAGTTTACATCAAAGTTTTGGAATCAGTTACACCAGACTTTGGGTACCAGGCTAGAGTTCAGTACAGCCTTTCATCCACAGACAGATGGACAGACCGAGAGAGTCAACCAGATTCTGGAGGACATGTTGAGAGCTTGTGCGCTAGACTATGGGTCTAGTTGGGATGATAATTTGCCTTACGCGGAGTTCTCATATAACAATAGCTATCAGGCTAGTTTGAAGATGGCCCCTTTCGAAGCTTTGTATGGAAGGAGGTGCAAGACACCATTGCTGTGGGATGAAGTTGGAGATCGACAACTGTTCGGACCAGATTTAATCAGAGAGTCTGAGGAGAAGGTCAAGTTGATTCGTGATAGACTTAAGGTAGCCCAGTCCAGGCAGAAGAGTTATGCCGATACTAAACGCAAGGAGGTAACCTATGAAGTCGGAGACAGAGCATATCTTCGTGTATCGCCACTTCGAGGAGTCAAACAGTTTGGAGTCAAAGGAAAGTTAGCACCACGATTTCTGGGACCATACAGAGTATTGGAACGTATGGGTGAAGTTGCATACAAGTTGGAATTACCCGAAGGTTTGTTAGGAGTTCATGATGTGTTTCACGTTTCCTAGTTGAAGAAGTGCCATGCAGAGATGGCCGATATTCCTCTGAGAGATACAGTGCCCCTGGAAGCAATTCAGTTGGAGAGTGACCTGACTTATGAGGAGAAACCCGTCAAGATTTTAGAGTTCACCAGCCGAGTCACTCGCAGCAAGGTCATCAAGTTTTGCAAAGTTCAGTGGAGCCACCATACCGAGGAGGAAGCCACCTGGGAGCGAGAAGAAGACCTCCGGAAAGACCACCCACACCTTTTTGCTAGCCAACCCGAATCTCGAGGGTGAGATTCATCTTAAGGGGGGTAGGTTTGTAACATCCCAATTTTCAATTTGGAAGTTATGCATTAGATCATCATATGCATTCATAATTTGTGCATTTTTGAACTTGTTTTATTTGGAGTTTTGATCCTAGAAACCTTACGCAACTCAAGGACCAATTGAGAGAGTTGGAGGTTTTCACAAAAATCCATTTTTGAATTTTTCAAAATTGGCATTTTGGATCAAAGTGTTTTTTTTCAAAAAAAATTCGAATTATTTTATAAAATATTGAGAGAAGATAATATGACTTCTTCAAAACAGCTAAGGAATATTGGAAATTTAATTTTGAATAAAAATATGTTTCATTTGAATTTTATTTGCAATTTTATTCGGTTGCATTTTATTAGATTAGGGGAAAAGATGCATTTTTTTAATTGCATTTTAGTCAAGAAAAATGTTCACATTGTCCCAAATATTAGGAGGGGATAGTGAAAATTGTTTCTGGAATTTTAGAAATTTTATTTTTGTTTTATTCGGATTTCTCTTCGCGGCGCTTTAAAAAAAAGAAGAAAACTTCCTCCGCCGAACTGGGCCGGCCCAGAGCCAGCCAGGCCGCGGCCCAGCTCCCGACCGCGTCGTCCCCGACCTCGCCTCGCACTCCCGCCGCCGCACGACGCCGGCCTCACCGTGGCCGAGCCGGACTCCCATCACCCCCTCGCGCAAGCCGCCCCCTCTGGCCTTTTAAAGCCGAAGCCCCGGCCCCCCCTCGACCCCCACACCACCGCAGCGCCGCCGCCGCAAAAACCGCCGCCGCTCAGAGTTTGCACCGCCGCCGCCCGCCTCGACGTCGCCACCGCCTCGCCGCAGCCACCGCCACCCGCTGCCGTCGCGCCAGAGCTGCCGGAGCCACCGTAGCCCCCGTCGTTCGCCGGATCTCGCCGGAAAAACTGGTAGAACCCTAATCGGTGTTTTTTCGGTTTTTCGTTTCGGTTTTTTTTCCGGTTCGATCTATTTAGCGAACGATCATTCGTTTAGATCGGTTAGCGAACGGTTTCGTTCGTTAGTCTGTGTTAGCGGACGTTCGTCCGATAGATTTTTCTTTTTCTGTTTTATTTTCGGCCAGGGACCCACCCATGAATATTTATTTCACAGATTAGTCCCTGATCTTCAAACGATCACAACTTTTTACTCGTTTATCCAAATCCAACGAAACCAACGCAAAATTCTTCGTCTTGTTCCCCTCTGTCCAGATAATCAACTTGAACTTGTTTTTGAAAGTTTAAAATTTGGTTTCAAATAAATTTGAATTTGAACTTCTTTTGATCGTAGTTTGAGTTTCGTAATTCCGATTTGTTCAATTCTTTTTGCAAATTGAAGCTCTTCTCTTGAACTTTCTGTTTAGATCTTTCATTGGTTTTACCTTTGCATCTTATGCTTGAGTGCTTATGTATGCTATTGTTTGTGTACGATAGAGTATCCTTAGTGCGAAGCTTGCTACTACGAATCTCTAGGGTTTTCCGATCGTCAGCAAGGCAAGTTACACTTTGATCATATCCCTTTATTACCCAGTTTTATGCATTACTTTCAACCCCCAAATATTTGCATGAGTAGGATTGGGAACACATGGTTTTGGTTGTAGTACTTTGTGACGACCCTGCCTTAATCGTGCACTAATCATACACGCAAATGCGCACGATCAAGCCTAAGGACTCACTTGAAGATATCACAACACAACTCTAAAACATAAAATAAGTCATACAAGCTTAATATTACAAGCCAGGGCCTTGAGGGCTCGAATACAAGCTCGATGGCATACAAGCGTCAGCGGAAGCATTAGATATCTGAGTACAGATATATTACAGAGAGAGAGATAAGCCTTCACAGAGGCGGGGTAAAAATAAAAACTACGATCGAAAGGCGTAGGCCTCCTGCCCTGGACCCTCCGATCCTACTCCTGGTCGTCGAACGGCTCCTCGTAGTAGTAGTACTCGCCAGGCGGATAGTAGTACTGGTCGTCGGCTGGGGCTTCTGGCTTAGGGGCTCCGTCGTCTGGTGGCATCAAATGGAAAATGGGGGAAAAAGAAAATAAAGCAAACGTGAGTACTCATCCGAAGTACTCAGCAAGCAAGGATCTACACTACATATGCATCATTGTCAAAGGAATGGCTGTATATGTGGACTGGGCTGCAGAAATGCCAGAATAGAGGGAGAAGCCTAGTCCTATCGAATACTAGCATCTTCAACAATCTTCGACAGTCTTGCAGCATCAGGAGAGAGCAGATGAACATAATGTAAAGTAGTAGTAGTAATATCATCAACCTCGACCTGAGATCCTTTCTCGACTCCCTGCGAGAAAGCAATCCCAGAGCCGTACTATCCAATTCTCATCACATGTTCTAGTTGTACCGATCGGGATACAACTCCGAGTGTCCGTTACCGTAGGACAGGCTATCGATAGAAGTTTCTTCCCTGCAGGGGTGCACCAACTTACCCACCACGCTCACTTAACTCTGGCCGGACACACTTTTCTGGGTCATGCCCGGCCTCGGCTAAGCAACACGCCGCAACCCGACCTAGGCTTATAAGAGAGGTCAGCACGCCGGACTAAACCTATGCCCCCAGGGGTCTTGGGCCATCGCCCCGGGAACTCCTGCACGTTACGGGGCCACCGAGAGCAGACCTAGCAACCCCTTATACAAGCGCGGTTGCGTTACCAGTCCAACTCAGCGTGCGCCGCTCCTTACTGACGTCCAACAAGCTTCGGCTGATGTGTACGACGCAGAACGCCCATACTATGCCCACGTGATGGTTAGTGCTATCGGGCCAGAGGCCCCTCGGATCAAATATCCAAACCGTAGTGGATTAGGAGCGCGCGGAAACGAGCAGAGACTCACGATCGATGTGACCCCGTCGCCCCGTCTCGAGGACTTGCGGCAAGGGCTAAGAATGCCCGGCCACGCCTCGTAGTTATCTCGCGGGCACCATCCAGGTCAACCCGACTCCACATCACTTCGCGTTAAGCTCGCGCGGGTACCCCTTAGGGCCGACCCGTCTTTAGTATCATAGTTTAGTGCAAGTCATAATATCCAAGGTAACTGTGTGTCTGACACCGAAGGGAACCCTGAGGAATCACCCTCGATGGAATTCCCGCTCGATGTTATCATCAAGGTGAACGAAGGAGGAATCACCCTCGAGGTCCACACTTGAGAGGTTGCGCGACGATGTCGTTATCGGGGGTGGTGTAGGAGGAATCACCCTCGCTTACCACGACCGAGTAACTAACCTACAAGGTTAACATCAGAAGTGCTAACGAGGTATCACCCTCGGCACTCGACGGTAACCCAGCAGTGTCGGCAACTAAGGGGTAGTGATGTGCGGTGCCAGGGTCTGGTCCTCAATCCCGATGATCGGGTCTTCTGATATCCAGCAGGGCAGTCGGGATCAAGGGGGTTCTCTGTCGTGCCTCGACCCAGCCTATACTAAGCAGTCTAGGATAACCAGTAAGGTAGCAAGGCAGGTTACAATAAACAGGCTATGCAACAGATATAGGAAACAGTAGCAACAGCAGTTCTAATGCAAGCATAAGAGAGAAGAGAGTAGGCGATATAGGCATGCTCAAAATGGGGGTGCTTGCCTGTTTGCTCGGGGGCAAGGGCAAGGTCTTTAGTAGTATCGTCGGGGACGTAGTCGTACTCCTGTGCGGAGTCTGCCTCGGGAGCTACGTCAACGTCGGGGGCTACCGAGAGAGAAGAGGGGGAAGAAACAGGTAAACATAATGCAAACAAATGCAACACGGTGCGTGTGATGCTATGATGCAGTGCAGGGTTGCCTAAATATGCATCTAAGTCATTTTAGTTATTTTTAGAATTATTCTGGGATTTAATATCCGACGTGTGTGCACTATTCATCTGTCGGATTCGGGTCCGGAGTTACGAGTTCTTCTACGTAGGAGGTTCCGATGGAGAAACAGACGGCACGATCAGACTCGTCTCGTCGTTCTGAGCAACTTTCATGTTTTAACTTTTTCGATCCGAGCTACGGTTTAAAAGTTATTAATTTTTAAAGATTATTTGAATTTCTGGAATTAATTTTTATTTACAGAAAATGAATTATGACGTCAGCATGACGCGCTGCTGACGTCAGCAAGTCAACAGTCGGCTGACTAAGTCAAATATGACATGTGGGTCCAGTGGGACCCACATGTCAGCCTCTGTTTACCTAAACAGTGAGTTAAACTAATCTAATTAGCTAATTAGGCTTCTAGTCCCACATGTCATAGACTCATTAGGGTAATTAGTTTATTTTTATTTCTAAAACGTTTTAATTAGATTAACAGGGAGGTGGGGCCCACGTGTCAGCGACTGGGCCGGTCCAGTCAGCAGGGCTGACCGGTCAGCTGGCCGGTCGGGCCCCTGGGGCCCACGGGTCAGTGACCCAGGGCGACCCACGTGGCGGCCATGTCGGCGCCGGCGCCGGAACGACGCCGGCGACCAGAAATCACGGCGGCGACGCACGGGACTCGCCGGAACTCGGCTACAGACCACCAAATGAGACGGGGCCGATCGCACTCGAAAGCGCAGACGACGCCGCGTCGAACGGTGGGATGGGTTGGCCCCGGGGAGGTCGGAATCACCGCCGGCGACGAGTGGAGGCGGCGGTGGCATTCGGGTGTGGTCGGAGTCGCGGCTCTGGGCCGTTTCCGAGCGATTTTCGCGGCTGGGCGGGTTGCTACGGGCGCCAGGAGCTCGTGGGACAAAGCGGAGGAGCTCGGGCAGCTTCACTCCGAGCTCAACGCCGGTAATGGCGCATGGCAGAACGTGGCGGCGGTGACAGCTAGCTAGGACGGGGCACGCAGCGCGAGGAGGGAAACGGAGAGGGGGAAGAGGCTCACCGAGTGGTCACGTAAGACCCGCGGAAGCTTAGTAGCTGCAGCGGTGGTCGGGGACGACGGCAAACACGTCGGGGCAGAGGAAGAAGACGACGTGGTTGCGGGCGATGCGGTGGATCCAAGCCCCAGCTGCAGTCACCAGAGGATGGGGAAGACGACGGCGGGGCTCTACGGCATCACGGTGCGTCAGCGCGACGGCGGTGGTCGCGGCAATGACTGGAACGCGGCGGCGATGGCGCTCGGTCTCACTGGATCTGGCGGGGGGAAGAGAGGAGGAGAGCGAGCGAGCGAGGGGACGAGGGAGTGGATAGGAGTGGACGGGGTCGAGGGCGTCGCCGTTATCCCCTCGGCGGCCCCTGTAGCGCTGCGGTGTCGGCCAGCGACCGGCGAGCTCGTCCTCGTCCACGGCGGCGTCGACACGGGGAGGAGAGAGAGCTAGTTGGGCTGGTGGGCTGGGACCAGGCACTGTGCACGTAGGCCTGTGCACAGTGGCCCATCTCTCCCCTTTTCCTTTTCTGCTTTCTTTTTCTTATATCAATTCTGTCTTGAAATAGTTAGGGCACTTTTACATTTTTGTAAAATGTGAGAGTTGTCCCAAATATTGCAATGCAATATTATCTCTCACCAAAAAGTGGTTTGGACTGATTTGAAGTTTGTTTGAATTTAATATGATTTTAAATATATCAAATATCCTGTTTTTGGGTCTGTTCCAACTTGTTTGAGTCATTTATCCAACTCCAAACATTTTGATGTTGATTTTAGAAAGGTTTCTGGATTATTTACCATTAAATGAACATTTTTCCAGCAGTGTTTGATCAACCTTATATTTCACTTATGAATTTAAGTTGATTTTTAAAAATGGAGTTGATTTACTTTGGTTAACCACTATGTTTAATCACTGCATATGATATGACTTGGCATTATTAACAGCTGATCATGGTGGCTATTACATAGGGGTGTTACATACTTGAGGTAGGAACCTAATACCTTTTGATCACCCCGGGAATATACGCTTTGTTACTTATTGCTTAGCCATGCTCGTAGATGTGGATTGGCATGTGAGATTCATGAAAGATGCGAGAGTAAATTTTTAACTAAGGGAAAACTTAAGGTTGCTACTTTAATACACATCTGGCTGGATTGGTTGCGGGCACCTGGAGAATCCAGTGTTGTCCTAGGATATCCCGGAGTACCCGTGTGATCATCCTATGGAATGCCACCCAGGCTCAAAGGGATCATAAGATTATTCATGCTAGAAACTTCCGTGTGCAGCCACAAGCCATTATGGGCTCTGGCATAGTTGAGTATGTTGTGTGACCTCTTTCAGTGGTAGGCTAGCAGATGTAGGGGAAAGTAGGTGGTACCGTCTACCCAGAGTAAAGAGTTAACGCTTCGGAAAGACTGTGTCTCGTTCATCCGTTTCTCAAACACCGTGTATTGCGAGAAAATCCAACGGAGGAGATTGAGTCTTGTGGGTAAAAGTGCGAAAACCTCTGCAGAGTGTATAAACTAATCATGGTTAGCCGTGTCCCCGGTTATGGACATCTTGAGTATCTGGTATTTGAATTATTGGTTGATCTCATCATTTTACTTAATGAAATTGTTGGGTTATTAATATTCTTTTGGGATTGAGTTGGAGGAACCTTCTCAATATTGGGTAATCAACTTGGTAGTAAATAAAATCTATTCCTTTGTTGTAGGAAAAAAATTGGCTTTATGCAAATGTTTAACTTAGAGCCTCCACCAGCCATATATTGCATGTAGTGATAGCTATTATTCATCATTGCTCTATAGTGTTATCTTGCCAGCATATTCCATGTGCTGACCTACACGGCTGCAACGTATCATGTTGCAGAATTTTCAGACGAAGAGTAAGGTGCGCTAGGTCGTTGTCATGCACTCAGCTATGCCGTTGGAGTTGATGGACTCATTTATCTTTGAAGCTTCCGCAGTTTTTTTATTTAGATGGCCTTCAGCCATATTATTGTAATAAGTACTCTTTATGAGACATTCGACATAATAAGTGTGTGATTGAACTCTGTTATAAATCCTCGAGTACTGTGTGTGTCAGCATACCGATCCAGGGATGACACTTAAGCACAGAGACTTCGATCCATTGGGATCAGGTCGCTACATGATCATAAATCCACAATTCATCGGATCTCGACAAATACACCGCAAAAGAATATTACATCAGATAGATCTCCAAGAACATTGAGGAGAACATTGTATTGAAGATCAAAGAGAGAGAAGAAGCCATCTAGCTACTAGCTATGGACCCGTAGGTCTGTGGTAAACTACTCATGCTTCATCGGAAGGGCAATAGAGTTGATGTAGAAGCCCTCCGTGATCGAATCCCCCTCCGGTAGGGTGCCCAAAAAGGCCCCAAGATGGGATCTCATGGGAACAGAAGGTTACGGCTGTGAAAAAGTATTTTGGTGGACGCTTCTGGTCATTTGGGAATATTTGGGAATTTATAGTGCTGGTTTTAGGGTTAGGGGACTCCCGAGGGGCCTACAAGCCCTAACGGCGCCCCCCTAGGGCACGCCCCTGAGGCTTGTGGCCTCCTCAGGGATCTTCTGGCCCTCTCTCCAAGTTACGTGGCTGTCTTCTGGTCCATGAAAAATCATCGCGAAAGTTTTATTCCGTTTGGACTCCGTTTGATATTTCTTTTCTGTAAAACTCAAAAACAAGGAAAAAACAGAAACTGGCACTAGGCTCTATGTTAATAAGTTAGTCCCAAAAATAATATAAAATAGCATATTAATGCATATAAAACATCCAAAACAGATAATATAATAGCATGGAACAATCAAAAATTATAGATACGTTGGACACGTATCAGGCGGCTGGAATTGTGTTTCGATGACTCCCCTAGGGTTTCTGGAATATCTAAGTATTTATAGAGCTGAGAGGCAGTGGAGGAGACCTCCATGGGCCCCACCACCCATTAGGGCACGCCAGGGACCTCTGGCGCGCCCAGGTGGGTCGTGGGCCCCATGGGCCTCCCCTCTTGCACTTCCTTGGCTCCCAAGTTGTCTTCTGGGATGAAAAAAATCTCCAAAAGGTTTCGCTGCGTTTGGACTCTGTTTGATATGGATATTCAGCGAAGTAAAAACAAGCAAAAAAACAACAACTGGCACTGGGCACTATGTCAATAGGTTAGTCCCAAAAAAATGATATAAAGTTGCTATAAAATGAATATAAAACATCCAAGAATGATAATATAACAACATGGAACAATCAAAAATTATAGATACGTTGGAGCCGTATCAGCATCCCCAAGCTTAATTCTTACTCGTCCTCGAGTAGGTAAATGATAAAAATAGAATTTTTTATGTGGAATGATGCCTAACATGTTCATCACATATTCTTTTCTTTTGTGGCATGGACATTTGGACTGTTATATGGTTCAAAGCAATAGTCTATAATAGACATGAAGACTTCAATACTCAAGCATATCAACAAGCAACCATGTCTTTCAAAATATCAATACTAAAGAAGGCTATCCCTAGCCCATGCTCAATCATTGATCCATTCATAAAACACACTCGAATATTAGCTACATCCAATGCTCAAGTATGATCATAGTGCTCCCTAGTTGGTGCTTTATAAGAGAAGATGGAGACTCAAATAAAAAATAAAATATGCATAAAAATAAATAGATAGGCCCTTCGCAGAGGGAAGCAGAGATTTGTAGAGGTGCCAGAGCTCAAAGCTTTAAATTGAGAGATAAAAATATTTTGAGAGGCATGCTTTTCCCGTCAACCAAAACGACCTGGTAGTTCCCAATACTTTCCATGCTAGATACATCATAGGCGGTTCCCAAACATAAAATAAAGTTTATTCCTTTTTCCATCATTCTTTCACAATCCATGGCTAGCCGTATCCACGGGTGCCTTCCACACCAACACTTTCCAAGGAATTTATTATTTGACAACATAAAGTAAATTTCTTTTTCATTTCGGGACTGGGCATCTCTATTACCGCCACACTCTCGTGCAATGACAAGTGAATAAACACTCATCTTGAGAATAACACATCTAGCATGGAAAAGTATTGGCCACCCCCTGCCGCTTCATGAGCGGTACGGGCACACAAAAAGGAAATTCATTTTGAAAATTAGAGTTGGCACCTACAAATTTACTTAGAACAGCACGTAAATACCACATATAGGTAGGTATGGTGGACGCATATGGCATAACTGGGTTTAAGGATTTTGGATGCACAAGTAGTATTCCCAATTAGTACAAGGAAAGGCTAGAAAATAGATTGAGAAGCAACCAACCAAGAAATGAAAATTATCATAAACGACCATTAAGCATAACTAACACAGAATAATGCACCAGAAGTAGGACGTAATTTCATTGCATAACTATTAACTTTCGTGCTTGCATAGGAATCACAAACCTTAACACCAATATTCTTACTAAAGCATAATTACTCACCAACACGACTCACATATTACTATCATCATATCTCAAAACTATTACAAGTGGTATGTTATAGGCTAATGGAATCCCATCGCATTTGCAATCTAAAAGGGGATGCAAAGATTTTGCTTCAAATTTTTTACATAGGATTAGCTTTGCATCATAGACAACTTTTTGATTTTGCCACTAGGGAACTTTATTGAGCTTGATGCTAATACCGCTTATGAGATCCTAGAGGGAATTTTGGGAATTCCACCAACCAAAAGGGGGATTTCTTTCACTTAAGAAGGGGCTCAAATTTTAGGCAAGTTAAGTGATTTGCACAAACATTTGGTTGAGTTGCAAAAATATAATGAACCTCTTAAACATATCAGTGGAAACCTCAATCGCATGAATACTTTGATTACTCTTTGTAATAAACGTTTGGATATTTTAGATCTCAAGATGGTCTCTTTTCCTGAAAGTCTTGGGAAGCATAAAGAGCCTCCAGGGTTTGAAAAGGCCCTTACAAAAGTTGCAAAAACTAAAGATGACAATACTTGAATCTATGCATTATGCCTAGCTAAGGGCGTAAAACGATAGCGCTTGTTGGGAGGCAACCCAATGAATAAAATTTATTTTTGCCTTTTTCTTTATGTTCTCAAGTGTTTGCACAATTATGCCTTTGTTATGACTGTGTTTTTTATGTTTTAATTAGTATTTGTGCCAAGAAAAGCCTTCGGGATAGCTTTCGTGATAGTTTATTTGATCCTGTTGAAAAACAGAAACTTCTGCGTCCAGTAACAGAATTGTTTAAGTTCACAGAAGCAACAAAAATTCTGAATTTTTTACAACAGATTTATATAAAAAATTTCCTCTGTTGTCCTAATTTTTCAGAATTGTTGGAGTTACAGAATTATGAGAACAATTCACATCTTTATAGACTATTCTGTTTTTGGCAGATTCCGTTTTCTTTGCATTGTGTGCTTATTTTGATGAATCTATGGATTGTATCGGGGGTAGAAGCCATGGTAAAGTTAGAATACAGTAGATATAATGCAATAACAAAATTTGAATGGGTTTGCTACAGTACTTAAAGTAAAGATTGGTTTTCTTATACTAACGGATCTCACAAAGGTTTTGTTTTGTTTTGTGTGATTGAAGTTTTCTAGTTTTGGGTGAGATCGCGATGGATGAAGGAATAAGGAGTGAAAAGAGCCTAAGCTTGGGGATGCCCCATGGCACCCCAAGTTAATATTCAAGGAGAACCAAACAACTAAGCTTGGGGATGCCCCGGAAGGCATCCCCTCTTTCTTCTAACGACCATCAGTATTTTACTTGGAGCTATATTTTTATTCGTCACATATCATGAGTTTTGCTTGGAGTGTCTTGTATTATGTGAGTCTTTGCTTGTTTTGCTTTTTAGTTTGTCACAAGTATCCTTGCTTGGCACACCTATTTGAGAGAGTCAAAATTATGCTATGATTTGTTAGAATTGCTCTTTATGCTTCACTTAAATTTTTTGAGCTATGGAATTGCTCTAGTGCTTCACTTATATATTTTTGAGCATGGTGTGCTTTAATATTTTTGAAGAAATTCTCTCATGCTTCACTTATATTATTTTGAGAGATGAAAATTTTTATGCTCATGTTCTTCACTTAAATTTGTTTGAGCTTGTCAAAAGCAATTGTAATATATTGAACTAGTCCCAAAGTGATAGATATTCAAGAGGGATATAATAAAAACTTTCATGAAGATCATTGGACAAAATAAACTTGATTCATTGTAATAGTTTTGAGATATGATGATAGTGATATGTGAGTCATATTGGTGAGTAATTATGCTTTAGTAAGAGTATTGGTGTTAAGGTTTGTGATTCCCTATGCAAGCACGAAAGTCAATAGTTATGCAATGAAATTACATCCTACTTGTGGTGCATTATTCGGTGTTAGTTATGTTAATGCTCGCTTATGAGATTTTTCGTTTCTTGGTTGGTTGCTTCTCAATCTTGCTAGCCTCCACCTGTACTAAGTAGAAATACTACTTGTGCATCCAAAATCTTTAAACCCAGTTTTGCCATATGAGTCCACCATACCTACCTATATGCGGTATTTCCGTGCCATTCTAAGCAAATTTGTATGTGCCATCTCTAATTTTCAAAATATATTTCCTTTTTGTGTGCCCGTACGGCTCATGAAGCGGCAGGGGGTGGCCAATATTTTCCATGCTAGATGTTTTATTCTCAAGATGAGTGTTTATTCACTTGTCATTGCACGAGAGTACGGCGGTAATAGAGATGCGCAGTCCCGAAATGAAAAAGAAATTTACTTTATGTTGTCAAATAATAAATTCCTAGGAAAGTGTTGGTATGGACTGTACCCGTGGATACGGCTAGCCGTGAAATGTGAAAGTATGGTGGAAAAAAGGAATAAACTTTATTTTCCGTTTGGGAACCGCTTGTGATATATCTAGGATGGAAAGTGTTGGGAACTACTCGGTCGTTTTCGTTGACGGGAAAAGTATGCCACTCAAAAAAAAATTATCTCTCGATTTAAGCTTTGAGCTCTGGCACCTCTACAAATCCCTACTTCCCTCTGCGAAGGGCCTATCTATTTTCTTTATGCAATTTTTATTTTTATTTGAGTCTCCATCTTCTCTTATAAAGCACCAACTAAGGGGCACTATGATCGTACTTGAGCATTGGATGTAGCTAATATGCGAGTGTGTTTCATGAATGGATCAATGATTGAGCATGATGGGCTAGGGATAGCTTTCTTTAGTGTTGATATTTTGAAAGACATGGTTGCTTGTTGATATGCTTGAGTATTGAAATCTTCATGTTAAAACTAGACTATTGCTTTGAACCATATAAAAGTCCAAATGTCCATGCTACAAAAAGAAAAGAATATGTGATGAACATGTTAGGTAGCATTCCACATCAAAAATTCTGTTTTTATCATTTACCAACCGAGGACGAGTATGAATTAAGCTTGGGGATGTTGATACGTCTCCAACGTATCTATAATTTTTGCTTGTTCTATGTTGTTATATTATCATTCTTGGATGTTTTACAATCATTTTATGGCAACTTTATATCATTTTTTGGGACTAACCTATTGACATAGTGCCCAGTGCCAGTTGCAGTTTTTTGCTTGTTTTTTACTTCGTATAATATCAGTACCAAACAGAGTCCAAATGCAGTGAAACTTTTTGGAGATTTTTTTTGGACCAGAAGACACCAGATGGGCCAAAGAAATACCAGAGGGGAGGCCCGAGGTAGGCACAACCCACCAGGGCACGCCAGGAGGCCCAGGTGTGCTCAGGGGGGTTGTGCCCCCTCTGTGACCTCCCGCACCGCCTCTTCGCCCTATAAATCAACAAATATTCCAGAAACCCTAGGGGAGTCGACGAAACACAATTCAAGCCGCCGCAAGTTCTAGAACCACGAGATCCAATCTAGACACCATTACGAAGGGGTTCATCATCCTCATTGGTGCATCTCCGATGATGCGTGAGTAGTTCATCATAGACCTATGGGTCCGTAGGCAGTAGCTAGATGGCTTCTTCTCTCTTTTTGATTCTCAATACAATGGTCTCTTGGAGATCTATTTGATGTAACTCTTTTTTGCGGTGTGTTTGTTGTGATCCGGTGAACTTTGAGTTTATGATCATATCTCTATCCATGAATATAAGTTGAGTCTTATTTTGATCTCTTATATGCATGATTATTTATAGCCTCATATTTCTTCTTCGAATCTTTGGTTTAGTTAGGCCAACTGGATCGATTTTTCTTGCCATGGGAGGAGGTGCTTTGTGATGGGTTCGATCTTGCGGTGTTCTTTCCCAATGACAGAAGGGGCAGCAAGACATGCATGTATCATTGCTATTAAGGATAACAAGATGGGGGCTATTCCTACACGAATAGATCTCGTCTACATCATGTCATTGTTCTTATTGCATTACTCCATTTCTCCATTAACTTAATACGCCAGATGCATGCTGGATAGCGGTCGATGTGTGGAGTAATAGTAGTAGATGCAGGCAGGAGTCGGTCTACTAATCTTGGACATGATGCCTATATATTGATCATTGCCTTGGATATCGTCATAATTATTCGATCTTATATCAATTACCCAATAGTAATTTGTTTACCCATCGTGTGCTATTTTCTCGAGAGAAGCCACTAGTGAAATCTGCGGCCCCGGGTCTATTCTTTATCATATTTGCTTTGAGATCTATTTTTATTGGTTTTATTTTCAGATATATTGTTCCAAAAACCCAAAAATACCTTGCTGCATTTTTTATACTTATTTTATTTCGCGTTTTATCGAGATCTATTTATCTAATCATCACAAATTTTATCCCGTCAGCTTGACAATTTCTGGCGCAGTTACCCGAAGAGGGATTGACAACCCCTCATAAGCATCAGGTTGCAAGTATTTGTTCTTTGTGTGCAGGTACCGTTTACATAGTGTTGCTTGGTTCTCCTACTGGATTGATACCTTGGTTTCATAACTGAGGGAAATACTACCGTAGCTGTACTGCATCATCCCTTCCTCTTTGGGGAAATATCGACGTAGTTCAAACGACATCATACCTGCACACAAAGAACAGTTACTTGCAACCCAACACGTAAGAGGGGTTGTCAATCCCTCCACAATAAAAAGATAGATAAAATTGTATGAGATTGGATAAATAGATCTAGCAAAAATACAAAATAAAATAAGTAAAGAAAAAGTGCAGCAAGGTATTTTTGGGTTTTTGGAATAATAGATCTAAAAACAATATGATAAAAGATAGACCCGAGGGCTGTAGATTTCACTAGTGGCTTCTCTCGAGAAAATAGCATACGGTGGGTAAACAAATTACTGTTGGGCAATTGATAGAAGAGCAAATAATTATGACGATATCCAAGGCAATGATCATGTATATAGGCATCACATCCAAGATTAGTAGACCGACTCCTGCTTGCATCTACTACTATTACTCCACACATCGACCGCAATCCAACATGCATCTAGTGTATTAAGTTCATGGAGAAACGGAGTAATGCAATAAGAATGATGGCATGATGTAGACAAGATCTATTCATGTACGAAAAGACCCCATCTTTTATCCTTAATAGCAACGATACATGTGTGCCTCGCTACCCCTTCTGTCACTGGGTGAGGACACCGCAAGATCGAACCCATCACAAAGCACCTCTTCCCATTGCAAGAAAAATGAATCTAGTTGGCCAAACCAAACCAAAGTTTCGGAGAAGAAATACGAGGCTATAACAATCATGCATATAAGAGATCAAAGAAAACTCAAATAATATTCATAGATAGATCTGATCATAAACTCGCACTTCATTAGATCCCAACAAACACACCACAAAAAGTCATTACATAAAATAGATCTCCAAGAACATCAAGGAGAACATTGTATTGGGAATCAAAAAGAGAGAAGAAGCCATCTAGCTACTGCCTACGGACCCGTAGGTCTATGGTGAACTACTCACGCATCATCGGAGGAGCACCAATGAGGATGATGAACCCCTCTGTGATCGTGTTCCCCTTCGGCAAGGTGCCGGAATAGGGCTCTAGATTGTATCTCGTGGTTCTGGAACTTGTGGCGGCTGGAATTGTGTTTCTACAACTCCCCTAGGGTTTCTGGAATATCTGAGTAGTTATAGAGCTGAGAGGCGATGGAGGAGACCTCCGTGGGCCCCACCACCCATCAGGGCGCGCTAGGGGCCTCTGGCGCGCCCAGGTGGGTGGTGGGCCCCATGGGCCTTCCCTCTTGCACTTCCTTGGCTCCCAATTTGTCTTCTGGGCTAAAAAACTCTCCAAAAAGTTTTGATGCGTTTGGACTCCGTTTGATATGGATATTCTGCGAGGTAAAAAACAAGCAAAAAACAGCAACTGGCACTAGGCACTATGCCAATAGGTTAGTCTCAAAGTTGCTATAAAATGAATATAAAACATCCAAGAATGATAATATAACAGCATGGAACAATCAAAAATTATGGATACGTTGGAGACGTATCAGGGAGCAGCAGTCGAAAACGGAGCCCCGACCCATGGAGGAGGAGGCGGCGGAGCCAGCAATGGAGGAGGAAAAGGAGGTGGAGCCGGCTATGGGCTTCGCCCTGACAAAGTACGAGGCCGCGCAAGTGGTGAAAATGGTGGAGCAGACTGCCATCCTGGAGTCCATCCTGTTGTGCAACGTTGCATGATAATAATAAAAAATCCTATGAAACACCCAAGATCTATCTATGGAGATGCATATCAATGAGAGGGGAGTGTTTATACATACCCTTGTAGACCGAATGCGCTAGCGTCGTAACGCGGTTGATGTAGTCGTGCTCTTCGTGATCCAATCACGATCCAATCCGATCTAGTACCGCACGTACGGCACCTCCGAGTTTAGCACACGTACGGCTCGGTGACATCGTCTCCTTCTTGGTCCAGCAAGCAAGGGAGAGGAGGTAGATGATATCTGAACCAACACAATGGCGTGGTGGTGGTGGCAGCAGCGGAACGCCGACAGGGCTTCGCCAAACGCTCACGGGACGTGGTGGAGGAGTAACGGGAGGGAGAAGGGGCAAGGACGAAAGGGTTGCTGCCCCCAATGCCTCCCCACCTTTATATAGGCGTGGAGGGGGCTAGTGGCTTGCCCTCCAATCCCCTAGGGTTGTTGGTAAGGGGGGAGGAAGGAAATGCTTCCTTTCCATCCCCATCGATCGCTATCCCCCTTTTTAGGGATCCTGATCTTATCCCTTCGGGATATGATACTATTACTTTTAAGGGGGATCTTGGTGCGCCTAGACCAGGGGTGTTGGGCCTAGCCCCATTACCCACATCCATGTGGGTCCCCCTAACAGGTGTGCCCACTCCGGAACCTTCTAGAACCTTCCCGGTACATTACCGAAAAACCACGAACGTTTTCTGGAACCCTGACAACAACTTTCCATATATAAATCTTTACCTCCGGACCATTCCAGAGCTCCTCGTGATGTCCTGAATCCCATTCAGGATTCTGAACAACCTTCGGACTTTCCACTATTAATATCTCAATACTACCCTAGTGCTAGCGAACATTAAGTGTGCGACCCTACGGGTTTGAGAATCATGTAGACATGACCGAGACTCCCCTCTGGTCAATAACAAATAGCGGGACCTAGATGCCCATATTGATTCCCACATATTCAACAAAGATATTTATGGATTGAACCACGATGTGAGGGAATCAGTCAATCCCATATGCAATTCCCTTTGTCCGGCGATATGTTACTTGCCTGAGATTCGATCGTCGGTATTCCAGACCTAGTTCAATCTCGTTACCGGCAAGTCTCTTTACTCGTTCTGTAATACAAGATCATGTGACTAAACTCATTAGTCACATGCTTGCAAGCTTCTAGTGATGTTGTATTACCGAGAGGGCCCAGAGATATCTCCCCTTCACACGGACCGACAAATCCCAGTCTCGATCCATGCAACCCAACAAAGACCTTCGGAGATACCTATAGAGCTCCTTTATGATCACCCAGTTATGCAGTGATGTTTGATAGCACACAAGGTATTCCTCCAGTATCCGGGAGTTGCATGATCTCATGGTCTAAGGAACAAATACTTGACATTACGAAAGCCGTAGCAAATAACTAAGAGATACGAACTGATGCTAAGCTTACGGTTAGGTCTGGCCATCACATCATTCTCCTAATGATGTAATCCCATTATCAAATGACAACTCATCTTTATGGTTAGGAAACCTTAACCATCTTTGATCAACGAGCTAGTGAAAGGATTGATATGGTTGACTAGAGGGGGGGTGAATAGGCAACTACCAATTTTTGGCTTTTCTTAACAAATTAGATTTAGCAACAATGCTCCCCAAGAAGCCACTAGGGCCACTGTATTATCCTCACGCCCTCACACAATGCGAGATGCCGTGATTCCACTAGTGGTTCTCTTGAAGGCGGTGACCGAACCTTTACAAACAAGGTTGCGGCAATCTCCACAACTTAATTGGAGGCTCCCAACAACACCACGAAGCTTCACCACAATGGAATGTGGCTCCGAGGTGACCTCTACCATCTAGGGTGCTCAAACACCCAAGAGTAACAAGATCCGCAAGGGATTAGTGGGGGAATCAAATTTCTCTTGGTGGAAGTGTAGATCGGGGCCTTCTCAAGCAATCCATAGAAAATCAACAAGTTTGATTGGCTAGGGAGAGAGATCGGGCGAAAATGAGCTTTGGACCAACAATGGAGTTTGGGGGAGGAAGAGGCAAGTCTTCTTGAGGAAGAAGACCCCCTTTTATAGTGGGGAACAATTCCAACCGTTATGCTCTTCTCAGTCCGCACACAAGCGGTACTACCGCTCTGGGAGCGGTACTACCGCTTCCTACAGTATGCCAAGGAGGAAGAAGGAAACAGGGGAGAACAGAGCGCCGAGCGGTAGTAGCAGCGGTGGTAGGGGTGGTACTACCGCCTACAGGTGGTACTACAGCCTCTACTGCCGCTCCCACTTCCGCTCGTCCTGTGGGGTCTAACGAGGTTGCACAGTAGAGACCCAGAGGTACCACCGTAGAACCCGACATGAAAAGTCGAGACCACATCAGTGAGCGGTGGTACAAGCGGAACTAGCAGCGGTACTCCCGCTTATAAGCGGTACTACCGCTGCCGCCCGTGGTACTACCGCTTGCAGCTCTCCACTACTTCTTCAGCAAAACAGATGGACTACTCCAAAGAAGCGGAAGGATGAGATGGGTGCAATATGAGTGTGTACGTGATGATTCCACCCAAACCTTTCCGAAGCGGATCCCCTCTTGATAATACAGTTTACCCTAAGACTCAAGTTCACCGAAAAAGAAACGCAGGAAAGAAAACCATCTTCACTCTGAAACTCCGAGGGGCTTGAATCGTCTTGTGCCATCTGTTTGATAATGTGAAATGCCCAATGCACATGATTAGTCTGCGAACACATTGTCATCAATCACCAAAACCACTTAGGGAGAAATATGCCCTAACAATCTCCCCCTTTTTGGTGGATTGATGACAACATGGGATTTGCACTAAAGATATAGCAACGAGGTGTGCAAACCCACAGTCTACAAAATATAGACGGGCTCCCCCTAGATGTGTGCACTACTTAAGATATGCTTTTGGAATGCAAAGTGCACACATTTAGGATCAACACTCCCCCTATATTTGTAGACCAAGCAATACATAATAAGCAAGATAGCAGGCAAGTAATAACATGTGAGCATACGGATAAGGATAACCATAATATACATCTCACATGCAATGGCAAATAATAACATGAAGTACTCGACATAATTGATAGAGATAGGGTAGCACATATGTCTCAAACTCATAAGATAGACAAAAACCAAAGCAAATGAAATAGTTCGAGTGAGGAAAGCAACGACAACTAAGAGGCCACACACTCGACACAAGACACAACAAATCCCTAAACTCTCTCCCCTTTTGGCATCGAGACACCAAAAGGGCAGAGAGTACACCTGATACGTCTCCAATGTATCTATAATTTTTTATTGTTCCATGCTATTATATTATCCATCTTGGATGTTTTATATGCATTAATATGCTATTTTATATCATTTTTTGGGACTAACCTATTAACCTAGTGCCCAGTGCCAGTTGTTGTTTTTCCTTGTTTTTGTCTTTTACAGAAAATCAATACCAAACGGAGTCCAAACAGAATGAAACTTTTTGAGGATTTTTCTTGGACCAGAAGACAACCACGAAGCTTCGGGAGGAGTCTAGAGGAGCCACAAGCCCTAGAGGCGCACCCCAGGGGGGGCGCGCCTCCAGGCTTGTGGGCCCCTCGGGACCCCCCCTAACCCTAATTCTAGCTCCATAAATTCCCAAATATTCCCCGTATAATAGAGAGCACACCAAAAATAATTTTTCGCCACCGTAAGCTTGTGTTCTCGTGAGATCCAATCTTGGGGCCTTTTCTGGCACTCTGCCGGAGGGGGATTCGATCACGGAGGGCCTCAACACCAACCTTGTTGCCCTTCCGATGATGTATGAGTAGTTTGCCACAGACCTATGGATCAATGATAGTAGCTAGATGGCTTTTTCTCTCTCTCTTTGATCTTCAATACAATGTTCTCCTTGATGTTCATGGAGTTCTATTCGATGTAATCTTCTTTTGCGGTGTGTTTGTTGAGATCTGATGAATTGTGGGTTTATGATCAGATTATCTATGAATATTATTTGAGTCTTCTCTGAACTCTTTTATGCATGATTAAGATAGCTTTGTATTTCTCTCCGATCTATTGAGAGGTGCTTTGTTTTGGGTTCAATATTGCTGTGTCCTCACCCAGTAACAGTAGGGGTAGCGAGGCACGTATTTGTATTGTTGCCATCAAGGATAAAAAGATGGGGTTTCTACCATATTGCTTGGATCTATCCCTCTACATCATGTCATCTTGCTTAAGGCGTTACTCCGTTCTTGTTAACTTAATACACTAGATGCATGCTGGATAGCGGTCGATGTGTGGAGTAATAGTAGTAGATACAGGCAGGAGTCGGTCTACTTTTCACGGACGTGATGCCTATATTCATGATCATTGCCTTGGATATCGTCATAACTATGCGCTTTCTATCAATTGCTCAACAGTAATTTGTTTACCCACCGCATGTGTTCTTTCAAGTGAGAAGCCTCTAGTGAAACCTATGGCCCCCGGGTCTATTTTCCATCATATTATTTTCAGATCTATAAAACCAAAAATACAAAAATACCTTGCTGCAATTTATTTATGTTTATTTTATTTAGCACTTTTATTTATCTTTTATATTAATCTCTATTAGATCTCACTCTTGCTAGTGCCCGTGAAGGGATTGACAACCCCTTTTTCGCGTTGTGTGCAAGTATTTGTTAGTTTGTGCAGGTGCATCTATTGGGGACTTGTGTGTTCCTCCTACTGGATTGATACCTTGGTTCTTAACTGAGGGAAATACTTATATCTACTTTGCTTTATCACCCTTTCCTCTTCAAGGGAAAAATCAACGCAACCTCAAGAAGTAGCCGGAAGAATTTCTGGCGCCATTGTCGGGGAGGATCTACATCAAGCCTACCAAGTACCTATCATAAACTCTCATCTCTTGCACTTACATTATTTTCCTTTTGCATCTCGTTTTCATCTCCCCCATATCTAAAACGTTTTGAAAAAAACACGAAAATATTTGCCTTTTTATTTGCCCTTTTTGTTTTGCCTTTATGTCTTACTTGGTTTGTTTGCTCGTTTGCTTGGCATAATTGCATATTTATTCCAAATCAGAAAGCAAAAAGTTTATGGATCCTCATCCACTTGCTAATCTATTTAAAAGATCCAATTATGATGAACCAATTGCTAGTGAGTTGAGTGCACTAGATTATCTTTATGAAGTTTTGATTGAGATTCATGAATCTGAAATTCGTGATGAAGTGTTAAAAGAAGAAATTTATAAAGTGATTCACGATAGCTCCTTGAATGAAAAGCATGATTGCCATGATGTTATTATAAATTCTATTAATGTCAATTGTGTTAATGATATGCAAAACCCCAAGCTCGGTGGTGCTAATTTTGCTAAGTCCACTACTTATTTTAATGATCATGATTGGAGTGATGCATCTTATGATCTTAATAATTTGTTTAAGCCTCATGATGAATATGATATTGATAATAATGTTTGCAATAATATTGAAAGTGGGTTTGGAAGAGTGTCAACTTCAGGAAATAATGATCCCACTAATTTGGAGATTAATTAATCTTATGAAATTTTTGATAAAAGTGGGCTTGGAGAAGTAATGACTTTATTTTATGTTAATCCCACTATTTTGGAAGAGTGTCAACTTTGCATGCATGTGGATCATGAAGAGAAAACTTTATGTGATAGCTATATTGTTGAATTTGATTATGATCCTACATGTAATTATTATGAGAGAGGAAAATATGGTTGTAGAAATTTTCATGTTACTAAATTACCTCTCGTTATGTTGAGATTGCTATTGTTTCTTTCTTCTTCCTCGCATATGCTACTTTCTGCTTGTCTTGATAAATCTTTTCCCTATAAAATGCCTATGCATAGGAAGTATGTTAGACTTAAATTTGTTTTTCACATGCTTTATGATGCTCTCTTTGTGCTTCAATTTTTTGTCTTTCATGTGAGCATCATTAAAATCATCAACGCCTAGCCAAAAGGTTTTAAAGAAAAGCGCTTGTTGGGAAACAACCCAATATTTTTATCTTCTGTTTTTATGTGAATATGCAATATTACTTCTGTAATAATTGTGTTTTAGTGTTTTAATTAGTGTTTGAGCCAAGCAAGACCTTTGGGATGCTTTGGTATATCATTGATTTGATTTTGCTGAAAAACAGAAACTTTTGCATACAATAGCAGAATTGTTAAAATTCACTGGAGCATGGAAAAACTCTGAATTATTTACACAAGTTTGATATATGAATTCCCATGTTTTCCTAACTTTTCAGAAATTTTGGAGTTACAGAAGTATGACTATAATTCAGGTCTTTACAGACTGTTCTGTTTTTGACAGATTCTGTTTTTGATGCGTTGTTTGCTTATTTTGATGGATCCATGGGTAGTATTAGGGGATATGAGCCATGGAGAAGTTAGAATACAGTAGATATAATGCAAATATAAAACTGGAATGAGTTCACAATAGTACCTAAAAGTGGAGATTTGTTTTATCATACTAACGGATCTCACGAGTTTTTTGTTGAGTTTTGTGTTGTGAAGTTTTCAAGTTTTGGGTGAAGTTTTGATGGACTACGGAATAAGGAGTGGCAAGAGACTAAGCTTGGGGATGCCCAAAGCACCCCCAAGGTAATATTCAAGGACAACCAAGCATCTAAGCTTGGGGATGCCCCGGATGGCATCCCCTCTTTTGTCTTCAATCCATCGGTAAAATTAATTGAGGCTATATTTTTATTCACCACATGATATGTGTTTTGCTTGGAGCGTCCTGTATTATTTGAGTCTTTTCTTTTTAGTTTTCCACAATCATCCTTGCTGTACACACCTTTTGATAGGGACACACATTAATCGTGAATTTATTAGAATACTCTATGTGCTTCACTTATATCTTTTGAGCTAGGTAGTTGCTCTAGTGCTTCACTTATATCTTTTTAGAGCACAACGGTGGTTTTATTTTGAAGAAATTGATGAACTCTCATGCTTCATTTATATTATTTTGAGAGTCTTAAAAATAGTATGGCAATTTGCTTAGGTTACGAATTTGGTCCTAATATGATGGGTATTCAAGAGGGATATAATAAAAACTTTCATGAAGATCATTGAATATATGAGATGTTTGATTCCTTGCATTTGTTTTGAGATATGAAGATGGTAATATTAGAGTCATGCTAGTGAGTAATTGTGGATTAGTAAGAATATTTGTGTTAAGGTTTGTGATTCCCTAAGCATGCATGTATGGTCTCTTGTTATGCGATGAAGTTAGAGCATGATTTATTTTTTATTGTCTTCCTTATGAGTGGCGGTCGGAGACGAACGATTGCCTTTTCCTACCAATCTATCCCCCTAGGAGCATGCGTATTAGTACTTTGTTTCGAGGGCTAATAAATTTTTGCAATAAGTATGTGAGTTCTTTATGACTAATGTTGACTCCATGGATTATACGCAATCTCACCCTTCCATCATTGCTAGCCTCTTCGGTACCATTCATTGCCCTTTCTTACCTTGAGAGTTGGTGCAAACTTCGCCG
Source organism: Thinopyrum elongatum (assembly GCA_011799875.1). Classification (NCBI taxonomy): domain Eukaryota; kingdom Viridiplantae; phylum Streptophyta; class Magnoliopsida; order Poales; family Poaceae; genus Thinopyrum; species Thinopyrum elongatum. Next base: position 472,737,268 of record CM022301.1, read on the forward strand.
GTGCATCCAAACCCCGTGATATGATACGCTCTTTCACACATAAGCCACCTTATATCTTCCTCAAAACAGCCACCATACCTACCTATTATGGCATTTCCATAGCCATTCCGAGATATATTGCCATGCAACTTCCACTATTCCATTTATTATGACACAGACCATCATTGTCATAGTATTTGTGGCTTGGCCACCGTTCATATTTTTTATACATGTCACGCTAGATCATTGCACATCCCGGTACACCACCAGAGGCATTCATATAGAGTCATATTTTTGTTCTAGTATCGAGTTGTAATTCTTGAGTTGTAAGTAAATAAAAGTGTGATGATCATCATTATTAGAGCATTGTACCATGTGAGGAAAGGATGATGGAGACTATGATTCCCCCACAAGTCGGGATGAGACTCCGGACTTAAAATAAAAAAAGAGGCCAAAGAGCCCAAAAAGAAAAAGAAAAAAATGAGAGAAAAAGAGAGAATGGACAATGTTACTATCCTTTTCCACACTTATGCTTCAAAGTAGCACCATGTTCTTTATATAGAGAGTCTCCTATTTTGTCACTTTCATATATTACTAGTGGGAATTTTTCATTATAGAACTTGGATTGTATATTCCAATGATGGGCTTTCTCAAATTGCCCTAGGTCTTCGTGAGCAAGTGAGTTGGATGCACACCCACTTAGTTTTCTCTTGAGCTTTCATACACTTATAGCTCTAGTGCATCTGTTGCATGGCAATCCCTACTCCTTGCATTGACATCAATTGATGGGCATCTCAATAGCCCATTGATTAGCCTCATCAATGTGAGACTTTCTCCTTTTTTGTCTTCTCCACACAACCTCCACCATCATATTCTATTCCACCCATAGTGCTATATCCATGGCTCACGCTCATGTATTGCATGAAAGTTGAAAAGGCTTGAGAACGTTAAAAGTATGAAACAATTGATTGTCTTGTCATCGGGGTTGTGCATGATAAATACTTTGTGTGATGAAGATAGAGCATGACAAGATTATATGATTTAGTAGGGATAACTTTCTTTAGCCATGATATTTTGAGAAGACATGATTGCTTTATTAGTATGCTTGAAGTATTATTGTTTTTATGTCAATATTAAACTTTTGTTTTGAATCTTATGGATTTGAATATTCATGCCACAATAAGAAAGATTACTTGATAAACATGTTAGATAGCATTCCACATAAAAAGTTCTGTTTTTATCATTTACCTACTCGAGGTCGAGCAGGAATTAAGCTTGGGGATGCTTGATACGTCTCCAACGTATCTATAATTTTTGATTGTTCCATGCTATTATATTATCCATCTTGGATGTTTTATATGCATTAATATGCTATTTTATATCATTTTTTGGGACTAACCTATTAACCTAGTGCCCAGTGCGAGTTGCTGTTTTTTCCTTGTTTTTGTCTTTTACAGAAAATCAATACCAAACGGAACTAAACTTTTTGAGGATTTTTCTTGGACCAGAAGACAACCACGAAGCTTCGGGAGGAGGCCAGAGGAGCCACGAGAGGGCCACAAGCCCTAGAGGCGCGCCTCGGGGGGGAACCCCCCAGGCTTGTGGGCCCCTCGAGACACCCCTAACCCTAATTCCAGCTCCATAAATACCCAAATATTCCCCATATATGAGAGGACACACCAAAAATACTTTTCCGCCGCCGCAAGCTTCTGTTCTCGTGAGATCCCATTTTGGGGCCTTTTCCAGCACTCTGCCGGAGGGGGATTCGATCATGGAGGGCCTCTACACCAACCTTGCTGCCCTTCCGATGATGTGTGAGTAGTTTACCATAGACCTACGGGTCCATAGCTAGTAGCTAGATGGCTTCTTCTCTCTCTTTGATATTCAATACAATGTTCTTCTCGATGTTCTTGGAGTTCTATTCGATGTAATCTTCTTTTACGGTGTGTGTTGAGATCCGATGAATTGTGGGTTTATGATTAGATTATCTATGAATATTATAGGAGCCTTCTTTGAACTCTTTTATGCATGATTAAGATAGCTTTGTATTTCTCTCAGATCTACTGATTTGGTTTGGCCAACTTGATTGATCTATCTTGCAATGGGAGAGGTGCTTTGTTTTGGGTTCAATCTTGCGGTGTCCTCTCCCAGTGACAGTAGGGGTAGCGAAGCACGTATTTGTATTGTTGCCATCCAGGATAAAAAAGATGGGGTTTTTACCATATTACTTGGATCTATCCCTCTACATCATGTCATCTTGCTTAAGGTGTTACTCCGTTCTTGTTAACTTAATACACTAGATGCATGCTGGATAGCGGTCGATGTGTGGAGTAATAGTAGTAGATGCAAGCAGGAGTCGGTTTACTTGTTATGGACGTGATGCCTATATTCATGATCATTGCCTTGGATATCATCACAACTATGCGCTTTTTTATCAATTGCTCAATAGTAATTTGTTTACCCACTGCATGTGTTCTTTCAAGAGAGAAGCCTCTAGTGAAACCTATGGCCCCTGGGTCTATTTTCCATCATATTATTTGCATATCTATAAAACCAAAAATACAAAAATACCTTGTTGCAATTTATTTATCTTTATTTTATCTAGCACTTTTATTTATCTTTTATACCAATCTCTATTAGATCTCACTCTTGCTAGTGACCGTGAAGGGATTGACAACCCCCTTTTCGCGTTGTGTGCAAGTATTTGTTAGTTTGTGTAGGTTCATCTACTGGGGACTTGTGTGTTCCTCCTACTGGAGTGATACCTTGGTTCTTAACTGAGGGAAATCCTTATCTCTACTTTGTTGCATCACCCTTTCCTCTTCTAGGGAAAAATCAACGCAAGCTCAAGAAGTAGCAACACCTAAGAACAAAGGTGGTAGCAGTACTCCACGACATCACCAATCGTGCTCCTCCTCCTTGGACTCCTCTGCAGTAGGTGGTGGACCTCCAGTTCCCTCATCAGAATCAGTCCACGGGCAGTGTTGTCTGATCCAAGCATCCTCATCGTTGATCCTGTCCTCGGAGCCACTAGCAACATAGAGGCCAACCTGCCTCATGATGGCCTTGTCACAGCTGCGAGCCTTCTTTGCTTCCATGTGAGCCTTGTACTGTCCCTTTGCCTAGAAGCAGAACAACTTCTTCATCTTTGCCTTGAGCTTCTTAGCCTAAGAGGGCTCCTCTGACGATGGCTCATAGTCCGGCTCGTCATCATCATCAGACCTGACAGTGTCACACTCTGGGGGAGCAGGAGTAGAAGTTCCCCACTTCTCCTTTTGTCTCAGCTGAATAACATCATGAGAAACTAAATCCCCAGTGACAAGCTCCTCATCCAGAAATGAAGAAGCCCACGTCTCCTCAATAAGCTGCATCAAGTAAGGCCCATATATGATGCACTTGCGCTCCATGACCGCAGAGTGAAGTTCTGACCACATAACATGAGAAACGACCAACACCTCCTGAGAGCCCTGCTGCTTCTGGTAGAAGAGAAATAGGTCCACCAGATAGGAGTGCACCATATCCTAGTTGCCAACACGAGGGAACAAAGTGTTCCTGAAGATCCGATGCATGATATCAAGAAAGGGCTAGAGCTCATATGAGATGTGCCCAGTTTCATACACCTTTTTGGTAGAGAAAGGCCAAAGAGCCTCCTTATGAGTAGTAATAGCCTCCCGGTGAGGGCGAAACCCAATTGGGGTTTGAGCGCCCTGATCATCGTAAGAGAGGATTTCCATGAAGCTCTTCCAAGTAGCTGACAGACGCCGACCATTGGTCATCCAAGTAAGAGTCCTGTCCTCATCATGTCCAAAGTGCATTGTGGCGAAGAATTGAGCCACAAGCTCCGCATCAAAGTCCTTGTTGAATGAGATGATCCTCTTGATATCTAGCTCCTGGCACCTCTGCAAAGCGGCTCCAAAGTAAGCCAAGTCCTTCTCCATGTGAGTAAGATCAACAGACTTGACTTTCACATACAGATTCTTCTTCCCCTTCAACACATCATCATAGATAGATTGCTGCATCTTGTTCCAAACGGGCGATTGACAAGCAAAGGATCCTGAGGCACCTGGTACGGATTGCACTTACGCGCCAAACAGAACTCCTGGGCAGGCATCTGATGAGCACCCTTGGTCCCCTTGCCCTGGGAAGCAATCACTTTGACCCTCTATCTTGGCTACTCACTGGAGCCACTCTCTGTCATGGAGCCACTCATTGGCACATCGGCAGAATGGTAATGCTTGGAGCCACTGGTACAAGCGGGATCCTTGCGACGATCCTGATACCTGGAGCTACTACCACATGGAACACAGACGCAAAAGCATGAAGGAAGACAGGAGTAAACAAATTGCATAAGCCAAAGAAAAAGGAGATACACAAGAGTGAAGGTTGAATGGTAAAAACTGGAAATTGGCAGCTTGAGGCGGTAGTACTGCACCTCCCAGCAGAAGTACTGCTCACAAGCGGTAGTACCGCTCGAGATGGAAGTCAGGGGGCTGACCACTACCGCGGAGAGATCCGGTACTACCGGAGGTGCCAAATTCAAATTTTCGCGGTTAAACCTTCAATCTACCTACTCTAGCAGTCTCCCAAGTCCTACTCATGCCTCGATTTGACCAAAAATCAATGAAAGCAATGCATAGAGCCCTAGACCTAGATTCAAGAAATAGAATCATAGGAGAGAGGAATGGGGGCAATACCGGCTTCCATGGCACGAGGAGAAGGTGGGGATCGATCCCATCGGTCGGAATCGTGGGAGACGGCTTGGAACCGGCAGCCCTCCAGTGCTTGCTCGTCACCTGAGAGAGGAAAGGGAGAGGAGGAGAGAGGCGAATGGGTATGTGGGAGTGGAAACTCCCCCTGCCCAACTCATAACCCCCGCGCCCAGCCACAGAGTGGTAGTACCGCTTGGGGAGCAGTAGTAGCAGTAGTACCGCCCCGGTACGAACCCACGGAAGAAGGCCTAGTAGTACCGCTCGGGCTGTAATCCTGGGGAGCAAGGCAGTAGTACCGCTTAGAAGCAGTAGTACCGCCCGGACTCCGCGGTAGTACCGCGCAGACGACAACAAGTAGGAACAAGGTAGGAAGAGGTGGCTTATGCAATGGAGGAGACAAGAAGCAACGACAAAAGAGAAGAGTTACTCCAAAAACAATCAAATAAAATGAGAGCAACCTAAGAGTGACTCAAAACACACAAAAGGTCCTAAAGACAAGATATAACAAAATAGCCAACTCGAGTACTACCCTCTCAAAGAGAGGGCGGTGGCCGAAGCCACCTATGTTTGAGTGAAGTGGTATGACACCGCGAAGATTTTAACCTTGGGCTCATGACCAAAACTCATCTTTGAAGCACAAGTATCATCAAAAATGGCTAATGTGAAACACTTGATCAATTTATGCATAATGGGGGGAGGGAGAGTTCATTGAGAGAACAACACTCCCCCTATGTCCATGCCTACATCTAGAATGAGATACAATGATGAATGCGGTGGGGTGTGCCTAGGTTCAAGCCACATTGCTCGAATCAGTGATATTTAGCTCATGCCTTAACTCGCGAAATCTTGCTTCATCTAGAGGCTTGGTGAAGATACCCGCTAGTTGCTCTTGAGTGTTGATGTAGATGATCTCAATATCTCCACGCTTGATGTGGTCCCGGATGAAATGATGACGAATCTCAATGTGCTTCGTCTTGCTATGTTGCACCGGATTGTATGCGATCTTGATAGCACTTTCATTGTCACATAGAAGAGGCACTTTGTCACAAGTGACACCGTAATCCTTTAAAGTTCGCCTCATCCATAGCAATTGTGCACAACAACTTGCGCCGGCTACATACTCGGCCTCGATGGAGGATAGAGACACACAATTTTGCTTCTTCGAAGACCAACTCACCAAAGAGCGACCAAGGAATTGGCACCCTCTGAATGTTGACTTCCTCTCCACACAGTCTCCCTCCCAATCCGAGTCCTAATAACCCATGAGATCAAAGCTTGCTCCTTTTGGGGTACCATAAGCCAAAGTTTGGGGTATGAGCCAAATATCGAAAGATTCGCTTGACCGCCACATAGTGGATTTCATTAGGTGTGGCTTCAAACCATGCACAAATTCCCACACTCAACATGATATCCGGTCTAGATGCACAAAGGTAAAGCAAGGATCCAATCATGGAGCGATATACCTTTTGATCCACCGCTTTACCATTGGGATCACTGTCAAGCTTGCATTTGGTGGGCATGGGAAACTTGACCGGCTTGACATCATCTAGCTTGAATCTCTTGAGCATGTCTTGGGTATACTTGGCTTGGTTGATGAATGTTCCTCTCCTTTGCTTGACTTCGAACCCAAGAAAGAACTTCAACTCTCCCATCATAGACATCTCAAACTTCTCGGTCATTAGTGCAGCAAACTCATCATTGAAATATTTGTTAGGAGAACCAAATATAATATCATCAACATATAGTTGGCATATGAACAAATCCCCTTTGACCCTCTTAGTAAAAAGAGTGGGATCAATTTTCCCAATTTCAAACCCACGATCTTGCAACAACACTCGGTAAGGTGCTCATACCACGCACGTGGGGCTTGTTTAAGGCCATAGAGCGCCTTCTTGAGTTTGTATACATGATTGGGGAGCTTGAGATCCTCGAATCCTGGAGGTTGTTTGACATATACCAACTCATTCAAAGGACCATTAAGAAATGCACTCTTCACATCCATTTGTTGCAACTTAAAATCATGATGAGATGCATATGCAAGCAACATGCGAATAGATTCAAGATGAGCAACGGGGGAAAAGGTTTCACCGTAGTCGATACCCTTGACTTGGGAGTAGCCTTGTGCCACCAATCTTGCCTTGTTTCAAACAACCACACCGTTCGCATCTTGCTTGTTCTTGAAGATCCATTTGGTACCAATGACATTGTGTTCCTCCGTTGGCCTTGGCACTAATTCCCACAATTGGTTGCGCTCGAAGTTGTTGTGTTCATCATGCATGGCTTCGAGCCAATGCACATCATCGAGCGCCTCATGTACCTTTTGGGGTTCAACACACGAAACAAATGTGTGATGCTCACAAAAATTTGACAATTGTCTACGAGTAGTTACCCCTTTTCTCAAGCTTCCAAGCACATCCTCCGTGACATGTTGTTGATGCTTGAGCTTGTAAGCCACCTTGGCGGCACGGCGCTCCAAAAGTTCCTCAATTGGCATTTGAGGATAATCATCTTGATCATTTTGAGCACCGTCTTGAGCTTGCTCTTGATCATGAGCTTGTGCTTGATCTTGAACTTGCTCGGAGTCGTGAACTTGATCTTGGGCATCATTTGGTGCACCACCATCTTCATGAGTTTGAGGGCCTTCACTTTGTTCTTCGGAAGCGAGTGGTTCTAGCGTTGGTGATGCATGGCTCCACTTGAGTAGAGCATTGCCCTTCTCCTTCGGCCACAAGGGGTTCCTCAATGGGGAATATTTGACCAATCCCCATTCTTCTTATGGCTTGGGGAGGAATTTCATCACCTACATCACAAAGACCACTTTGCTCCACTTGGGAGCCATTATTTTCATCAAACTCCATGTTACACGTCTCCTCAATGAGTCCATTGGACTTGTTGAGGACACGATAAGCATGAGAGTTTGTAGCATAACCAACAAATATGCCCTCTTGAGCTCTAGGTTCAAATTTAGACAAACAAACACCTTTCTTGATAATGAAACACTTACAACCGAACACCCGGAAGTACTTGAGGTTGGGCTTGTTACTGGTAAGTATCTCATAAGGAGTCTTGTTCAAGCCTTTGCGGAGGTAGAGCTGATTGGATGCATGACATGCGGTGTTGATGGCTTCGGCCCAAAAGTTGTACGTAGATTTGAATTCCGCCATCATGGTCCTTGCCGCATACACCAACGTCCGATTCTTCCTCTCCGCCACAACATTTTGTTGAGGGGTATAAGGTGCGGCATATTGGTGCTTGATCCCCTCATCACTGAGAAACTTCATCCAAGGTGTAGTTCTTGAACTCGGTGTCGTTGTCACTTCTAATCATCAATATATTTGTTTCATGTTGACGATGAGCTTCATTAGCAAAGTCGATGACGGTTTATTGAGTCTCACTCTTCCTCTTGAAAAAGTATACCCATGTGTATCTTGAGTAATCATCCGCAATCACCAAGCAATACTTTCTTCCCCCAAGACTATCAAAGGATGGAGGACCAAAGAGATCCATGTCAAGGAGCTCCAAGGGCCTCTTCGAGTAGATGAAAGTCATGGGTCGGTGAGCCGTTTCATGAAGCTTTCCTTCGATACAAGCACTGCAAGCACAGTCTTTGGCAAAACTCACATTTGTTAGTACATGAACGTGATCCCCCTTGAGGAGACTTTGCAAAGATCTCATATTGACATGGGCTAGTCGGCGATGCCAAAGCCATCCCACATCAACTTTAGCCATTAGGCAAGTTGCGGTCTTAGTGGGTCGCTCCGAAAAGTTCACCACATAGATACCGTTCTCGACATGCCCAACAAAGGCTACTTTAAGAGTCTTGCTCCACAAAAGGGCCACGGTATCAAGATCAAAGAATGTTGCAAAGCCCATAAGTGCAAGTTGACGAACGGAAAGCAAATTTTATGCAAGGGACTCAACAAGCATGACCTTCTCAATAGATAAATCTTGAGAGATGACCACCTTGCCAAGTCCCAATACCTTAGATGTTGAAGCATCGCCGAATTGGACATGGGTGGACATAGATGGAATTGGATGCACATCCACCACCAAGTCCTTGCTCCCGGTCATATGATTTGTTGCTCCACTATCGAGCAACCATGACACCCCACCAGAAGAAAACTCCTACAAGAGATCAATGCTTGGATTTAGGTACCCATTTTTGAATGGGTCCTTTGAGGTCAGCAACAAGGGTCTTAGGAACCCAAATAGACCATTCAATGTACTCATAAGAAGAACCAACAAATTTGGCATAAACATGCCCATCACTAGCACGACATAGAACATATGAAGGATTAAAGTCGCTAGATTGGTTAGATGGGGTGGCCTTGCCCTTCTTGGCATTACCACTCGTACCCATGTTCTTATTCTTCTCATGAGCACCCTCTCCCGCTTTTACGAAGACTTCTTTGATTGGGATAGGTTGCTTGGTCTTGTTCTTCTTCTTCTTCTTTGACTTGGGTACATACCCAAGTCCTTCCTTTGCCACAGCTTCCTTTTGATTGCTCAAAAGGTCATTGAGATTCTTCTCGCCTTGTATACAAGTCACAAGGCCTTTCTCTAGTTGATCTTTCAACTTGGCATTCTCCTCCACAAGGTGCACATGCTCACAATAAGGGTTAGTAGCATTTGCATTATCAATTAGAACGAAAGGAGGACATGTAGCTATCTCCTTGGTTAGCTTCACTTGGAGTTGATCATGAGACTCCTTGAGGGAAGTGTGAACACCCTTCAAGACTTTGTGAGCCTTGTCGAGTATATCAAACTCCTCTTTGAGTTTCTCATGATCAATCCCAAGTGCAACTTTCTTAGATTTAAGCATGCGAGAAAGAACATTAGCATGATCAAGATTTTTTTGCAATTTAGCAAGAACAACGTTGTGTGACTCCTCAAGAGTCAAACGAAGTCCATGCTTTTCCTCAAGAGCAATGAAAAGATCCACAATCTCATCGGCATAATCACGACTATGCCCCTCCAATTTGGAGATGGTGTCCTCATGAGACTCAATGATATCATTGGCCTCACCAAGTTATTCCAAGAGAGCAACAAAGTGCTTCTTGGTATCACCCTTGAGCTTGCTCAAGAATTTGTCAAACTCATTCTCATCAACTTTCACCACCTCACTATCATCTACACAATTTAACAAGGAGGGAGTAGTAGTGATGGTGGTTTTGATGTTGGGGGTTACCTTGTTGATACCTTTGGCGATGAGGTTCTCGTTGGGGCACCGAAGAGGGACACCTTGGATGGGGAAGAGGTGGCAATGGCCATGGTTGCCGTTGCCATTCCTTCACGGCTTGTTTCTTCATCATCATCATCGGAGATGTACTCTTCTTGTGCCACCAAGCCCTTTTGAGGTATCTTCTTGGTGAAGTTGTTCTTGTTTGGGAAGGACTTGGCTTTGTCTTTGCGAATGAGCTTTCCACCGTTGTCCTCCCTCTTCTCATAAGGACAATCCACCACAAAGTTACTCACATTGCCGCAATTGTAGCAAGTCCTCACACGTTGGGCCTTGAGTTTCTCTTGTTGCCCCTAAATTGCCTTGATGCAAGAGCCATGTGCTCGTGGTAAGCACATTTGGTATCTTCGGGACAACTCTCATCTTCTTCCTCCTCCTCTTCTTCCGGAATGGCCTTGGCCTTGAAAGCAAGGTTGGGAGAGGCTTTATTTGACTGGACCCAAGCTAGGGCATTGTCCGCGGTCTTGTTCATGATGTTCATGGCAATAAACTCGTCCAACACTTCGCTTGAAGATATGGTGTGGAAGTCCGACCTTTGACGAATCACGGACGACATGGCCTTGTTGAATGGCATGATGGCCTTGAGAAACTTGCGCTTGATCCAATTGTCATCCGTATCTTTGCTCCCATGATCTTGGAGAGTGACTGCAAGCATTGTCAACCTCCGGTAGAGATCGCGAGGATCCTCATCCTCAATCATCACAAACTCATCGGCCTCATCAAGGACCACCTCAAAGTTGGACCGTTGTATGCTTGAGCTCCCCTTGTAAAAAGACATGATGTGCTCCCAACAATCCTTTGCACGGGTGAAGGGACGCAAGTGAGATAGATTTTTAGGAGGCACCGCGGCTTGGAGGATGAATAATGCGGAGTGATTGTATTGATTGTCCGCTTCTTCTCTTGGAGTGAAATTGTTTGGATCATGCGGGTAGAGGCCTGACGTGGCTTGAATCTGCATTGGTATTTCCCCAAAGAGGAAGGGATGATGCAGCATAGCTACGACAAGTATTTCCCTCAGTTATGAAATCAAGGTTACCAATCCAGTAGGAGAACCAAGCAACACTATGTAAACGGTACCTGCACACAAAGAACAAATACTTGCAACCCAACGCGTAAGAGGGGTTGTCAATCCCTCTACGGTAAAAAGATAGAGTAAATTGTATGAGATTGGATAAATAGATCTGACTAAAACACAAAATAAAATAAGTAAAGAAAAAGTGCAGCAAGGTATTTTTGGGTTTTTGGAATAATATATCTGAAAACAATATGGTAAAAGATAGACCCGGGGGCCGTAGATTTCACTAGTGGCTTCTCTCGAGAAAATAGCATACGGTGGGTAAACAAATTACTGTTGGGCAATTGATAGAAGAGCAAATAATTATGACGATATCCAAGGCAATGATCATGTATATAGGCATCACATCCAAGATTAGTAGACCGACTCCTGCCTGCATCTACTACTATTACTCCACACATCGACCGCTATCCAGCATGCATCTAGTGTATTAAGTTCATGGAGAAACGGAGTAATGCAATAAGAACGATGACATGATGTAGACAAGTTCTATTCATGTAGGAATAGACCCCATCGTTTTATCCTTAATAGCAATGATACATGCGTGCCTCGCTACCCCTTCTGTTACTGGGTGAGGACACCGCAAGATCGAACCCATCACAAAGCACCTCTTCCCGTTGCAAAAAAAAATCAATCTAGCTGGCCTAACTAAATCAAAGATTCGGAGAAGAAATATGAGGCTATAACAATCATGCATATAAGAGATCAAAGAAAACTCAAATAATATTCATAGATAGATCTGATCATAAACTCGCAGTTCATCGGATCCCAACAAACACACCGCAAAAATTCATTACATCAAATACATCTTCAAGAACATCGAGGAGAACATTGTATTGAAAATCAAAACGAGAGAAGAAGCCATCTAGCTATTGCCTATGGACCCGTAGGTCTATGGTGGACTACTCACGCATCATCGGAGGAGCACCAATGAGGATGATGAACGCCTCCGTGATCGTGTTCCCCTCCGGCAGAGTGCCGGAATAGGGCTCTAGATTGGATCTCCTGGTTCTGAAACTTGCAGCGGATGGAATTGTGTTTCATCGACTCCCCTAGGGTTTCTGGAATATTTGGAAATTTATAGAGCTGAGAGGCGGTGAAAAGGACTCCCGTGGGCCCCACCACACACCTGGGCGCGCCAGGGGCCTCTAGTGTGCCCTGGTGGGTTGTGGGCCCCATGGGCCTCCCCTCTGGTGCTTCCTTGGCTCAGAAGTTGTCTTCTGGTCCCAAAAAAGTCCCCAAAAAGTTTCGTGGCATTTGGACTTCGTTTGGTACTGATATTCTGCGAAGTAAAAAACAGCAACTGGCACTGGGCACTACGTCAATAGGTTAGTCCCAAAAAATGATATAAAGTTGCTATAAAATGAATGTAAAACATCCAAGAATGATAATATAACAGCAAGGAACAATAAAAAATTATAGATACGTTGGAGACGTATCAAAGCCTTGCTCAATGATTCTCCAAAGGTTCGTTGAGTTGTGATTCAAATGAGACTTAATACGAAAAACCCAATTAGCAAAATTACCCATTACAAGCTTAGGAGGAGGACCAAGGTGGTTAATATGAGGTGTAGGGACCAGTCCTCCATAAACCGGCGGAGGGGGAACTGAGGCAAAGGTTCCCGTCCCATTCTTGTTATGAGGGGGAGAAGTTTGAGTACCTTTAGCCGCTTCCTTGCTGGAATTGGCCTCTGACTCCGATGCGGTGGGATTAACCACAAGCAATGGATCATGAGTAGATTTCAACCCCTCAAGCAATTCTTTAAGCGTGGACTTGACTTCGGTCGTCATAGACGTCTTAAGTGAAGCCATTGCTTCATTTAAGTCGTCTCGTGTATCGAAGTCAACTCCACGGCCTCGGGCACTTCCTCCTCGGTTTCAACCATACTCTTCGGGTGGTGAAACCCTTAATAAAGAGATGAGGCTCTGATACCAATTGAAAGGATCAATATGGTTGACTAGAGGGGGGTGAATAGGCACCTACCAATTTTTAGCTTTTCTTAACAAATTAGGTTTAGCAACAAGTAAGTTGTCTAGATGTGCAACTAGGTGAGCAACCTATATGATGTTAACAACAATAACAACAAGTGCAAGCAAAGGATACAACACAATAGTAGCTTTGCACAAAGTAAAGGTAAGAGATAACCACAAGTGGAGCCAGTGGAGATGAGGATGTGTTACCATAGTTCCTTCCCTTTGAGGGGAAGTACGTCTCCATTGGAGCGGTGTGGAGGCACAATGCTCCCCAAGAAGCCACTAGGGCCACCGTATTCTCCTCACACCCTCACACAATGCGAGATGACATGATTCCACGAGTGGTGCTTTTGAAGGCGGCGATTGAACCTTTACAAACAAGGTTGGGGCAATCTCCACAACTTAATTGGAGGCTCCCAACAACACCACGAAGCTTCACCACAATGGAATGTGGCTCCGAGGTGACCTCTACCGTCTAGGGTGCTCAAACACCAAAGAGTAACAAGATCTGCAAGGGATTAGTGGGGGAATCAAATTTCTCTTGGTGGAAGTGTAGATCGGGGCTTTCTCAACCAATCCCTAGAAAATCAACAAGTTTGATTGGCTAGGGAGAGAGATCGGGTGAAAATGAGCTTTGGAGCAACAATAGAGTTTGGGGGAGGAAGAGGCAAGTCTTCTTGAGGAAGAAGACCCCCTTTTATAGTGGGGAACAAATCCAACTGTTATGCTCTTCTCAGCCCACACACAAGCGGTACTACCGCTCTGGGAGCAGTACTACTGCTTCCTACAGTATGCCAAGGAGAAAGAAGGAAACAGGGGAGAACAAAGCGCCGAGCAGTAGTAGCCGCAGTGGTAGTGGCGGTACTACCGCCTCTACTGCCGCTCCCACTTCCGCTTGTCCTGCAGGGTCTAACGAGGTTGCACGGTAGAGACCCAGAGGTACTACCGTAGAACCCAACACGAAAAGTCGAGACCACATCAGTGAACGGTAGTACAAGCGGAACTAGCAGCGGTACTGCCGCTTATAAGTGGTACTACCGCTGCCGCCCACGGTACTACCGCTTGCATCTCTCCACTACTTCTTCAGCAAAACAGATGGACTACTCCAAAGAAGCGGAAGGATGAGATGGGTGCAATATGAGTGTGTACGTGATGATTCCACCCAAACCTTTCTGAAGCGGAAACCCTCTTGATAGTACGGTTTACCCTACGACTCAAGTCCACCAAAAAAGAAACGTAGGAAAGAAAACCGTCTTCACTTTGAAACTCCGAGGGGCTTTAATCTTCTTGTGCCATATGTTTGATAATCTGAAATGCTCAATGTACATGATTAGTTCGCGAACACATTGTCATCAATCACCAAAACCTCTTATGGAGAAATATGCCTAACAGCTAGTCTAGTAGAGACTTACTAGGGACACGGTGTAGTTTATGTATTCACACATGTATTTAAGTTTCCAATCAATACAATTCTGGCATGAATAATAAACATTTATCATGAATGGGAAATATGATAATAACCATTTTATTATTGCCTCTAGGGCATATTTCCAACAGTCTCCCACTTGCACTAGAGTCAACAATCTAGTTCACATCGCCATGTGATTAACACCCAATGAGTTCTGGGGGTTGATCATGTTTTTCTTGTGAGAGAGGTTTTAGTCAACGGGTCTGCACCATTTAGATCCGTGTGCACTTTGCAAATCTTTATGTCATACTATAGATGTTGCTTCTGCGCTGCATTTGGAGCCATTCGAAATGATTGCTCCACTATACGTGTCCGGTTTGCGCCTCAGAGTCAGCCGGATCGGTGTCAAAGCTTTGCATCGATGTAACCCTTTACGATGAACTCTTTATCACCTCCATACCGAGAAACATTTCCTTTTTCCTCTTTAGGTACCTAAGGATAATCCTGACCGTTGTCCAGTGATCCACTCCTGGATCACTCTTGTACCCCCTTGCCAGACTCATGGCCAGGCACACATCTGGTATGGTACATAGCATGGCATACATTATAGAGCCTATGGCTGAGGCATTGGGGACGACCTTCATCCTTTCTCTTTCTTCTGCCGTGGTCGAGCTTTGAGTCTTTCTCAACTTCACACCTTACAATACAGGAAAGAACTCCTTTTTGACTGATCCATTTTGAACTCCTTCAAAATCTTGTCTAGGTATGCTCTATGTGAAAGTCTTATCAGGCGTCTTGATTTATATCTATAGATCTTGATGCCCAATATGTAAGCAGCTTTACCCAGGTCTTCCGTTGAAAAACTCCTTTCAAACAACCCTTTATTCTTTCTAGAAATTCTACATCATTTCCAATCAACAATATGTCATCCACATATACTATTAGAAATGCTATAGAGCTCCCACTCACTTTCTTGTAAATACAAGTTTCTTCATAAACTTCGTATAAACCCAAAAGCTTTGATCACCTCATCAAAGCGTGTATTCCAACTCCGAGATGCTTGCACTAGTCCATAGATGGATCGCTGGAGCTTGCATACCTTGTTAGCATCCTTAGGATCGACAAAACCTTCCAGTTGCATAATATACAACTCTTCCTTAAGGAAACCATTAAGGAACATTGTTTTGACGTCCATCTACCACATATCATAGTCGTAATATCCGGCAATTGCTAACATAATTCTAACAGACTTTAGCATCCCTACGGGTGAGAAAGTCTCATCGTAGTCAACCCCTTGAACTTGTCGAAAACCCTTTGCAACAAGTCGAGCTTTATAGACAGTGACATTACCATCAGCGTCTGTCTTCTTCTTAAAGATCCATTTGTTCTCAATGGCCTGCCGGTCATCAGGCAGATCCACGATCAGATCGTAGAAACTTTATTTTCTTGTTACGATGATTCTCCACTTAACTCTGAAATTCTTTGAACTTTTCAAATGTTTAAGCCCTGTGTTTCATTAAGTAAATATACCCATATCTACTCCAATCATCTGTGAATGTAAGAAAACGATATCCACTGCGTGCTTCAACACTCATCGGACCACATACATCGGTATGTTTTATTTCCAATAAGTCGCTTGCCCGCTCCATTGATCCGGAAAATAGGGTTTTGGTCATCTTTCCCATTTAAGCATGGTTCACATGTTTCAAATGATTCATAATCAAGTGATTCAAAAAGTCCGTCACCATGGAGTTTCTTCATGCGTTTTAGACCAATATGACCTAAGCGGCAGTGCCACAAGTATGTGGTGCTATCATCATTAACTTTGCATCTTTTAGCATCAATATTATGAATGTGTACATCACTACGATCGAGATTCAATAAGAATAAACCATTCACAAGGGGTGCATGACCATAAAAGATATTATCCATATGAATACAACAACCATTATTCTCTGACTTAAATGAATAACCGTATCACAATAAACAAGATCCAGATATAATGTTCATGCTTAACACAGGCTCCAAATAACAATTATTTAGGCTTAAAACTAATCCCGAAGGTAGGCGTAGAGGGAGCATGCCGACGGCGATCACATCAACCTTGGAGCAATTTCCAACACGCATCATCACCTCGTCCTTAGCTAGTCTCCGTTTATTCCGTAGCTCATGTTTTGAGTTACAAATATTAGCAACCGAACCAGTATCAAATACCCAGGCACTACTATGAGCACTAGTAAGGTACACATCAATAACATGTATATCAAATATACCTTTGTTGATGTTGCCAGCCTTCTTATCCGCCAAGTACTTGGGGTTGTTCCGCTTCCAGTGGCCTTTCCCCTTTGCAATAGAAGCACTCAGTCACGGGTTTGGGTCCAGCCTTGGGTTTCTTCACGGGAGTGGCAACTGCCTTGCCATTCTTCTTGAAGTTCCCTTTCTTTCCCTTGTCCTTCTTGAAACTAGTGGTCTTATTCACCATCAACACTTGATACTCTTTCTTGATTTCTACCTCCACAGCCTTAAGCATCACGAAGAGCTCAGGGATTGTTTTCTCCATCCCTTGCATATTGAAGGAAATATGCCCTAGAGGCAATAATAAAGTTGTTATTTTATATTTCCTTATTCATGATAAAGGTTTATTATTCATTCTAGAATTGTATTGATCGGAAACTTAAATACATGTGTGAATACATAAACAAATACCATGTCCCTAGTAAGCCTCTACTAGACTACCTCGTTGATCAAAGATGGCTAAGGTTTCCTAACCATTGACATGTGTTGTCATTTGATAACGGGATCACATCATTAGGAGAATGATGTGATGGACAAGACCCATCCGTTAGCTTAGCATAATGATCGTTCTGTTTATTGCTATTGCTTTCTTCATGTCAAATACATATTCCTTCGACTATGAGATTATGCAACTCCCGGATACCAGAGGAATACCTTGTGTGCTATCAAACGTCACAATGTAACTAGGTGATCATAAAGATGCTCTACAGGTATCTCCGAAGGTGTCTGTTGAGTTGGCATAGATCGAGATTAGGATTTGTCACTCCAAGTATCGGAGAGGTATCTCTGGGCCCTCTCGGTAATACACATCATAAGAAGCCTTGCAAGAAAAGTGACTAATGAGTTAGTTGCAAGATGATGTATTACGGAACGAGTAAAGATACTTGCCAGTAACGAGATTGAATTAGGCATGAAGATACCGACGATCGAATCTCGGGCAAGTAACATACCGATGGACAAAGGGAATTACGTATGTTGTCATAACGGTTCGACCGATAAAGATCTTCGTAGAATATGTAGGAGCCAATATGGGCATCCAGGTTCCGCTATTGGTTATTGACCGGAGAGGTGTCTTAGTCTGGTCTACATAGTTCTCGAACCCGTAGGGTCCGCATGCTTAACGTTCGTTGACGATATAGTGTTATATGAGTTATATGATTTGGTGACCGAATATTGTTTGGAGCCCCGGATGAGATCATGGACATAACGAGGAGTCTCAAAATGGTCGAGAGGTAAATATTGATATATAGGATGATGGTATTCGGACACCGGAAGGGTTTCGGGTTGCACCGGGTAGCCATCGGGTCACCGGAAGGGGTTCCGGACACCCCCGGTATGTGTTATGGGCTTAATGGGCCAAGGGAGGGACAGACCAGCCCACAGGGGGCTGGCGCGCCCCTCTCCCTGGCCGGCCAGCCCTTGGGAAGGAAAGGGGGAGGGCTAGCCCCTCCTGCCTTTCCCTCTCATGGGAGAAAGGAAAGGGGGGTCACCCTCCCCTGCCTTTCCCCCGCACCTATACAAGGCAGGGGGCGCCACTTTGGGGAGGACCCCAAGTAGGATTCGGCCTACATGGGGGCACCTCCTGGCTGCTCCCTCCACCCCCACCTATATATATGTGGGTGGGAGTCGCCTAGCACACCAGAACATTATCTTAGCCGTGTGCGGCGCCCCCCTCCACAGTTTACACCCCCGGTCATATTTTCGTAGTGCTTAGGCGAAGCCCTGCGGAGATCACTTCACCATCACCGTCACCATGCCATTGTGCTACCGGAACTCATCCACAACCTCACCGTCTTGCTGGATCAAGAAGGCGGAGGACGTCATCGAGCTGAACGTGTGCTGAACGCAGATGTGTCGTACGTTCGGTGCTTGATCGGTTGGAACGCGAAGAAGTTTGACTACATCAACCGCGTTGTCAAATGCTTCCACTTACGATCTACGAGGGTACGTAGACACACTCTCCCCTCTCGTTGCTATGCATCTCCTTGATAGATCTTGCGTGTGCGTAGAATTTTTTTTGTTTTCCATGCAACGTTTCCCAAAAGTGGCATCCGAGCCAGGTCTATGCGTAGATGATATGCATGAGTAGAACACAAAGAGTTCTGGGCGGTGATAGTCATACTGCTTACCACCAACGTCTTATTTTGATTCGGTGGTATTGTGGGATGAAGCGGCCCGGACCAACCTTACATGTCCACGCACATGAGACCGGTTCCACCGACAGACATGCAACTCGTTTTGCATAAAGGTGGTTGGTGGGTGTTTGTTTCTCCTACTTTAGTTGAATCGAATTTGACTATGGCCGGTGCTTGAAGAAGGTTAAAACAGCAAACTTGATGAAACACCGTTGTGATTTTTGCTGTAGGTAAGAACGGTTCTTGCTAGAAGCCCGTAGCAGCCACGTAAAACTTGCAACAACAAAGTAGAGGACGTCTAACTTGTTTTTGTAGGGCATGTTGTGATGTGATATGGTCAAGACATGATGTGACATACGTTATTGTATGAGATGATCATGTTTTGTAAATTATCAGCAACCGGCAGGAGCCTTATGGTTGTCTCTTTATTACATGAAATGCAAACGCCATGTAATTGCTTTACTTTATCGCTATGCATTAGCAATAGTTGTAGAAGCAATAGTTGGCGAGATGACCACGACGCAACGATGGACATCAAGGTGTCGAGCCTGTGATGATGGAGATCATGATGATGCTTTGGAGATGGAGATCAAAAGCACAAGATGATGATGGCCATATCATATCACATATTTTGATTGCATGTGATGTCTATCCATTATGCATCTTATTTTGCTTAGAACGGCGGTAGCAATATAAGATGATCCCTTCACTAAATTTCAAGATAAAAGTGTTCTCCCCGAGTATGCACCGTTGCCAAAGTTCATTGTTTTGAAGCACCATGTGATGATCGGGTGTGACAGACTCTACGTTCACATACAACGGGTGTAAGACAGTTTTCACACGCGGAATACTTGGGTTAAACTTGACGAGCCTAGCATGTACAGACATAGTCTCGGAACACTGGAGATCGAAAGGTTGAACATGAGCCATATAGTAGATATGATCAACATAGAGATGTTCACCATTGATGACTACCCCATCTCACGTGATGATCGGACATGGGTTAGTTGATTTGGATCATGTATCCCTAAGATAACCTGAGGGATGTTTATTTAAGTGGGAGTTCATTAGTAATTTGATTAATTGAACTTAATTTATCATGAACTTAGTCTTATAGTTTTGCATATCTATGTTGTAGATCAATGGCCCGAGCTACTGTTCCCCTGAATTTTAATGCGTTCCTAGAGAAAGCTAAGTTGAAAGATGATGGTAGCAACTACACGGACTGGGTCCGTAACTTGAGGATTATCCTCATTGCTACACAGAAGAATTATGTCCTTGATGCACTGCTAGGTGAAAGGCCTGCTGCAGGAGCTGAAGCTGATGTTATGAACGTCTGGCAAGCTCGATCTGATGACTACTCAATAGTTCAGTGTGCCATGCTTTACGGCTTAGAACCGGGACTTCAAAGATGTTTTGAACGTCATGGAGCATATGAGATGTTCCAGGAGTTGAAGTTAATATTTCAAGCAAATGCACAGGTTGAGAGATATGAAGTCTCCAACAAGTTCTATAGCTGCAAGATGGAGGAGAACAGTTCTATCAGTGAACACATACTCAAAATGTCTGGGTATTATAATCACTTAACTCAGCTAGGAGTTGATCTTCCAATTGATTGTGTTATTGACAGAGTTCTTCAATCACTGCCACCAAGCTACAAAGGCTTCGTGATGAACTATAATATGCAAGGGATGAATAAAATGATTCCTGAGCTCGTCGCAATGCTTAAGGCCGCGGAGGTAGAAATCAAGAAGGAGCATCAAGTGTTGATGGTTAACAAGACCACTAGTTTCAAGAAAAAGGGCAAGGGAAAGAAAGGGAACTTCAAGAAGAATGGCAAGCAAGTTGCCACTCCCGGGAAGAAACCCAAAGCTGGACCCAAGCCTGAAACTAAGTGCTTCTACTGCAAAGGGACTAGTCACTGGAAGCGAAACTACCCCAAATACATGGCGGATAAGAAGGATGGCAAAGTGAACAAAGGTATATTTGATATACATGCTATTGATGTGTACCTTACTAATGCTCGTAGCAGTGCCTGGGTATTTGATACTGGTTCGGTTGCTCATATTTGTAACTCAAAACAGGAGCTGCGAAATAAACGGAGATTGTCTAAGGACGAGGTGATGATGCGCGTCAGAAATGGTTCTAAGGTCGATGTGATCGCCGTCGGCACGCTACCTCTACATCTACCTTCGGGATTAGTTTTAGACCTAAATAATTGTTATTTGGTGCCCACGTTGAGCATGAGCATTATATCTGGATCTTGTTTATTGCGAGATGGTTATTCATTAAAGTCAGAGAATAATGGTTGTTCTATTTATATGAATAATATCTTTTATGGTCATGCACCCTTGAAGAGTGGTCTATTCTTGTTGAATCTCGATAGTAGTGATACACATATTCGTAATATTGATGCCAAAAGATGCAAAGTTGATAATGATAGTGCAACATACTTGTGGCACTGGCGTTTAGGTCATATTGGTGTAAAGCGCATGAAGAAACTCCATGCAGATGGACTTTTGGAGTCACTTGATTATGAATCATTTGATACTTGAGAACCATGCCTCATGGGCAAGATGACTAAAACTCCGTTCTCCGGAACAATGGAGCGAGCTAATGACTTATTGGAAATAATACATACCGATGTATGCGGTCCGATGAGTGTTGAGGCACGCAGCGGGTATCGTTATTTTCTGACCTTCACAGATGATTTGAGTAGAAATGGGTATATCTACTTAATGAAACACAAGTCTGAAACATTTGAAAAGTTCAAAGAATTTCAGAGTGAAGTGGAGAATCATCGTAACAAGAAAATAAAGTTTCCCCGATCTGATCGTGGAGGCGAATATTTGAGTTACGAGTTTGGCCTTAGTTTAAAACAATGTGGAATTGTTTCACAGCTCACGCCACCTGGAACACCACAGCCTGATGGTGTGTCCGAACGTCGTAACCGTAATTTATTAGATATGGCGCGATCTATGATGTCTCTTACTGATTTACCACTATCGTTTTGGGGTTATGCATTAGAGACAGGCGCATTCACGTTAAATAGGGCATAGTCTAAATATGTTGAGACAACACCGTATGAACTGTGGTTTGGCAAGAAACCTAAGCTATCTTTTCTTAAAGTTTGGGGTTGCGACACTTATGTCGATAGGCTTCAGCCTGATAAGCTCGAACCCAAATCGGAGAAGTGCGTCTTCATAGGATACCCTAAGGAAACAATTGGGTACACCTTCTACCACAGATCCGAAGGCAAGATCTTTGTTGCCAAGAATGGAACCTTTCTAGAGAAGGAGTTTCTCTCGAAAGAAGTGAGTGGGAGCAAAGTAGAACTTGATGAGGTAATTGTACCTTCTCTCGAATTGGAGAGTAGCACATCACAGAAAACTATTCCAGTGATGCCTACACCAACTAGAGAGGAAGCAAATGATGTTGATCATGAAACTTTAGATCAAGTTACTACTGAACCTCGTAGGTCAACCAGAGCACGATCCGCACCAGAGTGGTACGGTAATCCTGTTTTGGAAGTCATGTTACTAGACCAAGGCGAACCTACGAACTATGAAGAAGCTATGATGAGCCCAGATTCCGATAAATGGCTTGAGGCCATGAAATCTGAGATAGGATCCATGTATGAGAACAAAGTGTGGACTTTGGTGGACTCTCCCGATGATCGGCAAGCCATTGAGAATAAATGGATCTTCAAGAAGAAGACTGACGCTGATGGTAATGTTATTGACTACAAAGCTCGACTTGTCACGAAAGGTTTTCGACAAGTTCAAGGAGTTGACTACCATGAGACTTTCTCACCCGTAGCGATGCTTAAGTCTGTCCGAATCATGTTAGCAATTGCCGCATTTTGTAATTATGAAATCTAGCAAATGGACATCAAAACTGCATTCCTTAATGGATTTCTTAAAGAAGAGTTGTATATGATGCAACCAGAAGGTTTTGTCGATCCTAAAGGTGCTAACAAAGTGTGCAAGCTCCAGCGATCCATCTATGGACTGGTGCAAGCATCTCGGAGTTGGAATATACTCTTTGATGAGGAGATCAAAGCATATGGTTTTATACAGACTTACGGTGAAGCCTGCATTTACAAGAAAGTGAGTCGGAGCTCTGTAGCATTTCTGATATTATATGTGGATGACATATTGTTGATTGGAAATGATATAGAATTTCTGGATAGCATAAAAGGATATTTGAATAAGAATTTTTCAATGAAAGACCTCGATGAAGCTGCTTATATATTGGGCATCAAGATCTATAGAGATAGATCGAGACGCTTAATAGGACTTTCACAAAGCACATACCTTGATAAAGTTTTGAAGAAGTTCAAAATGGATCAGTCAAAGAAAGGGTTCTTGCCTGTGTTACAAGGTGCGAAGTTGAGTCAGACTCAAAGCCCGACCACTGCAGAAGATAGAGAGAAAATGAAAGTCATTCCCTATGCCTCAACCATAGGTTCTATCATGTATGCTATGCTGTGTACCAGACCTTATGTGTGCCTTGCCATAAGTCTGGCAGGGAGGTACCAAAGTAATCCAGGAGTGGATCACTGTACAACGGTCAAGAACATCCTGAAGTACCTGAAAAGGACCAAGGATATGTTTCTCGTTTATGGAGGTGACGAAGAGCTCGTCGTAAATGGTTACGTCGATGCTAGCTTCGACACTGATCCAGATGACTCTAAGTCACAAACCGGATACGTATTTATATTGAATGGTGGAGCTGTCAGTTGGTGCAGCTCCAAGCAAAGCGTCGTGGCGGGATCTACGTGTGAAGCGGAGTACATAGCTGCTTCGGAAGCAGCACATGAAGGAGTCTGGATGAAGGAGTTCATATCCGATCTGGGTGTAATACCTAGTGCATCGGGTCCAATGAAAATCTTTTGTGACAACACTGGAGCAATTGCCTTGGTGAAGGAATACAGGTTTCACAAGAGAACCAAACACATCAAGAGACGCTTCAACTCCATTCTTGAAAAGGTCAAGGATGGAGACAAAGAAATTTGCAAAGTACATACGGATCTAAATGTGGCAGACCCGTTGACTAAGCCTCTTCCTCGAGCAAAACATGATCAGCACCAAGACTCCATGGGTGTTAGATTCATTACAATGTAATCTAGATTATTGACTCTAGTGCAAGTGGGAGACTGAAGGAAATATGCCCTAGAGGCAATAATAAAGTTGTTATTTTATATTTCCGTATTCATGATAAAGGTTAATTCATGCTAGAATTGTATTGATCGGAAACTTAAATACATGTGTGAATACATAAACAAATACCATGTCCCTAGTAAGCCTCTACTAGACTAGCTCGTTGATCAAAGATGGTTAAGGTTTCCTAACCATTGACATGTGTTGTCAATTGATAACGGGATCACATCATTAGGAGAATGATGTGATGGACAAGACCCATCCGTTAGCTTAGCATAATGATCGTTCAGTTTATTGCTATTGCTTTCTTCATGTCAAATACATATTCCTTCGACTATGAGATTATGCAACTCCCAGATACCGGAGGAATACCTTGTGTGCTATCAAACGTCACAATGTAACTGGGTGATCATAAAGATGCTCTACAGGTATCTCCGAAGGTGTTTGTTGAGTTGGCATAGATCAAGATTAGGATTTGTCACTCCAAGTATCGGAGAGGTATCTCTGCGCCCTCTCGGTAATAAACATCATAAGAAGCCTTGCAAGCAAAGTAACTAATGAGTTAGTTGCAAGATGATGTATTACGGAACGAGTAAACGGATTTGCCAGTAATGAGATTGAACTAGGTATGAAGATACTGACGATCGAATCTCGGGCAAGTAACATACCGATGGACAAAGGGAATTACGTATGTTGTCATAACGGTTCGACCGATAAAGATCTTTGTAGAATATGTAGGAGCCAATTTGGGCATCCAGGTTCCGCTATTGGTTATTGACCGGAGAGGTGTCTCGGTCATGTCTACATAGTTCTCGAACCCGTAGGGTCCGCACGCTTAACGTTCATTGACGATATAGTGTTATATGAGTTATATGATTTGGTGACCGGATATTGTTCGGAGTCCCGGATGAGATTACAGACATGACGAGGAGTCTCGAAATGGTCGAGAGGTAAAGATTGATATATAGGACGATGGTATTCAGACAGCGGAAGGGTTTCGGGTTGCACCCCCGGTATGTGTTATGGGCTTAATGGGCCAAGGGAGGGACAGACCAGCCCACAGGGGGCTGGTGCGCCCCTCTCCCTGGCCGGATAGCCCTAGGGAAGGAAAGGGGGAGGGCTAACCCCTCTTGCCTTTCCCTCTCATGGGAGAAAGGAAGGGGGGCACCACCCTCCCCTGCCTTTCCCCCGCACCTATACAAGGCAGGGGGCGCCACTTTGGGGAGGACCCCAAGTAGGATTCGGCCTACTTTGGGGTGCCTCTTGGCTGCTCCCTCCACCCCCCCCCCCCCACCTATATATATGTGGGAGGGGGGCGCCTAGCACACCAGAACATTATCTTAGCCGTGTGCGGTGCCCCCCTCCACAGTTTACACCCCCGGTCATATTTTCGTAGTGCTTAGGCGAAGCCCTGCGGAGATCACTTCACCATCAACGTCACCACGCCGTCGTGCTGCCAAAACTCATCCACTACCTCTCCGTCTTGCTGGATCAAGAAGGCAGAGGACGTCATCGAGCTGAATGTGTGCTGAACGCGGAGGTGGCGTACGTTTGGTGCTCGATCGGTTGGAATGCGAAGAAGTTCGACTACATCAACCGCATTGTCAAACGCTTCCGCTTACAATCTACGAGGGTACATAGACACACTCTCCCCTCTCTTTGCTATGTATCTCCTTGATAGATCTTGCGTGTGAGTAGAAATTTTTTTGTTTTCCATGCAACGTTTCCCAACACATATTATAGTTCATCACGAAGCCCTTTTAGCTTGGTGGCAGTGACTGGAGAACTCTATCAATCTCTACTTCATCTGGAAGATTAACTCCCAACTGATTCAAGCGGTTGTAGTAGCCAGACATTATGAGTACATGCTCACTAATGGAGTTGTTCTCCTCAATCTTGCTGCTAAAGAGCTTGTCGGAGGTGTCATACCTCTCAACCCAGGCATGAGCCAGAAATACCAATTTCAGCTCCTGGAACATCTCATATGCTCCGTGGTGCTCAAAACATCTTTGGAGCCCTAATTCTAAGCTGTAAAGCATGGCTCACTGAACTATCGTGTAGTCATCACTTCTAGTCTGCCAGACGTTCATAGCGTCTAGATTAGCGGAGCGGGTGGCACACACCTAGCGGTGCTTCGAGGACATAAGCCTTCTATGCAGCAGTGAGGATAATCCTCAAATTGCGGACCGAGTCTGCATAGTTGCTTCCATAATCTTTCAACTTAGCTTTCTCTAGGAACACATTAAAATTCAGGGGAGCTACAACGCGAACCATTGATCTACAACATAAATTTGCAAAGACTTTAGGCTATGTTCATGCTAATGGGTTCGGTTAATCAAATTACTAGTGAACTCCCACTTAAATAAACATCCCTCAAGTTGTCTAAGTGTTTACATGATCCAAATAAACTACCCATGTCCGATCATCATGTGAGATGGGGTCGCCATCAATGGTGAACATCTCCATGTTGATCATATCTACTATATGACTCATGTTCGACCTTTCGGTCCTCCGTGTTCTGAGGACATGTCTATACATGCTAGGCTCATCAAGTTTAACCCAAGTATTCTGCATGTGTAAAACTGGCTTACACCTGTTGTATGCGAACATAGAGTCTATCACACCCAATCATCACGTGGTGCTTCAAAACGACGAACTTTCGCAATGGTGTATACTTAGGGAGAACACTTTTATCTTGAAATTTAGTGGAGGGATCATCTTATAATGTTACCGTCGTCCTAAGCAAAATATGATGCATAAAAGATAAACATCACATGCAATCAATATATATGTGACATGATATGGCCATTATCATCTTGTGCTTTTGATCTCCATCTCCAAAGCACCGGCATAATCTCCATCATCACCGGCATGACACCATGATCTCCATCATCATGTCATCACGTGGTTGTCTTGCCAACTATTGCTTCTACAACTATTGCTAACGCATAACGATAAAGTAAAGCAATTACATGGCGTTTAATAATTGACACGCAGGTCATACAATAAATTAAAGACAACCCTATGGATCCTGCCGGTTGCCGTACTCATCGGCATGCAAGTCCTGAACCTATTACAAAACATGATCATCTCATACATCAACATATAACACATCACGTTTTGGTCATACCACATCACAACATGCCCTGCAAAAACAAGTTAGATGTCCTCTACTTTGTTGTTGCAATTTTTACGTGGCTGCTAGGGCAAACTATAAGAACCGTTCTTATCTACGCAAAACCACAACGGTGATACACAAGTTGCCTTTTAACCTTCTATAAGGACCGTCGTTGTCAAATCAGATTCAACTAAGGTGGGAGAGATAGACACCGCAAAGCCACTTTTATGCAATACAAGTTGCATGTTAGTCAGTGGAACCGGTCTCTTGTGCATGGACAAGTAAGGTTGGTCCGAGCCGCTTCATCCCACAATACCACTGAATCCAAATAAGACAAGGGAAGTAAGCAATCTGAACATCAACACCCACAATAAGTGTGTGCTCTACTCGTGCATATACATCTACGCATAGACCTAGCTCATGATGGAACACCCAAGATCTATCTATGGAGATGCATAGAAACGAGAGGGGAGTGTGTCTACATACCCTTGTAGACCGAAAGCGTTAGCGTCGTAACGCGGTTGATGTAGTCGTACTCTTTGCGACCCAATCATGATCCAACCCGATCTAGTACCGCACGTGCGGCACCTTCGAGTTTAGCACACGTACGGCTTGGCAGCGGCATCTCCTTCTTGGTCCAGCAAGCAAGGGAGAGGAGGTAGATGAGATCTGAACCAACACGATGTCGTGGGGGTGGCGGTAGCAGCGGAACGTCGACAAGGCTTCGTCAAGCGCTAAGGGGACGTGGTGGAGGAGTAACGGGAGGGAGACGGGGCAAGGGCGGAAGGGCTGCTGCCCCCAATGCCTCCCCACCTTTCTATAGGCTTGGAGGGGGCTTCTGGCTTGCCCTCCAAGCCGCTAGGGTCGTTGGCCAAGGGGGGAGGAAGGAAATCCTTCCTTTCCTTCCCCACCGATCGCTATCCCCTTTTTTGGGATCCTGATCTTATCCCTTCGGGATATGATACTATTCCTTTTAAGGGGGATCTTGGTGTGCCTAGACCAGGGGTGTGGGGCCTAGCTCCACTACCCATGTCCATGTGGGTCCCCCATGCAGGTGGGCCCCACTCCGAAACCTTTTAGAACCTTCCCGGTACATTACCGAAAAATCACGAACATTTTCCGGAACCCTGACAACAACTTTCCATATATGAATCTTTACCTCCGGAACATTTTGGAGCTCCTCGCGACATCCCGAATCCCACCTGAGACTCCGAACAATCTTCGGACTTTACACTATTAATATCTTAACACTACCCTAGCGTTACTGAACGTTAAGCTTGCGATCCTAAGGGTTCGAGAATCATGTATACATGACCAAGACTCCACTCCGGTCAATAACCAATAGCGGGACCTGGATGCCCATATTGATTCCCACATATTCAACGAAGATCTTTATCGATTGAACCACGATGTCAAGGATTCAGTCAATCCCGTATGCAATTCCCTTTGTCCGATGATATGTTACTTGCCCGAGATTCAATCGTTGGTATCTCCATACCTAGTTCAATCTCGTTACCGGCAAGTCTCTTTACTCATTCTGTAATACAAGATCACGTGACTAAACTCATTAGTCACATGCTTGCAAGCTTCTTGTGATGTTGTATTACCGAGAGGGCTCAGAGATATCACTCCATCACACGGAGCGACAAATCCCAGTCTCAATCCATGCAACCTGATACGTCTCCAATGTATCTATAATTTTTTATTATTCCATGCTATTATATTATCTGTTTTGGATGTTTTATATGCATTAATATGCTATTTTATATTATTTTTGGGACTAACTTATTAACCTAGAGCCCAGTGCCAGTTTCTGTTTTTTCCTTGTTTTTGAGTTTTACAGAAAAGGGATACCAAATGGAGTCCAAACAGAATAAAACATTCGCGATGATTTTTCTTGGACCAGAAGACACACGTAGGACTTGGAGAGGAAGGCAGAAGAGTCCCGAGGGCTCCACAAGCCCTCAGGGCGCGCCCTAGGGGGGCGCCCCCTGGCTTGTGGGCCCCACGGGAGTCCTCCAACCCTAATCTTTGGCCCATAAATTCAGATATATTCCCAAACCACCAGAAGCATCCACCAAAATACTTTTCCGCCGCCGTAACCTTCTGTTCCTGTGAGATCCCATCTTGGGGGCTTTTCCGGCATCCTGCCGGAGGAGGATTCGATCACTAAGGGCTTCTACATCAACTCTATTGCCCTTCTGATGAAGCGTGAGTAGTTTACCACAGACCTACGGGTCCATAGCTAGTAACTAGATGGCTTCTTCTCTCTCTTTGATCCTCAATACCATGTTCTCCTCGTTGTTCTTGGAGATCTATCCGATGTAATATTCTTTTGCGGTGTGTTTGTCGAGATCTGATGAATTGTGGATTTATGATCAGTTTATCTATGAATATTATTTGAATCTTCTCTGAATTCTCATATGCATGATTTGATATCTTTGTATTTCTATTTGAATTATCGGTTTGGTTTGGCCAACTAGATTGGTTCTTCTTGCAATGGGAGAGGTGCTTAGTTTTGGGTTCAAACTTGCGGTATCCTCACCCAGTGACAAAGTAGGGGTAGCGAGGCACGTATTGTATTGTTGCCATCAAGGGTAAAAAGATGGGGTTTTCATCATATTGCTTGAGTTTATCCCTCTACATCATGTCATCTTACTTAAGGCGTTACTCCATTCTTATGAACTTAATACTCTAGATGCATGCTGGATAGCGGTCGATGTGTGGAGTAATAGTAGTAGATGCAGGCAGGAGTCGGTCTACTTGACACGGACGTGATGCCTATATTCATAATCATTGCCTTGGATATCGTCATAACTTTGCACTTTTCTATCAATTGCTCGACAGTAATTTGTTCACCCACCGTATTATTTGCCTTCAAGAGAGAAGCCTCTAGTGAAACCTATGGCCCCTGGGTCTATTTTCCATCATATATTTTCAGATCTATAAACCAAAAAACCCAAAAATATCTTGCTGCAA
Source organism: Thinopyrum elongatum (assembly GCA_011799875.1). Lineage (NCBI taxonomy): Eukaryota > Viridiplantae > Streptophyta > Magnoliopsida > Poales > Poaceae > Thinopyrum > Thinopyrum elongatum. The sequence goes on from CM022301.1 coordinate 472,767,341, forward strand.
TTTATTTACTTTTATTTTGTTTTATGTTTTAGTAAGCTTTTATATCTATCTCTATCTGATCTCACCTTTGCAAGTGACCGTGAAGGGATTGACAACCCCTTTATCGCGTTGGGTGCAAGTGTTTGATTGTTTGTGTAGGTGCATAGATTGGAGACTTGCGTGTATCTCCTACTGGATTGATACCTTGGTTCTTAACTGAGGGAAATACTTATCTCTACTTTGCTGCATCACCCTTTCCTCTTAAAGGGAAAAACCAACACAAGCTCAAGAAGTAGCAGGAAGAATTTCTGGCGCCGTTGCCGGGGAGATCTACATCAAGCCTATCAAGTACCCACCATAAACTCTCATCTCTTGCATTACATTATTTGCCATTTGCCTCTCATTTTCCTCTCCCCCACTTCTAAGATGATTTCAGAAAAACACAAAAAGATTTGCCTTTTTATTCGCCCTTTTTCCGTTCGTCTTTTCGTTTGCTCGTGTGCTAGATTGCTTGCTTTGTCACGATGTCTCAAGAAAATACCAAGTTGTGTGACTTTTCCAATACTAATAATAATGATTTTATTAGTACTCCGATTGCTCCCACCACTAGTGTGGAATCTTATGAAATTAATGACGCTTTGCTGAATCTTGTTATGAAAGATCAATTTTCTGGCCTTCCTAGTGAAGATGCCGCATCCCATCTAAATAGTTTCATTGAGTTGTGTGATATGCAAAAGAATAAAGATGTGGATAATGATATTGTTAAATTGAAGCTATTTCTGTTCTCACTACGAGATCGTGCTAAAACTTGGTTTTCATCTTTGCCTAAAAATAGTATTGATTCATGGAATAAGTGTAAAGATGCTTTTATTTCCAAGTATTTTCCTCCCGCTAAGATCATCTTCCTTAGGAACGATATAATGAATTTTAAGCAACTTGATCATGAACATGTTGCACAATCTTGGGAGAGGATTAAATTGATGATAAGAAATTTCCCTACTCATGGTTTAAGTTTATGGATGATCATACAAATTTTTTATGCCGGATTGAATTTTGCATCTAGAAATCTTTTAGATTTGGCCGCGGGAGGTACTTTTATGGAAATCACATTAGGAGAAGCTACTAAACTCCTAGATAATATTATGGCTAATTACTCTCACTGGCATACCGAAAGATCTTCCACTAGTAAAAAAGTGCATGTGATTGAAGAAATTAATACTTTGAGTGGAAAGATGGATGAACTTATGAAATTGTTTGCTAGTAAGAGTGCTCCTATTGATCCTAATGATATGCATTTGTCTACTTTGATTGAGAACAATAATGAATCTATGGATGTGAATTTTGTTGGTAGGATTAATTTTGGTAATAACGCGTATAGAGGTAATTTCAACCCTAGGTCGTTTCCTAGTAATTCCTCTAATAATTATGGTAATTCCTACAACAATTCTTATGGAAATTATAATAAGATACCCTCTGATCTTGAGAACAATATTAAAGAATTTATTAATTCGCAAAAAGTTTTCAATGCTATGGTTGAAGAAAAATTGCTCAAAACTGATGATTTGGCTAGGAACGTTGATAGAATTTCTCTTGAGATTGATTCTTTGAAAATTAGATCTATGCCACCCAAGCATGATATTAATGAATCTCTTAAAGCTATTAAAATTTCTATTCATGAGTGCAAAGAAAGAACCGCTAAGATGCGTGCTAAGCGAGATTGGTTTGTAAAAGCGTGTTCTTCAATTTCTTTTGATAATAATGATGAAGATCTTAAAGTGATTGGTTTGACTCCTATTGAATCTTTGTTTTCTAATACAAATCTTGATAAATATGGGACTGGAGATAAGTCAACTTTTGCTAGAAGGCGTCCCAATGATTCGGAGTTTTTAGATCTTAATGCAAAAATTGATAAAAGTGGGATTGGAGAGGTCAAAACTTTAAGTAGCGATGAACCCACTCTTTTGGATTTCATGGATTTTAATTATGATGATTTTTCTTTGATAGATTGTATTTCCTTGTTGCAATCCATGTTGAATTCTCCTCATGCTTATAATCAACATAAAGCTTTTACTAAACATATCGTTGATGCTATGATAAAATCTTTTGAAGAAAAACTTGAGTTGGAAGTTTCTATCCCTAGAAAGCTTTATGATGAGTGGGAACCTACTATTAAGATTAAAATTAAAGATTATGAGTGCCATACTTTGTGTGATTTGGGTGCTAGCGTTTCCACGATTCCAAAAACTTTATGTGATGTGCTAGGTTTCCGTGAATTTGATGATTGTTCTTTAAATTTGCATCTTGCGGATTCCACTATTAAGAAACCTATGGGAAGAATTAATGATGTTCTTATTGTTGCAAATAGGAATTATGTACCTGTAGATTTCATTGTGCTTGATATAGATTGCAATCCTACATGTCCTATTATTCTTGGTAGACCTTTCCTTGGAACAATTGGTGCAATTATTGATATGAAAGAAGGAAACATTAGATTTCAATTTCCGTTAAGGAAGGGCATGGAACACTTTCCAAGAATGAAAATTAAGTTGCCATATGAATCTATTATGATAGCTACTTATGGATTGCATACCAAAGATGACAATACCTAGATCTATGTTTTATGCCTAGCTAGGGGCGTTAAACAATAGCGCTTGTTGGGAGGCAACCCAATTTTATTTTTATGTTTTTTGTTTTTGTTCTGTTTTTCAATAAATACACATTATTACCTCTGTAGTAATTGTGTTTTGGTGTTTTGATTAGTGTTTGAGCCAAGTAAGACCTTTGGGATGGCTTACGGTGATAGTTGATTTGATCTTGCTGAAAAACAGAAACTTTTGCGCTTAGTAAAACAATTTTAAAAAATCACAAAAGCGTGATTTTGATCTGATTTTTTTACACAAGATTGATATACAAATTGCCCAGGTTCCTAAGTGGTCAGAATTTTTGGAATTACAGAAGTATACGAAGTTTTCAGATTGCTACAGACTGTTCTGTTTTTGACAGATTCTGTTTTCTATGTGTTGTTTGCTTATTTTAATGAATCTATGGGTAGTATCGGGGGGTATGAACCATGGACAGGTTGGAATACAGTAGATATTACACCAATATAAATAAATAATGAGTTCACAATAGTACCAAAAAGTGGTGATTTATTTTCTTATACTAATGGATCTCATGAGTTTTCTGTTGAGTTTTGTGTTGTGAAGTTTTCAAGTTTTGAGTAAAGATTTGATGGACTATGGAATAAGGAGTGGCAAGAGCCTAAGCTTGGGGATGCCCAAGGCACCCCAAAGTAATATTCAGGAACAACAAAGCATCTAAGCTTGGGGATGCCCCGGATGGCATCCCCTCTTTCGTCTTCGTCTATCGGTAAATTTACTTGAGACTATATTTTTAGTCACCACATGATATGTGTTTTGCTTGGAGCGTCTTGTATGATATGAGTCTTTGATTTTTAGGTTGCCACAATCATCCTTGCTGTACACACCTTTTGATAGGGACACGCATGAATGTTGAATTTATTAGAATACTCTATGTGCTTCACTTATATCTTTTGAGCTAGGCAATTTTGCTCTAGTGCTTCACTTATATCTTTTTAGAGCACGGCCGTGGCTTTATTTTATAGACATTGTTGAACTCTCATGCTTCACTTATATTATTTTGAGAGTCTCTCTACACAGCATGGTAATTTGTTTAGGTTATGAATTTAGTCCTAATATGATGGGCATCCAAGAGGGATATAATAAAAACTTTCATATAAAGAGCGCTGAATACTATGAGAATTTTGATTCCTTATGATTGTTTTGAGATATAAAGATGGTGATATTAGAGTCATGCTAGTGAGTAATTGTGGATTGGTAGAAATACTTGTGTTAAAGTTTGTGATTCCCGTAGCATGCACGTATGGTGAACCGTTATGTGATAAAGTCAGAGCATGATTTATTTATTGATTGTCTTCCTTATGAGTGGCGGTCGGGGACGAGCGATGGTCTTTTCCTACCAATCTATCCCCCTAGGAGCATGCGTGTAGTACTTTGTTTCGATAGCTAATAGACTTTTGCAATAAGTATGAGAGTTCTTTATGACTAATGTTGAGTCCATGGATTATACGCACTCTCACCATTGTTAGCCTCTCTAGTACCGCGCAACTTTTGCTCGTGCATTACACCCACCATATACGCTTCCTCAAAATAGCCACCGTACCTACCTATTATGGCATTTCCATAGCCATTCCGAGATATATTGCCATGCAACTTCCACCGTTCCGTTTTGACACGCTCCGTCATTGTCATATTGCTTTGCATGATCATGTAGTTGACATAGTATTTGTGGCAAGGCCACCATTCATGTTTTTCATACATGTATCTCTTGATCATTGCACATCCCGGTACACTGCCGGAGGCATTCATATAGAGTCATATTTTTGTTCTAGAATCGAGTTGTAATTCTTGAGTTGTAAGTAAATAAAAGTGTGATGATCATCATTATTAGAGCATTGTCCCATGTGAGGAAAGGATGATGGAAGTTACGATTCCCTCACAAGTTGGGATGAGTCTCCGGACTTAAAAAAAATATGCTAAAAGAAGCCCAAACAAAAAAAAAGAAAAAAGAAAAAAAAAGAAATTAAATGAGAGAAAAGAGAGAAGGGGCAATGCTACTATCCTTTTACTACACTTGTGCTTCAAAGTAGCACCATGATCTTCATGATAGAGAGTCTCCTATATTGTCACTTTCATATACTAGTGGGAATTTTTCATTATAGAACTTGGCTTGTATATTCCAATGATGGGATTCCTCAAATTGCCGTAGGTCTTCATGAGCAAGCGAGTTGGATGCACACCCACTTAGTTTCTTTTTGAGCTTTCATAAACTTATAGCTCTAGTGCATCCATTGCATGGCAATCCCTACTCACTCACATTGATATCTATTGATGGGCATCTCCATAGCCCGTTAATACGCCTAGTTGATGTGAGACTATCTCCTTCTTTTTGTCTTCTCCACAACCACCATATTCTATTCCACCTATAGTGCTATATCCATGGCTCACGCTCATGTATTGCGTGAAAGTTGAAAAAGTTTGAGAACATCAAAAGTATGAAACAATTGATTGGCTTGTCATCGGGGTTGTGCATGATTTAATACTTTGTGTGATGAAGATGGAGCATAGCCAGACTATATGATTTTGTAGGGATAACTTTCTTTGGCCATGTTATTTTGAGAAGACACGATTGCTTTATTAGTATGCTTGAAGTATTATTGTTTTTATGTCAATATTAAACTTTTGTTTTGAATCTTATGGATCTGAATATTCATGCCACAATAAAGGAATACCAAACAGAATCCAAACGGAATAAAACTTTTGCGATGATTTTTCTTGGACCAGAAGACACACGTAGGACTTGGAGAGGAAGGCACAAGAGTCCCGAGGGCTCCACAGCCCTCAGGGCGCGCCCCCTGGCTTGTGGGCCCCACAGGAGTCCTCCAACCCTAATCTTTGGCCTATAAATTCAGAAATATTCCCAAACTACCAAAAGCGTCCAGCAAAATACTTTTCCGCCGTCGTAACCTTCTGTTCTCGTGAGGTCCCATCTTGGGGCCTTTTTTGGCATCCTGCCGGAGGGGGATTCGATCACGGAGGGCTTCTACATCAACTCTATTGCTCTTCTGATGAAGCGTCAGTAGTTTACCACAGATCTACGGGTCCATAGCTAGTAGCTAGATGGCTTCTTCTCTCTCTTTGATCCTCAATACCATGTTCTCCTCGTTATTCTTGGAGATCTATCTGATGTAATATTCTTTTGCGGTGTGATTGACGAGATCCGATGAATTGTGGATTTATGATCAGTTTATCTATGAATATTATTTGAATCTTCTCTGAATTCTTATATGCATGATTTGGTATCTTTGTATTTCTCTTCGAATTATCGGTTTGGTTTAGCCAACTAGATTGGTTCTTCTTGCAATCGGAGAGGTGCTTAGTTTTGGGTTCAAACTTGCGGTGTCCTCACCCAGTGACAAAGTAGGGGTAGCGAGGCACGTATTGTATTGTTGCCATCAAGGGTAAAAAGATGGGGTTTTCATCATATTGCTTGACTTTATCCCTCTACATCATGTCATCTTACTTAAGGCGTTACTCCGTTCTTATGAACTTAATACTCTAGATGCATGCTGGATAGCGGTCGATGTGTGGAGTAATAGTAGTAGATGTAGGCAGGAGTCGGTCTACTTGACACGGAGGTGATGCCTATATTCATAATCATTGCCTTGGATATCGTCATAAGTCATAACTTTGCACTTTTCTATCAATTGCTCGACAGTAATTTGTTCACCCACAGTATTATTTGCCTTCAAGAGAGAAGCCTCTAGTGAAACCTATGGCCCCCGGGTCTATTTTCCATCATATATTTTCAGATCTATAAACCAAAAAATCCAAAAATATCTTGCTGCAATTTATATACTTTTATTTTGTTTTACGTTTTAGTAAGCTTTTATATCTATCTCTATCAGATCTCACCTTTGCAAGTGATTGTGAAGGGATTGACAACCCCTTTATCGCGTTGGGTGCAAGTGTTTGATTGTTTGTGCAGGTGCATAGATTAGAGACTTGCGTGTATCTCCTACTGGATTTATACCTTGGTTCTTAACTGAGGGAAATACTTATCTCTACTTTGCTGCATCACCCTTTCCTCTTCAAGGGAAAAACCAACGAATGCTCAAGAAGTAGCACAACCCAACAGAGACCTTCGGAGATACCTGTAGAGCACCCTTGTGATCACCCAGTTACGAAGTGACGTTTGATGGCACACAAGGTATTTCTCTGGTATCCGGGAGTTGCACGATCTCATTGTCTAAGGAACAGATACTTGACATTACGAAAGTTGTAGCAAATAACTAAGAGATACGATCTGATGCTAAGCATACGGTTGGGTCTGTCCATCACATCATTCTCCTAATAATGTGATCCCGTTATCAAATGATAACTCATGTCTATGGTTAGGAAATATTAGTGATCTTTGACCAACGAGCTAGTCTAGTAGAGGCTTACTAGGGACACGGTGGAGTTTATGTATTCATACATGTATTTAAGTTTCCGATCAATACAATTCTAGCATGAATAATAAACATTTATCATGAATGGGAAATATGATAATAACCATTTTATTATTGCCTCTAGGGCATATTTCCAACACATCCAAGATGAGGCCTATGTCGAGGCGAACTGGCGGTTCATCCAGCAAGAACAGGCGGCGACCAAGACGCTTTTCTCTGAACAGGACGCAGAGGCGGAGGAGGAGGAGGACTCGGAGCCTCCGCAGGGGCAGGGGTTGCCGCAGTTGCCTGTCTTTCCGGCGTCAGACACGAAGATCGTTGACATCTCCGACAAGAGTAGATTTAGCTATGTATGTAGTACATAAGTCTGTTTTTTCTGCATGGCTATTGTAGATTTAGCTATCCGGCGTCGGACACGAAGATCATTGCTCGCCCCGCCTTCAGCCGCCTCTCCGTTCATGGGAGCTCGCCCGCGAAGCCGTGTTCATCTCCTACTCATTAGGCTGCTAGCTACCTCAGTTCTCGCATGTCTTCTCTCCCGTGCTTCTTTTCTCTAAGAGCTCTCTCTGTCTTCTATTTTTCTGTAGAGAGACGGCCATGGCCGCCCGATGCCCGAGCGCCGCCAGCCAAGGACCCGTCGGCGTCCAGACCCCCTCCACGCCATCCCCATCTCACCAGAGACCTCCACCAAGTCCCAGCTAGCACCCGCGCCACCCTTCGGCCCCAGCCCCACAGCTCTGCAGCCCGAGCGCTTCAGCCGTCTCACGCACGAAGCAGAGGAGAGGAGCTCCTTGCCACGAGCCTCTCCAGCACCGGCAAACCAGCAGGCCGACCCCGCTTCCTTCTCGCTTCCCTCCTTCCTTTTTTTTCCACCGCGACGCATCACCCCTTCCTTGGCTCCTGTGGCGTGGACGCCTGACGCAAGCGGCGGCCCGTGCCCGGTGGTGCAGAACGCAAATGGATAAGCGGCGGTGGTGCCAAGCAGTTTAATTAAGGATTGCGACTAGAATTATAACTAAGGCAGGGGTGTTTTTGAAAAAATGAAGTGTTTTCTCAGGTACCCACTTAAAAGAGGACTGCGGGTTGAAATCAAAGAAACGGAGGGGCTTTTTCGTAAAAATGCCGATGACATACGACCAGGTGCAGTAATTGCTTATTAGGGGAAGATGTAGTACGTAAGTCTGTTTTTTCTGCATGGCTATTGTAGATTTTTTTTTTTGAAATCGGCTATTGTAGATTAGATGTATGGAGTTTGATGTACATAGATTTGGCGGACGTTTTTTGCGTGCTACTCGGTCACAGCCTGCGGACACGTCTGCATACGTTTTGGGGCCGGATTGTGATTTTTTTTTCAAAAGAATGACAAATTTTATAGCAAATTTGAAAACTAGCAGGCTGAAACAAAAAAAACCAGAAATAGCACCCTGTCGGCCTCCCGTGGGCCGAGGGGGTGCCTGTCGGCCTCCCGTGGGCCGAGGGGGGGGCTGGTCGGCCGGCTGTGGGCCGAGGGGGGCCTGGTCGGCCTTGTGGCGGCCCAGGGGAGGCCTGTCGGCCTAGTGGCGGCCGAGGGGGGCCTGTTGGTCTCCAGGAGGCCGACGAGCCCCTGGATAAGGCCGACACCTCTTTCTTCTTCCTCCCTTCGCTGCTTCTCCTCTCTCTCTCTCATTTCTCTCTCTGTATTCTCCACCCCGGCGCCGATCTCTTCCCTCATCCACCCATTTTCATATCCAACCCGCAGAAACAATAGATCATAGCATTCTCCACCGGCGTACGGTAATTTTTTTTTTGCTATGGGGTAGTTTTTTGTGCGTGAGGAGGAGCCATGGTGGGGTGGAGGAGGTGTGGCTGGTGAGGAGGTGGTGGGGTGGACGCAGTGGTGGTGAGGAGGAGGAGGTGGTGGTGAGGAGGAGTTCCGGTGGTGCAAGTAGTCCGCAAGGTGACCGGTGCCGCTGAGTTGAAGAGAGGAGGAAGAAGAAGGGGACACACGCGTCAAATGTATAACTATGTCGTCATAATTTTTATTAGTGTAGCCGGTAATATTTTTATTAGTGTAGCCGGTAAAAAAAAATTTAGTGTAGCCAGTAATATTTTTAGTTAGTGTAGCCGGTAATTTTTTTGTTAGTGTAGCCGGTAATATTTTTGTTTAGTGTAGCCGGTAATATTTGTAGTTAGTGTAGCCGGTAATATATTTTTTAGTGTAGCCGGTAATATTTGTAGTTAGTGTAGCCGGTAATATTATTTTTAGTGTAGCCGGTAATATTTGTAGTTAGTGCAGCCGGTAATATTATTTTTAGTGTAGCCGGTAATATTTGTAGTTAGTGTAGCCGGTAATATTTTTTTTAGTGTAGCTGGTAATATTTTTAGTTAGTGTAGCTGGTAATTTTTTTGTTCGTTTCGATTAATGAGAAGGTGGCAATGACTGACAGGTGAAAATGTCTGAATCAGTAAATTTGACTATTTACTACGGCCCTGGTAATGTTCGATATAATGAGTTGGGGGTTGATCTTAGCGAGTTTAAAAATGGCGTCATGACACTTTCAGACCCAAACAGAATGGACATTAGACAGTTGAAGTACTGGTTGACTACTAGTTTTGGGCTGGATCCTGAAGTATGTTCCGTCAGTATTCATGCATTGTGGACGAAATCCTGTAAAAATGTGAAGTGGGAGTTGATGCCGATAGATAGGAGCCAGCATTGGTTGACCCTGTTAAGTCATTGCCGAGACAGAAGAATCCACCCATATGCCCTAGTGCAACCTGTGGCAAAGGAGGAGAATACCGTACAACTCCACGTGGGGTATGAACCCGGGCCGGGTAGTCAAGTGGCTAACGAGATTTATTTATCCGGGTCATAGCCACAGGATGTGGATGCTAGCCAAGAGTCAGACTACGTGCGACACAATGTTTGTGGTCATGATACTGGGCAGAGTCAGTCGATAATATTAGCTGGTTCTGGTGTTGCTGATGGGGATGAGGAAGGCGATGAAATGCAGAGGGTGATGGAGGAAGAGGACGAGGATGGATTTGCGGAGGATCTGGATTATGAAAATTCCGAGGATGAAGTGGAGGTACTGTCGTGGTTCTAAGTCTGACAGTAGAATAGGGGGTAGGTATGAGGAGGCAAGATCCTAGCTACGATGAGGTTGTGCACGCAAGATTTACGAGTTCGGGCCCTTCTCGGAGGAAGTAACAGCCCTACGTCTCGGTGCCCGGAGGCTCGGTCGATTGAATTATGCGTGAAGTTACAGGGGGTGCGAACCCTTGTGCCAGTGGAGGGGGGTGGCTTATATAGAGTGCGCCAGGACCCCAGCCGTCCCACGTTACAAGGGGTTCAATGTCCATAAAGACAGGACGTTACTGATAACGCCAGCAATAAAGACAAATAAATGATCATTAAGACTACGGAGTGAACGCCTGACCATTGCTATCCTGAGTGACCTTAGATCTTCTGTCTTCCGAGTGGTTTCTGGTGTGGTCGAGTGAGTACACCCCGGTCGAATGGAATTGGGTTATCCGAGTGAACTGTTGGTCGACTGGGTTGCACCCTGTGGTGATTTCAGTCAGTAGATGATGCTATCCTTTGAATGTCCTTGGCCTTAGAGCAGTGTCCTCGGGGAAGGGTGTCTAGGTCAGGCCTATTACCCTACCCTAGGTACATGTCTTCGTCATTAGCCCCCAAATGGATCTGGGTCCAAGTGGAGAAGGGGTTGAAGATGGTTCCGACCCGATTTATATGCTTCAGAGGTATTTTAACTGGGCCGGTGATCTTTGTAAAAACTTCAACTTCATTTTCAGTCGCCTAGGTCCATTCAGAGGTCGTCGAGTGATTTTTGCTGATAAGCTCTGAGTGTTGGTATGGTATAAAATCCTCGGCGCGATTGGTCACACTGCCGCTTCCGGATCTCACGGGATTCGAAATTTGGAGAAGCGCGCGGGACGGAGAGTACCACAGTAAACGGAGCGGGTTAGGTAGGGATGCCTTGATTCTCGTGCCACCTTTTTCGCCACGTATCCAGCGCGCGACTGTTGCGGGATTTGACTGGATTGCCTGGGCCCACAAGTCAGCCACTCGGGAGCAGGCCCATATAAGGCGTCGGGGCCGATGAGCCTGGCACTGTGCTCCCCATCCCCTTCTTCTTCTCCTGTTTCACCACCACATTCGCCACCACCTTCGACGCCGCCGCCCCGTCCGAACGCAGCCTGCCGCGATGGGGAAGGAGAAGACGGCGGCCCTGGAGCGTGCGAAGAAAGCGACGGCGGCAGCGAAGGGCAAGAAGACGAGTCGGGGTGGATCGTCGTCGAGATCCGGCCTGCCGCCTGGCTGGATCCAGGGCGACTGGATTCGATCCACGATTCAGCAAGAGGATCTGGAGGATCTGGTCGAGGGGGGCTTGATCACTCATAGATCCTGGAGGCTGCCAGGTGATGAGACCGAGCGCAGCCGCAGGAGGGTGAGTGCGTCCTCCTCGCTACCCACGTCGACCGTGGTTTTTCTCTGCCCCCTCATACTTTTTTCCGAGGTTTTCTGAACTTTTTTGGGGCCCAACTTCATCACTTTTCCCCGAACACCATCACATAACTCGCTGTGTTTGTCACCATGTGTGAGAATTTCCTGGGTTGTCGACCGCATTGGGGTCTCTTCATACACATCTTTACTTGCTGCTCACAGTCTATGAAAAAGGCCAATCCGAGTGATGAGAGGACGCACGTGATCCAGATGTGCGGAGGTCTAGGGATCCAGATGAGAGGAAAAAGCACTTTTCCACCTATGACTCTTCCCGATTCGATCAGAGGGTGGCAGTCGACCTAGTTTTATTGTAAGGACAAACCAACTCCTGGTCAGTTGACTGGCCTTCCCCTCTTCACCATGGGGCGAATTGAGAAGCCCTCTCCCTTGAAAGTGACTCCAGCAGAAAAGGCGGAGGTGACTATGTTGGTTGAACGAGTAATCCAACTTGTCCGCGTGGTGTGACCGGCATGGATTTGCTAGAGGTGTTTCTCACTCGCCGCATCCAGCCGCTCCAGGCCCACGGTCATCCCATGTGGATGTACTCGGGCGTCGATGATTCTGCTCGGAACCACCCGGAGGAAGTTGCCGAGGAGACGGTGGCGCAGTGGCTGCAGGGATTACTGGAAACAAAGACAACCCCAGGGGGTCCAGGAGAATTCCGCCACTCGGCGCTGATAATGAACCAGACAAGGTCTGACCTTCGATGTCGAGTGACTTTTACTCTAATTTGTAAACTGTCTTTGGAACCGACTGATGCTTGTTCTATTCTTTGCTTCGCAGATATATACTAAGATGTACTCGATGCCCAACGGGGAGCAGATCCAGGAAGGAGAAGAGAGCGGAGGCGACAGCGGCGACTGGAACTCCGATGGCGAGAGTGATGAAGAGCACGAAAACTCGAGCAGTGATGAAGAGGTCGATTCTCCACCTCGCGCGGAAAAGCGTTCCAAGCATAAGCACGACCCAGCAAGTATCCGGGGTAAGGTGGCAGCACCGACTGGACAGACTTCGAAGCGCACTCGGACATCTTCTCCGGTGCCGACTGAGAAGGCTCCGAAGCAGCTCAAGACCGCGCCGTCAAAGCCACGGAAGGCTTTGCCCAAGATCAAGGTTGACGTTCCCGTCGCCTCTACGTAAGTGTTTCGTTTTCACCCTTTGTTCCAAGAATCTTATATCAGTTGTCGACCCATTCACTTGCTTGACCGAGTGAACCTTGAGATTTGCAGCGCTGCTACCTCCGGGACTTCTGCTTGCCAAGATGATGGTGACGAGGAGATGGAGGACGCGGTCACATCCAAAGCGGGTATGACCCCTGTTATCTCATCTTTTCTTTGCTAGCCGATTCTACAGTCAACTGAACTCTTGTGGTCGATTCTTTTGCAGCTCCGCAAAATGTTATTGAACTTCAAGACGATGATGAAGATGAGCCACAGAAGCTCGTGGGTAGGAGGAGCAGGACCTCGGTCAAGAAGGTACCAGCTAGCAAGACGCCTCAGTCGATGTCGGCGACGGAACCAGCTATTCAGCAATCCGGGGACTTCAACCGTGCCTCCGTTACTTTTGCGAATCCCTTGTCGAGTGTTCGTCCTTCATCGGCGACTGTGCCGGCCCTTGCTTCGTCTGTCCAACTTCATGCCTCAAGCTCTCAAGCTACTGCAACTGATACACCGACTCCACTTCCCACCGCCCATCACGTCCCAGAAGACCAAGTGAGTGCTGCCAAGGAGGCTATACGCCAGACTGGCATTATGATGGAGCAGATGAAGGTGGTGCGCGAGGCCAGTCAAGCTGCCTATGATGCCAGCTCAGCACTTCAGGCCAATGTCCAGGTTAGCTTAGTTCCGACTGAACTCGATCTTGATGCTTGCCCTGTTAGGATATGATATTTAGAAACTGCTGCTTTATCCGCAAGACGTCCGTGGATGAGCGTTTTGGAACCTTAATTGCACACCCATTGTCAGTCTGTACACCCACTGGGTGTTTTAATATCTGTTGAGTAGTTTTTCCACTTGAGTCGACTAGGTTGTGCTGATTGAATCTCTGAACCAGTGGGGGCACGCTGAGTGCACCCACTGGGTGTAGTCCCCGAGACCGCCGTCGAATGTTTGATTCGGCGGGGGTCTTTGAACAGAGCTTTTCCACTCGGTCTGGGCAGATCATGTCGAGTGGAACCTTTACCAGTGGGGGCACGCTGAGTGCACCCACTGGGTGTAGTCCCCGAGACCGTAGTCGACTGCGGGCAGTCGGCTATGGTCTGAGTTTTTTTTTTTTGACTGGACGGACCAAGTCGATTGAAAAAGTCGGACCAATGGGGGCACGCTGAGTGCACCCACTGGGTGTAGTCCCCGAGACTATTGGCGAATGTTTGATTCGGCAGTAGTCTTAGAACTATTTGAACTTGCTACTTTATTGCTCGGAAGCAACCAATCTTTGTGTCTGCCGACTGACTATCTTCTGAACACAGAAATCTTGTGATCTTGGAGCCCGGTTCGCCGACTTGGAGAAGAAGCAAATCCAGCTCAATCTTGACCTGGAGTTGGCTCAAAACAACTTGCAGAAGGCTAAGGATGACGCTGCTGGTAAGGAAAGCTTGTCGACCGGTTCTCTTGCCATCTTTTCTCCTCCTTTTTCTGATTCGAATGTTATTCTTTCTAGAAACAATGAGACAGGCTTTTGAGAAGAAGGACCTTGACCTTGCGGCTGCGAAGAAAACCGCCGAAGACAAAACGGCGCTTGCCGACCAAAAGATGGACTCAGTCGGAAAGCTGAAGGAAGAGAATACCAAGCTGAAGGCTGCTCTTGACGAAGCCAACAAAGAAGTGACTCGTCTGAAGAAGGACAAACGGACCCTGACCGACAAAGTAGAAGGCATCACCCGCAGGAGGGATGAGCTGGAGAACTACCTGGGAGGACTCGCCAAAAAATTATTCCTCATGCTTGAAGGTACTTTTCTCTGTGCGATTGGTTTGCTTTCGTTGACTCAACATACTGCTGTCGACTCATTATTTCTCTGCGAGTGCAGAATTCTGTCAAGACTTCGAGGAAGAGACTGGGCGAGTCGAGACGAACTTGGACCCCATCAACTCCCCTGTCAAAGATGAAGCTGCCATGAACGTGCTCCGACTGGAGTCTCGCCTTGCCAGTGCCTTGGAATATCTTGCTCGACTCAAGGTTGCGGTGTCGCGGATCGACACAGCGCTCTGGCCAAGGGAAACGCTCCGAAACGATCTCGAGTCTCTGATGACTCGACTCAACGAGATTCCTGGTCGAGTGCAGGAGTGGAAGAAGTCCGCTGCTCAATGCGGTGCTGACATAGCTCTGTCCCTGGTTCGTGTCCACTGCAAGGAAGCCAGAGAAGAGAAGCTAGCAGCAATCAAGGTCGCCAACACCAAGAAACTTGACTTCCAGTCTTTCATGGAGACCTTCATTTCTGCTGCTACTCGAATTGCAGATGGAATCGACCTGGACGAGTTTGTCGAGCCTACCAGCCCCTCTGCGGAGTGAATGAAACTTTTATGATCTGATTCAATTTGCCTCGGTATGCCGAGTGATTTTGTAACCGTAAAACTCCTTCGGGCCTGATGCCCGAGTACTTTAAGCTCCTTCGTCCGAACTTAGTTTGCCCTTAAATATGCTTGTTTTTATTTCCGAGTGGAACTTGTATCTTCACTCGGAACAGATGCAGTTCTGAGGAGAGGATCGCGGACGACCTGCACCTTGTCGTCCTTGCAGATCAGGATGGAGCGTGTTTTACAAACTTAGGCGAGTACAGGACTGCAGCTAAGCCCCCGAGTGAGAGGGTTGCTCATCACTCGGTAGGATTTTACAAACTTAGGCGAGTACAGGACTGCAGCTAAGCCCCCGAGTGAGAGGGTTGCTCATCACTCGGTAGGATTTTACAAACTTAGGCGAGTACAGGACTGCAGCTAAGCCACCGAGTGAGAGGATTGCTCATCACTCAGTAGGATTTTACAAACTTAGGCGAGTACAGGACTGCATCTGAGCCCCCGAGTGAGAGGATTGCTCATCACTCGGTAGGATTTTACAAACTTAGGCGAGTACAGGATTGCAGCTAAGCCCCCGAGTGAGAGGGTTGCTCATCACTCGGTAGGATTTTACAAACTTAGGCGAGTACAGGACTGCAGCTAAGCCCCTGAGTGTGAGGATTGCTCATCACTCGGTAGGATTTTACAAACTTAGGCGAGTACAGGACCGCAGCTAAGCCCCCGAGTGAGAGGGTTGCTCATCACTCGGTAGGATTTTTTGAACTTAGGCGAATCGGATTCGCGGCTAAGCCACCCACTGGAGGATTTTAGACACATGTATTAGTAACAACAATCATTTAGGAGACTATAAAACCATGTCTTTGATAAACGAACTGAAAGGTACTCTTTATTACATCTCATCAGTCTGAACACTTAAGTATAAAAACGGCGGAGTAGCTCCGCATTCCAAGCGCGTGGCTCGTCTTTATTATGCTCCACATTGTAGAGGTGATACACTCCTTTGTGGAGCACCTTGGTGACGATGAAGGGACCTTCCCAAGCGGGGGCAAGTTTGTGAGGCCGTTGCTGGTCCACTCGGAGCACAAGGTCCCCTTCCTGAAATGCTCGACCCTTCACATTTCTGGCATATAATCGACGAAGGTCTTGCTGATAAATGGTCGATCGGATCAAGGCCATCTCTCTTTCTTCTTCCAGAAGATCAACAGCATCTTCTCGAGCTCGTTCTGCTTCGGCTTCTGAAAAAAGTTCTACTCGGGGCGCATTGTGAAGCAAGTCACTCGGCAGCACAGCCTCAGCCCCATAGACCATGAAGAAGGGGGTTCGACCAGTCGACCGACTTGGTGTTGTTCTTAATCCCCAAAGGACTGATGGTAACTCATCTACCCAAACGCCAGCCGCATGCTTGAGGTCGCGCATCAATCGAGGTTTCAGCCCTTTGAGAATCAAACCGTTCGCTCTTTCTGCTTGTCCATTCGACTGAGGGTGGGCGACTGAAGCATAGTCGACTCGAGTACCTTGGGACGCACAGAAAGCTCGGAACTCATCAGAATCAAAGTTCGACCCATTATCTGTGATGATGTTGTGTGGGACTCCGTACCTAAATGTTAACCCTCTGATGAAGCTGACTGCAGTACTTGCATCTAGGTTTTTGACAGGTTTAGCTTCGATCCATTTGGTGAACTTGTTGACTGCTACAAGCACATGGGTGAAACCACTCCTGCCAGTCTTCAGAGGTCCTACCATATCTAAACCCCAAACAGCGAATGGCCAGACGAGTGGAATGGTCTTCAGGGCTGAAGCAGGTTTGTTGGATATGTTGGAGTAGAACTGACATCCCTCACATTTGTCAATTATTTCCTTTGCCATCTCATTTGCCCGCGGCCAATAAAACCCTGCTCGATACGCTTTGGCCATGATGGCCCGAGAAGACGCATGGTGACCACAGGTTCCCGAGTGAATATCATTGAGGATCATTCGGCCTTCTTCCGGGGTGATGCATTTCTGAACGACCCCAGTGACACTTTCTCTATAGAGTTGCCCCCCCCCCATTACTGTAAAGGCTTTGGATCGACGGACAATCTAGCGAGCCTCTTCTTCATCCTCTGGAAGCTCTTTCCTGAGAATATATGCGATATACGGCACTGTCCAATCAGGAATAACGATGAAAACTTCCATGATCAAGTCGACCACATCTGGGATTTCAACTTCAGTCGGATCAGTGGAACTTTTAGGCTGTGGGGGATCTTCAGTGAAGGGATCTTCTTGAACTGATGGTGCGTGAATATGCTCCAAAAACACATTGCTAGGAATAGGCTCCCGCTTGGAACCTATTTTCACCAAGTCATCAGCTGCTTGATTCTTCAGTCGGGGTATATGGTGGAGCTCTAGCCCTTCAAACTTCTTTTCTAACTTTCTCACCGCATTGCAATAATCAGTCATAGCTTAGCTCTTGACGTCCCACTCCTTCATCACTTGATTAACCACTAAATCTGAGTCACCGTAAACCATTAGGCGGTGGACGCCAAGTGAAATGGCCATACGCAACCCGTACAAGAGTGCCTCATATTCAGCTTCATTGTTGGAGGAATCAAAGTGAATCTGAAGAACATATCTGAGGTTGTCGCCTCGTGGAGATACCAGGACTACTCCAGCGCCTGAACCATTCAACATCTTGGACCCGTCGAAGAACATAGTCCAATGTTCCGACTGTATCTGGGTCGGTAACTGTTGTTCAATCCACTCGACGAGGAAATCTGCTATCGCTTGAGATTTGATCGCTTTCTTTGCCTCGAACTTGATATCCAGCGGAAGGAGTTCAATCGCCCACTTTGCCACTCGACCAGTTGCATCTCTGTTGTTCAGAATTTCTGACAACGGAGCGTCGCTGACGACTATAATCGAATGATCTGAGAAGTAATGTGCAACCTTCTTTGTGGTCAAGGAAGTTCCATAGACAAGCTTCTGATAATGTGGATATCTCTACTTGGATGGGGTTAAGACTTCAGAAATATAGTACACTGGGCGTTGAACCTTGTAGGTTTTACCTTCTTCTTCCCGCTCGACTGTGAGTACCGTACTGTCAACCTGTCCAGTGGCTGCTATATAAAGCAGTAAAGGTTCTTTGCTGATTGGAGCAGCAAGCACCGGCTGGGTGGAAAGCAGGGCTTTGAGCTCTGCAAACGCTGTGTCAGCTTCCGGAGTCCACTCGAACATATCAAATTTCTTCATCAGTTGGTAAAGAGGTAATGCCTTTTCGCCGAGACGAGAAATGAATCGACTCAAAGCAGCCAAACAACCAGTAAGCTTCTGAACGTCGTGAACACGCACAGGGCGTTTCATTCGGAGGATTGCACCAACTTTCTCTGGGTTTGCATCGATTCCACGTTCGGAAACGAGGAAACCGAGTAACTTTCCACCTGGAACTCCAAATGTACACTTCGACGGATTAAGCTTGATATCATATCTTCTCAAATTGGCAAAGGTTTCGGCAAGGTCAGTCAGCAGGTCAGAACCTTTGCGCGACTTAACCACAATGTCATCCATGTATGCTTCCACATTCCGACTGATTTGAGCTAGCAGACACTTCTGTATCATGCGCATGAATGTGGCACCAGCATTCTTGAGACCAAAGGGCATGGTGATGTAACAAAAGCACCCGAATGGGGTGATAAAAGCTGTTTTTATTTCATCAGGTCCATACAGTCG
Source organism: Thinopyrum elongatum (assembly GCA_011799875.1). Taxonomy (NCBI): domain Eukaryota; kingdom Viridiplantae; phylum Streptophyta; class Magnoliopsida; order Poales; family Poaceae; genus Thinopyrum; species Thinopyrum elongatum. Next base: position 472,786,092 of record CM022301.1, read on the forward strand.
GATCTGATGGTACCTGGAATATGCATCCAGGAAGGACAATCGCTCACATCCCGCGGTTGAGTCGACTATCTGATCGATGCGGGGGAGAGGAAAATGATCTTTCAGGCAGGCCCGATTGATATGCTTGAAATCAATGCACATACGGAGTGAATCGTCCTTCTTGGGAACCATGACAACATTGGCGAGCCACTCGGAGTGGTAAATTTCGCGGATGAACTCAGCTGCCAAAAGCCGAGCCACCTCTTCGCCGATTGCCTTTCTCTTCTCCGCAGCGGACCGACCGAGGTGCTCTTTCACGGGTTTTGCCTTTGGATCGACTCGCAAACGGTGCTCAGCCAGTCCCCTGGGTACACCCGGCATGTCAGATGGCTTCCATGCGAAGATGTCCCAGTTCTCACGGAGGAACTGGATGAGCACTTCTTCCTATTTGCTGTCGAGTGTTGATGAGATATGAGTCGGAGCAGCACTGGGATCGGTCGGGTGAATGTGAACAGGCTTTGTTTCACCGGACGACTGAAATGCAGACTCGGAAGCAGGCTTCTTAGCGCGCAACAAATCACTCGGATCTGCAGTCCTCTTATATTCTTCCATTTCTATCGCTGCCATCTGTTCATCGGCTATCTTAGAGCCCTTCTGGAGGCACTCTTCTGCTCGTTGCCGATTACCAGTGACCGTGATCACGCCCCTGGGGCCAGGCATCTTCAGCTTGAGGTACACGTAACACGGTCGAGCCATGAAACGGGCATATGCAATTCTGCCTAGAATAGCATGATAGGCACTGTGAAAATCCACAACTTCAAATGTCAACTTCTCCTTACGGTAATTCTTTGAGTCACCGAAAACCACGTCAAGAGTGATCTGTCCGAGTGAATCAGCTTTCTTCCCTGGAATGACACCGTGGAACCGCATGTTGCTCTCACTGAGCTTGGACATTGGAATGCCCATCCCACGAAGAGTCTCAGCATACAAAATGTTCAAGCCGCTGCCACCATCCATCAAGACTTTGGTCAGTCGGGTGCCCCCAACGACCGGGTCGACCACCAACGCTTGCCTCCCGGGGGTGGCGACGTGCGGTGGGTGGTCAAATTGGTCGAATGTGATGGGAGTCTTTAACCATTTCAAATATGTCGTCGTTGCCGGAGCAACCATGTTTACCTCTCTGTTGATGACTTTCAGTCGACATTTACTCTCAATGTCAGCAAAAATCATCAAAGTGGAATTGACGTTAGGGAAATCGTCATCATCTTCTTCCTTGTCACCATCCTTGTCAGACTCTTTTTCCTTTTCATTGGGCTGTTTCTCTCGGAACTACTGGATCAGGAGCCGACATTGTCGAGTGGTATGTTTGGGATAAATCAGATTTCCCTCTTCATCCTTCTTGGTGTGAATGTGACATGGCAAGTCCAACACATCGTTCCCCGCCTGATCTTTCACCTTCTTGGGGATCCAGGGTCCCTTGGGCTTCCCCTTGAATTTTCCTTGAGTTACAACTGCAGCTTCACCTGGACCTGCTGGCTCGGCTTTGCGTTTCTGCTTCCGACCCACTCCGGTGTCTTGGGCGACTGGTTTGCCCTTTCCACTGCGGAGTCGGTCCTCTTCTTCACCATTAGCGTACCGGGTGGCTATTTCCATCATTCGGGTCAGAGACATATCTCCTGTCCGACCGAATTTCAAGTTAAGCTCTCAATACCGAACGCCCTCCTTGAAGGCACAAACTGCTTGGTGTTGGGATACATTTTCTACTGTGTGGTGTAAAGTGGTCCATCTTTGGATGTAATCCCTCAGAGTTTCATTCGGCTTCTGTACACAATGTTGCAATTCCTTCAACCCCGCAGGTCGTTTGCATGTGCCCTCGAATGTCCTGACAAACACTCGGGTTAACTCCTCCCAGCTGAATATACTGTCTGGAGCCAACTGATTCAGCCATGCTCTAGCCGACCCTTCCAGCATGAGAGAAAGATGTTTCATAGCTACCTCATCATTTCCACCACCGATCTGAACAGCCACTCGGTAATCTTCCAGCCAAGTGTCAGGCTTCGACTCACCGGTGAACTTACTAACCCCGGTCGCCAACCTGAAGTTGTGGGGGATCTCAGCGGCTCTGATAGCTCTGCTAAAACACTCAGGACCCGAAACATGAATTCTGCTTCCACTCGAGCGATCCCTGCCTTGCCCCTCTCTGTGTGCTCGGTTCCTGTCGACCAAACCTTGCACTAAAATTGACCTCGCATCAAACCCTGGCTCTCTTGGGTCGATCGGCGTCCTCCGCCCTCCGCTGTACGGGCGCCTGTCATCATAGTGCCGGGGCACATATGATCCACTTCTCGGAGGGGGTGTAGGCGCTCGACGGCGGTCATCACGGCCGAGTCGATGATCGTACTACTCGTGGATCCGACCCAAGTGCTGATCTTGGCGATGCACCCGCCCCTCACGCCGCGAAGGCGATCTTGGGTTGTGAGCCGATTGAACTGTGTCAGCCACCACAGATCTGCTATGGATTCTGTTACGCGACTGTGATACTGCAGTGTTTTGGTCTCCTGCCGCCCGGAGCAGAGCCTGGATCTGCATCAAACCTCGTCCAGCTTCTGACTGGGATGGCTGGATGGATTCTGCTATACGAGCTGCAGCTGCAAGATTCTGAATCGGAGTGCGGTATACCTGAGGTTCAGGAGGGAACAATTGCCGACGTCGACTGGACCCAGGAATCCGCTGCTGAGCACGTTCGTCGAGTGCATGCTGAAGATTTTCTAGTCGAGTGCGTTCAGCCAAAGTGGCCAAGCACGCTGCCTCCAAGGCCCAAGCCTCAGAGGTCTCTCCGACGATGGGCGTGTGGAGTGCTTCCTCGTTACAGCAGTGAAGTTCCTCCCTCCGCTGTGAAGAGAGGGTTTCGGGGTGGTATTCCTCGTGAACACGCGACGGATCGCCACCGCCGTCGCCGCCTTCATTGCGACGCATGCCAGGTGGGCTACGAGGCGTGTCGACCATCAGGACCTCCGCCGCAGGATCGCTGCTGTCGCACTCGGACAGAGTCTCGACGGAGCCAGTCGACAGATCGAACAGGCCGTAGAGAGATTCATCGGGCTCGATTGCCGCGACTTGAGGGGTGGCCGACTGACGTGCCACCGCATGCCTCACCCACCGCTGAAGCCGCGATCGACCGGATCGCTTGTGACGGCGAACAGCGGGGAACGAAGACGCCGTAGGAAACGACCGATATTGGGTCGATGGCTGCCGCAGAAGGACGCCGCGGACACACGCGCGAAAGTGCGTCGCCCCGCGGACGGGGAATGTCTCGACGTCGAGGGGGGCCTCCTGGAGCCAGGCGGAGCCGTCGGCGATGAAGACGAGCGCGCCGAGACGGATCTCATGGCCCTCAGCCAAACCTCCACCCGAAACCATGATGATGGGAATCGGAAAAAATCGCAACCTCACCGGAAAGTCGCTAAGACACCAGCCCCACGGTGGGCGCCAACTGTCGTGGTTCTAAGTCTGACAGTAGAATAGGGGGTAGGTATGAGGAGGCAAGATCCTAGCTATGATGAGGTTGTGCATGCAAGATTTACGAGTTCGGGCCCTTCTCGGAGGAAGTAACAGCCCTACGTCTCTGTGCCCGGAGGCTCGGTCGATTGAATTATGCGTGAAGTTACAGGGGGTGCGAACCCTTGTGCCAGTGGAGGGGGGTGGCTTATATAGAGTGCGCCAGGACCCCAGCCGTCCCACGTTACAAGGGGTTCAATGTCCATAAAGACAGGACGTTACTGATAATGCCAGCAATAAAGGCAAATAAATGATCATTAAGACTACGGAGTGAACGCCTGACCATTGCTATCCTGAGTGACCTTAGATCTTCTGTCTTCCGAGTGGTTTCTGGTGTGGTCGAGTGAGTACACCCCGGTCGAATGGAATTGGGTTATCCGAGTGAACTGTTGGTCGAGTGGGTTGCACCCTGTGGTGATTTCAGTCGGTAGATGATGCTATCCTTTGAATGTCCTTGGCCTTAGAGCAGTGTCCTCGGGGAAGGGTGTCTAGGTCAGGCCTATTACCCTACCCTAGGTACATGTCTTCGTCAGGTACCGATTCCTTCTGCATGGGATCAGGACATATCCACCGGCCTTACGGTCAACGATGGCCATGAGACTCCATGGCAGTATAATCTGAACCAAGTCCAGATAGGGGCTATGTTTGATACAAAGAAAAAATTGAAGTATGCGGTGATAAAGTGGGCTATGTCTACGCAGAGGGTTTTCCGGACACACATATCAAGTCCAACAAACTATACCGTGAAGTGTGCTGAAACAGGTTGTCCTGCGAAGGTGCACGGGCACGTGCCGAAGTATAACATCCACTGGGTTGTCACCAATGTGGTCCCACATAATTGTGTGAGGAAAAACCTGTTGGTTCATCATCCAAACCTGACTTCAACTCTCATTGCGCAACTCATGTATACTGAGATAGTGGAGAAGAAAGATATGGAAGCAAAACACATCCAGACAGCAGTGAAGGTCGGATGGAATTATGAGATTCCTTATGGGAAGTCTTGGAGGGCTAAGCAGAAGGCTATGGAGGAAAGGTTTGGGACGTTCTTCGACTCATATGATAATGTTGTCCGTCTCCTTGACATACTGAAGGAGAGGAATCCCGGCACTTATGTTAACATACAACACACGAGGTTGGACAGTATACCAGATTTCAAGGTGTTGAAACGAGTATTCTTCTCTTTCGCTATGTGCATCGAAGCTTTCCGGCATTGTCCTCCTGTGATGTTTGTGGATGGTACATTCCTGACTGGTCAGTACAAAGGGCAAATCCTGACTGCTATTGGTGTGGACGGGAACAATCAAATCATCCCACTTGCCATGGCATTTGTGGAGGGTGAGAACTTTCCGAGCTGGGTATGGTTCTTCCGTCAAGTTAAAATTGCGATCGTGAAAGACCGACCAAACGTGTGTGTCATTCATGACAGACATGCTGGTATATTGAAGGCCGTGAAGACACTAAGGAATCCAACAGCTGACGAACCAACACCTTGGAAGGACTTGCAGAGCCGGTGGTGCATGCGCCATCTTGGGGCTAATTTTTTCTCACAGTTTAAGAACAAACGGTTGATGAACTTGTTCAAAAAATTATGCAACCAGAACCAGCAGCGCAAATACGAATTTATTTGGTCAAAACTAGATGAGTTTACTAAGAAGCAGGTCCATGCGAGGAAGAAAATGGAAAAAGATCAGGTTAAATTAGCAGCACTTATCGCGGAGCTAGAGGAGCCAGTAGGTCTTTGTGACTTGCCAGCAATTGACCCTCCTAATACTCAGAGAAAGAAGGGCAGGGCAATAAAGAATTTTTCTGAGTGGATAGAGAAAGAGCCTCCGGTGAATTGGTCTTTACTGCATGACACCCATGGAGCTAGGTATGGCCACATGACAACCAATCTTGCAGAGGTGTATAACTTTGTACTCAGAGGGAATAGAGCATTGCCACTCACAGCTATTGTAGAGGCTGTATTCCATGGCACTTTGAGATATTTCAGAGAAAGGCACGAGTTAGCAAAGAAGCTTATTGCAGATAACCAGAACACACCTTATTGTAGCCGTGTCATGGAGTACATGGCAAAGAAGATAGAGAAAGCAAAGAAGCACACTGTCAGACTCATAGGTAATCAGGAAAGGAGGTATGAGGTTCAGCATCCTACAGATGGTTTTGGTTCTGCAAATGAGGTGAAGACGCACGAGGTAAAAATTGGAACGAAATTTTATCCAACTTGTGAGTGTACATGCAACAAACCGAAGTTGTTGCACCTGCCTTGCTCACATGTGTTGGCTGCCTGTGGCCAGATTGAGTTGGATGCTATCTCCTTCGTGTCCCCATACTATTTAAAAGATGCAGTACTCAATGTCTGGACAGGTGAGATGACAGGGTTTAGAGTCGTCGGCAATTTCAACAAGGTAAACGATGGGGAGAGAGTATACATTCTGGATCCAGAACTTCAGCGAACAAGCAGGGGCAGACGTAAGGTAAAGCGCATCCGAAACGATATGGACCAATCTGAAGCTGGTAGAGCAACCAGACAATGTTTGCTATGCGCGGCTTATGGGCATAGGATGAAATATTGTCCCGACCTGAACAAAGACGGTGCTTCCACATCGACGAGTACTTCTACATCGACGACTACGACAACAGTAGGAAGAGGCGGACGTGGTCGTGGCAGTCATGGTGGTCGTGGCAGTCGAGGCCGAAGGGGCGGACGATCTGCAGAGGAGTTTTTATTGTTGTCCTCATTGCATAGTTCAAACAATCTTTGGTTTCTATGTAGATTGTCTCCTTAGGATATCCCAATGTTCAGTTGTCAGAGGCACAGATTGACCGATCCCTAGAGGCATATATTTTGTGGTTGTTCGGCAAGACGATGTTCACGGAGAACCACGTGACCACTGTCGATGCACAACTCATCGGTATTGCACGAGAGATAGCTGACGCATGTTGCCCTGGAGACATTCTGCAGAGGAGTTTTGGTTCTGCTGTGTTAGCGGCTACGTACAGAGGCCTGTGCAAAGCTTGCTCGTTGAAGGCTAGAAAATCAGGTATTACAGGATGTCCACTATTGTTGCAGCTATGGTCATACGAGAGATTCCCTATTGGTCGACCCTATGTCTACGTTGATAGACCTTTTGGTTTGGAGGACATGGCTGGGACTTACGTGCCTGCTATCGGCGACTTGCCTACTATGGGATCTGTTTGGACACGGAGAGAGGTATTTTCATATTAAGTAACAACATGAATTACTAATGCTTATTTCTTGCCATTCAATAGTATTACTAATGATTATTTCTTGTCATGCACAGAGATAGTTCGCGCATAGCCAGGTGAGGGGCTGCTACCCCTCCTTCACGGCGCAGTTTGATAGTTTGCACGAGGATCAAGTTATCTGGGAGCCATACTCCCATCAGGCTATATTATCCAGGTGTCCAGTTGGGATTTCTGGATTGTGCACTAGAGATCGGCACTATTGGATGACCAAGGCCAAGTTGGTGTTCGACGTGACGGTTGAGGAGATGGCTCTTCATAGGGTGATGAGACAGTTCGGTCTATGCCAAGAGCCTGACATTCCAGTTATTCCACACTTACCAGATCACGTGCACAAGTAAGTAATACTATTTTAGTTCTCAGGTCTGCATTCAGAATATCACTAATCATGTAACGCGCATGTCAATCTCAGGTACAGTCGCGCAGGAGGAAACAAGTCCCACGATTCTTGGCTTCGCGACATTAGCCCTTACGTGGACGAATGGACTACTGCGCCGACAAATATATGGGATGAGGTTCGACCCTTTGACTGGGACAAGTTCGGGTTGTATCTGCAGAGTTACCGGCATAGCACCAGGATGTACTTGGTTCCATCAGCAGCTCCTGATCAGATCGAAGCCCCTCTCACCAGCGATATGTACCCAACTGCCTCTGTTATGGGAACCAGACACCACGCGGTACGTGCTATGGTTCTCACATGTTAAGTTTTTTCTTAACCTGAACATATACAATTGGTTGACTATTCATGTTGTCTGCCATACAACAATGATCTAATTGGTTAACTCTCCGTGTACAGGGTGACTTGACAAGCGAGGCGCTAGAGGAGGTTTCCGCTTTAATGCAACGCTTTGAGAGGGGAGATAATATCCCACCGCGAGATAACGTCTCATGGTTGAGGCGTCTTGATGAGAAGCTACGGGGGATTTACACAGCTGTTACATGTAGACGATCTTCGGATGTTGCTATTCCTCGTCCAGCACATCGTCCGCCACGCCACTCTCTGCAGCGTTCAGAACCTCGACCCTCTGTGCAGCGTTCAGAACCACGACCCTCTGTGCAGCGTTCACAACCAAGGAGCTCTTCCTGGCAGCAGACACCTCCTTCACAACCAGGGAGCTCTTTCTTCCAGCAGCCACCTCCTTCAAAACCAGGGGGCTCTTCCTGGCATCATCAGATGGACCTAGGTAACACTACTTTGTACATTCTTTTAAACATTGTAGGTTCGCAAATCAATTTTACATGTTTTACTTTGCCGCAGTCGGCAGCCAGTCGCAGCCGTTCATGCATTCAGTCCAGTCACCGATGCTTAGTGGTGCTGGTTCGTTCTTAGCCGGCGACGACGACGATGATGACCGAGCTGCAAACACCTATGAGTTCTCGCAGACAGTTCTTCACACTACTCGCACCACCACCATTGACGCAGGAACACAGACAGACAGGTTATCTATGGTCGTGGTATCGTCAGCGTCATCCACCGGCTGATCGCTTATCGCCTTCCGGTCCTCGTCCGAGGAAGACCCAATTCGTCGTCCCCCCCCCCCCCCCCCCCCAGTGATATCGTTATCTATGTATGAGTCGTTATCTATATTAGTTTCAGACTATCGCATATGTTACTCGCACTTGCTTCTATCTGATCAGGATACATATATTGTTTTATGTATGCGAGAGACATATTACTATTAATCTGCATTGTTATTCGAGTTACATTTCCAAAGAGACTGCAACCGATAATTAAGATACAAGTACATCTCACATAAACGGTAGGACTGAACTTAAAAAATACAGCTTACATACTACATGAAGGCATCATCATCATCCTCCGTCGATGCAGAACTCTTGCCCTTCGACGATGCGGTACTCTTGCCCTTCGACGATGAGGTACTCTTGGCCTTGGTGCTCGGCATGAAGATATCATCTTCGTCTTCGCTGTCGGCAGTCCATAAATATGTATGCTCTGCTGCAATCCTTATAAAATTTTCACTCTTCGTCTGCACTACCTTCTTCCACCTTCCATGCAACCTAAGAAGTTCTTTACGTACCTCCTCATAGGTCCTTTCAGGCCACCCAGACCTACGTAATGCGTGAGCCAACTCATTCTGTATGGTGTCACTACCGATGAGTTCGTCCCATGGAACTATCCTATTGTCCATCCTGAAATTGGTGGCTAGCCTAAGAAGACATTTGCTCATCTCAGGGTGAAAATTACGATCGAAAGGATAATCGGACATCTTGACTACACTAAAATGGACTGCTTATCCAACTCCGTGTGAAGGGGGTTTTATAGGTAGAGAGGAGAAAATGGCGGGAAAGAACAACTGCGGTATGGAGGGAAAGGTGGCGGGAACATATGGCGGGAAGGGGTTGGCGGGAAACGGGTGGCGGGAAGGGGTTGGCGGGAAACGGGTGGCGGGAAGGGGTTGGCGGAAAACGGGTGACGGGAAGGGGTTGGCGGGAAACGGGTGGCGGGAAGGGGTTGGTGGGAAACGGGTTGCGGGAACATATATCGGCACAGAGTTGGCGGGAAAATATTGAGGGAAATGAGGGGGAATGGTTGTGCAGCAATTATAATGAATTTATTTGTAAAAAAAACACTTAGAACCCCTCGGCCCACAGCACTGCCTACTACACTACACTGCACTGCCTACCCACCTTACTGTCAAGGGGGTTTTATAGGAAGAGTATAGAAAATGGCGGGAAATAATGGCGGGAAAGGGTTGACGAGAAAGGATGGCGGGAAAGGTGGGCCCGCGGAAGCATAAATAATATTTTTACAATATTTATAAGACGGGCAATCGTTGTACATCATTAATAAGTCAAATTTCACAAAAAAAAAATTTGGCTTACCATGGGCCAACAGGAGCCCACTCGGCCGTGTGGAGGCCGACAGCCACTCGTCGGCGTCGTGTAGGCCGACAGGCCACTGGTCGGCCTACTGGTGGCCGACAGGCCCCCCATCGGCCCACCCTAGGCCGACAGCCCCCCATCGGCCTACCCCAGACCGACAGGCCCCCCGTCGGCCCAGCCCAGGCCGACAGGGTACTATTTCTGATATTTTTGCATTCTGCCCAATAGTTTTCAAAAAGGCTATAAATTTAGTCATAGTTTTGAAAAAAATCCCGGATTGTGATGTTTACGAGTTGTAGATGCTGTTAAGCCTTTGGTCTCTGATAGAACGGCACGGGCACGGTGCAACCGGAGCTACAAGACAAGAGACCAAGATCCTCACGTCGGCAGTGCAAGCTAGAAAAACCAAGACGGACACGCGATTAGGGTTCATGATTGGAAATGAACCGTCAGCTATAATACAAGCAACGGGAGAGAGCCACGAGGACCAGCAGTATTAAACAGGATAAACCTTGCTTACGGCTCTGAAGAGAGTTTACCTGTTTTCATTAGATGTTGCAATCTGTAAGAGCACAAAGGCAGCAACGCGAGGCCGCCATCGTGATGGTTTGACCATGGGTTGTGAATTTAAGCCTTTCTTGTGGACGACAGCAACTCTTATCCGTCTCATCGACCGTGTTCAATTCGCCTTTGCATCTCACCCTAATCACCACCGGATGGATTAGGTAAAGAATAAATTCCCCGGCACGTATCCATCAAGTTGACCGTGTTCAAGTCACGGCTCTGACAACAGTTACGAGACTGTTGATCAACAAACGTCGCGGCATTTCGAATGAAGCGGTCAGCTTAAGCAGCCGTCGTGGTATATGAGCCACCAGAAAATGGTTACGGAACCTACTCTTGCAGTTTTGTCAATGCATTTCTGCCGCCGGTGCTCACGGAAAGGCCATGCGAAAACACTCAGACTACCCATTATCCATAGTTATCCATAGTGCGGAGTAACTTAGACTACTAAGAGCATCTGCAGTTGCAGAGGACAAATATGACCTCTCCAACGTCCACGGACGCGCCCGGACGAGTCCACGGGCAGTGACCGGGCATTTCTCGAATAGCCTCGTCCACATCTGTGTATCTCATATCCGATCCCCTATATCCATACTAAACCATGCAACGTCGATCAAAGTACGTAGATCAGCAAACGGACACAGGCAAGCACAATACTTTCACCAAAAGATCATATGTTCAAACGACCACCAAAGTTCAAATGAAGGAGAACTTGAAACTACATCTAAAACTCGAAATTAAATTGAAGCAAAGCGGATCTTCACCACTTCCGGGCCGGCCCCTTCCCCTTCCGGTCGCCGACGCAGCTGTAGCCGTCGGCGACTGGTGAAGGATCGTCCGACTCGTCGGACGAGGAGCAGCCGTCGTCGTCGGAAGAGGAGGAGACGATGATGAGGCCCTTGAGGCACCGGATGGCCCGGTCCTGCTGCCGCTTCAGCTTGGCCAATCGAGCCGCTTCAGCTTGCCCTGCCGAGCCACCTCCATCGCCTTCTCCTTGGCCTCGCGCTCGGAGTACTCGATAGCTAGCCAGAGAGCCTTCGCATTCTTCCGGCGGAGTCGCCGAGCATCTGTCTCCGTCGTCGTAAAAGACCGGCTGTAGACCCACGCGAGAAGCCGCTCGTCCTCGTTGTGCTCCGCGGGTAACCCGCGGCAGCGGCGGACAGAGCTCTCCGCCGCGTCCCTCTCCCATGCCCGCTGCCTCTCGCAGCGGACGGCTCGTGCCTCTGACTCCGGCGTGCGTTTCCGGGCCGGGGCAAGGGGACAGTGTGGGGGAGGCGAGGACTGCGCAGCCCGCGTGGAGCCAAGCACGGGCCGGGAGGAGCCAGCGCTGGCTTCCTCGCTGCGGCGGCGGGGGAGAGGCGAGGCCGATCCGGAACTGCCACTCGTGTCCACCTTGGACCTCTCGAGGGCAATGTGGAGGGCTAGATCCTCGTCGGAGTCGGAGGACGAGCGGCTGTCGGCGCTCGACATGGTGGCCGCAGTCACCAGAGTGGTCGGAGTGGATCGAATCAGAGAAATCGAAGGGGAAGAAGAGGAGACGGATCGAGAGTGGAGTGAGCTAGGGTTTCCGGATTGGGGATATTTGTGGGGACGGAGTGGGGTAGGGGTGGGCCGGGCCGACGTAGCGGGCGTGCCTGGGTGCCCCCATATCCGCCCCATATTTGGGCTGGATATGAGGGGTGCCAGAAAGCCCGGGCGTTTGAGGGTCGTTTGAGGCGCCCAGCTGGGTCAGAAAAATGTGATCGGGCGGTCCGTCCGGGCGTTTGAGACCGGTATGAGACGCCCGGCTGTAGATGCTCTAGCATACGTATGTTACTACTCTATGTTACTAATTTTATAGTGGGGAGTAAGAACATCTGCAGCCGGGCCTCTCATACCCGTCTCAAACGCCCGAGCAGGCCGTCCGGTCACTGACCGGTCAAAAAGAATCGACTCAACCAGACCTTTCAAACCGTGGACAAACGCCCGGGCTGACCGGCACCCCTCATATACAGCCCAAATATAAGGCGGATATGGGGTGGCCCGGGCACGTCCGGGCGCGTCCGCCTGACAGGCCCATCCCACCACCGACCCCACTAAAACCCCAATCCGGGCGCCTCGCTCCAAACCCTAGCTCACTCTCTCCCTCCCTCTCGTTACGTCCACTCCTCTCCCTCTCTGATTCCGATCCCATCCACTACGATGAGCATCTCCGGCAGCGACTCCGGCTCCGAGCTCGACTACAAGAAGATGGTCCTCCACATTGCGCTGGAGCGGTCCAAGGTGGAGACCGGCGATAGCTCCGGATCTGGAGCGTCGTCGCAGCTCCTGCGCCGGTGCAGCGCGGACGCCGGAGCTGGACCCTCCCTGCCCCGCGCAGCGACGCCAGGACAGCACAGTCTGCGTCGGCCCCGCGCCTTCTCCTTCCCCCGCCGGTCGCTCCTCCACGCGGCCAGCGTTGGGTGCTTGTGCCCGTGCCATCGGCCCGCATGTGCACTCCGGAGTCAGGAGGCGCGCGCCGCGATAGGCAGCGTGCACGGGAGAGGGACGCGGCGGAGCAATCCACGAGCTGCCGCCGCGGGACGGAGGGGGACCCTGGCGAGGACGCGCGTCTCCTCGCATGGGTCTACCGCCGCTCCCTCACGACGACGGAGACGGACGCTCGCCGACTTCGACGGAAGAACGCCAAGGCACTCCGGCTTGCTATTGAGCAGTCGGAGCGCGAGGCGAAGGAGGCAGCGGAGGAGAAGGCTCGGGTCGCCAGGTTGAAGCAGGAGCAGGACAGGGCGGTCCGTCGGATGAAGAGGCTCATCGTCCTCTCCGACTCCGACGACGGCGACGGTTGCACCTCCTCGTCGGACGATCAAGACCCTCCACCAGTCGCGGACGCCTACAGCTGCGTCGGCAACCCCCCCCCCCCCCCCCCCCCCCTCCCCCCCCCCCCCCCTCCTCCTCAATGTTTATATCGTTTTTAGTTGTAGAAGTTTAAGAACTTGTCCGGTGACGAACTATGAACTTTTGGATGTGGCGAAATTTGTTAATGTCTGTTTGCAGCCGATCTTGTGTTCTTTTGCAACCGATTTTTGTTGTTCGTCGTTTGATCACGTAGGGTAGATCAACGTCGCATGTGCAGTATGGATATAAGGCGCCGGATATAAAATAGGCGGATGCAGACTGGCAAATATAAGGCGTGCCTGGTCAGTGCCCGTGGACGCGCCCGGGCGCGTCCGCGGGCATTTGAGGGGCCAGGCTGTAGATGCTCTCACATGTGTGGTGTTATACAACACTTTATTTATTAGGTTGTAGACTCATCTTGTCTTTGTATATGTGATGTTACTCGTAACATGAGTAACGAGTAGCTATGTTACTTAATTTATCTCTCTCCTCATTAATTAGTTGTCACATCATTATTTTTGCTTAGGTATCATCTATGTTACTCTTTGTATTACTTCCAATATGGGTAGTCTCAGAACGACAATCAAATGAAAGGTGCAACGACCATGCGCTTAGGGTTCATGACAGTGGCGGCGCCAGGGGTCTTCCCTGGACTTCGATGGAATACCAAAGAATTGCTAATTCATTGATATACTGATGCTAGTTTGTTGTATATTTGTTGTCATATTGCTATAAAATTGCACAAACGAATACCAATGAATACCAAGGAAGAAATTCCTGACGCCGCCACTGGTTCATGATTGAAATAACTGTTACGTACTTACAAGACCGTCAACGAGAGAGAGACACTAGGATCAACTGGATCTACCAGGATAACGCTGTTCAACAACAGTTTCCGCAAGAAAACTCTTAACCATCTCATCAACCATGTTCGGCTTTGCATCTCTCCCTAATTAATCACCGCCGGATAGGGCTCTTATCTTACGCAAGAATAAATTCCCCGGGCCCCTGATTAGCACCCTCCCGCTCCGTCTAGTCCTGGATGAAATTTTTTGAACTCTCTGATGTTCTCTTCTTTTTTTACTTTGCATACAAAATTTTGTCAAAATCAAACTAAACAAAGTTTGATCAAGTTTATATAAAAAAATATCAACATCTACAATACCAAAGTTATATGATATGAAAGTTAATTTCGTGATGCATCTAATAATATTAATTTTATTTTGTGAATATTTTTTTTTCTGTACAGTTAGTCAAACATTATAAAGTTTGACTTTGACCAAATTTTCTATGCAAACTACTAAAAAGGGACTGGGAGTAACAGAGGGAGTATGAAATGTTCTGAAAAACCGGTGATGCTCGGAAATATTCTTCTCTGTTTGAGGGCATGGCCAATGCTCCACCGTGGACAGCTGACCTAGTTATCCACGTCGGCTCAGCTGATCCAAAATGACGTATCGTGTGGCTTGCAGAGCCAAACCGGCTCCGGCAGAAGAGTCGGGCTCCTCCTTGACAAAAATGGAAAAAGTAGAGAGATGGGAAGAAAAGTATAGACATGCAAGGGCTCTCTAGGGTGTCTTAGAGCATCTACAGCCGGGCGTCTCGAACCCGTCTCATATGCCCGGACAGGTCGCCCGGTCACTGACCGGTCACGTTTTTTCGACCCAGATGGACGCCTCAAACGTCCGGCTGACCGGCACCCCTCATATCCAGCCCAAATATGGGGCGGATATGGGGCGCCCGGGCACGCCCGCCACGTCGGATCCGACCCATGATGGCCCACCCGACCTCACATATATTCGTCCCCATCCGCTGGCCGGAGCATACCTTAGCCACTTCACTCTACTCCCCTCCACTCCCCTCCGCCACCCGAGCTCACCTCCGGCGGTTTTCGGCCTTTTCCGCCATGGCAGGCAGTGGATCAGACTCCGACCAGTCCGGATCCGTCGACTGGGGTGTCATCCCGTGTGGGTTCGAGGAGGCAATGGCAGTACGCATTGCACTCCGCCGCTCCCGGGAGGACAGCGCCCGGCCGACGGATGGATCCGTCCGCCGCGACGCAATAGCATCGGCTCACCTGGTGCTTGGGTCCTCTGGTGCTGGATCCTCGCGGTCCCGGCAGCCGGAACACCTCTCCTTCTCCATCACCGGTCGAGCAGAGTATGAGTACCACCGGGAACGGGCGGCCCGCCGTGGGAAGGAGAGGATAAGGGCCACCGAGGCCCGTATCGAGGCGGAAATGGCGGCGGCGGAGGCGGCTGATGCGGCAGCGTGGGCGGCCGAAGAGGAGGAAGCCATTCGCGCCCGCATTATGAAGAAACGGCAGCGGAGGAACACGCGCGCCCGCGCCCGAGAGCAGAATCGGGCGGTCCGTGCCATGGCCGGACTGCCACCAAAGGAGGAGAAGAAGGACAGCAACGGCGAGGACAGCTCCGGCGACGAGCAGATCCGGCTCGATCCATACTGCGTCTTCGACCGGTACTTCCGCGAGAAGGACAGCAAGGGCGCCGGGAAGGGCAAGGGCAGCCGTGGATGAACTCCACCATAGCCAAACATGCCAAATTTTGGTAGTCCGATGGCATGTTTAGTTAGCAGTGATGGAGTAGCCGGACGATGTGTGTGCATCGACGTAGTTGCATGAGTTTGTATGAATTTGAGATATGGTAATTGAGGTGTCCGGATGTGGATTACATTATTTAAGTGGTGCCCGGTCAATGCCCGCAAACGCACCTGGGCGCGTCCGCGGGCGTTCGTGGGGCCGGATTTGCCAAGTCCGCCTGTAGATGTTCTTACCTTCAGCCACTCTTTGGAACTGATTAAAAGATGGAGGAAGAGAGATTAAGCGTGGGCCTGGTGAGGCAGCTATACGTTGGTTGATTACGACTTCATGCTACTGCTCTAACACTCCCTCCATTTCCTTATCAAGGGCACAAACTCAAATTACAGATACGAAGATAAAATTTAATGACTGCTTTGCAAGTTAATTTTTCTTTTCGTTAACCGGGATCATTAATACGCCCGCATGCATGCAAGAAAGGCATGAGAAGAAAGTAGCACAGTGTCATTATGATTACATGCATGCAAGTATTGTCTTTGTTTCTAAATATAAGTCTTTTTAGATATTCTAATATGGAGTACATACGTAGCAAAATGAGTGAATCTACATTCTAAACTATGTCTATATACATCTGTATGTAGTTCATATTAAAATCTTTAAAAATAATTATATTTAGGAATGAAGGGACTAGTAAACAAGTTGCTAGTACAAGAAAATATCATTAAGTTTTGACTTGATTACTATTAGGAAAACACTTACCATCACCCAGCGGATCACAGCTGTCGCGTCCGCCACCTTCCCTGCGTGACACACATCCAAATGAGGTCCCGCATACCATTCTTTGTTGAACTCGCTTCTGCAACAGGAGTTATGCTTCTGAAACATATGCGGTGTTGCAATGCTCTATGACGGGTCTACGTTTAGCAACAAAAATTCTGTTGGGAAATTTTTCTGCAACAAGACCTTAGTTGCAAAAAAAATGCAACAAAACCTTAGTTGCAAATTTTTTTTTTTTTGCAACAAGACATGTGTTGCAGGAAAAATTATGCAACAAGACAAGTGTTGCAATAATGGAGGCGGGTTTGGCCGCTTGATGCGGTAAATCTGACGGCTCGTGACCCGGATGATTTAAAAAAAAAACAGCCGACGGACGCGTAGCACACCCCTTACTATTAGCGGCCTTGTGATGCAAAATATATTTTTCATACCGACCTTATAAGGGAATGGAGGGAGTATTTATCTATGTGCAAAGGCTGGGACAGCACCAAAGCGATGCTTTCATTGTACGAGAGCAAGACACGACAACGACATGTGCGGCAGCCCGGTCGCTCACGTTGCGACGATCATTGCACGGAAGCTTTTGCATTGCGTCGCGAAAGCGAGAGGGCCACGAAAAACCTTGTCCTCGCCGCCGTCACATCGGAGATCGTGCCACGGCAGAGGGACAACGGCCGGGGCCGGGCATCCTCCCACGCCATCAGCCGAGGTCACGACGGCACAGCAATCAGTGAGGACGCAGTTATTAGAGCTGCAGTAATTCTCCAACAAACGAACTCGTCTGATGGTGATTACCACACACGATAACGATTTCTTCAGCTATCTTGGACTAGCGATAGATCCAACCAAATTTACACCACTCGGTGTACATTGACTCCAATTCGTATATGACAAAGTTTTTTTTTAGGGTTTATATGACAAAGTTAACTTTCCAAGTCACAGCTCACAAACATTACCAAAAAAAAAATTACGGCATTGACAGCCAGGAAAAAATTGTTCTTATCTTAGGCTAAGCTAGTGGGAATGTAGCTCTTTAATTTCCATTGTAGTCAGCTGCAAGCGGATGAGTCCACGACGCGGTCGCCGAAGATGTGCACCGTCCTCGGGTTGGGCCCGCGGGAGATGACGCAGGTGTAGTCCTTCGACGACGGCCCGTCCTCCTCGTCCGCCACCGCGCGGACGGCACGCAGCGGCAGCCACGAGCTCTTGTTCTTGACGCCGAACTCCACGCGCTGGTCCAGGGAGCACGACCTGACAAGAGCCGGCGCCTGCGCCCTGACGGCGCCCCGGAGGACGCTCTTCCTCCGCTGGGCCTCGTGGGCGCAGTCCAGCACGTCGGCGAGCCCGTGCGGCCCCGCGCAGCCGTCGCACCACGGCCGGCGCTTGGTCACTTCGGCGTCCACGGGCGAGCCGAAGGCAGCCGACGCGTGGAGCACGGAGGTCGGGCTCATGGCGTAGGCGGACATCGCCTCAGAGTCCCGCGCGGGGCTCCCGGTGACGACCGCGGCGTGGCCACCGGGCGGGAAAGATGACGAGTGCAGCAGCCTCGGCACGGAGAACGACGGAGCACGCGCAGCAGCACCCTTGCCGCCTCCACCGTCGCACGCAGTTGTCGACGAGTTGCCGGCGTGCTGCAGGCAGCCGGCGCCGTTCACGGACCTGGACCTCCTCCTGAGGATCATCTCTCCTGGACCTTGGATCTGAACATGTCAACAGCCAGCCTGACAGAACACAGGACACGACGGCTCCCCTCCTGGAAAGAACCGATCAACAGCTTGCAGCAGAGAAGCTCAAGCTAGCTGGTGAATTGTTCGTTTTCTCTCGTCGAGTATATTGATTACTGAGAAAGACGAGATAGACTAGGATTTGTTCCTATTTTGTCCTGTGCTTCAAATAGATCATGGATATATATGGCCACGAGGCTCAAGCAATACAATCAACTATTCCATCAATACCTCTCTCTTCCTTCTAACATGGTATCAGCCTAACCGATCCTAAACCCTAGCCGCCGCCGCTTCCGCACCCGCGCGCCGCCCCCGGGGCAGTCGGCCTCCATGACCGCCGTCGGGGGCCGCGCCGCCCGTACCTAGGGTTCGTCCGCCGGTCGTGTTGACCGGCTGCCCTAGAGAGTCTTTTTCCCGAGCCCTTGCTCTGGGTTTTTCTCTCTCTCGCAGGTCGCTTTGATCGGCGTCTACTTTTTGGTTTTCCGATCTAATAAGATCGGGTTGCGTCAGTGGCGGAGCCACCTCCCGGCGACCCCGGGCAGCTGCCCGGGCTAGTCCAAAAAATTACTACTAAGCACTACTGATAATCTATGGTTAGAAGACTTGTTTCTTTGGGCAGGTCGCAGCTCACGCTGTCACAGTTCAGTCATGCCCGGGCTGCATTTATGGGCTGGCTCCCCCACTGGGTTGCGTCGCCCGCCGCCGCCGTCAACAACCGTGCGCCTCTACTCCGACACCGGCGCGACCGGCAGGCTTCTTTACAGACACGGCGGCCTCGCGCGACATGCGGCCCCTCACGGCCGTCGTCCACGCGCCGGCCCGCTCGTCGATCTACGCTGGCCGTCACCGCCCTCTCCGACCGGGACACCTGCATCGCCTCGACCTGGCGGCCTCGCGCCATGCGGCGGCCCATCAGAGCCGCCGTACGCGCACCGGCCCGCCCATCGATCCACGCCACCCGCCTCCGCCGCGTCTGCACGGCGGCCCTGCGGTCTACCTCGCCGGCCTCGTCCCCGGCTGCGTCGGGCCGGCTGCGGCAGGCTCGTCGGCTGCCTCAGCGGGGGCGCCGCTGCTACGTTGGTCGCTCGGGCCTCGCTGCCCGGGCGCCGGCGCTGCTTTGGCACCCCGGGTGCCGGTGCTGACGCGCTCGTCCGCATGTTGTCCCACGCTGTCCGTCCATCGCCGACCTCATTTGGGACTCCGCCGCTACCCCGCCTCCACCGAGCGGCGTAACCGACCTCGCGCGCGATCGGCTTGATCACCCGCTCGCCGTCGCGATCCGCCCCATCTACGCCGCGGGACCAACATGGCCCGTCGGTTGCACGCGCCTCTGCAGGTCCCATGAAGACTGTTCCGAGTACAGCGCGCCTCTCCACCGATCGAGCATCGGGCTGCCGCTGCTCGCCCCGTCGGGCCACAGCGTCGCCGTCCCGTGGTTCTCCTCGCGGCTGCATCAACTCACGCGTCGCCGCCGCGTCGTCCCTTCGGGCTGTAGCGCCGCGGCCCGCGGTCCCCGCCGCCGCCCCAAGGTCTTCCCGCCGTCGCCCCGACCTGCCCGCCGCCGCTGCGTCGCCCCTTCGGGCTGTAGCGCCGTGGCCCGTGGTCCCCTCCATCGTCACCGCACGTCGACCTCCCGTGGTATGTGCCACGCCATCTCCCTCGGCGCGGGAACGCCACCATCCGCGCCGGTATTCGTCATGCTGTCGAGTTCCTCGCCTACTTTGAGCATCGCCGCCGCGCTTCTAACCTAGCTGCCGCCGCCATCGTCAGGCCGCCGCTGCCACTCTTCTTCGGCCGCCGCCGCCGCTACCCCTGTAGCCGCCGCCGCCCGTCCACCTCCTTCGTCTTCGTCCAGCACCAGCCCGTCGCCAGCGTCGCCGTCATCTACCCCGACCACTTCGTCTACTCCGACCACTGTTGGTGACATCGGCCCCCATGCCGATTGGCGCCACAACCGTCGTCGAGTCTTCTTCTCTGCTGGCCTCTTCGACTTCTTCGACGTGGCGTACAGCTCATGCTGGTCCTAGTCTATGCATGCCCGGTGCTGGCAACACCGAAGCGTGCCTTCGCCCACGACGTGTCCCCGGGCCTGGCAAGCCTGGTGCGGCGCTTCGTCAACTTCGTCTTCGTCCGTCTACGCATGCCCGGTGCTGGCAACACCGACGCATGCCTTCGTCCACGCCGTGTCCCTGGATTTGGCAAATCCGGTGCGACGCCTCGTCAACATCATCTTCTTCCCGACGCACGACTACTTCGACACCACTGCGCCCTTGACTAACTCGGCGCGTCCTTGCGCCCGCGGCTCCACGGCGACATCCTCGACACCGGCTACCCCGACTCGACATCAATCACGACATTCTTCGCACGGCTACCTCGACCACGGCTACACCGCCCACGCTCTCGGCTACATCGACAAACGGCACAAAGGGCTACCGCCTTGCTTGAGCAACCCCGTCGGGTTCCACTCCAGCCATGACTTCCGCGATGCATCGACCGTTACGACTGTGGGGGTGTCCATCGGCTTGCCTTCGGATTCTTCTCCAGTCTCACCGTCTGTGTCGCTACCGTTGTGACTGCGAGGGGATGTTGAGTATATTGATTATTAGAAAAGACGAGATAGACTAGGATTTGTTCCTGCCTTGTCTTGTACTCTAAGTAGATCATGTACTCCTATATATATGCCCACGAGGCTCAAGCAATACAATCAACTATTCCACCAATACCTCTCTCTTCCTTCTAACACCTCTGGAGTGTGACCGAGCGAGAAGAAGACAAAGAAGAGGTGTGGGAGAGGGCAATGGGGGCAGGTGGTGATCTTTAAAGAAGGGCCGGGCTCCCCCTCTCACACTCCACTGATGTCATCGTTTGGTTTGTGTGTGCTCTGCTCGCTTCCAAAACTGCAGGTCCCTTTGTTCAGTTTTATCACTACTGCAAATATTTCTCTTCTTTTTGTAGAGAGAGTTTCCGATCGTTTTCAGTTTTCACTGCGCCTCGGCGTCTTCTTGTGAGTTTTGTGTCATTGTATGTGGCGACGGACCGTACCCATTTAGCGCTATGCACACAAGGACGGATTCCATGGCCATGGGTGTCACTGATGAATGGCAGGTGGACTTGCTGTCGACCAACGGGGGCAAAATTTTGTGTTCTGACCCTTTTGTGGTATAAATTCGGGATCTGGCCCCTGTTTGAATTTTTTTTGAAATCTGACCCTTTTTCCTACCGCCAAAGTGCTCGACGGTAGGATTACATAGCCTACCGCCACGGTGCCTGGCGGTAGGCAACTAGTCGACGTCAGCACCGCAAACGGCCGCCGTCCCCCTCCGTTTTCACCCTACCGCCAGGACCTGCGGCGGTAGGTTGTCTGATCCTACCGCCATGGACCCTGGCGGTAGGGTGCGGACAGTTATTTGTTGCGGCCGCCAGCCCCACCCCCTTCTTCCCCCCACACCCACCCGCCCCAACCCCCAAGAACAGAGAGGAACTGCCTCTCTCACCCCTCTCTCATCTCCTCCACCTCCCCCCTCCGATCTTCTTCGTTTCTTCATTGTTTTTGCGGATCGAGATGACCCCAAAAAGAGAAAAGTAAGCTCCTTCGATCCCTCCAATTAGTTTTAGTCAAATAGCTTCCGATTCGTCGCATTATTTGATTCAAATCACTCCCTTTTTGAACTAGATTTATTTTTTTGAACCTTAGGATTGATTTAGGTTGATTCTAGATGTTATATTGTGTTAGATATGAACTCTAGTGAGTAGTTGGTATGGTTGTGTGAAGATGAACCCTAGTTCATATTTTTTGTGGAGGATTTTTTTTGTGATATGATGATGCATGTTGGAGGAATTTGTTGTGATATGATGATGCATGTTGATATGCTATGATGCAAGTAGTGGATGTAGTTGGAGAAAAAATGTTGAACCCTCAAGATGAACCTTTAGTTCATAATTTTTTCTGTTAAAGATCTTCATATGCTTATTCAAAGATTGAACTCATAGGTTTTTTTTGGATGTGATGAACCTTTGTGATGCATCTATATGTTTCCTAGTTCATGATGAACCCTAGTTCATGTTAAAAATTCTTTTGATATGCTTATGCGTATGTTTATGCAATTTTTTTAGGAGGCCACCTCTTCCGGATGACATCGGCATTAAGTACACCATGCTTGGCCCTAAGTCCGACAAGGGTCACCGTGCCCGTTTCATTGAGAATCGAGTGGTAATTACCATTCTTAAACCAAATCTTTCGAATTGATGAAAACAAGTTGCTAACTATTATGTCTATGCTAATTATGCTTTGGTTCTTGATTTTAACATATGCTCCCGCCACTGCGGATGAGGGCTCACAAGACGACCGTTAACATGGAGTACGACGAGCGGTACACACCGTTCTTCAGGAGAGCCCGACTATTGGGTTTCATCCTGCAGTTCAAGCGTAAGCCGCCGACGCTCGTCCACTCAGCTCTCACGGCTTTGATCAACCGGTGGCGGCCAGAGACGCACAGCTTCCATCTTCCATGTGGGGAGATGACCGTGACCCTCCAGGATTGGGGGATGATTACGGCCCCATCGCTCGAGGGTCGTGCTCTCACAGGACGAGTGGAGAGGAAGAACTGGCACGATAGGGTTGCCGCCCTCATCGGGGACTACCCTCCCCCCCCTCCCCCCCGCGCTAAGAACAACCGGACTTCCGGCGTACCACTGCCATGGCTCCTCAAGTACCGGAGCAAGTGCCCGGAAGATGCCGAACCCCGGGTGGTGGAGCAGTACGCCAGGGCCTACCTGTGGTATCTTCTCATGGAGGTAGTGTTTCCAGACTGCTCCGGGAACTCTGCCCTATGGATGTATCTCAACTTCCTAAAGGACTGGGATGCGGGGTACAGCTGGGGGGCCGCCGGCCTCGCCTACCTATACCGTTCGGTAAGTGAATATCACTCTGTTTCAAATATCATGGACGTGTGCTGCTTTAGATTATGACATCTTATCATCTATACTTGTTTTGTAGCTTGACGACATGACCCAGAGGGCGGAAGGCACGTCCGGTATGTGTGGATGTGTATGGGGCCTCTCCATTTGGATGTGGGAGCGAATGCCGGTGGGCCGTCCGGAGAAGCTGCGCTCGCGTGCATGGACGGACTATGGCGAAGATGACAAAGATGATCGGTACCCGACCGTCGCATACGCTTGGGACGTGGTGTGTGTCTACACGGGCGATTCCAAGGCCTTGTACAAGGTCTTCAGCAACGAGCTTGATGCTCTGACGGTTTTTCAGGTATAAGAACTAGATTTCGAATAGTTTCGATGACACTTTCACTTGAGCTTACCATTGTTTGGTACTAGGTTACTTGGCGGCCGTATGATGATGAACGAGAGTGGGGGTTCGAGCTGAACAGCATGTGCAAGCAGGACCGGCTGCTCTGGCGGTGCATCGTGCCCATGATTTGTGTCTATGCCATGGAGTACCGCTTGCCACAGCGCATTGCCGCGCAAATTGGTAAGGCGCAACGCACACCACCAGCCGTCATCGTCACCGATACCGGTGGCTACGACCTACACCTGTGAGTACCACGAGGCGTCCTCATCGATACCAAGTTCTTGTTTTGATGTTTTACATTCATTCTTAGGGTGTTCTACATTCTTTCTTATGCATTGCAGGATGAGCAGGCAGAAGAATCAGTCAATCATAGATTGGGAAGACGAACATGCGAGATACGTGAAGGAATGGAACAAGTGGAAAACTCGCAAAGATGTGGAGAGGAAAGTGATTGACTGGAACGAGTACGAGGATCACATGCTGTGGTACGACGATGGCATCAAGCATCGTCTACGTCTGAGGCCCCAGTGGACGATAGCCGATGCCGAAGACCTGTTCGATGACGCCTCCGAGAATGAAGCCTACAATGAGATCATCAGAGAGCTTAAAGGCGGGTTTAGGGAGTACGGACCCCTCATGAACAGAGTGGTAAGTTGTTTTTATGTGTTTTCAACCGACGGTTGGATGAAATCAACTTTAGTGCTACTGACTCATTTTATTACTTTGCAATCTTCGGAGCTGAACAAAAGCATTTTTGAAGCCTCTGATGCGCTTAGTTCTATCCCCGGGACTCGAGCTAGTGAGAACAAGTTGAGGGGAACGGTGAAGGTAACATGGAGTTCATTTTCTTAAGTTCATTTGCAGAAGTTCTCATTGTTTCGTTCTCATTGTTTATTGTTTCGTTCTCATTGCAGAAGTCCGTCAACAAATGTCGCAAGCTTGTGGGCCTGCTTGGGTGTGCTACCTCCACCGAGGATGTTTTTTCTCCTGCAGCACCGATGCGTAGCCTCGCTTCATCGAGCCATGCCGCCTCGTCATCTAGGGCGGTTCAAGAGGACGAGGACGACGACGAAGAAGGTGAAGATGAAGAAGAGGACGAGGAGGGAGCAGAAGAAGAATATGGGGAAGAAGAGGAAGAGGACGATGAGGAGGAAGAGGAAGAGGACAATGAGGAGGAGGAGTACAATGATGATGACGGACCTCCAGCAACTCAGACAACCCAGCGTGAGAAGAGGAATGTGCCGAAGAAGGATTGGAAAAGTCCATCCCCGTTTCAGAGAGCGCGACCTACTCAGCGCAAGAAGGAGGCCGAGAAGCGATCAAAGACCAACGAGGACCGTACCTCGAAGAGGGGAAGGAGGGAGTGAAGTTGCTGCCGTGCCGTTGAACTAGTTAAACATTATATGTTTGCTTCGTGAACCATTTGCTCGTGAAACTATTTCGTATTTGTTGAACTTGCTATGTAAAACTTCGTGAAACATTTGTGGATGTGTGCTTGCTATGTAAACCATATTTCTTAGTTGAACCATTTGCCCGTGAGCTATTCTTCATATATGTGATACATATGCTTATTGTTTTAAGTATTGAAATTGTTATGTGCAAAAAATTGAAGACAATACAAGTTATGTGCAAAAAATGCACTAGGATCAGGACCTACCGCCGGGGATCGTGGCGGTAGGTTTCCACACCCTACCGCCGAAGCCTCTGGCGGTAGGGGACCTCACCCCATGCGCCTACGTTCTATGACCAAAAATGCCACCAGAACTGCGGTAGGGTTGCACACCCTACCGCCAGGGTCCATGGCGGTAGGACTGCAAACCCAACCGCCTTTCCCTCTGGCGGTAGGACGGGGGATCTTTTTATATGCCATGGACCGCCCGCCCCGCCCCCTTATCCCCCCACTCAGCCGCCCATTCTTCTTCCTCTCGCCCCCTCTCTCATCTCCTCCACTCCCCCCTCGGATCTTCTTGATTTCTTCACCGATTTTGCGGATCGAGATGGCCCCAAAACGAGAAAAGTAAGCTCCTCCGATCCCTCCAATTAGTTTGAGTCAAATCACTCCCCTTTTTGAACTAGATTTGAATTTTTTTTGTAGCCTAGGAATGATTAAGTTTGAGTCAAAAAAATTTGATATGTAAAACTGTTGGTGGATTTTATATAGATGTGATGATGCATGTTGATATGATGAACCCTAATTCATATTCATGTTTAAAAAAATCATGTTCATGTTAAAAAAAATCATGATGAACCCTAATTGTTATGATGTACCTTTGTGATTGCATCTTGATATATTTATTTATTTATTGACCATATGATGAACCCTAATTCATGTTCATGTTAAAAAAATCTTCATATGCTTATTGAAAGATTAACTCATATTTCCTAGGTTTAGGCACGGAACCGTGGAGCAAGCACCGCCCACTCCATCACCGCCCGCTCCTCCCACTCCTCTCCAGCACATCCCGTCACAGATGCCGCTCCCGTACGTGTACGAGGCCTTCCCCGAGCTACTTTAGACGGTGGGATCTGTCTCAGACGAGGTCTTAGAGGCGACGAGGGCAATGCGGTGGCACGAGAGGGCAGAGCGGATCCTCGATGATGTAAAGTGTTGGTCGCAGAGCGTGAAGGAGTTGAAGAGTGTGAAGGCAGAGATGGAGGCAGATCCAACTATCTCCCGTGTCTACCGGGAAGGGTGCATTGAAGCTGCCAAGCAGCACGCCGACTGGGAGCTGCGCAATTTGGGCCGGAGAATCTACTTCGAGAGCAATGCGGAGGAGAGAGCCAGGATGCCGCCCCCAAGTGCATCGGCGTTCGAGATCATCAACTGGGGAAGGGCGGAGGCGAAAACTCCAACGGGCAAGGCAAGGTGGGAGTGCCTGTCAGGTCGGATGCCGACCAGCGTTCCGCCTCCGCCTGAACCGGCGAATCCGCTGCCGTTTCTGTCTCCACGGCCAGGGCTAACATACGACGAGCTCTGAAGATGTCTTCCCGCTCTCTAAACTTGTCTGAAGTTCGTCCTATTAGTTTGTCTTGTGCCTTTCAATTATGTTCTCAATATCCAAGAAACTATGTGGCTCTTGTAATGCCTTGTGCCTTTCAATTATGTTCTCAATGAATATGATACTATGTGCTGTCAAATTCAGTTTTTTCATAAGTTTGTCTATCAAATTCAGTTTGAACATTAAGTTAACTTCATGGCAATTGTTCCTGTCAATATGAGTGTACTTTCATGTGAAAAAAGAGAATCATTACAGCACTGAAAAAGAGCACAGTTTCTTCAACAACAACTACTTCAAAATACAAGCTTGCACTATGATGGGACCCTACCGCCGGGGAGTGTGGCGGTAGGTTTACCCAGACTACCGCCAGGGTCTAAGGCGGTAGGGTGCCCACCCCACGGCCATGGGTTCTGTGACCAGAAGTGGCAGTTGATACGCGGTAGGGTTGCACACCCTACTGCCAGGGCTGCTGGCGGTAGGACTGCATACCCTACCGCCGAAGCCTCCGGCAGTAGGATGTCTGCCAGGTCAGCGCCTGGCCGTTTGTGTGACGGCGGCTGCCGTTTCCCTACCGCCAAAGGTCCTGGCGGTAGGCTCTGCAAGCCTACCGCCATAGGGTGTGGCGGTAGCAAAAGGGTCAAATGTCAAAAAAAAATCAAACAGGGACCAGATCCCGAATTTATACCACAAAAGGGTCAGAACACGAAATTTAGCCACCAACGGGAGGTGCACCAGAATCCGCCAATTCGCGGTGCTGGGTCACACGAGGTCACACAAGATTCAATCATTGATCCCCCCATTGTTCGAGTTGAAAGATTCAGCGTCGACAGACTTAAAAAATAAGCGATTCTTTTTTTCGCGAATACGCAAAGCTTGCGTATCTTTCATTGATAGAAGAAGTTGAAATGAGAATACAATGGGGGACATCACATGGCACAACCAAAGGTGGCGTAAACATGGTGCCGAAGCAGAGTGACAAGGGATGCTCAGCCCAGACAGAAGCTACAACACAGCGCTAAACTACCCAGCCCAACAGAAACAACCCTAACCAAGACGATGCCCCAACACTCGGAATCGAGTAGCAGACACGGCACGAGCAAGCAAGATGACGCCTTCATGAAGGGGAACGACGCCGTGGCGCCGCCATTGTCCGATCCGAGGAATTGGATCTGGGGTTTCCTCCGGTGCTCGAAGAGGGCCTCGGAGAATAGGCCGTGGCAGCGCCTTCAAGAAGGGTACGGCACCCGCAGGTGTCGCCGCTGCCAGCATCAAGCGGGGATTTCGCCTCGGCCAATGTCCAAACAATCCCAAAGCCGTCGGAACTAGATTCAAGGATGGGGACATGTCGTAAGCTAGGGCCGCCATCGCCGGATGGGGAGCTATGCCACCGAAAGCACGAGCATTGGACCTGGCAGGGGAGGGGCAAGGCAGGGGTGGCGGTAGAGGTTGGAGAGGCGACGGCAAGACGTAGAGGAACCAACACACGGGATGCGAAGGAATCCGGCAAGTCGACGAGCCAGGATCCGGAGAACGCAGACCTAGAACAACGAAGCCGGAGCCGCCAAAACACCGGTGAACCCATGAAGCCGGAAAGAGCGCAGCTTCAAGAGCACCGAGCCAAAGCCGCTACGGGAGGACGCCGGCAAGCTGGACCCTGGAAAACGCAGGTTCCAAAGCCAGCCGGGGGATCGTAACAGCGAAGGCGAGATCCACCGTGTGCAGGCCGCCGCGTCAAAGACGAGAAAATCCACTCCACCACCGAGCAGAATGGCTGCAGTTCCGCGTGGATCCACAAAGGAGCCACCTACAGCACCACCGATGGAGCACTCATCAGCAGGAGACGCGCCGCGCATGGCCACGGACGGCCCATGCGCTCGGGACGAAGAAGAGGGCGCCCCACACACGGCCACGCATGGCC
The DNA here is from genome assembly GCA_011799875.1 of Thinopyrum elongatum. Classification (NCBI taxonomy): domain Eukaryota; kingdom Viridiplantae; phylum Streptophyta; class Magnoliopsida; order Poales; family Poaceae; genus Thinopyrum; species Thinopyrum elongatum. Next base: position 472,814,455 of record CM022301.1, read on the forward strand.
AGCGCATCACGCTCGCAGAATCCCACCGCCGCGGCCCCCATGGCCAGATCCGCCGAGCACGCGCTTGTAGCCAGGGAGAGGACGCGACCGGGGACTGGAGAGCCGGACGGAGATGGGTGGCGCCGCCGCGCGTAGAGGAGCTCCACCGCGGATCCGCCCCGCGCCGACGGGAGGCCAGGCCCCACCTGAAGACGTCACAGGAGGCAGGAATGCCCCGCCGCCACCCTCCTTGGGCATGGCCGGACTTCGCCGGCGTCCCCTTCGACGGTGGCGACGCGAGAGAGGCGGATCTGGGGTGCTGGTGGCGGCGCTACTAGGGTTCCCCCCCGAGTCGCCAGGGAGGCGCCGCGCGGGGGGGGGGTGCTGATTTGTTCCGATACTGTCTGGTCATAAGCGATTCTTTGATTGGCCCATTTCTTAATTTCGGTGTTTCTTCCTTTTCTCTGCTGGCGAGAGCATTGCGCCGAAATAAGAAGTTGTCCGCTCCCCCGCGACCCCCGCTAGGGTTCCCTCCCCCGCCGCCGCCGCCGGCCGCCGGGCGCGCGCCTCCCGGCCCGCCCCGCTCCCCGCTCCTCCCTCTCCTCCCTCCTCCCGCGGCGTGCCCGCGCGCGCCAGGGGGGATCTCCAGCCGCCGCGTCCCTCGCCCCGCTTCCCTTTCCTCCCCCCCCCCCCCCCCGCCGCCGCCGGCGAGCTCCGTCGGGCAAAGCCCGGTGGGCACGGCGGCGGCGGGGCCCTTCTTCCCCCTCCGCTTGTGGGCACCGGCGCGTGGCGGCCCCTTCGAGTGGCGGCGCTGGACGTCCGCGGGGTCCAGCGGCACGGCGGCGGGGTGGCCTGCTGGTGGCGGCGCTCCGGCTCCCTTCGTTCCGCGCGTGGCGGGGCGGCTGCGATGCTCCCGTCCCGGGAGGTGGCGCGCGGCCGGTCTCTTGCCGGATCTGGCGTTGGGGGCCGGCCGGCGGCGCGTGGCTCCGGTGGTGCGTGCCCGGCGGCTCCGGCGCTTGGAGCTCGACCGGGCGGCGCGGGTAGGGCAGCGGCCGGGCGTGGCCGCTGCTCCGGCCGTGGGCGGCGGCGTGGGGAGGTCTCGGTGGTGGCCTCCCGGTGTCGTGGCGGCTCCACGGTAGCTCGACGGATCTGTCCGCGGCAGCGGCCGGCTTCTCCGGCGTCGGCTCGTCTGCGGTCGGGCCGTCTCGACCTTTACCCCATCTCCTCGTCGCCCGGGCGATAATCCCATCAATGGGCTGGTCCTCTCCCAGCTACGGTCCACTGCTCGTCTCGCGCCCCGGTGCTGCAGGACCGAGCTCGTCCCGCGCCCAATGCAGCAGGACCGAGCTCGTCTCGCGCACGGTGCAGCAGGACTGACCTCGTCCCCATCTCGATGCTGCAGGACCGAGCTCGTCTCGCGCTCGGGGCTGCAGGACGGGTCGGTGGATGCCAGTTTTGGCCGACCTATTGGATCTCGACGCTGGGGTCGCCCAGGGGTGCGAAAGGTGGGACCTTTCCGCTCGTCTCTTTCGTTGAGGTGCGACGGGTCTCGGTTGAGGTGGTGTCGAGGTCTTGGATGCTGGGGCGGCGGCCCTAGTTGTGGTAGCGCGGTGCTCGTGGGCAGAGCCGGTGCCTTGGTGCTGCCCGGTCACCATGGGCGTGTGGGCGGCGTGGTTGCCGGGGTGTGGCGTTCGGTGGCGGTGAGTTTTGGCCGAGGTGAAAACCTGTTCTATCTTCGGACGGACCGGCGGCGGCGAAGATCGTTCCCTTCTTGAAGGCGTCGTCGCGGCTCTCATTGCCCGTCACGCGGCTCCGGGGGAAACTCTGATCCTTGGATCGGGCGGTGGCGGCGCGCCGGTGTCGTTCCCTTCTTGAAGGCGCCGCCTTGGAGCGCATGGTTCGTCATATGTAGCTTCATCTCTGCGTGCTGGTAGTGCTAAGGGTGGTGTTGCTGCGCTCAGCGCCTTTGTATACTGCCCTGGGTGTGTGCGTGTGTTGCGGTGGCGTGGCGTGTGTTTGTACTTGATGGTTGTTAATTGGTGCTTTATATATAATAAAGCGGGGCGAAAGCCTTTTTCGGTAAATAAGAAGTTGTCAAGATTCTCTTTCTCAACGTCTTATATTTGTTTATTAGAGAGAGTAGGACCGCAGGAGTAGAAGCTCTCCTATCCCCAACCGCTTGCTTGCATTTGTTTGCTTGTGAATTCATCTCAAAGAAAACAAAAACCGTTTGCCTCCCTCCCTTCTCCGCCGTCCCCGGACGTCCCCCACAGTCCTACGCGCACTATGCGTGCAGCGGCAGGCTTCACCACCCAGTCGTCTCCCCACACGTCGGCAAAACGACGGAAGATGTCGCCATAATGTGGCATCTGACCAACCTGATTTGGGCGCTAATGACGACCCCCACAGACACAGAGCGGGCCTGTGCGCGTGGGTCAGCCTGTTTTATTTTTCTAATGATGACCAATATGCGTGTGGGTCAGATTAGTCGCGAGGGATAAGGCAGTAAGTAACTCGGCGTACGTACGTGTACGTGCCTAATAAGATTAGCTACCACGTAACCTGCTGCAAGTCAAAATTACAATTTATATATTAATAAAAGAACGGCACCATCTTCGTCCCCCCTTTTTTTTTGTTCATAAATAGCACCATCTTCGTCCCCTTTCACCGTGAAGAAGCAGACTGAAAACGCAATTTGAACTGCACCCTTGACGAGCGAGCGAGCGTTGGTGCTGCAAACAGCAGAAAATTCTGCCTGCCGTCCCCTGCACGGCGGCCCGGCCGGCGCTCGAGCCCATGCCTCCCGCCGGGAATGGCAGCCGTGTTTCAGCCCAATTATTGGAGCTCCGGAAGACTTGATTTGATTTTTACTAGTACTACTCCGGAGTATATGTTTTTACATTCTTTGTGGAGTGGTAGTAATAGTACTATATAGGTTTTGTGAGTACGGCGACAGCCTGACGGTTGAGTGGTTGGGATCGGGCACCCAGTTTTCTGCCACACCCGGCCGGTAGTTTCATGACGTCCTTTTGATTGACCACGACAGTCAGTGTTCAGTATAGCAGCAAATCTGTATGCAAATTGCAAATGCAAATGCAAATGCACACCATGCGTGAAAGCATCCACGGAATCATCTTGTGGGCGGACGCGGTGCCATGGCACATGGCACATGGAAGGAACTGAAGAGATCAGTGTGTGTGCCATTCCGTTGGTACCTGGTCTGGTCCACCCTTTGTCCCTCTGGTATGTGTTACATGAAAATGGATAAATTTGACCATTTTTTGAAACTTAGCACAAAATGAGCCCGATTCACAAAAATTCCACAAAATGATCCATTTGCACGACGTTCGTGGCTAGGGCAATCATGCTAGATAGTATGGCGTCCTCGGTAGGGGTAGCTGGGACGCCATGCTAGATAGCATGACACTCTCGGTTGGGGTAGCTGTGGCGGCATCTAGCATGACTCCCGAGGTCTGGGCGTCGTGCTATCTAGCATGGCGCCCTAACTCCGGATATCATGCAAATGAGTCATTTTATAAAAAAATTTAAATCTGGTTTGGTTTATTTTTGTGCTAAAGTTTTAGAAAAGGGCCAAATGTGGAGTAGGGCGTTTTGGTGGATAAGCTTCATGGAGCTCTTTAAAAAAGATGAAGTTTCAAAAAATTCTCGAAAAAAAATCTATGCGTTCATTTGGATGTATTCTACATGTGTATAAAATCTGCCGATGAAATACATTGTGGTGAGAACTAAAGAAAAAAAAAGACAAATCCGTGCATTTTCATTAGTGAACAAACGCATGTACTGTTCATCATTTTCAAAATCATGATTTTGTCTTTTTGGTGTAGCTCTTACCATAATGTATGCCATCTTCAAATTTTACAAACACATAGATACATCCGTATGAACGTATGTGATTCTTTTTTCAGATTTTTTTGAAACTTCAAAAATATGATTTTCGAAAAAAAAATTGATGAAAAAACGAGCTCCATGGAGCTCGTCCGCCACTTAGCATTTCCTTCAAATATGTTCATTTTCACTGCTGCTACGGCCTCTTTCTCCAGAGTTGGTTCCTTTCCCCTCTCCCCCTCGCGTCGTCCCCGCGGGCGGCCGAGCGGGGCATCCCTAGCCGCCGGCCTCCCTTTTCCCCCTCCCATCTCCCTCCCCCGCCGCCGCCGGCTAGCGCCGCTGGGCAAAGCCCTGGTGGCGCCGGCGGCGGCGGGGAGCTTCCCCCCCCCCCTTTTTTGCTCAGCCTGGGTTGGCGTGGGACGTTCTGGCCGGGCAGGGGCGCCGCGCTCGCGAGGGGCCGGCGGCGCGGCAGTAGACGCGGGTGGTGACGGCGGGCGCGGCGACGCGGGCGGCGGGGCCAAGCGCGCGAGCGGGCTGTGCGGCAGCTTCGCGCGGCGGCTCTCTGGTGGATGCGGGCGCCGTCGGGTCGCCCGATCCGGCGGCCTGGCGGGTGGCGGGCGTCGTGGCGGCCCGGTCCGGGGCGCTACGGGGAGCGGCAGCTCGCTCTTCGGGCGGGCGGCATGGTGGGAGGCGGACTCGGGCCGGCGGCCTGGATCTGGGCAGATCTGGCAGGGCGGCACGGGTCCGGTGAGGTGGTGCTGCTCGGGATCCCTCGGGCGGCAGCGGGGCGGCCTGCTGCTCTTTGGCAGTGGTGGTCCGTGCTTCAGGAGGTCGGTACTGGCGGTTTGTCTCTCCGGCTTGTCGTGACGGTGCGGATCCGGTAGGCGGTGGTGGATGTCGTTCGACAGCGCGCAAGTGTAGGGAGCCGACTTGGTCCGCACGGGTGCAAGCTTATGCGTTAGTGCTCTTCTCCCTTGTTGCGCTGTGGTGGCGTCGATCCGAGGTTGCTCGTCAGGCGTCGCCGTGCCGTCGTACAGATCGGCACCATTGACCACGGACATGGCGTCGTTCGAGCGTGCTCGCGGTGGCCGTCGGTAGTCACCGGGTTGTCTCCCCCTGGTCCACCGGGACCGGATGGGGATACAGGCGTGGGCGCTTCCTACTGTGGAGGTGCCGACCCAAACCCGATGGCTGATGCCGGGCTAGGAGTGAAAGGTGGTCCCTTTCACTCTTACTACTGTGGTCAGGTGCTCGTGACGGAGATGGTCGGCGGTTCCTAGGGGCATGGATGCCGGGGCGGCGGGCCTCACGGCTGGCTTCCTAGCAGGCTTCGTGGTAGCGGTGGTGGCTCCATCTTTAGGTCGTGAGGGCGACTAGGGATGTAGTGGCGGGAGGCCCAGGACTGCTCTGGCAGTGCCCAGATCTGGGGTGGGCAAGCTTGACCCTCGTTGTGGTAGTGGCCGGGTCTCCTCGTGGTGGTGCAGGTGAGTGACCGAGTGAAAGCTCCGCGCTTCTGGCGCCGACGACGGCGACGCCTGTGGGTGCCGCTTGCTTCTTGAAGACGGCATCGTGGATCCCGTACTTGTGCCAGGGCTCATGGTGAAAATCGTTGTCTGTTCTCAGACTCGGCAGCGGCGATGCTTCGCGTCGTAACCCTCCTGGGGGCGTTGTCTTTGAGCTCAGGGGTCCCTGTCCGAGCCTCGGCGAGGTGTTAGCTTGTTCTAGGCTTATGTTTTATCTGTTGATCTGCTATGTAAGGGGGGCCTCCCCACCATATTGTATCGTTCGACCATGTACTCTGGTTTATTGCTTTATTTATAAAGCGGGGCGAAAGCCTGTTTCGGGGCAAAAAACACGTTGGTCGCTGGCTCTCCTGTCCTTCCCTTCTTGACAATGCCAGAGTCCTTGATTAAAGGGGTGAAAGAAAGGGAGGGGTACCTAAACCTGGACCCTGCACTCACTAGCCGATCAGGTCACGCAAACACGAGCAAGCGAAATACAATTGGGCCGTCGCCACATGCACCAACAGTGCGGTGACAAGGTGACAGGGTCCTTGCAAACTACTCCCTCCGTTCCAAATTATTTGATCCATATTTATCTAGATACGGATGTATCTAGACACTAAACAAATATAGATACATCCGTATTTAGATAAATTTAAGTCAACTAATTTGGAACGGAGGGAGTAAGGTATTTTTCTCCTATCACAGGACTCATGGATAGTAATTCATGGCTCGGTTAATTAGAAAGAAGAACTGTACAGGTACGCGTGCGACCACTGCCTGCACCTACGCACCGCCGGCCAGCCATAATCTTGTGGGCGGGTGGGCGCGGCAGAAAGGCTCATCGTGATGCCATGGAACGGCCAGCACAACGGAACGGGGATGGGAGAGATTCAGGTGGAAATCCGCCGCCGTACTTACATCCCATCGGCACTTGGTCCAAACAAGAAAATCAACCAACCAATGCCATGGACACACATGATCCCTCTCCCTCTCCTCTCTCTTCCCTGAGTCCTGACTGACAGTTTAATCCGCTCTTGCCCTCTCCTCTGCACGCCTTTCTTGACATTGCCGGATTAAAGAAAGTGGAAGGGGGTGAAAGTCTGAAAGATAGATAGGCCTAAACCTGAACCTGTCCTCTTGCTGCACTTGCCAATCAGCTACGCAAACACACTTGGGCCGTCGCACATGCAAAGCACTGCAGTGACATGATGACAGACAGGTCTTTGTAAACAACAAGGTTTATTTCTCGTCACCAATCGACTGCAGGATTGAGCTCTCTTATTTCCAAGTAAGTAGTAGAAAAAATATATATGAAAACTTGCTGAAGAAAACAGCTGATTGAGAGAGATGAGAGAGTCCCGATTAAACAAACTCCACGCGTGATCCGTGCAGACGAATTAACAAGGAGCTTTGCTGAGCTTGAGTTGCGTATGCCGTTGTTGCAGTGCCGATCGACGGCGTTTAGTTTAATCTAAGGATTAATTACGAATATTCGCCAGTACTTCCTCCGTAAATAAATATGAGAGTTTAGATCACTACTTACGCTTTTATATTTATTTAAGAAGGGAGTAGATTACAAGGGACCTCCGCTCTGACAAGGTCACACACCATGCATGCATGCGCGCACTAGAGTTGAAATGGATCGCCTAGACAAATCTACATCTCAAGTGGTACGTTATTTTTATGGCGCTGCAGGAGGATCCTTGCTTCGGTCATCAAGCCTTTGCATCAAGTCTTTCCTCTACGATCGGATGGCGCGGAGAGCGCCACGTTGCAACAGGAGCTACAAGACAAGAGACCCAAGGTCCCCACGTCAGCAATGGAAGGTAGGAAAACCAAGATGGACACGCGATTAGGGTTCATGATTGGATACGAACCGTCACCTACAATACATGCAACGGGAGAGAGCCACGAGGACCAGTAGGATTAAGGAGGGATAGCCTTGCTTACGGCTCTGAAGATGGTTACCTGTTTTTATTACATGTTGCAATCTGTCAGAGCACAAAGGCAGCAAAGCCAGGCCGCCATCATGATGGTTTGACCATGGGTTGGGAATTCAGTTCGCCTTTGCATCTCACCCTAATCACCACCGGATGGATAGGGTTTTTAGGTAAGAATAAGTTCCCCGGCCGGGTCCCCTCCCCTTGATTTGGCACCCCTCATCATCCAGCATTTCGTCGGCGCACAATATTTACACGTACTACGCCAAGTCCAGTTCACAGCACAGGATTTTCACCAAAGCTATGCAAAAAACGCGTTGCTTTTGTATGTAGCACAAAATTTTAAGTGGACACCGGATCAGGCGTAGGCGACAAACCGGCGATCGGAGGCGGGGCTGGCCACGCTAATATTCTTTCTCACTTCGAGCGCAAGACACGGCATGTGCCAGCCGCTCCTGTCCGTTGCAGCTCCGCGGCAAGACACAAAGGCAGGCAGGCAGGCGCGTCACGTATAGGCCGAGACGACGGGTGATCATTGCACGGAAGTGTTCCGCGTCGCGTGGCGAAGCAAGCCTTGCCCTCGCCGCGGTCGCATCGGAGGTCGTGTCACGGCAGAGGGACGACGGCCGGGGCCGCGGGGATTCCTCTCAGAGTACTCTAGCAGAAACGTCGTACAGGACCAATCCTCGATACACCCTCTGTAGCAAAATGTAAAACTTCTTTTATTGAGCATAGGGCATAAAAACGTTACGGAGGGCAACCCGCAAAAACCATCCCGCATCCGTCCGCGCACATGGATGCGGGAGGCAGCCATCCATCGCTAGCCGCATGCATTTCAAAGTTCAAACCGGATGAAATTCATGTAAACACGAACGGATTTCATACAAACATGACGGGTTTCATACAATCACAGCGGATTTAACTACATTTCAAACATTTAGAACAAAAAAGACCCGCCCCAAAACCTATCCTACGGCGCCGGCGCCCGGCGTCCAAGCCCGTGTCGTCCTCCTTCCGCCGTCTTCATGAGCACCAGCGATAAGACCGGTGAAGTGAAGGTGCGGTCTCCGGCGAGGAAAAGTAGAACACGGGAGACGGACCGACCCACATGGGATACCAGGCCCCGCCGCCTCCTGTCGCCTACTCATCCTCGGAGGAGTCCGCGCCTTGTCCATCGCCGGCGGACGTGAGGTCCACGAGAGAAATGGTGGCGCCTTGGCTGTCGTCGTCCCACTGGGCCGGCTGATGGTTCGTCGGCGGCGCATAGGGGCGCAGCTGGCTATGTTCTCCTCCGCGATCGCCTGCAGCTGCGCCTCCGCGATCGCCTGCAGCTGCGCCTCCGCGGCTGCCACTTCCTGCCGAGCGGCGGTTTGACCACGGACGGCATCGTAGATGACATGCTGCTCCGCGACGAAATTTGGGTTCGCGGCGGCCATGGCCGCCACGGCTTCCTCGCTCGCGCGCTCGCCGTAGATCTAGCCCTCCGCCAGCCGGTGCTGCTCCAGGAGGAACATGTTGTACCGTCGTTCCTCCTGTGCCTGCTGGAACACCAACAAAGGCGCCAGCGCAGGCTGCACCTCCGCCATAGCGGCGTTGAACTGCGTCTGCGCCTGCTCAATGGTGAAGCTGGTATGCACAGGAGGAGCGGGAGCCGGGGCGGAGTCGTCGGAGCCCGTCTCCATCGTGGTGTCGTCCTCGTCGTCGGAAACCTCGGGCGAGCTGACCGGCAAGCCGGCCTCGATCCGCCTGGCACGACGGCTATGCCAGGCGGCGGCAAGGGCGGCCACCGCGTGCTTCATCTCCGGCGACAGAATGCCCCACAGTGCTTTCCCGCTGACGGTCATAGCGGATGCAGTGCAAGGGAGGAGGATGTGGAGGGGCTGGTGTTGTGGTGTTGTGTTAGCCGGGTGTGGCGGCCTTTATATAGCGGATTCCAGTGAGGCCATGCGTCCGGGTGCGTCAATGCGCGACGCCGGAGTGGGTTTCTCGGCCGGCGAGCCTGCTTAATGGCGGCAGACGAACGGCTAGCGGCATTGAACAGGCGCGGTAGATATCCGTCTCGTCCAGTCACGCGTCTCCGGCATTGAACAGGCGTGGACACCGGAGACGTGTCGCGGCCGGCACCCTCGGCCGGCGCACCGCTACAATGGCGGTGGCAGTGAGAGGTCGCGTCCGTCGTGAGCCGTCTTCAATGTTGAGCGGCGCGCTCTACAGCGGCATCAATGCGAGCAGCTGGCGGGCAGGAGCGCGCACGGGAGGGGGAGGGGGCTTTGGTGGGCCAGGACGGTCAAAAAACGGGCTTGGGATCGGTCCGGACTCCCGCAAACCTCCCCCATGTTTGTCTCCGGTTTGCGGGAGAAATCACGTCCGGACCGCTCCGCGGACCGATACAGGTCGGCGTTGGATGGCTTCCGCTGTCCGGACAGCCCGGTTCGAACGGTTGCGGGAGGTTTACGGGTCCGCCTTGAAGATGCCCTAAGGGCATCTCCAACACCGACTCTCAAAAGACCCGCAATTGTATGGTCTGTATGGTATGGGCGTGTTTTACCATCCAACGTGCTACTGCGTCAGTTCGCCGACCGGTCCGGACGGACTTTTTCCCGCAAACCAGAAACAAAGCGGGGTCGCTGCGGGCGTCCGAACCACTGCCACGCCCGTGTTTGACTAACCTAGCCTACCAAAAAAACCTCGCGCGCCCGCACGAGCTGTCCACATTCACGCCGCTCTAGAGCAGCTGCTCTATATTTACGCCGGCCCAGAGCGGACGTGACCTCTCGCTGGCGCTTCACTGGCCAAGGGCACCGCTCGCACCGCGTTCCCGATCTCCGCGCATGTTCAATGCCGGAGAGATGTTTAACGGACGGGATGGGACGGATATCTACCGGGCCCGTTCAATGCCTGTCCCTCCATCTGCTGCCATTAAACAGGCTCGCTGATCGAGAAACCAATTTCAGCGCCCGTGCATTGACGCACTCAGACGCTTGGCCTCACCAGCATCCACTCTTTAAAGGCGGCCACACCCGGCGAACAACACACCACAACCCCATCTGCTCCACGTCTTCCTCCTGCACACCACATCTGCCATGACCGCGAGCGGCAATCTCTGCAGGAGGGCCTATCGACGGAGATGAAGCATGAGGTCGCTACCCATGTGGCCGTCTGGCAGAGCCGCCGTGCTAGGCGGATCGAGGCCGGCATGCCAGCCAGCTCCCCTAAGGTCTCCGATGAAGACGACCCCACGATGGAGGCGGGATCCGACAACGACTCAGCACCGGAGCTCGCACCGATGCATGTCGGCTTGACCATGGAGCAGGCGCAAGCGCACTTCAGCGCCGCCATGGCGGAGGAGCAGTCTGTGCAGGCACCTGTGTCGCATTCCGGCAGGCGCAGGAGGAGCAGCGGTACAACCTGATCCTCCTCAAGCAGCACCGGTTGGTGGAGGGCTAGAGCTACGGCGAGCAAGCGAGCGAGGAAGCCGTGTCGGCCATAGCCACGACGAACCCCAACTTCGTCACCGAGCAACAGGCGCTCTAGAGGACGCGAATGCGGAGGCGGCGGTGGCTGCATAGGTGATCGCGGACCAGAACGCCGGCAGTTGCGCGTCCTACGCGCCGGGAAACATTGTTTGGCCGCGCCGGTGGGACGACGACAGTGCCGGTCCCTCCATTTCTATCATGGACCTCACGTCCACCGGCGACAGATAGTCGCTGACTCCTCCGAGGATGGGTAGGGCATGGGAGGCGGCACGGCCTTGTGTCCCAAGTGGGCCAGTATGTCTTCCATGTTCTACTCTTTCTCGCCGGAGACCACACCTTCACTTCACGCGTCTTGTCCCCGCCTCTTATGAAGACGGCGGATGAAGGACGTGATCGTCGAAAGGGAACAATAAGGACATGGACCACGGCCGACGCCGTAGTCTAGGTTTAGGTCTGGCCCCCTCCCCCTTTTTAATGAGAACTATCTGAAATATAATGAATGTGCTCCGGTTTGTACGAATATCATCCGGTTTGTATGAATTTTGTTCGATTTGTTTAAACTTGTTTTTGAAATGTATGCGGACGGATACGGTGTTCCTTTGCGGGTGAGATACCCTAACTGCCAATATGATCATTGTCACTTGCGCTGAGGCGATAGATGATCATTGCACGGACGCGTCGCGCGTGTCGCGGGGCAAACCTTGTCCTCGCCGCCGTCATATCGTAGGTCGTGTCGCGGCAAAGCCAAAGGGACGACGGCCGGGGCCGACGGAGTACTCTCGCTCACGACCTCCCAACCGACCGTCGGTCGAGATCACGACACCAAATTAGCAATCATGGGAGGACGTACGGAGTTATAGCTGCAGCAAGCAATTCGATGCGTTCCGAGGACGAACTCGTGTGATTAGTACTGGCAATAATTATTGCGCGATGGAGATAAAGTTACGTGCGGTTATCTTGGACCGGCGACTTGGTTCGGATTGAGTCCAGTTTTGTAATGACAGGTTGACACTTTCAAGTCACGGCTCTGACAAAACAGTCACGGACTGCTGATTAACCGGCATGGCAGCACTTCGAGTCAGCTTAAGCAGCTGTCATGGCATGGGTGGGTACATTTCGGTCGCAAGAAAATGGTTGCAGAGGTTGAGATTCGAAGAGCAAAGCCAAGAAGAAGAAGAAGAAGAAAAATGATTTCCTGTGCAGAACTCTTAACCATCTCATCAGCCGTGTTCGCCCTTGCATCTCTCCCTAATTAATCACCACCGGACAGGGTTCTTATCTTAGGTGAGAATGAATTCCCCGGCCGGGTCCCTGATTAGCACCCTTCGTCTGGCCCTGGACAACAAGTACTAAAGACAAACCGGCGATCGCTGGGAAATATTCTTCTCCGTTTGAGAGCCAAGACACGGTGGCAAAATCTAACAAATTCAAAATCTGACCCCTGTTTGAAAAAAATTCAGGATCTGACCCTTTTCCTACCGTCAGACCCCTTGGCGGTAGGTAGGGGTCTGGCGGTAGGATGTTATACCCTACCGCCAAGGGGTCTGGCGGTAGGCCCTGGGCACGCTCTGTGTTGGAAACTTAGAACTTTTTGGCGGTAGGGTGTCCAACCCTACCGCCAAGGGGCATGGCGGTAGGCTGTTATACCCTACCGCCAAGGTGCCTGGCTGTAAGAAAAGGGTCAGATCTCGAAAAAATTTCAAACAAGGGTCAGATCCTGAATTTGTTAGCAAAAAGGGTCAAAACACGAAATTTTGCCAGACACGGCATGTGCGGAGAAACGCCAACAGGCAGGCGCATCACGTCGAGACGATCATTGCACGGAAGCCTTTGGCGTTGCGTCGCGAAAGCGGAAGGGCCACGAGAACCTTGTCCTCACCGCCGTCATATCGACGATCGTGTCACAGCAAAGGGACGACAGCGGCCGGGCCCGGGTAGGTATCCTCGCACGCCCTCCATCTGTTGAGATCACGACGGCAAATCAATCAGGGAGCACGCAGTTCAGGGGGATTCAACGGAATTCCATAGGATCTTTGAAGGATTGAAATCCTTTAAAAAAAATCCTACGTTTGTCCTTTAATTCATAGTTTAATTCATAGGATTGAATTCCATAGAAATTTTTTCAATGGAATTTTTCGTACTACATTTCATAGAAAATCTAACATCCACTCGCATGACACTCCAATCCTATATTTTTCCTATTCCTGCGTTTTCAAAATCCTGCGAATCAAAGAGGTCTTTAGAGCTGCAGGCTGCAGCAATTCCCTAAAAAACGAACTCGTCTGACAGTCATTACCAAACGATAATGATGCGTGCAGCTAACATTCCAAGTCACAGCTCGTGACAATCACTGACTGCAACTTAACAAACAATGTGCGATTTCGACCGAAACAGTTCGCGTAACCAGCCGCCCTGCCATGGATTACAACTCGCAAGAAAAATGGTCGCTGAATCTCACAATTTGTCAGTACATTTCTTTCTTGTGCTCTCGGCTTCTCATGGTACAACGCAGCGACGAGGACCCGTGATCTGGCGGTGTTTGCAGGCCAAGCAGGGCTACTTCTTGATCTTCTTATCGTTCCTGCCCCTCTTCCGCTGCTCCCGCCTCTCCTCCGAGTAGTTCTTCTTCACCAGCATCTTGTGCATTGACACTCTGAGGGCGGCGAGCACCGCAGCCAGCACCTCCTCCTGCTTTGAGGCGTCAAGGCTTCCCTGCAGCGCCAACAGAAGCTTCTCGCCATGTGGTACTTCGCTGTCCTCCAGGACCGCAGGGTCGTGGTCAGCCGAGGCTGATAGATCCTTTTGGAACCGGGGGATGATTCTGACACGGGTTAATAACTGGGAGGCGGCCTGGTTAGGCATGTTTGATGCGCCCATGACGGTCCACAGGAGATCATCGGATGAGCTGTAGGCTAAGCTAGTGGGGATGTAGCTCTTTTCCGTTGTAATCACCTGCAAAGGGGCACGAGGCATAAGCTTGCTAACACCACATAGAATAGGTGGATGATTTGTAAACAACTCTGCAAACAAGAGATTATTAGGTTGCGAGTCAACTAGAAAACGGGCAATGCACACAACCAAAACACAGCTGGCCTTTGCAATAGCACGATCACGTCAAGAGCTTGTTGACACATAGAGGATGCACACACGCAAAATTAGCAGACCCGGGATGCATCAAGATAAAAAGAGACATATATTAAGCATCAAATATTTCAATTTATCTGACCAGTTACTAATTAGCAGGCCTAGTAAGACTCAGGGGCGGAGCCAGGAATTTTTGCCATTGGGTTCACTCACCGACTCGTTATAAAGATTTGGTACGAATTAGTTAAATATAAAGTGAAATTTTATACCATCTCACAACAATATTATAGCACTAGGATAGCGTATTGGAGCTCGAGCTCACTTAAATTCGAAAAAAAATAGCAAAAATAAAAGGAAATGTTTTTTTTTTCATCCAAGATGCTCAAGTGTACTAAGTGTTTGCAAACTTTCAGGGTGAGATGCTGTGGACAAAATAAACAAAACCGGAGCTATCAAAAAGCTTTAAAAATAGACATTTTGAAGCACTGATTTCTATGTACAGAGCACCACGACAGTGATCGTGGAAGCAAAATTTGGATGCACCCAGAACACTTGACCATCTTTTTTTTGCGGGGGATTTCAGATTTTATTTTATTTACTATTTTTTCAAATTTTTTGTCCACCGAGAGTAGATGAGATCGGGCTCCAGTAGAAATTTCTATATGATATCGCTTATCCAATGTTGTGCTACATTAAAAACTGAATACTGCAATCATAAGGAAACTGATCTAAATTAATTTTTCTACGAAAGAAGGCTTCCGAAGACTACTTGCAGTGGCATTTGATGCGCTTTGCCTACATCATTACCTTAATCTGGTGATCGATTTCTCTTCGAGAAATGCCGATCCATAGTATAGATCAATCAAGTATGTAGAAGAAGTAATTAGAAAACTACGGCATGCACAACAGAGAGGAGATTTGAGGACGACTCAGTACCTCGAATTTGGTCTACAACTGCAGGCACGATTGCCGTTTCCGACCAGAAGGGGGTGGGAGATCGCAGAGTTTGGTTTACCTTGTTGGCTCGTCGCTGGCGTATCGAGGCGAACAGATGAGGATAGATCGAGTTGAGGAAGCGACGGAAGGGTCTGTTGCGGCGGGCGGCTGGTGTATACTAGGAGAATAGGAATTGGGGCAGGAAGCCACGAACAAGCCTAGGAGGCTGCACGGAAGGTTTAACTTTGTGGGCTTTTGGGCTTCTCATCAAGCGTTGCAAGTTGATGGGTTCAATCCTTATTTTTTACTGGGTTCAAGCACGTACGTATATGTGTATACATACCTGGACAGGACAAATCGTTGGGTTCAGCTGAACCCAACGCTCCTGTGCTGGCTCCGCCCCTGGTAAGACTGCTCCAAATCATTCTTAACTAGATTCACTAACAAACTCTATTTGTTGTGTCAGAACTGCACCATACAGTCTCGGGGTCGGGTGCGGCAGAGGAACTAGCCAATAGCCATGAGCAGCAACCAGCCCAACCGATAGATTACTTACTCTTCAATTTGCTTGCTTTCTTCTGTTAGCCATAAATCACCTAACCCTTTTAGTGAAAAGTGTTATACAAGATCGTTAGGCCTTGGCATATAGCCTATTCAAAGGGTTCGACTGAATGTTTTACTGGCAAGCAACACTAAAGACAAAAGAAGTACATCCCTTCAGCTGACCCACCCATCCCTCAGTAGTCAGTACAGTAGTAACGAGCTCAGGTTTATCACATGTATCAGTTATTTTAACAGCTAAGGCATGAGCTAGGCTTTGTAGCTAGTGAAATAAGTATGATATAACAAGCTACAGGCTAATACCTCCGCAAGACACTAAAAGATGGGTATGAAAAACTTTTCTGGAACCAAGGCCTAGCAAGTGAATAGCATAGGCACTAGCCTATAAGAAATCAACACCGAGCTATTGATCAACATAAGATTAACAGCAGCTAATGGTATTAGGAATATCATTTTAAAACAAGATTTTGTTAATGATCTTGTATCTGGATCAGTTTCCTTGAAAAACATGAAAATTGCTTGCCAAAGAGATGTACCTTCAGAAAAGACAACTTCTTTGCTACGAGATCACATGCTAAGAGCATTATGCCATTCAAACTGCAGTGCTTAAAAAGAACCCCAAGTTACTGAAAAACACTTTATTACATGTCGAATAAAAGCCATCACTCAACCTTACCTTTGAATAGCTACAGCAACCAGTGAGTCATCATTTGTCACACACAAGTCTGCAATGGCTAGATTTCTGTCTTCAGTTTCATTTGGCTGTTCTCCCACCTGCAAGTAGTTTTAAGAACTAATTAGCTACAGACAAACTTGAAATTTTGTGAACAGACATAATAAAGCCTGAGACAATATTTTCCAGCTTTTACCTTGTCTTTGACTTCATATGTATCAAGGAGGCAGCCATTTATGTAATCCCATAACCGAACCTTAAACAGATAAAAGGGAACAACATCATGAGAAACTTTGGCTAAGTTTGTTGGGACAAGATGCCAGATTCCAAAACGAATATGTACACACAGTTGAATCACCGCCTCCCGATAACAGAAAGCTCGATCCTCCAGAAGAACTTGTGAAGGCAATGGAAGAAGCGAATCTGCATGGGTAGTCACCTTAATTATCAAATACACACCACTGTTGCAGCATTTAGCTATGAAACTATAACAACTGGGATCATGATGAACATAATTTCATAGTCGTGTAGATATGGTAGGAACTTGAACTGTAAAAAATGAAGAAAATATGACACTGTGAACTGAACTTACTCTGTATGTCCAAGGCAAAAGCTCTGTATTTCAGGAGCCCCTTTTATGGGATTCTTTGGGAACGACGTAACCTACAAAAACAACTACATGAGTAAGACGAATAACTCAGAACTATGTCTCACCCAAGGCAGCTACTGTGAAGTACAGAAGTCCCATACTCGGATTTTGAAGTCCCGGTCAGCAGTGGCAATGAACCGTCCATCCGGTGAGAATTTCTACGTTCTCAAATAAATGATATAAGTAAGCATGTTTATATTCGACATGAACAGAAAAAAACACTGAACTGTGACAGTGACAGTCCGACATACTACACTTGATTTGTCAACAGGCTTACTAATTGATATATAGGAGGCACAAATAAATCCACGTGATGCATAAGGTAAAATTTTATCCATACCATGCTAGTAATAATACTGCAGTAGTGACCATAAATTGAGACAGGTTTGTTATCAGATGACACCTGCCCTCCGCCATGTTCCCCCACCGTAACTAACCAAATGACACCAAATTTATCTGCAAATGTCACATACAGGCCATCTTTGCTAATAGCAACTGCGCTAACCCTCTTTTCAGAAGTTCTGCAGAAACGAAAATATTGCAAAATAAATCATGTGTATGCTCGACAAATTTAGTAGTGTTAACAACAACACAACGATAAACATATGCACTCTTAAACACCAAGTTCATTGCAATTATCGACTGAATACAAACAAAATAATAGGCTGCTAATCGAAGATAAGGAGAGGGTTCTCATACACCACATAACAAAGCGACACTTATAGACTGAATACATGCAAAATTACAAGTCCACTATTGTGCCTTCATCGTGTTAGAAAGATTGGAAAAAAAGCAGCACTCACATGGTCTGGATGCAGCGCCATGAGTCAGTCTTCCAGATCTTCACAAGCTTATCATCGCCCGCAGATGCGAACAAGGCACCATCAACACTGAACGAAATTGCTCTAATAGCATCCGAATGAGAACAACCGCCAGAATCATCTGACAACGAAACTGCACAACCACCCCTGGATGCACACAAAAAATCATCATTTGCATTGCTCGTCAAGCAAATTACATTAAAATAAAACTTTACACCTGAGAAATAAGTATATGTATTAGACAGTACAAAACTAAGCACCTGAGCTTTTACAAAATAGATAGCAGAAACGTTTTACACATCTAAAATTCAGTAGCCATTCTTCCACACATAAGACATCTGAAACCAAACTACTGTCGGTACAAGATAAGCACCTACAGCTCGGCTCAAAGGCGCATTACCCCCCAATCTCCACCAAAATCTAGCGATACTGCAGTCCAAACACGATCTTCACTAAACACAGGACCCGCCCAAGGTTATGCAGGAGGCCGCACCAGAGGCGAAGAGCGCAATCCTTACTTGAGATCGAACGCGCGGAGCTCGGGCCCGACGGCGACGGCGACGGAGTGGCCGAGCGGGTGAGCGGCGACGAGCGCCGGCGCGAACTCGCCCGCGCCGCTCACCTCCGCCTCCTCGACCGCGGCGTCCTCCATGGCGGCAAGCAGCGGCGAGCGTGGATTCGCTGTCGGGTTCGAATCGAGAGCGAGGCGCGGGAGGCTGGGAGGGAGCTCGGGGGTGGGGAAATTGCTAGGGTTTATGGCTGGCTCTTCGTGGGGCCCGGTGGCCAGTGTCACGTAGGAGTTCTATTTTTCTTTTTCTGAGGGAAACGTTAGAGAGTGTGTGGATCGAAGATGTTGAACCTCGGGGGATGTTGATTGAGCCCAGAGCCCATAGTTGACTGGGCCTCATCAATGGCAGGCGAGGCCGGATGGAGAATCTTGGGCCTGCTTGGTTTAGGGCTAAGAGTTGGCTAGTTTTGACAAATCATTTTTTTTTCAACGAGACAAATCAATATTTAGCGAAACTAAAACTTTGCCAACATTTGGAAATTTATCTTGGTGGCATAAAAACACTGGGAGCCAGCCAAGGCCTCAAACAAGGCATCCAACGAACACACACGGTGCTCACACCACTCGAGCAGTATGAGCGCATTTGTTTTCATTTAATTTTTCTTCCGTTCTCATTTAATATTTGTTATCTTGATTTTTGTGTTAATTTTCTTGTTCATTTCCTTTGTGATTTTTTATATTTTCTTGATTTTTTATTTTACTTTATATGATTAGTTTGATTAAAGTTGTCTATTTTTATTTCTTGAAACCCCCTTTTACTTTTTTTGCTTTTCCCATCCTTCAGATACATGAAAGTTATTTTTAGATAAACAAACAATTGTTTCAACATTCATGAACATTTTAAATAAATAAACCATTGGTCTCAAATTAATTGATGTTTTTAAAATACACTACATTTTTTGGGTGGTCATGGATTTTTTTTGGGAAAAAAGAACAATGTAAACACTTATTACATGAAAGGTAGGTTTATATGGCACCAAATAGTTTTTTCATTTTACTGAAATTATTTTTAAAAGTAGGCTAAACATGTTTTACATGCTGGACTTCTTTGAGCACGCACACATTTTTTTCGTAGTTGGTGAAACGTATTTGAGAACAAACTTATTATATGAAGTGTTGTTGAGATACTATATCATAGACTCACTTTGTAACCAAACATAATTTACAAATCATTCTTTTTAATTTATAAAATTGTTTATATAGATATATTTTTGGGTAGGCATGCACATGTATGCAGGAAGCCGCACCAGAGGCGAAGAGATCAATCCTTACATGAGATCGAACACGCGGAGCTCGGGCCTGACGGCGACGACGACGGAGTGGCCGAGCGGGTGGGCGGCGGCGAGCGCCGGTGCGAACTCGCCCGCGCCGCTCACCTCCGCCTCCTCGACCGCGACGTCTTCCATGGCAGCAAGCAGCGGTGAGCATGGAATTGCTGTTGGGTTCGAATTGAGAGCGAGGTGCGGGAGGCGGGAGAGGGAGATCAGGAGTGGGGAAATTGCTAGGGTTTATGGTTGGCTCTTTGTGGGACCCGGTGGCCAGTATCACGTGGGAGTTCTTTCTTATTCTGAGGCAAAACGTTAGAGAGTGTGTGGATTGAAGATGTTGAACCTCGGGATGTTGATTGAGCCCAGAGCCCATAATTTACTGGGCCTCAACAATGACAAGCAAGGCCTAGTGGAGAATCTTGGGCATACTTGGTTGAGTGCGAGTTGGCGGATCCTATTTCAGGCGCTAGTTACTACTCCCTCCGTTCCAAATTACTTGTCGTGGTTTTAGTTCAAATTTGAACTAAAACCACGACGAGTAATTTTGAACGGAGGGAGTAGCATTTTTGCAAGCCGATGTTTGAAGCTGCTCCTTCACGCGCGACTCCCTCTTCAAGCTGGGCTAGCCCATTAAATATTTTTTTTCTTTCTTAAACAAAAAAGGTGTGCCCGATGGGATTGAACCCGCGATTTGTACGTCCAGATACAAAAGGACCTAACCACCAGGACAACACAACACTTGTGGGTAGATATTTCTTTTTTCTTTTTATTCTTTCTATTGTTCCCGATATTGGGAAGCATTTAAGCCACTTTTTTCATTTTTCATTCCGTTTTTAATCTTGGACAGGTTTTTGTGTGGTTTTTTCTTTCTTTTTCCATTTTTTTATTTTTCTTTATATTTTCCTTTTTATTATTTTTAAATGCAATAACTTTTCAAATTCGATGAACTTTTCTTCAAATTAAATGAACTTTTTTCTAATTCGTTGAATTTAAAAAAAATATCAATGAACTTTTTCTAGAATTCAATGAACTTTTTCTGATTCCAATGAATTTTTTTTAAATCGATGAAATATTTTTCAAATTCAGTGAACTTTTTTTATCAAATTTGGTGAACTTTTTTCAAATTTGATTCCAATGAATTTTCGTTTCTTTCCAAATCTATGAACTTTTTTTGATTTTGATGAACTCTTTCTCAAAATCGATGATTTTTTTTTCAAATTCGATGAACTTTTTCAAATTCAATGATTTTTTTAAATCAAAGAACTTAAAAAAAATATTTTCCACATTTTTTTGCAAAAGTAAAAAACAGTTGAATTTTTGTCAAGAGCTGACTGGTAACGCCGACCAATTAACCTGATTATTTTAGACACCAATGACCCTTTGTTGACCCGAGCGATCTGAATGATCGATGAAACGCGAGCAAGGAAGCTGTAGGCGCTAGGAAGCTGTCCGCGCGCTTAAGGCACCGAACAGGAGCTCCCCTAAGAGTTGGCTAGTTTTGACAAATCAATTTTTTTTGCAATAAGACAAATCAATATTTAGCAAAACTAAAAGGTTTCCAACATTTGGTAATTTAACTTGATGGCATGAAAACATTGGGAGCGAGCCAAGGCCTCAAACAAGGCAGCCGCCAAATACGCATGATGCCCACACCACTTGAGCGGTATGGGCAAGACATTTTTTATATTTAATTTTTTCGTTTTCATTTAATATTTTTATATTGATTCTTGTTTTTATTTGTGTGTTCATTTCCTTTGTGATATTTTATATATTTTCTCAATATTTTCTTTTTCTTTTTTCTTTTACTTTATATCATTAGTTTGATTTAAGTTATCTATTTTTATTTCTTGAAACCCCCTTTTATTTTTTTATTTTTCCTATCCATCAGATACATGAACATTATTTTTGGATAAACAAACAGTTGTTTTGACATCCGTGAACATTTTTAAATAAAGAAATGATTACTCTCAAATAACTTAATGTTTTTAAAATACACTACATTTTTTGGGTGTCATGGATTTTTTTTTGTAAAAAATGAACAATTTAAACATATATTAGATGAAAGGTAGGTTGATATGGCACCAAATATTTTTGTGATTTTACTGAAGTTATTCCTAAAAGTAGGCTAAAGATGGTTTAGATGTTGGACTTCTTTTAGTGCACATACATTTTTTCGGAGTTGGTGAAACGTATTTAAGGAAAAACTTATTATATGAAGTGTAGTTTAGATATCATAGACTCACTTTGTAACCAAACACAATTTACAAATCATTCTTTTTAGTTTGTAAAAATATAAACATAGATAGATATTTTTTTTTGGTTGGCATGCACATGTATATTATAATTTTAGAATAAAGCAAACCCATTTATTTTTATTCTACACATTCTAAATCAAGACATGTACTGTAAGCCAGGTCCACCGCCACCCCATGTGTATGGTGTGTTCTACTGCTGTGTTTTTCACCCGAGGATTGGAAGAATGTTGAGAGGCAAATGTGAAGATATAGACCATTTCTTCAATGATAAAAAAAAGACTCTGACTAACAGGGACATTTATCAATTGATTTTTTTCATTTTAATTTACCAAAAATACTTTAATTATTTAAGAAATGTGCAAACTAGTGTGGTTTGATAAAGAACTGAGTGTTAAGTAGTGTGGTTTGCAACCTGTTTTATTGCTTAAAAGTAGGCTTCTTTTTTCGCATGGTTACGTCGGACTTTGAGATGGGAATATGTACGGAGAAACTAGAGAATACCCCGCGCGCTGCCGCGGGAATTGGTGGATAAGAAATTGGGTTGATAACAGGAGAATCAAAATTAAATATACATATATGAATTACTATATTTGATGATGTATAGTTGTAAAATATTTATTAAATATAAGTAGAATAATTGAATGGAAAACATTTTCCCATGCATGGTTGAATGTCGTGGTGGGTCTTTTCCCATGCATAATTGCATGTTGAGGTGAACCTTATCCCCTTCATACTTCTATGATGAGGTGACATGGTTGCATGTTGAGATAAATAAAATTTAGTGGGGATGACTCTCTTAGGTATATAGGATCAGGATATATGATACATGGATGTACTATCGGTATGATAACATGAACACTTGCCAAGATTTGTGCAAAATTATGACCCTTTTTGTGTACCTTGAAAAACAAGAGACGAATTATGAGTATACCAACTATAAACACTCATTTTTTCGTAAGGTTCACAAATGATCTTCGTTTTGTGTATACCTTGTTACCCTCATTATGCTAACGTTTTAAACGTGTACCTTTGAACTCACAAACACCTTGACAACACAGTGTCCCCGCGCTAAGCTGCGGTGATATTTTAAAGCCGGTTAGTCCAGTCATTTCGATCGAAAGTAGAAATATCTTTTATCTTGTCCGTGTCCACCGTTAGCTTTGTTGGTTTCTACACAGAAAGTGGATATCCAGCCGGCGAGTTCAGTTCCATCATTCAGAAACAAATATCACGCATCAGTCTAATGAACACGTTAGCTTTGTTGGTTTCCACACAGGAAGAAGACATCCACATCCACCCACTCAAAATGAAAAGAAAAGAAGAAGATATCCATGAGAGGACGTGAGAGCGTTCCCTGATGAGCGGACGTAGAAGCCTGCTCGACCATACGAGCCGTGCGATGCGATAAGAGGCGACAGGGCGGCCAATGGCGCGCCGGAGACACGCATGGGAGCGGCGCCCACGGCCATGCCGCGCTCTCCAAGGTGCCTACCGAGTGATGAGGAGATAAATATCTCGCTCCACGCTGCTCCCGGTATGTCCCCCCCCCGCGCATGTCGATCACATGATCGAAAGACTAGCTCGGACACGTATCGATATCCATTCCCCCGGACGGCCAGACATGATGCCTGCATGCACTCGGGACAGCGTTCGGATCCCCGTCTTGACAGCACCCAAAGCCCGGCCTGTCGATCGCTCGGCTGATGCATACCTGATGAAAGCGGCACGATCGGTAAAAGTGGGACGGCCGATCGTCGATCGAGATGGGTGGCGGGATAGAAGTAGAACCGATCGACCAACACGGATCGACGCGCCGCGTCTTGCCTCTTGCCTCACGGCATCTACGCGAACTGTTGTTCGGTGAAGATGCCTGGCACGGGCGTGGCTAGACATACCGACGGTCTTTGCAGGCTCCTGCAGGCGACTGCACAAGCATGTGGCTGCTTTAGTTTGCAAAGGAAACAAAAGTAGGGTGTATCTAGTGGGGCCCTGTCGATCATACCATGTCGTCATGGAGGAGTACATGCATGTGCTGTGGATTATCATAAGAATTACTTCACAATTAGTTAGAAGAGGATAATGCTTCGTGAGAAAGGCACGGGTGACCTAAGAGCATCTATAGGCGGACTTGATAAATCCGGTCATCAAACGCCCGCGGACGCGTCCGCGTGCGGTGACCGGTCACACCTTAAATTTCCCTTCGCATAACCGGACACTTCCTTTAGCAATACCTCAAATCCATAAAAATCATGCAACTACGTAAATGATGCATTACACACATCGTTCTGCTACTACATCAGGACATGCTATCGGACTACCAAAATTTAGCATGTTCTACCTACATGCAAGCTATGTAGAAGATCATCCACGGCTACCCTTGCACTTTCAGGCGCCTTTTCCGTCCTTCTCGCCGAATAGCGGTCGAAAACGCAGTATGGATCGAACCGGATGGGGGGGGGGGGGGGCAGTCTGACCATGGCACAGACCACCCGATTTAGCTTTCGGGCGAGGGCGCACGTGTTCCTCCGCTGCCACTTCTTTACAATGCAGGTGCGGATGGCTTCCTCCTTTGCGGCAGTGCGCGCCGCCTCCGCCATGTCGGCACCGAGTCGGGCCTCCGTGACCCTCATCCTCTCCTTCCCACGGCGGGCACACCGGTCCCTATATGACTCATACTCTGGCGAGCCGGTGATGGGGAAAGGGAGATTGGAAGGCTCTCGAGAGGATCACGATGATCCAGCCCCGGAGGATCCGAGCGGCCGATGCACCAACGAAATGGACTCGCGCCAGACAGATCCCGCCGTCGGTCGGGCGCAGTCCTCCCGGGAGCGGCGGAGTACAATGCGGATGGCCATTGCCTCCTCCAAGCCGCATGGGACGACACCCCAGTCGACGGATTCGGACTGGTCGAAGTCAGATCCGCTGCCCGCCATGCCGGAGATGCCTGGATGGGGGCTTGGGTAGTGGAGCGGAGTGGAAGGGAGTAGAGTGAAGTGGCTAGGATTTCGTCCGGGGAGCGGATGGGGACGAATATATGTGGGGTCGGGTGGGCAAGTGTGGGCCGGGTTCGACGTGGCGGATGCGCCTGTTCGCGCCTGGCCTCCCCATACCCGCCCCATATTTGGGCTGGATATGAGGGGTGCCGGTCAGCCTGAACGTTTGAGGCCGGTTTGAGGCGCCCATCTGGGTCGGTTTTTTTGACCGGTCAGTGACTGAGCCATCCACCTGGGCATATGAGGGGGGTTGGAGGCGCCCGGTTGTAGATGCTCTAACCCTAGCCGCCACCCATGATCCGATCCCTCTCGCTGCCGTCGAGCAAAGCCTGTGTGGCGTCGACAACGAGAGAGAGAGAGAGAGAGAGAGAGAGAGAGAGAGAGAGAGAGAGAGAGAGAGAGGCTGTAAGGAGGAGCTGGTGAGTTGCTGTGGGGCGGCGACAGTGATTCGTGGTCGGTCTGCGGCTGTCAGCATGTGATGCTCGACGGCGGTACTTTGTGTAGCGCGGTGATCTTCAACGGCAACTCGGTCTGGCTAGGCCATCGGAGAACAGGGAGTCGGTGTATGGTCCTGGACGGTGGCGAGGCCGACATCAGACCCAAAACTATCATGCAACGACATCGGTGATTTTTTAAGGTTTCTTAGGGAGTCTTCGAGTTTGGTTTAGGGCGGCGAGGCGGTGGTGTTGTCTCCGCATAGGAATAATGTTCTCCCTGCTCTGTTGGTGTGTTTATCACCGGCGGAGGGCATGTGGAGCCGTGTCTCCAGCAGGTCTTCCGGGATCTGGTCGATTCAGTTATCCGGTGGATCCGTCTGGATATGGCCGGCGTCTCTTCGTCGCATCGACGACTTCCTGGCTGCTACTTCTACGAACTCCCGGGTTTAAAAAGTTTGCTCCATCGAGGTGTAGGCCTAGGCGGCATCGAGCTATGCTCATGGCGTGCCGCCAGTGGATGCGGGAGGAAGAAGACTCCCCCCCCCCCCTCCCTTCCCAGAAATTTGAATGTAATTTTATCTTTTTGTATAGGTGTGTTTGTAAGGAGTAGTGATACTTAATATATGACATTGAGCCCTTTCGCAAAACAAAAGGTTAGAAGAGGATAATGACCCAATAAAAAAAAATCTCCTTACCGGAGGAGCATCCCTCCAAGTCTAGAAAGCAAGGGCTTTTCTTAACGACCGCCATAGCAAAAAAGAGTGCAGTGACAAAATAATCGTTGACTGACTAAGTAATAGCAAAAAAAGTGATATCATAGTTCCAACATATGGCCTATAAGCTTGGTCCTAAGTTAGTTTCTTTTTAAATTTGACCAAATTTATTGAAAAAACTACATTTTGAATATCAAAAAAATACAGCATAAACATACTTCATAATGGATCTATGTCCTTTGCTTCACCGGCGGGAGCCTCCTCTTTGTTAATCTACGTCGGTTAGTGCAACACCCCGGCCCCTACCTGGCAGACATCCTCAAAGTCCGAGGTAAATAGTTATCTCTAGTGCCTCCACCATAAACCCTTAGTCTCGGCCAAGGTTGTCAGAATTGCAATCTGAATTGGATCGAAACCCCTCTGGTAGGATTGCAAATTGTAGGATCCTAACTAACAGAATCTTAGATCCTAGATCTATCAGAATCGTAGAATCGGTCCGGCAAAATATGGATAAATCTGTATAATCATAAAAACAAAGTCATGATTCTGACAACCTTGGTCTCGGCCAATCTCCTCCTCATCTCCACCACCATCGGGCGGGAAAAGAAAAATCAGCGGAGAGTGCATACACACAACAATCGGCTGATGAAGCCCAACAATATTCAGTTGACTAAGTAACAGCAAAACGTGCTTATCCATATGTGCCATTAGTTAGGTTCCACTTGCACATTGGCAGAAGCAAGGAAAGAACGGACCAGCATAGTGGGATATTAAGGTGTACGTAGGGAACCAGCTGGTGCCGATCTTTTGCCTGTGATCTAGGGCAGAGATGAATTCCTCCGCGTACCTAGCTCCGACTTGGAAGTGATCAAGGTCAATCCACACATGATCAATTATATGTATCATCGAAGTCACGAAATAGCAATTAAAGATGGTCTATTCGAAGACTAAAGCGCGCGGAGATTTGATCATAGTCCTCGACAAATTAAATTGGACGACCCAAAGAGCTGGACGAAATGTTCTTCTTCTGTTCCCTTCCCGTCAGGGCAAATTAAACCAGGCGAGGAACAAGTAGTTCACTAGCGTACGTACTACGTAGAACCTGATGAGAACAGGAGCAGCTAGCATAGTGTAAACGTGGCAAAAATATCAGGCAACACGGGCATGCACCTGGTGGATGTGTCACCTGGCCGGCCGGTGAGGCGGGGTACGTGAGTCCATGTGACAAAACAAACTGAATTGCGCGCGAGAGCCGAGGTGTCCTGGGCCTCCCAAACGATATATAAACGACCTACCGCTGTCTGCACACACCACACAAAGCACAGCACGAAAAGCACAAGAGAACCTGATTCTTCTTCTTCTTCTTTCAGATTAACCAGTCCAAGAAGAAGAGCCCGCCGTGGTTTTCTAGGTAATAATCCAACTTTCTAAGTTAGACATGGAGGCGGTGGAGCCGGCGGTGGTGGTGAGCTGCGAGTGCTGCGGCCTGGAGGAGGAGTGCACCGGCGAGTACATCGGCGGCGTGAGGGCCTACTTCGGGGGCCGGTGGCTCTGCGGGCTGTGCTCCGAGTCCGTCAAGTACGAGGCCGGCCGCAGCAAGCGCGCCGCGGCCATGGGCGTGGAGGAGGCCGTGCGGGCGCACATGGCCTTCTGCCGCATGTTCAGGCGCGGCGGCCCCGCGGAGCGCGTGGCCGAGGGCATGTGCCAGATGCTTAGGCGCGCCGCGTGCGAGAAGCACCGGGCCACCTCATCGTCCTCGTCGCGGCGGACATCGCGGGCGACGGTGGCGTCAGCGTCCGGGCACCACCGCGCCTCGGTGCCGTCCGCCTGAGTTGATGTCTGCTTCTTGCGACGAGGTGCTTGCTTCGGACATACGTCTTCCTCACCACAGCTTATATGCATGTCATGTGATAGTAGTATATTTTGTTTTGAATCTATTCCGGAAACTATACACAAGTGATGGAGTACTATATGTAGTACGAGGTTGAATTAATCTTCACATGAGGATCTTGATCTACCCAACGACCGAGCAGCTCTTCTTGGCGTCTATCCTTTCGAGGTGTAACCATATACCGACTGGTGCAGTGCACACTCGATCGATCTGCTTGAGAGTTCTTTCCTCTTCGTTGCGGTTCCCCGTCCGTCAGAATGATCTTGCACTTGTTCTTCAGGTTTTTTTTTTGTTTCTTTGCGCACCGGCTTCAGTTTTCGACCGGATCGACGAGACGACGCCATGGCCGGGCCCGTCGCCTTCGTCGTCTGTTGCTTTCGCTATCCTCGCCCTCAACACACGTGCAGAAACATGAGAGGTTGATACTGCTAGTGCATGCTCACCCGTGGAGAATTTTGTTTAGATAATGGAAGAAAACTTCTCCCGGGGAGATTCAAATGTGAGTCACCCGAAGATTTGTGTCAACTGCAAGTTTGTCTGATAGACTTACGTCCTGTACAAAAGCTCTGGCATGCATCCTAGCTTGACACTTGTTGGCTACCAAGCTAACTACTCCCTCCGTCCACTAATCTAAGACGTTTTTTGACAATAGTGTATTGTAAAAAATAACGTTTTACATTATGAGACGGAGGGAGTACTTTTCTGAGTGATGCCAATCTAATAAGTACTCCACTTAGCTTCTTTTTGTGTCCCAGAGAAAGTGCATCCTGCACACATGTATACATGAGCTCTTTTACGGTGATTTAGGCAGTACTCGGAGTACTACCCAGTACCGATCCCTCAGATTTTTGTTAGCCGTTTGATCTGTTGGGGGGTTAAAAGTGATTAAATTTAATTTGTTTAATCAGAGAAGGGCATTGTGGTCCACGATTAATTTTTTTCAATCGATCACCTCCACGACCAGAACCATGTCTAACCGGTCCAGATCGAGGTCAAGTCCTCGTCCTCTTCCCCATCACTGCCCACGATGTGCCCGGCGAGAGGAATCAATTTAGTGTCCTCGTCCTCCTCCCGTTCACCGTCCTCGACGTGCCCGGCGACAAGAAGAAGAATAAGGCACCACATCTGCGCCGCTGAATCGGCGGCGACGGGAACGACGGTATAATCTAGAGGAACTCGACGCCAGCCGATCCCACTTCTTCCCGCCTGCCATCCTAAGGTATGAATCTGACTTGACTTGGATTCCTAGCCTCCTCTTCCTACTTAGTTTTGTCATCGTCGATTTAGGTTTCCATAGTGCATGCAATATAATTTATGTTTTTTCATCGTCGATGCTTAGTTCAGTAGTTCTTCGACGTTGATGCTCGGTTGGCCTCACATGTACAACGAGCAAAGTTAAAATTCCACACAAGATTTCATACTGCCTTTTACATGCACTTGTCTTTGCCTGTGAGCTATTTTTCATCTGCAACATGGATAAACACCAACTGTGAATTTTGTATGTTATATGCAGGAAGACATGGTGGATGTAAGTGATGAGTGTATGTTCGAGTACTATCATATCGCCAACATGATGTTTCATAGTGAGGATGAAGGTCATAGATTCTATAACAAATATGCTCTTCGGAAAGGTTTTAGTGTGAGAAGAAACTATGTTGAGTGGGATGGATCGAACAATAATATAAATTCAAGGAAAATTGACTGTAGTCGTGAAGGGGTTCCTGCAGAGAAGCACATGCAGAGGAAGATAGAAAGAGGAAGCCACAGAGTATAACTCATGTTGTGTGTAAAGCTAAATTGGTCATTGCAAGACAGCAAGAAATAGGTCCGCGGTTTGTGAAAGATTTCATCAATGAACACAACCATCCTCTAGCCCCACGGGATCTTTCGTGTCTTTTCTGTTCAAACCAAAGAATTAGCGATGAGCAGAAAGCGGACATGGAAAATTTTGGGATCCACAAACACCATATTATGGATATTTTGTGCATGCAATACGGTGGATATGATTAGGTTGGATGCACGAGGAGGGACATTTACAATTTCTGCCATGCTAGTAAGCAGGAATCAATCGCAGCCGGTGATGCTCAAACAGTGATTGGTCATATGATGGTGCGGCGAGAGCGAGATCCAGATCCAAATTTTTTCTTCAAGTACTTGGTTGATGAACTTGGCCATCTGAAGGGTCTGTTTTGGTCTGATAGTCAATCCCAACTTGACTATGAGGCTTTCGGAGATGTTATTGTTTTTGTTAGCACATATAGAACCAATAAGTACAATATGCCATTTATGCCGTTTGTCAGGTTGAATCACCACCGCAAGACTATAACCAAGCATACGAGTGGATGTTGCGGACCTTTTCTGATGCCATGGGACAGAAGCATCCGATATTTTTGATCACGGACGGAGACCTTGCAATGCAGGGAGCAATCAGGGTGGTCTGGCCTGACTCAAACCATAGGCTGTCTATATGGCACATTCAGCAGAACATCATACGTCATCTGCATGATGACGCGGTAAAGGAGGAATTCAGATCTTTTATATATGATTCGTCTTCCATTGAAGAGCATCAGAGAAAATGGATACAATTATTACAACGGAATAAAGTAACCAGTGAGGAGTCCTGGTTGCATCATATGAGAAAGTTGTGGTGTGCTCCATATCTTGAGGGGCGTTGTTTCCTAGGTTGGAGCAGTAATCAGCGGAGTGAGAGCTTGAACTCTGTGCTACATATGCATCTTTAGGGTAAGATGACGTTGTTTCAAATGCTACAACACTATGAGAATTGCCTTGCATCGCTACACTTGAACGAGGCTCTCCAAGACATCGAGGCCTTGCAGTCAGTTCCATTTATAGAGGAAAATGCTTCAAGTCTTGAGAAACATGACGCAAAAGTTTTCACTCCTACTATGTTTAAGTTGGTATTATGGAGCATAAATGATGTCAGCAAATGTGTGATCAGAGAGGTACTAGATGCATCAGATGTTACCACCTATGTTGTTTCTAAGAAGGAAAGAACGGATAAAAAGTTCAAAGTGTGCAGTGAGGAGCAGGAAGCTCTTTTACACAGGATCAATTGTTGTTGCTGTAAGGTGGAATGTGCAAGCACACCATGTTCCCACATATTTTACATATTGGGAATTTTACAACAAGAAGGGTTGCCTGGGTGTTGTGTTCCCACTAGGTGGACAATGAGTGCAAAATTTGCATACGCTCTGACCAGAAAGAGCGAGATGTATGACTATTCGGCAAGCCTGCAGAGGTACCATCAGTTGCAAGATTTTAGTCAGCGACATTATTCAAGGCAATGCCACACTGATGAGGCATATCAACGTCTAAAGATGGTTTTGGATGCACAAGATGATAGCATGGAATCAACTATTGAACAAGCTGACAACAAGGAATCAACTAATGCTCAGAGTAACATCATTAGGTTCGGCCCGTTGATGCTGCAATTGGCGAACCTTGAAGGTGAAGGTTTGGATAAGGTTCTGGATCCCGTGCATGTGCTAGGTCGAGGTGCATCGAAGAAAAGGCTACAAGCAAAGATGAAGAAGACAAGATTAGAGGGTAAATGTGGCTATTGTAAGGGGCCATGTCACAATCGACATACATGCATCCAATTGTTAGAGGTAGCAAATATGTCCAAATTTAATTTTTGCATGTGTTTTACTCATTAATATAGTGCACGACATTAATTATATTCTTCTGTGTAGGATCTCAAACCAGAACTTTGATAGATATAGCTTTGTGCACATGGTCGGGGGGTATGGAATCCACGATGAACCTGATAGTGTCGTGTGCCATGTTGTATGTTTAGTATCGTGTGACGTGGTCTTTAAAATCGACTTCATCGTGTCAGTTATTTAGTGACTTGTGTATTTTTTTTGTATGACTCAGGGTTTGCATTTTCTATGTGACTTTTTTATGTCCAACTTTAAGAATCATGGTGTTTTTGCAACCCGAACCAGGGCCAGCATGGAGCTCATGTATTGTGGAAGAGAATATTTGGAAATAGATTTAGTGGAGGAAAATTTCACTCATGGAAAAAATAGGCCCATATTGCATGTTGTCCCGGAAGAGGGAGCAGGCACAGACCTCGAGGCGGATCTGTAGCCACCAGCCTAGCCCTGCATGCAGACCCTGAGAGAAAGTGGGGTATCCGCATGGGATCGTGCGTGATGGTGTCCTAGACTAAGGGGTACTAACCTATACGGCCCACAATCCATAGGCCGAGCTTACGACCCGCCGATCTTCGCAACGAAGGACTCCAAAATCTATGAACCTCGGTGTAATCAAGATGGAAGCCTCCAAAGACTTGGCGTCTACTTCAAGGATAGTTCACTAGCCAGCATGATTGGCCACCGACCATATGTGTAACCTAGGGATCCCTGGTGTGTGTATAAGTCGTGGGGTTTAGTCTCCAGAGACATAATTACCAGCCTTAGGGTTTAGAACACAATCATACGATCTCAAGGTAGATCATCTTGTACTTGATACTTCATCACATCAGTATAATCAAAGCAAGGCCTAGGGTTTTACCTCTTAGAGAGGGCCCGGACCTGGGTAAACATTATCTCCTATTTCCCCCCTTCTACCATTGTTCCTAGACCATCAACTCGGGACCCCCTACCCGAGATCCTCCTGTTTTAGCACCGACATTGGTGTCCCATGCAAGTCTCGCTGTGTGGTCAAAAGGATCGATGGCTCGCCCTCAGATCAACTCCGACATCGGCTGCAATGACATCTTTGTCTCGGTCCAGCTTTTTGCGTTCGATAGCATTGTTCTTCATGTTGATTCGACCGGACGCCTCAACCGCATTACAAGCTTTGCCCCAGATTAGGTCATCAGATTTGGAAGCTTGGAGTACACCGCCGACTCCGGTGGCGATCTTTCCCTCTCTGGTTGGACGCTAGGTCAGTTGCAGAAATACATGGATACCGTGGCCTTAACCTCAGACCCAATCTCAGATCCTAACTTCGTGCCTAAACTCACCTCGGAAATGACCCCGATTTCGGATCCAATCTCCCCCGAATCGGACCAGGCCCTCGCCCTAGCGGATCCACACTCTGAAGTCATGTCACATGCTTCGTCGAGCATACTGCAGATCAATCCCACCTACTGTTAAGAGATGGGACCAGCATACCTCTCGCTCTTGAACGACATGTTAGACCGAATTCAGAGTCTTGCGGTTTCGGACAGTTAGACTTCGGTCTACGACCAGATCGGATGTAAAGCTGATGATACGGAAATTTATGTCCCACCCACCACCCACCTAGTCGCCACGGTCGAGGATTTAACCAGCGTATTGAACTACGCCTCCGAGGAGGCAACCAACATGGATGAAGAAGTCAGAGATCTACTCGGCGTCACGCCAATCAGCATGGGCAGCTGGACTGCTACCTCCACCTATGACGTCTACATGGTGACATGCCCAAGGATGACGAGAAGGAGGAGAAAAAGGTTGTCCCCAAAAGCTGGCGAAAGCGTGGAAAACACATTGGTAGGGGGGACGCCAGCAATAATAATACTGGTAATGGCACTCCTGGTAACAACACAACCCCGGATGGTGCTGATAAATCTCCAATGTAT
This sequence comes from Thinopyrum elongatum, assembly GCA_011799875.1. NCBI lineage: Eukaryota > Viridiplantae > Streptophyta > Magnoliopsida > Poales > Poaceae > Thinopyrum > Thinopyrum elongatum. The sequence continues at coordinate 472,847,640 of CM022301.1, forward strand.
CTATAATTTTGCATTGTTTCATTCTATTATATTATCAACCACGGATGCTTTATATGCATTTATATGCTATTTTATATAATTTTTTGGGAGTAACCTATTAACTCAGTGCCCAGTGCCAGTTCCTATTTTTTGCTTGTTTTTTACTTTTTAGAAAATCAGTACCAAACGAAGTCCAAACATGATGAAACATCATGGTTATTTTTTTAAGACCAGAAGGGACCCTAGAAGGTTTGGGAGGAGGCCAAAAGCCTTACGGGAGAGTCACAAGCTCACCAGGTATGCCTTGGGGGCTAGGGCGCTCCCCCCAAGTTCTTGACTCCCACACAACTCCGTTTGACCTAATTCCACCTCTATAAATTCCAAAACCAACAGGGAGACGCCTGAAACACCTTTTCCGCCACCCCAAGCTTCTGCTCTTCTGCGATCCCATCTGGAGGCCTTTTTCGGTACTCTGGCAGAGGGGCAACCGATCACGGAGGGCTTCTATATCATCCTTTTTGCCTTGTGATGACGTGAATAGTTCACCACAGACCTACGGGTCCATAGCTAGTAGCTAGATGGCTTCTTCTCTCTCTTTGATCTTCAATATAAGGTTCTCCTCGATCTCCTTGGAGTTCTATTTGATGCAATCTTCTTTTGCAGTGTGTTTGTTGGGATCCGATGAATTGTGGGTTTATGATCAGATTATTCCATTGAAAGTAATTGAGTCTTTTCTGAAATTTATTATGCATGATCATTATAGCTTTGTATTTCTCTCCGATCTGTCCATTTGGTTTGGCCAACTAGATTCATTTATCTTCAGTGAGAGAGGTGCTTTGTAATGGGTTCAATCTTGCGGTGCTCTATGTCCCAGTGACAGAAGGGGACAAGACATGTATTTGTATTGTTGCCATTAAGGGTAAAATGATGGGGTTTATTCATAGTTATTGGGTTTAGTTTGTCTACATCATGTCATCTTGCTTAAGGCATTACTCCATTTTTCATGAACTTAATACCATAGATGCATGCTGGATAGCGGTCAATTGGTGGAGTAATAGTAGTAGATGCAGGCAGGAGTTGGTCTACTTGTCTTGGACGTGATGCCTATATACATGATCATTCCCGTGAATACGTCATAACTATGTGTTTTTCTATCAATTGCCCAACAGTAATTTGTTCACCCACCGTAAGCTATGTGTTCGAGAGAGAAGCCTCTAGTGAAAACTATGGCCCCCGGGTCTACCTTCATCATATTATAAAATCCAAAAATACCTTTTTGCAATTTATTTACTTTTATTTTATTTTACAACTTATCTATCTACCTATACAAGATTTGTTCCTTGCAAGTAACAAGTTCAAGGGGATTGACAACCCTCTTGCCCACGTTGGGTGCAAGTATTTGCTTTTGTGTGTGTAGGTGCTGTTCACGAGGCTTTGCGTGATTCTCCTATTAGTTCGATAAAACTTGGTTCTCACTGAGGGAAATACTTATCTCTACTCTACTGTATCTCCCCTCCTCTTCACGGAAAATCCCAACGCAGCTCACAAGTAGCAGCAAGAATTTCTGGCACGGTTGCCGGGGAGACATCATCAAAACCTATCAAGTACCTTCACACAAACTATCGTCTACTTGCTCTACTTTTTTATTTTCCTTTGCCTCTCTTTTTCATCTCCGCCACTTCTCATAAAAATCAAAAACACATTTTTTTTGTTTTCTCGTTTGCTTGCTTGAATTTGTTTTCATGTCTGAGTTTGAAAAAGTTAGTGATGCTCCCGCCACTAGTGCAGAACCTTTTGATAATCAAACTATGCCAATGGATGATGAAAGAAATTTTGATGAATTTGCTAAAGAAAATTTAGATAACCTTGCTGATGATGATCCCAATAAAGAAGAACCTACTATCATGCATACTAAAAAACTCCGTGTAGGTAGTGGTAATATTATTGGAAAAGGCATTATTCAGGATTTCTTTACTTGTGCTGGCACGTTACCTATGTTAGGAGGATCAATTCTTAATAAAACTGCTAGTCTTGCGGATGCCATATCTTTGTTTATAGTTGAATTTTAAAGACAATTTGTGCATATGCATCCCGCTATACAAAGGATACTTCTAGAATTCTCAAACACTCCTTCTGTTAAATGTGTAGCCACCACATTTCTAGCTTATGAATTTGGTCACATCATGAAGCAGGCACGTGAAATACTTGCTTACTACAATATAAATAGTGGGTGTCCTCCCATAGAGGAAATTCTTTACAATCAAGAGGAAATAACGAGATTACAATCTCTAGACTATGCTGCTTACATTGCGAATCTTAGGAAAAATGTTTCACCATCTGTTTTACTTGATAAACTTTCTGAACATAATGATAATTTTGCTGTGTAAAATTATGGATTGGTGTTTGTGCTTAAGAAAAGGCTAAAGGAACATATTCAAAGAAACATGTATAACAAAGAAATAGTCATTACTTACAAAGGACCAAAGGAAGAACCTCGTCATCCTAAACTTGATCTTACAGATCCTTACCCTATTAAATTTAGCCCTTTTGATTATTTTTGCTTACCTCTTAGGAAGCTTTTTCTTGAAAGAAGGGTGTATCAGATGAACATGGATGATATCCCCTTATTTTTATTACAATACTTGAAACAATGCCTTATGCCTAGCTAGGGGTGTAAAACTATAGCGCTTGTTGGGAGGCAACCCAATAGTTATCTTAAATTTTTGCTTTTACTTTCTGGTTTGGTGTGTTGACATAAATATTGCTACTATTATGATTGCTTTTTATGTTTTAATTAGTGTTTGTGCCAAGTAAAGCCTTTGGGATGATTTGGTTGATCGTTGATTTGATTCTGTAAAAAAAACAAAAACTTTTCCGCTCAGTCCAGGAATTTCTAAAAATCGCTGGAACGTGCTTTTGATCTGAATTTTTTACACATGATTGATATACAAATTGCCCATGTTTTCCTAAGTTTCAGAATTTTAATACTTACAAAAGTATGGTATTTGTTCAGATCATTACAGACTGTTCTGTTTTGGACAGATTCTGTTTTCGTTCCATAGTTTGCTTGTTTTAATGGTGCTATGGATTATATCGGGGGGTATAAGTGATGGAGAAGTTAGAATACAATAGGTATTATGCAATAATAAAATATAAATGGGTTCATAACAGTACCTAAATTTTATGATTTGCTTATTATACTAACCGATCTCACGAGGTTTCTGTTGAGTTTTGTGTGCTAAAGTTTTCAAGTTTTGGGTGAGACAACGATGGATGAAGAAATAAGGAGCGGAAAGAACCTAAGCTTGGGGATGCCCAAGGCACCCCAAGGTAATATTCAAGGAAGACCCAAGCATCTATGCTTTGGGATGCCTCGGATGGCATCCCCTCTTTCGTCTACAATCTATCGGTATGTCACTTGGAGCTATATTTTTGTTCATCGCATGATATGATTTTTGCTTGGAGTGTCTTGTGCCATTGTAGTTTTTGCTTTGTTTGCTATTTAGTTTGCCATAATCATTGTTTGTTGGCCACACCTTTTGAGAGGAACACACATTTATTTGTGATTTGTTAGAATACTCTATGTGCTTCACTTATATCTTTTGAGCTAGGCAGTTGCTCTAGTGCTTCACTTATATCTTTTAGAGCACGGCGGTGGTTATATTTTATAGAAATAGTTGCACTCTTATGCTTCACTTAATTATTTTTGGGAGTTTAATAAATAGTAATGGCAATTTGCATGTGTTATAAGACTAGTCTGAGAAGGATAGGTATTTAAGGGGGATATAATAAAAACTTTCATGCAGATCACTAAATATGAAATGTATGGTTTAATGATATTGATGTCGTAATATGAAAGGATATTGGTTAATGATCATTGGTTAGTAGAAATATCGGTATTAAAGCTTTTTATTAACTACTCATCTAAGTGTTGGTCATGGCATGGTGGGGAGGTTTGAGCATTTTTTCTGAAATGAAATCCTTGAGTGTTGTTATAATCGGATGTGCGCGATGGTTAAATCCTACCAACCAATTACCTAGGGGCCTGTGAGTAGTATTTTGCTCTGAGGGCTAATAGGCTGTCACAATTAGTATGTGAGTTCTTTATGACTAATGTGAGTCCATGGATTATACGCGCTCTTACCTTTCCGCAATTTGCTAGCTTCTTCGGTATCGTGCATTGTCCTTTCTCACCTCGACAGTTGGTGCAAACTTCATCGGCGCATCCAAACCCCGTGATATGAAACGCTCTATCACACATAAGCCTCCTTATATCTTCCTCAAAACAGCCACCATACCTACATATTATGGCATTTCCATAGCCATTCCGATATATATTGCCATGCAACTTCCACCGTTCCATTTTCATGACATATGTGTTCATTGTCATATTGCTTTGCATGATCACATAGCTGACACAGTATTTGTGGCTCAGTCATTGTTCATCATAATTATACTTGTTACGCTAGATCATTGCACATCCTGGTACACTCCATAAGGCATTCATGTAGAGTAATATTTTCAGTTTTATCAAGTTGTAAGTAAATAGAAGTGTGATGATCATCATTATTAGAGCATTGTCCCAGTGAGGAAAGGATGATGGAGACTATGATTCCCCACAAGTTAGGATGAGAATCCGGACGAAAAATAAAAAGAAGAAGAAAAAAAGAGGACAAAAAGAGCCCAATAAAAAAAGAGAGAAGGGGCAATGCTACTATCCTTTTCCACACTTGCGCTTCAGAGTAGCACCATGTTTTTCATATAGAGTCTCTTGAGTTATCACTTTCATCTACTAGTGGGAATTTAACGTTATAGAACTTGGCTTGTATATTCTGATGATGGGCTTCCTCAAATGCCCAAGGTCTTCATGAGCAAGCAAGTTGGATGCACACCCACTTAGTTTCCGTTGAGCTTTCATACACTTATAGCTCTTTGTGCATTCGTTTCATGGCAATCCCTACTCCTCGCATTGATATCAATTGATGGGCATCTCCATAGCCCGTTGAATTAGCCGCGTCGATGCGAGACTTTCTTCCTTTCTTGACTTCTCCTTATTGATATCTATCACCGCATTCTATACCACCTATTGTGTTATATCCACGGCTCACACTCATGTATTGCGTGGGGTTGAAAATGTTGAAGCGTGTTAGAAGTATGATCCAATTGCCTGGTTTGACACCGGGGTGCTCATGATTTATATTTATGCGTTGAAGCGGACTCATGCCATGTAAACATGATAAAATGAGTGGGGATAACATTCGTTAAGGATCTTATATTTTGAAAAAGTAATGATTATGTTTCTTATATTCATGGATATTATTATGTTGATATTGTTACTTCATCGTTTTTCAATATTTATACCATAAAATAGATTACATGGTACACATGTTAGGTAGCATTTCACATAAAAAATTCTGTTTTTATAATTTACCTACATGAGGACGAGCGGGAATTAAGCTTGGGGATGCTTTCTATGTCTCCGACTTATATATAATTCTTGATTGTTTCATGCTATTATATTATCAATCTTGGATGCTTCATATGCATTTATTTGCTATTTTATATCATTTTTGGGACTAACCTATTAACTCAATGCCCAATGCCAGTTCCTGTTTTTTGCTAGTTTTTTACTTATTAAAAATATCAATACCAAACGAAGTCCAAACACAATGAAACTTTACGGATATTTTTTCTAGACCAGAAGGGGCCCTAGAAGGTTTGGCAGGACTCCAGAAGCCTTACGGGAGAGTCACGAGCTCACCAGGCATGCCTTGGAGGGTAGGGCGCGCCCCCGAGCTCGTGACTCCCACGCAACTCTGTTTGACCTAATTCCACCTCTATAAATTCCCAAATATTCCCAAACCAACAGGGTGACACCGAAAACAGCTTTTCCGCCGCTTCAACCTTCTGTTCTTCCGCGATCCCATCTGGAGGCCTTTTCCGGTACCCTGCTGGAGGGGCAACCCATCACGAAGGTCTTCTACATAATCCTTGCCGCCTTCTGATGACGCGTGACTAGTTCACCACATACCTACGGGTCCATAGCCAGTGGCTAGATGGCTTCTTCTCTCTCTTTGATCTTCAATACAATGTTCTCCTCGATCTCCTTGGAGTTCTATTCGACGTAATCCTCTTTTTCGGTGTGTTTGTTGGGATCCAATGAATTGTGGATTTATGATCAGATTATTCATTGAAAGTAATTGAGTCTTTTCTGAACTTTATTATGCATGATTGTTATTGCTTTGTATTTCTCTCTGATCTATCTGTTTGGTTTGGCCAACTAGATTGATTTATCTTCAGTGAGAGAGATGCTTTGTAATGGGTTCAATCTTGCGATGCCCTATATCCTAGTGACAGAAAGGGATAAGACACATATTTGTATTGTTGCCATTAAGGGTAAAACAATGAGGTTTATTCATATTGATTGGGTTTACTTTGTCTACATCATGCCATCTTGTTTAATGCATTACTCCATTTTTTATGAACTTAATACCATTGATGCATGCTAGATAGCGGTTGATTGGTGGAATAATAGTAGTACATGCAGGCAAGAGTCGGTCTACTTGTCTCGGACGTGATACCTATATGCATGATCATTTGTCGTGAATATGTCATAACAATGCGCTTTTCTATCAATTGTCCAACAATAATTTGTTCACCCACTGTAAGCTATGTGTTCGAGAGAGAAGTCCCTAGTGAAAACAATGGCCCCTAGGTCTACCTTTATCGTATTATAAAATTCAAAAATACCTTTCTGCAATTTATTTACTTTTATTTTATTTTGCAACTTATCTATCTACCTATACAAGATTTGATCCTTGTAAGTAACGAGTTCAAGAGGATTGACAACCCTCTTCCCCGCGTTGGGTGCAAGTATTTGATTTTGTGTGTGCAGATGCTGTTCATGAGGCTTTGCGTGGTTCTCCTATTGGTTCGATAAACTTTGGCTCTCACTGAGGGAAAATACTTATCTCTACTGTACTGCATCTCCCCTCCTCTTTGGGGGAAAATCCCAATACAGCTCACAAGTTGCAGGTGCCAAAGACCAGGATACCGTCTATGGCACCGAGGACTAGGACAATGATGATGATGCCATACCTGAGCAAATTTACAGCACGACAGAAGATCACGAGGATCTCGATGATCCCGAGTATAACAACTACATGCTGGAATCAGAGGAGGATGTTAGCCTTGGTCCGGACGAGTTTGTCGTCCCCAAGGATTTCCTCGCTTTGGAAGCCCTCCGCCGTCGGCTGATCACCTCCGCCCAGAGTATAAAGAAAGGGCGGGAGAAGCTTAAAGCTGACCAATACACACTCAATGATAAATGGGTGTTGGTCCTTGCAACTGAGCAAGATCTCAAGAAAAGATGCACAGAGCAAAACAAATCCTACCCACGACGACGTCTACTTCTAGAATTCGATGAAGAAGTGGACAACGAGCTACTTTAGCAGCATGATGAAACTGATAAGCCGGACTGCCCTCCTACGGGTCGGGATAGACCAAGGGGCGGCCTTTGATACCCTCCCGAAGTCCCTTGCCATGAGCACATAAATCTGATGCCATCTGCCCTGCCGTACGATTTACGCGGCAAGTTGACTGCCCAGCCTGTTCCATCACGATCCATATACGGGTCGAGTGACCGCATGCCTACTAGACAGGCTAGATATCTGGCATGGATCGGCAATCATGACAGGGCTCGGGATGACATCCGAGTTGGACAGCTGCACACGTCCGACAAACTGTAGCTCGGGTCAGAGGAGCGGCACGTCCGATGTGTTTTACAGATGAGGTCATGCAACATCAGTTCCCGGATGGGTTTAAGCTTGTTAATATCAAACAATATGATGGAATGGCTGACATGGCTGTATGGATCAAAGATTTCCTTCTCCGCATTCATATGACTCGAGGAGATGACCTTCATGCCATCAAATATCTACCATTGAAGCTTAAAGGACTAGCGAGGCATTGGTGTAACAACCTACCTGAGAACTCCATTGGCAGCTAGGAGGAGCTTGAGGATGCCTTCCGAGCCAACTTCCAGGGAACCTATGTTCGGCCTTCTGATGCTGATGACCTGAGTCACATCAATCAACAACCTGACGAGTCTGCCAGGAAATTTTGGAATTGGTTCTTGACGAAAAAGAATAAAATCATCGACTATTCTGATGCAGAAGCAATTGTCGCTTTTCGACACATCGTTCGTGAGGAATGTCTGCCATGACAGCTCGGAGAGGACAAACCAAAGACAATGGTGGCTCTTAGCTCTCTAATATCTCGGTTATACGCAGGAGAAGACAGTTGATTGGCTCGCAGTAATCACAACAGAGACCCCGATGCCACGGAAGTGCGCGACAAGAACGGGAAGCCAAGACGCGGCAAGAGCAACAAGCGTCGCCATAAAGGAATAGCAGTGACTCCGATGAGGTGACTATACACGCGGAATTCAGCAACCAACTGATACGTCTCCAACGTATCTATAATTTTTTATTGTTCCATGCTATTATATTATCCATCTTGGATGTTTTATATGCATTTATATGCTATTTTATATTATTTTTGGACTAACCTATTAACCTAGAGCCCAGTGCCAGTTTCTGTTTTTCCCCTTTTTTTGAGCTTCGCAGAAAAGGAATATCAAACGGAGTCCAATTGACCTGAAAATCCACAGAGAATATTTTTGGGAAATATAAAAAATACTGGAACGAAAAGTTATCGGAGAGGAGTCCCGAGGCCACCACAAGGGTGGAGGGCGCCCCCCCCTAGGGCGCACCCTCCGTCCTTGTCGTCGCCTCGTGGGCCCCCTTGACTTGTCCCTAACGCCAACACCTCCTATAAATCCCAAAACCTCCAGAACATAACCTAGATCGGGAGTTCCGCCGCCGCAAGCCTCTGTAGCCACCAAAAACCAATCGGGACCCTGTTTCGGCACCCTGCCGGAGGGGGAAATCATCATCGGTGGCCATCTTCATCATCCCGGCGGTCTCCATGACGAGGAGGGAGTAGTTCACCCTCGGGGCTGAGGGTATGTACCAGTAGCTATGTGTTTGATCTCTCTCTCTCGTGTTCTTGATTTGGCACGATCTTGATGTACCGCAAGCTTTGCTATTATAGTTGGATCTTATGATGTTTCTCCCCCTCTACCTTCTTATAATTAATTGAGTTTTCCCTTTGAAGTTATCTTATCAGATTGAGTATTTAAGGATTTGAGAACACTTGATGTATGTCTTGCATGTGTTTATCTGTGGTGACAATGGGATATTCATGTGATCCACTTGATCTATGTTTTGGTGATCAACTTGCAGGTTCTGTGACCTTGTGAACTTATGCATAGGGGTTGGCACACGTTTTCGTCTTGACTCTCCGGTAGAAACTTTGGGGCACTCTTTGAAGTTCTTTGTGTTGGTTTGAATAGATGAATCTGAGATTGTGTGATGCATATCATATAATCAAACCCGCGGATACTTGTGGTGACATTGGAGTATCTAGGTGACATTAGGTTTTTGGTTGATGTGTGTCTTAAGGTGTTATTTTAGTACGAACTCTAGGGCTGTTTGTGACACTTATAGGAATAGCCCAATAGATCGATCAGAAAGAATAACTTTGAGGTGGTTTCGTACCCTACAATAATCTCTTTGTTTATTCTCTGCTATTAGTGACTTTGGAGTGACTCTTTGTTGCACGTTGAGGGATTGTTATATGATCCAGTTATGTTATCATTGTTGAGAGAACTTGCACTAGTGAAAGTATGAACCCTAGGCCTTGTTTCGAAGCATTGCAATACCGTTTTCGCTCACTTTTGTTACTAGTTACCTTGCTGTTTTTATATTTTTAGATTACAAAAACCTATATCTACCATCCATATTGCACTTGTATCACCATCTCTTCGCCGAACTAGTGCACCTATACAATTTATCATTGTATTGGGTGTGTTGGGGACACAAGAGACTCTTTGTTATTTGGTTGCAGGGTTGTTTGAGAGAGACCATCTTCATCCTACGCCTCCCACGGATTGATAAACCTTAGGTCATCCACTTGAGGGAAATTTGCTACTGTCCTACAAAACTTTGCGCTTGGAGGCCCAACACGAGTCTACAAGAAGAAGGTTGCGTAGTAGACATCAAGCTCTTTTCTGGCGCCGTTGCCGGGGAGGTCAGTGCTTGAAGGTATATCTTTAGATCTTGTAATCGAATCTTTTAGTTTCTTGTTTTATCACTAGTTTAGTTTATAAAAGAAAACTACAAAAAAATGGAATTGAGGTTGCCTCATATGCTTCATCTTTTTAATGTCTTCCGTGAAAATGATGGAAAGGAAAATTGTGCTCAAGTGTTAGAAGAAGAAGTCTATAAATGTTTGGCACTAAATTTTTGAATGATGAGCATGATTGCAATGTTGTTAGTATGAATTCTTTGAATATCCATGATGCTAATGATATGCAAAGCTACAAGCTTGGGGATGCTATGTTTGATGAAGATGATATTTTTAGTCCCCCAAGTTTTGATGAGAATATTTATTATGATGATAGCATGCCTCCTATTTATGATGATTATATTGATGAAAGTGGGTTTGGAAGAGTGTCAACTCTAGGTACTAATGATCCCACTATTTTGGAGGGTGTTGAATCTTGTCACAATATTGATTAAAGTGGATTTGGAGAGGTCATGACTTTATTTAGTGATGAATCCACTATTTTGGAAGAGGTTCCAATTGATTATGAGAACAAAGTTGCTATCTATGATGATTATTGTGATGAAATGTATGCTATAAAGAATAATTATAACCATGAAACTTGTCATCATGATTTTAATTTTCAATTGGATTATGCCTCACATGATAGTTATTTTGTTGAGTTTGCTCCCACTACTATTCATGAGAAGAAATTTGCTTATGTGGAGAGTAATAAAATTTCTATGCTTGTGGATCATGAAAAGAATGCTTTATGTGATAGTTATATTGTTGAATTCATTCATGATGCCACTGAAAATAATTATGAGAGAGGAACTTATGCTTCTACATATTGCAATAATATCAAGTTTCCTCTCTATGTGTTGAAAATCTTGAAGTTATGCTTGTTTTGCCTTCCTATGCTAGTTGATTCTTGCTACCATAAATTGTTTGCTCACAAAATCCCTATGCATAGGAAGTGGGTTAGACTTAAATGTGCTAGTTATATGCTTCATGATGCTCCCATTATGTTTCAATTCTTATCTTTTATGTGAGCATCATTGAAATCATCATGCCTAGCTAAAAAGGCATTAAAGAAAAGCGCTCGTTGGGAGACAACCCAATATTTACCCCTACTGTTTTTGTGTGTTAACATGATTAATCTACTGTAGTAATCATGTTTTATAGCTTTTGTTTGAATAAAGTGCAATGTAAAGCCTTTGGGATAGTGTGGTTGATAGTTGACTTGATTCTGTGCAAAAACAGAAACTTTTGCGTCAAGTGAAGAAATTCCTATATTTTACTGGAACGTGGAAAACTTCTGAAATTTTAACAGTTGATTTTTATACAAATTGTATACGCTGTCCTAACTTTTCAGAATATTTGGAGTAACAGAAGTATGACCTTAATTCAGATCTTTACAGACTGTTCTGTTTTTGACAAATTCTGTTTTTGATGCATAGTTTGCTTGTTTTCTAGTTTCTATGGCTTATATTGCTTAATATAAATTGTAGAAATGATAGGGTACAGTAGGAATCATGTTAGAAAAGTTATGAATCTTGTCTTGATAGTACCAAAGTGAATGATTTGTTTTATTATACTAACGGATCTCACGAAGGTTTCGTTAAGTTTTGTGTGATTGAAGTTTTCAAGTTTTGGGTGAGATATCGATATGAGGAGAATAAGGAGTGACAAGACCCTAAGCTTGGGGATTCCCAAGGCACCCCAAGGTAACATTCAAGGAAAATCCAAGCAACTAAGCTTGGGGATGCCCCGGATGGCATCCCCTCATTCGTCTCCAACATTATTGGTAACCTTACTTGGAGCTATATTTTTATTCGTCACATGATATGAGTTTTGCTTGGAGCGTCATTTTCTTTTATTAGTATTTGCTTTCTGTTATTTAGATTAATGTTTTTCATCTTTTAGTTAAATAAAAAGGTCAAGTATAGCCTTTACCATGCTTATTTTGCAAGTCTATATGTTGCTGTTTTGAAAACAGAAAGTTTTCTATTGTTTTCTGAATTCTTCTGGAAAGTCAGAACATGATAAAATCTTGAAATTTTTACAAAATTAGTAACAAAATTTTTTATACAGTGTGGTTAATTTTCAGAATTTTTGGAGTTAGGGAATTATGAGTACAATTGCACTCTTTACAGACTGTCCTGTTTTGATAGATTGCTGTTATGTTTGCATTGTTTGCATATGTTTGCTTGTTTAATGATTCTATTTGAGGATAGGAGTATTAAATATGCAGAGGCATTTAGTATGCAATGTTAAATAATAATTTTAGTGATTTGATACAGTAGAGAATGATAAGGTTTTGCATTGGTTTATACTAACCTATCTCACGAGTTCTTGTTGAGTTCTGTGTGCATGAAGATTTTAAGATTCCGGGAAACTATGATATGAGAGGAATTAAGGAGACACAAAAGCTCAATCTTGGGGATGTCCAAGGCATCCCTAGTAAATATTTCAAGAAGTCTCAAGCATCTAAGCTTGGGGATGCCCCGGTTGGCATCCCACCTTTCTTCTTCAACAATAATCGGTCAGTTTTGGTTAAACCTAAGTTTTTGCTTCTTCACATGATATGTGCTATCCTTGGAATGTCATTTTATTTTGTTTTGCTTGCTGTTTGAATAATATCCCAAGATCTGAAATTCTTAAATGTTAGAGAGTCTTCACATAGTTACATAATTATTCGACTACTCATTGATCTTCACTTATATCTTTTGGAGTAGTTTGTCATTTACTCTCGTGCTTCATTTATATCCTATGAGTAAATGGTTGAATGGATTGAATATCATAAATCTGAATTTATATATGTTTCATATGCTTATCCCATGGGGAGTAATGACTTCACATATAAGGAGTAGAGGTGGTAAATTTATTGAAAATTAGCAAACATAGTATTGGTCACTTGAACAATTCATGAAAGAATATTGAAGGAAGAGAGATTTCACATATAAATATACTATCTTGGACATCTTCTATGATTGTGAGCCCCATTAATTATTTTCAAACTTGATCAAATTAGTTGAAGTTGGACAAGGAAGACAACGTAATGATTTATGCTTGGGTATATTTGTATAGAAATTATATTGTTATGGATCCTCCAACATGTGGTGCTTACTATTTAGAATCTTTTGCTATCCAAAATTTCTGTACTAAGCGGGATTACTGCTTGTGCATCCAAAATCCTTGAACCAAGTTTCTTCCATGAGTGTCCACCATATCTACCTATATGCGGTATTTACTTGCCGTTCCAAGTAAATTTGCATGTGCCAAACTCTAAACCTTCAAATAATAATCTGTTTTGTATGCCCGAATCGCTCATGTAGCGACTAGGGGCTGTCAGTATCTTCCATGCCAGGTGGGTTATTCGCATGATGAGTGGACTCCGTTCATTATTCACGAGAAAATGGCTGGTAACTGGGATGCCCAGTCCTATGATCAAAAGATCAAAAACAAAATCGCAAATAATTGCAAACAAAACTCCCCCAGGATTGTTGATAGTTGGACGGTACCCGTTGTTTCGGACAAGCCGTGGAGTGTGATTGTTGGTGGAGGGGGAGTAAAGAACTTTACCTTTCTGTTTGGGAACCGCCTATAGTGTATCTAGTATGGAAGATATTGGGAACTCTTGGTTGTGATGTTGACAATGAAAGCATACCTCTCAAAATTATTTTCATCTCTGTTTTAAAAGCTTCGAGCTCTGGCACCTCTGCAAATCCCTGCTTCCCTCTGCGAAGGGCCTATCTTTTACTTTTATGCAAGAGTCAGTAATATTCCTTCTCATTCCAAACTACTCTTTAGTTGGCAAGCATCATGTGGTGGGGAAAGATCTAAGCATATATGGCCATTCAAATATATTTGATCATGAATTATTATTGTTGACAATTATCTATATGATAAATAAGTTGGGAGGCGAAACATTAAGCCCCTATCTTTCTCTGTGTTCGATGGATGCTATTTGTTCTAAAAATATGCTTTGAGTGGTAGCGATCATGGAAGACTATATGATAGTTGAGTATGTGGGATTTGCTAAATCAAAGCTCTTACATAGACCCTTCCTGAAAATAAGATGAATTGCAATTGTTTGATGACTGAGAACTTAGTTTGTTAGTTTTCAAGAAAGTTTATGATCTATGCTTTGACATGTGAATAGCTTGCTACTTGATCATGAGAAGTTTTATGAGATGAGCTACTGTTTATGATATATAATGATGCTAGAAAAAGTGATTGAAATTATCATTGATCAAACTTATGCACTTGCTAGCATTCCACATCAAAAAATCTGTTTTTATCATTTACCTACTCGAGGACGAGCAAGAATTAAGCTTGGGGATGCTTGATACGTCTCCAACGTATCTATAATTTTTTATTGTTCCATGCTATTATATTATCCATCTTGGATGTTTTATATGCATTTATATGCTATTTTATAGTATTTTTAGACTAACCTATTAACCTAGAGCCCAGTGCCAGTTTCTGTTTTTTTCCTTGTTTTTGAGCTTCGCAGAAAAGGAATATCAAACGGAGTCCAATTGACCTGAAAATCCACGGAGAATATTTTTGGGAAATATAAAAAATATTGGAACGAAAAGTTATCGGAGAGGAGTCCCGAGGCCACCACAAGGGTGGAGGGCACGCCCCCCTAGGGCGCGCCCTCCGTCCTTGTCGTCGCCTCGTGGGTCCCCTTGACTTGTCCCTGATGCCAACACCTCCTATAAATCCCAAAACCTCTAGAACATAACCTAGATCGGGAGTTCCACCGCCGCAAGCCTCTGTAGCCACCAAAAAACAATCGGGACCCTGTTCCGGCACCCTGCCAGAGGGGGAAATCATCATCGATGGCCATCTTCATCATCCCGGCGGTCTCCATGATGAGGAGGGAGTAGTTCACCCTCGGGGCTGAGGGTATGTACCAGTAGCTATGTGTTTGATCTCTTTCTCTCTCTCGTGTTCTTGATTTGGCACGATCTTGATGTACCGCGAGCTTTGCTATTATAGTTGGATCTTATGATGTTTCTCCCCCTCTACCTTCTTGTAATGAATTGAGTTTTCCCTTTGAAGTTATCTTATCGGATTGAGTATTTAAGGATTTGAGAACACTTGATGTATGTCTTGCATGTGTTTATCTGTGGTGACAATGGGATATTCACGTGATCCACTTGATCTATGTTTTGGTGATCAACTTGCAGGTTCTGTGACCTTGTGAACTTATGCATAGGGGTTGGCACACATTTTCGTCTTGACTCTCCGGTAGAAACTTTGGGGCACTCTTTGAAGTTCTTTGTGTTGGTTTGAATAGATGAATCTGAGATTGTGTGATGCATATCGTATAATCAAACCCGCGGATACTTGTGGTGACATTGGAGTATCTAGGTGACATTAGGGTTTTGGTTGATGTGTGTCTTAAGGTGTTATTTTAGTACAAACTCTAGGGCTGTTTGTGACACTTATAGGAATAGCCCAATAGATCGATCAGAAAGAATAACTTTGAGGTGGTTTCGTACCCTACAATAATCTATTCATTTATTCTCCGCTATTAGTGACTTTGGAGTGACTCTTTGTTGCACGTTGAGGGATTGTTGTATGATCTAGTTATGTTATCATTGTTGAGAGAACTTGCACTAGTGAAAGTATGAACCCTAGGCCTTGTTTTGAAGCATTGCAATACCGTTTTAGCTCACTTTTGTTACTAGTTACCTTGCTATTTTTATATTTTCAGATTACAAAAACCTATATCTACCATCCATATTGCACTTGTATCACCATCTCTTCGCCGAACTAGTGCACCTATACAATTTATCATTGTATTGGGTGTGTTGGGGACACAAGAGACTCTTTGTTATTTGGTTGCAGGGTTGTTTGAGAGAGACCATCTTCATCCTACGCCTCCCATGGATTGATAAACCTTAGGTCATCCACTTGAGGGAAATTTGCTACTGTCCTACAACACTCTGCGCTTGGAGGCCCAACACGAGTCTACAAGAAGAAGGTTGCGTAGTAGACATCACCAACACAACGGACAAAAGAAGAAGCCTTTTATAGGGAACAGGGATGACCATCTACATTGGACAAGATCCTCGACAAGCCTTGCCAAACCCATGGCACCTCGGATAAACCTGCCAATCACACTAACCGAAACTGCTTGGTCATAAAACAGGGTGGCAAGATTGCAACCGAGAGCACGGGCAAAGGCCAACCTTGTAATGAGGATGTGGATGACTCCCCTGGGCCGAGGAATGGAGGCCAAAAACAGTTCCCTCTCAATGAAAAGGATGTGAACATGATCTGTGTTACGCACATCCCTAAAAAGGAGAAAAAGCGAGTGCTACATGACATATACACCCTAGAGCCTGTAGCGCCGAAATACAATCCATGGTCAGTTTGCTCGATCACCTTCGACAAACAAGACCATCCGACCAACATCTTTCTCGACCCAATAGTGCATGGTTTCCACCTCACACGGGTCCACATGGACGGAGGTAGCAGCCTCAACCTGATCTACCCTGATACTTCAGAAAAATGGGCATCGATCTGTCAAGCATTAAACCTAGCAATACCACTTTCAAGGGTATCATACAAGGTGTTGAGGCGCAGTGCTCTGGATCTATAACTCTGGAAGTGGTCATTGGCTCTCCAGAGAACTTTCGGAGCGAGGATTTGATCTTCGACATAGTTCCTTTCCGCAGTGTACCACGCACTGCTCAGGCGTATTGCTTTTGCCCAATTCAACACTGTCCCACATTACGCTTATCGTAAGCTAAAAATGTCACGGCCCAAGGGCGTTATAACAGTCAATGGTAACATGGAACACTCCCTCCATATAGAGGAGCAGACTGTACCTCTTGCGGCCAAGGCTCAAGCGGTCGAGGAGGCGTCAAAGCCCGCTAAGGCGCCAAGGACTCGAAGCTCCACCAGACACTCCCGAGGAGTTACCTTCGCCTCCACACAATCAAGCGGCAACCTCATAGGGGTACGTGCTTCATTGTCTTCTATACTTATCCGAGGACTATGTACCTCAGGTACATAACTTTGCCCTTAGAATACCATGGGAGACATTGGAGCACAATTACAAAGACACACTGCTCGGCTCAACCAAGCAGTGGCTAGAATTAGTCCTGGTTATCTGAAGGGCACTATTGAGGGCCCACCCATATGAATAACATTAAGGTAACAAACTGCCACTACTTAGTAGAGCCTCTTCAAAGGATCCGTCACTCAAATGCCTTTCAAGCATAGTAATGTTGACGTAGCAGGCGACATTGACAAGCCTTGGATTCGACAAGGGAGCAACAGAGCTAGGCCACGTGCAACAGAGCTAGGCTAGGATGTTAAACGCAATAATATATGTTATGCGTAAACCTTTCCTCTTGTATTTTATCTATATATCTTTAGTGGGTTTTTTTGGTAGCTCACATTGTTCGGCCTAAACCTATCAATACATTAAGAGAAGACCCATGTGGTCGGTTCCCAATTTATGTGTGATACCCGTTTTATTCTCTCTTAAGCTATGTAGCGAAGATACCTTTTTACGATACTATCCTAACATGTCTTTAGAAAGACATCAACTTTAGATCGGGGGCTGGACTAAAACCATGCCTACTTCCTTGCCATAGTACTTTGATCAAATTTCTTAGCCTCTTGTTATCGGATATTGCTTTATATGAATCAACTTCGAATTATGACTTTGGTCAATAGCTGGGTTGCCCAGCTCCTGTGCCAACCCTTACGTTCCCGATCGTTCGGCTAAGGGTAAAGGGAGCACCACTGCGATTGTACTTCCAGTTTAACTGGTCAAGTACCTTAGCGGAGAAAGCCAAAAGCTGACTGTCATAATAAGTGTAAATTGATCGGTGATTTGATGATTGTGTCAAACTATGAATCGATGGAGATTTTTAATGTTAAACTATGGCCGTCTTTATAAAATTGGCCGAAGTGTTAATGGTTAGACCTCGGCTGAAGCTGAACACTACACATAGGCTGAAAGTAATAAAGCCCTGCATATCTGATTGCCTAGTTTTTGCTAACACAACCACCTCCTGGCACCGAGACGTCGGCTAAGGGTTGCCCTGTTATTCCGGAAACACCCTGCATAGGATCTACAAAGGGGAAGAAGCCGACTGTTGATGTTGCACGTCACTCTCATCAGCGTGAAGAATTTGTTCCTTCAGGGGACACTAACACTGTTCCATTTGCTATCGCTGAAGAAATTGCAAAGTTAGATGCTATCAATGACAGAAATGACTCAACTGTCTCTCCTAGGCCAATATTTGACGTGAAGCCGAAGAAGATAAATCTTCTGCCAGTGCCTTCAATGCCTAAATTTGGCAAAAGTGTCAGGAGACCCAAGTTTGACAATGCCGCATTCTTTGAGAAGATATTCTTCATTGGTGATTCACCATATGACTCTGGCAAGATTAGGCGTCAGCGCTTCTGGACAAAGACGCAGATGAATTTTTATTCCTCTCTGTTATTTGATAAGAAAAATGTCTTTTTCCTCGTCGACATATTCCTCACGTGGATATGAAGTCCATCCCATGCTTCAGCCCTAATAACCCACAAGTATAGGGGATCAATTGTAGACTTTCTCGATAAGTAAGAGTGTCAAACCCAATGAGGAGCTAAGGGTAGAATTTATATTCTCTTCAAGTTCTATCGACCACCGATACAACTCTACGCACACTTAACGTTCGCTTTACCTAGAACAAGAATAAAACTACTTTGTAGGTGTAAGGATAAGTTTGTGAGAATAAAACTAGATGTACTTAGCGGGAATAAAACTACGGGTAATTTGCAATATGATAAAAGTTAGTTGTTTGGTAGAAATCTTTTGTAACACAAGAGAAGTATTCGTCCCTAGGCAATTGATAACTAGACCGGTAATCATTATTGCAATTTTATATGAGGGAGACGCATGAGCTAACATACTTTCCGTACTTGGATCATATGAACTTATGATTGGAACTCTAGATAGCATCTGCAACTACTAAAGATCATTAAGGTAAAACCCAACCATAGCATTAAGTAACAAGTCCTCTTTACTCCCATATGCAACAACCCCCTTACTCGGGTATAAGCTTCTGTCACTCTCGCTAACCATTATAAGCGAATTATGAACGTATTGCAATGCCCTAAAGTGGTAACCCCACACGCTTGCGCGACATGGAGGATACCCCATAGGACAACACCAAAATAAAACATACAACTCAAACCAATCACGATCGTCAATCAACCCATAGGAGAACACGAATATACTCAAACATCATAGGATGGCAACACATCATTGGATAATAATATGTAGCATTAAGCACCATGTTTAAGTAAAGATTACAGCGGGTAGAAGAGGTGTTACACCACCGCATAGTGGGGGGAGAGAGTTGGTGGTGACAGCAGTGAAGTTGTTGGTGTATATCGCTGTCACGATTGTTCCCCCGGCGGCGCTCCGGCGCCACCAGAAGAGAGGGAGAGAGAGATACCCTCCTTCTTCTTCTTGCTTGGCCTCCCCCCTAGATGGAAGGAGAGTTTCCCCTCTGGTCCATGGCCACCATGGCTGCCGGAGGGCAGGAGCCCCTTCGAGATTGGATCTCTCTCTTTTTATATTCCCGAACATCCATAACTCCGATTGGGCTGAAATTTTTAGGGGATTTTTATCCGTAAATTATATTTCTTGCCGTGAAAGAAGGGAGTCTACCGACTTATGAGGGAGTCACAAGGCAACACGGTGCGGCCACCCTCCCTGGCCGCGCCCTGGTGCCTGATACGTCTCCATCGTATCTACTTTTCCAAAATCTTTTGCCCTTGTTTTGGACTCTAATTTGCATGATTTGAATGGAACTAACCTGGACTGACGCTGTTTTCAGCAGAATTTCCATGGTGTTATTTTTATGCAGAAATCAAAGTTCTCGGATTGACCTGAAAATTTATGGAGAATTTTTGTGGAATATATAAAAAATACTGGCGCAAGAAGTTACCAGAGGGGGGCCACCCAGAGGCCACAAGCCCTGGGGGCGCCCCTCCTGGGGCGCGCCCTGTAGGCTTGTGGGCCCCCTGGACCTCCTCCGACCTCAACTCCAACTCTATATAACCCTATTCAGGGAGAAAAAAATCAGAGAGAAGGATTCATCACGTTTTACGATACAGAGCCGCCGCCACCTCCTGTTCTTCATCGGGAGGGCAGATCTGGAGTCCGTTCGGGGCTCCGGAGAGGGAGATTCATCGCCATCATCATCACCAACCTTCCTCCATCACCAATTTCATGATGCTCACCGCTGGGAGTGAGTAATTCCATCATAGGCTTGCTGGACGGTGATGGGTTGGATGAGATTTATCATGTAATCGAGTTAGTTTTGTTAGGGTTTGGTCCCTAGTATCCACTATGTTCTGAGATTGATGTTGCTATGACTTTGCTATGCTTAATGCTTGTCACTAGGGCCTGAGTGCCATGATTTCAGATCTGAACCTATTATGTTTTCATGAATATATGTGTGTTCTTGATCCTATCTTGCAAGTTGAGACACCTATTACGAGTTATGATCCACATACCCCAAGGTGACAATAATTGGGATTCTTTTTGGTGATTACCGTAGTTTGAGGAGTTCATGTATTCACTAAGTGCTAATGCTTTGGTCCGGTTCTCTATTAAAAGGAGGCCTTAATATCCCTTAGTTTCCATTAGGACCCCACTTCCACGAGAGGGTAGGACAAAAGATGTCATGCAAGTTCTTTTCCATAAGCGCGCATGACTATATACGGAATACATGCCTACATTATATTGATGAATTGGAGCTAGTTCTGTGTCACCCTAGGTTATAACTGCTACATGATGAATATCATTCGACATAATTATCATTGCCGATCCATTGCCTACGAGCTTTTCACATATTGATCTTTGCTAAGTTACTTTCGTTGCTACTGCTGTTACAATCACTACAAAACTGCTACTGTTACTTTTGCCACTGTTACTGTTACTTCCATACTACTTTGCTACTAAATACTTTGCTGCAGATATTAAGTCTTTCAGGTGTGGTTGAATTGACAACTCAACTGCTAATACTCGTGAATATTCTTTGGCTCCCCTTGTGTCGAATCAATAAATTTGGGTTGAATACTATACCCTCGAAAACTGTTGCGATCCCCTATACTTGTGGGTTATCAAGACCTTTTTCTGGTGCCGTTGGCGGGGAGCATAGCTCTATTCTCTGAGTCACTTGGGATTTATATCTGTTGATCACTATGAGGAATCTGAAAGATACCAGAGCCAATATTTTTCCCTCTACTACGAGGGGAGGTAAGGAACTGCCTTCTAGCTCTGCACTTGATTCACCTTCTGTCTTGAGTAAGCTTGCGACACCTACACCTGCTATTAATTCTGATATGTCGCAAGTAATTGATGATGCTACTTCTGCTATGCATGATGCTTATGATGATACTACTGCTTTGCTTGATAATACTGTACCACTGGGTGAATTTCTTGATGAACAACTTGCTAGAGCTAAAGATATTGAGAATGCTGAAACTGATGATATTTCTGAAACTGATGAAATTATTGAAACTGAACACTTTGAAACACCTGCTAGACCTAGCTCTCCTAGATATGATTTGCCTGCTATACCTGAGGGTTATGTTATGGATGGAGAGGTAGCTAGGGACTTTCTTGCTTGTAAGGATAGAGATGATCTTAAGAAATTCCTATGCAAGTGGAAAGAAAAATCTTTGAATGCTAGAACGCAATATGATCCTAAGTTTGCTACTTCACCTATCTATGTTACTGATAAGGATTATGAATTCTCTGTCGATCCTGAGTTAATTAGTTGAATCTGATCCTTTCCATGGTTATGAATCTGAAACTATTGTGGCACATCTTACTAAATTAAATGATATAGCCACCCTATTTGCTCATGAGGAATTTTTTTGCTATTACTATATTCTTAAGTTGTTTCCTTTCTCGTTAAAGGGTGATGCTAAGATATGGTTTAATTCTCTTGCTCCTGGTTGTGTGCGTAGTCCCTAGGATATGATCTATTACTTCTCTGAAAAATATTTTCTTGCTCATAAGAAACAAGCTGCTTTACAGGAAATATTTAACTTTGTGCAAATTGAAGAAGAGAGTCTCCCACAAGCTTGGGGGAGGCTTCTCCAATTACTTAATGCTTTGCCTGATCATCCTCTCAAGAAAAATGAAATACTTGATATCTTTTATAATGGACTAACCGATGCTTCTAGGGACCACCTAGATAGTTGTGCTGGTTGTGTTTTCAGGGAACGAACTGTTGAACAGGCTGAAGTACTATTGAATAATATATTGAGCAATGATAATGATTGGACACTTCCCGAACCACCCCCTAAGACAACTCCGAAGAAAAGAGGTATTCTATTTCTTAGTCCTGAAGATATGCAAGAGGCAAAGAAATCTATGAAAGAAAAAGGTATTAAAGCTGAAGATGTTAAGAATTTACCACCTATTGAAGAAATACATGGTCTTGATAACCCAACATAGGTAGTAGAGGTAAATTCTCTCTATAGATTTGATGAATGTGATATTCCTTATAATAAGTCTGCTAGTCAATGCTTGGATGAATTTGATAACTTCATTGTTAAACAAGAAAACTTCAATGCATATGTTAGTAGACAATTGAAACGTAATGCTTATATGCTTGACTGCTTGGGTGAATATATGTGTAAAACTGTTAATGATCTCAAGATTATTAGTAAACATGCTTCCACGGTAAAAACTCAAGTAGAACAAGTTCTCAAGGCACAAAATGATTTGCTTAATGAAATGAATAGTAAGAACAATGATCATGCTGTTAGAGTTATGACTAGAGGTGGTAAAATGACTCAGGAACCTTTGTATCCTGAAGGTCATCCTAAGAGAATTGAACAAGACTCTCGGAGAATTAATACTGATGCACCTAGTCCTCCTAGTAATAAAAGGAAAAAGAATGATGATAGAACTTTGCATGCTTCTAGTGAACCTGTTGTAGACACACCTGAGAATCCAAATGATATTTCTGTTTCTGATGCTGAGACACAATCTGGTGATGAACATGAACCTAGTAATAATGATAATGATGATGTTCATGTTGATGCTCAACCTAGTAATGATAATGATGTGGAGATAGAACCTGCTGTTGATCTTGATAACCCACAACCTAAGAATAAAAGATATGATAAGAGAGACTTTATTGCTAGGAAACATGGTAAAGAAAGAGAACCGTCGGTTCAAAAACCCATGCCCTTTCCTCCTAAACCATCCAAGAAAAAGGATGAAGAGGACTTTGAGCACTTTGTTGAAATGCTTAGACCTGTCTTTTTGCATATGCGTTTGACTGATATTCTAAAAATGTCTCCTTATGCTAAGTATATGAAAGATATTGTTACAAATAAAAGAAAGATACCGGAAGCTGAAATTTCCACCATGCTTGCTAATTACACATTTAAAGATGGAATACCAAAGAAACTAGGAGATCCAGGAATACCAACTATACCATGCTCCATTAAAAGAAATTATGTTAAAACTGCTTTATGTGATCTTGAAGCCGGTGTTAGTGTTATGCCTTTCTCTTTATATCGTAGACTTGATTTGAATAAGTTGACACCAACTGAAATCTCTTTGCAAATGGCTGATAAATCAACTGCTATACCCATCAGTATTTGTGAGGATGTGCCTGTCGTTGTTGCAAATGTTACTATTTTAACGGACTTTGTTATTCTTGATATACCCGAGGACGACAACATGTCGATCATCCTTGGTAGACCCTTCTTGAATACTGCAGGGGCTATTATTGATTGCAACAAGGGCAATGTCACTTTTCATGTTAATGGTAATGAGCATATGGTACACTTTCCGAAGAAACAACCTCAAGTGAATAGTATCAACTCTATTGGAAAAATTTCAACAATTACTATTGGAGGTTTTGAGTTCCCTCTTCCTACTGTCAAAAAGAAATATGATATTCTTATTGTTGGGGATATGCATATCCCCATTGAGGTAACCTAGTGTTATACGAAGATTCTCTGGTTTCATGTCATTCGAAAGAAGTTTGTTAATGTGACTTGATCAACCTTGTTAATGGATTCCTTTTGATGGGCATGAGATGGATGAATTTAGTAAATGCAACTCTCTGTACCTACTTTTTACTTTCTGTTATTTAGAATAAATAAAGCAAAAATACTATTATTTCTCTATTTTCTGAATTATCCGTGCAATAAAAAATGACCAGAAAATAAAAGTTCTCCAAATGCCCTGAAAATTTAGTATGATTTTTCCTTGAATATTTAAGATTTTTTGGCACTGAAAACACCTCATGGAGGTGCACCAGTGGGCCACAAGCCCACAGGGCGCGCCCACCCCCCTGGGCGTGCCTACAGGGCTTGTGGGTCCCACGTGGGCCCCCCTCACTTATGCCAGCACCCATCCACTTCGTCTTCCTTCAGAAAAAATCCCACCATTGCTCAAACCAGTGTTCTTGCTCATTTTACTGCTATTTTCGATCTCCTTGCTCAGAACTCCATTTCCGAAACTGTTTCGGGGGATTGTTCTTCGGTATGTGACTCTTCCAATGGTCCAATTAGTTTTTGTTCTAGTGCTTTATATATTGCAAATTTTTGCTATTGTGGTGACCTTGTTCTTGAGCTTGCATGTCAAATTTATATGGTCCAAAGTAGTTTTGTTGCATGATATAGCCTCTAGACACTTGTGGGAGTAGTTGCTATCAATCTTGTTGAGGTTTGTTCACTTTTATTTTGAGTCACTAAAAATTTCAGAAATTTTCAGAGGAGAGAAAAACCATGAAGAGATGGTTAAGGGGTTCTTAAAGCCGGAATTCAAATGAAAATGAAAATGAGGAGAAGAAGAAGCCCAAGTACAACCTTCCGCGTGCGGCGGAGGTTCGGCCGTGTGAATGGCCAAGCGATGTGTTCTTGAGGGAGGCCAGAATTTATGATGATTTCTATTACTTGGTGGAGAATGCCGGCATCACCGACTTCCTGATACGTCCATTTTGCATCATGCTTTTATATTAATATTTATTACATTATGGGCTGTTATTACACATTATGGCACAATACTTATGCCTTTTCTCTCTTATTTTACAAGGTTTACAAGAAAAGGGAGAATGCCAGAAGCTGGAATTTTGGGCTGGAAAAGGAGCAAATATTAGAGACTTATTCTGCACAACTCCAAAAGTCCTGAAACTTCACGGAGAGTCATTTTGGATTTAATAAAAAATATTGGGTGAAGAAAGTACCAGAGGGGGGCCACCTGCCATCCACAAGGGTGGAGGGCGCGCCCTACCCCCCGTCCTTCTGGGCCACCTGGCAGGCCCCCGATGCCCATCTTCTGCTATATGGTGTGTTTTGACCTGGAAAAAAAGAAGAAGGAAGCTTTCGGGACGAAGCGCCGCCGTCTCGAGGCGAAACCTGGGCAGAAGCAATCTAGGGCTCCGGCGGAGCTGTTCTGCCAAGGAAACATCCCTCCGGGAGGGGGAATTCATCGCCATCGTCATCACCATCGATCCTCTCATCGAGAGGGGGTCAATCTCCATCAACATCTTCACCAGCACCATCTCCTCTCAAACCCTAGTTCATCTCTTGTACCCGATCTTTGTCTCAAAACCTCAGATTGGTACCTGTGGGTTGCTAGTAGTGTTGATTACTCCTTGTAGTTGATGCTAGTTGATTTATCCGGTGGAAGATCATTTGTTCAGATCCTTAATGATAATTAATACTCCTCTGATCATGAACATGAATATGCTTTGTGAGTAGTTACATTTGTTCCTGAGGACATGGGAGAAGTCTTGTTATAAGTAATCATGTGAATTTGGTATTCGTTCGATATTTTGAAGAGATGTATGTTGTCTTTCCTCTAGTGGTGTTATGTGAACGTCGACTACATGACACTTCACCATGATTTGGGCCTAGGGGAAGGCATTGGGAAGTAATAAGTAGATGATGGGTTGCTAGAGTGACAGAAGCTTAAACCCTAGTTTATGCGTTGCTTCGTAAGGGGCTGATTTGGATCCATATGTCTCATGCTATGGTTAGATTTATCTTAATTCTTCTTTCGTAGTTGCGGATGCTTGCGAGAGGGGTTAATCATAAGTGGGAGGCTTGTCCAAGGAAGGGCAGCACCCAAGCACCGGTCCACCCACATATCAAATTATCAAAGTAACGAACGCGAATCATATGAGCATGATGAAAACTAACTTGACAACAATTCCCATGTGTCCTCGGGAGCGCTTTGCTTTATATAAGAGTTCGTCCAGGCTTGTCCTTTGCTACAAAAAGGATTGGTCCACCTTGCTGCACCTTTTTTACTTTTGTTACTTATTACCCATTACGAATTATCTTATCACACAACTATCTGTTACTGATAATTTCAGTGCTTGCAGAGAATACCTTGCTGAAAACCGCTTGTCATTTCCTTCTGCTCCTCGTTGGGTTCAACACTCTTACTTATTGAAAGGACTATGATAGATCCCCTATACTTGTGGGTCATCAAGACTCTTTTCTGGCACCATTGCTGGGGAGTGAAGCGCCTTTGGTAAGGAAACATTTATATAGTGTGCGGAAATTTACTGTCACTTGTTACTATGGAAAATAATCCTTTGAGGGGTTTGTTTGGGGTATCTTCACCTCGACCGGAAGAGCAAAGAATTGCCCCTCAACCTACTGCACCTACTGAAAATATTTATTATGAAATTCCTTCGGGTATGATAGAGAAACTGCTAGCTCATCCTTATACAGGAGATGGAACATTACATCCTGATATGCATCTAATCTATGTGGATGAAGTTTGTGGATTATTTAAGCTTGCAGGTTTGCCCAAGGATGAAGTCAAGAAGAAGGTCTTCCCTTTATCTTTGAAGGAGAAGGCATTGACATGGTATAGGCTATGTGATGATATTGGATCATGGAACTACAACCGATTGAAATTGGAATTTCATCAGAAGTTTTATCCTATGCATTTGGTTCATCATGATCGGAATTATATATATAATTTTTGGCCTCGTGAAGGAGAAAGTATCGCTCAAGCTTGGGGGAGGCTTAAGTCAATGTTATACTCATGCCCCAATCATGAGCTCCCAAGAGAAATTATTATTCAAAATTTTTATGCTCGGCTTTCTCATAATGATCGATCCATGCTCGATACTTCTTGTACTGGTTCTTTTATGAAGAAGACTATTGAATTCAAATGGGATTTATTGGAAAGAATTAAATGCAACTCTGAAGATTGGGAACTCGATAAAGGTAATGAGTCAGGTATAAACCTTAAGTTTGATTGTGTTAAATCTTTTATGGATACCGATGCTTTTCATGATTTTAGCACTAAATATGGACTTGACTCTGAGATAGTAGCTTCTTTCTGTGAGTCTTTTGCTACTCATGTTGATTTCCCTAAGGAGAAGTGGTTTAAATATCATCCTCCCATTGAAGTTAAAGTAGTAGAACCTATTAAAGCTGTAGAAGAAACTATTACTTATAATGTTGATCCTATTGTTCCTACTGCTTATATTGAGAAACCACCTTTTCCTGTTTGAATAAAGGATCATGCTAAAGCTTCAACTGTGGTTCGTAAGAGTTATACTAGAACACCTACACCCCCTGAGCAAATTAAAGTTGAACCTAGTATTGCTATGGTTAAAGATCTCTTGGTTGATAATATTGATGGGCATGTTATTTATTTCTGTGATGAAGCTGCTAGAATTGCTAAACCTGATAGTAAAGATAAACATAGACCCGTTGTTGGCATGCCTGTTGTTTCAGTTAAAATAGGAGACCATTGTTATCATGGCTTATGTGATATGGTTGCTAGTGTGAGTGCAATTCCTTTTTCCTTATATAAAGAAATTATGAATGATATTGCACCTGCTGAGATAGAAGATATTGATGTTACTATTAAGCTTGCCAATAGAGATACTATTTCACCAATTGGGATTGTTAGAGATGTTGAAGTCTTGTGTCGGAAAATAAAATACCCTACTGATTTTCTTGTTCTTGCTTCCCCACAAGATGACTTTTGTCCCATTATATTTGGTAGACCTTTCTTGAATACTGTTAATGCTAAGATAGATTGCGAGAAAGATATTGTTACTGTCGGTTTAGGGGATATGTCTCATGATTTTAATTTCTCTAAATTTCGTAGACAACCCCATGATAAAGAATTGCCTAGTAAGGATGAAATTATTGGTCTTGCTTATATTGCCGTGCCTCCTACTGATCCCTTAGAACAATATTTGCTAGACCATGAGAATGATATGTTTATGAATGAAAGAAGGGAAATAGATGAGATATTCTTTAATCAAGGGCCTATTTTGAAACGTAATTTGCCTGTTGAAATCCTTGGGGATCCTCCTCCACCCAAGGGTGATCCCGTGTTTGAGCTTAAACAATTACCGGATACTTTGAAATATGCTTATCTCGATGAAAAGAAGATATATCCTGTTATTATTAGTGCTAACCTTTCAGAGCATGAAGAAAAGAAATTATTGAAAACTCTGAAGGAGCACCATGCCGCTATTGGAAATACTCTTGATGATCTTAAGGGCATTAGTCCCACTCTATGTCAGCACAAAATTAATTTGGAGAATGATGCTAAACCAGTTGTTGGTGAGGAAGGGCGACGTCGGCTTGACCCTGTCTTCTCTCTTGGTCGGGTCGGAGGCTAAGTTTCTCATTCAGTGGTGAGGTGCACCAACGACAGTTAAATCCTAAGATGAAAGAAGTGGGAAGAAATGAAATACTAAAGCTTCTAGAGGCTGGTATAATTTATCCTATTGCTGATAGTAAGTGGGTAAGTCCTGTTCATTGTGTCCCTAAGAAGGGAGGTATTACTGTTGTTCCTAATGATAAGAATGAATTGATCCCACAAAGAATTGTTACAGGTTATAGAATGGTAATTGATTTTTGCAAATTAAATAAAGCTACTAGAAAAGATCATTACCCTCTACCTTTTATTGATCAAATGCTAGAAAGATTATCCAAACATACACATTTTTGCTTTCTAGATGGTTATTCTGGTTTTTCTCAAATACCTGTGTTAAAAGATGATCAGGAAAAGACCACTTTTACTTGCCCTTTCAGTACCTTTGCTTATAGACGTATGCCTTTTGGTTTATGCAATGCATCTGCTACCTTTCAAAGATGTATGACTGCTATATTCTCTGATTTTTGTGAAAAGATTGTTGAGGTTTTCATGAATGATTTCTTCGTTTACGAAACTTCTTTTGATGATTGCTTAAGCAACCTTGATCGAGTTTTGCAGAGATGTGAAGAAACTAATCTTGTCTTGAATTGGGAGAAGTGCCACTTTATGGTTAATGAAGGTATTGTATTGGGGCATAAATTTTTTGAAAGAGGTATTGAAGTTGATAAAGCTAAAGTAGATGCTATTGAAAAGATGCCGTGTCCTAAAGATATCAAAGGTATAAGAAGTTTCCTTGGTCATGCTGGTTTCTATAGGAGGTTTATTAAAGACTTCTCTAAAATTTCTAGGCCTCTCACTAATCTCTTGCAAAAAGATGTTCCTGTTGTTTTTGATGATGATTGTGTAGAAGCATTTGAAATACTTAAGAAAGCCTTGATTTCTGCACCTGTTGTTCAGCCACCTGATTGGAATTTACCCTTTGAAATTATGTGTGATGCTAGTGATTATGCTGTTGGTGCTATTCTAGGGAAAATAGTTGATAAGAAATTAAATGTTATTCATTATGCTAGTAAAACTCTAGACAGTGCCCAGAGGAATTATGCTACTACTGAAAAAGAATTTTTAGCAGTTGTCTTTGCTTGTGATAAGTTCAGATCCTATATTGTTGATTCCAAAGTAACTGTTCACACTGATCATGCTACTATTAAATATCTTATGGAAAAGAAAGATGCTAAACCTAGACTTATTAGATGAGTTCTCTTGCTACAAGAATTTGATTTGCATATTATTGATAGAAAGGGAGCTGAGAACCCCGTTGCAGACAACTTGTCTAGGTTAGAAAATGTTCTTGATGACCCACTGCCTATTGATTATAGCTTTCCTGATGAACAATTAGCTGTCATAAATACTTCTCGTAATACTCCATGGTATGCTGATTATGCTAATTACATTGTTGCTAAATTTATACCACCTAGTTTCACATACCAGCAAAAGAAAAAAAAATTCTATGATTTAAGACATTACTTTTGGGATGACCCACAACTTTATAAAGAATGAGTAGATGGTGTTATTAGACGTTGTGTACCTGAGCATGAACAGGAACATATCCTATGCAAGTGCCACTCCGAGTCTTACGGAGGACACCACGCTGGAGATAGGAATGCACATAAGGTATTGCAATCTGGTTTTTATTGGCCTACTCTCTTCAAGGATGCTCATAAGTTTGTCTTGTCTTGTGATGAATGCCAGAGAATTGGTAATATTAGTAGACGTCGGGAAATGCCTATGAATTATTCACTTGTTATTGAACCATTCGATGTTTGGGGCTTTGATTATATGGGACCTTTTCCTTCCTCTAATGGGTATACACATATTTTAGTTGCTATTGATTACGTTACTAAGTGGGTAGAAGCTATTCCAACTAGTAGTGCTGATCATAACACTTCTATTAAGATGCTTAAAGAAGTTATTTTTCCGAGGTTTGGAGTCCCTAGATATTTGATGACTGATGGTGGATCACATTTTATTCATGGTGCATTCCGTAAATTGCTTGCTAAGTATGATGTTAACCATAGAATTGCATCTCCATATCATCCTCAGTCTAGTGGTCAAGTAGAATTGAGCAATAGAGAGATTAAACTGATTTTGCAAAAGACTGTTAATAGATCTAGAAAGAATTGGTCTAAGAAACTTGATGATGTATTATGGGCTTATAGAACTGCTTATAAAAACCCTATGGGTATGTCTCCATATAAAATGGTTTATGGAAAGGCTTGTCACTTACCTCTTGAACTAGAACATAAAGCTTATTGGGCAATTAAAGAGCTCAACTATGATTTCAAACTTGCCGGTGAGAACAGGTTATTTGACATAAGCTCGCTTGATGAATGGAGAAACCAAGCCTATGAGAATGCCAAGTTGTTTAAAGAAAAGGTTAAAAGATGGCATGACAAAAGGATACAAAAGCGTGAGTTTAATATAGGTGATCATGTTTTGCTATACAACTCTCGTTTAAGATTTTTTGCAGGAAAGCTTCTCTCTAAATGGGAAGGTCCTTACATTATCGAGGAGGTCTATCGTTCCGGTGCCATAAAAATCAACAACGCCGAAGGCACAAATCCGAAGGTGGTAAACGGCCAAAGAATCAAATATTATATCTCAGGTACTCCCATAAATGTAGAGACCTATGTAATTGATACCGTAACACCGGAGGAGTACATAAGGAACACTTTCGAGAATGTTTCAGACTCTGAAAAGGAATAGGTATGTGGTACGGTAAGTAAACCGACTCCAAAACATTTCCAATGATAATTTTTCTCTGTTTTGGAATATTTAAAAAATTAGGAAAATTAAAAGTAGTCCGAAAGAGACACGAGGCGACCACAAGGGTGGAGGGCGCGTCCCCCGACCTTGTGACCACCTCGTGTGCCCTCCGGACTCCGTTTTCTTGCACAATACTTCTTTTGGTCGGTAAAAATTCATTATATAATCTTCCGAAGGTTTTGACCACCGTACCACGACAATATCTTCTGTTCTTGTTTCAAGCTATTTTCTGCCAGAGTTTTCAAGACCAGGCATCATGTCGTCCCCCTCCTCCAACAACGCAGGCGGCGATGCTTGGCTGATGAAGATAGAGATGAAGAGAGAAGAACTTGGTAAAACTAACAAGGACGATAAGATCAAGAAGGCTGAGGGAGATCAAGTTCCGGCAGCAGAAGAAGAAGACATCCTTCAACCTTACTACAATCAGCTTACCCCTACTGAAATTGAAGCTTTCAAGATTATTGAATTAGTTCATGTGCAAAATAAATATCTCACTCACGAAAATATTCTGTTGCAAGAGTACATCACCGCACTCAAGGGCATTATTCGTAAACTGAAGCATCTCCTACGCTCGATGTGTGGCACTACTTCATCAACAACTCCATCATCACCACCTCCGAAGAAAGAGACATAAATACATGGGTATGGGCACTCCCCTTGGCAACTGCCAAGCTTGGGGGAGGTGCCCCCGTATCGTATCACCATCACACCTTTACTTTTATCATTTTTCTTAGTTCGATCCTTTTGGTTATATCTTGATCTAGTAGAATAAAGTTTTAGTATGATCTAGCTTTGAGTTTTGATTTGATCTCTATCTATGTAATCGAGTCCGTGAGTTATATAATAAAGAGTAGTTTTGAGTTGAGGGCTTTGTTTTCTTGCTATGATCTTGAGGGAATAAAATAATAAAAAGATCATATATTGATCTTATGGAGAGTAATGACTTCACATATAAAGAGTATGATGAATAAAATTTGTTGGGAGTTGACAAACATAGTTTTGGTCATTGTTGCAATTAATAGGAAGTAATAAAGAAAGAGAGGCTTCACATATAAATATACTATCTTGGACATCTTTTGTAATTGTGAGCACTCATTAAAATATGACATGCTAAAAAGTTGATGTTGGACAAGGAAGACAACATAATGGGTTATGTTTCCTTATATCCAAATAGAAGCTATATTGTCATGGATCCTCCAACATGTTGAGCTTGCCTTTCCCTCTCATGCTAGCCAAATTCTTTGCACCAAGTAGAGATACTACTTGTGCTTCCAACATCCCTAAACCCAGTTTTGCCATGAGAGTCCACCATACCTACCTATGGATTGAGTAAGATCCTTCAAGTAAGTTGTCATCGGTGCAAGCAATAAAAATTGCTCTCTAAATATGTATGATCTATTAGTGTGAAGAAAATAAGCTTTATACGAACTTGTGATATGGAAGAAATAAAAGCGACGGACTGCATAATAAAGTTCTTTATCACAAGCGGCAATATAAAGTGACGTTCTTTTGCATTAAGATTTTGTGCATCCAACCATAAAAGCGCATGACAACCTCTGCTTCCCTCTGCAAAGGGCCTATCTTTTACTTTTATCTTCTACCCTTATACAAGAGTCATGGTGATCTTCACCTTTCCTTTTTACACTTTTTCCTTTTGGCAAGCACTATGTGTTGGAGAAAGATCCAGATATATATACCAACACGGATGTAGGTTATCATAAAGTATTATTGTTGACATTACCCTTGAGGTAAAAGGTTGGGAGGCAAAACTATAAGCCCCTATCTTTCTCTGTGTCCGATGGAAGCTTTGAACCCATAAGTATCACGTGAGTGTTAGCAATTGTGAAAGACTAAATGATAGTTGAGTATGTGGACTTGCTGAAAAGCTCTTATATTGACTCTTTTCGATGTTATGATAAATTGAAATTGCTTCAATGACTGAGATCATAGTTTGTTGGTTTTCAATGAAGTTTCTGATTCATACTTTACATTGTGAACAAATTGTTACTTTAGCATAAGAAATTATATGACAATATATGTGCTGTTCTAAAGATGATCATGATGCCCTCATGTTCGTATTTTATTTTATCGACACCTCTATCTCTAAACATGTGGACATATTTCTCGATATCGGCTTTCGATTGGGGACAAGCGAGGTCTAAGCTTGGGGGAGTTGATACGTCCATTTTGCATCATGCTTTTATATCAATATTTATTGCATTATGGGTTGTTATTACACATTATGGCACAATACTTATGCCTTTTCTCTCTTATTTTACAAGGTTTACAAGAAGAGGGAGAATGCCGGCAACTGGAATTCTGGGCTGGAAAAGGAGCAAATATTAGAGACTTATTCTGCACAACTCCAAAAGTCCTGAAACTTCACAGAGAGTCATTTTGGATTTAATAAAAAATATTAGGCGAAGAAAGTACCAGAGGGGGGCCACCTGCCATCCACAAGGGTGGAGGGCGCGCCCTACCCCCCTGGGCGCGCCCCCCGTCCTTGTGGGCCACCTGGCAGGCCCCCGACGCCCATCTTCTGCTATATGGTGTGTTTTGACATGGAAAAAAAGAAGAAGGAAGCTTTCGGGGCGAAGCGCCGCCGTCTCGAGGCGGAACCTGGGCAGAAGCAATCTAGGGCTCTGGCGGAGCTGTTTTGCCAAGGAAACATCCCTCCGGGAGGGGGAAATCATCGCCATCGTCATCACTATCGATCCTCTCATCGAGAGGGGATCAATCTCCATCAACATCTTCACCAGCACCATCTCCTCTCAAACCCTAGTTCATCTCTTGTACCCGATCTTTGTCTCAAAACCTTAGATTGGTACCCGTGGGTTGCTAGTAGTGTTGATTACTCCTTGTAGTTGATGCTAGTTGGTTTATTCGGTGGAAGATCATTTGTTCAGATCCTTAATGATAATTAATACTCCTCTAATCATGAACATGAATATGCTTTGTGAGTAGTTACGTTTGTTCCTGAGGACATGGGAGAAGTCTTGTTATAAGTAATCATGTGAATTTGGTATTCGTTCGATATTTTGATGAGATGTATGTTGTCTTTCCTCTAGTGGTGTTATGTGAACGTCGACTACATGTCACTTCACCATGATTTGGGCCTAGGGGAAGGCATTGGGAAGTAATAAGTAGATGATGGGTTGCTAGAGTGACAGAAGCTTAAACCCTAGTTTATGCGTTGCTTCGTAAGGGGCTGATTTGGATCCATATGTCTCATGCTATGGTTAGATTTATCTTAATTCTTCTTTCGTAGTTGCGGATGCTTGCGAGAGGGGTTAATCATAAGTGGGAGGCTTGTCCAAGGAAGGGCAGCACCCAAGCACCGGTCCACCCACATATCAAATTATCAAAGTAACGAACACGAATCATATGAGCATGATGAAAACTAACTTAACAATTCCCATGTGTCCTCGGGAGCGCTTTGCTTTATATAAGAGTTCGTCCAGGCTTGTCCTTTGCTACAAAAAGGATTGGGCCACCTTGCTGCACCTTGTTTACTTTTGTTACTTATTACCCGTTACGAATTATCTTATCACACAACTATCTGTTACCGATAATTTCAGTGCTTGCAGAGAATACCTTGCTGAAAACCGCTTGTCATTTCCTTCTGCTCCTCGTTGGGTTCGACACTGTTACTTATCGAAAGGACTACGATAGACCCCCTATATTTGTGGGTCATCACTTCCTCCAAGATAAGTGTGACCAATACCTCCTACTCACTAATACCTTCGTGCAAAATTTTCACTTTCATGCTAGGAAGGATCCTCCTATGGTAGAATTTCACTTGTATGATGTGCCTAAGCGAATGACACTTTACGATTTTTGCGATGTTTGCAAATTACCTTATGAGGGCAGCGTCAGTGAACCACGTCCTAGAGACATGGAGGACTTTATTGCTGAAACTACTGTGGGGGAAGAGAGAGGGGTGTCGGAAGCGAGAGTGGCTAGCTTACATTTTCCTGTTTTATGCTATTATTCATTATTTGCTGGGAGATGTTTGATTGGTCATGGGGAGAGTGGAGGCCTCAGTGCCCCTGACCTTGCCATTTTGCGCCATGCTTTATATTCTGATAGAACCTTTAGTTTGGGCGCTATGGTTGCTTGATGGTTAAACACAAACCGCTTGAAAGGTCCTGTTTTTGGAGGTATCTATGCCTCCCTCCTTGCTAGACATTTTGAGATACCCATTAGGCATGATGAGGAGGAGGAGATGTTGCTACCCACTAAATATTTGAACTATGCTAGCATGGTAGCACATGATTTTATTGCCAAGGACGATGACAAGAGGCTCATCTATAACCTAGTATTTAGTCAGGGTACTTGTCAGATTATTATTTTGCCTGCACCTTATTTGTTTGATATTCATTCAGGTAGGTACCTTATTATGCTCGAGGACATTTATGCATACTGGGAGCAGACGCGATCCCCAGTCCCTGAGCCAACACTATCACCTAATCCGTATCAGGAACCTATCTATCAGTGGGAGCCACAGGAGCTCGCCAACCAGTGGAACCCCCAGGACCCTCCGGAATATCGAGGAGAGGATTATTTTGAGCCGTGGCCCTAGACCAACTTAGGCCAAAAGACTAAGCTTGGGGGAGTACGTATTTCTCACCGACATTACATTATGTTCACACACTCATTTCAGTTGTCGGTGTTCATACTTTTTCATTGTATTATCCATGTTAGTATATTTTTCTTGCTTTCTTCTTGTGTGTTTGAAAAACTTTGAGAAAATCCAAAAAAATTAGTTCTCGTTTCTTTTTAGTTTTTTTCTTTGTAGTTTATTTAGTAGTAGTATTAAAAGAAAACCCAAAAAGATTTCTCGTTCTTCTTTTGCTTGTTCGGAGCTTTCCCGTGTAAATAGTTTTTCTCGTTTTCGTTTTACTTTCTTCAGAAAATAAAAACTCAAAAAAATATTTCAGTATGTTTCTTTGAAATTCTTTTCTTTTCTTTGGGTCGTAAGGAGAAGACCACGATGAAAATGTCGAGTGGCTCTCATATGCATTACTGTTGATCTAACAAAGAGCCCATATTACCTTGTCTTCTCCTTTGAATAAATGTTTGCAGATTCCAGCTTAGTCCAATGCATGTGCACTCTTATTATTATCCACACCATTCGGTCGTGCAAGTGAAAGACAATAATGATGATATTTGACGAAATGATTGAGATGGAGAAAAGCTGGTACGAACTCGACCTATTTTGTTTTTGTAAATATGATTAGCTCATCGTTCCTGATTCAGCCCATTATGAATGAAACATGTTTGCAATGACAATTAGAGATTATAGTTACTCATGCCATGCTTAATTAGCTAGGAGTGGATAATGGTTTGTCTTGTGTGCCAACATGCAATTTAAAATGGTTATGATGTAGTATGATAGGATGGTATCCTCCTTTGAATGTTTTAAGTGGCTTGACTTGGCACATGCTCACGCATGTAGTTGAATCAAAAACAACATATAGCCTCCACAATATTTATGTTCATGGTGATTTATATCCTACTAATACTTGCACTCAATGTTGATTAATCTCAATGCATGTTTATGACCGTTGTCGCTCTCTAGTTGGTCGCTCCTCAATCTTTCGCTAGCCTTCACTTGTACTAAGCAGGAATATTTCTTGTGCATCCACTTCCTTAAACCCAAAGTTGTTCCATATGAGTCCACCATACCTTCCTATATGCGGTATTTACCTGCGGTTCCAAGTAAATTTGCATGTGCCAAACTCTAAACCTTCAAATAATAAATTGTTTTGTATGCCCGAATCGCTCATGTAGTGACTAGGGGCTGTCAATATCTTCCATGCTAGGTGGGTTATTCTCACGATGAGTGTTTATTCTATTTTCATTCACGAGAAAGTGGTTGGTAATCGGGATGCCCAATTCCATGCTCAAAATCAAATCAAAATATAATCATAAAACAAAACTCCCCCAGGACTGTTGTTGGTATGGACGGTACCCGTGTATTCGGCTTGCCTTGGAGTGTGATTGTTGGTGGAGGGGGAGTAAAAACTTTACCATTCTGTTTGGGAACCGCCTATAATGTATCTAGCATGGAAGATAGTGAGATCTCTTGGTTGTTATGTTGACAATGAAAGCATGCCGCTCAAAATTATATTCATCTCTGTTTTAAAAGCTCCGAGCTCTGGCACCTCTGCAACTCCCTGCTTCCCTCTGCAAAGGGCCTATCTATTTACTTTTATTGTGGAGTCATCATCTTCTTATAAAAAGCACCAGGTGGAGAGGACCACTGTCATTTTTATGCTTTGTTATTAATTGATATTGAGTATGAGTGTGACTGGATCTCTTTTGCCATGAATTACAATGTCTAGTCAGTCCTTAATCTTCAGGGGTGCTCTGCATTTTTGTTTTGCGGTCTCAGAAAGGGCTAGCGAGATACCATTTTGCCATATTATATCATGATTGTTTTGAAAAAGTGTTGTCATCCGAGATTTATTATTATTGCTCGCTAGTTGATTATGCCATTGATAAGAGTAAATGTGAGACCTAAATGTTATTGTGAATATGGTTAGTTCATAATCTTTGCTGAAAACCTGAACACTTGCTAGACATATTTACAACAACAAGATCAAAAAGAGTTTGTAAAAGTTTTTCTTTGTCACTTTCAGTTTGTCAACTGAATTGCTTGAGGACAAGCAATAGGTTAAGCTTCGGGGAGTTGATACGTCTCCATCGTATCTACTTTTCCAAACTCTTTTGCCCTTGTTTTGGACTCTAATTTGCATGATTTGAATGGAACTAACCTGGACTGACGCTGTTTTCAGCAGAATTGCCATGGTGTTATTTTTGTGCAGAAATCAAAGTTCTCGGATGGACCTGAAAATTTACGAAGAATTTTTGTGTAATATATAAAAAATACTGGCGCAAGAAGTTACCAGAGGGGGGCCACCCAGAGGCCACAAGCCCTGGGGGCGCACCCACCCCACTGGGCGTGCCCTGCAGGCTTGTGGGCCCCCTGGACCTCCTTCGACCTCAACTCCAATTCTATATAACCCTATTCAGCGAGAAAAAAATCAGAGAGAAGGATTCATCGTGTTTTACGACACGGAGCCGCCGCCACCTCCTGTTCTTCATCGGGAGGGCAGATATGGAGTCCGTTCGGGGTTCCGGAGAGGGGGATTCGTCGCCATCATCATCACCAACCTTCCTCCATCACCAATTTCATGATGCTCACCGCTGGGAGTGAGTAATTCCATCGTAGGCTTGCTGGACGGTGATGGGTTGGATGAGATTTATCATGTAATCGAGTTAGTTTTGTTAGGGTTTGATCCGTTGTATCTACTATGTTCTGAGATTGATGTTGCTATGACTTTGCTATGCTTAATGCTTGTCACTAGGGCCCGAGTGCCATGATTTCAGATCTGAACCTATTATGTTTTCATGAATATATGTGTGTTCTTGATCCTATCTTGCAAGTTGAGACACTATTACGAGTTATGATCCGCATACCCCAAGGTGACAATAATTGGGATTCTTTTCGGTGATTACCGTAGTTTGAGGAGTTCATGTATTCACTAAGTGCTAATGCTTTGGTCCGGTTCTCTATTAAAAGGAGGCCTTAATATCCCTTAGTTTCCATTAGGACCCCGCTGCCATAGGAGGGTAGGACAAAAGATGTCATGCAAGTTCTTTTCCATAAGCACGTATGACTATATACGGATACATGCCTACATTATATTGATGAATTGGAGCTAGTTCTGTGTCACCCTAGGTTATAACTGCTACATGATGAATATCATCCGACATAATTATCATTGTCGATCCATTGCCTACGAGCTTTTCACATATTGATCTTTGCTAAGTTACTTTCGTTGCTACTGCTCTTACAATCACTACAAAACTGCTACTGTTACTTTTGCCACTGTTAACGTTACTTCCATACTACTTTGCTACTAAATACTTTGCTGCAGATATTAAGTCTTTCATGTGTGGTTGAATTGACAACTCAACTGCTAATACTCGTGAATATTCTTTGGCTCCCCTTGTGTCGAATCAATAAATTTGGGTTGAATACTCTACCCTCGAAAACTGTTGCGATCCCCTATACTTGTGGGTTATCAGTGCCTTATGACCACCTCGGGCACCGTCTTGCATTGATTCTTCCTCCCAAAAATCACGTATATTCCAAAATAATTATCCATAAATATTTATCGCGTTTGGACTTCGTTTGATATGGATATTCTGTGAAACAGAAAACATGCAACAAACAGGAACTACACTCGGCACTAGATCAATATGTTAGTCCCAAAAATAATGTAAAATGTTGCCAAAAGTATATGAAAGTTGTAGAATATTGGCATGGAACAATAAAAAATTATAGATACCATAGAGACGTATCAGCATCCCCAAGCTTAATTCCTGCTCGTCTTCGAGTAGGTAAATGATAAAAATGATAATTTTTGATGTGGAATGCTACCTAGCATAATCTTGATCATATAATCTAATCATGGCATGAATATTAAGATACGAGTGATTCAAGGCAATAGTCCATAATTTGATATAAAGACATCAATACTCAGGCATACCAGCAAACAATCATGCCTTTGAGAATAAAAATGCTAAAGTACGCTATCCCTGCAAAATCATATAGTCTTGTCATGCTTCATCTTCTTAACACAAAGTATTTATCATGTATCACCCCGATGACAAGCCGAGCAATTGGTTCATACTATTTAACGTGCTTCAGCTTTTTCAACTCCCACACAATACATGAGCGTGAGCCATGGATATAGCACTATGGGTGGAATAGAATGCAGTGATAGAGATTATTAAGGGGAAGTCAAAAAGGTAGATAGTCTCACATCGATGCGACTGTCAGATTCAGGGCTCCGCAGACCCAAGAAGGTTCGAACTCTGGGGCGTGTGCGAAGATCTCAACCTCTCAAGCCTAGAGCCCGTCGCCCAACAGCCTAGCCTAGCCGAACTCGCGTAAGTAAGGAAGAAGATGAACACGACAGTTTACCCAGGTTCGGGCCACCTTGCGGTGTAATACCCTACTCCTGTTTTGTGGTGGATTGGCCTCACGAGGGGCTGAGGATGAACTAGTATAGAGGACGAACAACCTCGCGAGGGCTCGGGGGTGAGAATGAGTCGGCCCTTCTATGGTGGTGGCTAACCTATATTTATAGTGGCCTTGGTCCTCTTCCCCCAAAACGTAGGCGGGAAGGGATACCACAACAGCCAATTTGAAAGGGGACAAGTAGTACATCTAATCCTGATGAAAGGTGTTCTTCGCCTGCAAAGCTTCTGGTCGTGACGCAGTGGTGGGCTCGGCGATGACCTCCGCCTTCCCGAGCCTGTGGTCTTGCTCTTGTAGCACCGGAATGGAAACCTTTGGGGGATTCCTCGGGAACCCATGCCTGTCCTTGCCTCCTTAGTACGAAAGAGGAAACCGCCTCCTCTGCGCCCGCTGGCGCCCGCCTGGCCTTGGTCGTCATGGGTCATGTCATCGCAGCCTCGTGAGGCTGGGTACCTACATAGAAATATCCACTCCTCGGGAGGCCGCCTGGGAGGCCGCTCCCTCGGGAGGTCTTGGTGTCGTCTTCCTCGCGAGGCCTGGCCCTTCGCGAGGGTCTTGTCTTGGTGGTCTTCGAGATGGGCCGTACTAGGCCGTCGAGGGAGCCACGCCATGGGCGGCAGGCAAGTCTGGGTACCCTGGTTCCCAGAACACCGACAGCGACTAATCAACGGGCTATGGAGATGCCCATCAATTTATGTCAATGCGAGGAGTAGGGATTGCCATGCAACGGATGCATTAAGAGCTATAAGTGTATGAAATCTTGTCGGGACCCCAATCCTAAGTCACACTGATCTAGCATGTAACACATCATATCACTTTGCGGCCTCACGCACGGTATCCCCATGGCTGTAGCCTTACCTTGGCCAGGACCGTTTGCGCCTTTTGGCTCACGTATATGATTATATCACTAGCATCCATATGACAGAGAACCCGAGTCGACATGACTAGTCATAAATCAAGGTGGCACAAACATACAGGGACATGCATACATAACCCAGCAATGAACATGTCGGTCATCAACATATAAACCCAAGTCGTAGCAAGCTACAAGGACTTAAAGGAACAACTTGTGACATTTCCCCGA
This sequence comes from Thinopyrum elongatum, assembly GCA_011799875.1. Taxonomy (NCBI): domain Eukaryota; kingdom Viridiplantae; phylum Streptophyta; class Magnoliopsida; order Poales; family Poaceae; genus Thinopyrum; species Thinopyrum elongatum. Next base: position 472,889,403 of record CM022301.1, read on the forward strand.
AGGGACAGACACATGAACAAAGAAGGATACATGCCGGCCAATCCAAGTGTTCCGGAGCAGTAGCGAACTACTATGGCTCAGTGGAAGCACTAGGGAGCATTTCCCTATAGGGAAGGCTACCAAAGGCAGATAACTAGGTGTCGAATCACACACATACCAATGCATTTCAAAAAATAGACACAATATGCACGATATGTGTAGATACAACATGGCGTCACAACATAACTCTACGACTCAAAGTATTTACTTAAAAGGCTCTGAAGAGCCATACATAGCAGGTTATTACAAACAGGGGTCTCATCACCCTACACACAAAGTCATACAAACCAGCGGAAGCATAAAACTTGTCTGAGTACACACAACTGAAAATATAGAAAGCTAGCAAGCCTGACTATGTACAAAGCCTCCCAAGGGTGCAAGATCGTAGCTGGAAAATAAGCTACTCGTCGTCATCGATGTCTAGGTAGAACCCACCTGTAGTATCGGGAACCCCTCTACAACATTTTCATTAAGCAAACGTGAGTACAAAGGTACTCAGCAAGACTTACATCAGAACTATCTAGTATGCATCAGTTCCAATAAAGGGGGTTGTGGGGTTTAGCTGCAGCAAGCTTGCTTTGACTCGGTGGCTATCCTGTACTACGACTATTAGTACTTCTTTGAGGTGAGAAAGCGCACACGAGTCCACTAGCTAATCACCACAACAATACTCAACTACGGATCCATTCCCGTCTCCATACGAGAAAACCATCCATAGCACTCACGCTTATCTTGCGCATTTTAGAGTATCCATTTAAGTTGTCTATGAACAATCCAACTTTCCAAGTAGTCCACATCCGAGGACGCGGCTATCCGAATAGATCATTAACCCTACAGGGGTGTACTTCTTCACACACACTCTCACCACTTACCACCATATAGACCTCATGTATCTCGGCAACCTTCAAGCGGAGGCCTGGCGAGGGTGTCGGCCACGACCTGACTAACCACACAAGACTCTAGTCCAGGTTTATCGCCTATTTGTGGTTGTACCTGCAAGGGAAGTCCGGCTGAGGTTTCTATCACGGCCTTAAACGATGTGAACAGGGTTCCCAAGTCCACCTCGACAGATGGTTCTACACTTGGTACACCGTGCCATGTGCCTAGCCATCCCAAGTCTACCTCGTCGGGTATTACTGCAGTTGTTATGACCAATAGCACGTCCTACAAACACCAGAAACTAGTTGCAACTCCTGGATAGAGAACATGGCGATTAATAAGTCGAGAGGGTCCATGGGTTTCGGGCCCAATGTGTGGTAGTAACTGTTCTTGGATCATAGACACGGAGCTCAGTTCTTCAGGACGGTCTCAACGAGACAACCCAACATGTACTCCTACATGGCATCTCATCGCTACCTTTACCAAATCAGGTTCACTGTCGGAGTATTCTCGCGTCAGTCGCCAGGGGGCACCGCGAGATGACAAATGCCACGGGGTGGCTTGAGGTGAGGGCAAGACCGCCGTGGAATATCCGGGACGGGTGTGCGAATAGCATGCGGTGGTTTACCCAGGTTCGGGGCTCTCCGGAGAGATAATACCCCTACTCCTGCATGTCTGAATATATGTGGAATATACGTAGCAGTATAGAGCGCTCCTTGAGCTGTATCCAGATGAATGCTATATGCTGCTAGCCTCATGTATGTGTGTGTGTGGCCGAAGTGAGCAGGCATGCTCTAGTGGCCGAAAATGAGTGTGGCGTGGTGTGTGAGTCCATATATATATAGGCTTGGGGTAGCTTACTTCCTAAGCTAGGTAGTGGCATGGGCACGTCGTGGTGCATGTCGGCTTGTCCCCTGGGTCACTTCACAAACAGTGCCCAGGGACAAGTGACACTATACATGATGACTTGGGGTGACGCGCATACAGTGCTCCACTATTGCTCAGCAGTGCACAGGTATGGTCGTCTCATCCGTGTCGGGTCGGATGTGATGTCGCTGTTGACTCCGCGTAGCAGGCCGGCTGGAGCAGCCGGACGGGGAGCCAGGTGGTGAGCCAGCCGGGGCAATCGGACAGGGGGCCGTCTGGAGCGGCTGGAGCAGTCGGACAAAGGGCGTTGGTTGCCTCGATGTCTTGAAATGTTGTTTCGCCGTCTTTGGGGTACCCGTGGTCAATCCCTCCGACAGTAGCCTCCGAGCCTCCAGGCAACTTGGCAAAGTTGGGCGGAGGTTTTTTAGCGGGCGTTGATGTAGAAGATGTCGATGACGGCCGGCTGTGGACCGCAGCCGGCGCGGCTTGCTTCGGGGGCGCACGAGCGCACCCGCTGGATGTAGCCTCCGGGCAACTTGGAAAAGTTGGGCGGAGGGTTTTTGCGGTTGTCGGTGCAGACGATGGCGTCGAGGGTGCCGGTTGCAGCTGGCGGCGGGCATGCAACAGGCGCGGCATGTTCCGAGTGGGGGCGCGCAAGCGCACCCGCTGGGTGTAGCCTCCGGGCAACTTGGAAAAGTTGGGCGGAGGGTCTTGTTGTTGATGATGAGGTCGACAGCGATGTCGATGGTGCCGGGCGCGGACACAAAGTCCGCCGGCTGGTGGGCGCGGGGCCCTGCCGGGCGTGGACACGGAGTCCGCCGGCTGATGCTGTCGGGCGTGGACGCGTGGTCCGCCGACTGAAGCTGTCGGGCGCGGACACGGGATCCGCCGACTGATGCTGTCGGGCGCGGACGCGGGGTCCGCCGACTGATGCTGTCGGGCGCGGATGCGAGGTCCGCGGACTGATGCTGTCGGGGGCGGATGCGGAGCCCGCCGACTGATGTTGTCGAGCGCGGACGCGGGGTCCACCGACTGATGTTGTCGGGCGCGGACGCAGGGTCCACCGACTGATGTTCTCGATGACAACCGGCTGCGGGCTGCAGTAGACGCGACTTGCTTATAGTGGGGGCGCGCCGGCGCACCCCACTGGGTGTAGCCTCCGGGCGAGGAGGGGGGTTCCCCACGGAAGTGATCATGCAAAAAGCAGGGTTAGACGGGCGCAGGAATATTAAATGCTTAGTTTTAGCGGTGCAAGTTTTATGCGGAGGGTGCCGACTTAGTTTCGTCCGAGCCCCCTTCAATCTTTTTCATGTCCCCTCCGCTCTTTGGCTTGTGCTCTTGCTAGCCGGACAGCTGCGTGACGGTCTGTGGCTGAGAGTGGGCCGCGGAGTGAAGCGCACAGTACTCAGACTCTGGGAGCAGATTCAACCAAGCAGATACTCATAAAGCAAACGGCCGGGTCGCCCGAACCGTTTTCTCCCCGGACGTTTTTCGCGTGGGTGGCCTCCAGCGTTTGCTCTTGCTAGCCGGACAGCCGCGCTGCGGTCTGTAGCTGAGACGAAGAGTGAGCCTTCGGTACCGTGTATGCTACTAAGCCGTCTATGGGAACGAACGTCTCAGGCTAATCGACCAGCCTCCGGGCCAACACTGGCTGGCGCCGGGGCGAACAGTAGTGCAACTGTAATAAAGGCGGAGGTGGTCCCCGAGCGTCGCTCGGGGTTATTCGTGTTTGCGTGGTGCAAAATCATGTGGGTGAGGAGCTCACATTGCTTTGACGCAGACGAGGCAGAGGTTGATGAAGACAGCCGGCGCGGCTTGGCGCTCGCGGAGCGCGCCGGCACACCCGCTGGGGGTAGCCTTCGACCCTCCGGGTGCTCGAAGGGGGTCCGGCCGGTCGAGCCCGACCGGCCTTGCTCCGTCTCTTCTTTCTCTTCTGCCGGCTGCGGGCAGCCGGACGTTTTTTTTAGCCGGCTCTCTGTTTCTTTTTCTCTTTCTACCCCCCGTACGAGCAGTCGGCCTCCTCTAATCCACATGGGCAGCCGGCCCACCCCTCGCAGCAGCCGACAGGAGAAAGCGCGAGGCACAGCCGGCTGCGGGGCGGAAAGCGAACCCGGCCGCGGCGCGGCGCAGGCGGAGCCGGCCGTAGAGCAGCAGCCGGCGCCGAGGGCCGGCGCGCGCCCGGGCCGGCGGGCTGGACGGCGCGAGGCGACGCGGCGTAGCGGCGGGCTCGGCCGCGGCGGTGCGGTCGTGGAGCCGAGCAGGGGCGAGACTGGCGGCGAGCCGGCTGGCGCGGAAGCCGGGCGGGGGCGAGGCCGGAGTTGGCGCGTGCGCAGGCCGAGAGCGGCCGGACCAGGCGGGAGCCCGCTGCGGGGGCGGAACCGGCGGCCTGAGTGGAGGGAGCCAGGCGTGGCCGGTCAGGGCATGCGCGGGCGCGCAGGAAGCGACCTGGGGGGCTCGGAGGTACTGCGACGGCCGCGGGTGCTGAGCAGCAGCCGGCGCGCAGGAGCGGGCGGGCAGCTGGAGACCCGTGAGGTGCGGCAAGGCGCGGCGAGCACATGGGCGTACGGGCAAAGTTGAGGACGGCCGGAGGCGGGGCTCCACACGGCGCGGTGCAGGCTTGGACGACGCGGGTTGGAGGCGGGGCGAGAGCAGGCTCAGGGGAGCGGTTCGGGCAGAGACGCTGACGCCGGGGGTGGAGCAGGTGGCGATGCGAGGCGCGGGCACGAGTGCGAGAGCGCGGTGCTCGGGTTCACGGAGTAGGGGCGAGGCGAGGCTGGGGCGCACAGCCGCGCGCCTGCGCCGCTGCGGTCGGAGCGGAGGCCGCGGTCGCTCAGCCCGGATCGCAGCGCGCGAGACAGGGGGCGCAAGGGGCGGCGGAGCTGGGGCGAGCAAAAGGGCGTGTACTGGAGACGAGCTTGGCGGCGATCCGAGCTTGCGGTCGGAACAGAGGACGGCGAGCGAGGTGATGTGGCCAGCGCAGGGCTCCGAGGGGTCCTCCTCCATCTTGGCCAGCAAGTAGCCGACGGTGCGGCTGCCGTAGTCCTCTGCGACGAACCGCGGCTGTGGCCACGAGAGCATGTGGTAGAAGTAGTACTTCATCTGGTGGTTCTTGGGCATGGCTTCTCCTCCGGTGATGCGAGGTGGAGGAGACAAGGTAGCGGCGCAGAGCGACTGGCGCGAGGGCCGCGGGCGCGCGGCCGAAGCAGCGACGAACTGTGTCGGCGGCGGCTGCGGGCGCGTGGCTGAAGCAGCGACGAAGCATGTCGGCGGCAGCCACGGGCGCGGAGGAGCAACGGGGTGCCGCGGGCACACGACTGGCAGCCACGAGACGCGGCACGGGCACGCACAGGAGACTGGGACGCGCGGCCCCGACGACGGATGCTGGCCGAGGGACGATGGCGATGTCGCGGTGGTGGTGGCGAAGAGGGTCCCGCACGGACCGCGATTCCAACAGCAGCTTGCCCCGCGGTGGGCGCCAACTGTCGGAGTATTCTCGCGTCAGTCGTCAGGGGGCACCGCAAGACGACAGATGCCATGGGGTGGCTTGAGGTGAGGGCAAGACCGCCGTGGAATATCCGGGACGGGTGTGCGAATAGCATGCGGTGGTTTACCCAGGTTCGGGGCTCTCCGGAGAGATAATACTCCTACTCCTGCATGTCTGAATATATGTGGAATATACGTAGCAGTACAGAGCGCTCCTTGAGCTATATCCGGATGAATGCTATATGCTGCTAGCCTCATGTATGTGTGTGTGTGGCCGAAGTGAGCAGGCATGCTCTAGTGGCCGAAAATGAGTGTGGCGTGGTGTGTGAGTCCATATATATAGGCTTGGGGTAGCTTACTTCCTAAGCTAGGTAGTGTCATGGGCATGTCGTGGTGCATGTCGGCTTGTCCCCTGGGTCACTTCATAAACAGTGCCCAGGGACAAGTGACACTATACATGATGACTTCGGGTGACGCGCGTACAATGCTCCACTATTGCTCAGCAGTGCACGGGTACGGCCGTCTCGTCCGTGTCGGGTCGGATGTGATGTCGCTGTTGACTCCGCGTAGCAGGCCGGCTGAGGCAGCCGGACGAGGAGCCAGCCGGGCAGCCGGGTGGTGAGCCGGCCGGCGGAGTCGGACAGGGGGCTGTCTGGAGCGGCCGGAGCAGTCGGACGGAGGGGCGTTGGCCGCCCCGATGTCTTGAAATGTTATTTCGCCGTCTTTGGGGTACCCGTGGTCAATCCCTCCGACATTCACACACTTAACTCTCAACATCAGGACATAAGCATACCACTCCAATTCATCCCAGATGAATTAGACCTGACACAACTCTAAGCAATAGCAAACATGGCATGGATGAAATCACAACATGGCTCAAGCAACTCCTATTCATGCTAGGAGGTTTTAACTATTTACTGTGACAATGATAGGTCATGCAGAGGAACGGGTTCAACTACCGCAACATAAAGTAACAGTGTTGTTGTCCTAATGCAATAAAAGAGAGTAGGATCAAGAGAGTGGGGTTGTATCAGAATGATCAAGGGGGATTGCTTGCCTAGGGGATCGACAGTGTAGTACTGCTCCTCAGACAGGGGCTCAGTGCCACTCGCAGGAGCAGGACCTATCGAGAAGAGTAGTTCCGGCAATCAATACACAACAAATGCAACAATATGATGCATGAACATGACATGTCAGGAATGTTATGGATTGTGCTAGTGCAACTAGCAACAAGTTCAATGAAGTCCATTTGAACCCAAACTCCAACTTAAGCATTTTTAAATACCATGTAGATGTTTTGACTTACACGGTAGGTATAAGTTGGGTTTTCATGCATGAAAATGTTACAGATGGATTCCTTGGATTTTTCTAATAATTGTTCATATATAATTTATTTCATTCTGAGCTACGGTTAATTTTCAATGAGTTTTTGAAGTTTAGGTAATTTTCTGAATTTTACAAATCGTTTCTGAAATATAAAATCGCCAAAAAATCATTGTGATGTCAGCATGACTTTAGCCTAGCATCATCAGGTCAACTAGAGCGTTCCTGGTCAAATCTGACCAGTGGGGCCCACTGGTTAGTGTCTCATTACTTAACAGAGGTGATTAGTGTTAAAATTTACTCTAAAATAAATTTAGCCAGGGCCAGGCCCACATATCATTGACCCCAGGGGGGTCAAATTTGGTCAAAACAGGGCTAACCCACCGGCGGTTAGTCGCCGGCGAGGTCAGCAGCGGCCCGGTGCCTCGGAAACGCTCTACAGAGAACCATTTGAGGCGTTCTTGGGCACTCTGGAATGCTAGCATCGCGGTGCATCGGATGGTGTCCTTGGTTGGGCTGGGGTGGTCGGATTTGTCGACGGCGAGGCCATCCGTGTAGGACGGAGTTCGGGTGACCACGGGATCGAGTTTGCATCTCGGAAACGAGTGAACTAAAGCGCTAGAGGGGCACTGCGAGTTACTACTAACGTGTTAGACACCGGTTCGTGACCAAATGGTCATCGGAGCTGCGCCGGCGGTTAGCTCGGGCGGCGGCATGCTATCGGCTCAGTGCAAATGGCAGCTATAGCTCAAATTGGAAAGGAAGAAGAAGGGGATCCACGCAGGAGCAAACGATGGATCGAACGGATACGTCTGCAAGCTCGAGGAGGCTTGGAGCAATCGGTACGACATGGGCGACCTCGACGGCCGAACAGAGAAGAGGGTGGTGCAGACAGCGATGCAGGGTGAACGAGCGCACGGGGCTCCGATGGTCGATGTAGAGGACGATGGAGAGGCTCGTAGACATGGTGGGGAGGCAAGGAGAGTACGGTGGCTACGAGTGTTCACGGCGGCACGACCATGGCGGGCTCGGCCATGGTGGAGGGGAGTGAGGGAGAGGACGAGGGGGCGAATGGAGAGGTGGGTTGGATCCAGGAAGAAGTGGCGAGGCACACAACCAGCAGGTGGCGCGCGTGTGCTGGCATGCGGAGAGCGCGTGCCTGCGTCCTTTTGGTGCCAGGAGGACGACGACTGATGGTTGGGACAGTGGGCCGCTCGCTGTTGGGCCAGGTATTCCCTCTCTCTCTATGGCACCCTAGCTCAGGGAACCAGTTTACCAGTGTTTCCAACCCAGAGACCATGTCTTCTGGAAACACACAACAACTTGGAAACAGAACATAGCTGAACTTTTATTGATAATAGTTGAGTACAAGCTATAGATTACATGATCATCGAGGCCAAAAGCACATCTAGTGCTAAGACAATATCTACATTATTTATCCAACATATCAGGGCCTCGGTATTACTACGGAATACTACAACGAAGGACTACTGCGTAGCAGAACATGATAGTATCTCCATCCACAGGGACACTGCTGAGGACACATACTAGGCATCGCAACACGGACATCGAGACCTCCGTCTCAGTCTTCTCCTGCATCTGGCATGATACGCCAGGTGAGTACTTTGAATGTACTCGCAAGCACATGACAACCAAATATGCAGCAAATAATAGCATGGCAATGACATGTTAAACTCTAAGTGATTCACTTACTGTCACCAACTTACTCATATTCGGGTTGTCTCACAACCCTCGAAATACTCGATCTCAACGAGTACTTCTGTTCGTAAGACGAGTTCTTCCATCCTTCCTATGATTATTACGGTTGATCACCTAGAGAGGTCTCGACGGGCTGTCCATTACCATGGACGCGGCTATTCGAATAGGTTTTACACTCTGCAGAGGTTGCGCACTTTACCCACACCATGGAGCACCTGACCTCGTGATCCCATTCGGGTGGACCAGCGTTGCTCCAACGAAACCTGCCTGACCCGTGACTCTCCCATCATACCCCCGGCATTCATTCTCCCCCGGAGTCCTGCCCTGGGTGGCCCCTATGTCACCTCGTGACACCTGCCACCGTCGTGGCCAAACTAAACTGTCCCAAACAGGGACGCCGGCACATAACTCAACTGGGCTCACAGGGTTATTGCCGTCTACCTGATCAGGGCAGCACGCACGCATAACCCTCCCTGTCTGGAGGTATCGGTGAAAGAGCACGGAGCCAGACCAAGTCAAGGCCATCCTATACCGGCTAATGTGGCTGCACGGGTAAGCCCGGACAGGTGACTCTTGATCAACCAACTAAGTTCCATTTATCAAGCATGGTGGTTCAACATTTCAGCTTGAGTTATCAACATAAGGCATTTAAATAATCTACTTTGAATAATCAATGTTAATGAAATGCAAGAAATGATTATGAATTTATGCAATGCTATGAAATGCTTCATAATATGGATGTCCTGGCTTGCCTTGATCAGTTGGGTTGTTCAGAAACTCCTGGTCTTCAAATCCACAAGAATCTCCTTCTGAAAACATTTTCAAATGGCAAAGGAAAATGTCACATAAAGCCTTTTTATTCACCAACAATTCTATGGGTATTGGAAAAATACCAAACTTGGTCAGAAAATAAAGGACTTTGATACAAACGCAATGGAAAAAGAATCAGGTCAATTGGACCTTTCTGTAAAAAGTTATTAATGGTCAAAGTTTCTGGTCAACTTTGTTAATAATTCAAAATTAGAAAAACTCAGAATGGGCCACGTCGAAGGCGTAAAACGCCGATGCGCGTCCACTTACTGCTTCGGTAAGTCGCTGACGGGTGGGGCCCTTCATTTAAAACAGAGGGGAGAGGGAGCGCAGAGAAGAGGGGCGGCTCACCGGCAGTGATTGCCGGCGATAGCGACGACGGTTGGGCTCGTGGAAGATGGGGATGGATCGGGCGCTTGCAGACGGTTCACCCTGTACCCGTAGCTCCTCCGGAGATGGTCGGACGGCGTCGCGCCCTTCTTCTCCGGCGGACGAGTGCTACGGTGGTCGATGGAGGAGCCCAATCCGGCAGCGATCCGGTGAGGCGAGAGCTCAGGGAGGACCAGAGGAACCCACTAATCACGCTGAAGGGCTCAGGCGAGGCGGAGGTGGAGTGGAGGTGGCTGGATATGGAACGAGGGCGGCGGAGGAGCTCCGGTGAAGCTCGAGGCCAGAGGGCCTCTCGGCCTTGGCTCTTGCTTGGGGAAGCAGTGGAGGATGGAGGCGAGGGGTGAGGAGCTCAGCGAGGCTGCACGAGGCTATATATAGCCGAGAAGAGGCGCTCGGCGATCTCTCTGGATGCGGCTTGAAGCGGGCCATGTCGCCTGTGAGAGGTACGCCTCGCTGGCTGGCTGCTTGCGGCGAGAGGACGGGAGAGAGCAGCAGCATTGAATGCTCGAAGAGACCGCATGGGAGGAAGAGGACGAGCGGCGCCGCAACTATGGCCGCACGGGCCTCACAGTGCGGTGATGGCGTGGCGGCCGGCGAGGTCATCTTCGGCGAGGGCGAAGGCACTGGAAGGGCTAGGTGTCAACTAGGGGCGATGTCGGCATGCTTGGACAACGCACGGCTGCGCGAGCGTCCAGTCCCGATGCGACCCGAGCCTGGCGCGGCACAGAGCACGGCGACAAGCATGCCAGTGCCATGCTCACCATGGTACTTGCCACCTGGAGGCCACACAAGCTTGGCAAAACTTGTCTGGCACGTCGACCCTCGATCACTCACTTCACCTGTACCCATGGTTTGGCTTGGTTTGGTTTGAGCTGAACGGTAACCTCAACAACAGTTCCTGACAGCAAAGAAGAGAGGGATCTAGAGAGGTGGAGAGCTAGGGATGGAGCCAAAGAGATTGTCTGGAGTGATCCTCATTGGAAGGACTCCAAACTGACCAAGTTTGAGATGGTTTAGTTGAAGTTTGAGGGTAGTTCATGTGTAACCTGCAGATCTGGTCCAGAATGTGAATGTTGAGGTACTACTCACTTGGTTGATCCCCTGGGGCTGAAACTTGGTGGAGGGAAGTCATTTGTTGTTGTCCTTATGCCACAAAAATTTGAGGGCAATTGGACAAACCTAGCATACACTTCCTTCACAAAGGTCCAGACTGAACAGGGACAAAAATGAATTATTTTGCAAAGTATTTGAACTAGGTCATGGAATATTTTTGGATATTGGAGCAAGATATAGTCCAAGGTATTTTAGGGAATTATTTGAGAATTTTCTGGCCATCCAAACTATAGGTTGCTTCACAACCCATAGTGATGACCTAAATTCTCAAATAAAGAAAAGGGCTTTTAAATTGGGATTTGGGACCTAAAGATACTTGGCAGGGTTTTGGCAGGGTGATAGGGCTTTGGATTACTTGGAAAAGATTCAAAAGTTTCCAAGAACAAATGAAAAAGGTTCAAAAACCATTCAAATTTCAAATAAAGCCAATTAAAGTTTGAAAAGAAAAAGTTGCCAAAATCAGGGTGTCACAAACCTACCCCCCTTAGGATGAATCTCGTCCTCGAGATTCGGTTGCTCAGGGAACAAATATGGATAGGCGGATCTCAGAAAATCTTCTCTTTCCCAAGTGGCCTCTTCTACAGTATGGTGCTCCCATAGCACCTTGTAAAATCTTATTACCTTACTCCTCGTGGTTCTTTCCATCTCATCCAAGATCCTGACAGGTTTTTCCTCATAAGTCAAATCCTTAGCCAATTCTAATTCACTCATATCCGCTTGCTTGGCTGGGGGTGCAATGCATTTCCTTAACTGTGAGATGTGAAAGACATCATGAACGTCTGACAATGCTGGTGGTAATTCTAATTGATATGCGACTCTGCCCTTCTTAGCAATCACCGGAAAGGGACCGATGTATCTTGGGGCCAACTTTCCCCGGGTGCCAAACCTTTTTACTCCCTTCATAGGGGTTACTCGCAGATAAGCATAGCCTCCAGGCTCAAAAGTTACTTCTCGGTGTTTTGGGTCATAATAGCTCTTTTGTCGGGACTTGGCTGCTTGCAGACGCTCTTGAATATCTTTGACTTGCCTTTCGGCCTCGAGCATCAAGTCCGTACCAAAGATGCGACTATCTCCTGTTTGGGACCAGTTCAACGGTGTGCGGCACTTCCGTCCGTATAATGCCTCAAAAGGCGACATCTTGAGACTTGCCTGATAGCTGTTGTTGTAGGAGAATTCCACGTACGGCAAACTATCCTCCCATTTAGGTCCATGGGAGAGAGCACATGACCGAAGCATATCCTCTAATATTTGGTTCACTCGCTCGGTCTGTCTGTCTGTCTGCGGATGATATGCTGTGCTGTGTTTTAGCATGGTTCCCAAAGCTTGATGTAGCCGTAGCCAGAATGCTGAGGTAAATAGGGAACCCCTATCTGAAGTGATAGACTTGGGTACTCCGTGCAGACTGACTATCCGGGACATGTAGAGTTGTGCCAGCTGATTTGCGTTGAAAGTGGTCTTTACTGGGATAAAGTGGGCCACTTTCGTGAGAATGTCTACAATGACCCAAATAGCATCATTGCCTCTCGTGGACTTGGGCAGTCCCACAATAAAATCCATACATATGTCGTCCCACTTCCACTTGGGCACCGGTAAAGGTTGCAGTAGCCCAGCGGGTTTCTGATGCTCAGCTTTGACCTTGTTACAAATGTCACAGCAGGCGACATAGTATGCTATATCTTTCCGCATTCCTGACCACCAAAAAGTTTCTCTCAAGTCCTGATACATCTTGGTACCTCCCGGGTGAATCGAATGTGCGGACTCATGTGCTTCCTTGAGTATTTGTTGCCTCAAGTTGTTCTGATTCGGCACACAAATTCATTTCTCGAACCACACGGTACCCTGTTCATCTATACGGAAGGACTTGGCCTTCCCTTGCTGAATTAACTCCTTGATCTTCCGAATTTCTTCATCTGATTTCTGTGCTTCCTTGATTTCCTCCATGAGGGTTGGAGTAATTTCCAACGTGTCCGGGGTCATTGGGCCGCATAGCACCATATTGAGCTTGACAAACTCTTCTTGTAAGCTTGGATGCATACCCTCGACTAGTGCATTCACTGCAGCTTGTTTCCTGCTCAGGGCATCAGCGACCACATTCGCTTTTCCTAAATGATAGTTTATTCCAACATCATAATCCTTGACTAGCTCAAGCCATCTTCACTGCCTGAGGTTCAGGTCGGGTTGAGTGAAGATATACTTGAGACTCTTGTGGTCTGTGTATATTTCACATCGTTGTCCAATAAGGTAATGCCTCCAAATCTTTAGGGCATGAACCACAGTAGCTAGCTCTAAATCATGTGTGGGATAGTTCTCCTCATGAGGTCGTAGCTGTCGTGATGCATAAGCTACAACCTTTCCCTCTTGCATTAGCACACATCCAATTCCACGCCTGGATGCGTCGCAATATATGTCGAAACTCTTGTGAATGTCTGGGAGGACTAAGACAGGGGCTGTGGTTAGCCTTGTCTTTAATTCCTGGAAACTGCTGTCGCACTCATCTGTCCAGATAAACCTTTGGTTCTTTCTCAACAATTTCGTCAGTGGCTTGGCTATCTTAGAAAAACCCTCAATGAAGCGACGGTAGTAGCCTGCCAAGCCCAGGAAACTACGGGCTTCAGTCACCGTAGCTGGTGTCTTCCAGTTCAAGACCGCAGTAACCTTACTGGGATCAACAGCTATCCCTTTCTCTAACAGAATATGTCCAAGGAATCCCACCTCTTTTAGCCAAAATTCGCACTTACTGAACTTGGCATATAAGCGATGGGTTCTCAACCTTTCCAAGACAGCTCTAAGATGTTGTTTATGCTTCTCTTCATCCTTAGAGTATATCAGGATGTCATCAATGAACACCACTACAAACTTGTCCAGAAAGTCCATGAAGACTTTGTTCATCATACTCATGAAGTAGGCTGGAGCGTTGGTCAATCCAAACGCCATAACTGTAAATTCATATAGTCCATAACGAGTGGTGAATGCTGTCTTGGGGATATCCTCCTTTCGGATTTTCAGTTGATGATATCCCGTTCTGAGGTCCATCTTAGAGAATACCCGTGCTCCATTCAACTGGTCGAATAAGTCATCAATTCGAGGGAGCGGGTACTTGTTCTTGATAGTGACCTCATTAAGCTAGCGATAGTCTACGCACATTCGTAGACTTCCATCTTTCTTCTTGACAAATAATACTGGTGACCCCCATGGCGAGATGCTTGGACGAATATATCCTTTCTGTAGCAATTCGTCTAATTGCTTCTTTAGCTCTGCCAGCTCTGGGCCTGGCATACGATAATATTTCTTGTATATTGGAGCTGTACCAGGAATTACTTCAATGGCGAACTCCAATTCTCGGTCGGGCGGCATTCCTGGTAATTCCTCAGGAAATACATCTGGAAATTCACCCACTACCGGAATCAGATTCATATCCATAACAGTGGTCTGGTATGCCGTGCCCTTTCTTGTTATCATTTTGCTGGCCAGAAATTGGACGGTTTGTCCGGTGGGGTTCACCAATGTCACCGTTATGGTGGCACAGTTGATACCCACTTGGTGCGGTGCCAACCAGTCCATTCCCAGTATTATGTCCAGTCCTGGGGAGTCAATAGCAACAAGGGTGGCCGGGAATTTGACTTCATGTATTGAAATTTCCATATCCTTATATATTATATTTGTTCTAAGCATAGAGCCAGGGGATTGTACCACCATGATTTTGTCCAAAAGTGAAGGAGAAAACTTGTGCAAGGTGGCAAAACTTCGCGAAATAAATGAGTGGGAACCCCAGAATCAAATAAAATTACTGCAGGTATGTCATGGACAGAAAACATACCAAGGACAATATCTGGAGCTTCGTAGACTTCTTCGGCAGAGACGTGGTGGACGCATCCATGGCTGAAGTTGTGGTTGGGGCGGCATCCAAGGTGGTTGACTTGTGGCTTGTGGCCAGCTGATTGCTTTCCGTTATTATTAGTAGGACATTGCTTGGCATAGTGTCCACTCTGGCCGCAAGTGAAACAAGTGTTGTTGCGGCGGCAGTCCTCTATGACTAGCTGCTTGCCGAAGGTCTTGCTCTGGTTGCCCGGCTTGCTGTTGTTGCCACCATTGTTCCACACTGTTTTGTTTTCAGATGACCCTGGCTGCCAACTGCGCAGCTTTTGTGCATATGGTTCCTTGCTGTCCTTCTTGGGCTCAAACTTCCTCTTACGATCATCATTCCCGGACTTGTGTTCTCGTTCGGCGATGAAGGCCTTATCCACCAAGGTCTGGAAATCGGGGAAGTCCAACATGCATAGCTGACATCGGAGGGCGTGATTAAGTCCTCCGAGGAACCGGTCTATTTTCCGTTCTTCGGTAGTCACATCATAAGGAGAGTACCGAGCCAAATTGTTGAACTTGTTTAAGTATTCTCCCACAGACATGTTTCCTTGTGTGAGAGCCAGGAATTCTCTCTGCTTTACTTTCATGATACCCATGGGGATATGATACTTGCGGAACAGCTCTTTGAATTTCTCCCAGGAAATCTCTTCTGCAGGCCACATTAGCTTGGTGTTATCCCACCATATGGCTGCCGGGCCTTCGATATAATGAGTGACAAATGGGACCTTATCTGCTTCTTCACAACGAGCGATGTCCAATTTCTTTTCCATGGTTCTCAACCAGTCATCAGCCTCAATAGGATCCGCAGCCTGATTAAAGCTGGGGGGTTTTGTACGCTGGAAGTCAGACAGTTTGGAATGCACCCCATTGCCATTGTTCTGACCTACTATTGTCTGCATACTCTTGAGAAATTCCATGAGGTCTTGGTTTCTCTTTTCCTCAAACATTCTCATTATCTGATCTGTGGTTGGTGCTTGAGGTGGTGGTGGTGGTGGTAAGTCTTCGGGCGGTTGCCCTGCCTGCCTGGCGGATCGACGGACAGGGTTTCCATCGCCGCCTTGACTGCTACTTCCTTTCTTCATCCTAATTTTTGTTCCCATGGCAAATATCGAACCGATGAGCAACATCCATAAGGAGAAATATAGTAATATGACACCAAAAGGAAATTCTCGAAAAAGGCGAATAAAGAAAACAAGATAATTATACAAGATAACCCAACATCATACATGGCAAGCTAGTAGGGAATATCATGACTAGACTGTTCATATGACAGCCAGCATATGCAAAGATGCATGCATTACTACTCAAGCTCCAGTCTAGTGCGTCGGTGACACGAACACTGCCCATCTGAAGAGTCCTCGTCGTCAGATCCTGAGTCGGAATCAGAACTGATGATGTGAGTCACCGGGTTAAAGGAGACACGACGTTGCTGTTGAGACGGCTCTCCCTCGGCGGAAGAAAGAGCACGTTGCCTCAGCATCGGCGGTGCAGGAGTGGCTAAGAGTGAGGCCCACTCAGCTGGGGTCTCAAGTCGACTACCAGACGATAAGCCTAATAGTCCAGAAAAACCAGAAGGGGTATCGAGCACATGCGGGGGTGGAACTGGTGGTGGATAACTGGGTGAAACTACAGGAGGAGGAGGTGCTGGAGTCACTGCTGCAAGTGCCCCCTGGACACGACACAGCTCCTCAGCCAAGGAAATGATCGTACGATAACTGGCATTCAGATAGTGGGACAAAACACCAGCCGCATGATCACACGCCGGGTCAACAGGTGAGAAAAGGACTCGCCCAGTCGTAGGCGACAGAGTGGGATAGTGGAAGAAACCTGGATGGGTCTGCATCTCGACCTCATGGAAGCGCAAGTCAGTAATAGCCTCCATGGTAGCAAACTGGATTGCTAGCTCCGGGATAGAAGCCACTCCGCCCTTGGAAGAGCGAGAAGTGCTTCCAATATCCGAAGTCGCGGTCATGTAAGCCACTGCATGGTACTCACATACTGACTCGCCCAACTGCTCCCGAAACACCTGGTACACCGGATCATCACCGTTGGGATACAGCCGAAGTCAGACGCTACGAAGCAGAGCTGGAAAAGTGTGGGGTTCTGGCTCATGATGGAAATTATATGGAACTGGTGCCATCTACACTCACAATGCCAAGGGTTAGTAACATTATGATGCATGAGGCATGGCATGCAACTATCAAATGCAACAAGCAGGATGCACACTCAAAATCCTATGCTAATCGCAGTCCTAGCGCGGGTTACCTAGGGTGTCTTACAGTCAGCACGGCTCTGATACCAAGTGTTGTGGCACCCCGGCTCAGGGAACCGGTTTACCAGTGCTTCCAACCCAGAGACCATGTCTTCTGGAAACACAGAACAACTTGGAAACAGAACATAGCTGAACTTTTATTGATAATAGTTGAGTACAAGCTATATATTACATGATCATCAAGGCCAAAAGCACATGTAGTGCTAATACAATATCTACATTATTTATCCAACATATCAGGGCCTCGGTATTACTACGGAATACTACAACGGAGGACTACTGCGTAGCGAAACATGATAGTATCTCCATCCAAAGGGACACTGCTAAGGACACATCCTAGGCATCGCAACACGGACATCGAGACCTCCGTCTCAGTCTTCTCCTGCATCTGGCATGATACGCCAGGTGAGTACTTTGAATGTACTCGCAAGCACATGACAACCAAATATGCAGCAAATAATAGCATGGCAATGACATGTTAAACTCTAAGTGATTCACTTACTATCACCAACTTACTCATATTCGGGTTGTCTCACAACCCTCGGAATACTCGATCTCAACGAGTACTTCCGTTCGTAAGACGAGTTCTTCCATCCTTCCTATGATTATTACGGTTGATCACCTAGAGAGGTCTGGACGAGCTGTCCATTACCGTGGACACGGCAATTCGAATAGGTTTTACACACTGCAGAGGTTGCACACTTTACCCACACCATGGAGCACCTGACCTCGTGATCCCATTCGGGTGGACCAGCGTTACTCCAACAAAACCTGCCTGACCCGTGACTCTCCCATCGTACCCCCGGCATTCATTCTCCCCCGGAGTCCTGCCCTGGGTGGCCCCTGTGTCACCTCGTGACACCTGCCACCGTCGTGGCCAAACTAAACTGTCCCAAACGGGGACGCCGGCACATAACTCAACTGGGCTCACAGGGTTATCGCCGTCTACCTGATCAGGGCAGCACGCACGCATAACCCTCCCTGTCTGGAGGTACCGGTGAAAGAGCACGGAGCCAGACCAAGTCAAGGCCGTCCCATACCTGCGAATGTGGCTGCATGGGTAAGCCCGGACAGGTGACTCTTGATCAACCAACTAAGTTCCATTTATCAAGCATGGTGGTTCAACATTTCAGCTTGAGTTATCAACATAAGGCATTTAAATAATCTACTTTGAATAACCTATGTTAATGAAATGCAAGAAATGATTATGAATTTATGCAATGCTATGAAATGCTTCATAATATGGATGTCCTGGCTTGCCTTGATCAGTTGGGTTGTTCAGAAACTCCTGGTCTTCAAATCCACAAGAATCTCCTTCTGAAAACATTTTCAAATGGCAAAGGAAAATGTCACATAAAGCCTTTTTATTCACCAACAATTCTATGGGTATTGGAAAAATACCAAACTTGGTCAGAAAATAAAGGACTTTGATACAAACACAATGCAAAAAGAATCAGGTCAATTGGACCTTTCTGTAAAAAGTTATTAATGGTCAAAGTTTCTGGTCAACTCTGTTAATAATTCAAAATTAGAAAAACTCAGAATGGGCCACGTCGAAGGCGTAAAACGCCGATGCACGTCCACTCACCGCTTTGGTAAGTCGCTGACGGGTGGGGCCCTTCGTTTAAAACAGAGGGAAGAGGGAGAGCAGAGAAGAGGGGCGGCTCACCGGCGGTGATTGCCGGCGATAGCGACGGCGGTTGGGCTCGTGGATGATGGGGATGGATCGGGCGCTTGAAGACGGTTCACCCTGTACCCGTAGCTCCTCCGGAGATGGCCGGATGGCGTCACACCCTTCTTCTCCGGCGGACGAGTGCTACGGTGGTCGACGGAGGAGCCCAATCCGGCAGCGATCCGGTGAGGCGAGAGCTCAGGAAGGACCAGAGGAACCCACTAATCACGCTGAAGGGCTCAGGTGAGGCAGAGGTGGAGTGGAGGTGGCTGGATATGGAACGAGGGCGGCGGAGGAGCTCCGGTGAAGCTCGAGGCCAGAGGGCCTCTCGGCCTTGGCTCTTGCTTGGGGAAGCAGTGGAGGATGGAGGCGAGGGGTGAGGAGCTCAGCGAGGCTGCACGAGGCTATATATAGCCGAGAAGAGGCGCTCGGCGATCTCTCTGGAGGTGGCTCGAAGTGGGCCACGTCACCGGCGAGAGGTACGCCTCGATGGCTGGCTGCTTGCGGCGAGAGGACGGGAGAGAGCACCAGCATTGAATGCTCGAAGAGACCGCTCGGGAGGAAGAGGACGAGCGGCGCCACAACTATGGCCGCACGGGCCTCACAGTGCGGTGATGGCGTGGCGGCCGGCGAGGTCATCTCCGGCGAGGGCGAAGGCACTGGAAGGGCTAGGTGTCAACCAGGGGCGATGTCGGCATGCTTGGACAACGCACGGCTGCGCGAGCGTCTAGTCCCGATGCGACCCGAGCCTGGCGCGGCACAGAGCATGGCAACAAGCATGCCAGCGGCGTGCTCACCACGGTACTTGCCACCTGGAGGCCACGCAAGCTTGGCAAAACTTGTCTGGCACGTCGACCCTCGATCACTCACTTCACCTGTACCCATGGTTTGGCTTGGTTTGGTTTGAGCTGAACGGTAACCTCAACAACAGTTCCTGACAGCAAAGAAGAGAGGGATCTGGAGAGGTGGAGAGCTAGGGATGGAGCCAAAGAGATTGTCTGGAGTGATCCTCGTTGGAAGGACTCCAAACTGACCAAGTTTGAGATGGTTTAGTTGAAGTTTGAGGGTAGTTCATGTGTAACCTGCAGATATGGTCCAGAATGTGAATGTTGAGGTACTGCTCACTTGGTTGATCCCCTGGGGCTGAAACTTGGTGGAGGGAAGTCATTTGTTGTTGTCCTTATGCCACAAAAATTTGAGGGCAATTAGACAAACCTAGCATACACTTCCTTCACAAAGGTCCAGACTGAACTGGGACAAAAATGAATTATTTTGCAAAGTATTTGAACTAGGTCATGGAATATTTTTGGATATTGGAGCAAGATATAGTCCAAGGTATTTTAGGGAATTATTTGAGAATTTTCTGGCCATCCAAACTATAGGTTGCTTCACAACCCATTGTGATGACCTAAATTCTCAAATAAAGAAAAGGGCTTTTAAAAGTGATTTAAATTGGGATTTGGGACCTAAAGATACTTGGCAGGGTTTTGGCAGGGTGATAGGGCTTCGGATTACTTGGAAAAGATTCAAAAGTTTCCAAGAACAAATGAAAAAGGTTCAAAAACCATTCAAATTTCAAATAAAGCCAATTAAAGTTTGAAAAGAAAAAGTTGCCAAAATCATGGTGTCACACTCTCTCTCTCTCTCTCTTTCTGTTTTTCTATGTCCTTTTCTGTTTTCTATTTTGTTTTAGTTTAGGCACTAAAACATCTTAGTAAAATTGAAACTTTTTGTGGGCTCACACTAAAATATTCTAGAGGCCCTCTCCAAATTTCAAATTATTTGGAGCTACTAAAATATATATAGTATTTAAGTAGCTCCAATTCAAATACCATATGAATTAATTCAAGCCCAATTTTGTCCTGCAAAAATGTGCACCATTTATGGTTAGGGTTTTCACATTTTTCCCTAAATCATGAACATTTTAAGGGCATTTTGGGTTCACTGAAAATTATTTTATTAGAACCTAGTTTGCTAATGTGGTGCTATGGTTTATGCAATCCCCATTTCATATTTCATTCAAATTTAAACATGATGCAACACTTGAAGGCTAGCCTAGTGCATTACCAGAACTTGGGATGTGACAACTCGCCCCCACTCAAAAGAATCTCGTCCCGAGATTCAGGGGTCGTAGGGAAGAGTGTGGGGTACTCAAGTCAGAGATGATCTTCTCGCTCCCAGGTAGCCTCTCTTTCAGAATGATGAGACCACTGAACCATGAGAAAATTGATGTTTTGAAGGTGAGTGGTACGCTCTGCTTGATCAAGAATACGAACTGGGTATTCTCGATATGCGAGGTTATCCTAGAGATCAAGCATTTCGTGGTCTACTCCGCGGATGGGATCCAAGAAGCAATGCCTGAGTTGAGAGACGTGGAAGACATCATGGACTCGAGAAAGATGTGGGGGTTGTTCCAACTAGTAGGCAACCTCTCCTCGTTTAGCGAGAATGCAAAAAGGACCAATGTAACGAGGAGCCAATTTTCCCTTGATACCGAAGCGATGGGAACCCTTCAAAGGAGTAACCTGAAGGTAAGCCTTCTCGTCAACCTCATAGGTCACCTCATATGGACTCTTCTGATGAGACTGGGCTGTCTTCAGATTCTCACGAATGATGCGTACTTGCTATTCTGCCTCCTGGATCATATCCGGTCCAAAGAACTGTCTTTCACTGGTTTCAGACTAGTTCAAAGGTGTTCGACATCTTCACCCATAAAGAATCTTGAAGGGTGCTTTCTTAAGGCTGGATTGGTAGCTGTTGTTATAAGAAAACTCAGCGAAATGAAGACACTTCTCCCAATCCATACCGAAGGAGATGACACAAGCTCTAAGCATGTCTTGGAGAATTTGATTGACCCTTTCCACCTAACCACTAGACTGAGGGTGGAAAGCGGTGCTGAAGGAAAGATGGGTTCCCATGGCAGTCTAGAAACTCTCCCAAAATCGAGAGGTGAAAAGACTTCCACGGTCAGAATTGATCTCTAGTGGAACACCATGAAGTGACACTATTCGAGAAATATACAAGTCGGCTAACTGACTAGCGGTGATACTCTCTCGAACAGGTAGGAAGTGAGCCACTTTGGAAAGACGATCAATGACCACAAATATAGCATTATTCCCTTTGTTGCTCCTAGGAAAGCCTGTGATGAAGTCCATACCAACTTTGTCCCATTTGCACTCAGGAATAGCTAAGGGCTGAAGGGTGCCAACAAGCCTTTGATGTTCTGCCTTAATGCAACGACAAACGTCATAGTTAGCAATGAACTAAGCAATTTCTCTCTTCATTCTAGTCCACCAAAACCTCTGGCGTAGGTCCTGATACATCTTAGTACTACCGGGATGAATTGTGAGAGGAGATTCATGAGCCTCATTAAGGATCAATCGTCTCAAGTTTCATACCTTGGAAACCACCAAGCGGTTCTCAAAGTAGACAACACCTCGATCATCTACAGAGAAACATCCAGCAACTCCCCTGTTGATGTTTCTCTTGATGCAGGAAATTCCTTTATCAACCTTCTGGGCAGTTATGATCTGATCTTGAAGAGTAGGTTTCGCCACCAAGGTAGAAAGGTAGCCACGAGGAACAATGTGAAGGTTAAGCTTACAAAATTCCTCATGGAGAAGGGGTTGGCCTTGTTGCAATAGGACTTACGACTCAACGCATCATCCATGACATTGGCCTTGCCTGGGGTGTAGGTTATGCCTACATCATAATCCGTGATCAACTCCACCCAACATCTTTGCCTGAGATTCAGATCCGTTTGTGTGAAGATATACTTGAGACTCTGGTGATCGGTGTAAATCTCGCAACAATTACCAAGAAGGTAATGTCACCATGTCTTAAGTGCATGGACTACGGTAGCAAGCTCTAGATCATGTGTAGGATAATTAACCTCATGTGGATGCAACTGTCGAGATGTGTAGGCAATCACATGATGATCCTGCATAAGTACGCAACCTAGTCCCTGTCGCGAGCCATCGCAGCAGATAACAGTGTCCTCCGAGAAATCTGGTGGCACAAGTAGAGGAGCAAAAGTCAGGCGTCTTTTCAGTTCCTGAAAATTGATCTCGCATTGTGGGGACCACTCAAACTTTGTATCTTTCTTGAGGAGTTCAGTGAGAGATTTGGCCACTTTGCAGAAGGTCACAACAAAGCGGTGATGTCTACTATGCAACCTTCTTCTTGTGGACTCGTGTTGGGCCTCCAAGCGCAAAGTTTTGTAGGACAGTAGCAATTTTCCCTCAAGTGGATGACCTAAGGTTTATCAATCCATGGGAGGCGTAGGATGAAGATGGTCTCTCTCAAACAACCCTACAACCAAATAACAAAGAGTCTCTTGTGTCCCCAACACACCCAATACAATGGTAAATTGTATATGTGCAGTAGTTCGGCGAAGAGATGGTGATGCAAGTGTAATATGGATAGTAGAAATAGGTTTTTGTAATCTGAAAATATAAAAACAGCAAGGTAACTAGTAACAAAAGTGAGCAAAAACGGTATTGCAATGCTTGAAAACAAGGCCTAGGGTTCATACTTTCACTAGTGCAAATTCTCTCAACAATGATAACATAATTGGATCATGTAACAATCCCTCAACGTGCAACAAAGAATCACTCCAAAGTTTCTATCGGAGAACGTAGGATGAAAACATGCATCAACCCCTATGCATAGATTACCATAATGTCACCTCGGGAATCCGCGAGTTGAGTGCCAAAACATACATCAAGTGAATCAATAGAACATCCCATTGTCACCACAGATATCCAATCGCAAGACATACATCAAGTGTTCTCAAATCCAATACTCAATCCAACATAACGAAACCTCAAAGAGCAAGACTCAATTCATCACAAGAAGGTAGAGGGGGAAGAACACCATATGATCCAACTATAATAACAAAGCTCCTGGTACATCAAGATCGTGCCAAATCAAGAACACAAGAGAGAGAGAGATCAAACACATAGCTACTGGTACATACCCTTAGCCCCGAGGGTGAACTACTCCCTCCTCGTCATGGAGACTGCCGGGATGATGAAGATGGCCTCCGGTGATGGGTTCCCCCTCCGGCAGGGTGCCGAAACAGGCTCTCGATTGGTTTTTCATGGCTACAAAGGCTTGTGGCGGGGGAACTTCCGATCTAGGGTTCTTTTCGGAGGTTTCTATATTTATAAGAAGTTTTGGCATCGGAAACAAGTCAAGGAGGTGCCCGAGGGGCCCACAAGCCCTCAAGGCACGCCCTGGGGGGTAGGGCACGCCCCCTGGCTTGTGGACTCCTCGGGACTCTTCTGGTCCAGCTCCGGTGCTTCGGGGGTCTCTTTTGGTCCATAAAAAATCATCGTAAATTTTCAGCCCATTCCGAGAACTTTTATTTCTGCACAAAAAAACGACACCATGGTAGTTCTGCTAAAAACAGCGTCAGTCCGGGTTAGTTCTAATAAAATCATACCAAAACCATATAAAATTGTTGCAAACATCACATGAATACTTCATAAATTATAGATACGTTGGAGACGTATCAAGTGGCGACAGTAGCTTGCTAGACCAAGAAAACTCTTAGCTTGCTTAACCGATTCAGGTGGAGTCCAATTAAGAATGGTCTGAACACTCTCGAGGTTGACAGCAATGCCCTTACTAGAAATCATGTGGCCTAGATAGGTCACTTCTGGCAACCAAAATTCACACTTGCAGAACTTGGCATAAAGACGGTGCTCTTTGAGTTTTTCTAGCACAAGTCTAAGATGTTCAGCATGCTCTTCCTCATTCTTCAAATAAATAAGTATG
Organism: Thinopyrum elongatum; assembly: GCA_011799875.1. NCBI lineage: Eukaryota > Viridiplantae > Streptophyta > Magnoliopsida > Poales > Poaceae > Thinopyrum > Thinopyrum elongatum. The sequence continues at coordinate 472,913,615 of CM022301.1, forward strand.
TCATCAAGGTAAACCACGACGAACTTATCTAAGTACTCCATGAAGATCGAGTTCATCAAGCAAGAGAATGTGGCTGGAGCATTGGTTAGTCTGAAGAACATAACAGTGTACTCGTACTGGCCATAACGAGTAACAAAAACCGTCTAAGGGATGTCCCCGTTTCTGATCTCGATTTGATGATAACGTAACCTCAAATCCATCTTAGAGAAGACTGAGGATCCAGCGGGCTGATCATACAGGCCATTGATCCTGGGGAGTGGATACTTGTTTTTTTATCGTGACCAAATTAACGGGACGACAATCTACAACCATCCGATCTGTTCCATCCTTCTTCTTGATGAAGAGGATGGGACAAGCCCAAGGAGAAGAACTAGGATGGATGAAACCCTTATGCAAGGATTCATCAAGTTGTTTCTTAAGCTCCACTAGCTCTAAGGGTTCCATCGTATAAGGTCTCCTAGAAATTGGGGCGGTTCCTGGAATGAGATCTATGACAAACTTTACATCCCTGTCAGGTGGAATGCCTGGCAGTCTCTGGAAAGACATCCAGAAATTCACGGAATACCGGAATATCTTCAAGGTCTGGGAGAGGACTGGCATTAAGTGAATAGGGCCGACGCTTTGCAACTCTAGTGGAGACAGTGACGACCTTGCCAGATGGGTGTGTCATACGTCCATTTTGCATCATGTTTTTATGTTGATATTTATTGCATTATGGACTATTATTACACTTTATGATGCAATTCTCATGCCTTTTCTCTCTTATTTTGCAAGATTCACATGAAGAGGGAGAATGCCGGCAGCTGGAATTCTAGACCGGAAAGGAGCAAATCTGAGATCCCTATTCTACACAACTCCAAATGTCCTGAAACTTTATGGAGAATTATTTTGGAATATATAAAAAATATTGGGCGAAGAAATACCAGGATGGGACCCACCAGGTCGCCACAGGCCTGGGGGCACGCCCTACCCTGCAGAGCGCGCCCCTGAGCTTGTGGGCCCCCTGGCCAGCCTCTGGTACCAATCTTCTGCTATATGAAGTTTTTTGACCTAGAAAAAATAAAGAGAAGTCTTTTCGGATGAAGCGCCGCCGTCTCTAGGCGAAACCTGGGAAGAAGCAATCTAGGACTCCGGCGGAGCGATTCCGATAGGGAAACTTCCCTCCGGGAGGGGGAAATCGAAGCCATCGTCATCACCAACGATCCTCTCATCATGGGAGGACCAATATTCATCAACATCTTCACCAGCACCATCTCATCTCAAACCCTAGTTCATCTCTTGTATTCAATCTTTGTCTCAAAACCTCAGATTGGCACCTGTGGGTTGCTAGTAGTGTTGATTACTCCTTGTAGTTGATGCTAGTTGGTTTATTTGGTGGAAGATCATATGTTCAGATCCTGAATGATATTTAATACCCATCTGATCATGAACATGAACATGAACATGCTTTGTGAGTAGTAATTTTTGTTCCTGAGGACATGGGAGAAGTCTTGTTATAAGTAATCATGTGAATTTGGTATTCGTTCGATATTTTGATGAGATGTATGTTGTCTTTCCTCTAGTGGTGTTATGTGAACGTCGACTACATGACACTTCACCATGATTTGGGCCTAGGGGAAGGCATTGGGAAGTAGCAAGTAGGTGATGGGTTGCTAGAGTGACAGAAGCTTAAACCCTAGTTTATGTGTTGCTTCGTAAGGGGCTGATTTGGATCCACATGTTTAATGTTATGGTTAGATTTATCTTAATTCTTCTTTCGTAGTTGCGGATGCTTGCGAGAGGGGTTAATCATAAGTGGGAGGCTTGTCCAAGTAAGGACAGCACCCAAGCACCGGTCCACCCACATATCAATTTATCAAAGTAGCGAACACGAATCATATGAGCATGATGAAAACTAACTTGACCGTAATTCCCATGTGTACTCGGGAGCGCTTTGCTTTATATAAGAGTTCGTCCAGGCTTATCCTTTGCTATAAAAAGGATTGTGCCACCTTGCTGCACCTTTATTACACTTTTTACTTGTTACCCATTACGAATTACCTTGCTACCAAACTATTTATTACCGATAATTTCACTGCTTGCAGAGAATACCTTGCTGATCATTTCATTCTGCTCCTCATTGGGTTCGACACTCTTACATATCGAAAGGACTACAATTGATCCCCTATACTTGTGGGTCATCAAGACTCTTTTCTGGCGTCGTTGCCGGGGAGTGAAGTTCCTTTGATGAGTGGAATTTGGTAAGGAAACATTTATAATACGTGCTGAAATTTACTGTCACTTGTCACTATGGAAATTAATCCTTTTAGGGGCTTGTTCGGGGTATCTTCACCTCGTCCAGAAGCAATAAGAGTTTCTCCTCAACCTACTGCACCTACTGAAAATATTTATTATGAGATTCCTTTGGGTATGATAGAGAAACTGCTAGCTAATCCTTATGCAGGAGATGGAACGGCGCATCCTGATATGCACCTGATATATGTGGATGAAATTCATGGATTTTTTAAGCTTGCAGGTTTATCCTAAGATGGAGTCAAGAAAAGGTTTTCCCATTATCTTTGGGGGGAAAGGCATTGACATGGTATAGTCTATGTGTTGATATTGGAACATGGGACTTGAACCGATTGAAATTGGAATTTCATCAGAAGTTTTATCCTATGCATCTACTTCATCATGATCGGAATTATATATAATTTTTGGCGTCATGAAGGAGAAAGTATCGCCCAAGTTTGGGGGAGGCTTAAGTCAATGACGTATTCATGCCCCAATCATGAGCTCTCAAGAGAAATTATTATTCAGAATTTTTATGCTCAGCTTTCTCGTGATGATCAATCCATGCTCGATACTTCTTGTACTAGTTCTTTTATGAACAAGACTATTGAATTCAGATGTAATATTTTGGAAAGAATTAAATGCAACTCTGAAGATTGGGAACTCGACAAAGCTAAAGAGTCAGGTATAAAGCTTGAGTTTGATTGTGTTAAATCTTTTATGGATACCGATGCTTTTCATAAATTTAGCACTAATTATGGACTTGACTCTGAGATAGTAGCTTCTTTTTGTGAATAATTTGCTACTCATGTTGATCTCCCCAAGGAGAAGTGGTTCAAGTATCATCCCCCTATTGAAGTAAAAGTAGAAGAACCTACTAAAGGTAAAGAAGAAATTATTACTTATAGTGTTAATCCAATTATTCCTACTGCTTATATTGAGAAACCCCCTTTTCCTATAAGGATAAAAGAACATGCTAAGGTTTCAACTGTGGTCAACAAAAGTTATATAAGAACACCTACACCCTCTGAACAAATTAAAGTTGAACCTAATGTTGCTATGGTTAAAGATCTCTTGGTTGATAATATTGATGGGCATGTTATTTATTTCTGTGATGATGCTGCGAGAATTGCTAACCCTAATCCTAAAGATAAAAATAGACCTGTTGTTGGCATGCCTGTTGTCTCTGTTAAAATAGGAGATCATTGTTATCATGGCTTATGTGATCTGGTTGCTAGTGTTGGTGCTATCCCATTTACTCTATATCAAGAAATTATGAATGATATTGCGCCAGCTGAGATAGAACATATTGATTTTACTATTAAACTTGCGAATAGAGATACTATTTCACCACTTGGGATTGTTAGAGATGTTGAAGTCTGTTGTGAAAAAATTAAATACCCTACTGATTTTCTAGTTCTTGGTTCCCCACAAGATGATTTTTCTCCCATTATATTTGGTAGACCTTTCCTGAATATGGTTAATGCTAAGATTGATTGCACTAAGGAAACTGTTAGTGTTAATTTTGGTGATGTATCACATGAGTTTAACTTCTCCAAATTCCGTAGACAACCTCATGATAAAGAATTGCCTAGTAAGGATGAAATTATTGGTCTTTCTTCTAGTGTCGTGCCTCCTACTGATCTGTTAGAACAGTATTTGCTAGACCATGAAAATGATATGCATATGAATGAAAGAAACGAAATAGATGAGATATTCTTCAAACAAATGCCTATTTTGAAACACAATTTGCCTATTGAGACTCTTGGAGATCCTCTTACACCCAAGAGTGACCCTTTGTTTGAGCTTAAGCAATTGCCTGATACATTGAAATATGCTTACCTTGCTGAAAAGAAGATATATCCTATTATTATTAGTGCTAACCTTTCAGAGCATGAAGAAAAGAGATTATTGAAAATTCCGAGAAAGCACTGTGTCGCTATTGGATAAAATCTGGATGATCTTAAGGGCATTAGTCTCACTCTACGTCAGCACAAGATTAATATGGAGCCTGATGCTAAGCCAGTTGTTGATCACCAGCGACGATTAAATCCTAAGATGAACGAAGTGGTAAGAAATGAAATATTAAAGTTTCTGGAAGCAGGTATAATCTATCCTATAGCTGATAGTAGATGGGTAAGTCATGTTCATTGTGTTCCCAAGAAGGGAGGTATTAGTGTTGTCCCTAATGATAAAAATGAACTTATCCCACAAAGAATTATAACAGGTTATAGGATGGTAATTGATTTTAAAAACTAAACAAAACCACTAGGAAAGATCATTACCCCTTACCATTTATTGATCAAATGCTAGAAAGATTATCAAAGCATACACATTTTTGTCTACTAGATGGATACTCTTGTTTTTCCCAAATACCTGTGTCACAAGAGGATCAAGAAAAAAACTACTTCTACAAGTCCTTTTGGTACTTTTGCTTATAGATGTATGCCTTTTGGTTTATGAAATGCACCTGCTACCTTCCAAAGTGTAACATCCCAAATTTTCAATTTGGAATGTTTTACAATTATTAGCTAAGCATCTATGCATTTTGTTTGAATTGAGTGGCATTTGGAAATTTCAGAGGCATTTGAGTTTTATCTGACTTTGAATTCAACTTGGCATTTGAAATTTATTTTAAAAATCCCTGACAAATACTTGTTCAAAAGTATGAGAGGAGCTAACATGACACTCCAAAAAGTCAGAAGAAAACAATGCCAAAAGTTTTGAATTCAAATTGAGTTTCATTTGGATTTTTTTAGAAATATGTTTTTTTATAAAGTTTTTATTTTGCCTCTGAAAAATAGTTCATCTTGTAGGATTTCTTTTTCTGAATTTTTTGATATATATATGTCCTATATAAAAATATTTTTTTTCTATCTTTATATTTTTTTGGGGCCTATTCTTCTGCTAAGGCCCGTACCCCTTCCCCACGTAGTATTCTTCTTCCTGCTGTACCTGAAGAACACCAGCAGAACAAGACGAATAGCCATGGCACCACCTCTTCCTCTCCTCCTCCCACTAAATTCTTTCACCCTTTCGACTTTCCACCAACACGAAACTTACAGAGGAATGTAAGTTGAACCCATTCAGAGAATTAAAACCCAACATTATTGCCTTAAATCGCTGAACTGATCCGGAAACGTTCTTGCACAAACAACCATTAATGGTTGCAGTAAGCTCACGGTGGATCTCGTCGTATAGACTCCTCTGACCCCTATAAAAGCCCCCGCCCCTTCCCCATTACCTCCTCGACCGAAGCCCCCTCCTAGTGGGAGTTCTTTCCCCCTCGTTTCCCCTCAATTTCTCGCCGGAGCGCCGTCCGCAGCCGCTGTTTTTTGGATGAAACCGGCGCCGTCCGAGGTACCTAGACCCCATTCTTCTCCCTTCCTTCTTGTTTTGTCTTGGTGAACCTTTTTGATATGGATATGCCATGTTTTCGCAGTCGGGGCACGCTGTCCTCGACGTTAGTGACCGCCGGAGCCCGAGCGCCTCCCCAACGCTCATTCTTCTCTGTAAGTTGAACGAGCATCCATTCGCTTCAGTTGAAAAAATAACGTTTCGGTTTTTCTAAATTAGATCAGTTAGATCGGTTTTCTGCGGTTTAGATCAAACCAACAACTGTTTTATTTTTTTAGCCACCACGATCGGTTTTTCTACGAATCGGCTGACCGCTAGCAGCAAACATGCGCAGCCAATCCCGCAGCGCCACGTGGCACCACAGCCACGGTCAGCTGACATTTAGTGTTTTCATGTTTTTTTCTTCAGATTCTTTACCAAAATATTTTTGAAAGTTTTAAAATTTGAATTCAAACAGATTTGAATTCAAACTTCGTTAGGCCATAACTTGAGTTTCGTAACTCCGTTTTGGGTGATTCTTTTTGCAAATCGAAGCTTGTGACATGTACTTTCTGTTAAAACCAAAACATTTATTTTTGTTGCTGTAAAAATTACGTTCTGTACAGAAACTTTATTTGCTTGTTTTTGAAGTGTTTCGAAGTCTTTTATTTGTTTTCTTTTTAGATCTTTGCTTGTATGCTTATGTATGTTATTGCTTGCCTACGCTAAATCATCCGGAGTGTGAAGCTTGCTACTATGAATCTTTAGAGTTCAACGAACATCAGCAAGGCAAGTTCACACTTTGATCATACTTTTCAATACCCAGTTTTTATTATGCATTAGTTTCACCCTCAAAGATTGCATGAGTAGGATTGGGAACATGTGGTTATGCTTTGTAGTTCATGTGGTAGGAACCTATGACCTTTGATCACCCCGGGAATATTCATTATGTCATATATTGCTTAGCCATGCTCGTAGACGGGGATTGGTATGTGTGATCCATGCAAGTTGCGAGAGATAATAATTTTGGGACAACATAAGGTGGCAAATTTAATACACATCTGGGTGGATTGTTTGGGGCACCTGGAGAAACCAGTGGTAGCCCAAGGGGATCTCGGAGTACCCATGCGATTGCCCTAGGTCCACCACCCAGGCTCAAAGAGATCATAAGATATTTCATGCCTAGAAACTTCCGTGTGCAGCCACAAGCCATTATGGGCTCTGGCATAGCTGAGTAAGTTGTGTGACCTCTTTCCGTGGTAGACTAGCTGATGTAGGGGAAAGTAGGTGTACCGGTCTACCCAGGGTTTGGAGGAAATACTTCAGAAAGGCTATGTCTCGATCTTCCGATTATGGAGGTGGTCGAGTCTTGTGGGGAAAAGTGTGCAAACCTCTGTAGAGTGTACAAACTAATCATGATTAGCCGTGTCCCCGGTTATGGACAACTTGAGTATCTAGAAGTGAATTATTGGTTGATCTCATCACACTTTTTAATGAAATTTTGGTTACTAATAACTTGGGAATTTTGGGATTGAGTTGGAGGAACCTTCTCAATAAAGGCATTTTAATTTAGTAGTAAATAAAAATTTATTCTTTTGTTGTAGGGTAAAATTTGCTTTATGCAAAAAATTAAACTTAGAGCCTCCACCAGCTAAATTTGCATATAGAGATAGTCTTTTTCTTTATTATTCTATGGTGTGAAACTGCCAGCATATTCCATGTGCTGACCTACACGGCTGCAACGTCTCATGTTGCAGACTTTTCCGACGAGGATTAAAGGTGCGATAGGTCATTGTTCTGCACTCAGTTTGCCATGGAGTTGGATGGACTCATTTACCTTCGATGCTTCCGTAGTTATTTTTATTTAGATGGCCTTTGGTCATGTTATTGTAATAAATACTCTTTTGAGGACCTCGATGTAATAAAGTGTGTGATTGAACTCTGTTATAATTCCTTGAGTACCGTGTGTGTCAGCATACCGATCCAGGGATGACACTTAAGCACAGAGACTTCGATTCATTTGGGTCGGGTCGCTACAAGATGGTATCAGAGCCCACGCTGACTATAGGACGCGACCACTAGGAAATGGAAAGCCATAGGAAGAAAACTCTATTTTACGACTTCCTTATATATGCGTTGGTCTATACTCTTCTCTATTCATTTCTATCTCTTCTCTACTTCAATAAAATAATTGTTGAACCCCATCACCAAGTTGCTCAGCCCGATGAGACCATGACCTATGGAGACAACATTGACGAAGAAGAAGCTAGAGTTGACATTGATTTGAGGAGATTTGGTTCAGACCACCACTACCAAGTTGAGTCCAACTAATGATTTGCGGTAGTATGAAGAGATCATATCTCTTGTGGATATGACCTTACCTGTAGGTTTTGCTTGTGTGGTGTGATCTGTGTGAATTGCTTGATTTGGAGTTTTCTTGCTATCATAAGCATATGGGTAGTGATTTCTCTCATTAGGCCCTTATTCTATTCTAATTTCTCATCCACTCTAAACCGAACAGATGCCTCCGAGACGTGACCCGAAATTCCCACCGGAACTTACCCAGTTGATCCAAAACCAGAATGCCCTCATGCAGATACTCATCCAGAACCAGAACCAGAACAACAACAACAACCCACCGCCACCACCCCCGGTCGACAACCTTACCCGTTTCCTGAGGTTGAACCCACCCGTGTTCTCTAGCAGCACGGAGCCGATCGTCGCAGATGACTGGCTTCACAAGATCGGAAGGGAGCTGACCACCGCAGGATGCACTGACGCTGAGAAGGTGCGCTTTGCCGCAAATCAACTGGATGGACCAGCCGCTTCGTGGTGGGAGAATTACACCACCACTTCCCCATAGCCAATGTGACTTGGGATCAGTTCCAGCAGGCGTTCCGTACCGCACATGTTTCAGCTGGAGCTATGAGTCTGAAGAAGCATGAGTTCCGCAACTTACGCCAGGGAAATCGTTCTGTTGGTGATCATGTGGAGGAATTCAGCAAGTTATCCAGGTATGCTCCCGGAGACTTGGCTGATGATGCCGCTAAGCAGGAGAAATTTCTGGAGGGACTAAACGATGATCTGGGACTTTAGTTGACCGTGGCTACCTTTAACAATTATCAAGAGTTGGTCGACAAGGCTCTCATTCTGGAAGGCAAGCAGTAGCAGTGGATACTCGCAAGAGGAAGTACGGACAGGGAAAGTACAACTCTGGAGTTCAGCAGAAGCCCCGCTATACCCCGTACTCGGGAAATAATGAATCAGGATCCGGCAAGTATGGTGGACACACTCACCATAACCATGGAGGACATTCACATCATGGAGGAAATGGACATAACCATAATGGCCATAGGAATGGCAATGGGAACGGAGGAAACGGCAATTAGCATCGCTCCAACCCCGCTACACCGACAAAGAAAGATCTGAGTCACATTACCTGTTTCAAGTGTGGGAAGACCGGACACTATGCCACCGAATGCCCAGAGGCGAAGAACGGGAATGGCAATGGAAGCTTTGGAAAGAAGCCCAATCCCTTCACCAGAGGTCAGGTGAACCATGTCGATGTGGAGGAAGTTTATGACCAGCCTGACATCATTGTTGGTAAGTTCTTGATTAATTCATTTACAACCCTTGTTCTTTTTGACACTGGTGCATCGCATTCATTCATATCAAGGGGGTTTGTGGATAAGTTTAAGTTGCCGACCGTAGCCCTTAAAACACCAATGTTAGTGAGTTCCCCAGGAGCAGAGTCTACGGCTAGTCAGGGATGTTTTTAGTTGCCATTGACCATAGGGAGACACGTTTTTCCCACCGACCTCATCATCCTAGAATCACAAGGATTTGACGTAATTCTAGGCATGGACTGGCTATCCATGTATGAAGGGAATATTGATTGTGCCCGTAAGTCGATTCTTCTCACCACCCCAGATGGAAAACGGATCAAGTATGTGTCGAGGCATATGCCAAGGAGGACTCAAATGAATTCTCTTTCGGGAGTTGTTCAGGAGGAAGTACCGGTTGTGAAGGATTATCCTGATGTTTTCCCAGAGGAATTGCCCGGCATGCCACCGGATCGAGACATTGAGTTTTTGATTGAGCTATTGCCAGGCACACGACCGATATCCAAGAGACCGTATCGGATGCCCGCCAATGATTTGGAGGAAATTAAGAAGCAGATTAAGGAATTACTGGAGAAAGGTTATATCCGATCGAGTTCATCACCTTGGGAAGCCCCAGTTCTTTTAGTGGAAAAGAAGGACGGAACCATGAGAATGGTTGTGGATTACCGTTCGTTGAACGAGGTGACGATCAAGAACAAGTACCCTCTTCCAATGATCAATGATTTGTTTGACCAGCTACAAGGAGCAAAAGTTTTCTCCAAGATCGATCTTCGATCAGGATATCACCAGCTGAAGATTCAAGAACAGGATATACCCAAGACAGCCTTTACCACGAGATATGGGCTTTATGAGTACACAGTCATGTCTTTTGGTTTGACTAACGCTCCTGCCAATTTCATGAGCATGATGAACAAGGTATTCATGGAGTTTTTGGATAAGTTCATCATCGTTTTCATAGATGATATACTGATTTACTCAAAGAATGAAGAGGAACACAAGGAACATTTGCGCTTGGTGTTGGAGAAGCTCAGAGAACATCAGTTATATGCAAAGTTCAGCAAGTGCGAATTCTGGTTGAAGGAAGTCGGATTTCTCGGACATGTTATATCAGGGAAAGGAATAGCAGTGGACCCTTCGAAGGTTGAAGCCATCACCGAATGGAAGGCACCCACCTCAGTCGGAGAGATTCGTAGTTTCCTTGGACTTGCAGGATATTACCGGAGGTTTATTGAGAATTTCTCCAAGATCGCGAAGCCCATGACGGGGTTATTGAAGAAAGAAACTAAGTTTGTTTGGATTGACGAATGTGAGGCCAGTTTCCAGGAGCTGAAGAAATGTTTGGTCACAGCCCCAATGCTAATCCTTTTGAACATACGCAAGGATTTCCAAGTATATTGCGACTCTTCTCGTCAGGGACTTGGAGGTGTTCTTATGCAAGAATGAAAAGTAGTATCCTATACCTCACATCAACTTCGACCTCATGAGTTGAACTATGCAACACATGATTTGGAGTTAGCAGCCGTAGTGCACGCACTCAAGACCTGGAGACATTTTCTTATCGGAAATAGCTGCGATGTTTACACGGATCATAAGAGTTTGAAATACATCTTCACGCAGAAGGAGTTGAACCTCAGGCAGAGGAGATGGTTGGAGCTCATAAAGGATTATGATATGAGATTGCATTATCATCCAGGAAAGGCCAATGTTGTGGCAGATGCATTGAGCCACAAGAGCTATGTTAATACCCTCACAACAGGAGGATTACCTCAGGAGTTAATTGATGATCTCAGAGATTTCCGATTGGGGATAGAACCACGAAGTTTTGTTGCTGCAATGGAAATTCAATCCACTTTGTTGGGAAAGATCCGGGAAGCCCAAAAGTTAGACAAAGGTATTGCGGAGATAAAGGGAAGGATGAACCAAGGAAAGGCAGAAGGATTTTGTGAGGATGAACACGGAACCTTATGGTTTGAGCAGCGTATTTACCTGCCAAATGACCCAGAGATCAGGAAGTTGATTCTTTAGGAGGCTCATGATTCGCCTTACTCAATACACCCAGGCAACACCAAGATGTATTTGGACTTGAAGGAAAATTTCTGGTGGACAGGTATGAAGAAGGATATTGCCGAGTATGTAGCAGTATGCGACGTATGTCAGAGAGTTAAGGCAGAGCACTAGAAACCAGCAGGATTACTTTAGCCTTTACCAATACCAGATTGGAAGTGGGACAAGCTTGGCATGGACTTCATTACAGGATTACCCAGGACTCGTTCAGGATATGATTCCATCTGGGTTATAGTTGATCGCTAGACCAAGGTAGCTCACTTCATCCCCGTGAAAACCACATATACAAGTGCTAAGTTGGCCAAGATATACATGACCAGGATCGTATGTCTGCATGGAGTTCTGAGGACCATCATATCAGATAGAGGAACATAGTTTACCTCAAAGTTTTGGAATCAGTTACACGAAACTTTAGGTACCAGGCTAGAGTTCAGTACAGCCTTTCATCCGCAGACAGATGGGCAGACCGAGAGAGTCTATCAGATTCTGGAGGACATGTTGAGAGCTTGTGCGCTAGACTATGGATCTAGTTGGGATGACAATTTACCTTACGCAGAGTTCTCATACAACAACAGCTACCAGACCAGCTTGAAGATGGCCCCTTTCGAAGCTTTGTACGGAAGGAGGTGCAGGACACCATTGATGTGGGATGAAGTTGGAGACTGTAAATTATTCAGACAAGATTTAATTAGAGATTCAGAGGAGAAAGTCAAGCTCATCCGTGACAGACTCAAGATAGCCCAGTCCAGGCAGAAGAGTTATGCCGATACTAAACGCAAGGAGGTAATCTATGAAGTCGGAGATAGAGCATATCTTCGTGTGGCGGCACTTCGAGGAGTTAAACGATTTGGAGTCAAAGGAAAGTTAGCACCATGATTTGTGGGGCCATACAGAGTTTTGGAACGCAGAGGAGAAGTTGCATATCAGCTAGAGTTACCCGAAGCTTTGTCTGGAGTTCATGACGTATTTCACGTTTCCCAGTTGAAGAAATGCCATGCGGAGATGGCCGATATTCCTCTAAGAGATACAGTGCCCCTGGAAGCAATTCAGTTGGAGAGTGACCTGACTTATGAGGAGAAACCGGTCAAGATTCTCGAGTTTGCCAATAGATTTACCCGCAGCAAGGTCATCAAGTTTTGCAAGGTTCAGTGGAGTCACCATACCGAGGAGGAAGCCACCTGCGAACGAGAAGAAGATCTTCGACAGGACCACCCACACCTTTTTGCTAGCCAACCCGAATCTCGAGGGCGAGATTCATCTTAAGGGGGGTAGGTTTGTAACATCCCAAATTTTCAATTTGGAATGTTTTACAATTATTAGCTAAGCATCTATGCATTTTGTTTGAATTGAGTGGCATTTGGAAATTTCAGAGGCATTTGAGTTTTATCTGACTTTGAATTCAACTTGGCATTTGAAATTTATTTCAAAAATCCCTGACAAATACTTGTTCAAAAGTATGAGAGGAGCTAACATGACACTCCAAAAAGTCAGAATAAAACAATGCCAAAAGTTTTGAATTCAAATTGAGTTTCATTTGGATTTTTTTAGAAATATGTTTTTTTATAAAGGTTTTATTTTGCCTCTGAAAAATAGTTCATCTTGTAGGATTTCTTTTTCTGAATTTTTTGATATATATATGTCCTATATAATTTTTTTCTATCTTTATATTTTGTTTTTGTTTTTTTGGGCCTATTCTTCTGCTAAGGCCCGTACCCCTTCCCCACGTAGTCTTCTTCTTCCTGCTGTACCTAAAGAACACCAGCAGAACAAGATGAACAGCCATGGCACCACCTCTTCCTCTCCTCCTCCCACTAAATTATTTCACCCTTTCGACTCTCCACCAACACGAAACTTACAGAGGAATGTAAGTTGAACCCATTCAGAGAATTAAAACCCAACATTATTGCCTTAAATCGCCAAACTGATCCGGAAACGTTCTTGCACAAACAGCCATTAATGGTTGCACTAAGCTCGCGGTGGATCTCGTCGTATAGACTCCTCTGACCCCTATAAAATCCCCCGCCCCTTCCCCATTACCTCCTCGACCGAAGCCCCCTCCTAGTGGGAGTTCTTTCCCCCTCATTTCCCCTCAAATTCTCGCCGGAGCGCCATCCGCAGCCACTGTTTTTTGGACGAAACCGGCGCCGTCCGAGGTACCTAGACCCCATTCTTCTCCCTTCCTTCTTGTTTCGTCTTGGTGAACCTTTTTGATATGGATATGCCATGTTTTCGCAGTCGGGGCGCGCCGTCCTCGACGTCAGTGATCGCCGGACCCCGAGCGCCTCCCCAACGCTCGTTCTTCTCTGTAAGTTGAACGAGCATCCGTTCGCTTCAGTTGAAAAAAAAACATTTCAGTTTTTTTAAATTATATCGGTTAGATCGGTTTTCTGCGGTTTAGATCAAACCGGCAACTGTTTTATTTTTTTAGCCACCACGATCGGTTTTTCTACGAATCGGCCGACCGCTAGCAGCAAACATGCGCAGCCAATCCCGCAGCGCCACGTGGTACCACAGCCACGGTCGGCTGAAATTTAGTGTTTTCATGTTTTATTTTTTTTTCAGATTCTTTACCAAAATATTTTTGAAAGTTTTAAAATTTGAATTCAAACTTCGTTAGGCCATAACTTGAGTTTCGTAACTCCGTTTTGGGTGATTCATTTTGCAAATCGAAGCTTGTGACATGTACTTTCTGTTAAAACCAAAACATTTATTTTTGTTGCTGTAAAAATTATGTTCTGTATAGAAACTTTATTTGCTTGTTTTTGAAGTTTTTCGTAGTCTTTTATTTGTTTTCTTTTTAGATCTTTGCTTGTATGCTTATGTATGTTATTGCTTGCCTACGCTAAATCATCCGGAGTGCGAAGCTTGCTACTACGAATCTTTAGAGTTCAATGAACGTCAGCAAGGCAAGTTCACACTTTGATCATACTTTTCAATACCTAGTTTTTACTATGCATTAGTTTCACCCTCAAAGATTGCATGAGTAGGATTGGGAACATGTGGTTATGCTTTATAGTTCATGTGGTAGGAACCTAAGACCTTTGATCACCCCGGGAATATTCGTTATGTTATATATTGCTTAGCCATGCTCGTAGACGGGGATTGGTATGTGTGATCCATGCAAGTTGCGAGAGATAATAATTTTGTGACAACATAAGGTGGCAACTTTAATACACATCTGGGTGGATTGTTTTGGGCACCTGGAGAAACCAGTGGTTGCCCAAGGGGATCCCGGAGTACCCGTGCGATTACCCTAGTTCCGCCACCCAGGCTCAAAGGGATCATAAGATATTTCATGCCTAGAAACTTCTGTGTGCAGCCACAAGCCATTATGGGCTCTGGCATAGCTGAGTAAGTTGTGTGACCTCTTTCTGTGGTAGACTAGCTGATGTAGGGGAAAGTAGGTGTACCGGTCTACCCAGGGTTTGGAGGAAATACTTCAGAAAGGCTATGTCTCGATCTTCCGATCATGGAGGTGGTCGAGTCTTGTGGGGAAAAGTGTGCAAACCTCTGTAGAGTGTACAAACTAATCATGATTAGCCGTGTCCCCGGTTATGGACAACTTGAGTATCTAGAAGTGAATTATTGGTTGATCTTATCACTCTTTTAAATGAAATTTTTGTTACTAATAACTTGGGAATTTTGGGATTGAGTTGGAGGAACCTTCTCAATAAAGGCATTTTAATTTAGTAGTAAAAAAAATTTATTCCTTTGTTGTAGGGTAAAATTTGCTTTATGCAAAAATTAAACTTAGAGCCTCCACCAGCTAAATTTGCATATAGAGATAGTCTTTTTCATTATTATTCTATGGTGTGAAACTGCCAGCATATTCCATGTGCTAAACTACACGGCTGCAACGTCTCATGTTGTAGACTTTTTCGACGAGGATTAAAGGTGCGATAGGTCGTTGTTCTGCACTCAGTTTGCCGTGG
The DNA here is from genome assembly GCA_011799875.1 of Thinopyrum elongatum. NCBI lineage: Eukaryota > Viridiplantae > Streptophyta > Magnoliopsida > Poales > Poaceae > Thinopyrum > Thinopyrum elongatum. The sequence goes on from CM022301.1 coordinate 472,928,841, forward strand.
ATTTGGATGAACTCATTTACCTTCGATGCTTCCGCAGTTATTTTTATTTAGATGGCCTTTGGTCATGTTATTGTAATAAATACTCTTTTGAGGACCTCGATGTAATAAAGTGTGTGATTGAACTCTGTTATAATTCCTCGAGTACTGTGTGTGTCAGCATACCGATCCAGGGATGACACTTAAGCACAGAGACTTCGATCCATTTGGGTCGGGTCGCTACACAAAGATGTATGACTGCTATATTCTCTGACGTTTGTGAAAAGATTGTTAAGGTTTTCATGGACTCTTTTTCCATTTACGGAACTTGTTTTGATGATTGCTTAAGCAACCTTGATCGCATTTTGCAGAGATATGAAGAAACTAATCTTGTCTTGAATTGGGAGAAGTGCCACTTTGTGGTGAATGAAGGTATTGTCTTGGGGCATAAAATTTCCGAAAGAGGTATTGAAGTTGATAAAGCTAAAGTTGATGTAATTGAGAAAATGCCATGTCCTAAAGATATCAAAGGTATAAGAAATTTCCTTGGTCATGCTGGTTTCTATAAGAGATTTATTAAAGACTTCTCTAAAATTTATAGGCCTCTTACTAATCTCTTGCAAAAAGATGTTCCATTCGTTTTTGATGATGATTGTGTAGAAGCATTTGAAATACTTAAGAAAGCCTTAATTTCTCCACCTATTGTTCAACCACCTGATTGGAACTTACCCTTTGAAATTATGTGTGATGCTAGGGATTATGCTGTTGGTGTTGTTCTAGGACAAAGAGTTGATAAGAAATTAAATGTTATTCATGATGCTAGGAAAACTCTAGACAGTGCTCAAAGAAATTATACTATCACTAAGAAAGAATTCTTAGCAGTTGTGTTTGCATGTGATAAGTTCAGACCTTACATTGTTCTAAAGTAACTGTGCACATTGATCATGCTACTATTAAATACCTTATGGAAAAGAAAGATGCTAAACCTAGACTCATTAGGTGGGTTCTTTTGTTACAAGAATTTTACTTGCATATTACTGATAGGAAGGGAGCTAATAATCTAGTAGCTGACAACTTGTCTAGGTTACAAAATATTCTTGATGACCCACTGCCTATTGATGATAGCTTTCCCGATGAACAACTAGCTGTCATAAATGCTTCTTGTAATACTCCTTGGTATACAGACTATGCTAATTATATTGTTGCTAAATTTATACCACCTAGCTTCACATACCAATAAAAGAAAAAAAAATCTTCTTTGGTTTAAGACATTACTTTTGGTATGACCCACATCTTTATAAACAAGGAGTAGATGGTATTATTAGACATTGTATACCTGAGCATGAACAGGAACAAATCCTACAGAAGTGTCACTCCGAGGCTTACGGAGGAAACCATGCGGGAGACCGAACTGCACACAAGGTATTACAATCTGGTTTCTATTGGCCTACTCTTTTCAAAGATGCACGTAAGTTTATTCTATCTTGCGATGAATGTCAAAGAGTTGGTAATATTGGTAGACGTCAGGAAATGCATATGAACTATTCACTTGTTATTGAACCATTTGATGTTTGGGGATTTGATTATATGGGACCTTTTCCTTCCTCTAATGGGTATACTCATATTTTAGTTGATGTTGATTATGTTACTAAGTGGGTAGAAGCTATTCCAACTAGTAGTGTTGATCACAATACTTCTATTAAAATGCTTAAAGAAGTTATTTTCCCTAGGTTTGGAGTCCCTAGATATTTAATGACAGATGGTGGTTCACACTTTATTCATGGTGCTTTCCGTAAACTTCTTGATAAATATGATGTTAACCATAGAATTACGTCTCTGTATCATCCTCAGTCTAGTGGTGTAACATCCCAAATTTTCATTTTGGAATGTTATACATAGGTCATCCATGCATATCATATTTTATTGCATTTCGTTTTGCGATCCTCGAAAATTCTAAGCAACTCAAGGACCCACGGAGAGAGTTGGGGATTTCACCGTTTTCATATTTGAATTTTCTCAAATATTGAAACAAGGATCAATTTGGTTTAATTATTCTTCTCTCCGAAAATATTTCATATTAAAAATATATGAGAGGAGATAATATGACTTCTCCAAAATAAATGGAATATTGGAGGAAAAATATTAAAATCAAATAAATATTTTATTTGGATTTTTATTGCAATTTTATTTGAATTTAGGAAAAATATGCGTTTTTCAAAATTTCAATAGAGGCCCAAATAAATGTTCACTTTGTCCGCTATATTTTTAGAGGACGGGGAAAATTTATTTCAGGATTTTTGGAGTCCGTATAGTATTTCTTTTCTTGGTTTTTCTGCGTCAGGATTTATTTAAAAAAAAAAACTTCGCGGACCGAACTAGGCCGAAGCCCAGCCGGCCCGGCACCGCCGCCGCCTCCGCTTGCGCGCGCCCCGTGCCCGAGCCGGACTCCGCCGGAGTCCGGCACGCCCCCGCCGCCGCGGTTTGCCCCTTCCCCAAGCCACCCCGCCCCCTCCCCTCCTTAAATAGCCGCCACCCCGCCCCCACTTCGCCTCGCCCCGCCTCCCGCAGCAGCAGCAGCCTGCAGCCGCCGCCGCCGCCTGCGCCGCCGCCGCCGCCCCGCGCCGCGCCGCGCAACACCCCACCGCCGCACGCCGCGCGCGCCCCACCCCGCACCTCGCCGGAGCCGCCGCCTCACCGCCGGAGCCGCCGCCTCGCCGCCGGAGCCGCCGCCGTTCCGATCCAATCCGACGGCCGGTTTTTTTTTCGGTTTAGGTAAAAAAAAACCGATCGGTATTTTTGAAACCCTAGATGCGTTTTTTTTATTTTATCGGTTCGTTCGGTTTTTTCGGTTTAGTTATTTAGCGGACGTTTGTCTGTACAGTCATTTTAACAAACGCCGTTCACCCGTTAGTCAGAGACAGCGAACGTTCGTTCGTTAGCCTGTTCGTCAGTTTTTCTTTTTCCAGGGTTTTTTTTTTCGCGATTATTTTCGTTCGCGATTTCTGACCCAATTTTTGTTTTAGTTTATCTTTTCGCTCGTTTATCCAAATAAGGTGAAACAAGCGCCTAGATCTTCGTCTCGAAACCCTCTTTCTGTTTAACCAACTTGAACAAGATTTTGGTACTGTAAAATTTGACTTTAGTCCAGGTTAGTAAATCAGATCCTGTTTCTTTCGCAGTTTGAGTTTCGTTGCTCCGTTTGTTTTGATTCTTTTTGCAACCGGATTTTTTCAGTTGAACTTTATGGTTAGATCTTCTTATTTGGGATTTACCCGTGCATCTTCGCTTAATTGCTTATGTATGCTATTGTTTGTTTGTGATAGAATTCCCGGAGTGCGAAGCTTTCTACTACGAGTCTCTAGGTTTTGCGGATCGTCAGCAAGGCAAGTTACACATTGATCATACCCCTTTATTACCCAGTTTTTATGCATTAGTTACAATCTATAAACACTGCATGATTAGGATGTGATTAACTTGTGGGTATTGGGAAGTAGATGATGAGGTAGAACCTATTGCCCTTTATTATCAAACCCTGGGAGATATTTATACGTTATGCTCATGAATTGCTTAGCCATGCTCGTAGACGGGGATTGGATCATGATGTACATGGAAGTTGTGAGAGATGATAATTTTGGACAACATTAAGGTGGCAACTTTAATACACATCTGGGTGGATTGCTTGGGGCACCTGGAGAAACCAGTGCTTGCCCATGGGAATCCCGGAGTACCCGTGTGATTACCCTAGGTCCGCCACCCAGGCTCAAAGGGATCATATGATATTTCATGTCTGGAAACTTCCGTGTGCAGCCACAAGCCATTATGGGCTCTGGCATAGTTGAGTAAGTTGTGTGAGCTCTCGAAGAGGTAGACTAGCAGATGTAGGGGAAAGTAGGTGTACCGGTCTACCCGGAGTAGAGAGTTAATGCTTCAGAAAGACTATGTCTCGATCTTCCGATCATGGATGCGGTCGAGTCTTGTGGGGAAAAGTGCGCAACCTCTGCAGAGTGTATAAACTAATCATGGTTAGCCGTGTCCCCGGTTATGGACATCTTGAGTATCTGGTACTTGAATTATTGATTTGATCTCATCACTCTAAATTAATTTGTGGGGTTTAATGATTACTTTTAATTGGGATTGAGATGGGGATTTACCCTCTCAATGTTTCAACTACCATGATAGTTAAAATAAAACATATTCCTTTGATGTAGGGGAAAATTGGCTTTTCGCAAAACAATATAACCCTAGAGCTTTTCCACCAGCCATATATGCATGTAGTGATAGCTTTCATCTGTTCTTTGCTCTACTGTGTATATTGCCAGCATATTCCATGTGCTGACCCGTTTCGGGCTGCAACATATCATGTTGCAGACTTTTCAGACGAAGAGTAAGGTGCGCTAGGTCGTTGTCGTGCACTCAGTTATGCCGTTGGAGTTGATGGACTCACTTTATCTTCCAAGCCTTCCGGTGTTATCTTATTTAGATGGCCTTAAGCCATATTTATTGTAATAAGTTCTCTTTGGAGACATTCGATGTAATAAGTGTGTGATTGCACTCTGTTATAAATCCTTCGAGTACTGTGTGTGTCAGCATTACCGATCCAGGGATGACACTTGAACACAGAGATTCGATCCATCCGGGTCGGGTCGCTACAAGTGGTCAAGTAGAATTAAGTAATAGGGAAATAAAGCTTATCTTGCAAAATACTATCAACAGATCTAGGAAGAATTGGTCTAAGAAACTTGACGATGCACTATGGGCTTATAGAACTGCTTATAAAAATCCTATGGGTATGTCTCCATATAAAATGGTTTATGGAAAAGCATGCCATTTTCCTCTTGAATTTGAACATAAAGCTTATTGGGAAATCAAAGAGTTCAACTATGATTTTAAACTTGCCGGTGAAAAGAGGTTATTAGATATTAGCTCACCTGATGAATGGAGAACCCAAGCCTATGAAAATGCAAAAGTGTTTAAAGAAAAGGTCAAACGATGGCACGATAAAAGAATACAAAAGCAGGAATTTAATGTAGGTGACCAAGTCTTGCTATACAATTCTCGTTTAAGATTTTTTGCAGGAAAACTTCTCTCCAAATGGGAAGGGCCTTACATTATCAAAGAAGTTTATCGGTCCGGTGCTATCAAGATCAACAACGCTGAAGGCACCAACCCGAAGGTGGTGAATGGACAAAGAATTAAGCATTATATCTCAGGTACACCTATAAATATTGAGACTAATATTATTCATTCCATAACACCGGAGGAGTACATAAAGGAAACTTTTCGGAACGCTCCAGAATCCTGAAAAGGAATAGGTATGTGATACGGTAAGTAAACCGACTCCAAAAGTTCCATAACAACAATTTTACTCTGCTTTGGAATATTTAAAAAATTAGCCAAATAATAAGTAGTCCAGAAAGTGCAACAGCAGGCGACAAGCCTGGGGGCGCGCCCTACCCCCCTGTGCCCGCCTCCCGAGCTTGTGGAGCCCTCGTGTGCTGTCCGGACTCCGTTTTCTTCCAGCTTACTTGTTTTGCACGATAAAAATTCATTATATAATCTCGTGGAGGTTTTGACCACCGTATTGTGAAATATCCTCTATTTTCGTTTCATGCTATTTTTTTGACAGATCCAGGCTCCCATGGCTCCACGAAGATTCCGCACCAAGCATCGGATCGTGCAATCCTCGTCGGGCAAACGCCCACACAGCGAGGTATATTATGAGTGGTCATTAGAAGAGGAGGACACCTCAAGGGAGAATAAGGTTGAAGAGGGCGAAGGAAGCCAGGCTAAGGATGGAGACTCACCTGGAGTTCATCCCTCAGCCGCCGAGAGGGACACCCTTGCTGGCATCTCCACCTCTCCGAGTCATCATCAAGGCGCGGAGACAGCTTTGTATCATGGGAATCTTGGGGCACCATAGGGACCTGCTCCTAGGAGGCCCTTCCACAGGTTACATCATAAGAATTTTCACAATTTGGTTCATAACTACGGAGTGGAGAATACTCCTCGTGCACATATACCCTCAATTGGGATATATCCCATCCAAGTGAAAGTAATGCAGGAAAAGGTTCTTGGTGGCCCGAAAATAAGCATCTCATGGAGGAAATTTAGAAGAATGCAAATATGCTCCAATGTGTGCTCCAAGAGTTGCAGGATCTGAAGGGTATCTTATTGGAGATGAAGGATACATCATCTACTTCATCATCAACACCTCCAAAGAAGGAGACTTGCGTACATGGGTATGGGCACTCCCTTTGGCTTGTGCCAAGCTTGGGGGAGGTGCCCCGGTATCGTATCACCATCTTTATCATTACCATCTATCTTAGTTCGATCCTTTTGGTTAAATCGTGATCTACTAGAATAAAAGTTTTAGTATGATCTAGCCTTTAAGTTTTTTCTTCATGATCTATCTATGTAATCGAGTATGAGAGTTATATAATAAAGATTAGTTTTGAGTTGAGTGTTTTACTTTCTTGCTTTGATCTTAGAGTTTAAAAAGAATAAAGAAAATAAAAGATTATATAATAATCTTATGGGGAGTGATGACTTCACATATAAGAAGTATAATGCATGAAATTTGTTGAAGGTTGACAAACATAGTATTGGTCATTGTTGGAATTAATGAGAAGTAACAAGGAAAGACAGGTTCCACATATAAATACACTATCTTGGACATCTTTTACGATTGTGAGCACAAATTGAAATATTATATGCTAATAAGTTGATGTTAGACAAGGAGGACAACGTAATGAGTTATGTTTTCTTATATCCGAATAGAAGTTATATTGTCATGGATCCTCCAACATGCGGAGCTTGCTTTCTATCCCATGCTAGCCAAAAATTCCGCACCACGTAGAGACACTACTTGTGCATCCAGAATCTTTAAGATCAGTTTTGTCATAAGAGTCCACTATACCTACATATGGATTGAGTAAGATCCTTCAAGTAAGTTGTCATCAGTGCAAAGCAATAAAAATTGCTCCGTAAATATGTATGATCTTTTAGTGTGAGGAAAATAAGCTTTGTATGAACTTGTGATGGGGAAGAAATAAAAGCGACGGATTGCATAATAAAGGTCGCTATCACAAGTGGCATATAAAGTGACGTTCCTTTGCATTAAGAGTTTTGCATCCAAATAAAAAGTGCATGACAACCTCTGCTTCCCTCTGTGAAGGGCCTATCTTTACTTTTAAAATACCTACCTTTATGCAAGATTCATGGTGATCTTCACCATTCCTTTTATTTTTCTCTTTTTGGCAAGCACCATGTGTCGGGGAAAGATCTAGACACACATATCCACTCGGATGTAGGTGCTCATGAGTTCTTATTGTTGACATTACCATTGAGGTAAATAGTTGGGAGGCGAAATTATAAGCCCCTATCTTTCTATGTGTCTAACGGAAGCTTTGATCTCATAAGTATCGCGTGAGTGTTAGCAATTGTGAAAGACTAAATGATGGTTGAGTATGTGAACTTGCTAAATAAAAGCTCTTACATAGACTCTTTCTGACATTATGATAAATTGCAATTGCATCAATGACTGAGATCATAGTTTCTTAGTTTTCAATTAAGTTTATGGTTCATACTTTACCTTGTGAACGAAATATCACTTTAGCATGAGAAGTTATATGACAAAATAGATTGATGTTCTAATGATGATCATGATGCTTTCTTGTCCGTATTTTGTTTTATCGACACCTCACTACTTGTCGGCGTTCTGGGAACCAGGGTACCCAGACTTGCCTGCCTGCGGCCCACGGCGTGGCACCTTCGACGGCCTGGTACGGCCCATCTACCAGACTACCAAGACAAGACCCTCGCGAGGGGCCAAGCCTCGCAAGGCAGACAGCGCAAAGACCTCCTGAGGGAGCGGCCTCCCTATGCTGCCTCTTGAGGAGCGGAGATTTCTATGCAGGTATCCAACCTCACAAGGTTGCGGTGACGCAAGCCATGACGACCAAGGCCAGGCGGGCCCCAGCAGGCACAGAGGAGCAGGTTTCCTCTTTGGTGTTAAGGAGGCAAGCGCAGGCGTGGGTTCCTGAGGGATCAGGCAAAGGTTTCCATTCCAGTGCAACGAGACCAAGACCGCCAGGACGGTAGGACGGATGTCATCGCCAAGCCCACCGCGGCGTCACGACCAAAAGCTTTGCAGGCGAAGACCACCTTTCGTCAGGATAAGATGTACTACTTGTCCCCTTTCAAATTGGCCATTGTGGAGTCCCTTCCCGCCTAAGTTTTGGGGAAGAGAACCAAGGCCACTATAAATATAGGTTAGCCACCACCATAGGATGGGGGGACGAGAAGAGACCGAACCGAAGGATGACTCACCCTCACCCTAGAGCAGACCTCGGGAGGTTGTTCTTCCCTTGTAGTAGTTCATCCCCAGCCCCTCGTGAGGCAAATCCACCACAAAGCAGGAGTAGGGTCTTACACCGCAAGGTGGCCCGAACCTGGGTAAACTACCGTGTCCATCTCATTCCTTGATCCATCGAGCTAGGCTGTAGGGCGATGGGTTGGTTGGTTGGATAGGTTGAGTTCTTCGCACACGCCCCAGAGTTCGAACCTTCTTTGGGTCTGCGGAGCCCTGAATCTGACATTTGGCACGCCAGGTAGGGGCTTGTTGAAGCTTCTCTCCTACCACTCGCTCCGCCGCCGTTCCGCTGTTCCAATGGCCTACGCTCGCCTTGTTCGAGCCGAGCGCCGGGGAGCTCGTGTCGCCTAGACGGCACCCGCGGGCAATGGCGCCCCTCGCCGCTCTGCCTCCCCGGTGGCTAACGTCGCCACCGACCCTGCTGTCCGCGAACAGCAGGACTCGTCACTGCCACCGTCCATGCAGCGCAACGGCCGCACCGCGACTCCATCACCCACTCCAGCCACGGCGTCGTCCTCTCATGGCCGTCGTGGGCCAGCGAACGCGCAGTCTGCGCTGCTCATGGCGCGCGAGCTTCTACGCTATCGTCCGGCCAACGACCTCTATGACGACTGGCTCGCCCGCATCGCCGAACTCGTCAACGCCGTTGGCGAGACCCGTGCACCGTCTCGTTTGCTTCGCCCTCCGCCGTCCCTGGCGGGCGACGTGGCTCACGGTGCACCTCCTCCCCCTCCTCTGCATGGCATGGGCCCCGAGCCGAGGCGTGAAGCTCCCCAGCGTGACCCGCCGCACAGAGCACCGACGCGCGATGAAGAAAGCTGCCAGGTGGTGCAACGGCCCCAAGGAGAAGCGCATGCGCTCCCAGCACCGGCACGTCAATACCATGTATCGCCAGAGGCAGCGGTGCGCGGGCGTCGAGATCAGGCTCCTCCCCTGCGGCTGGCCCCTGTGAGTGCGGCAGGGTGCCATGCTTTCACCCCGGAGCTGCGCCGCGTCGTCTGGCCCGGCAAGTTCAAGCCGGATCTGCCTCCGTGCTACAATGGTAGCCCTGAATCCAACATTTGGCAGCTCCCAGGTCTCAAAAGGGTTGCTTCTCAGGAGCTCCTCTGGCCGTCCCACATTGGACAGAGTGGGGGCTGCCCCTGCAGCTACGTCCGCATGCCGTACGGCCTGCTGAACGTGGCCGCCTCGTACCAGCGCCTCATGCAGGGAGCCTTGGTGGCTCACAAGGCCATGCGCCAGGTGGTCCTGACCAAGGAGGTGACGGACCCTCGTGAGCCCCCCGGACCTCCGGAGCCTCCTGGGGCTCAGGAGCCAGTCGGCTCATGAGGAGCGATCTCTGCAGTACGCGTCTTCAGCTACTTCAACGCTTCTACAACGATGGTGTAAGGTGACTTTTTGGTTTGTTCAACTGAGGGCGCCCCTCGGGCTGCATCATCTTATGGCAGAACTAGCTTTGCCTTCATGAGTTTCCTAAGTATTTCAACTGCTTGTCCAGTGCTTTGTCACTATGATGTCTCTGCGCCCTCGCGAATCCGCCCGCGACCGCCTCATGATTAAGGACTGGCACGGCGTTTGTGCTCGGGTTCGTCCCTGCAGCGTCGACGACCCAAGCGACCGAGCTCTGTCCCGCCAGCCAGCTCCCGTGAGCGTCACCTCCCGTGGTCCTTGGTGCCTTGTTCTCGCATGAGCTAATCGCGTGTGGGAAAGTGCGGGCGCATGGCCCGGTTCATATAACCGCAGTTCAGCGCTTCGCCGTAGCGGGAGCCGTGCGCCGACTGTTTTTCCATGGGATCGTTGCATGAGAAGACTTGGCACGACGTCTGTGCTCGGGTCCATCCCTGCAGCGTTGATAAAACCAATGGCTGAGCTCTGTCTGGCGGGCCGGCCCCGTTCACGTCACCTCCTGGGGTCATTGGTGTCCGGCCTTCTCATGCGATAACCTCTGGAGGGGTATTCGGCGCAGGACCCCCCATTGCCCCGCAGGTTTCTTACGCGCGCCCTGCGCCGCAAAAATCAGGCGCAGTCCACCTTGAGGTAGGGCCTCGTGAGTTCCGCGCTGGCTCACGAGTGCCCAGATACACCTCCTCTAGTTCTGCCATGCTAGCCACGCGTACGAACGGGGCTGTACACGCCCCGGAGTCTCCCCCAGCGGGAACTCCCACCCACGTAGCAGTGGAAGCCCCATGCTCCGCGCTGGCGGACGACACGGCCAAGGAGCGGCTATGCCCACGATAAAGTGGAAGCACCATGCTCCACGCTGGTGAATAAACAACTGAGGGCGCCCTCGCGGCCGCACCAACCTCAGGATAGCCTCTCGGCTCTACGATCGGCAACACCCCACAGCTTACCCCTCGGGAGGATCATGCGAGGGGGCTGGACATGGGGGCTGTGCTTAGGCCCCGCCTGGCACATGCTACCCTACAAGGTCCGGGTACCTGGTCTTCTCGCGTTCCCCCCAGGTGAAAGCTGGTGGTCAAAGGTATGAGGGCTGCTCGCACGTCAAGGGGGACCTCCTGAGCATCGCGACTCAGGGGCCTCACTAGTCACGTAGCCCCTCGCCCCTTGGTGTCGTCCTGGTATCTGGACGCCCCAACGGCGGTCGAGGTATGCGCGGGGCTAGGCCCTGCTGACGCAAAGCATGAAGTCCTACACCCCAGTGTCCATGTTTCCTTCATGAGGGCTGCTCGCATGTCAAGGGGGACCTCCTGAGCATCGCGACCCAGGGGCCTCACTAGTCACGTAGCCCCTCGCCCCTTGGTGTCGTCCTGGTGATCCAGACGCCCCAACGGCGGCTGAGGTATGCGCGGGGCTGGGCCCTGCCGATGTAGAGCACAAAGGAAACTTGGCGCAATAAGGAAACCACGGGGTCCTAATAATTATTACAAGCACATATTGTTCCACAAGCTTAGACAGAAGTCTTACGCCTCCACGAGGCACGGTGAATGTTGCAGGGTAAAACTAAGAAGGAACGCCACTGCCGCCACTTGCCCCACTCGTTGGATGCCCCTCATCGACAACGCTGCCACCGTCCTCACCGCTTTCGACTTCTGCTGCCGGAGCCTCAGAGATGGGAACCTCCGGAGGCAGGATCATGAGCAGCTTCACCAACACCTCGCCACCGCGGAAGGATACCGTGCTACATGCCATGGGGCGCAACCCCTCCTAGGTACCCCCTCGAAGCCAGCCACTCTTTTCTCGGGCAAGTCGCTTGCACATTAAAGGGGGGCCCTTGAGCACCGCGCCTCATGGGCTCCTACTGGCCCTCGAGCCCTCACCCCTGGCCTTGACCACGGTATCGTGACCTGGCATACCAGCGGCGGCCGAGCCTCGCTCGAGAGCCGGGTCCCGAGGACGTAGAGCACCCTGACAAGCGGGAGAGATGGAGTCGGTAGGAGCCCCTCGGGGGGGGGGGGCGCCATCGGGAGAAGGGCGCAGCCTAACGTCGCACAAGAGGCTCGCCCTCGCAGCAAAGGAACCATCACAAACTCACGGGCCGTTCCTTTGACATGGGCCTGCTGGCGGGGTGGCCGTGCGGCCACCACTTGCTCTCCTCCACGACCCCATTCCTCGCGGTGCCCGCGGCCGCTCTCGCGGACGGGGCTGCGCGCGTGAGTATACGCGCGGACCGGGAAGCTCGGTGGAGCACGTTCGTGCCAGGGCCGCGCTGCCGTGGGCACCGCGGTGGCATCGCAGGAGCGATCGCGCCTCTTCTTTGGCGGGAGCAGCTCAGGTTCCACCTGAGGGGTTTTTCCCTTCTCCGCGGTGGAAAATCTCCTCACTGGCACCATGAATGCTCTGGCAAGATGGCGGAACGAAGGAGAAGCAAGAAGCAAGAAGATGAAAATGAGCTGGGGGCTCCACCCCTCCTCAATTTATAGCCGGAGGAAGGCTAACCGCCGGCCCCTCATGTTCCGAGCAATGAAGGCTGATCTGCATGCACCAGGCAGTTGTCAAGTCGTGCGGTTGCCGAGGCGGTGCGGGAAAGTGGAGACGCCCACGTCCCATCATGCGCCACGCGTCGGCTCGGTCCGCAGGCGATTGAGGTCCATGGCGCTTCGCCCTTGCCCTTTGGCTTCGCCTCGAAGCCAAGTCCGAGCATGCCTTGGGCCCGGGGGCTACTGTTGGCGTTCTGGGAACCAGGGTACCCAGACTTGCCTGCCTGCGGCCCACGGCATGGCACCTTCGACGGCCTGGTACAGCCCATCTACAAGACTACCAAGACAAGACCCTCGCGAGGGGCTAAGCCTCACGAGGTAGACAACGCTAAGACCTCCTGAGGGAGCGGCCTCCCCAGGCTGCCTCCTGAGGAGCGGAGATTTGTATGCAGGTATCCAACCTCACGAGGTTGCGGTGACGCAAGCCATGACGACCAAGGCCAGGCGGGCGCCAGCAGGCGCAGAGGAGCAGGTTTCCTCTTTGGTGTTATGGAGGCAAGCGCAGGCGTGGGTTCCCGAGGGATCAGGCAAAGGTTTCCATTCCAGTGCAACGAGACCAAGACCGCCAAGACGGCAGGACGGATGTCATCGCCGAGCCAAATGTGGCGTCACGACCAGAAGCTTTGCAGGCGAAGACCACCTTTCGTCAGGATAAGATGTACTACTTGTCCCCTTTGAAATTGGCCGTTGTGAAATCCCTTCCCGCCTAAGTTTTGGGGAAGAGGACCAAGGCCACTATAAATATAGGTTAGCCACCACCATAGGACGGGGTGACGAGAAGAAACCGAACCGAAGGACGACTCACCCTCACTCCAGAGCAGACCTAGCGAGGTTGTTCTTCCCTTGTACTAGTTCATCCCAGCCCCTCGTGAGGCAAATCCACCACAAAGCAGGAGTAGGGTCTTACACCGCAAGGTGGCCCTAACCTGGGTAAACTGCCATGTCCATCTCCTTCCTTGATCCATCGAGCTAGGCTGTAGGGCGACGGGTTGGTTGGTTGGATAGGTTTAGTTCTTCGCACACGCCCCAGAGTTCGAACCTTCTTTGGGTCTGCGGAGCCCTGAATCTGACACTACTGGAATCAGAGAATTTGTCGTCTGTCAGTTCTTTGCCGTCTGCTAGTTGACGGCAAAGAAGCTCTTTGTCGTCAGCGTACAAAAAGCAGATGGCAATGAACTGGCTGATGGCAAAGGTGCAATTTGCCATCAGCCAATTCTTTGCCGTCCGCTAGCAGACGACAAATAGTTTGGGTGGGGTCCATTTTAGGGCAACACTGTAATGGCCCACCCCACAAACTCTTTGCCGTCTGCTACCGGACGGCAAAGCAGACGGCAAAGACCATGCCCCATCCAATCTAACGACCTCTCTCTCCCCCCGGACCCACCCCCTCTCTCCCCCCTCTCTGTGTCCCCAATCTTCCCGCACCGCCGCCCGCGCCCGCACCACCGCCGCCCCACCACCCCGTCGTCGCACCACCCTGCCGCCCCGCCGCACCACCCCACCACCCCGTCGCCGCACCATCCCGCCGCCCCGCCGCACCACCCCACCATCCCGTCGCCGCACCACACCCCGTCGTCGCCGCCCCCGACCCCACCGCCCTCGCCGTCCGACCCCCACTCGCCCTCGCCGCCCCTGACCCCCGCGCGCGCCGCCCACCACCGCCCCGCCCTCACCACCCGCCCTACGGCCCGCGGCCCCGCGCCCCCGGCCCGGCGGCCTCGCCGCCCCCGCCACCCCGACGACCCGACGTCCCGGCGACCTGCCGCCCCACTCCGGTGACCTCTCCCCCCTGTTTTTTTTATTTTTCTTTTCTACTGTTAGTTAGGTTATTTACTAGTGTTAGTTAGGTTAGATTAGTTCTAGAAAAAAAATATTAGGAGAAGAAAAGAAGAAGAATAAGAAGAAGAAGAGGAGGAGGAGGAGGAGGAGAAGAAGAAAAGGGGGAGGAGAAGAAAATAAGAAGAAGAAGAAGAGGAGGAGGAGGAGGAGAAAATAAGAAGAAGAAGAAGAAGAAGAAGAAGAAGAAGAAGAAGAAGAAGAAGAAGAAGAAGTAGTAGTAGAAGAAGAAGATGAAAAAGAAGGAAGAAGAAGATGAAAAAAAGAAGTAGAAAAAGTAGAAAAAGAAAGAAAAGAAGGTCGAGGGGTCGAGGGTCGCCGAGGGGTCGAGGGTCGAGGATCGCCGAGGGGTCCAAGTTTTTTTTTCATAATTTGAAGTGTCAATGCTTTATGTGATGTGATGTCCTAAATTTTCTTGACTCGATCGGTAAAATTTGTAGGCTTTGTGCTATTTCATCTCCTTGGAGTGATCGTGGTAGAAGTTTTTGGTCTGTGATCCCACCATTGTTCGACTACTTCCTCTACAGCCGAGGGTGAGCTACGAATCCACCTTCACCTCCTACGCTCTTTTAATCATGTCAGTAGATTTCATTTTCATGCTAAGTCGCGTAACCTAGGCGTCTCCCGTCCGAAAGGGTTGCATCGAGAAATATGCATTCAGTTGCATATTTATCACCTTAACTCATTCGAATTGTCCAGCGATTTCGACATTAACCCAGACACATATGAAGGTGAATTCTTTCAAGAAACACATCTTTCCAAAAAACGGTTCAAGAAACGCTCTACTTCACCACAAAACATTGAAGTAGACAGCTGAAAGGATCGAGAAGAGGGGTCTAGAGGGGGGGATTAGACCCTCAACAAGCCAAAGTAGCAGTTTTTAAGTTTTTCAAGTTGAGGTGGAGTTTTAGCACAAGTTTAAGCATTCACAATACATTTCAAGAAAGCATGTCAAGAGTATGAGCAGCGGAAAGAGTAAAGCATGCAATTTGCAAGAAAGTAAAGGGATGGGATTGGAGTGTGCAAACGCAATGAAGACACGGAGATTTTTGGCGTGGTTCCGATAGGTGGTGCTATCGTACATCCACGTTGATGGAGACTTCAACCCACGAAGGGTAATGGTTGCGTGAGTCCATGGAGGGCTCCACCCACGAAGGGTCCACGAAGAAGCAACCTTGTCTATCCCACCATGGCCATCGCCCATGAAGGACTTGCCTCACTTGGGTAGATCTTCACGAAGTAGGCGATCTCCTTGCCCTTACAAACTCCTTGGTTCAACTCCACAATCTTGTCGGAGGCTCCCAAGTGACACCTAACCAATCTAGGAGACACCACTCTCCAAAAGGTAATAAACGGTGTCTTGATGATGAACTCCTTGCTCTTGTTCTTCAAATGATAGTCTCCCCAACACTCAACTCTCTCTCACAGATTTGGATATGGTGGAAAGATGATTTGAGTGGAAAGCAACTTGGGGAAGGCTAGAGATCAAGATTCTTGTGGTTGGATTGGAATGTCTTGGTCTCAACACATGAGTAGGTGGTTCTCTCTCAGAAAATGAGTAGTGGAAGTGTAGGCTCATTCTGATGGCTCTCTCTTGAATAGAGAAGGGGGTGGAGGGGTATATATAGCCTCCACACAAAATCTAACCGTTACACACATTTGACTCAACTCGGTCAGACCGAATGGAAGAACTCGGTGAGACCGATTCAATTCAAAATGTGAACGTTAGGATTCTCGGTGGGACCGATGTGCTAGGGTTAGGGCAAAACCTCATCTCGGTGTGACCGATTGCATGAACTCGGTGAGACCGATTTCTCGGTCACACCGATTTCAGCAATGAGCAAACAAAGAGTTGGTCAGGCAAACTCGGTGTGACCGGTTGCACATTTAGGTGAGACCAAAATAATTGCAACAGGCAACAGAGAGTTTGCAAGGCGAACTCGGTGAGACCGATCGCTCGTTTCGGTGAGAACGAAATGTTACGAAGGGAAACAAAGAGTTTGCATTGCCATCTCGGTGAGACCGAAATCCCTATCGGCGAGACCAAACTGATTAGGGTTTTGGCAGTGGCTATGTCAAAGGAACTCGGTGGCGCCGGATAGATCAAATCGGTGGGGCCGAGTTTGACTTTAGGTTTAGGACATTTGGAATTGAGAAAGTGGTTGAGGGCTTTGGAGCATATCACTAAGCACTTTGAGCAAGTAGACCATTAAGCAACACCTCATCCCCTTTTAATAGTATTGGCTTTTCCTATGGACTCAATGTGATCTTGGATCACTAAAAATAGAAATGTAGAGTCTTGAGCTTTTTCCAATCTTTGTCCTTAGGATTTTGAAGGGGTTCCACATCCTCTTGTCCATTCCACGCCATTGTTGAACTTTCTGAAATATACTAGATGAAAATATTAGTCCAACAAGAGATATGTTGACATTAATTACCAAAATCACCCAGGGAGCACTTGTGCTTTCAATAGCAACAGTGAATCCAACTTCACCCCTGAGCCGGAACAAGAAGATCCTGAACAAGAAGAGGTTACTGCTGCGGATGACTTGTCAATGCTTGACCGATTACATAAAGGTGGCCTTCCACATGTTGATGCTGCTAAACCTGATGAGCACGTCATTCATGATAGTGATGATGATGATGCATTTATTGACCCCGGAGCATTTATTGAACCTGACGATCAAGATTATTATTAGTTCATGTCAGGTATTCAATTTGTGTTATATACATATATATATTGTTAGTTCATGTTAGGTATTCAATTTTTTTATGTTGTACTTGATTTATATAGTTACTTGTATGATTGTATGATTTATATAGTTACTTGTATAATTTTCTTACTTTGTATGATTGTTTGTTATACATAGTGCCATGGTCTTGATATCCGTCCCCGTCGGCCCTCGCCCGGTTTATGATTCGGATGTGGTATATTCTCTTTTATAACTATTTGTTGCATTTTGCATTTATGACAATTATGGCCATCAAGTTGACATGGAGATATTTTTATCTAGGAGGTATGTGAACCGGAAATTGCAACCGACCCTCTTGTCGAGAAGTTAAATTTAGTTGAAAAAGAAAATGATTATTTAAAAGAAAAAATGAAAAGTATTGAAGAAGAGAAGATGAAACTGGATTTGTATGTTGCCGATGTCGTCGATGATCACAAGATGAAGATGGATGCAATGCGCTTGAAGATTAGTAAGATTAGAAAATGTGCCATTGATAATGAGGCTTGGTATCATTATGCCGTTGGATCAATTGTTACCTTAGTTGCGATCTTGATCGCATTTGTTGTGATGAGGGTAAGTTTTCTCTAGTGTTTTGCTTAACAAATGCATACTTAGCTTCGTACATGCTTGTTAGCCCTATTATGCCACATACTTAGCTTATTTTCCCCAAAAAAGACGTACTTAGCTAATATTATCCTCCAAAATGACATAATTAGCTTATTTAGTTCATTTATGACATAATTAGCTTATTCATTTCGAAAATGGCATAATAACCTTGGTTCTCTCATATATGTCATATACTTAGCTTATTTTCCTCCAAAATGGCATAATTACCTAAGTTAGATAAAAAATGAGCTATACTTACCTAAGTTGGCTCAAAAATGGCATCATCACCTAGGTTAGTACACAAATGACCTATACTTACCTTATTTTCCCCCAAATTGACATAATAAGCTTAGTTACCTAAAAAATGGCATAATTACCTAAGTCACTAAAATGACACAAATAATGAATAAGAAGAAGAAAAACAAGGAAGAGGAGAAAAAGAAAGAATAGAAGAAGAAAGAGAAGAAAAAGAAAGAATAAAAGAAGAAGAATGAGAATGAGAAGGAAAAGGATAAAAAGATAGAAGAGAAGAAGAAAGATGAGAAAAGAAGAAGAAGAAGAAAATATCTTCTTCTTCTTCTTCTTCTTCTTCTTCTTCTTCTTCTTCTTCTTCTTCTTCTTCTTCTTCTTCTTCTTCTAGTCTTCTTCTTCTTCTTCTTCTTCTTCTTCTTCTTCTTCTTCTTCTTCTTCTTCTAGTCTTCTTCTTCTTCTAACTTTCTTACTCCCATTTTTGCAGGTTTGATTCACTTCATGGAAGCAACATTGATGGACTGCTAGTGTTTAGTTCTTGTTTTCATTTGTATTGATGAACAATGTGAAACTATGTATGTATTGGATCTTTTAATACCCTATGTGTTCTGTTGCATTGATGGACCGCTAGATGTTTGATACATGGGCTATGTTTGAGGTTGAAACTATATATATATCATATATATCTTTTGAAAATGCAGGGATATAACAGAAAACAAAAAAAACAGAAACAATACAGGCACTTTGCCGTCCGCCACCGACGGCAAAGGAGTCTTTGTCGTCTGCCACCGACGGCAAAGAGGCCACGTGGCAGCACCCTATGCAACCTAGGAGCTGACCCAGTTGGTCACTTTGCCGTCCGTGGCAGAAGGCAAAGGCTTGGGCAGTTTGCCGTCCATGGCGGACGGCAAAGCGCGGGAGGGCATGACGCGTCTGCTGATGTCACAAGGCAGACGGCAAAGGGGAGGGCAAGTTTGCCGTCAGCTGGCAGACGGAAAAGCCTCCCATTAGCCACCTAACATGGCTAACATCTATTCTTTGCCGTCAATGTTCTTTTCCATCCGCCACCGACGGCAAAGGTTTCTTTGCCGTCCGCTGGCCAAAAACAAACGGCAAATGAGCTATTTACCGTTGCTTTCTTTGCCGGGCATGTTTGCCATCCACGGCTGACGGCAAAGCCCTTTGTCGTCCGCTTTCAAGTCCTTTGCCATCTGCCATGGCAGACGGCAAATAAGCTAATTCCTGTAGTGCCTCTATCTCTAAACATGTGGTCATGATTATCGATTTCGGCTTTCGCTTGAGGACAAGCTACGTCTAAGCTTGGGGGAGTTGATACGTCCATTTTGCATCATGTTTTTATGTTGATATTTATTGCATTATGGACTATTATTACACTTTATGATGCAATTCTCATGCCTTTTCTCTCTTATTTTGCAAGATTCACATGAAGAGGGAGAATGCCGGCAGTTGGAATTCTGGACCAGAAAGGAGCAAATCTGAGATCCCTATTCTGCACAACTCCAAATGTCCTGAAACTTTACGAAGAATTATTTTGGAATATATAAAAAATATTGGGTGCAGAAATACCAGGAGGGGACCCACCAGGTGGCCATAAGCCTGGGGGCGCGCCCTACCCCCCCCCCAAAGGGCGCGCCCCCTAAGCTTGTGGGTCCCCTGGCCAGGCTTTGGTGCCCATCTTCTGCTATATGAAGTGTTTTGACCTAGAAAAAAAATAAAGAGCAGGCTTTCGGGACGAAGCACCGCCGTCTCGAGGCGGAACCTGGGCAGAAGCAATCTAGGACTCCGGCGGAGCGATTCCGCCGGGGAAACTTCCCTCCGGGAGGGGGAAATCGAAGCCATCGTCATCACCAACGATCCTCTCATCGTGTGAGGACCAATCTTCATCAACATTTTCACCAGCACCGTCTCATCTCAAACCCTAGTTCATCTCTTGTATTCAATCGTTGTCTCAAAACCTCAGATTGGTACCTGTGGGTTGCTAGTAGTGTTGATTACTCCATGTAGTTGATGCTAGTTGGTTTATTTGGTGGAAGATCATATGTTCAGCTCTTTAATGATATTTAATACCCCTCTTATCATGAACAGGAACATGCTTTGTGAGTAGTTACTTTTGTTCCTGAGGACATGGGAGAAGTCTTGTTATAAGTAATCATGGGAATTTGGTATTCGTTCGATATTTTGATGAGATGTATGTTGTCTTTCCTCTAGTGGTGTTATATGAACGTCGACTACATGACACTTCACCATGATCTGGGCCTAGGGGAAGGCATTGGGAAGTAGAAAGTAGATGATGGGTGTCGGAGTAAATGACCACGGGTAGCCTCGTCTGTCCCCCATGGTATTTCAAGACATCGGGGCTAGCTGCGCCCCTCACACCGTCCGGGAGCACGACCGCCTTCTTGGGCCGGCTGGTCCAAGAGGCCGGCTGCTATAAGGCGGCAGGGCCATGGAAGGCGGCCGCGAGGGAGCCGACTCCTCGCAGACGGCCCCTCGTCCCCTCGAAGTCAGCACCACATCACCATGACAAGACAAGGCATGGCTGCAGTGCAGCCTGCCACCCCCGAATCCAGGACGGGACATGACCACAGAGCTGTGCACTGGGCGGACACCCCCCGCCCAGCGCGGCACTATTGCCGCGTAGTCTGTGACGTCATTAGCGCCAGAGGGAGCCACGCTCCCACGACGGGCGGTCGGTACGGCCCGCAGGCGGCGGGCCCTACCTATCCGCGAGCCACCAGAAGGCGGCAAACCTCCAGCAGGCGGCAACAAGGGAGGACCGACTCTTAGCAGGCGGCCCTCCTCCCCCTTGGAGTCTGTGCACCATTAACCAGACGAGACGCGGTATGGCTACAGCGAGTACCCGTCAGGCGGCGGGACTATAACCACGTTCCCCTCGGTCAAGCCTTCGTCATCAAGGGCGAGGCTACAGCATAGAGCAATCAACATGGCCCACCAGGCGGCAGGCCCCAGCGGTCAGCGGAGAAGCCGGCGGCCAGAGACGCTGACGGCCGGGTCCTACACCCGGCCGGATTACCATTGTACCCTTGGGGGGTAGGCCTATATAAACCCCCCAGGCTCACCCATGCAAAGGGTGGTTCGCTGTTCGGTCCAGCACCCACGCCATTCACACACACACGTAGAGCGAGGAGTAGAGCTAGCCTTGCCCTTCTTCCTCCTCTAGCCAAAAACAGCTCAAGGAGCAAGCTTGTAGCTACCTTGTTGATCATAGTCATCATGCGAAGACCCCGCAGAGCAGGACTAGGGGTGTTATCTCCGAGGAGAGCCCCGAACCTGGGTAAGATTCGCAGGCATATGCGGTCTCGCTCACTCCCGCTTCTAGAGCCCGGCGACGTACTCTTGTCCCCATCCATGATAAGCCACCCCCTGGCATATGTCGCACGATATCCCCGACATTTGGCGCCCACCGTGGGGCTAGGTGCACTGTCGTCCGGAAACATGTTCTGGACGGGAACCCTTTTCCTTCCTGGCGAGCGCAGCCAGCGCGGCACGCCCGACGGCGTTTGCACCGACACGCTGCGCGGCGTGGAGGCCGCCTGCGCCGCGGGCTGCCTCACTGACATCATCGGCGGGATCCGCCTCTCCGATGAGCCCACACCCAACGCGGGCGCAGCCAGCTCCGAGAGCTGCCTTGTCGACCCCCTCGGCAAGCTTCACGTCACCCGCGAGCAGGCCTCCGATCTGGAGTCCGTTGGCTCCACCGACCCGCCCGTCGACATGGTCATCGACGCCGACGCCGCGCCTTCTGATGCCTTCCCCGGTGACGTAGTGATCTTCGATGACCCGCTCCCTGCTGCTAACGGCAGCACCGGCACCAGCACCATCGCCGAGGTGCTGGTCATCATCCACGATGGAGCCTCCGACGAGGCCGGCCAGGATCCGTTGCGGGCGGCAATGCGAGACCTGTCCACGCCCGTAGCGCCCGGTGCGAACGGCGAAACACTGGAAGCGTGCTGTGTCGCACTCCTCGACAGCGCCAACAAGTTGGCAGCCATGAGACGCCACACCGAGGCCTACCAGCGCGAGATCGACCGGGCCGTTTGCGGCACGCCGGCTGCCAGCGAGCCCAGCCGCGCAGTCACGGTTCGGCAGCGCGGCGCGGCCATCGCCAGCATGCTAGGGGACGACCGCCCAGTCTACGCCATGCCAATGGAGAACTTACGCGCCGCCCAGGCGGCAGCAGACGAGCTGGACCGCCTGGAGGGCGACGAGCGTTGCTGCATGACAGAGCGCGTCCAGCAGCTCATCGACGCGGCCGCCGCGCAGCAAGAAGCCGGCCACCGCGTGGTGGAACCCGGCGCGCAGGCCGGGAACCTTCCCCCTCGCCGAGAGCACTGCGCGACCTCCCGGACGCTGACAGGCGGCGCCCGCGACCGAGGAGACCAAGAGCCGGCTGTTAGTCGCAGCCGCACATGCATCACCATCGAGCGCGACCAAGACGGCCGCCCACGAGCTGTAGAACGGCGGGACGATCGTCCACCTCCCCCGCGCAGGGAGAGGCATGCCTCCCCGCCGCCTGTTGAGCATCCGACTCTCGGAGGCCGGCTGGGCCCCTGTGAAGGAGTCGGAGAAAGCGAAGCCCGCTACCGGATTGACCGCTTGGCTCGATCCCTGGCGTTAGAAGAAGAAGATGCGATCGACCCGCCTTGTTTCGGCCCCCACATTCGCTACGAGCCCTTCCCCAAAGGGTTCTTGCTTCCTCGAGACACTCCCAAGTACAACGGTTCTATGAAGCCGGAGGATTGGCTGGTTGACTACTCCACCGCCGTCAGCATAGCAAACGGCAACAAGCGTGTTGCCGTGAAGTACGTTCCACTCATGCTCCAGGGCACAGCCCGGACATGGCTGAACAACCTCAAGCCCTACAGCGTCAACAGCTGGTTGGACTTTACCGAAGTTTTCATCCGCAACTTCACCAGCACCTACAAGCGGCCGCCCAAGGCCCGCCAGCTCTCCCTGTGCGTCCAGGGCCCAACCGAGTCCACCCGCGAATACTTGACGCGGTGGGCCGAACTGCGCAACTCCTGCGAAGGGGTGCATGAGGTGCAAGCCATAGAATACTTCACTACCGGGTGCCGAGAGGGCACCTTACTCAAGCACCGACTCCTCTGTGACGAGCCGGCCACACTCGACGAACTGCTAATCATAGTGGACAAGTACGCCACTGCCGACTCCTCCATGAAGTCGGAGCTCCGAGTGGACGCGTCTGGAAAGATGCTCCCTCCGGACCCTGAGACGCCTGCTGGCGACTCCAGTCGGCGCCAACAGTTGAACGACAACAAGCGCAAGGCCCACCAGCCGGCTTCCACCAGCTGGCAGGTAGCAGCAGTTGAAGACCAATAGCCGGAAGGGCAGCCCGGCCCCAAGCGTCAAAAAGGCAGCAAGCCTGCTTGGTTGCCCGCTTTCTTCTATAGCAAACCCTTGATGCTCCCTGCAAGTTCCACAGCAGCGCGAAGCCGTCCAACCACACCACCCGGAAGTGCCACTGGCTCACCCGCATTGCCAAAGGCGAAGGATTGCCCCCTCCGCGCGCCGGCTCCGCCTCCTCAGCAGCCGGCGGCCCGCCCCGTCGGTGCAATTCAAGATGAATTCCCCAAAGAGCACGGAGCCTACGTCGTCTTCACCAGTGCGGCCGACGATAGGCACAGCCAGCGTCAGCAGCACCGCGAGGTGAACACGGTCGCTTCTGAGGTCCCAGAGTTCATGCACTGGTTCGAGAGGCCCATCAGCTGGAGTCGCGCTGACCACCCGGAGGTGATGCCTTCTCCGGGTTCCTACGCCCTGGTGCTGGATGCCACCTTTTCGACGGAGCGGCGAGCTTGTCGCTTCTCCCGAGTTCTGATAGACGGCGGTAGCAGCATCAACATCCTCTACTGTGACACCCTGGAGAAGCTGTGCGTCAAGGAGAAGCAGCTCCAGCCCAGCCGGACTGTCTTCCATGGCATTGTACCTGGCCTTTCCTGCTCTCCAATCGGCAAGATCAAGATAGATGTCCTCTTCGGAGACAAAGATCACTTCCGCCGCGAGCCAATCTGGTTCGAGGTGGTGGATCTGGAGAGCCCCTACCATGCGCTCCTTGGCCGGCCTGCTCTGGCCAAGTTCATGGAGGTACCGCACTACGCCTACTTCAAGATGAAGATGCCGGGCACCAAGGGCATCATCACCGTAGCCGGCGACTACCAGAAGTCGGCCCTGTGTGGCGCTGCCAGCAGTCGGCTGGCTGAGTCCCTTGTCATCGCTGCAGAAAGGCGGGTCCTTGACCGGGTTGTGGCCATGGCCGGCAAGCAGCCAGACCTATCACCAGATCCCAAGGAGTCGGACACCCAAGGCTCTTTCCAGCCGGCCAAAGAAACCAAGAAGATTCCCTTGGACCCTGAGCACCCGGAGAGGTTCGCTGTCGTGGGGGCCCACCTCGACAGTAAATAGGAAAGCAATCTCGTCGATTTCCTCCGTGAGAATTGAGACATCTTCGCATGGTCTCCCAAGGACATGCCGGGTGTTTCGACGGATTTCGCCGAGCACAAGCGACACGTTAGATCAGATGCAAAACCAGCCAAGCAACCCCTCCGCTTCCTGTCGGAAGAGAAGAGAAGAATTGTTGGTGAAGAGATCGCCCGGCTCCTAGCAGCCGGCTTCATCATGGAAGTGTTCTTCCCAGAATGGCTTGCCAACCCAGTCCTTGTACTGAAGAAGAACAACAAGTGGCGCATGTGCATTGATTACACCAGCCTCAAGAAAGCTTGCCCCAAAGATCTGTTTGCTCTGCCTCGGATAGACCAAGTGATTGACTCCACAGCCGGATGCGAGCTGTTGAGTTTTTTGGATGCCTACTCTGGCTACCACCAGATTAAGCTGAACCCGGCCGATCAGCTGAAGACCGCCTTCATCACACCATTCGGAGAATTCTGCTACCTGACCATGACATTCGGCCTGAGAAATGCCGGTGCCACGTTTCAGCGTTGCATGCAGAAGTGCCTCTGTCGGAGTAAATGACCACGGGTAGCCCCATCAGCTCCCTTTGGTATTTCAAAACATCGGGGCAGGCTGCACCCCTCAAACATCAAGGACAAGGGCCGCCTTCTTGAGGCCGGCTGGTCCAAGCAGCCGGTAGCCGGGAGGCGGCGGAGTCCACAAGACGGCCATGAAGTGGGCCGACTCCTGGCAGGCGGCCTCCTAGGATGCCGAGTCCTAGCAGGCGGCCGCTCGCGCCCTCAAAGTCAGCGCCAACATAAACATGATGAGACAGGGCATGGCTACAGTACATGCCTACCACCCTCGAATCCAGGGCAGGGCGTGGCCACAGTACTGCGTACCGAGCAGGCATTCTGCGCCCAACGCATGACTGTTGCCATGCCACTCAAGACATCACCCATGGCAGAGGGAGCCATGCTCCCGTGACGGGCGATCTGTACGGCCCGCAGGCGGCGGGCCCTACTTGTCCGTGACAAGCCAGAAGGCGGCAAGCCCAGACTAGTCGGCTCAGTGGGAGGCCGGCTCCCAGCAGGCGGCCCTCCTCCTCCCTCGAAGTCCGTGCGCCATTAACCAGATACGACAGGGTATGGCTACAGTGAGTTCCCGCCAGCCGGCGGGACTGTACCCACGCTCCCCCTGACGAGGCCTTCGTCATCAGGGGCAATGCTACAGCATAAAGCCGTCAACACGGCCCGTGGACGGCGGGACCCACCTGTCGGCTGAGATCGCGGTGGTCGGCGGACCCACCAGGCGGCGGGCCCCGGCGGTCGGCGGAGAAGCCGGCGATCAATGACGCTGACTGCCGGGCCCCGCATCTGGCTAGATTACCGTTGTACCCCTGGGGGGTAGGCTTATATAAACCCCCTAGGTCACCCCATGCAAGGGGTTGGCTCCTTGGCAGAGGCCTCGTCGAGCACTCACAGCACCACACACACACGCAGAGAGAGTGGAGTAGAGCTAGCCTTGCCCTTCTTCCTCCTCCAGCCAGGTAGCTCAAGGAGCAAGCTTGTAGCCACCTGTTGAAATAGTGATCATGTGGAGAACCCGCAGAGCAGGACTAGGGGTGTTATCTCCTAGGAGAGCTTCGAACCTGGGTAAGATTCGCAAGCGTACGCGGTCTCGCTCACTCCCGCTTCTGGAGCCCGGCGACGTACTTTTGTCCCCATCCACGATAAGCCATCCCCTGGCATATGTCGCACGATATCCCCGACATTTGGCGCCCACCGTGGGGCTAGGTGCACCGTCGTCCGGAAACACGTTCTGGACGGGAACCCTCTTCCTCCCTGGCGATCGCAGCCAGCCCGGCACGCCCGACCGCGTTTGCGCCGACACGCTGCACGGCGTGGAAGTTGTTTGCGCCGCAAGCAACCTTGCTGATCTCATCGGCGGGATCCGCCTCTTCGATGAGCCCGCACTCGACACGGGCGCAGCTAGCTCCGAGAGCTGCCTCGTCGATCTCTTCGGCAAGCTTCACATCACCGACGAGCCGGTCTCTGATCCGGAGTCCGTTGGCTCCACCGACCTGCTCGTCGACATGGTCGTCGACGCCGACGCCGCGCTTCCTGATGCCTTCCCCAGTGACGTGGTGATCTTCGACGACCCACTTCCCGCTGCAGACAGCAGCGTCGGCACCAGCACCGTCACTGAGGTGCTGGTCATCAGCCACGACGGAACCTCCGACCAGGCCGGCCGGGACCCATTGTAGGCGGCAATGCGGGACCTGTCCGCTCCCGTAGCGCCTGGTGCGAGCGGTGAAACGCTGGAGGCATGCTGTATCGCACTTCTCGACAGCGCCAACAAGTTGGCGGCCATGAGATGCCTCACCGAGGCTTACCACCGCGAGATCGACCGCGCCGTTTGCGGCACACTAGCTGCTGACGAGCCCAGCCGCGTGGGCACGGTCCGGCAGCGCGGCGCCGCCATCGCCAGCATGTTGCGGGCCGACCGCCCGGTCTACGCCACGCCCAAGGAGAACTTGCGCGCCGCCCAGGCAGTGGCAGACGAGCTGGACCGCCTGGAGGGCGACGAGCGTCGCTGCTTGACGGAGCGCGTCCAACAGCTCATCGACGCGGCCGCCGCGCAGCAAGAAGCCGGCCGCCGCGTGGTGGAACCCGGCCTACAGGCTGGGAACCTTCCCCCTCGCCGGGAGCATGGCGCGACCTCCCGGACGCCGACAGCCGGCGCCCGCGACCGAGGAGACCCAGAGCTGGTTGCCAGCCGTAGCCGCACCCGCATCTCCATTGAGCGCGACCAAGACGGCCGCCCACGAGCAGTGGAGCGGCGGGACGACCGTCAGCCCCCTCCCCCGCGCAGGGAGAGGCGCGCCTCTCCGCCGCCTGTTGAGCATCCGACTCTCGGGCGCCGGCTGGGCCCCCGCGAAGGAGTCGGAGAGAACGACGCCCGCAACCGGATCGACCGCTTGGCTCGGTCCCTGGCGTTGGAAGAAGAAGATGCAATCACCCCGCCTTGTTTCGGCCCCCGCATTCGCGATGAGCCCTTCCCCAAGGGGTTCTCGCTCCCTCGGGACACTCCTAAGTACAACGGCTCTGTGAAGTCGGAAGATTGGCTGGTCGACTACTCCACTGCCGTCGACATAGCGAATGGCAACAAGCGTGTCGCCGTGAAGTATGTTCCGCTCATGCTCCAGGGCACGGCCCGGACATGGCTGAACAGCCTCAAGCCCTACAGCGTCAACAGCTGGCTAGACTTCACCGAAGTTTTCATCCGCAACTTCACCAGCACCTACAAGCGGCCGCCCAAGCCTCGCCAGCTCTCCCTGTGCATCCAAGGCCCGATCGAGTCCACCCGCGAATACTTAACGCGGTGGGCCGAGTTGCGCAACTCCTGCGAAGGGGTTCATGAGGTGCAAGCCATTGAATACTTCACTGCCGGGTGCCGAGAGGGCACCCTACTCAAGCACCGGCTCCTCTGCGACGAGCTGGCCATGCTCGATGAGCTGTTGATCATAGCGGACAAGTACGCCACTGCCGACTCCTCCATGAAGTCGGAACTCCGAGTGGATGCGTCAGGAAAGATGCTCCCTCCGGCTCCTCAGACACCGGCTGGTGATTCCAGTCGGCGCCAACAGTCAAACGACACTAAGCGCAAGGCCCCGCAGCCGGCTACCACCAGCCGGCAGGTGGCAACAGTCGAAGACCAGCAGCCAGAAGAGTAGCCCGGCCCCAAACGCCAGAAGGGCGGCAAGCCTGCCTGGTTGCCCGCCTTCTCATTTGAGCAAATCCTCGATGCTCCCTGCAAGTTCCACAACAGCGCGAAGCCATCCAACCACACCACTCGGAAGTGCCACTGGCTCACCCGCATCGCCAGAGGCGAAGGACTGCCTCCGCCACCTGCTGGCCCGCCGCCTCCGCCTCCCCAGCAGCCGGCGGTCCGACCAGTCGGCGCGATCCAAGACGAGTTTCTTGAAGAGCATGGAGCGTATGTCGTCTTCACCAGCATGACTGACGACAGGCACAGCCGGCGTCAACAGCGCCGAGAAGTGAATACTGTCGCCTCTGAAGCCCCAGAGTTCACGCACTAGTCGGAGAAGCCGATCAGTTGGAGCCGAGCTGACCACCCGGAGGTGATGCCTTCTCCGGGTTCCTATGCCCTGGTGTTGGATGCCACCTTCGCAACAGAGAGGCGAGCTGCTCGTTTCTCCCGAATTCTGATAGACGGCGGTAGCAGCATCAACATCCTCTACCGCGACACCATGGAGAAGTTGTGCATCAAAGAGAAACAGCTCCAGCCCAGCCGGACTGTCTTCCATGGCATTGTGCCTGGCCTATCCTGCTCACCAATCGGCAAGATCAAGATAGATGTCCTCTTTGGAGACAAGAGTCACTTCCGCCGAGAGCTAATCTGGTTCGAGGTGGTTGACCTTGAGAGCCCCTACCACGCGTTGCTTGGCCGGCCTGCTCTGGCCAAGTTCATGGCGGTCCCCCACTACGCCAACCTCAAGATGAAGATGCCGGGCACCAAGGGCATTATCTCCATAGCCGGCAACTACCAGAAGTCTGCCGAGTGTGCTGCAGCCAGCAGTCGGCTGGCCGAGTCCCTTGTGATTGCTGCTGAGAAGCGGCTCCTTGACCGGGTTGTGGCCATGGCCGGCAAGCAGCCGGACCTATCGCCAGATCCCAAGGAGTCAGAAGCTCAGGGCTCTTTCCAGCCGGCCAAAGAAACCAAGAAGATACCCTTGGACCCAGAGCACCCGGAGAAGTTCGCTGTCATAGGAGCTTGCCTCGACAGCAAATAGGAAAGCGAGCTCTTCGATTTCCTCCATGAGAATCGGGACATCTTTGCGTGGTCTCCAAAGGACATGCCGGGTGTTCCGACGGATTTCGCCGAGCACAAGCTACATGTCAGAGCAGATGCAAAACCAGTCAGGCAACCCCTCCGCCACCTGTCGGAGGAGAAGAGAGGAATTGTTGGTGAAGAGATAGCCAGGCTTCTAGCAGCCGGCTTCATTATGGAAGTATTCTTCCCAGAGTGGCTAGCCAACCCAGTCCTTGTACTAAAGAAGAACAACAAATGGCGCATGTGTATTGACTACACCAGCCTCAACAAAGCTTGCCCGAAGGATCCATTTGCCTTGCCTCGGATTGACCAAGTGATAGACTCCACAGCCGGATGCGAGCTATTGAGTTTCTTGGATGCCTATTCGGGGTACCACCAGATTAAGTTGAGCCCGGCCGACTGCCTGAAGACCGCCTTCATCACACCATTCGGAGCCTTCTGCTACCTGACCATGACATTCGGCTTGAGAAATGCCGGTGCCACGTTCCAGCGTTGCATGCAGAAGTGCCTCCTCAAGCAACTCGGCAGAAATGCCCATGTCTATGTAGACGATATTGTGGTGAAGACGGAAAAGCGCGGTACCCTCCTGGAAGATCTCAAGGAAACTTTTGATAATCTGCGCCGTTTTCAAATCAAGCTCAACCCAGAGAAGTGTGTCTTTGGAGTGCCAGCCGGCCAGCTCCTCGGTTTCCTTGTCTCAGAGCGCAGCATAGACTGCAACCCTGTCAAGATCAAGGCCATCAAGAGGATGGAGAGGCCCACCCGACTGCGAGACGTTCAGAAGTTCACCGGCTGCTTGGCATCCATCAGCCGCTTCATCAGTCAGCTGGGCGAGAAGGCTCTACCCCTGTACCAGCTGATGAAGAAGACCACTCATTTCGAGTGGAACGACAAGGCGGACGAGGCGTTCCTCCAGCTCAAGAAGATGTTAACCACGCCGCCCGTCCTGGCCGCTCCGGCTGCCAAGGAGCCCATGCTTCTCTACATCGCCGCCACCAGCCGGGTGGTCAGTACAGTTATGGTAGTAGAGTGCCAAGAGGACGGCAAGGCGCTACCGGTCCAGAGGCCCGTCTACTACTTGAGTGAGGTGCTATCAGCTTCCAAGCAGAACTACCCCCACTACCAAAAGTTGTGCTATGGCGTGCATTTTGCCGCCAAGAAGCTCAAGCCATACTTTCAAGAGCATCCCATCACGGTCGTCTACACCGCCCCGCTTGCGGAGATCATAGGCAGCAGAGACGCATCGGGCCGAGTGGCCAAGTGGGCCATCGAGCTGGCCCCCTACACCATCTTCTACCAGCCTCGCGCCGCCATCAAGTCCCAAGCACTGGCCGACTTCCTCGTCGACTGGGCCGAGACCCAGTACCTGCCACTAGCTCCAGACTCCACTCATTGGCGGATGCACTTTGATGGCTTGAAGATGCGCACCGGTTTGGGAGCCGACGTCGTCCTCACCTCTCCCAAAGGCGACAAGCTCAGATACATGCTCCAAATCCACTTTGCCGCCTCCAACAACGTGGCCGAGTACGAGGCGCTAGTACATGGACTCCGGCTGGCCAAGGAGATTGGCATCCGCCGGATTCTGTGCTACGGTGATTCAGACTTGGTGGTCCAACAGTCGTCCGGCGACTGGGACGCCAAGGATGCAAATATGGTGAGCTACCGCTTCCTCGTCCAGCAGATCAGCGGATATTTTGATGGGTGCGAGTTCCTTCACATGCCACGGGCCGACAACGAGCAAGCAGACGCCCTGGCATGGATCGGCTCCACCAGGCAAGCCATACCAGCCGGCGTGTCCCTTCAGTGCCTCCGCAAGCCGTCTATCAAGCCTTCCCCGGAATCAGAATCCATCTTCGTGCCGGCTGCTCCCGAAGCAGTCGGTCCCGGCCCGGGGACTTCAGCAAGCGGCACGGGGACTGCAGCAGTCGCACCCGGCCCGGGGGCTTCGCAACCCGGCCCGGGGGCTACAGCAGCCGGCCCGGGGACTTCGGCAAGCGGCACGGGGACTGCAGCAGTCGCACCCGACACGGGGGCTGCAGCAGCCGGCCCGGGGACTTCGGCAAGCGGCTCGAGGACTGCGGCAGTCTCACCTAGCCCAGGGACTCTACAACCGGGCCCGGGGGCTGCAGCGGCCATCCCGGGGACTTCAACAACGCAGTAAGACGCGGCCGACTCTGCCCACCACCTCCAGACCCAACCGCCCTAGTTTCAGTAACCGTAATGACAGTGGATGAAGTCAAAGCACCATTATGGGCGCAGCCCATCCTCAACTTTTTGGTAGGCGGAGAGCTGCCAGTTGATGAGATCTCAGCCCGGCAGGTGCAACGCCGGGTAGGAACTTACACGATAGTAAACAGAGAGCTTGTCAGGCGCAGCGTGACCGACGTTTTCCAATGCTGCGTCGAACCAGAGAAAGGCAAGGCAATCCTCAGAGACATACACCAAGGCGAGTGCGGCCACCACGCGGCCTCCAGATCCCTTGTCGCCAAATCTTTCCGCCATGGTTTCTTCTGGACGACTACTTTGTAGGACGCCAAGGATCTGGTCAAGAAATGCAAGGGGTGCGAAAAATTCAGCTCCAAGCAACATCTACCGGCTTCTGCACTCAAGACCATCCCCCCTTACCTGGCCCTTTGCCGTCTGGGGGCTGGACATGGTGGGCCCATTCAAGACAGCACGCGGTGGCATGACCCATCTGCTGGTCGCCGTGGACAAATTCACCAAGTGGATTGAAGCAAAACCAATCAAGAAACTAAATGGTCCGACTGCTGTGACCTTCATCGCGGATCTCACCGTCCGGTACGGTGTACCACACAGCATCATCACCGATAATGGCACTAACTTTGCCAAAGGCGCCTTGGTCCGTTTCTGCTCGACGCAGGGCATCCGACTGGACTTAGCGTCCGTTGCCCATCCGCAGTCAAACGGCCAGGTAGAACGAGCAAACAGCCTCATCTTATCCGGCATCAAACCCCGACTGGTTGAGCCACTGGAGCGCTCGGCCGGCTAATGGATCGACGAGCTGCCAGCCGTCCTCTGGAGTCTCCGCACCACTCCGAACAGATCAACCGGTTTCACTCCCTTCTTCCTCGTGTACGGGGCCGAGGCCATCATCCCAACTGACATCGAGTTCGACTCGCCTCGCGTCACCATGTACACGGAGGCGGAGGCGAAGGAAGCACGAGAAGACGGCATCGATCTGCTAGAAGAAGGCCGGCTGTTAGCACTCAGCCGGTCCGCCATCTACCAGCAGAGCCTGCGCCGCTACTACAGTCGGAAGGTCAAGCCACGATCCTTCCAAGAGGGAGACCTTGTGCTCTGGCTGATCCAGCGAACAGCCGGCCAGCACAAGCTCTCGGCCCTTGGGAAGGCCCCTTCATCATCAGCAGAGCCTTGGGCAACAACTCCTATTACCTCATCGACGCGCAGAAGCCTAGGGCGCGCAAAAGGGACGATTCCGGCAAGGAAGCAGAGCGCCCATGGAACGCAAATCTTCTCCGAAGATTTTACAGTTAAAAGCAGTATGTACCACGCTACCTTTTGTACTAAGGGCAAAGGCACTGGGTCCCTCGAGGAGCACTCAGGGGCTACCTTTCTTATCTATACAATAAGTTTCATGCTTGTGAGTATGTTATTTCATTCCTACGCCCGGCACCGGGTCCGACCAGTCGGCCCGGGGGCTTGCCGCCTTGTACTATGTTGGTTCTACCTGCAGTCGGACAAGTAGTGTGCCGGCATCTAAGCCCACCCTTGCCATAAGCCACAGCTCGCAGAGCGACTGTCTGGCAGGCAAGAGTCAAAGGCAAGAAATGGTGCTCACATGAAAAATGGCTAAGGACGAAAGCACCCACATAGGCCAAGTCGGCTCCTCGCCTAGTCGTCCGGTTGCTGAGCAGCCGACCGGCTGGCTTCACACTTAAATTGCTACGTTCTATGTGGCCAAAGTACTTGTCTTCCCAAAATGGCCAAGTACTTGACCCGGCCAGCAGACCGAAGAATGGCTGTCTGGCCGGCATGGCAGCAGCCAAGGGAAAGCAGCAAAGGAAAAAGCCAAAAGAACAGAAAGCAAGACAAGTCAGAGTTTGGTGAAGCACATCTTGTGCGAGAATTAAACCACTTAGCAAGAGGCCCTCGGCCAGCATTCAACAAAGTTTGAATACACCCAGCGGGTGGAACTGCGTGAATTTAACAAAGTTTGTTCTAAAGATTACCAAAGTAGGAAAAGATAAGATAAGTTGGCAGCCTAGGCCAAATGAGCAACAGGCGGGTCCGGCAGGTTGGTGGAGTCGGCGGCCCCAGCTAGTGGAGTGGCCGTCTGGTGAGTCTCGGCTTGGTCGCCTTCAGCAGCAGTCGACGCACTCGCACGCGGCTCGTTGCTCGAGGCCCGATCAAGCTGAGGCTGGGCGTCCACTCCACCCTCCGGTGCGTCGCCTTCACCATCCTCATCTTCCTCGTCCTCGCCTTCATCACTTGAGGCGATTTCTTCCACCGAGTCCTCGCCGTCATCCGGGTTCCGCCCGAACCAGTCCATCGGCACCTCGGCACCTTCCTCGTCCAGCTCAGGGAAGAAGACGTCGGTGTCGGTGTACTCGGCGATCGCCACTGCACGATGGGTGAGCGTGGGCCCTGCTGCCACCAACTCTTCCATGGCCTCCTGCCGGAACATGGCCAACTGGGCTAGGTCCAGCCTAGGATACCACGCCTTGACGAACTCCAAGGCTCTTCGGGCGCCTGCCCGAGCAGAGGAGCCCCTCCAAGCCTCGAAGCGGCCGATTGCCGCCTCCAACCAGTCGGCGGTCTGACTGGGGGTGCGTGGAGCTTGGCCACCTGGCCAGAGGGCGGAAACCAGCTGAGACCCGGCACGCTGAAGGCGGCAGAGCAGACGGTGAATCGGCTGTAAACGCGTCCTGACGGCCAGGAGCTGCTCGTTCGTGTTCCGAGGCGCGTCAGGCGGGATCTCCACTCCTTCCTTCCTACGCCAGTCGCGCCACGCCTCGATGGCCTGGCTGACGGCGATGGTGTGGCTAGGAAAGAAGTCTACGCAAAAGAAAAACAAAGATCAGAAGCTGACTCCCGATGCAGTCGGCAGCTATTCCAAAGAAAGAAGCTTACCGTCGATCATGTCCTCAATCTCGCCGTAGCCAGCGGCGAGGATCGCCTCCTTCTCGGCCCACTTTGAGCGTTCGACCTCAAACTCGGCCTGAAGGGCGCCTTTCGCCTCCTTGAGCTTCTGGAGCTCCGCCTTGTGCTGGTCCGCCTGGTCCGCCAACTTCTTGGCAGACGGTCGCGCTCCAGGGCCGCCTTATGGTGCTCCTCCTCCTTGACGCGCAGCTCAGTCTGGACTTCGCCCAGATGCTGCTGCAGTGTGGCGTTGGCTCCTGCAAAAATGAGAAAGAGAGGACAATCAATAAAGATGACCAAAAACGAAAGTGGTTGCCAGAAGATCCGGCCCGACTGCTCAGCAGTCGGCCCGAATCTCGGGGGCTACACCCTGCGGGTGCACTGACGCGCCCCCGCGAGGAAGTAGACAGAATGCTTACGCCGGCTTGCGGTGAGGTCGGCGGTCCGCTTAGCCAACTCCTGGACCTGGGAGTTGAAGGCGGCTGCGCGGATGTTGTGGTAGTCCTGCAACGAAGACAAAAGAAGGGAAAACAAGTTAGCACTCGGAACCTACCTTAAAGTTCCGAGCCGCCTGCTCAGCAGCTGGCCCGGAACTCGGGGGCTACACCCAGTGGGTGCGCTGGCGCGCCCCCACGGAAGACTGCAAGAATAAAAAAAACAAAGCAAAGAAGCATACCCGAACGGCCGTCCACGTTGCCAAGAACGCCTTCGTACACTGCTGGAGGGTGGCGCCTTGGGCCTGGAGCTGGGCCTGAATGTCCTGCGCGGCCTTGTTCAGCACGCCCGTCCCGCCCCTAGGCGTCCATTCCGGTGGGGGGCACTGGTGGCCTCTGCGTCTAGGGCCGATGAGTTCGCGGCCCCGACCTCTTGCGCCCGCGGCGCCGAGGCCGCGTTCGCCGCACGCCAGCGCACCGAAGGGTGGACCACGGGGGTCGCCCCCACCACCAACTCAACACTGACCGGCGGCGCTGGTGGCACATCAGGCCGATTGCCTCGGGCCCCGACAGTCAGCGCTTGCAGGGGCACCTCCGCCTCCGAGACGATGGCGTCACCTCCTTCCCTCTCCACGACCGGCTGGTCATCGCCGGCTCCTCTAGTCGGCACCAGGATCTCTGGCGCTGGCGGCTCCGCGCGCAACGGAATGACAAGTTGTGGGGCCTGGCTGCGCTCGGTTTCTTCTGCCTGCACCCTAGCGGCCGCGTCCGCCCGAGCCTTGGCGGCGGTGTCCGCCTGCGCTGCCTTGGCCGCCTCCGCCTCCTGCCTCTCCGCCTCCTCCCGCTCCTCGTGCGCCTCCCGTGCGTTCCTCTCCGTCGCCGCCCGGAGGTCGGCGAGCGGGTCCACGCGGCGGGTATTGGCGGAGCCTTCCGCCTCCCCGATCACGGAGGCAGCGGCAGACCGCTCAAGAGTGAGTGGGGCCCTTATTCAAGCAAGATAAGAGAAAAACTCAGAAAAAGTTTGCAAGGAAGAAGAAAGGAAAACACAGCCAAGCACTTACGCGGACACCATCGAGGGCTGCTTCGGGGCCCTCTGGAACTGGGCCGCTCTTGTGGCGGCCTCTTGCCGCCTGGTCGCGGCGGCCGCGTTCTTGGACTTCTTCGGCCGGCTGCCGAACAGCAACGAGCCGGCCCGGCGCTTTTTTGGGCCGCCTGGTGCGGTCGGCGCGGCTGAGGAGCTCGCGCCCACCCTGTCGGTGCCGTGCGGGCGGCGCGGCTCGTTCTCCTCCTCATTGTCATCTGGCCAGTCCTCAAGGCCGCCTCCTCCCCCGGAGCCGCCTGCTCCACCGCCGCCACCTGTGGCGTCGTCCTCCTCCATGGTGGCTGCCCCCAAGTCGGGGTCTTCCATGTCGCTCCTCGTTCGATCCGGCATATACTCCTGACCTGGATCCAGAGCACCGGCGGCCGACTGGGCCGGGAGGACCTGCACCATGGCCGACTGGTCAGGCGGCAAAACAAGAACTCGGACCAGCAAAGAGAAAAGAATTACAAGACTCACCACAGGCGGTGGATGTGCGCGGTCGTACGGCCGCATGCCGAACCGCCAGTCCACCTCCAACAGCTTGTAGTTGGAGCTATAGTTGACCAGCCGGACCACCTCCACGTCCGGCAGGTCCCGTGTGCACATCCGGCACGGGTCTTGGTGCCCACTCATGCAGCTGATGATGTGAGGCCGGGCTTGGAGGGGGAGCACTCGGCGCGTCACGAAGGCAGCCAGCAAGTCCGAGCCCTTCAGGCCCTCCGACTTCGACATCGCCTGAAGTCGGGCAAGGGCGGCGGAGGAGGCGGCCGACAGGGAACTCGGCCTGTACTGCCAGTTGGCGCGCAGCTCGGCAGGCGGGCCGGCTGCGTAGGCCGGCAAGTTGACGTAGTCGCTTGTCGGGTGGATGTTCTTGATGTAGAAGTAGGATTTCTGCCACAGCTTGGCCGACTGCAGTAAGGAGATGGGTGGGAAGCGGTTCCCGGTGCCCGGGCGCTGCACCGCCACACAGGCTCCGCATTGAGCCGCCTGGCCCTTGGCAGCGGTGCCCAGCTTGAGGTAGAAGCACTCCCCCCAGAGTTTGAGAGTGGGAAGAGTGCCGAGGTACCCTTCGCACATGGTGACGAAGGCGGCCAGCAGCACCACCGTGTTTGGCGTGAGGTGGTGCGGCTGGACTCGGTAGAAGTCGAGGAAGGAGCGGAGGAAGTCGCTGGCCGGAAGGCTGAAGCCGCGAAGGAAATGGGACCGAAAGACGACGCGTTCATCGTCCTCCGGCGCCGGCGAGATTTCTGCTTCGGGGGGAACGCGCACCTGCATGTTCGCCTCCCGGGGCAGCCGCCGTGTTTGACGGAGGAAGGAGAGATGATCATCGTGGACGTTGGAGCCATCCCAGTCGCCGGCTCATGAGCGCGCCATGGACGAAGGAGCTCGTCGCAGGCGCGGTGCGGTGGCGAGCGGGCGAGGCTGCGGCGGAGCAAGGAAGCCGCGGCGAGAGGACGCTCGACGACGGCGGGCTGCGGCTGCACTTTGACGGCAGCGGAGAAAATGAAGAACGGCGAAGGGAGAGGAGGGCGCGCGTGCATCTGCCGCCCCCTCCTCCCCCTACTTATAGCCCCAGGCGGCAAAGCCGAGGGGATGGGGGCGTGGGGGATCGTGGGATTAACTATGCCCACTCCCCCATGATCCCACTATTGCGGCGCCGGTAAAGGCGCGTATTAACTACCACAGAAGTCCAACAGTCCGCCTCGGCCGCAGCGGATCCATGCGCGGGCCGAGGCACTGTAGTGGCGGGCCCCGGCCTACGGCGCCGTCCCATCACGCGCATGGGCTGGCAGGCCGGCTTCACCTGGCAACACCACGTGGCCGACATGCGCGGTCGGCAAGCCTAACGTCTGGCTAGCATGCCACCTGGTCCCCACCACGACGTTTCGAAATCGCCAGGCGGCCTGCCTGGTCATGATCGGCACCTACCAGCCGGCACCTCGGAAGACGGATGAAGCAAAATACCAGATGACCTGGAATATGAAGCTGCTGAGGCTTCTCGCCCCTTCAGCCGCAGCGCCACATCAGCTTCGGGGACTACTGTCGGAGTAAATGACCACGGGTAGCCCCATCAGCTCCCTTTGGTATTTCAAGACATCGGGGCAGGCTGCGCCCCTCAAACATCAAGGACAAGGGCCGCCTTCTTGAGGCCGGCTGGTCCAAGCAGCCGGTAGCCGGGAGGCGGCGGAGTCCACAAGACGGCCATGAAGTGGGCCGACTCCTGGCAGGCGGCCTCCTAGGATGCCGAGTCCTAGCAGGCGGCCCCTCGCGCCCTGAATGTCAGCGCCAACATAAACATGATGAGACAGGGCATGGCTACAGTAAAGGCCTGCCACCCTCGAATCCAGGGCAGGGCGTGGCCACAGTACTGCGTACCGAGCAGGCATCCTGCGCCCAACGCAGGACTGTTGCCATGCCACTCATGACGTCACCCATGGCAAAGGGAGCCATGCTCCCGTGACGGGCGGTCAGTACAGCCCGCAGGCGGCGGGCCCTACTTGTCCGTGACAAGCCAGTAGGCGGCAAGCCCAGACCAGTCGGCTCAGTGGGAGGCCGGCTCCCAGCAGGCGGCCCTCCTCCTCTCGCGAAGTCCGTGCGCCATTAACCAGATACGACGGGGTATGGCTACAGTGAGTTCTCGCCAGGCGGCAGGACTGTACCCATGCTCCCCCTGACGAGGCCTTCGTCATCAGGGGCAATGCTACAGCATAAAGCCGTCAACGCGGCCCGTGGACTGCGGGACCCACCTGTCGGCTGAGATCGCGGTGGTCGGCGGACCCACCAGGCGGCGGGCCCCGGCGGTCGGCGGAGAAGCCGGCGACGAGTGACGCTGACTGCCGGGCCCCGCATCTGGCCAGATTACCGTTGTACCCCTGGGGGGTAGGCTTATATAAACCCCCTAGGTCACCCCATGCAAGGGGTTGGCTCCTTGGCAGAGGCCTCGTCGAGCACTCACAGCACCACACACACACACACACAGAGAGTGGACTAGAGCTAGCCTTGCCCTTCTTCCTCCTCCAGCCAGGTAGCTCAAGGAGCAAGCTTGTAGCCACATGTTGAAATAGTGATCATGTGGAGACCCCGCAGAGCAGGACTAGGGGTGTTATCTCCTAGGAGAGCCCCGAACCTGGGTAAGATTCGCAAGCGTACGCGGTCTCGCTCACTCCCGCTTCTGGAGCCCGGCGACGTACTTTTGTCCCCATCCACGATAAGCCATCCCCTGGCATATGTCGCACGATATCCCCGACAGCCTCCTCAAGCAACTCGGTAGAAATGCCCACGTCTATGTAGAAGACATTGTGGTGAAGACGGAGAAGCGTGGCACCCTCCTGGAGGATCTCAAGGAGACCTTCGATAACTTGCGCCATTTTCAAACCAAGCTAAACCCAGAAAAGTGTGTCTTCGGAGTCCCAGCCGGCCAGCTCCTTGGTTTCATTGTCTCAGAACACGGCATCAAGTGCAACCCTGTGAAGATCAAGGCCATTGAGCGGATGGAGAGGCCCACCCGGCTGCGAGACGTCTAGAAGTTCACTAGGTGCTTGGCATCCCTCAGTCGTTTCATCAGTCGGCTGGGCGAGAAGGCTCTTCCCCTGTACCAGCTAATGAAGAAAACCACTCACTTCGAGTGGAACGATAAGGCGGACGAGGCCTTCCTCCAGCTCAAGAAGATGCTGACTACGCCGCCTGTCCTGGCGGCTCCGGCTGCTAAGGAGCCCATGTTCCTCTACATCGCCGCCACCAGCCGGGTGGTCAGCACTGTCATTTGGTTATCGAGCGCCCAGAAGACGGCAAGACACAGCCGGTCCAGAGGCCCGTCTACTACCTGAGTGATGTGCTGTCGGCCTCCAAGCAGAATTACCCCCACTACTAGAAGATGTGCTACGGCGTGCACTTTGCCGCCAAGAAGCTCAAGCAGTACTTTCAAGAGCACTCCATCACGGTTGTCTGCACTGCCCCACTTGCCGAGATCATGGGCAACAGAGACGCATCAGGCCGGGTGGCCAAGTGGGCCATCGAGCTAGCACCCCACACCATCCTCTACCAGCCCCGCATCGCCATTAAGTCCCAAGTGCTGGCCGACTTCCTCGTCGACTGGGCCGAGACCCAGTACCTGCCGCCGGCGTCGAATTCTACCCATTGGCGGATGAACTTTGATGGCTCAAAGATGCGCACCGGTCTGGGAGCCGGCATCGTCCTCACCTCTCCCAAAGGACAAGCTCAAGTACACATTGCAAATCCACTTTGCCGCCTCCAACAACGTGGCCGAGTACGAGGCACTCGTCCACGGGCTCCGACTGGCCAAAGAGATTGGCATCCGCCGGATTCTATGCTACGGTGACTCGGACTTGGTAGTCCAACAGTCGTCTGGCGACTGGGACGCCAAGGATGCAAACATGGCGAGCTACCACTTCCTCGTCCAGCAGATCAGTGGATACTTCGACGGGTGCGAGTTCCTTCACGTGCCACGGGCCGACAACGAGCAAGCTGATGCCCTGGCAAGGATTGGCTCCACCCACCAAGCGATACCAGCCGGCGTCTCCCTCCAATGCCTCCGCAAGCCGTCTATCAAGCCTTCACCGGAATCAGAGTCCATTTTCATGCCGGCTGCTCCCGGAGCAGTCGGATCTGACTCGGGGGCTGCAACAGCCGACCGGGGGACTTCGGCAGATGACTCGGGGCCTGCTGTAGTCGCACCCGGCCCGTGAACTTCAGAACCCGGCCCGGGGACTGCGGCAGTCGGCCCGGGAACGATGGCAGGCGGCTCGGGGACTGCAGCAGTCGCACCCGGCCCGGGGACTTCAGAACCCGGCCAGGGGGCTGCAGCAGTCGGCCCGGGGACTTCAACGACACAGCAAGCGGCGGCCGACTCAACCTGCCTCCTCCCAACCCAACCGCCCTGGTTCCAGTGGCCGTGATGACAGTGGTCGAAGCACCGTCGTGGGCGCAGCCCATCATCAACTTCCTGGTAAGTGGAGAGCTACCAACCGACGAGACCTTGGCCCGGCAAGTGCAACACCGGGCAGCAGCATACATGATAGTGAATAGAGAGCTTGTCAGACACAGCTTGACTGGCGTTTTCCAGCGCTGCGTTGAGCCAGAAAAAGGCAAGGCAATCCTCAGAGACATCCATCAAGGTGAATGCGGCCACCACACGGCCTCCAGATCCCTCGTCACCAAAGCTTTCCGCCATGGATTCTTCTGGCCGACTGCTTTGGACGACGCCAAGGACTTGGTCAACAAGAGCAAAGGGTGCCAAAAATTCGGCTCCAAGCAACATCTGCCGGCTTCTGCACTCAAGACCATCCCCCTCACTTGGCCATTTGCCGTCTGGGGGCTGGACATGGTGGGCCCGTTCAAAACAGCACGCGGCGGCATGACTCATCTGCTGGTCGCCGTGGATAAATTCACCAAGTGGATTGAAGCAAAGCCAATTAAGAAGCTGAACGGTCCGACTGCGGTGACCTTCATCACAGATATAAGGCATACCGCATAGCATCATCACCGTCAATGGCACAAACTTTGCCAAAGGCGCCTTGGCCCGCTTCTACGCGACGCAGGGCATCCGACTGGACTTAGCGTCCGTCGCCCATCCACAGTCAAATGGCCAAGTCGAGCAGGCAAACGGCCTCATCTTGTCCGGCATCAAGCCCCGACTGGTCGAGCCGCTGGAGCGCTCGGCCGGCTGCTGGATCGAGGAGCTACCGGCCGTCCTATGGAGTCTCCGGACCACGCCGAACAAATCGACCGGCTTCACCCGGAATCCAAGGAGGCGTGAGAAGACGGCGTCGACCTGCTGGAAGAGGGCCGACTGCTGGCACTCAGCCGGTCCGCTATCTACCAGCAGGGCCTGCGCCGCTACCATAGCCGGAAGGTCAAGCCACGATCCTTCCAAGAGGGGGACCTTGTGCTCCGGCTGATCCAGCGAACAGCCAGCCAGCACAAGCTCTCGGCCCCTTGGGATGGGCCCTTCATCATCAGCAAAGCCTTGGGCAATGACTCCTACTACCTCGTCGACCCGCTGAAGCCCAGGACACGCAAGAGGGACGATTCCGGCAAGGAAACAGAGCGCCCATGGAACGCAAACCTCCTCCGAAGATTTTACAGTTAATGCAGTATGTACCACGCTACCTTTTGCATTAAGAGCAAAGGCATCGGGTCCCTTGAGGAGCACTCGAGGGCTCCCCTTTTTATCTGTATGATAAGTTGATGCCTGAGAATGTGTTATTTTATTCCTCTGCCTGGCACCGGGTCCGACCAGTCGGCCCAGGGGCTCGCCGCCTTGCCCTACCTTGGTGCCGCCTGCAGTCGGACAAGTAGTGTGCCGACATCTAAGCCCTCTCTCGCCTTAAGCCGCAGCTCGCAGAGCGACCACCCGGCTAGCAAGAACTAAAGGCAGGAAACGGTGTCCACACGAAAAATGACTAAGGAGAAAGCATCAACATAGGCCAAGCCGGCTCCTCGCCCCTCCATCCGGCTGGCTTCTCACTTGACTTGCTATGTTCTAAATGGCCAAAGTACTTGTCTTCCTAAACGGCCAAATACCGGACCCCGCCACAGACCGCAGAGCGGCTGTCCGGCTGGTAGGGTGGTAGCCAAAGAAAGGAGGCAAAAAAAAGAACAGAAAAGCAAGACAAAGTCAGAACCTGGCAGAGCACAACTTGTGCGAATAAAGTTAATTTACATGGCAAAAGCTCTTAGCCAGCATTCAACAGAGTTTGAATACACCCCCAGCGGGTGGAATTGCGCGAATTTAACATACTTGTTCAAAAGATTACAAGAACAGGAAAAGATAAGATGACGTGGCCATCTAGGCCAGGGGAGCAGCAAGCGGGTCCGACGGGTTGGCAGAGGCAGCGACGCCGGATGGTGGAGCGGCCGACTGAAGGGTCTCGGCCTGATCGCCCCCGGCAGCAGTCGGTGCGGTAGCATGCGGCTCATTGGTCGAGGCTTGGTCGGGCTGAGGCCGGCTGTCCGCTCCGTCGTCCGGTGCGTCATCTTCGCCGTCCTCGTCCTCTTCGTCCTCGCCCTCGCCGCTGGAGGCGATCTCTTCCGCCGAGTCCCCCGCATCCCCCGGGTTCAGCCCGAACCAGTTGGGCGGCACCTCAGCGCCTTCCTCGTCCAGCTCGGGGATGAAAACGGTGGTGTTGGCATACTCGGCGATCGCCGTCGCGCGTTGAGTAAGCACAGGGCCCACCACCGCCAGCTCCGGTCTGGCCTCCTGCCGGAAGGTGGCCAGCTGGGCCAGGTCCAGCCCAGGATACCATGCCTTGGCGAACTCCAAGGCCGTCTGCGCACCCACCCGAGCCGCGGCGCCCTTCCATGCCTCGAAGCGGCCGACCGCTACATCCAACCAGTTGGCAGTCCGACTGGGGGTGCGTGGAATTTGAACGTCGGGCCAAAAAGAGGCCAACACCTGAGCCCCGGCGCGCTGCAGGCGGCGAAGCATCCTGTGAGCCGGCTGCAGGCGCGTCTTGACGGCCAGAAGCTGTTTGCCGAGATTCCGGGGCGCGTTGGGCGCAATGTCCGTGCCCGTCTTCCTCCACATGTCACGACGCGCCTCGATGGCCTGGCTGACGGCGACGGAGTGACCGGGAAAGTATTCTGCACAAGAAGAAGATCAAAGATTAGAAGCCAGAAGCCGACTCCTACAGCAGTCGGCGGCTGTTCAAAAGAAGAAGTAACTTACCATCGATCATGTCCTCGATCTCGCCGTAGCCTTCGGTCAGGAGTCTCTCCTTCTCGGCCCAGTTCGAGCGTTGAGTCTCGAACTCGGCCTTGAGGGAGTCTTCCCCCTCCTTCAGCTTCTGGAGCTCCGCCTTGTGCCGCTCTGCCTGGTCCGCCAGCTCCTTGGCTAGGCGGACGCATTCCTGGACCGCCTGGCTATGCTCCTGCTCCTTGGTGTGGAGCGCGGACTCGACCTCGCCCAGGCGTTGCCGCAGATCTGCGGCGGCCTCTACCAAAATGAAGAAAAAAGGAAACCATCAACACTAATAAAAAGTAGTTGCCGGGAGATCCGGCCTGACTGCTCAGCAGTCGGCCGGAATCTCGGGGACTACACCCAGCGGGTGCGCTGACGCGCCCCCGCAAGGAAGAAGACCAAGTACTTACTTCGGCTCTCCGTCAGATCGGCGGTCCGCTTGGTCAGCTCCTGGAGCTGAGAGTTATAGGCGGCCGCACGGATGTTGTGGTAATCCTGCAACGAAGACAACATAAGAAGGTAACGAGTCAGTACTCGGAGCTCGACCTGAAGTTCCGAGCCGCCTGCTCAGCAACTGACCCGGAACTCGGGGGCTACACCCAGTGGGTCCGCTGGCGCACCCCCACGGAAGATTGCAAAGAAACGAAAACAAGAAACGTACCCGAACGGCCACCCGCGTCGCCAGGAACTCCTGCGTGTACTGCTGGAGAGCGGCACCCTGGGCGTTGAATCAGGCCAGGACTTCCCACGAGGCCACGTTCAAAACACCCGTACCACCCCCAGACGTCCAACCCGGTGGGGTAGCGCTGGTAGCCTCGGCGTCGGGGGTCGACGAGCTAGCGGCCCCGACCTCCAACGGTCGCGGTGCTGAGGCCGCCCTCCCCGCTCGCCGACGCACCGGGATACGGGTGGCCAGAGTCGGACCCACCACCAACTCGCCGCTGGCTGGCGGCACCAGCGACGCGTCGGGACGACCGCCCTGGGCATCGGCAGTTGGCGTGCGCGGGGGCACCTCCGACTCCGGGATAATAGGGTCCCCTCCCCTCTCTTGGATCGGCTGGTCATCGCCGGCCCCTCCGGTCGGAGCCCGGACCTCCAGCACCACAGGCTCCACAGTTTGCGGACCGGAGGACTCCGTAGCCCGGCTGCGGGACGCCT
Source organism: Thinopyrum elongatum (assembly GCA_011799875.1). Classification (NCBI taxonomy): domain Eukaryota; kingdom Viridiplantae; phylum Streptophyta; class Magnoliopsida; order Poales; family Poaceae; genus Thinopyrum; species Thinopyrum elongatum. Next base: position 472,973,349 of record CM022301.1, read on the forward strand.
CCTCCGCTTGCACCTTGGCGGCCTCGTCCGCCTGCTCCTTGGCCGCGACGTCGTCTTGGGCCTTGGCCGCCGCGTCGGCCTCCTCCTTCTCCCGGGCCGCAGCTTCCCGCTCCTCTCGCGCCTCCCGCGCGTTCTTCTCTGTCGCCTCCTGGAGGGCGGCGAGCGGATCCATGCGGCGGGGGCCCGCGATGTCGTCTACCGCCCCGATCACCGAGCCGGACGGGGCTCGCGACAAGGAAAATGGGGCGCTGCACGCCAAGGGAGGAAGAGAATAAGAAGATCGCAAAGATAGAAGAAAAGCAAACACAAAGCAAGATGCAAGAAAGGGCAAGGCACTTACGCGGACACCAGCGGGAGCCGCCTTGGGGCTTTCTGGAAGAGGGCCGTCTTCGCGGCAGCCTCTTGCCGCTTGGTCGCGGCGGTCGAGGTCTTGGCCTTCTTGGGCCGGCTGCCGAACAACCCGGCGTCAGCCCGGCACTTCGGCGCACCGACTGCTGCAGTCGGCTCGGCCGAGGAACTGGCGCCCGCCCTGTCGGCACCATGGGCGCGATGCGGCTCTTCGTCCTCCTCGTCGTCATCCGGCCAATCCCCAAGGCCGCCTCCTAAGGAGCCGCCTGCTCCCTCGCCGCCACCACCGGTGGCTTCTGCCTCCTCCTGCGCGGCCACCCCCAAGTCAGGGTCGTCCACGTCACTCACCAACCGGTCCACCATGTACTGGTGACCCGGGGCCGGCGTGTCAGTGGCCGTCTGGCCCGGGAAGCGCTGCGCCAAGGCCGACTGGTCAGGCGAAAAGAAAGAACCCGGACGAACAAAGGAAAAAAGAATAAGGAGACGTACCAGAGGCGGCGGGTTGGCCCGGTTGTATGGCGGCTTGCCGAACTGCCACTCCGTCTCTGACAGCTTGCAGTCGGAGAAGAAGTTCACCATGCGGACCACCTCCATGTCCGGCATCACCTTGGTGGACAGCCGGCATGGGTCCCGGTGCCCACTCATGACGCTGATCAAGTGAGGCCGGTCTTGGAGGGGCAGCACTCGGCGCTTCACGAACACGGCTGGCAGGTCCGAGGCCTTGAGGCCCTTCGACGCCGTCATCTCCTGGAGCCGGAGGAGCGCACTGGAGCACATGGCCGACACGGTCTTCGGCCGGAACTTCCAGTTGGTGCGAGGCCCAACAGGCGGGCCGGCTGCGTAGGCCAGCAGGTTCACGTAGTCCCGCGTCGAGTGGATATTCTCGATGTAGAAGTACGACTTCTGCCACAGTTTGGCCGACTGCAGCAGGGCGAGAGCTGGGAAGCAGACCCCAGATCCCGTGCGCCGCACCGCGACGCAGGCTCTGCACTGGGCCGCCTCGTTCTTGGCGGCGGTGCCAAGCTTGAGGTAGAAGAGTTCTCCCCACAGCTCGAGTGTGGGGAGCGTGCCGAGGTAGCCCTCGCACAGGGTGACGAAGGCGGAGAGCAGCACCACCGTATTCGGAGTGAGGTGGTGGGGCTGCACTCCGTAGAAGTCCAAGAAAGAGCGAAGGAATCCGCTCGCCGGAAGGCCGAAGCCGCGGAGGAAATGCGACCGGAAGACGACGCGCTCGCCGCCTTCCGGCGCCGGCGAGATCTCCCTTTCGGGGGGGGGGGGGGGACACGCACCTTGACGTTCGATGCATGGGGAAGCCGCCGCATCTGGCGGAGGAACTCCAAGTGCCCGTCGTGGACATTGGAGCCGTCCCAGGCGCCCGCACGGCCGCTTTGTGCCATGGGCTCCATGCTCGGCAGCGGCGCGAGGTGGCTACGGTGCGAGGAGGTCCGGCAACGGTGGGCTGCAGCAGCACTCCGGCGAGAGGAGAGGCCGCGGCAATGGCGAGAAGAAGACGAAGGAGAGAAGCAGAGAGAAGGGAGAGGAGGGCGCGCGTGCGTTCTGCCGCCCCCTCCTCCCCTACTTATAGCCCTCTGGCGGCAAAGCCGAGGGGGGGAGACGTGGGGGGCGCGAGATTAATTGCGCCCACTCCCCCCACGACCCTGTAGTTACCACGCCATAACAGCGTGCATTTACCGTACCTGGAAAGCGCAACCGTCCGCCTCGGCCGCAGCGGATCCGCACGCGCGCCGAGGCCCTGTAATGGCGGGCCCAGGCCTGCGGCGACGTCTCGTCATGCACGCGGGCTGGCAGGCCGGCCTGGCCTGTTGGCGCCGCGTGGCGAACGAGCAACGGGCGGCAAGCCTATCGTCCGGCTGGCACTCTACCCGGCCTCCGCACGACGATTCGAATTCACGGGGCGGCCGGCCAGGCCTTGGCCGGCTCCTGGCAATTGGCCTTTGCAGAAGACGGACGAAGCCCAACTACTAGACCACTCAGAGTAGGAAGCTGTTGAGGCTCCTTGTTTTTTCAGCCGCGGTGCCTCACCAGCTTCAGGGACTACTGTCGGAGTAAATGACCACGGGTAGCCTCGTCAGTCCCCCATGGTATTTCAAGATATCGGGGCTAGCTGCGCCCCTCACATCGTCTGGGAGCACGACCGCCTTCTTGGGCCGGCTGGTCCAAGAGGCCGGCTGCTATAAGGCGGCAGGGCCATGGGAGGCGGCCGCGAGGGAGCCGACTCCTGGCAGACGGCCCCCCGTCCCCTCAAAGTCAGCACCACATCACCATGACAAGACAAGGCATGGCTGCAGTGCAGCCTGCCACCCCCGAATCCAGGACGGGACGTGACCACAGAGCTGTGCACTAGGCGGACACCCCCCGCCCAGCGCGGCACTATTGCCGTGTAGTCTGTGACGTCATTAGCGCCAGAGGGAGCCACGGTCCCACGACGGGTGGTCGGTACGGCCCGCAGGCGGCGGGCCCTACCTGTCCGTGAGCCACCAGAAGGCGGCAAACCTCTAGCAGGCGGCAACAAGGGAGGACCAACTCTTAGCAGGCAGCCCTCCTCCCCCTTGGAGTCTATGCACCATTAACCAGACGAGACGGGGTATGGCTACAGCGAGTACCCGTCAGGCGGCGGGACTATAACCACGTTCCCCTCGGTCAAGCCTTCGTCATCAAGGGCGAGGCTACAGCATAGAGCAATCAACATGGCCCACCAGGCGGCGGGCCCCAGCGGTCGGCGGAGAAGCCGGCGGCCAGAGACGCTGATGGCCGGGTCCTACACCCGACCGGATTACCATTGTACCCCTGGGGGGTAGGCCTATATAAACCCCCCAGGCTCACCCATGCAAAGGGTGGTTCGCGGTTCGGTCCAGCACCCATGCCATTCACACACACACACACGTAGAGCGAGGAGTAGAGCTAGCCTTGCCCTTCTCCCTCCTCTAGCCGAAAACAGCTCAAGGAGCAAGCTTGTAGCTACCTTGTCGATCATAGTCATCATGCGGAGACCCTGCAGAGCAGGACTAGGGGTGTTATCTCCGAGGAGAGCCCCGAACCTGGGTAAGATTCGCAGGCGTATGCGGTCTCACTCACTCCCGCTTCTAGAGCCCGGCGACGTACTCTTGTCCCCATCCATGATAAGCCACCCCCTGGCATATGTCGCACGATATCCCCAACAATGGGTTGCTAGAGTGACAGAAGCTTAAACCATAGTTTATGTGTTGCTTCGTAAGGGGCTGATTTGGATCCACATGTTTAATGTTGTGGTTAGATTTATCTTAATTCTTCTTTCGTAGTTGTGAATGTTTGCGAGGGGGGGGTTAATCATAAGTGGGAGGCTTGTCCAAGTAAGGACAGCACACAAGCACCGGTCCACCCATATATCAAAATATCAAAGTAGCGAACGCGAATCATATGAGCATGATGAAAACTAACTTCACAATAACTCCCATGTGTCCTCCGGAGCGCTTTGCTTTATATAAGAGTTCGTCCAGGCTTGTCCTTTGCTATAAAAAGGATTGGGCCACATTGCTGCACCTTTGTTACACTTGTTACTTGTTGCCGTTACGAATTACCTTGCTACCAAACTATTTGTTACCGATAATTTCAGTGCTTGAAGGGAATACCTTGCTGAAAACCGCTTGTCATTTCCTTCAGCTCCTTGTTGGGTTCGACACTCTTACTTATCGAAAGGACTACAATTGATCCCCTATACTTGTGAGTCATCAGTGTGTAAGCTGAACAGACCTAGTGAAACAATCAATATTGGCATAATGAGCTGACATCCAGTCCATACTCAAGATGATGTTAATGTCTGGAGACTTGAGAGATATAAGTGATGCAAGGAATACAAGTCTATCAACAAGAATTTCATTTCCATGGCATATGGTAGAAGTTTGCCACTTGGAACTAGGAGTTTGAATGATTAGTGGAGCAGGCATATCACAAAATGTTATGTTGTGCAAGTTGGCATAACTTTCAGAGATGAAAGAATAAGATGCTCCAGTATCAAAAAGAACGGATGCTGGATGACAATTAACAAGAAGCATACAAAGCACGACGTTAGGATCATCATAAGCTTCCTCAGCTGAAGCGTGGTTCACCTTACCACGTCCTGGAGTGGCTGGCTTGGCGTAGAACGCCTTACCTGTTGGCTTACCATGACCAACAGACTTCCCAGAAGGGGGTGGAACATACCTGTTCTAGGGGCAATCACGGGAGATGTGGCATGGCTCTCCGCACTTGTAGAAAATCATGAAGAAAGGACATGGACCCGCATTGGCAGGAGGTCCACCATACTGCCTGGGTGGTGGGTACTGCTGAACTGTGCGAGGCGCCACATAGGATGGCCTCGGTGTGTAACGCGGTGGAAGAGCTATGTTAGGCACCCAGATCCGGCGCTTCTGGGAGCCCGAACCAGAAGAAGAACCAGTATCACGTGAGTGCTTGTGAGATGCCTCATAGGTAGCGTGTCATGTCTCAGCATTAATGGCCTTGTTCACAAGACCCTGGAAGGTAGCGCAATCGTGTAAGTAGAGCTCATGGCGCAACTCAGGGTTGAGCCCCTTTCTGAACCTAGCCTGCTTTTTGGCATCTGTGGGCACCTCCTCTAAAGCATAGTGGGCGAGGTTCCCAAACTCTCTGCTGTAAGCATCAATAGTCATCTTGCCCCGAACAAGGTTACAAAAGTCTTCCCACTTGCGGTCCATGAGGGCCTGAGGGATGTGATGCTCACGGAACGCCTCGATGAAGTCTCTCCAGGTAGGAATCTGGCCAGCTGGAATCATGGCCTCATAGTTGGCCCATCACTGACTGGCAGGCCCCTCCAAGGGATAGCTAGCATAGGTGACCTTGTCACCTACAGCCACATTCACAGAACTCAGCTTGTTGATGATGCTATAGAGCCATTCATCAGCATCAAGTGGCTCAACTGAGTGATGGAAAATAGGTGGCCGCAGTCTAATAAAGTCATGGATATACACCATCACATTGCATTGATAAGTGGTGTTCTGCTCAATGCACTCCAAGAAGCGGTTAGTCTCACGCTTGTTCCTCTCTGCCTCGAGCATGACCTCTGCCAGAGAGGGTGGATGGGGAAGGTGCCCATCCCTGACCCCACTTCCCTCACCCTACTCATGGGTGGCAGTGGGGGTGCATTGGGTATTGACCATCCTGGAAACAAAACCATGGCTTAGACAAGGATGGCATCGACTCTAACATAAGGGTGCAGAATGTAATGGACAACCATGGAATGCGGAGATGAACATCTGTACAACATGGTAAAAAGCAAACTGCCATATATATACCATCAGTCGTGCACACCATAACATAGTTTAGTACAGGCCCAAACTAAAGTACAAACTGCGATGAAAGATGATACAACTCATCGCAGGCATTCCAAGCTCATATACATTGTTTATCTACGCCTCCGAAACATAGTACACACCTCGGTCATATCCCACAAATCACACAGGACAGTGGAAATACAACTGCTACTACTCTACTCCAGACCATAGTCGGTCTCAGTCAACTCCATAGAAAGTCTCGCGAGGGTTAACGCCGTAACCTAGAAGCTGAACGTTGGGATCTATAAACAGACCAGCCTGGGCCCCGTATGGGCACGGATGTGGCGGTAAATGAGGAGCACATGGAGGGGTGATGCCTCCCACCTCTGGCCAAGCAACATGAGCTGGCATATGAGTTCACTCTCAGTACATCACATCCATATCACGATAACCTGACTGGACGGCATGTGTAAGCTGTGACAAAGCTAACTAGTGAAGGTCTTGAGTGGAGTAGAGCTCCATACGGAGGGAGCGGACCTCACAATCCCTGTCCTCCAATATCAGCGCGGTGGTCTGAATTCGCTGCTCCTCAAAATAAGACTCAATATAAAGGCCACTGAGATAGCCCTCTTCGCCTGGAAGCGAAGCTGGGACGTTTATGAACTCTGTGTTCTACAGTAAGGGGTGAATATCTCGAAGTATAGTCATGAGAGAATAGGCTGCACCCTGCACAACCATCTCTATCGTGACTCCCATACGAAATGACCAGTGGGAAGGCTCTGTGGCTCCGATGTCTGAGGGATAGATCCTGACCGTACAAAGATACTGACTCTGATTAAAATCTTTGTATTGATCTACCACGGCATACACTAGATACTAGCGGTAGCCAACCTCAACCATGAGGCGAACCAACATGGTCGTGTGACCCGGTACGTCGATGCACCTAGTCAGCGGACAACCTGTGAAGGAGTGCGAGAGGCTATCTGAAATAAGGATAATGCAAATGCGTTAGTAACTCTAAGATCCTAGGATAATTCGGGCAGCACAACGGCAGTAAAATGCTCAAAATATGAGACATCCTGTAGGAAAAGGGGTAGTGCAACAGCTCGACATCATCACTCAAGGTTCTATGATAGTAATAAACAACTACACATGAAGTACTCAAAAACTGGAATACGACTCTGATCCACCATTCCTATAAGTCTACGGAATAGTAACCTGTGATCCTGATAGACAGAAGAGAAAGCCTAGTTCCTTAACCCCGTAGGAAAGGAGAGGGCGACTCAGATCAGAAGGACATAGGGTATAAGGAGTAAAAAGAGCCTTACGTTCCCTTCCACAATCAATTCCCTTATATAAATAAAGCATTCCTAGACTCGACTTTGACCAGTTTGGCTTGGTAATCGTACAGTCAGTCAAGCTCTGATACCAATGCTGTCATGACCCTGATCCTAAGTCACACCGATCTAGCATTTAAGACATCATATCACTCTTTGCGGCCTCACGCACGGTATCCCACGGCTGCAGCCTTACCTTGGCTGGGATCGTTTACACCTTTTGCCTCATGTATATGATTATGTCGCTAGCATCCATATGACAAAGAACCCGGGTCGACATGACTAGTCATAAACCAAGGTGGCACAAACATACAGGGACAGGCATACATAACCCAGCAATGAATGTGTCGGTCATCAACGTATGAAACCAAGTCGTAGCAAGCTACAAGGACTTAAAGGAACAATGTATGACATTTCCTCGAAGGGACAGACACAGGAACAAAGAAGGATACATGCCGGCCAATCCAAGTGTTCTGGAGCAGTAGCGAACTACGATGGCTCAGTGGAAGCACTAGGGAGCATTTCCCTGTAGGGAAGGCTAGGTGTCGAATCCCACACATACCTATGCATTTCAAAACATACACATGATACGTCTCCAACGTATCTATAATTTGTTATTGTTCCATGCTTTTATATTATCATTCTTGGATGTTTTACAATCATTTTATAGCAACTTTATATCATTTTTTGGGACTAACCTATTCACATAGTGCCCAGTGCCAGTTGCTGTTTTTTGCTTGTTTTTTACTTTGCAGGAAATCAATACCAAACGGAGTCCAAACACAGCGAAACTTTTTGGTGATTTTTTCTGGAACAGAAGACACAAGTTGGGCCAAGAAAGTACCTAAGGGGGGCTCCGAGGGGAGCACAACCCACCAAGGCACGCCTGGGGGCCCACGCGCGCCCAGGTGGGTTGTGCCCACCTCGGCCACCTCTCGCACCGCCTCTTTGCTCTATAAATACCCCAATATTCCAGAAACCCTAGGGGAGTGGACGAAAATCAATTCCAGCCGCCGCAAGTTCCAGAAACCACAGATCCAATCTAGACACCATCACGGAGGGGTTCATCATCCTCATTGGTGCCTCTCCGATGATGCGTGAGTAGTTCATTGTAGACCTACGGGTCCGTAGGCAGTAGCTAGATGGCTTCCTCTCTCTCTTTTGATTCTCAATACAATGGTCTCTTGGAGATCTATTTGATGTAACTCTTTTTGCGGTGTGTTTGTTGGGATCCGATGAACTTTGAGTTTATGATCAGATCTATATTTTTATCCATGAAAGTTATTTGAGTCTTTTCATCTCTTATATGCATGATTACTTATAGCCTCGTATTTCTTGTTCGAATCTTTGGTTTAGTTAGACCAACTAGATCAATTTTTCTTGCCATGGGAAGAGGTGCTTTGTGATGGGTTCGATCTTACGGTGCTTGATCCCAGTGACAGAAGGGGAACCGACACGTATGTATCATTGCTATTAAGGATAACAAGATGGGGTCTATTTCTACATAAATCGATCTTGTCTACATCGTGTCATCGTTCTTATTGCATTACTCCGTTTCTCCATGAACTTAATACACTAGATGCATGCTGGATAGTAGTCGATGTGTGGAGTAATAGTAGTAGATGCAGGCAGGAGTCGGTCTACTAATCTTGGACGTGATGCCTATATAATGATCATTGCCTGGATATCGTCATAATTATTTGATGTTCTATCAATTGCCCAACAGTAATTTGTTTACCCACCGTATGCTATTTTTCTCGAGAGAAGCCACTAGTGAAATCTATGGCTCCCGGGTCTATTTTCTCATCATATATTTTTTGATCTATTTTGCTATTTGCCTTTTTATTTATTTGCCACTTTTATTTTCAGATCTATATTTCTAAAAACCCAAAAATATATTTTGCTTCACTTTATTTTATTCGCGATCTATTTATCCAATCTATTACAATTTATCTCTCGTCCACTTGCCAATTTCTGGCGCCGTTACCCGAAAGGGATTGAGAACCCCTTTAACACGTCGGGTTGCAAGTATTTGTTCTTTGTGTGCAGGTGTTGTTTACGTAGTGTTACTTGGTTCTCCTACTGGTTCGATAACCTTGGTCTCATCACTGAGGGAAATACCTACCGTTGTTTTGCTGCATCATCCCTTCCTCTTTGGGGAAATACCGACGTAGTTCAAGCAAACATCAAAAGGAATTTCTGGCGCCGTTGCCGGGGAGGATCAAGTCAAGATAGTCTCCCGACAATTCGCCAACTTCTGGCGCCGTTGCCGGGGAGACATCATCAACATCTACCAGGTTCCTAATCACAAATCTCATCTCCTTGCAATTTACATTATTTGCCATTTGCCTCTCGTTTTCATCTCGCCCACTTCACCAAAATTTGCCGTTTTATTTGTCCTCTTTTTCATTCTTCGTTTTCTCGTCAGAACTGTTTTTAGTGCAATTTTGTTTGCGTAGTCATGATGCCTCAAAGAAAATATTATGATGTTCCTTACCCCAATATTTTGCTTGAAATTGAGAAAAGTACTAAGGAATATATGACTACACAATTTGATCACAATAAATATTTTACTGAAGAACTTAAGGAACACTCTGTTGTGTTGGATGCTATAACAAAACAACTTGATGATATTAGTAGAGAAGTTTGTAATCTTCAATCTAAGTATGCTTTTGTTGAAAGTTTGCTAGGGAAAATATCCGATGCACAAGCTACCCTAGTAAATCAAATGGCTGCTAAACCAATCTCGTTAGAAGATAAAAATGAGGAAGATCTTAAAGTGATTGGTGTTTCTTCTATTGATTCCTTGTTTAGTAAAATTAAGATTGATGATAAAGGGACTGAAGAAGAGTCAACTTTAGTTAGAAGGCGTCCCGATAATTCGGAGGGTGAAAATCTTGTTGAGAAAATTGATAAAAGTGGGTTTGGAGAGGTCCAAACTTTAACTAGTGATGTACCCACTCTTTTGGATTACAAAGACTTTAATTATGATAATTGCTCTTTGATTGATTGTATTTCTTTGTTGCAATCGATGATAAATTCACCCCATGCCTATAAACAAAATAAAGCTTTTACTAAACATATTGTTGATGCTATGATGAAAGCTTTGGAAGAAAAGTTGGAATTAGAAACTTCAATTCCTAGAAAATTACATGATGAATGGGAACCTACTATCAAAGTCAATATTAAAAATTATGAGTGTTTTGCTTTATGTGATTTGGGTGCTAGTGTTTCTACAATTCCGAAACTTTATGTGATGTGCTTGGTCTTACCGATATTGAAGAATGTTCTTTAAACTTGCACTTGGCGGATTCTACTATTAAAAATCCTATGGGTAGAATTAATGATGTTCTTCTTCTTGCAAATAGGAATTATGTGCCCATAGATTTTATTGTTCTTGATATTGATTGCAATCCGTCTTGTCCAATTATTCTTGGTAGACCGTTTTTGCGCACTATAGGTGCCGTGATTGATATGAAAGAAGGGAACATCAAATTCCAATTTCCTTTGAGAAAGGGTATGGAACACTTCCCTAGAACAAGAATTAAGCCACCATATGAATCAAACATGAGGGCATCTTATGGATCTAGAACCAAAGATGACAATACTTAGATCTTTGCATTATGCCTAGCTAGGGGCATAAAACGATAGCGCTTGTTGGGAGGCAACCCAATGAATAAAATTTATTTTTGTCTTTTTCTTTCTGTTCTTGGGTGTCTGCACAATTATGCTACTGTTATGATTGTGTTTTTTGTGTTTTAATTAGTGTTTGTGCCAAGTAAAGCCTTTAGGATAGCTTTGGTGATAGTTGATTTGATCTTGTTGGAAAACAGAAACTTTTGCGTCCAGTAAACCAATTTTCAAAATTCACAGAGGCGACAAAAAATTCTGAATGTTGTACACAAGATTGATATACAAATTTCCTATGTTGTCTACATTTTTCAGAATTTTTGGAGTTACAGAAGTATGAGAACAATTCGCATCTTTACAGACTGTTCTGTTTTTGACAGATTCTGTTTTCTTTGCATTGTGTGCTTATTTTGATGAATCTATGGTTTTTATTGGGGGGTATGAGCCATGGTAAAGTTAGAATACAGTAGATATAATGCAAGAACAAAATTTGAATGGGTTTTCTATAGTACTTAAAGTAAAGATTGGTTTTCTTATACTAACGGATCTCACGAAGGTTTTGTTGAGTTTTGTGTGATTGAAGTTTTCAAGTTTTTGGTGAGATTACGATGGATGAAGGAATAAGGAGTAAGAAGAGCCTAAGCTTGGGGATGCCCCATGGCACCCCAAGCCATTATCCAAAGAGAAGCAAGCAACTAAGCTTGGGGATGCCCGAGTGGCATCCCCTCTTTCTTCTAACGACCATCGGTATTTTACTTGGAACTATATTTTTATTCGTCACATATCATGAGTTTTGGTTTGAGCGTCTTGTATGATATGAGTCTTTGCTTGTTTTGCTTTTTATTTTAAGTCATGAATCCTTGCTGGATACACCTATTTGAGGGAGCCAAAATTATGCTATGACTTGTTAGAATTGCTCTCTATGCTTCACTTAAATCTTTATGAGCTATGGAATTGCTCTAGTGCTTCACTTATATCTTTTTGAGCACGGTGTGCTTTAGTATTTTTGAAGAAATGCTCTCATGCTTCACTTAGATTTATTTGAGAGTTAGTAAATTTTTTTTAGAAATTCTCTCATGCTTCACTTAAATTATTTTGAGAGAAGAAAATTTTATGCTCATGTTCTTCACTTAGATTTGTTTGAGATATCAAAAGCAACATATAAAATTAGTCCCAAAGTGATAGATATCCAAGAGGGATATAATAAAAACTTTCATGAAGATCATTGGACAAAATAAACTTGATTCCTTGTAATAGTTTTGCGATATGTTGATATAATCTGTGAGTCATGTTAATGAGTAATTATGGCTTAGTAAGAATATTGGTGTTAAGGTTTGTGATTCCCTATGCAAGCACGAAAGTCAATAGTTATGCAATGAAATTACATCCTACTTGTGGTGCATTATTCGGTGTTAGTTATGCTTAATGCTCGCTTATGAGATTTTTCGTTTCTTGGTTGGATGCTTCTCAATCTTTTGCTGGTCTTCATTTGCACTAAGTATGATCACTACTTGTGCATCCAAAATCCTTAAACCAGTTTTGCCATATGAGTCCACTATACCTACCTATATGTCGTATTTCCGTGCCGTTCTAAGCAAATTTGTATGTGCCATCTCTAATTTCAAAATAAATTTCTCTTTTGTGTGCTCGTACTGCTCATGAAACGGTAGGGGGTGGCTGATATATTTCCATGCTAGATGTGTTATTCTCAAGATGAGTGTTTATTCACTTGTCATTGCACGAGAGTACGACAAAGGTATTAGGGATGCCCAGTCCCGAAATGAAAAATGAATTTACTTTATGTTGTCAAATCATAAATTCCTTGGAAAGTGTTGGTATGGAGGGCACCCGTGGATACGGCTAGCCATGGAAAGTGAAAGTATGGTGGAAAAAGGAATAATCTTTATTTTCTGTTTGGGAACCGCCTATGATATATCTAGCATGGAAAGTATTTGGAACTACTCGATCGTTTTCGTTGACAGGAAAAGCATGCCACCCAAAATGTTTTATCTCTACTTTTTTCGCTTTGAGCTCTGGCACCTCTACAAATCCCTACTTCCCTCTGCGAAGGGCCTTTCTTTTACTTTATGCAATTTTTATTTTGAGTCTCCATCTTCTCTTATAAAGCACCAACTAAGGGGCACTATGATCGTACTTGAGCATTGGGTGTAGCTAATATGCGAGTGTGTTTCATGAATGGATCAATGATTGAGCATAATGGGCTAGGGATAACTTGCTTTAGTGTTGATATTTTGAAAGACATGATTGCTTGTTGATATGCTTGAGTATTGAAATCTTCATGTCAAAACTAGACTATTGCTTTGAATCATATAAAAGTCCAAATGTCCATGCTACCAAGAAAAGAATATGTGATGAACATGTTAGGCAGCATTCCACATCAAAAATTCTGTTTTTATCATTTACCTTCTCGAGGACGAGCAGGAATTAAGCTTGGGGATGCTGATACGTCTCCAACGTATCTATAATTTTTGATTGTTCCATGCTGTTATATTATCATTCTTGGATGTTTTACAATCATTTTATAGCAACTTTATATCATTTTTTCGGACTAACCTATTGACATAGTGCCCATTGCCACTTGCTGTTTTTTGCTTGTTTTTTACTTAAAGGAAATCAATACCAAACGGAATCCAAACGCAATGAAACTTTTTGGTGATTTTTTCCGGACCAGAATGCACAAGTTGGGCCAAGAAAGTACCTGAGGGGGGCTCCGATGGGAGCACAACCCACAAGGGCGCGCCTAGGCCCCCAGGCGCGCCCAGGTGGGTTGTGCCCACCTCGGCCACCTCCCGCACCGCCTCTTTGCTCTATAAATACCCCAATATTCCAGAAACCCTAGGGGAGTGGACGAAAATCAATTCCAGTCACCGCAAGTTCCAGAAACCACAGATCCAATCTAGACACCATCATAGAGGGGTTCATCATCCTCATTGGTGCCTCTCCGATGATGCGTGAGTAGTTCATTGTAGACCTACGGGTCCGTAGGCAGTAGCTAGATGGCTTCCTCTCTCTCTTTTGATTCTCAATACAATGGTCTCTTGGAGATCTATTTGATGTAACTCTTTTTGCGGTGTGTTTGTTGGGATCCGATGAACTTTGAGTTTATGATCAGATCTATGTTTTTATCCATGAAATTTATTTGAGTCTTTTGATCTCTTATATGCATGATTACTTATAACCTCGTATTTCTTGTTCGAATCTTTGGTTTAGTTAGGCCAACTAGATCGATTTTTCTTGCCATGGGAAGAGGTGCTTTGATGGGTTCGATCTTACGATGCTTGATCCGAGTGACAGAAGGGGAACCGACACGTATGTATCATTGCTATTAAGGATAACAAGATGGGGTCTATTTCTACATAAATAGATCTTGTCTACATCGTGTCATCATTCTTATTGCATTACTCCGTTTCTCCATGAACTTAATACAATAGATGCATGCTGGATAGCGGTCGATGTGTGGAGTAATAGTAGTAGATGCAGGCAGGAGTCGGTCTACTAATCTTGGACGTGATGCCTATATAATGATCATTGCCTGGATATCGTCATAATTATTTGAAGTTCTATCAATTGCCCAACAGTAATTTGTTTACCCACCGTATGCTATTTTTCTCGAGAGAAGCTACTAGTGAAATCTACGGCCCCCGGGTCTATTTTCTCATCATATATTTTCAAATCTATTTTGCTATTTGCCTTTTTATTTATTTGCCACTTTTATTTTCAGATCTATATTTCTAAAAACCCAAAAAAATATTTTGCTTCACTTTATTTTATTCGCGATCTATTTATCCAATCTATTACAATTTATCTCCCATCCACTTGCCAATTTCAAGCGCCGTTACCCGAAAGGGATTGACAACCCCTTTAACACGTCGGGTTGCAAGTATTTGTTCTTTGTGTGCAGGTGCTGTTTACGTAGTGTTGCTTGGTTCTCCTACTGGTTCGATAACCTTGGTCTCATCACTGAGGGAAATACCTACCATTATTGTGTTGCATCATCCCTTCCTCTTTGGGGAAATACCGACGTAGTTGAAGCAATCATCAACACAAAATATGCACGATATGTGTAGATACAACATGGCATCGCAACATAACTCTACGACTCAAAGTATTTATTTAAAAGGCTCCAATGAGCCATACATAGCAGGTTATTACAAACAGGGGTCTCATGACCCTACACACAAAATCATACAAACCAGCGAATGCATAAAATTGTCTGAGTATAGACGACTGAAAATATAGAAGGCTAGCAAGCCTGACTATCTACAAACCCTCCCAAGGGTGCAAGATCGTAGCTGGGAAACAAGCTACTCGTCGTCATCGATGTCTAGGTAGAACCCACCTACAGTATCGGGGAACTCATCTACAACAGTTTAATTAAGCAAACATGAGTACAAAGGTACTCAACAAGACTTACATCAGAACTATCTAGTATGCATCAGTTTCAATAAAGGGGGTTGTGGGGTTTAGCTGCAGCAAGCCAACTTTGACTCGGTGCCTATCCTATATACGACTACTAGTAATTCTTTGAGGTGAGAAAGCGCACAAGAGTCCACTAGCTAATCACCACAACAGTACTCAACTATGGATCTGTTCCCGTCTCCATACGGGAAATCCGTCCATAGCACTCAAGCTTATCTTGCGCATTTTAGAGTATCCATTTCAGTTGTCTACAAATAATGTAGCTTTCCAAGTAGTCCATATCCGAGGACGCGACTATCCAAAGATCATTAACCCTGCAGGGGTGTACTTCTTCACACACGCTCTCACCACTTACCACCATATACACTTCATGTATCTCGGCAACCTTCAAGCGGAGGCCTGGCGAGGGTGTTGGCCATGACTTGACTAACCACACAAGACTCTAGTCTAGCTTTATCGCCTATTTGAGGTTGTATGCATAAGGGAAGTCCAGCCGAGGTTTCTATCATGGCCTCAAACGATGTGAGTGATACGTCTCCAACGTATCTATATTTTTTTTATTGTTCCATGCTGCTATATTATCAATCTGGGATGTTTTATATTCATTTACTAGCAACTTTATATCATTTTTTTGGGACTAACCTATTAACTTAGTGCCCAGGTCCAGTTGCTGTTTTTTGCTTGTTTTTCACTTTGCAGAATATCAATACCAAACGAAGTCCAAATGCCACAAAACTTTTTGGAGATTTTTTCTAGTAGGAAGAGACCCTGGAAGCTTTTGGAGGCCACGAGAGGAGGCCCTAGGGGCCCACTAGGCACCAGGGCACGCCAGAAGCCCCCGGCGCGCCCCGGTGGATAGTGGAGCCCTCGGGCACCTCCTTGACCTACCTCCGCCTCTATAAATACTCTAAAAATCCCAAAAACCCTAGGGGAGTCAACGAAGTACTTTTTCCGCCGCCACAAGTTCCAGAACCACGAGATCCAATCTAGAGGCCTTTTCCGGCACTCTGTCGGAGGGGGCAACGATCACGGAGGGGTTTTTCATCATCCTTGTTGCCCCTCAGATGATGCGTGATTAGTTTACCACAAACCTACGGGTCCGTAGTTAGTAGCTAGATGGCTTCTTCTCTCTTTTTGATCTTCAATACAATGTTCTCCACGATGTTCTTGGAGATCTATTTGATGTAACTCTTTTTTTGCGGTGTGTTTGTTGGGATCCGATGAATTGTGAGTTTATGATCAGATCTATCCATGAATATTATTTGAGTCTTCTCTGAACTCTTTTATGCATGATTGTCATAGCCTCGTATTTCTTCTCCGATTTATTGGTTTGGTTTGGCCAACTAGATTGATTTATCTTGCCATGGGAAGAGGTTCTTTGTGATGGGTTTGATCTTGCGGTGCTCAATCTCAGTGACAGAAACAGACATGACACACATGTATCATTTCTATTAAGGGTAACAAGATGGGGTTTATTCTTACGTGAGTTTATCTTGTCTACATCATGTCATCTTTCTTAATGCATTACTGCATTTTTCCATGAACTTAATACACTAGATGCATGCTGGATAGCGGTCGATGTGTGGAGTAATAATAGTAGATGCAGGCAAGAGTCGGTCTACTAATCTTGGACGTGATGCCTATATACATGATCATTACCTTGGATATCGTCATAATTGTTTGCTTTTCTATCAATTGCCCAACAGTAATTTGTTTACCCACCATATGCTATTTTCTCGAGAGAAGCCTTTAGTGAAAACTATTGCCCCCGGGTCTATTTCCTATCATATATTAAAACCAAAAATACCTTGCTGCAATTTTATTTTATTTATTTTATTTTGTATTTTTGTTAAATCTATTTGTCAAATCCTATACAATTTCATCTATCTCAATACCGTTGAGGGATTGATAACACCTTCACGCGTTGGGTTGCAAGTATTTGTTGTTTGTGTGCAGGTGTTGTTTACATAGTGTTGCTTGGTTCTCCTATTGGATTGAAAACCTTGGTTTCATAACTGAGGGAAATACCGTGCTGCATCATCCTCTCCTCCTCGGGGAAATACCAACGGAAATTACCAGTAGCAGGAAAATTTTCTGGCGCCGTTGCCGGGGAGACATCATCAACATCTATCAAGTACCTACGCATAAACTTTCATCTCCTTGCATTTACTTTATTTGCCATTTGCCTCTAGTTTTCATCTCCCCCACTTCTAAAACGTTTTATCAAAAAAAACACAAAAATGTTTTACTTTGTTGCTTTGCTTGTTCGTTTGGCATAATTGTATGTTTATTGAAAATCAGAAAACAAAAAGCTTATGGATCCTCATCCACTTGCTAAGGTTTTTAAAAGATTCAATTTTGATGAACCAATTGCTAGTGAGTTGAGTGCACTAGATTATCTTTATGAAGTTTTGCTTGAAATTCATGAATCTGAAAATTGTGATGAAGTGCTAAAAGGAGAAATCTATAAAGTGGTTCACGATAGCTCCTTGAATGAAAAGCATGATTGCAATGATGTTATTATAAATTCTATTAATGTCAATTGTGTTAATAATATGCAAAACCCCAAGCTTGGGGATGCTAATTTTGCGATGTCCATTACTTATTGTAATGATAATGATTGGGGTGATAATGTTTCTTATGATCTTGAAAATTTATTTAAGCCTCATGATGAATATGTTTGCAATAATATTGAAAGTGGGTTTGGAAGAGTGTCAACTCTAGGTAAAAATAGTCCCATATATTTGGAGAGTGTTCAATCTTATGAATTTTTTGATAAAAGTGGGTTTGGAGAGGTCATGACTTTAGTTGATGTTAATCCCACAATTTTGGAAGACTATAAGAATTTTATGCATGCGGATCATGGAGAGAAAATTTTATATGATAGTTATATTATTGAATTTGATTATGATCCTACATGTAATTATTATGAGAGAGGGAATTATGGTTGTCGAAATTTTCATGTTACTAAATTACCTCCCTTCATGTTGAGATTGTCAATGTTTTATTCTTCTTCCTTGCATATGCTAATTTTTGCTTGTTTTGATAAAAAAAATTCTCATAAAATGGCTATGCATAGGAAATATGTTAGACTTAAATTTTATTTTCACATACTATATGATGCTCTCTTTGTGCTTCAATTCTTGTCTTTCATGCGAGCATCATTAAAATTATCAATGCCTAGCTAAAAGGCTTTAAAGAAAAGGGAAACCCTTCCTGTCAGAAGTCTAATAGGAAACTTTTGTCAAACCATTCCTGCACCGTTCATTCTTCTTTAATCCCACGGTCATATTTGTTAGCAAATCTCCAACCCCATCAATTAACCCCACAATTCCATCCAGAGTAAATCACGCCTCCTCCAAGTGCAACCAATGCGATAGGCGATAGCATTGCTGTCCATTCTGGTCGCAGCGGACACCACTCTCCTATCGTCGGGCTCACTACCTCCGGCAGGCCCGGCTGCTCTCTGACGTTTATCTCTTCGTGCGCGGCAGCCACCCCTCTCACATTGACCCACGGCCATGGGTTCCCTAGGTCCTCCTGCGCTCGTCCCTGATGTTGCACTGCCAGTCATCTTGGATCTTGCCTTCGCCTCGATTGAGGACATGGTCGATGAACAAATCCGTGGGGGCTTCATCTCGTCGCCAACGCTGGCCCTCCTGTGTCGTGGGACGCGGGGCTCGTTTGATCCATTCGTGCATTTGCCGGGCGACGCTCTCCTCCACTTTGCCTTTGGAAAACTTTTCCTGCCGGTGTGCTTCCCGATTGGGCCGGTACGGGATTCATTTGTGCTGCCCTCTGTCTGGATCTAGGTTTGACTGCCTTCTCCTCCTCCAGTCGGTTCTGCAATTTATAGCTTAATCTTGTTTGGGTTGGGTTCGTCGGTTGAATCACCTCTAATATCCTGAACATGACACATATATGCTTCCCCATTTTGGCAGCAATACCAAGTTGCATAACATCTTCAAGTATTCATGCTTCCACCTAACACTATTTGTGCACCCAATGCACTTGTTTCATATTTCTTACCTATTTGTCCTTCTGCATGGTAATACGTATGCTTCCTCGGGCTAGTGAATTTGCTTCATTTGGTCCATAGCAACCAGTTAAATTTGTATATATGTGGCACAAATATGCATCGTACTGTTAGCCCCAATCTTACTTTGTTTCCATTTTTTAATGTTCCATCATACCAACTAAGATGAGTAATGCTTTTCTAGTATATTTTCATGCTTCGTTCCTATTGGGCTTCCCAAACATATTTTATGTGCTTCTTCAGTTAATATTCATTGCTTTCACAATCCCTGATTCATTTCCCCCAAAACAATTGTTAATACCATTGTTATTCACATTGAAAGATACAATGCTTCCATATTATACTACATATGTTTCTCCTTGCATCTGATTTGCTTAGATAGTTCCATCTTTATTCTTTGTTTTATCATTCTTCTAATTTTCTTAAGCATTGTTGTAACCCATACATTGCTTGTGTTTCCTTATTGCCATTGTTATCTCTGACAATGCCTCCAGGATGGATCCCCACACCTTCACACTTGACACGGACCCAGTCCACCTTGTCGGTGCACCTCGAACCATCATTTTTTTACTGTCTCCCTGCAGCGTTGATGGTGCTTTGTCTTCCCGTCCGCGTCGCCAACTACACCACTGGTCTGGGCTGCGCATGTCAATCCTTGTTGCAAGCTTTCCAAACCTCTCATATGTATTTGTGGTAGCACAATACTTGTGGTATATTTCCATTCATTTCAATGTATGCTTCCACTATAACTGAAGTTTGGGTTGACCAATACCGTACCATTTGTGCTTCATTACTTGTTATTAATATTTGCATAAGGCAATACTAGTTTACTTCTCTAATATTTCCCAAAGTTATTTCAGATAGACACTGTTATCATTCCAAGTTATTTCTAGCATTGCTTCAAAGTTTATCAACTAGGTATCATATCCTGCATGTGCTTCCACTACTAACCCTTTTTTTATTTATTTTCATGCTTCCTATCAGACTAGCATATGTTTAGGTACTAGCTAATGGGTTTGTCATTTCTATTTCAATATGCTTCCATTTGAGACAAGTTACATTCAGATAACACTATTTTGATGCTTCTTATGTGTTCTGGAGTTTCTAAATTATCTTACATATACTTATTCAATGTCCATAGTTTAATTTCATACTTAGTGCTTGTACATTTTTTATTATTATCACCATTGTAATGCAACACACTCCCAAATGATGTACATTTGTTTCTTTGGTCTACGTTATTTTTCTTCCATTGATTACACACATATTTGACAATTGCCAATGCACTATACTTTATGTTCTCAGTTTACTAGAAATAATGAAGCAAACAGAAATACAGTATGCTGAAGCAAAACACGCATGCACTAAGAAGCATGACGACACTTGCATCTAACCCCATAATGAAGACAACCTCATGCCAAATAAAGGGAAGCATTATACAATTGCCGCCTTGAAGGAAGCAAATTTGTAGCACATAAAGATGATGTATGAACGAAAGAAGCATGGAAACAAACTTATGTCCGGTTAGAACTAAATTAGTTTTGTGATGGAAACACTTTTGTATTGCATAGAAGAACAATCTTCTTGTGTTGCAATAATAAAAAAAGATACATGGGACTCAAAATTTCCTACATGTAATTCTTTTGTAATAGTATTTTTATTATTGTTTTTGTTGTCAACAGAGTTGTAAATTATTGTTCATATCGGTTGAAATTTGTTTTGATGCTTCATGCTTCTCTTTGTGCTTCCACGGGATTTTTTGTGTGCCAAACCAAGATTTGTGTCGCACAAATAGTTGTTTCCTTCGCCATTTTTTGTTCCAAGACACTTAAATCATGATACCGTACCATAGAGAATATTGTTTTTGCTCTCACAAAAATCTATCCTCTCATGAATTCCTTGTTTCCATTGCACTAAAAAAATTATGCTTCCATCCACTAAAATGTATGTTTCCATGGTAGGAAAAACATATTATCATCGCTAGAAATATATCTTAGATCACCTGCAAAAAAAGTATCTTAGAAAAAAATTATGACTAATATGGGGATAAATTACCAAATTTGTTTCAAAAAATTAGGGGATAAATTTCGCCATTTCAGATGTGATTCCTGTTTTTCTTTGCAGATGTGATTCTTGGAAGCATTTTTTGGAGACATGGAAGCATTCGTTTGGTAGCACTGATTGATAGAAAATAACTACCACAAGCCGTTTCTCAAAACAAAACTACCACAAGCCCATCCCAGTAAAAAAGGAAACCTCCATCGGGCCCATGCACCCAGAGAATTTACGAGGAAGCAATCAATTAACACTACAATTTAGCACATCAAGCGAGGGGATTTACTAGCAGATCGAATGGTGCATGCGCTTTTGATCAGACGTCCTGCGAGTGGTCTGATGGGATGCAAAACAATAGTAGTCTGATGCCTAGCAGTCCCCTAAAGAAAAGCGCTTGTTGGGAAAACCCAATATTTTCTTTTCTGTTTTGATGTGTTTACAAATTTATTCTACTGTTATGATTATGTTTCTATGTTTAATTACTGTTTGTGCCAAGTAAATCCTTTAGGATTATGTTGGATGATAGTTAACTTGATCCTGTTGGAAAACAGAAGGTTTCTCATCCAGTAGCAGAATTGTTAAAATTTTCTGGAGTGTGGAAAAATTCTAATTTTTTAACACATGATTGATATACGAATTTCCAGCGTCTTCCTAAATTTTCAGAATTTTTGGAGCTACAGAAGTATGAGCTTAATTCAGTTTTCTACAGACTGTTCTGTTTTTGACAGATTCTGTTTTGGTTGCATTGTGTGCTTATTTTGATGACTCTATAGAATGTATCGGGGGTATAAGCCATGGTAAAGTTATAATACAGTAGTTATAATGCAATAACAAAATATGAATGGGTTTGCAACAGTACTTAAAGTAGTGACTTGTTTTCTTATACTAACAGATCTCACGAAGGTTTTGTTAAGTTTTGTGTGATTGAAGTTTTCAAGTTTTGGGTGAGATCATGATGGATTAAGGAATAAAGAGTGGCAAGAGCCTAAGCTTGGGGATGACCATGGCACCCCAAGGTAATATTCAAGGACTCCCAAGCAACTAAGCTTGGGGATGCCCGGAAGGCATCCCCTCTTTCTTCTAACGACCATCAGTAATTTTACTTGAAGCTATATTTTTATTCGTCACATATCATGAGTTTTGCTTGGAGCGTCTTGTATTATATGAGTCCTTGATCGTTTTGCTTTTTAGTTTTTCACAATCATCCTTGCTGCATACACCTATTTGAGAGAGCCATAATGATATTATGATTTGTTCGAATTGCACTATGTGCTTCACTTAAATTTTTTGAGCTAGGGAATTGCTCTAGTACTTCACTTATATCTTTTGAGCTTAGTGGTGGTTTAATTTCTGAAGAAATGCTCTCATGCTTCACTTAGATTATTTTTAGAGTTAATAAAATTTTGAAGAAATGTGCTCGCATGCTTCACTTATCTTATTTTGAGAGTTGAAAATATTGAAGAAATATTTATGCTCTCATGCTTCACTTAAATCTTTTTGGGAGTTAAGAATAGTAATGGTAAATTGCACAATATGTGAATTGGGTCCCAAAGTGATAGATATCCAAGAGGGATATGATAAAAAACTTTCATGAAGATCATTGGATATTATAAACTTGATTCCTTGCAATAGTTTTGCAATATGGAGATAGTAATAGGAGTGTCATGTTGGTGAGTAATTATGCTTTAGTAAGAATATTGGTGTTAAGGTTTGTGATTCCCTATGCAAGCACGAAAATCAATAGTTATGCAATGAAGTTATATCCTACTTGTGGTGCATTATTCAGTGTTAGCTATGTTTAATGCTCATTTATGATCGTTTTCGTTTCTTGGTTGGTCGCTTCTCAATCTATTTGCTAGCCTCCATTTGTAATAAGCGGGAATACTGCTTGTGCATCCAACTCCTTAAATCCAAGTTGTGCCAAATGAGTCCACCATACCTACCTATATACGGTATTTCCATGTCGTTCCAAGTAAATTTGTATGTGCCAACTCTAATTTTCAAAATGAAATTCCTTTTTGTGTGCCCGTACTGCTCATGAAGCGGCAGGGGGTGGCCAATATTTTCCATGCTAAGTATGTTATTCTCAAGATGAGTGTTTATTCACTTGTCATTGCACGAGAGTGTCGCAGGTAATAGGGATGCCCAGTCCCAAAATGTTGTCAATAATAAATTCCTTGGAAAGTGTTGGTATGGAAGGCACCCGTGGATACGGCTAGCCATGGATTGTGTGAGAATGGTGGAAAGGAAAAAACTTTATTTTATGTTTGGGAACCGCCTATGATTTATCTAGCATGGAAGATATTGGGAATTCTCGATCATTTTCATTGACAAGAAAAGCATGCCTCTCGAAACAATTTTATCTCTCAATTTAAGAATTGAGCTCTGGCACCTCTACAATCTCTGCTTCCTCTGCGAAGGGCCTATCTATTTACTTTTATGCAATTTTTATTTTTATTGAGTCTCCATCTTCTCTTATAAAGCACCAACTAGGGGACACTATTATCATAGGTGTGCATTGGATGTAGCTAATATTTGAGTGTGTTTCATGAATGGATCAATGATTGAGCATAATGGGCTAGGGATAGCTTTCTTTAGTGTTGATATTTTGAAAGACATGGTTGCTTGTTGATATGCTTGAGTATTGATGTCTTCATGTCAAATTATAGACTATTGCTTTGAATCATTTAAAGTCCAATTGTCCATGCTACAAAAGAAAAGAATATGTGATGAACATGATAGGCAGCATTCCACATCAATTTTTTTTTTATCATTTACCTACTCGAGGACGACCACGAGTTAAGCTTGGGGATGCTGATACATCTCCAATGTATCGATAAATTTTTATTGTTCCATGCGGTTATATTATCAATCTTGGATGTTTTATATTCATTTACTAGCAAATTTATATCATTTTTGGGACTAACCTATTAACTTAGTGCCCGGGCCAGTTCTTGTTTTTTCTTGTTTTTTACTTTGCGAAATATCAATACCAAATGAAGTCCGAATGCCACGAAACTTTTTGGAGATTTTTTTCTAGCAGGAAGAGACCCTGGAAGATTTTTGAGACCACAAAAGGAGGCCCGAGGGGCTCACTTGGCACCAGGGCACGCCCTAGTGGGTAGTGGAGCCCTCGGGCAGCGCCATGACCTACCTCTGCCTCTATAAATAGTCTAAAACCCCAAACACCCTAGGGGAGTTGACGAAATACTTTTTCTGCCGCCGCAAGTTCCAGAACCACGAGATCCAATCTAGAGGCCTTTTGCGGCACTAAGTCGGAGGGGGCAACAATCACGGAGGGGTTCATCATCATCCTTGTTGCCCCTCAGATGATGCATGAGTACTTTACAACAGACCTACGGGTCCGTAGTTAGCAGCTAGATGGCTTCTACTCTCTTTTTGTTCTTTAATACAATGTTCTCCTCGATGTTCTTGGAGATCTATTTGATGTGACTCTTTTTTTTGCGGTGTGTTTGTTGGGATCCGATGAATTGTGAGTTTATGATCAGATCTATCCATGAATATTATTTGAGTCTTCTATGAACTCTTTTATGCATGATTGTTATAGCCTCGTATTTCTTCTCCGATTTATTTGTTTGGTTTGGCCAACTAGATTGATTTATCTTGCCATGGGAAGAGGTGCTTTGTGATGGGTTCGATCTTGCGGTGCTCAATCTCAATGATAGAAAGAGACATGACATGCATGTATCATTGCTATTAAGGGTAACAAGATTGGGTTTATTCATACGTGAGTTTAGCTTGTCTACATCATATCATCTTTCTTAATTCATTACTCTGTTTCCCATGATATTAATACACTAGATGCATGCTGGATAGCGTTCGATGTGTGGAGTAATAGTAGTAGATGCAGGCAGGAGTCGGTCTACTAATCTTGGACGTGATGCCTATATACATGATCATTGCCTTGGATATCATCATAATTATTTGCTTTTCTATCAGTTGCCCAATAGTAATTTGTTTACCCACCGTATGCTATTTTCTCGGGAGAAGCCTCTAGTGAAAACTATGGCCCTCGGGTCTATATCCTATCATATATTAAAACCAAAAATACCTTGCTGCAATTTTCTTTTATTTAATTTATTTTGTATTTTTGTTAGATCTATTTATCAAATCCTATACAATTTAATCTATCTCAATACTGTTGAGGGATTGACAACCCCTTCATGCGTTGGGTTTCAAGTATTTGTTGTTTGTGTGCAGGTGCTGTTTACATAGTGTTGCTTGGTTCTCGTACTGGATTGATAACCTTGGTTTCATAACTGAGGGAAATACTTACCTCTGCTGTGCTGCATCATCCTCTCCTCTTTGGGGAAATACCAACACAGATTACAAGTACTGTGAGCAGTGTTCCCAAGTCCACCTCGATGGATGGTTCTACGCTTGGTACACCGTGCCATGTGCCTAGCCATCCCAAGTCCACCCTGTCGGGTAGTACTGCGCTTGGTATGACCAATAGCACATCCTACAAACACCAGAAACGAGTTGCAACTCCTGGACAGGGAACAAGGCAAATATTAAGTCGAGAGGGTCCATTGGTTTTGGGCCCTATGTGTGGTAGTAACTGTTCTTGGATCACAGACACGGAACTCAGTTCTTCGGGACGGTCTTAGTTAGACAACCCACCATGTACTCCTACATGGCCTCTCGTCACTACCTTTATCAAATCGGGTTCACACACTTAACTCTCAACATCAGGACATAAGCATACCACTCCAATCCATCCCAGATGAATCAGACCTGACACAACTCTAAGCAATAGCAAGCATGCCATGGATGAAATCACAACATGTCTCAAGCAACTCCTAATCATGCTAGTAGGTTTTAACTATTTACTGTGGCAATGGCATGTCATGAAGTGGAATGGGTTCAACTACCGTAACATAAAGTAAATGCTGAATTGTTGTTGTCCTAATGCAATAAAAGAGAGCAGAAGCAAGAGAGTGGGGTTGTATCAGAATGATCAAGGGGGATTGCTTGCCTGGGGGATCAGCAAGGTAGTACTGCTCCTCAGACAGGGGCTCGGTGCCACTCAAAGGAGCAGGACCTATCAGGAAGAGCAGTTCCAGCAATCAATACACAACAAATACAACAATATGATGCCTGAACATGACATGTCAGGAATGTTGTGGATTGTGCTAATGCAACTAGCAACAATTTCAATGAAGTCCAATTGAACCAAGGGATCAAATGCAAACTCCAACTTAAGCATTTTTAAATTCCATTTAGATTTTTTTCATTTATACAACAGGCATAAGTTGGTTTTTCATGCATGAAAATATTACATATGGATTCCTTGGATTTTTTTGATAATTTTTCGTATATAATTTATTTCATTCTGAGCTACGGTTAATTTTCTATGAATTTTTGAAGTTTAGATAATTTTCTAAATTTTATAAATCATTTCTAAAATATAAAATCACCAGAAAATCATTATGACATCAGCATGACATCAGACTAGTGTCAGCAGGTCAACTGGGCCGTTCTTGATCAAATCTGACCAGTGGGGCCCACTACTCAGTGGCTCATTACTTGATAGAGGCGACTAGTGTTAGAATTAACTCTAAACTAAATTTAGCCAGGGCCAAGGCCCACATGTCATTGACCCCAGGGGGTCAACTTTGGTCAAAACAGGACTAACCCGCTGGCGGTTAGTCGTCGGCGAGGTCAGCTGCGGTCCGGTGCCTCGGAAACGCTCTACAGAGCACTGTTCCAGGCGTTGTTGGGTGCTCTGGAATGCTGGCATTGCAGCGCATCTGATGGTGGCCTCGGCCGGGGCTGGGGTGGCCGGATTCATCGACGGCGAGGTCATCCACGGCGGCCGGAGTTTGGGTGACCACAAGATTGAGTTTGCAGCTCGCAAATGAGCGACCTAAAGCACTAGAGGGCCACTGCGAGTTGCCACGAACGTGTTAGACACCGGCTCGTGACCAAATGGTCATCAGAGATGCGCCAACGGCGAGCTTGGGTGGCGGCGAGCTCGGGCGGCGGCGTGCTACGGGCTTGGTGCAAACGGCGGCTACAGCTCAAATTAGGAAGGGAGAAGAAGGGGATCCACGTAGGAGCTCATGGTGGATCGAACGGAGCAGTTGGTGAGCTCGGGGAAGGCTTGGAGCAGTCAGCACGGCAAGGGCGATCTCGACGGCCGAACAAAGAAGACGGCGGTGCAAATGGCAATGCAGGGCGAATGAGCGCATGGGGATCCGGTGGCTCGATGTAGCGGATGATGGAGAGGCTTGTAGACACGGTGGGGAGGCAAGGGGAGTACGGTGGATGCGAGGGTTCATGGTGGCACGGCCATGCCGGGCTCAGCCATGGTGGAGGAGAGCGAGGGAGAAGATGAGGGGCGAATGGAGAGGTGGGTTGGATCTAGACAAAAGCGGCGAGGCTATCCGCGACATCGACGTGGAGGGGGAAGCAGGCAGACGGCCAGGAGGTGGCATGCGCGCGTGCTGGCGTGCGGCGAGCGCGTGCCCGCGTCCTTCTGGCGCCAGGAGGACGACAACTGGCGGTTGGGCTATTGGCCTGGTCGCTGTTGGGCCAGAGGTATTCTCTCTCTCTCTCTTTCTGTTTTTCTATTTCCTTTTCTGTTTTTTCTTTTCTGTTTTCTTTTAGTTTAGGCACTAAAACATTTTAGTAAAATTTGGAACTTTTTGTGGGCTCACACTGAAATATTCCAGAGGCCCTCTCCATGATTCAAATTATTTGGAGCTACTAATATATATATATATATAAAATTAAAATAGCTCCAATTCAAATACCATATGAATTAATTCAAGCCCAATTTGGTCCTGCAAAAATGTGCACCATTTATGGTTAGGGTTTTCACCTTTTTCCCTAAATCATCAACATTTTAAGGGCATTTTGGGTTCATTGAAAATTATTTTAGTAGAACCTAGTTTGCTAATGTGGTGCTAGGGTTTATGCAATCCCCATTTAATATTTCATTCAAATTAAACATGATGCAACACTTGAAGGCTTGCCTAGTTCATTATCAGAACTAGGGATGTGACAAAGCTCAACATGAAAACTAAGTGGGTGTGCATCCAACTTTCTTGCTCATGAAGACCCCGGGCATTTGAGGAAGCCCATCATTAGAATATAAAAGCCAAATTCTATAATGAAAAATTCCCACTAGTATATGAAAGTGACAATATAGGAGACTCTCTATATGAAAAACATAGTGCTACTATGAAGCACAAGCATGGGGAAGGATAGTAATGTTGCCCCTTCTCTCATTTCTTTTGTTTTCATTTTTTATGGGCTCTTTTTGGCCTTTCTTTTTGTTGGGCTCTTTTTTTCTTTTTTTCCTCACTGGGACAATGCTCTAATAATGATGATCATCCTATTGACTTACAACTCGATATTACAACTCGATAAAACTAAAACATATGACTCTATATGAATGCCTCTGGCAGTGTACCAGGATATGCAATGATGCTAGTGTAACATGTATGATAATGATGAACGATGACAGAGCCACAATTACTATGTCAGCTATATGATCATGCAAAGCAATATGACAATGAAGGTATATGTCATAATAACGGAACAGTGGAAGTTGCATGGCAATATATCTTGGAATGGCTATGGAAATGCCATGATACATACGTATGGTGGCTGTTTTGAGGAAGATATAAGGAGGCTTATGTATGATAGAGCGTATCATATCGTGGGGTTTGGATGCACCGGCGAAGTTTGCACCAACTCTCGAGGTGATAAAGGGCAATGCATGGTACCGAAGAGGCTAGCAAATTACGGAAACATGAGAGCACGTATAATCCTGGACTCACATTAGTCATAAAGAACACACATACTTATTGCGAAAGTTTATTAGCCCTCGAAGCAAAGTACTACTATGCATGCCCCTAGGGGGATAGATTGGTAGGAAAATACCATCTCTCGTCCCCGACCGCCACTCATAAGGAAGACAATCAATAATAAATCATGCTCCAACTTCTTAGCATAACTAGAGACCATACATGCATACTTCGAGAATCACAAACCTTAACACCAATATTCTTACTAAACCACAATCATTCACAAGTACCTCCCACATATTACCATCTCAATATCGCTAAACTATTAGAAGGAATCAAACATATCATATTCAGTGACCTACAAGTTTTACGTAGGATTTTATGACTAACCATGTGAATGACCAATTCATGTTGACTCTCTAAACAGATATTAGTGCAGCATGAGAGTTTAATTATTTATAAAAAATCCCACGCTCTAATAAATATAAGTGAAGCTAAGAGCATTCTACAAATAACGGTTTTCTATATCTAGAGAAACAGGCATCCAAACTTCAAATGATATAAGTGAAGCACATGAAGCATTCTATAAAGTCGTACTCAAAAGATATAAGTGAAGTTCAAAGAGCATTCTATAAATCAGCCAAGGACTATCTCATACCATCATGGTGCATAAAAGAAAAAGGAAAAATAAACACAAAAGACGCTCCAATAATTTACACATATCATGTGAACAAAACAAAAACCGAGACATACCGATAATTGTTGAAGAAGAAAGATGGGATGCCTTCCGGGGCATCCCCAAGCTTAGACACTTGAGTCTCCGTGAATATTTACTTGGGGTGCCTTGGGAATCCCCAAGATTGAACTCTTGTCTCTCCTTATTCTTCTCATATTGATACCTCCTTGATCTTTGAATACTTCATCCACACAAAACTTAACCGAACTTTTTATTAGAAGGGTTAGTACATGTAACATAAAATCCCATCATGTCCTGTTGTAACATTATTGTCTAATTATATTCAAACATTACCCACTGTATGCTCTCACAATTCTATGGCTCTCTAGTCAATGGGGCTCAACAAGATTTCAAACATAAGCAAATAAAGAAACTATAACAGCAATCCGTGAAAACAGGAAAATCTGTAAAGATGTAAATTGTACATATACTTATGTAAAAAAAATCTGAAAAATTAGGAAAAAAATCATAGAAGTACTCAGTAAATTTTTTAGAAAGTTTTGACGTTCCAGTAAAAAAATGAAAAATCATGCACTACAGCCAAAGTTTTTGTTTTTGCACTGCACACACCAAACAAGCAATTTAAACGTCCTAAAGGCAAATCTTGGCACATTATTTTTATAATACAATGGATTTGTACAAGGGGATGATTATTTTTGTCGAAAAGTTTCCATAATCAAGGTTCACAAAGTTTCCATGGGCATGAACAAAGTTTAAGGATATCCCCCACCTCAATGGTGTTTGTCTTTCTCACTTTCACTTTCCTTTTTTGAAAAGTTTTAGGTTCCCCTCTATATTTTTTTGTTTTTAAACTTTTTAAAAGCACACAACAGAATAAAATGACTCTCTAAAACTTCTGGGTTCTCTCCCTGGCAGCGCTTTCTCTAAAGCCATTAAGCTAGGCATAAAGTGCTCAAGTAATTGATCCACCCGGATCCCAAGGTATATCAAAGCCAATTTTAATTAACAATGATTTGTGATTTAGTAGTAAGCACAAAGCAACATGTATCATGTAACAACGGAGCCTAACTCTCTTCCTATGCATCGGCATGTCATAAAAGAACAATTCATGCACACATAATAAAGGGCGATACATAGCATAAGCAGTTTCTTGCAATTTTATCGTATTGGAAACATAGAGAGGTGGAGATGTAGTTCCTCTCTCATAATAATTGCAAGTAGGAGCAACAAGCACATGCATATTATATTCATCCAAATCATCATGTGTAGTAGTAAAACGCAACCCATCAATATAATCCTTAATAAGCACAAACTTCTCCGATATAGTGTAGTTGGGAGAATTCAAAAAGATAATAGGACTATCATGTGTGGGTGCAATAGCAACAATTTCATTCTTAACATAAGGAACTATATAAGCTTCATCTTCATAAGAATATTTCATATTGGCATCATGGCCACAAGCATAGCAAGCATAAATTTCATCAAAAAGGGATATTTCAAACGAATCCAAGGGATCATAGCAATCATAATAGCATTCATCCTTCGGTAAGAACAAAGCAAAATTAAACAATGTATGGGATAAAGAGTTACGCTCATTAGAAGGTGGGCATGGGTAGCTAATCCGCCCTTCCTCCTTTTGTTATTCTCTCTCCTCCTCATATTTTTCATCTAATGAGCTTAGAGTGTCATCAATTTCTTCTTCCACAGGAGCCTGCAAAATATTAGTCTCTTCTTGGACAGTGGAGACTTTCTCGATAAACTCATTAATATCGGCATTGTATTCGTAATTCTCATAGAAATATTTAAGTATAGCAAAATTTTCAGATCTGTAAAGAACATCATCATAATCTTCATACTTTTCAAACAAAGATTCAATTTCATAAGCACCCTTAAAAGCAACAAATTCTTCAATTTGTTCCACATCATAGTAATACTATATACCATTAGCACAAGAAGCCAAGGTTTCATTAGCATATAATTCACATGAAAAGGGAAGGTGTGGAGCCTTCATCCTACAGCAACAAGTATAATCATATCTCAAGCATAAATTCCAAGCATACCATTGCAAATAATCAATTTGATCCCATAAATGTTTCCCTTTTTGAGACAACTGATAATCCCTAAAGTATTACCATTGATCTAAAGTATCTCCCATTATCAAGTTGAACGAGGATTTATCAGGATTATCAAAGTAGTCTTTAATATTTTTCACATAATGAGCATCGATGGTTCTAGGAGGTTCCCCATCTCCATGAGTAGCGAGTACAACTATTTTTTTTTGTATTTCGTGTTCCATATCCATAACTAAAGATAGAGAACAACATAGAATAGAAAATAAAAACTACTTAGTGATAAAGCAAACAAGCACACACAAGAATATCAACCCCACGCTACTGCTCCCCGGCAACGGTGCCAGAAAAAGGTCTTGATAACCCACAAGTATAGGGGATCAATTGTAGCCTTCCTCGATAAGTAAGAGTGTCGAACCCAACGAGGAGCTAAGGGTAGAATTTATATTCTCTTCAAGTTCTATCGACCACCGATACAACTCTATGCACACTTAAGGTTCGCTTTACCTAGAACAAGAATAAAACTACTTTGTAGGTGTAAGGATAAGTTTGCGAGAATAAATCTAGATGTCCTTAGTGGGAATAAAACTATGGGTAATTTGCAAGATATTTAAAGTTGTTTTTTGGTAGAAATCTTTTGTAACACAAGAGAAGTATTCGTCCCTAGGCAATTGATAACTAGACCGGTGATCATTATTGCAATTTTATATTAGGGAGAGGCATGAGCTAACATACTTTCTGTACTTGGATCATACGCACTTTTGATTGGAACTCTAGCAAGCATACGCAACAACTAAAGATCATTAAGGTAAACCCAACCATAGCATTAAGTAACAAGTCCTCTTTACTCCCATATGCAACAACCCCCTTACTCGGGTGTAAGCTTCTGTCACTCTCGCTAACCACTATAAGTGAATTCTGAACGTATTGCAACGCCCTAAAGTGGTAATCCCGCACGCTTGCGCGGCATGGAGGGCACCCCATAGGTCAGCACCAAAATAAAACATACAACTCAAACCAATCATGGTCATCAATCAACCCATATGACAAAACGAATCTACTCAAACATCATAGGATGGCAACACATCATTGGATAATAATATGTAGCATTAAGCACCATGTTTAAGTGGAGATTACAATGTGTAGAAGAGGTGTTACACCACAGCATAGAAGTGGAGGGAGTTGGTGGTGACGGCGGCGAAGTTGTTGGTGTAGATCATCGTCACGATGGTTCCCCCGGTAGATGGGAGGAGAGTTTCCCCTCTGCTCATTTTGGCCATGGCTCCCGGAGGGCAGGAGCCCCTCCGAGATTAGATCTCTCTCTCTCTATTTCTCTTCTATTTCGCGTCTATTTTCAGACCCCTTCATCATTTTTTATATTCCTGGAGATCCGTAACTCCGATTGGGCTGAAATGTGGACAGAATTTTTATCCGGAAATTATCTTTATTGCAGCGAAATAAGGGCATCTACCGACTTAGGGGGAGTCACAAGCCAGCACGGCGCGACCACCCCTATGACAGTGCCCTAGTGCATTGTGACCACCTCGGGCACCGTCTTGCGTTGATTCTTCTTCCCAAAAATCACATATATTCCAGAATAATTCTATGTAATTTTTATTGCATTTGGACTTCGTTTGATCTGGATATTCTGCAAAACAAAAAACATGCAACAAACAGGAACTAACAATCAGCACTGGATCAATATGTTAGTCCCAAAAATAATATAAAATGTTACCAAAAGTATATGGAAGTTGTAGAATATTAGCATGGAACAACAAAAAATTCTAGATATGACGGAGACGTATCAAACCCGGTGTTGTTAGTTCTTCATGATGCAGGCTTATTGAGTTTTTCTTTAGATATTTGCGACTGGAATGAAGAACTCATTCTTCAGTTCTATGCAACTCTGCATCTGTCCGGCAACGTTGAAGACATTTACTATTGGGCTCTGGACTGGATGAGTGAAAATACTCATTACAAAGCACCTGCTGCCGAACTACTTCGAGCTCTCGTAGTTGACCCACCTCATGAAGATGCTAGACGCGTTTATTTAGAACCAGAATTGCCTAATCACATGATGCAAGTTCTGATGAATCCACTCACTAAAGGAGAAGCTCCAAGAACCACATTTCTGGTGAAGGATTTGTTGTTTGTGCCTCACACCGTCTACCGCATCTTAGCCAAGTCCCTCAGTCCTATCAAGGGCCACAATTCTGACACTGAAGAAGTTGTGGGGAAGATGAAGAATTTGTTGTTCAACATCAAACATGGTATGTGATAGCCTGGCTTATTAGGGATGATAGACAACTCATATCAATAAGGAATTCCTTCTTTTCTGGGAGCCCATTCGGAAAGAACTCGTGCTCAGCTTGGAGTAATTTCAGGATGGGTGACCGATCGGGAAGTTGCTCCCGGGTGCGCTATTTCTTGAGCTTGAGGTGATTTTTCCCTTGAAGAGGAAAGGGTGATATGCAGCAAAGTAGAGATAAGTATTTCCCTCAATTAAGAACCAAGGTATCAATTCCAGTAGGAGGTACAAGCAAGTCCCCAATAGATGCACCTGCACAAACTAACAAACACTTGCACTCAACGCGAAAAAGGGGTTGTCAATCCCTTCACATTCACTAGCAAGAGTGAGATCTAATATAGATAGGTATAAAAGATAAGTAAAAGGCAAAATAAAGTAAATATAAATAAATTGCAGCAAGATATTTTTGAGTTTTTGATTTTATAGATCTGAAAATATATGATGATAAATAGACCCGGGGGGCATAGTTTTCACTAGAGGCTTCTCTCTTGAAAGAACACATACGGTGGGTGAACAAATTACTGTTGAGCAATTGATAGAAAAGTGCAAAGTTATGACGATATCTAAGGCAATGATCATGAATATAGGCATCACATGCTCGACAAGTAGACCGACTCCTGCCTGCATCTACTACTATTACTCCACACATCGACGGCTATCCAGCATGCATCAAGTGAATTAAGTTAACAAGAACGGAGTAACGCATTAAGCAAGATGACATGAGGTAGAGGGATAGATCCAATCTATATGGTAAAAACCCCATCTTTTTATCCTTAATGGCAACAATACAAATGTGTGCCTCGCTACCCCTACTGTCACTGGGTGAGGACACCGCAAGATTAAACCCATCAGAAAGCACCGCTCCCATTGCAAGAAAAACCAATCTAGTTGGCCAGACCAAATCGATAGATCTTAGAGAAATACAAATATATCTTAATAATGCATAATAGAGTTCAAAAAGACTCAAATAATATTCATAAATAATCTGATCATAAATCCACAATTTCTCGGATCTCAACAAACGCACCGCAAAAGAAGATTACATCAAATAGAACTCCAAGAACATCGATGAGAACATTGTATTGAAGATCAAAGAGAGAAAGAAGCCATCTAGCTACTAGCTATGGACCAGTAGGTCTGTGGTAAACTACTCACACATCATTGGAAGGGCGGCAAGGTTGATGTAGAGGCCCTCCATGATCGAATCCCCCTCTGGCAGAGTACCAGGACAGGTATCCAGATGGGATCTCACGAGGGCAGAAACTTGCGGCGGCGAAAAAGTATTTTTGGTGTGCCCTCTGGTATACAGGGATTATTTGGGTATTTATGGAGCAAAGATTAGGGCTAGGAGAGCCTCGAGGGGCCCGCAAACTTGGGGGGCGTCCCCCCAGGGCAAGCCTCCCGAGCTTATGGCTCTCTCGTGGCCCTTCTGGCCTCCTCTTGAAGCTTCCTAGGTGTCTTCTTGTCCAAGAAAAATCGTCAAAAAGTTTCGTTCCATTTGGACTCTGTTTGGTATTGATTTTCTGTAAAAGACAAAAACAAGGAAAAAACAGCAACTGGCACTAGGCACTAGGTTAATAGGTTAGTCCCAAAAAATAATATAAAATAGCATAATAATGCATATAAAACATCCAAGATGGATACTATAATAGCATGGAACAATAAAAAATTATAGATACGTTGGAGACGTATCAAGCATCCCCAAGCTTAATTCCTGCTCGTCCTCGAGTAGGTAAATGATAAAAATAGAATTTTTGATGTGGAATGCTACCTAACAAGTTTACCATGTAATCTTTATTTATTATGGCATGAATATTCAGATCCATAAGATTCAAAACAAAATTTTAATATTGACATAAAAAATGATACTTCAAGCATACTAATATAGCAATCATGTCTTTTCAAAATATTATGGCTAAAGAAAGTTATCCCTACATAATCATATAATCTTGTCATGCTCTATCTTCATAACACAAAATATTTATCATGCACAACCCCGATGACAAGCCAAGCAATTGGTTCATACTTTTAGTGTTCTCAAGCTTTTTCAACTCTCACGCAATACATGAGCGTGAGCCATGGATATAGCACTATAGGTGGAATAGAGTATGATGGTGGAGGTTGTGTGGAGAAGACAAAAAAGGAGAAAGTCTCACATTGACGAGGCTAATCAATAGGCTATGGAGATGCCCATAAATTGATGTCAATGCAAGGAGTAGGGATTGCCATGCAACGGATGCACTAGAGCTATAAGTGTATGAAAGCTCAAAAGAAAACTAAGTGCATGTGCATCCAACTCGCTTGCTCACGAAGACCTAGGGCATTTGAGGAAGCCCATCATTGGAATATACAAGCCAAGTTCTATAATGAAAAATTCCCACTAGTAATATATGAAAGTGACAAAATAGGAGACTCTCTATCATAAAGAACATGGTGCTACTTTGAAGCACAAGTGTGGAAAAGGATAGTAACATTGTCCCTTCTCTCTTTTTCTCTCTTTTTTTTTAATTTTTTTTCCTTTTTTCTTTTTTTTTAATTTGGTCTCTTTGGCCTCTTTTTTTTATTTTGGGATCTTTGGCCTCTTTTTTATTTTAAGTCCGGAGTCTCATCCCGACTTGTGGGGGAATCATAGTATCCATCATCCTTTCCTCACATGGGACAATGCTCTAATAATGATGATCATCACACTTTTATTTACTTACAACTCAAGAATTACAACTCGATGCTAGAACAAAGATACGACTCTATATGAATGCCTCCCGCAGTGTACCGGGATTTGCTATGATCTAGCGTGACATGTATAAAAAATATGAATGGTGGCCAAGCCACAAATACTATGCCAACTATATGATCATGCAAAGCTATATTGCAATGATGGTGTGTGTCATAATAAAATGGAACGGTGGAAGTTGCATGGCAATATATCTCGGAATGGCTATGGAAATGCCATAATAGGTAGGTATGGTGGTTGTTTTGAGGAAGATATAAGGTGGTTTATGTGTGAAAGAGCGTATCATATCACGGGATTTGGATGCACCGATGAAGTTTCCACCAACTCTCAAGGTGAGAAAGGGCAATGCACGGTACCAAAGAGGCTAGCAATGGTGGACGGGTGACAGTGCGTATAATCCATGGACTCAACATTAGTCATAAAGAACTCACATACTTATTGCAAAAGTTTATTAGCCATCAAAGCAAAGTACTAATATGCATGCTCCTAGGGGGATAGATTGGTAGGAAAAGACCATCGCTCGTCCCCGACCACCACTCATAAGGAAGACAATAAAAAATAAATCATGCTCCAACTTCATCACATAACGAGAGACCATACGTGCATGCCTCAGGAATCACAACCCTTAAAACAAATATTCTTACTAGTCCACAATTACTCACTAGCATGACTCTAATATCACCATCTTTACATTTGTACAGCGAGGTGCTATACAAATGGTTTTTAACCACTTTTCGCGACGGCATTTGGAACCGTCGCCTAGTGAGTGTGTGCGATAGGGGGGTCCTTCCCACATGACCCAGAAACCGTCGGGGATAGGCCCTCCGGCCACACACGCTCGGTAAAATGAGGTCTTGTGCGACGGGTGAGCGATCAAATACGATTATACATACAGTTGTGCAAAAAAAAATACAATTATACAGGCCAAATCGTTTCCACTCATAAGTACATCCCACACAGTAAGTCCCGGCTAAACGTTTTCGTTCGTATGTACATTCCACACAATCAATCCAAGGAATACGTTTCCGTTAGTATGTACAGCCCACACAGTCAATCCAAGAAGTACGTTTCCGTTCGTATATACATCCCACACAGTCACTCCAAGAAAACGTTTACGTTTGCAGATACATCACACACAATTTCCCCATTAAATCATTTGTGATAGCATTGCCATTGTAGACGATATTAATAATTTTACCGTTTGCATTATTGAATGCATCACACACGGTGCGTAGAAAAAACTGTGTGGCATAGGCTGTCCATCACACACACTTTTTATGTGGTAAACATTTGAGCAAGGTGGCCTAACGTAAACAGTTTTCAAGAGGAAGTCGTGTGTGATTGTTCATTGATCCAACACATTTTATTCCTAGAAACCGTGTGCATTGTCTGAGGTCATCGCCCACGGTGTTTTCCCAATAACCGTTTGCAATAGAAAAACCAGGCCATTAGCAGGCTAATGGTCCTATTATTAATAATCCATTTATTAATCTAATTGACATTTCATATTAAGCACACAATATATTTCATTTTCGTATTAAGGAAGCAGGATTTCATAATTGAAATACATCAGAGTACAACATTGTATAGCTTCAGCACTCAGCTACTCCATTACACAACTGCACCAGCACCAAGTTTCACATGCAACATCTATAACCTTTCAAAATTAGCATCATAGACAGTACATAGACAGATGAATCTCATCTGGAAAACTGCTGAAGTAGAAGGTGAATATTGAGCCTTCATTGATGTTGAAGGTCTTTGCAACTTTAGGCCAGTGCCTGTGGATGATTGACCGTCCATCCTTCGTCTTCATCAGGAACACTTCAATATTGAACCGTGGGTGTTGTATGAATACCTTCCTCGCCTCCTGACCATACAGGTGGTTTGAGAGGTAATCATCAGTGAACTACTTTGGAAAGGCCTGAAAACAAGGATGTGCATAAATATCTTCTCTAGATTGGAAATGGGGCAAGGGAATAAAAAAGCCAAGGTATAATAGTTAGTACCATCCTGTAGTGAACTGATGTCTTTTTCATTGTGTAGACAAAGATCTTGTTGTTTTTTGTCGCTAATTTCTTTATCCTAACAATCTTTCTTAGTTTCTTGACTTGACTGATATTCATGGACAAATCATTTCCCCATATGCAAAAAGGTCGAACAGTGGGTCAAAACCTCTGGAAGCAGGACCTACATGCGCAAGACCAAATTGTTAAAAACCTAAATATTAGAATGGTTCATGCAATTGCACAATAAGTGCTTTTAGACAAAGGACCATGCTTGTGCAAACCTCGATTGTAAACTTCAGTGCTTCCCATTGTTTCCGTGCAACACATATAAGGTAGTTAGTGATCAGGTTAAGTGAGGGTTCGCATGCTATCAGTAAAATATGTTGATGAAAAATAAGCACATTGCAGATTCATTAGATTAATTTGAGCCACATGGAAAACCTAACTTTAAAATATCATTCAAATACATGCCTTGGGACACAAGATTTCTACCAAAAGATTTTTGCCTTTAGGTTAAGTGAGGGTCCACAAGAACGAAGTAACACCTTAAGCAAGATGACATGAGGTAGAGGGATAGTGTCGAGGGGGGGGGTGGACTCCGGGCAGGAAACGGAACCCGGATCCTTTTCAAAAATGTCGGGGCTAGCAACACCCCTCAATCTGGCTTGCCCTTGGCCATGTTCCTCAACCCAGCCAGGTCCCGCAACCCAGCCAAGTCCGCTGGCACATGCCGGCCGGCCCCAGCAAGTCAAGACTTCTTCAACAAGTAAGCGCAACCACAGTGCATCCCTCAACCCGGCCACGGGTCTGCTCCCGTCCCGTCCAAGGCGTACGACGGGACAAGTCCCCATAAAGGGATGAGCGTGGCTACAGTGGCCCACCAACCCCGCTGACCGGCAGGAGCGTGGCAACAGTGGCCCACCTACCCCGCTGACCAGGGCCGGCATGGCTACAGTGCATCCACCGTCCGGCTGACGCAAGCTGACGGCGACCAGGCAACACGCCACTGTAGCCGAGCCGGCCCAACCACTCTGTGATGCACGACAATATGGAGAATGGTGCCCTCTGGCGCACAGGGCCCGCGCCCGGAGAACCCGGCGTACCCAGGTACCCGGCGGGCCCGAGCGCTGGCTTCCCAGACACTGACATCCCTGCCCCATGACCATGTAACTTTACCATTGTAACCCTGGGGGGTTGACCTATAAAACCCCCCAGGAGGCCTCCATGCACGAAGAGAGATACAGAGAGATCATCAGTAGAATACACACACATGGAGAAGGAGCAGCCTATGCTTTGGCCTGTCTTCCTTCCTCCCCGAAACAGCTCTAGGATCAAGCTTGTACCGTCCACATATAAACCACACTCGGCAGGACTAGGGGTATTATCTCTCCGGAGAGCCCCGAACCTGGGTATGTCTTGCATTCCTCGCTCGCTCATGCCGACCTCGCCTCTGGAGCCCACCGGTGCCCTCGAGCCTGTCCCTCTCTTTAGCCATCCTTTGGCATCTGCCGTGCACCCACCATGACAGTTGGCGCCCACCGTGGGGCAGCTCGAGGTCCCGACCGGAGACATGTTCCAGACGGGGCCCTTCATCGACT
This sequence comes from Thinopyrum elongatum, assembly GCA_011799875.1. Taxonomy (NCBI): domain Eukaryota; kingdom Viridiplantae; phylum Streptophyta; class Magnoliopsida; order Poales; family Poaceae; genus Thinopyrum; species Thinopyrum elongatum. The sequence goes on from CM022301.1 coordinate 473,013,673, forward strand.
TCGGTGAGCACATTATGCATTGCGCGTTCCCCGCGCCCAGCGCGCTCGCGGCTAACTTCACAGACTCGCTCACCGCCTCCTTCAGCGCGCTGCGCATCTCCAATGCGTTCGTGGCCGATGAGTACCCCAGTGGGGTGCTCGACGTCATCGACTCGCCTGTCCCCCTCAGCGACGACGTCTCCGCTGGGGTGGCAGATCTCTGCGTCCGGATGGAGGTGCTCGCCACCGGCTCCGGCTCCACTTCGTCTAGCGCGACGAAGAATGCCGCCGCCGCCAGGGCCGCAGCGGAGCGCACCAGCGCGCCACGATGTAGAACCTTAGCATCCCCATCGCCACAGACGTCAACGCCACCAAAGCCACGGAGGCCCTGGCCCAGCTCGAGGAGGGGCGCAAGCGCCTACTGGACGAGGCCGGGACGCTCGTTGCTATGCAGCATCGGTTGGAGTCCTCCCAGCGGGAACACGATGCCGCGTACGGCTTCATGCCAGCTGCTTCTGAGCCCAGCCAGGTTGGCGAGGTGCGGAACCGTGGCGCCGCCATCGGCCGCGATCCCGCCCGTCTACGACACCCCCGTCAAGAACATACGCGCCGCGCTAGCGACCGCCGTCGGCTTGGAGCAGCTGCAGGGCGAGGAGCTGCAGGAGCGCCTGCGGCGCATGAACGAGCTTCTCGGCGCTGTGAACACGCAGCAAGACCGCCTCGACTGTCCCACGGGATCTGTCTCGCGCCACACCAAAGACCCCGAGCAGCCGAACATGGCATCTTCCCCGCCCCCTAGCGAAGCTCTTTCTGGCCGAACCCGAACCCGGCGCCACCGTGCTCTGACGGCTGGCGATGGCCTAGGCAAAGAGCCTGCTCTGGCAAGATCCCCCCTCCCCCGCAATCCGGCCAACGTACCCGACCGGATTCGGTCGACTTGGCCCCCCGCGGCCCGGTCACACGCCGGTTGGGACCGCGCGCCATCGACGATACAGACGCTCGCCATCGCCTCGATTAGCTCACCCTCTCCCTTGAGCTGGAGGAAGACAACGCCGTCGGGCCGGCATGTTTCGGTCCGCGCATCCAGGATGAGCCATTCCACAAAGGGTTCACACTGCCCCGTGACACCCCCAAGTACAACGAGACCGTCAAGCCGGAGGACTGTCTCATCGACAACACCACCGCCATCGGCATCGCGGGCGGCAACCGACTCCTTGCCATACGCTACGCCCCGCTCATGCTCCAAGGGTTGGCCCGCACGTGGTTGAATAGCCTGCCAGCTGGCAGCATCAACGCGTGGGTTGATTTCGAGCAGGCCTTCGTCCGCAACTTCACCGACACCTACAAGCGCCCCGGACGCCCCAGCCAGCTCGCCATGTGCGTGCAGGGGCCGACGGAAACCGGCCGCGAGTACCTCGCACACTGGACCGAGCTCCGGAACAGCTGCGAGGGCATCCATGAGGTCCAAGCCATTCAGTACTTCGTGAGTGGTTGCCGGGATGGCACCCTTCTCAAGCACAAGCTCATGCGCTCCGAGCCGACCACCATGGCCGCGCTCATGGTAAGGGCAGACAAGTACGCCAACGCCAACTCCGCCATGAAAGTCCAAGTGGTGCTGGACAAAGCCGGCAAGGCGTTGCTGGCATCCCCCTCCAAGCCGGCGAGCGAGAGCAGCCACCAGCAGAACTAGCAAAACAACAAGCACAAGGCCGACCAGCAGGCCCCCCGCTACAACAACAACTTCATCGCGGTCGCAGAGCAGGCGCCCGCGGCCGATCCGGCCGGCAAGCACCGGCAAGACGGCATGGCAACCCGCCATGAGCTTTGAAGAGATGCTCAACACTCCCTGCAAACACCACAGCGGCGTAAGGCCGTCCACGCACACGCTTCGGCAGTGCGCCATCACCAAGCGCATCATGAGGGGTGACATCCCGCCGCCTCCAGCTCCGGCTCTGGGTGTGGAGCAGCCGCCTCCGCCTCCTCCCCCTCCCCCGACAAATGGCGTGATGCGCGATGATGTCTTCCCCATCCAGAACGCAAGCTACGTCGTCTTCACCAGCCTGGGCGACGACAAGCGTAGCGAGCGCCTGCTCCGGCAGGAGGTGAACCCCGTCATTCCGGCCGTGCCGGAGTCCATGCACTGGTCGGAGCGCCCGATCAGCTGGACCCGGGAGGACCACCCGGTCATCATGCCAAACCCGGGTGGCTACGCCCTCGTCCTTGACACCACCATCGTCGCCGCCAAGCGCACATGCAAGTTCTCACGGGTCCTCATCGATGGCGGCAGCAGCATCAACATCCTCTACCGTGACACCATGACCAAGCTCGGCATCAAGGCCAAGCACCTGGAGCCATCCCGGACGGTGTTCCACGGCATCGTGCAGGGACTCTCCTGCTCCCCCATCAGCCGGATCCGGCTTGACATCCTGTTCGGCACGAGCGACCATTTCTGGCGCGAACCCATCTGGTTCGAGGTAGTGGACCTATCCAGCACGTACCACGCGCTGCTGGGCCGGCCTGCGCTCGCCAAGTTCATGGCGGTCCCCCACTACGCCTACCTGAAGATGAAGCTGCCGGGTCCCAAGGGCCTCATCACTGTCATCAGCGACTATAGATAGTCTTTGGAGTGTGCTCAAGCCGGCGCCAAGCTGGCCGAGTCACTGGTCATAGCCGAGGAACGTCGCCAGCTCGACCGGATTGTGGCGCTGGCCAGCAAGGAGCCGGCCGGCGAGGCCTCGTCCCAGCCATCCAAGGAGACCAACAAGGTCAAGCTGAACCCAGAAGACCCCAGCTGCAGCAAGTACGTCATCGTAGGCACCCACCTCGACAGCAAATAGGAAGGCGAGCTCATCGACTTCCTCCGTGAGAACCGGGATATCTTTTCATGGACCCCAAAGGACATGCCAGGAATTCCGAGGAAGTACACCGAGCACAAACTACACGTCCGCAAGGACGCCAAGCCTGTCCGTCAACCGTTATGTCGCTTTTCAGAAGAGAAGAGAAGAACCATCGGTGAGGAGGTCGCCAAGCTACTCGCGGCCGGCTTCATCATGGAAGTGTTTCAGCCCGACTGGCTGGCCAACCCGGTCCTCATATTGAAGAAGAACAACACCTGGCGCATGTGCATAGACTACACCAGCCTGAATAAGGCCTACCCCAAGGATCCTTTCGCCCTCCCGCGGATTGACCAAGTGATCGACTCCACTGCCGGCTGTGAGCTCCTGTCCTTCCTGGATGCTTACTCCGGCTATCATCAGATCAAGCTGGACCCGGCCGACGCCCTGAAGACGTCCTTCATCATGCCCTTCGGGGCATATTGCTACATCACCATGTCGTTCGGCTTGAAGAATGTTGGCGCCACCTTCCAGCGCTGCATGCAGAAATGCTTGTTGACGCAACTCGGCCGCAACATCCATGTCTACGTGGATGATATCATGGTGAAGACCAAGCAGCACCTCACGCTACTTGACGACCTGAAGGAAACCTTCGCCAATCTGCGCGAGTACCAGATCAAGCTCAACCCGAAGAAGTGCGTCTTTGGCGTACCGGCCAGGAAGCTACTCGGCTTCCTCGTCTCGGAGAGCGGCATTGAGGCAAACCCGGAGAAGATCAAGGCCATCGAGCCCATGCGCAAGCCAACTCGGTTGCGCGATGTCCAGAAGTTCACCGGCTGCTTGGCCTCGGTCAGCCGGTTCCTCAGCCGGCTGGGCGAGAGGGCTTTGCCCCTGTATCAGCTGATGAAGAAGACGTCGCTGTTCGAATGGAACGACCAGGCGGACGAAGCGCTCCGGGATCTCAAGCGCATGGTCTCCACCGCACCCGTCCTGGCCGCCCCGGCCGACAAGGAGCCGCTGTTGCTATACATTGCCGCCACCTCACGGTCGGTCAGCACGGTGCTGGTGGTCGAGCGACCAGAGAAGGGCAAGATCTAGTCCGTCTAGCGCCCGGTCTACTACCTGAGCGAGGTGCTTTCCGCCTCCAAGCAGAACTACCCGCACTACCAGAAGATGTGTTACGGTGTGTACTTTACCGCCAAGAAGCTGAAGCAGTACTTTCAAGAGCATGTCGTCACTGTGGTCAGCACGGCCCCCATCGACAAGATCATGGGCTGCCGGGATGCCTCTGGCCGGGTTGCCAAATGGGCCATCGAGCTGGGCAGCCACACCATCCTCTACGAGCCCAGCTCCACGATCAAGTCCCAGGCCCTGGCCGACTTCCTCGTCGACTGGACGGAGAGCCAGTACCTGCCGGCATCGTCGGATTCGACGCACAGGTTTCGCACCGGCTTGGGAGCCGGCATCGTGCTGTCTTCCCCGAAGGGCGACCGGCTGCGGTACGCACTACAGATCCACTTCACCGCCTCCAACAACGTCGCCGAGTATGAAGCCCTTGTGCATGGCCTCCGGCTTGCCAAGGAACTTGGCGTCCGGTGCATCCTATGCTATGGCGACTCGGATCTGGTGGTGCAGAAGTGTTCTGGCGAGTGGGACGCCCGGGATGCCAACATGGCCAGCTACCGCTTCCTGGTCCAGCAGCTCCCCGGCAACTTCGACGGCTGCGAGTTCCTACACGTCCCGCGCGCAGAGAATGAAGCTGCCGACACGCTAGCCAAGATTGGCTCATCCCGGCAGGCCATGCCGTCCGGCGTCTCCCTCGAGTACTTGCGCAAGCTGTCCGTAAAGCTGTCTCCGGATTCAGAGTCCATCTTCATCCCGGACGACTGTGCAGCGCCCCTACCCAACCCGAACCCGGGGACTGCTAGTCCAAGCTCGGGGGCTGCCGTCCCCAAGACAGTCCCGGGGGCTGCGGATCCCGGCCCGGGGACTGCTGCTCCCGGCCTGGGGGCTACCTTCTCGGCCCCGGCAACCATCGACCCCGGCCCGGGGGCTGCTGTGCTCAACCTGGCCGCCGCTGTCCTTGACCCGGGGGCTGCCGTCCCGGAACCCATCCTGGCTCCCGTCTTCACCGTGGTGACGGCTTCGTCATGGGCCCAGCCGATCCTGGCTTTCCTGGAGAGCGAAGCGCTCCCCATGGATGAGATCGAGGCCCGGCAAGTGCAACGCCGGGTGTTCGCCTACAGCATCATCAACTACGATCTCGTCAAGCGCAGCGCGACGGGCGGGTTCCAGTGCTGCGTCGAGCAAGACAGGTGCATAGAGATCCTCCTCGACATACATCAGGGCAAGTGCGGGCACCACGCCGCCTCCAGGTCCCTGGTGGCCAAGGCTTTCCGCCATGGTTTCTACTGGCCCACAGCCCTCAAAGATGCCGAGTCGCTAGTCCTCAAGTGCGAGGGTTGCCAACACTTCAGCAAGCGCAGCCACCAGCCGGTTTCAGCCCTGCAAACCATCCCGATCACCTGGCCCTTCGCGGTCTGGGGCCTCGACATGGTGGGACCCTTCAAAACCGCTCGGGGCAGCATGACGCACTTGCTGGTGGCGATCGACAAGTTCACCAAGTGGATCGAAGCACGACCGATCAAGAAGGTAGATGGGCCAACAGCCATCCGGTTCGTCAAGGACATCGCGGTGCGCTACGGCATCCCGCACAGCATCATCACGGACAACGGCACCAACTTCGCCAAAAGGCGCTCTGGCGCAATACTGCTCAGTATCCGGCATCCGGCTTGACCTGGCCTCCATCGCTCATCCCCAATCCAACGGCCAGGTCGAGCAGGCCAATGGGCTTATTCTATCCGGCATCAAGCCACGACTCGTCGAGCCCCTCATCCGCTCACCTGGCAGCGCTTGACGAGCTACCGACCGTCCTCTGGAGTCTCCGGACAACGCCAAGCCGGTCGACCGGGTTCACCCCATTCTTCCTCATCTACGGAGCAGAAGCCGTCATCCCGACCGACATCAAGTTCGACTCACCACGAGTAGTAATGTACACAGAAGCCCAAGCCAAGGAAGCCCGCAAAGACGGCGTCGACTTGCTTGAAGAAGCACGCCTCTTGTCCCTTAGCCAATCCGCCATCTATCAGCATGGCCTGAGGCACTACCACAGCAAAAAGATCAAGCCCCTCATGTTCCGCGAGGGAGACCTCTTCCTCTGGCTTGTCCAGCAGCAAGCCGGCCAGCACAAGTTGGCCTCCCCATGGGAGGGCCCCTTCATCGTTAGCAGAGCCCTATGTGAACGCAATGCATACCACCTCATCAACGCTGGCAAGAACAAACGCAAGAGAGACACTGTAGGCGAAGAAACAAGCCGGCCCTGGAATGCAGAGCTCCTCCGCCCGTTTTACAGTTAGCCGTATGCACGTATGTATCGCTGCCTTTTGTACTTTAATGAAAGACAATGGGACCCCTAAACGACACTCAGGGGCTACCCTTTCCTATCAAGTTGCTGCATCTCGCACATCCTTGTAAATTTTCTTAAGCCCCCACCGCCGGGTTGGCCCGCCCAACTCGGGGGCTCGGGGGCTAGCCGGCTTGACCGCAACCCGCCGCCCCCCTTAGTGCATCCCGGCATGTCTGAGTTGCCAAGGCCCTTCACTTCGCCCTAAGCCGCAGTCCGGCTACGGATGCTGGCCGGCCAAAACTAAGGGTCGAAGCGCCAGCACGCCAAAAAACACTAAGTTTGATTCGCTGGATCGGCCAACCCGGCCCCATCGCACTAAGTTGCTACACGACCGGCTGCTCGCCAGCCGGCCCAGTGGGTGTTTCCCTAGCGCTCAACGTTCGAAAGGCCTAAGTACTGCGCGCTCTTTCCAAGGACCGAACTCCTTGTCACAGACCAAAACTCGGCTGTTTGACTCGCGCAGGGGGGGGGGGGCAAAGAAGGAGCAAGCAAGAAAAAAGGCTTAGAGAACAAAGAGCGAAGACGTAAACACTCACGAAAATATTCACATTGCAGAAATATGGGCCCAAGGCCAGAGTTTATTACATTCACCAATACACCCCAGTGGGTGGGTGGACCTGCCACTTAACAAAAGTATGAGAAAGATAAACAGGGTGGCTTGAGGCGATTTCCGCGCCGGGTTGCGCAGCTGTTGGCTCCTCCGCGGTGGCCTCCGGGTTCACCGAGGCGCCGGTATCATCCAACCTGGCCTCGTCGTCCGTGTAGGCGCCCGACTCCTCAGAGCTGCCTTCCGGGTCATCGAGCAGCAAGCCGAAGCTGTCAGGCGGCACCACCCCGCCGTCTTCGGTCCGCTCTACCTGGAACTCGTCATGCAATGCAAACGAGGCCAGGTAGCTGGCCCATGCAGCGATCCGGCCCGCCGCCGCCTGCAGCTGGGGCTCCGCGCTGGCTCGCTGGGCCGCCAGCCGGTTGATGTTTGCTTGAACTACGTCGGTATTTCCCCAAAGAGAAAGGGATGATGCAGCACAACAACGGTAGGTATTTCCCTCAGTGATGAGACCAACATTATCGAACCAGTAGGAGAACCAAGCAACACTACGTAAACAACACCTGCACACAAAGAACAAATACTTGCAACCCGACGTGTTAAAGGGGTTGTCAATCCCATTCGGGTAATGGCGCCAGAAATTGGCAAGTGGACGGGCGATAAATTGTAATAGATTGGATAAATAGATCGCGAATAAAATAAAGTGAAGGAAAATATTTTTTGGGGTTTTTAGAACTATAGATCTTAAAATAAAATTGGCAAATAAATAAAAAGGCAAATAGCAAAATAGATCTGAAAATATATGATGAGAAAATAGACCCGGGGGCCGTAGATTTCACTAGTGGTTTCTCTCGAGAAAAACAGCATACGGTGGGTAAACAAATTACTGTTGGGCAATTGATAGAACTTCAAATAATTATGACGATATCCAGGCAATGATCATTATATAGGCATCACGTCCAAGATTAGTAGACCGACTCCTGCCTGCATCTACTACTATTACTCCACACATCGACCGCTATCCAGCATGCATCTAGTGTATTAAGTTCATGGAGAAACGGAGTAATGCAATAAGAACGATGACATGATGTAGACAAGATCTATTTATGTAGAAATAGACCCCATATTGTTATCCTTAATAGTAACGATACATACGTGTTGGTTCCCCTTCTGTCACTGGGATCAAGCACCGTAAGATCGAACCCATCACAAAGCACCACTTCCCATGGCAAGAAAAATTGATCTAGTTGGCCTAATTAAACCAAAGATTCAAAGAAGAAATACGAGGCTATAAGTAATCATGCATATAAGAGATCAAAAGACTCAAATAACTTTCATGGATAAAAACATAGATCTGATCATAAACTCAAAGTTCATCGGATCCCAACAAACACACCGCAAAAAGAGTTACATCAAATAGATCTCCAAGAGACCACATCAAATAGATCTCCAAGAGACCATTGTATTGAGAATCGAAAGAGAGAGAGGAAGCCATCTAGCTACTGCCTACGGACCCATAGGTCTACAATGAACTACTCACGCATCATCGGAGAGGCACCAATGAGGATGATGAACCCCTCCGTGATGGTGTCTAGATTGGATCTGTGGTTTCTGGAACTGGCGGCGGCTGGAATTGTTTTTCGTCGACTCCATAGGGTTTCTGGAATATTGGGGTATTTATAGAGGAAAGAGGCGGTGCGGGAGGTGGCCGAGGTGGGCACAACCCACCTAGGCGCGCCTGGGCCCATAGGCGCGCCCTGGTGGGTTGTGCTCCCCTCGGAGCCCCCCTCGGGTACTTTCTTGGCCCAACTTGTGTCTTTTGGTCCAGAAAAATCACCAAAATGTTTCACTACGTTTGGACTCCATTTGGTATTGATTTACTGCGAAGTAAAAAACAAGCAAAAAACATCAACTGGCACTGGGCACTATGTCAATAGGTTAGTCCCAAAAAATGATATAAAGTTGCTATAAAATGATTGTAAAACATCCAAGAATGATAATATAACAGCATGGAACAATAAAAAATTATAGATATGTTGGAGACGTATCACCGGTCCAGGTTCAAATCCGGATACCAAGACATGACAAACCTCAGTGCCAGGTTGGCACCGGCATGAGCGGCAGAGACGCGCAACGCGTGAAGCCGCGCCTGTCCGGCTTCCAGCCACCGCGCCAGCCGCGTGAAGCTGTTGGGCTCGACGGCGCTGGGCCAGAGGGCCCACCATCATCCCCACTCCGGCTTCAGACACCCGCGCCATCTGAGTGCCCAGGATCTGCAGGCGGGCCTCGGCGGCGTGCATAATCTCCGAGAAACTTCAGGCGATGTTCGGGTCAAGCCCGGCACCCATGTCCGCCTGGGTCGACCGGTGAGCAAGAACGGCCTCGTCCGCCGTCCCCTGTGTCTCCGGGAAGTGCCCTGTCAAGAAGAGAAGCAAGACAGTCAGCCACAAAAAAACTCAGCCGCCTCACAACCCGGCGAAACCAACAAAGAAACACTTACTGGCAAAGGCTTCATCCAGGTGTTGCGCTTCGAGCAACGTACCATGCCGCTCCAAGTCCCCGGCACGGTCGCACGTTTCAAGCGCCTTCTCCAGCTCGGCGCGCTTGTCAACGGCCGCCTTCAGCTCATCGTCCTTAGCGGTGGCCACCTTCTCATGCTCCTCCTTGAGGCGGAGGAGCTCCGCCCGGTGGGCCTCCGTCGCCTTAACGGCCTCCGCCTTCAGGCGCTCCACCTCAGTCTAGAGCTGGCTCTTGTCACCGGCCAGCTGATCACGCTGCTGGCTGGCTTTGGCAAGCACCTGCTGGGCCTCTGCCACCTTGGCGGCTTCTGCCCTCAGCCGCTCCACCTCGGCCCGGAGCTGGCCGGCGTCGGCGATCGCCTCATCACGCTGTTGGTCGACTTTGGCCAGCCGGGTTCGCAGGTGTGGCACCTCGGCCGCGGCGGCTGCACAGCAAAGATTCAAAGTCAAGACGACGGAAGGAAGGGCAAGAACACTTTAAGATTCGACCCAACTACTACGTAGTTGGCCCGAATCTCGGGGGCTACACCCAGTGGGTGCACTAGAGCGCCCCCAATAAGAGCACGCAAGACGTACCTTCAGCAACATGAAGCGCCTCCCCCTTGGCAGCAAGCTGCGCCGTGACCTGCTGATGCTTCTCCAGAAGTCGATTGTAGATGCCGACCCGGAGGACATCCTGGTGTTGCAGAAAAACAAGAATTAGCACAAGAGACTCTTTAAGATTCGACCCAACTACTATGTAGTTCGCCCCAATCTCAGGGGCTACACCCAGTGGGTGCGCTGGCGCACCCCCACTAGCCGACTACCAGACAAAAGCTAAAGGAAGAAGCCTTACAAACATTGAGCGCTCCAGCTCCCGCGCCCGCTCCGTCTCGGCCTAAGCGAAGGCCTGAACCCGGTCCACGCGCCTGCGAAGATGCCGGCGCACGGTGGCCAACGACGCCTCCTCCTGCATCAGCGGCCCGAAGAGGGCCCGGCTGGACCCGGCCTGCACCGACTGTGACTCGGGTGCGGGACGGCCTCCCGGCGCCGCTTGCGATTGCCTGATCACCAGGGCATGCCCGCCGCCTGCCGTCTCCTCACCGACCGGCCTCGACTCCAGCGCGCCAGCCGGCGTTCCCTCCGGCGCTCCGGCCGGCGCCACCCGCGGCGCCCCATCCGGCGTCGCCTGCGGCACCCCTCCCGGGGCGGCCCCCGCCCCGCCTCCTTCAACCTCCACCCGCTCGACCACATCATTGCAGGGTGGGTGGTCATCGTCGATCTCCATGACCTCCCGGTCGTCCACCGCCATCTCCACCCGGCCGTCCGGGTCGCGCCCCTCCTCCGTCGGTAGCACGACGACCGTCTCCGCTAGCTCGAGGCCCGCCGGCATCTCTGGCCATGCCGGCTCCACGGTGGTCCTGTCCCTTGCCTCCGCGGCCATGGCCCAGGCTTGGACCAACGCCGCCTCCAGCTCCTCCTCAGCCTTGTTCCGGGTCCGCCAGGATCAGCGCTCCGCCTTCGCCGGGTCCAGGCCAAGGTCCTCCTCGGCCGAGCCCTCGGGCAGATCGATGGCATTGCTCCGGGTTTTCCGGAAAGAGAAGCCGCCCCCGGATGCGGCGTCCGTCGCAGCCAGTGCCAAGTCCAGCGGCGATCTGGACAACACCAAGAAAAGAATGAGAAAAGAATGACTCGGTAGCGCACCGGAGTCAGCAAGAAAACGTACCAGATCACCGTCGGGATGGCCTGTCTCGTCGGCGCCGCTGGGATGGCGCGGCGCCTCTTCTTGGCGACCGGCTGGCCACCAACGTCCGGGTCCGCCGTGCGCTTCGCAGCCGGCTTCTTTGGCGCCACATCCTCCTTCCCGTGCGGCCGGCTCGCCACGGCCGGCACGCGGAATGACCCAGCGTCGGCCGTCTTCGTCGGCCGTCTTGGAGGGCCAATGCTGTCGTCTCCTCCCCTCGGCGGTGTTGCGCCATCAGCATGCGTCAGGGCCTCCACGTCATCGCTCGACCAATCTCGCATGGGATCAGAACGCGGAAACTTACCCGTGCGCGCCTCGCCGGCTTCGGCCTCGGCCGCCTCCGGGTTCTCGGCGAGGATCTCCGCCTCCTCCGAGCCGGCTCACTGGGCGGCCGCTACCTGCGTCGTCGTTCCGTCATATGGATGTCGGATGGTGTTCAGCACCACCCCCTTGTCGCCTCAGCACAAGGAAAGAGATGTCACATAGCAAAATAAGGAGACCAAGGACTCACCGCCGGTGCCGGGTTCTGTTGGCTGTAGGGCGCCTTCCCGAAGTGCCACTCCTCAGGCATCCTGGCCTTCGAGATGTCGTTCACTTGGCCTGCGATCTGCTCCTGCGTTAGCCACCGGGATGACATCCGGTTGGGGTCCTAGAGGCCGGTCATCTGGCCGATGATGTGCGTCCGGCGCTGCAGCGGCAGCACCCCGCGCGCAATGAAGGCGGTGATGAGGTCCGTCCCGGTGAGCCCCTCGTGTGTTCTCATCTCCGTGACCAGGCAGCTCAGGTTCAGCACCTCCTGTGCCGGGTTCCTGGGGCAGTAGGTCTAGTTGGTCTTGGCGTGCGGCGTCACGTCGACGAAGGGCGGCAGGTTGATGCGGTCCGCACCGAGGTTACGGACGTAGAAGAAAGAATTCTGCCACTTCTTGGTGAAATCCTCCAGCGGCATCTTGGGGCACACCCCGTGCGGCCGAGTCGAGACGATGGCGGCCCCACAGGCAGACATCACGCTGGCCACCGGCCCCTGCTACTTCAAGAAGAAGAAGAAGCAGACCCAGAGGTCGCTGCTGGGCTCGACGCCCAGGTAACCCTCACACAGGGTGACGAACCTGGAAAGCTGCAGCACCATGTTCGCCCCCAGGTGGTGCGGCTGGATCCCAAAGAAATCGAAGAACGAGCAGAAGAAGTTGCTCGCAGGAAGGCCGAACCCACGCTTGAAGTGGGAGAAGAAGACCATGCGCTCGGTCCCCTCCGGCCGCGGCGCCAGCTCGCCGTCCGACAAGCGCACGGCCACCTCCGTCGCTGGTGGCAATCGCCACGTATCGCGCAGATATTGAAGATCTTCTGCGGTGACCTCCGACCCCTCCCACGATCCCTTGGGTCTCGCCATCGGTGAGTATGGCGGGGGAAGAGAGGTGCGCCGACTAGGTGAAGGGTTTGGGTGGCTGCTGGGCGCTGCAGAGCAGCGGCAGTGCGTTGCTCGTGAGCGGCAGGACTTTGCGGCGTGCGACAGGCTCGGAAGCAAGGGCGAGGGAAGAAGAAGGAGGTAGGGGCGCGTGCGTGAATGATATCCGCCGCCCCCTCCCTCCGATTTATAACCGCGGCAAGAACGTGTGGAAGTGGGATCGGTTGCACCCACCTTTTCCACTTCCCCGCATTATGTGGGCACGATCTCCGCACGCATTAACTACATCGAAAAGGGCAACCGTCTGCGGCCGCCATAATAAAACCCCGCGCGGGGGCCGAGGTCGCGGCATGGTGGGCCCCAGCCTGCTGTTGCGTCCCGTCACGCGCGTGGCCTGTCAGGGCCTCTTCAGCTACCGTTCGCCATGTGGCACGTGCACCAGACCGTGGGAGGCGCGTCCCTTCCCCTTCAAGATTCAGCAAACCCCTCGGTTTCCTGCCCGTGCCGAGATGCCATGATCTGGCTTCCGGAAGCCGGCACACAGTGGGTGTTGCCGGACCCGGTGGTCGCAAGCCTCACCAGCACCAGCCGCCTTCTCAGGGGCTGAAACTGCAAAGGCCCCCCTGCTTGATGCCGGCGAGCCTTCACAGCTTCGGTGACTACTGTCGGGGGGATGGACCCCGGGCAGGCAATGGAACCCGGATCCTTTTCAAAAATGTTGGGGCTAGCAACGCCCCTCAATCCGGCTTGCCCTTGGCCAGGTTCCTCAACCTGGCCAGGTCCCGCAACCCGGCCAAGTCCGCTGGCCCATGCCGGCTGGCCCCAGCAAGTCAATACTTCTTCAACAAGTAAGCGCAACCATAGTGCGTCCCTCAACCCGGCCGCGGGTTAGCTCCCGTCCCGTCCAAGGCATACGACGGAACAAGTCCCCATAAAGGGATGAGCGTGGCTATAGAGGCCCACCAACCCCGCTGTCCGGCAGGAGCGTGGAAACAGTGGCCCACCTACCCCGCTAACCAGGGCCGGCATGGCTATAGTGCATCCCCCGTCCGACTGACGCAAGCTGACGGCGACCAGGCGACGCGCCACTGTATCCGAGCCGGCCCAACCACTCCGTGATGCATGACAAGATGGAGAACAGTGCCCTCTGGTGCACGGGGCCCGCGCCCGGAGAACCCGGCGTACCCTGGTACCCGGCGGGCCCCAGCACCGGCTTCCCAGACACTGACATCCCGGCCCCATGGCCATGTAACTTTACCATTGTAACCCTGGGGTGTTGACCTATAAAACCCCCCAGGAGTCCTCCATGCATGAAGAGAGATACAGAGAGATCATCAGTAGAATACACACACAAGGAGAAGGAGCAGCCTATGCTTTGGCCTGTCTTCCTTACCCCCCGAAACCGCTCTAGGAGCAAGCTTGTATCGTCCACATATAAACCACACTCGGCAGGACTAGGGGTGTTATCTCTCCAGATAGCCCCGAACCTGGGTGTGTCTTGTGTTCCTCGCTCGCTCGTGCCAACCTCACCTCTAGAGCCCACTGGTGCCCTCGAGCCTGTCCCTCCAACTAGCCATCCTTTGGCATCTGCCGTGCGCCCACCACGACAGATAGATCCAATCAATATGGTAAAAAACCCATCTTTTTATCCTTAATGGCAACAATACAAATACGTGCCTCGCTACCCCTACTGTCACTGTGTGAGGACACCCCAAGATTGAACCCATCACAAAGCTCCTCTCCAATTGCAAGAAAAACCAATCTAGTTGGCCGAACCAAATCGATAAATCGGAGGGAAATACAAAGCTATCTTAAGCATGCATAAAAGAGTTCAGAAAAGACTCAAATAATATTCATAAATAATCTGATCATAAATCGAAAATTCACCTGATCTCAACAAACGCACCGCAAAAGAAGATTACATCGAATAGATCTCCAAGAACATCGAGGAGAACGTTGTATTGAAGATCAAAGAGAGAGAGAAGAAGCCATCTAGCTACTAGCTATCGACCCGTAGGTCTGTGGTAAACTACTCACACATCATCGGAAGGGCGGCAAGGTTGGTGTAGAGGTAATCCATGATCGAATCCCCCTCCGGCAGAGTGCCAAAAAAGGCCCCAAGATGGGATCTCACAAGAACAGAAGCTTGCGGTGGCGGAAAAGTATTTTTGTGTGCCCTCTGCGCAAGGGAAATATTTGGGTATTTATAGAGCCAAGATTAGGGTTATGACGTCTGCAAGGGGCTCCGTGGTTGTCATCTAGTCCAAGAAAAATCTTCAAAAAGTTTCGTTCCATTTGGACTCCGTTTGGTATTGATTCCCTGTAAAAGACAAAAACAAGGAAAAAACAGCAACTGGCAATGGGCACTAGGTTAATAGGTTAATCCCAAAAAATGATATAAAATAGCATATTAATGCATATAAAACATCCAAGATGGATAACATAATAGCATGGAACAATCAAAAATTATAGATACGTTGGAGACGTATCAAGCATCCCCAAGCTTAATTCCTGCTCGTCCTCAAGTAGGTAAATGATAAAAACATATTTATCAATGTAATTTTTCTAATTGTGGCATGAATGTTCAGATCCATAAGATTCAAAACAAAAGTTTAATATTCACATAAAAACAATAATACTTCAAGCATACTAATAAAGCAATCATGTCTTCTCAAAATATCATGGCTAAAAAACTTATCCCTACAAAATCATATAATCTTGTCATGCTCTATATTCATCACACAAAGTATTTATCATGCACAACCCCGATGCACAAGTCAAGCAATTGTTTCATACTTTTAATGTTCTCAAGCTTTTTTAACTTTCACGCAATACATGAGCAAGAGCCATGGATATAGCACTATAGGTGGAATAGAGTCTGCTGGAGGTTGTGAGGAGAAGACAAAAGGGAGAAACTCTCACATCAACTAGGCAAATTAATGGGCTATGGAGATGACCATCAATTGATATTGATGCAAGTGAGTAGGGATTGCCATACAACGGATGCACTAGAGCTATAAGTGTATGAAAGCTCAAAAGAAAACTAAGTGGGTGTGTGATAACCCACAAGTATAGGGGATCAGTTGTAGCCTTTCTCGATAAATAAGAGTGTCGAACCCAACGTGGAGCTAAATGTAGAATTTTTATTCCCTTCAAGTTCTATCGACCATCGATACAACTCTACGCACGCTTAACGTTCGCTTTACCTAGAACAAGCATGAAACTAGAAGTACTTTGTAGGTGTAAAGGGATAGGTTTGCAAGATAATAAAGAGCACGTAAATAAAAGATAGGGGCTGTTTAGATAAAGAAACAACTAAGTTAGTTTTAGTAGAGAGCTTTTGTCACAAGAAAGTTATTTGTCCCTAGGCAATCGATAACTAGACCGGTAATCATTATTGCAATTTTATATGAGGGAGAGGCATAAGCTAACATACTTTCTCTACTTGGATCATATGCACTTATGATTGGAACTCTAGCAAGCATCCGCAACTACTAAAGATCATTAAGGTAAAACCCAACCATAGCATTATAAGGTATCAAGTCCCTTTTACTCCCATACGCAAACAACCTACTTACTCGGGTATGTGCTTCTATCACTCACGCCACCCACCATA
The DNA here is from genome assembly GCA_011799875.1 of Thinopyrum elongatum. Classification (NCBI taxonomy): domain Eukaryota; kingdom Viridiplantae; phylum Streptophyta; class Magnoliopsida; order Poales; family Poaceae; genus Thinopyrum; species Thinopyrum elongatum. Next base: position 473,029,759 of record CM022301.1, read on the forward strand.
AGCAAATCATGAACATATTGCAAACCCTACAGCGGGGATCCCTCACGCTTGCGCGACATGGAGATCACCATAGGACAGCACAAATAATAAAACATACAACTCAAACCAATCACGATCATCAATCAACCCATAGGACAAAACGGATCTACTCAAACATCATAGGATAGCCATACATCATTGGATAATAATATATAGAATTGAGCACCATGTTTAAGTAGAGATTACAGCAGGGAGAGGAGGTGTTACGCCGCGGATAGAGGGGGAGAGAGTTGGTGATGACGGCGGTGAAGTTGTTGGTGTAGATCGCCATCATGATGATGGCCCCGATGGCGTTCCGGCGCCACCGGGAGAGAGGGGAGAGAGCCCCTCTCCTTCTTATTCTTCCTTGACCTCCCCCCTAGATGGGAGGAGGGTTTCTCCTACTGGTCCATGGCCTCCATGGCGGTGGAGGGGCGGGAACCCCTTCGAGATTGGATCTCTCTCTGTTTCCTTCTGTTTCTGCGTTCCCAGATTCTGGCCTTTCACCGTTTCTTAAATTCCTGTAGATCCGTAACTCCGATTGGGCTGAAATTTTAACACGATTTTTATCCGGATATTATCTATCTTGCGGCCGAAGAAGGGCACCAACCGCCTTACGGGGTGGCCATAACCCCCCAGGCCACGCCCAGGGTTGGGGGCGCGCCTCCAAGGCTTGTGGGCCCCTCGGGCATCGTCTCACGTTGATTCCAATTCCCAAAAATCACATATATTCCAAAAAATATTCGTAAGTTTTTATCGCGTTTGGACTTCGTTTGGTATGGATATTCTGTGAAACAAAAAACATGCAACAAACAGGAACTAGCACTGGGCACTGGATCAATATGTTAGTACCAAAAATAGTATAAAAAGTTGCCAAAAGTATATGAAAGTTGTAGAATATTGGTATGAAACAATCAAAAATTATAGATACGACGGAGACGTATCAGCATCCCCAAGCTTAATTCCTACTCGTCCTCGAGTAGGTAAATGATAAAAAAGATAATTTTTGATGTGGAATGCTACCTAGCATAATCTTGATCATATAATCTAATCAAGGCATGAATATTAAGACACGAGTGATTCAAAGCAACAGTCTATCATTTAACATTAAGACAATAATACTTCAAGCATACTAATAAAGCAATCATGTCTTCTCAAAATAACATGGCCAAAGAAAGTTATCCCTACAATATCATATAGTCTAGCTATGCTCCATCTTCATCACACAAAGTATTTCATCATGCACAACCCCGATAACAAGCCAAGCAATTGTTTCATACTTTTAATGTTCTCAAGCCTTTTCAACGTTCACGCAATACATGAGCGTGAGTCATGGATATAGCAATATAGGTGGAATAGAATATGATGTTGGAGGTTGTGTGGAGAAGACAAAAACGGAGAAAGTCTCACATCGACGCGGCTAATCAATGGGTTATGGAGATGCCCATCAATTGATGTCAATGCGAGGAGTAGGGATTGCCATGCAACGGATGCACTAAGAGTTATAAGTGTATGAAAGCTCAAACTGAAAACTAAGTGGGTGTGCATCCAACTTGCTTGCTCATGAAGACCTTGAGCATTTGAGGAAGCCCATCATCGGAATATAAAAACCAAGTTCTATAATGAAAATTCCCACTAGTATATGAAAGTGATAACTCAAGAGACTCTCTATATGAAGAACATGGTGCTACTCTGAAGCACAAGTGTGGTAAAAGGATAGTAGCATTGCCCCTTCTCTCTTTTTCTCTCATTTTTTTGGGCTCGCTTTTTTTTGCCTCTTTTTTTTGGCCTTTTTATTTTTTTATTTTTTTTTGTCCGGAGTCTCATCCCGACTTGTGGGGGAATCATAGTCTCCATCATCCTTTCCTCACTGGGACAATGCTCTAATAATGATGATCATCACACTTTTATTTACTTACAACTCAATATTACAACTCGATATCTAGAACAAAGTATGACTCTATATGAATGCCTCTGGCAGTGTACCAGGATGTGCAATGATCTAGCATAGCAAAGATAAAAAAACGGACAAGCCATGAAAATATCATGCTAGCTATCTTACGATCATGCAAAGCAATATGACAATGAATGCTCAAGTCATTCATATGATGATGATGGAAGTTGCATGGCAATATATCTCAGAATGGCTATGGAAATGCCATGATAGGTAGGTATGGTGGCTGTTTTGAGGAAGATATAAGGAGGCTTATGTGTTATAGAGCGTATCATATCACAGGGTTTGGATGCACCAGCGAAGTTTGCACCGACTCTTGAGGTGAGAAAAGGGTAATGCATGGTACCGAAGAGGCTAGCAATGATGGAAGGGTGAGAGTGCGTATAATCCAAGGACTCAACATTAATCATAAAGAACTCACATACTTATTTCAAAAGTTTATTAGCCGTCAAAACAAAGTACTAATACGCATGCTCCTAGGGGGATAGATTGGTAGGGAAAAAAACCGCTCGTCCCCGACTGCCACTCATAAGGAAGATAATCAAAAATAAATCATGCTCCGACTTCATCACATAACGGTTCACCATATGTGCATGCTTTGGGAATCACAAACCTTAACACAAGTATTTCTACCAATCCACAATTACTCACTAGCATGACTCTAATATCACCATCTTTATATCACAAAACTATTGCAAGGAATCAAACATATCATATTCAGTGATCTACAAGTTTTATGTAGGATTTTATGACTAACCATGTGAATGACCAATTCCTGTCAACTCTCTAAATAGATATAAGTGAAGCATGAGAGCTTAATTCTTTCTACAAAAGATATGCCCACTCTCTAACAAATATAAGTGAAGCAAAAGAGCATTCTACAAATGGCGGTTTTTTATGTGTAGAGAAACAGGCAATCCAAACTTCAAATGATATAAGTGAAGCACATGAAGCATTCTATAAAGCCATACTCAAAAGGTATAAGTGAAGTGCAAAGAGCATTCTATAAATTAACCAAGGACTATCTCATACCAGCATGGTGCATAAAAGAAAAAGGAGAAATAAACACAAAAGACGCTCCAAGAATTTACGGATATCATGTGACAAATAAAAATATAGCTCCAAGTAAAATTACCGATGGTCGTTAGAAGAAAGAGGGGATGCCTTCCGGGGCATCCCCAAGCTTAGTTCCTTGGGAGTCCTTGAATATTACCTTGGGGTGCCTCGGGCATCCCCAAGCTTAGGCTCTTGCCACTCCTTATTCCTTCATCCATCGTGATCTCACCCAAAACTTGAAAACTTCAATCACACAAAACTTAACAAAACCCTCGTGAGATCCGTTAGTATAATAAAACAAATCACCACTTTAAGTACTGTTGCAAACACATTCATATTTTGTTTTTGCATTGTAGCTACTGTATTATAACTTCTCCATGGCTTATACCACCGATAAAATCGATAGTTTCATCAAAACTAGCAAAACAATGCATCAAAAACAGAATCTGTCTTAAACAGGACAGTCTATAGTAATCTGAATATTCACCATACTTCTGTAAATCCAAAACTTCTGAAAATTTAGGACAATATAAACAATTTGTATAGAAGTACTGTGTAAAAATTTCAGAAACTTTTGAATTCCAGTAAAAAATGTAAATTCACGCGCTACAGCCAAAGTTTCTGTTTTTCCACTGCACATACCAAACAAGCAATCTAATCATCCTAAAAGCAAATCTTGGCACATTATTTTTATAATACAATGGATTTGTACAAGGGGATAATTAATTTTGTTGAAAAGTTTCTGTAGTTCAAGATATGCAAAGTTTCCATGGGCACAAACAAAGTGCAAGGAGCTCCCCCACTTCAACGGTGCTCGTCTTTCTTACTTTCACTTTTCTTTTTGAAAAAAATTTAGGTTCCCCTCTATATATTTTTGTTTTAAAACTTTATAAAAGCACTCAACAGAATAAAATGACTCTCTTAAACTTCTGGGTTGTCTCCCTGGCAGCGCTTTCTTTAAAGCCATTATGCTAGGCATATAGTGCTCAAGTAATTGATCCGCCCGGATCCCAAGGTATATCAAAGCCAATTTTAATTAACAATTATTTGTAATTTTGTAGTGAGCACAAAGCAACATATATAATTGAACAACAAAGTCTAACTCTATTCCTATGCCTCGGCATGTCATAAAAGAACAATTCATGCACATCAAGTAAGGGCCAATACATAGCATAAGTAGTTTCTTGCAATTTAATTGTATTGGAAACATGCATAGAGAGGCGGAGATGTAGTTCCTCTCTCATAATAATTGCAAGTAAGAGCTGCAAACACATGCATATTATATCTATCAAAATCATCATATGAAATAGTAGAACACAACCCATTAATATAGTCCTTAATAAGCGCAAACTTCTCCGATATAGTGTAGTTGGGAGAATTCAAAATTATAATAGGACTATCATGCGTAGGTGCAATAGCAACAATTTCATTCTTAACATAAGTAACTATAGCAAGTTCATCTCCATAAGCATAATTCATATTGGCATCATGGCCACAAGCATAGCAAGCATCAAGTTCATCAAAAAGGGATATTTCAAACGAATTCACGGGATCATAGCAATCATCATAGCATTCATCCTTCGGTAAGCATGAAGGGAAACTAAACAATGTATGGGATAAAGAGTTACTCTCATTAGAAGGTGGGCACGGGTGATCAATCCGCTCTTCCTCCTTTGTTCTTCGCTCTCCTCCTCATCTTTTTCATCTAATGAGCTCACAGTGTCATCAATTTCTTCTTCCATAGATTCCTGCGAAATATTAATCTTTTCTTGGACAGCGGAGACTTTCTCAATAAACTCATTAATATCGGCATTATATTCATAATTCTCATAGCAATATTTAAGTATAGCAAAATTTTCAGGTCTGTAAACAGCATCATCAAGATTTTCACACTTTTCAAACAAAGATTCAATTTCATAAGCACCCTTAAAAGCAACAAATTCTTCTATTTGTTCCACATCATAGTAATCATATATACCATTAGCATAAGAAGCCAAGGTTTCATTATCACTAAATTTACATGAAAAGGAAGGTGTGGAGCCTTCATCCTAGAGCAGCAAGTATAATCATATCTCAAGCATAGATTCCGAGCATACCAATGCAACATATGAATTTGATCCCATAAGAGTTTCCCTTTTTGAGTCAAGCGATAATCCCTAAAGTATTCACGTTGATCCAACGTGTCTCCCATTATCAAGTTGAATGGGGTTTTCTCAGGATTATCAAAGTAGTGTTCAATATTTTCCACATAACGAGCGTTGATGGTTTTAGGAGGTTCCCCATCTCCATGAGTAGCAAGTACACCTAATTTTTTTGGTATTTTGTGTTCCATATCCATAATTAAAGATATAAAACAACTTAGAACAGCAAATAAAATCTACTTAGTGATAAAGCAAACAAGCACACACGAGAATATTCACCCCAAGCTATTGCTCCCCGGCAACAGCACCAGAAAAAGGTCTTGATAACCCACAAGTATAGGGGATCAGTTGTAACCTTTCTCGATAAATAAGAGTGTCAAACCCAACGAGGGGCTAAAGGTAGAATTTATATTCCCTTCAAGTTCTGTCGACCACCGATACAACTCTACGCACGCTTAACGTTCGCTTTACCTAGAACAAGCATGAAACTAGAAGTACTTTGTAGGTGTAAAGGGATATGTTTGCAAGATAATAAAGAGGACGTAAATAAAAGATAGGGGCTGTTTAGATAAAGAAACAACTAAGTTAGTTTTAGTAGAGAGCTTTTGTCACAAGAAAGTTATTTGTCCCTAGGCAATCGATAACTAGACCAGTAATCATTATTGCAATTTTATATGAGGTACAGGCATAAGCTAACATACTTTGTCTACTTGGATCATATGCACTTATGATTGGAACTCTAGCAAGCATCCGCAACTACTAAAGATCATTAAGGTAAAACCCAACCATAGCATTATAAGGTATCAAGTCCCCTTTACTCCCATACGCAAACAACCTACTTACTCGGGTCTGTGCTTCTGTCACTCACGCCACCCACCATAAGCGAATCATGAACATATTGCAAACCCTACAGTGGGAATCCCTCACGCTTGCGCGACATGGAGAGCACCATAGGACAACACCAATAATAAAACATACAAGTCAAACCAATCACAATCATCAATCAACCCATAGGACAAAACGGATCTACACAAACATCATAGGATAGCCATACATCATTGGATAATAATATATAGCGTTGAGCACCATGTTTAAGTAGAGATTACAGCGGGGAGAAGAGGTGTTACACCGCTGCATAGAGGGGGAGAGAGTTGGTAATGACGGCAGCGAAGTTGTTGGTGTAGATCGCCGTCACGATGATGGCCCCGGCGGCGTTCCGGCGCCACCGAGAGAGAGGGGGAGAGAGCCCCCTCCTTCTTATTTTTCCTTGACCTCCCCTGAGATGGGAGGAGGGTTTCCCCTCTGGTCCATGGCCTCCATGGTAGTGGAGGGGCGAGAGCCCCTCCGAGATTGGATCTCTCTCTGTCTTTGTGTTCCCAGATTCTGGCCTTTCACCGTTTCTTAAATTCCCGGAGATCTGTAACTCTGATTGGGCTGAAATTTTAACACGATTTTTATCCGGATATTATCTTTCTTGCAGTCAAACAAGGGCGCCAACCGCCTTACGGGGTGGCCGCAAGCCCCCTGGCCGCGCCCAGGGTAGGGGGCGCGCCTCCAGGGCTTGTGGGCCCCTCGGGCATCGTCTTGTGTTGATTCCGATTCCCAAAAATCACATATATTCCAAAAAAATCTCCGTAAGTTTTTATCGCATTTGGACTTCGTTTGGTATGGATATTGTCGTGGATTTAACACGGCAGATGCCCTTATGAAAGGACTTAGGTGTGGAGCCATCGCAATGGAGGTTAGCTCGAAGGGGTTGGACGGGACAAAGGACCCAAAGGTTTACCCAGGTTTGGCCCCTCACCATGAGGTAAAAGCCTACGTCCTGCTTCTAGTTGTATTGCTTGGGTTTCGATTACAAGGGAGCGATCACGCTTGACCTAGATATCGATCAGTTGTTTCTTGAGTTAACCCGCCGTCGGGTCTCGCCTTTATATACACAGGTCGAGGCCCGAGGCCTTACAAGAGTCCGAGCCGGATCAAACAATGTGACCGGCCTGGTTTCTAAGTCGCCTTGCCTTACCAGGCACGCTACCATATGGCGGTTCACACGTCCGGGTCTTGGGCCACCATCAGGCCCTCCTCTTGAGCCGCCGTCTTCACACTGTCTTCATGGGCCTACCTGGGCCTTCTCCATTAAGTCACCAACGGTGTAACCCGTCCCCTCCTGGGCGGGTCACACCTCGGGGTTATATCCCCAATATTAGGCCCCAGATTGATTTGAACTTGTTCGTGTCAATATTCACCGCTGCAGTTGGCGAGTTATCCTTCCAAAGCTTAACCTTGAATAAAACATTGTAACCCGCCATGACATCATGTGAAGTAAATTCATAAAAAACCCGTGACATCACAACGGATCTTTTGCATTAACTGGCCCTCCGAAAATTGAGGAGCTTCCAGTGTTTAGATAATCATGACATCTCCTTGATTCCCGCACCTGCCATTTCACTGTTCCACCTTTTTCCTTATAAATGGGCCCGAGGGGGTTTCCTTTTCACTTTTACCCCCTTTCGCCTCCACTTCTTCTTCCTCCTCACGACCTCCGCTGCTAGAGCTCCACCAATCTGGCCAACCTTCACCGATGACTCCGACAAGGGCCGCTGCATCAACCTGAACAAACCAGAAAAATGCGGCGCACTCCCGCTCTCCATCAACTCCATTAGGTATCATCCCATCTCCTTCTCAATCCACACTATAATACCCTAGTTCATCGAGTTCATCACCGTTCCATCAAGCTCCTCCAAGTTCATACAACGTTACTTAGAAAATGTAATTCAATCTGTACTCTAGGAGAATTAGTAACGGTATCCGCCTTAGTTATTTTAATCTCAGGTAGATCCCCTTTCCTTCATAATCAACATATAGTTCCGTAGTTCTTCCGCAGCCATATGTTTAGGTCTAAATTTCTTCTTTTTCCGAACTGCGGTAGATCTGCAACTATAGCTGCAATTTGTGAAACCTGTTTTATCCACAGTTAGCAAAAAATTCAATAGCCTGGCAATCCTTAGATAAATTATCCATCATCCCTTGCCCAGGTGACTTATAGCGGCAATCTTACCTTCTGCCAATACTTATCTGATTTTAATCATGAACTGATAACCCGCCGGCCTCTTTTCTGGCTTATCCATGTAGCATTTAACCTTTTCCATGACCCGCCAAGACGGTGGTCCCTTATAATCAAGACTTGTAAGCCGCCATTATATATCTGACTCATTTAGACAGTTTATTTTTACTCATCATTGTGACGGATTTTGCACCTTATCACTAGTCATTGACCATAGAGCAGCTTAACATTATAACATTAACTCGCCAACTCTTTATTCTCAGGCATCCACTGTCAAAAATGACTAAATCCACCACCTCTTGCGATTGGGTTGTTTCCACTGTCACGGAGCAATCTCTCAATGAATATGTTGAGATGGGCATTTTACCCGCAAAGAACGTTATTCACTAGCGTGTTCCAGGGGCTGAAACCAAACCTCAACCTAAAGAGGGTGAAGTTATAATCTTTGCAGATCACCTCCTCAGTGGTTCTCACCACCCGAGTCGAAATTCTTTCGGGATGTTCTGAATTTCTACAAGCTACACCCCCAAGATATCAGCCCCAACTCTGTTTCCAATATATGCAACTTTCAAGTCTTCTGTGAGGTGTACCTTCAAGAAGAGCCCAATGTTGACTTATTCAGAGAGTACTATTACCTGAACCGCCAGACCGAGATGACAGACGGCCCTAGCCTTGAACTTGGCGGGATTTCTATCCAGAGGCAGAGAGACGTCGTATTCCCTACAGCTTCACTACCCAGTCACCCCAAGGACTGGAACCTGACTTGGTTTTATTGCCAAGACACCTCTCCTGCTGATGAAAATCCTCTTCCGGGTTTCCGCTCCTTCCGGCTCAGCCCTAGGCATGAACTCCCTGACTGGATTACTGCCGCAGAACGGGTCAAGTACGCGCCTACTTTTTTCTAAAATAAGGGCCTTATTAGCCAACGGCTTAACCGGAGTTGACCTGGTCCGCTGCTGGGTCGCCTGGAGGATTTTGCCTTTGAGCCGCCGCACCGGCTTAATGCACCAATATACATGTGATGTACAGGACCCGCAGCGGTATAGCCAAGTACAACTTGAAGATCGGCAAATCAATGAAATGACCAAGACATTACCCGGGGAGACCTTAGAAAGCTACAGTAAAATGGGACTGAACCCCTTCCGCGCTCTTAATCCGGCTCCCGACGTAAGTGGTTTAAGCCGTTCTTTAACTCATTTATCACTCTCATAAACAGCACATCTTCTCATTATCCTTTCTGTTCTCAGGCTGGCTCTTCTTTCTGGAACAAGAAGCTACAAGACAAGCCGGCCAAAAAGGCCAAAGTAAAAACTCGGGCTCCAAAAAAGACCAAAGGGAAGAAACAAGACGTTGAAGACTTATTTTCCCTTGACAATGAGTCGGAGGTAGAACTCGATTCTCTTGGCTTTCTTTTTATGCAACTTATTGACGCTGACTCCTCTCAGGACGATGTGGAGACCAGCCATGCAAACGCAGCAGAGGTAACCATAATCTCCTCCGACTCAGAACCTTTGCCAAGAAAAAAAACTCGGCGGGTCTCCCGAAAAGTAAGATTTTCCCATCCTCTTGCTTATCTGGACCCCAATTTTCTTCTGAAAAAATAGTAGCACGAGGCAAAGCGTACAACTCGGAGCAGCGGTGACGGAGACCTTGCAGCCGGCTTACCCAACACACCTGCCCCTCGCAAGCGCCGAAATGAGGTGCTACATAATTCATCCCTCTCCTTTCCAAAGGCGGGTCTCATTCGTCAACCACTTAATTCTTCTAATTCAAACTACCAGGGAACACCTCATTCATCATCTGGCGAGTCTACTGGGACTCAGATGCCTGTCTTCAGAGTTGCTCTTGGGTAAGTATTTATACTTGTTTCATACATAACTTGCAATAATTGATGTCTACTACGCAACTTTATTCTTGTAGACTCGTGTTGGCCTCCAAATGCAGAGTTTTGTAGGACAGTAGCAATTTTCCCTCAAGTGGATGACCTAAGGTTTATCAATCAGTGGGAGGCGTAGGATGAAATGGTCTCTCTCAAACAACCCTGCAACCAAATACAAGAAATCTCTTGTGTTCCCAACACACCCAATACAATGGCAAATTGTATAGGTGCACTAGTTCGGCGAAGAGATGGTGATAAAAGTGTAATATGGATGGTACAAATGTATTTTTATAATCTAAATAAATAAAAACAGCAAGGTAGCAAGTGACAAAAGTGAGCTCAAACGGTATTGCAATGCTTGAAAACAAGGCCTAGGGTCCGTACTTTCGCTAGTGCAATCTCTCAACAATGCTAATATAATTGGATCATATAACCATCCCTCAATGTGCGATGAAGAATCACTCCAAAGTTCCTATCTAGCAGAGAACATAAGAATAAATTGTTTGTAGGATCTATGACAATATAACTTCTATGTGAATATGAACAAACATAAATCATTACGTTGTCTTCCTTGTCCAACGTCAACAATTTTGGCATATAATATTTTGATGGGGGCTCACAATCACAAAAGATTTTCAAGATAGTGTATTTGCATGTGAAAGTTCTCTTCCTTCTACTAATCATTCAAGAATTGCTTGTATGACCAATATTGTGATTGTCAAGCCTCAAAAGATTTCACTTTCTAAACCCAATGTGAAGCTACCACTAGGCATGATATGAACATATAATTTCAACTTCATGATATTCAATTCATTCAACAATTTACTCATAGGATATAAGTGAAGCACGAGAGTAAATGACAAATACTCCAAAAAGATATAAGTGAAGATCAAGCGAGTAGTTAAGTAAAGGGATAGCTAATTGAGGACTCTCTCTTATTTAAGAACTTTCAGATCTAAGTATTTTATTAAAACAGCAAGTAAAACAAAACAAAATGACATTCCAAGAATAGCACAACTCAAGTGAAGAAGCAAAAACTTAGGCTCAACCGATACTAACCGATAATTGTTGATGAAGAAAGGTGGGATGCCTACCGGGGCATCCCTAAGCTTAGATGCTTGAGACTTCTTGAAATATTATCTTGGGATGCCTTGGGTATCGCCAAGCTTGAGCTTTTTTGTCTCCTTAATTCCTTTTATATCACGGTTTCCCTAAATCTTAAAAACTTCATCCACACAAAACTCAACAAGAACTCGTGAGATAAGTTAGTATAAATCAATGCAAAAACCTTATCATTCTCTACTGTAGCAAATCACTAAAATTATTATTCAACATTGCATACTAAATGCCTCTGCATATTTAATACTCCTATCCTCAAATAGAATCATTAAACAAGCAAACATATGCACACAATGCAAACATAACAGCAATCTGCCTAAACAGTACAGTCTGTAAAGAGTGCAATATTCTCATACTTATCTAACTCCAAAAATTCTAAAAATTTAACACACTGTATAAAATTTATCATATCTTATTCTGAAAAATAATTCAACATTTTATCAGATTCTGACTTTTCTGGAGAATTATTGCAACAGCGATAAACTTTCTGTTTTGAAACAGCAACTCATATACTTGCAAAATAAGCATGGTGATGGCTATCCTTGACATTTTTATTGAAATAAAAGATACAAAACATTATTATAAATAACAGCAAGCAAATAAAAATAAAATCAAATGACGCTCCAAGAAAAACTCATATCATGTGATGAATGAAAATATAGCTCCAGGTGAGGTTACCGATAATGTTGAAGACTAAAGAAGGGATGCCTTCCAGGGCATCCCCAAGCTTAGTTGCTTGGATCTTCCTTGAATATCACCTTGCGGTGCCTTGGGCATCCCCAAGCTTTGGGTATTTCACTCCTTATTCTCCTCATATCGATATCTCACCCAAAACTTGAAAACTTCAATCACACAAAACTTAACGGAACTTCGTCAGATGAATTATGATAAAGACAAATCATTCACTTAGGTACTGTCAAAGACAAGATTCATAATTGTTCTCACACAATGCCTACTGTACCTTATCATTTCCACAATTTATATTGAGCTATATAAGCCATAGAAACTAGAAAACAAGCAAACTATGCATTGAAAAAACAGAATCTGTCAAAAACAGAACAGTCTGTAAAGATCTGAATTAAGGTCATACTTATGCAACTCTAAAAAAATTTAAAACTTAGGAAAACGTAAAAAATTTGTAAACTCATCAACTGTAAAAAATTCAGAGTTTTTCCACGTTCCAGTAAAAGATAGGAATTTCTGCACTGGACACAAAAGTTTCTGTTTTTGCACAGAATCAAGTCAACTATCATCCACACTATCCCAAAGGCTTTACTTGGTACTTTATTGAAACAAAAGCTATAAACATTATTACTACAGTATCTTAATCATGTGAACACACAAAAACAGTAGGTAAAAGTGTTGGGTTGTCTCCCAACAAGCGCTTTTCTTTAATGCATTTTTAGCTAGGAATGATGATTTCAATGATGCTCACATAAGAATAGTAATTGAAACACGAAAAAGAGCATCATGAATCACATGGCAAGAACATTTAAGCCTAACCCACTTCCTATGCATAGGGGTTTTGTGAGCAAATAATTTATTGGAGTAAGAATCAACTAGCGTAGGAAGGTAAAACAAGTGCAACTTCAAAACTTTCAACATAAATAGAGGAAACTTGATATTATTGAGATATGTAGAAGCATATGTTCCTCTCTCATAATAATTCTTAGTAGCATCATGCATGAATTCAACAATATAACTATCACATAAAGCATTTTTTTCATGATCTACAAGCATAGAAGTTTTATTACTCTCCACATAATCAAATTTATTCTCATGAATAGTAGTGGGAGCAAACTCAACAAAATAACTATCATGGGATTGAAAATTAAAATCATGATGACAAGTTTCATGGTTATCATTATTCAGTATAGCATACATGTCATCACCAAAATCATCATAGATAGCAACTTTGTTATCATAGTCAATTGAAACTTCTTCCAAAATAGTGGATTCATCATTAAATAAAGTCATGTCCTCTTCAAATCCACTTTCATAATATAATCATCATAAATAGGAGGCATGCAATCATTATAACAAATTTGCACATCAAATCTTGGGGGACTAAAAATATCATCTTCATCAAATATAGCATCCCCAAGCTTATAGCTTTGCATATCATTAGCATCATGGATATTCAAAGAATTCATACTAACAACATTGCAATCACGCTCATCATTCAAATATTTTGTGCCAAACATTTTATAGAATTCTTCTTCTATCAATTGAGCACAATTTTCCTTTCCATCATTTTCACGAAAGACATTATAAAGACGAATAATATGATGCAACCTCAATTCCAATTTTTTTGTAGTTTTCTTTTATAAATGAAACTAGTGATAAAACAAGAAACTAAAAGATTCAATTGCAAGATCTAAAGATATACCTTCAAGCACTCACCTCCCCGGCAACAACACTAGAAAAGAGCTTCGTTGAGGGGATGTGAGTGCCGCTTACCTAGCCTCCCCGGCAACGGCGCCAGAAAAGAGCTTGATGTCTACTATGCAACTTTATTCTTGTAGACTCGTGTTGGGCCTCCAAGCGCAGAGTTTTGTAGGACAGTAGCAATTTTCCCTCAAGTGGATGACCTAAGGTTTATCAATCCGTGGGAGGCGTAGGATGAAGATGGTCTCTCTCAAACAACCCTGCAACCAAATACAAGAAATCTCTTGTGTCCCCAACACACCCAATACAATGGCAAATTGTATAGGTGCACTAGTTCGGCGAAGAGATGGTGATAAAAGTGTAATATGGATGGTAGAAATGTATTTTTATAATCTGAATAAATAAAAACAGCAAGGTAGCAAGTGACAAAAGTGAGCACAAACGGTATTGCAATGCTTGAAAACAAGGCCTAGGGTCCGTACTTTCGCTAGTGCAATCTCTCAACAATGCTAATATAATTGGATAATATAACCATCCCTCAACGTGCGATGAAGAATCACTCCAAAGTTCCTATCTAGCGGAGAACATAAGAATAAATTGTTTGTAGGGTACGAAACCACCTCAAAGCTATTCTTTCCGATCGATCTATCCAAGAGTTCGTACTAAAATAACACCAAAGCAAATTCAGATTCGTAATGCTTAATCCAACACAAGGAACCTCAAAGAGTGCCCCAAGATTTCTACCGGAGAAACAAAGACAAGAACGTGCATCAACCCCTATGCATAGATTACCCCAATGTCACCTCTGGAATTCGCGAGTTGAGTGCCAAAACATATATCAAGTGAATCAATATAATACCCCATTGTCACCACGGGTATTCGTATGCAAGACATATATCAAGTGCTCTCAAATCCATAAAAGTATTCAATCCGATAAAACAAAATCTCAAAGGGAAAACTCAATTCATCACAACAAAATAGAGAGGGGAAAACACCATATGATCCGACTATATTAACAAAGCCCGCGATACATCAAGATTGTGCATCTCAAGAACACGAGAGAGAGAGATTAAACACATAGCTACTGGCACAAACCCTCAGCCCTGAGGGTGGACTACTCCCTCCTCATCGTGGTGGCCGCCGGGATGATGAAGATGACCACCGGTGATGATATCCCCCTCCGGCAGGGTGCCAGAACGGGGTCTAGATTGGATCTCGTGGATACAGAGGCCTTGCGGCGGCGGAACTTCTGATCTAGGGTCTCCGCGAGGGTTTTTGGAATATTTGAGAATTTATAGGGCGAAGAGGGGGTGCGGGAGGCCACCGAGGTAGGCACAACCCACCGGGGCACGCCTGGGGGCCCAGGCGCGCCCTGGTGGGTTGTGCCCCCCTCGGGGCACCCCCCAGGTGCTGCTCTGGCCCATTGGATGTCTTCTGGTCCATAAAAAATCCACAAAAAGTTTGCGGTGTTTGGACTCCGTTTGATATTGATTTCCTGCGATGTAAAAAACAAGCAAAAAACAACAACTGGCACTGGGAACTAAGTCAATAGGTTAGTCCCAAAAAATGATATAAAGTTGCTATAAAATGATTGTAAGACATCCAAGAATGATAATATAACAGCATGAATACTTCATAAATTAGAGATACATTGGAGACATATCAATAATATATTTACAAATTCCTGTTTTCTTATTGCAGTGGTGTGGCCAAAGCAGGCAAGAAACAAAAGGTGGGCGGTTCTTCCAAGGATGCCCAAACTGTAGAGCCGGAGAAACAAACGCTAGCAGCAACTGAGGTGTCAGAAAATCCGGACAGTCTTATCAATGACCCACCGCCACAAGTTGATATCACAGTCTCAGAACCACTGCACACTGAGGTTGACCCGGCAATTACGCATAAACCGCCAAGCCCTAAACCGCCCAGCCCTGCGAAGATTACCGAAGATGTCCCTTCTGACAAAATCACCGATGATGTCATCATCACTGGTACAGGCTATACCAAGCCTGGAAATCCTACAGTCTTGGCAAAGCACGGCGCCAAAGAAGAGCCATTAGCCGCCGACAAGGGTAAATTGAAGTTGGATCTGGAAAGCTATGCTAGCTTCAGTGCAAGTGATATCCACACAGGCTATCTAACCCCCCTCCACACTAGCCGTGATCTGGAAGCCGGCTTAGTGAACCTTATGAAGGAACGCTATGAGGTATGAAGCTAACCTCTTTCCATATGTATTCATATAGCCGCCAAGTCTAGAGGATAGGAAATAATTGAGTATGCTGTGGACTTAAGAATAATCCTTAAACTGTAATCTTATAGGGCCAACTTATCCTTTTAAGATCCAAATATATAACCCCCAAGGGCCGGCTTAACTGACAAGTTGAGCCGGGACTTATAGTCACTTAAGAAATCCAAACACGTAGCCCCCAAGGGCCGTATTAAATTGACAAGTTAGGCCAGGACTTATAGTCACTTAAGAAATCCAAACACGTAGCCCCCAAGGGCCGGCTTAGACTGACAAGTTAAGCCGGGACTTCGTCAAAAGAGTGAATTGAGCCACATTAGCCCCCAAGTGCCAAGTAGAGTACTTCTAGTGTGCTTGGGACTTTAACAAAATAACATCACCAATAGTTAAACCGTTATTTCTAACCATTGCTTCATCATTGTATTTCAGGCTGAGTTAAGCATGAAAGAATCACAAGTGGGCGATTTAAGGAAGAACATAATGCTGCAGCAGGCAGAGACTTCCAAGGCCAAGATAGAGCTGAAAACTTCTTTGGAAGAAGTTGAAAAGCTTAAAGCAAGTTTTGATGCCGAGAAAGTCGCCTGGGAGTCTGACAAGACTGCACTAGTAAAGAGGGCCGAAGAGGCGGAAGCACAACTTAAGCCGGTTGCTGATGAGCTGGCCAGCTTAAAACAACATTTCACCCATATGACAGTCGCCATCTTTGGTAAGACTCATATGCATTTCAACATCCATTTTGATATTACTTTAACCCGCCTGGCGATTCTCAACTCCTGCTTTTTAACTCGCTTGGCAACTTATGAACAGGCTCTAGAAGCGCCAGCCTTAGCGAAAATATGCTGATGAAGCTCAAAGCAGTATATCCATTAACTGAGCAGCTATACGCTGGGACCTTGTGAAGCCTTTTGGCCTTATCAGGTGGGAAGAGACCTCCGAAGCAGATCAAGACCGTGCTGGATCAACTCTCCACGACACCGGCTCAAGTCACAGAAGATAAGCTATCAGCCGCGCGAGCCGGAGCCTTTTGTGCACTAGGCCGAGCCAAGGCATGGTCTTCAGAACTTGACCCGGTTGCCCAGAATTCAAGGACGACGGGTCTGCCTTCGAAGAACAAGACTTCAACAACTGCGTCAGAGAGATGCGACCCATCGCTTGCAAGCTGATTGAAGATCTGAATTTAGACCACTACACGCCGGCTTATGACGAGAAGAACAAGAAGATTAAGCCGCCAGTTCATGTTGTTGTCAACCTTATTCCTCCTCGGCGTAAGCATATATTCGCCCCTGACGTTGATCATTCTGTTATACTCAATGATGAAGCCACTTTCGAAGCTGAAGAGCCGGCGCGGGATGACCCGGAGTCATCAACTCACCATGAAGGAAACCAATGACAAACCAGGCGGCTCTCACGCCAGGCTATAAGAGTGCTCTTTCAGAAAACACTTTGCTCCAAACTTGTGGGCTCATGATGGCCTTTTAATAGGCTAGGTTAAAACAATGATCCGCCATGTCATGCCTTCGTGCATGTTGATCTTTACTTTTGAAACACCAGTTTTAATCTTTGATGATAGGCTTGAACTTAATCATTCATACGAGCCATAGCAGTACTCTTACTTATGTGTAAAGCTCTGCATGTCCTGCACAAAATTTAAACAACATATGCCCTGGCGACTTATCGTCGAAAGCCAGGGTGGGTAACAACCCAAACATAATACAGTCTTATGCAATTTTGGAAAAGACTTGAATTAAGGCCATTCAAGCCCAAACATAATGGCGACTTAAAGTCTAAAGCCAGGGAGGGTTACCAAACCTCAACTATTCATATAACAATTGAAAAACATACATGTAGATTTGGATCATGCTGCCGGCTTACACCTCAATATCCAGTGCGGGTAACAAACCAAACACTTGCAATCGCATGACCACAATTGTTCAAACCAAAGCATACTAGCGACTTAAAGTCCATAACCAGGGCTGGTTACCAAACCCAAAATACTCAAAATGAGTCACACAATCAAAGCTTCATGGCCAGATTGTAAAACATGCATTTTAGCAGAAAAAATCTTTGAGGAGACACAAATCAAAAAGTCTCGGATTTTTTTTTCAAGAAATCGCAAATAATTGCCTAGCCGGCTTACCAAAGCACGACCAAACAAATTGGCTCGCAAAGCCATGTGCTTTCAAGGGCCGCACAGCCTTTGAGTTAATCCTAGCTCACTGTAAGCCGGCTCTCTCGTGACACAAGCCAAAGTTTTAACCTTAAAGAGTTCAGGGTCTTGAAAAAGATTGACTGTTAAGAGTTTGGCGGGTCACCTGGCGGAGTAGCAAGTTACAAACATGCAGGATAACTCAGGTATCGACATCCACGCCTGGTCAAGAGGGTATGAAAGCTAAACCCGGTGGGTTGGAAGCCCCCAAGTGACCTTATGACCAAATAATAAAGACTCAGATACTCAGAAATGAAACGACAAAGGCCCTGAATTATCAGGAATGCCGGCTTTATTATATTGATCATAAAATATATATATACACTAACAAATGTATGTACAAAGACAAGAGTCGGTGGCTCAGGTGTAATAAGGCCGAAGATGAGCAATATTCCAGGGCCGGCGGGTCTCCTCCTCCGACTTGCGTGAATCCTTATGTTCTCGTATATCAATGAGGTAATAAGACCCGTTATTCAAGTTCTTGCTGACCACAAAGGGTCCCTCCCAAGGCGGGGATAACTTGTGCATATCTGTTTGATCTTGGATCAGCCGGAGTACCAAGTCACCTTCTTGAAACGCCCGGGTCTTGACTCTACGACTATGATAGCGACGCAGATCTTGTTGATATATCGCCGAACGAGCCGCCGCAAGGTCACGCTCTTCATCCAAAGCATCAAGTGCGTTTTGACGTGCTATTTCATTATCAGCTTCAACATAAGCCACCACACGAGACGAGTCATGACGGATATCTCCTGGAAGAACCGCCTCTGCCCCGTAGACCATGAAGAAAGGCGTATAGCCTATTGATCTGTTGGGGGTAGTATTGATACTCCAGAGTACTGAAGGTAACTCCTCAACCCAACAACCCGGCGTTCGCTTCAAAGGAACCATAAGCCGGGGTTTTATGCCTCTCAAAATTTCCTGGTTAGCCCTCTTAGCTTGACCATTAGACAGTGGATGAGCCATAGAAGAAACATCAAGACGAATATGCTCTCGTTGACAAAACTCCTTCATAGCACCCTTAGACAAATTAGTGCCATTATCAGTGATGATACTATGAGGGTAACCAAACCGGAAGATCAGTTTTTTAACAAACTGTATTGTAGTCACCGCATCACACATGCTGACCGGCTCTGCTTCAACCCACTTGGTAAATTTGTCAACCACCACCAAGAGGTGGGTTTTCTTATCTTTAGACCTCTTGAAAGGTCCAACCATATCAAGCCCCCAGACTACAAACGGCCAAGTAATTGGGATCATCCTCAACTCTTGAGCCGGCACAAGAGCCCGTCGAGAGAACTTCTGACAGCCATCAAACTTACTGACGATATCCTCTGCATCAGCATGAGCCGTCAACCAATAAAACCCATGACGAAAAGCTTTGGCCACTAACTATTTTGAGGCGGCGTGATGACCACAATCGCCTTCATGAATCTCATGCAAGATCTCACGGCCTTCTTTGGGAGAAACACAACGCTGTAACACACCTGTAACACTGCATCGGTGTAACTCGCCATTGACAATAGTCATAGACTTAGACCGCCGGGTTATCTGCCTTGCTAAAGTCTCATCCTCAGGTAACTCGCCCCAGGTGATATAAGCCAAGTAGGGAAGAGTTCAATCAGGAATAGCGTGGAGAGCCACCCCCAATTGCGCTTCCGGGTCAGGAATAGCAGGATCCTCTTCTGATGGTACCTTGACTGAAGCATTATGTAACACATCAAGAAACACATTAGGGGGTACCGGCTTACGTTGGGACCCTAGCCGGCTCAAGGCATCAGCCGCCTCATTTTTCCTTCGATCAAGGTGCTCCACCTGATAACCCTTGAAATGACCAGCAATATTATCAACCGCTTGGTGATAAGCCGCCATGAGCGGGTCTTTGGAATCCCATGTACCTGAAACTTGCTGAGCCACAAGGTCTGAGTCGCCAAAACACCTGACCCGACTTAAATTCATCTCTTTGGCCATGCGAAGGCCGTGGAGTAAAGCCTCATATTCAGCTGCATTGTTAGTACAAGGAAACATTAGCATCAAAACATAGCAAAACTTGTCACCTCGAGGGGAAGTCAATATGACCCCAGCCCCCGAGCCTTCTAACTGCCTGGACCCGTCAAAGTGAATTGTCCAATATGTGTTATCGGGCCTCTCTTCAGGTGTCTGCAACTCCGTCCAGTCATTGATGAAATCCACCAGAGCCTGAGATTTGATAGCTGTCCTTGGCACATACTTCAGACCATGAGGCCTAAGCTCTATTGCCCACTTAGCAACCCGGCCTGTGGCCTCTCTATTTTGAATAATGTCTCCTAAGGGAGCAGAGCTAACCACAATGATAGGATCACCAAGAAAATAATTCTTCAGCTTACGACTCGCCATGAACACCCCATACACCAGTTTCTGCCAATGCGGGTATCGCTGCTTGGACTCAATCAACACCTCACTGACATAATAAGCCGGCTGCTGGACTGGGTATTCCTTACCCGCCTCTTTGCACTCCACAACAATTGCCACACTGACAGCTTTACTTTTAGCTGCCACATATAGAAGTAAAGCCTCCTTCTCCACAGGAGCCGCAAGGACGGGCGGCTCAGCCAACTGCTTTTTGAGCGTCTCAAACACCTTGTCAGCATCGTCACTCTAGACAAAATGGTCGGTTTTCTTCATCATCTGATATAAGGGAATGGCCTTCTCCCCCAGGCGGCTTATGAATCGGCTTAGAGCTGCGATACGACCCGCCAGGCGCTGGAAGTCATTGACACACGCCGGCTTAGCCAAGGAAGTAATAGCCTTAATCTTCTCCGGGTTAGCTTCAATTCCTCTCTCTAAGACCAGAAAACCCAAGAGCTTGCCTGCAGGCACACCAAAAACACACTTGGCCGGGTTAAGCATCATCTTATAGACCCAGAGATTATCAAAAGTCTCCCTTAGATCATCCAAAAGCATCTCCTTTTTCCTAGACTTGACCACAATATCATCCACATAAGCATGCACATTACGCCCAATTTGACTGTGAAAACAATTCTGAACACAACGTTGATAAGTCGCCCGGGCACCCTTGAGCCCAAAAGGCATAGAGACGTAGCAAAAAGCTCCAAAAGGCATGATGAAAGCCGTCTTCTCTTGGTCCCTAACTGCCATTTTGATCTGATGATAACCAGAATAAGCGTCAAGGAAACATAAGCTCTCACACCCCGCTGTAGCATCAATAATCTGGTCAATGCGAGGGAGAGCAAATGGATCAGCTGGACAAGCCTTGTTAAGATCAGTATAATCAACACACATACGCCAAGTGCCATTCTTCTTAAGCACTAGCACTGGGTTAGCCAACCACCCCGGATGAAAGACTTCCACAATAAACCCTGCTGTCAAGAGCCGGGCCACCTCTTATCCAATGGCTTTACATCGTTCTTCATTAAAACGACGAAGAAACTACTTGACCGGCTTAAATTTAGGATCAATATTAAGAGTGTGCTCAGGGAGTTCTCTCAGTACACCCGGCATGTCCGAAGGTTTCCATGCAAAAATGTCCCGATTCTCACGGATGAACTCGATGAGCGCGCTTTCCTATTTAGGATCCATGTTAGCCCCTATTATGAACTGCTGAGATGAGTCGCCAGGGACAAAGTCAACCTACCTAGTATCATCAGCCGACTTAAACTTCAACGGAGGGTCTTGCTCTATGGTGGGCTTCTTCAAAGGGGTCATGTCAGCCGTGTCAACATTATCTTTATAAAACTTAAGCTCTTCAGTAGCACAGGTTGATTCAGCATAAGCAGCATCCCCTTCTTCGCATTCAAAAGCAATCTTTCGATTACCATGAACCATAATAGTTCCCTTATGTCCTGGCATCTTAAGCTGCAAATAAACATAACAAGGTCGTGCCATGAATTTGGCATAAGCCGGCCGTCCGAACAAGGCATGATAAGGGCTCTTGATTTTAACCACTGCAAACCATAACGTCTCTGCTCTGTAGTCATAGTCATCGCCAAAGGCCACTTCCAAGGCAATCTTACCAACTGGATATGCCGACTTACCAGGTACTACACCATGAAAAACTGTAGAAGACGGCTTAAGCTCCTTATTAGTTAAATTCATCCGACGAAAGGTATCATAATAAAGGATGTTGATGCTGCTGCCACCATCCATGAGCACTTTAGTGAACTTATAACCCCCAACCTGAGGGGCCACCACCAATGCTAATTGACCCAGATTATCAACCCGGGGCGGGTGATCCTCTCGACTCCACGTGATTGGCTGCTCTGACCATCGCAAATACTGAGGTACCGCCGGCTCAATTGTATTGACCGCGCGTTTATGAACCTTCTGATCCCGCTTGCAGAGACTTGTGGTAAATACATGATATTGACCCCCATTGAGCTGCTTTGGATTACTCTGGTATCCTGACTGCTGCTGCTGGTTACCCTGACCAGACTGTTAATTATAGCCGCCTTGGTTGCCCTGTCCTTGATATCCGGAACTTGAGCCGCCACCACCAAAGCCGGGCCCCTGTGAGCCGGATCCTGACCCGCCAGGCGGGCCATTATTATTGCCATGATTCTGACTGAAGTTGAAATTCCTGTACTCTTTCATGATGAAACAGTCTTTCCAAGCATGAGCCGCCGGTTTATTGGGCAGACTGTGTTTCGGGCAAGGTTCATTCATCATCACCTCCATGTTAAATTTTGGCCCTCCAAAGACCTGCTTACCGCGGCACTGGTTTTTATATCCAGTGTTGGTGTTAGCTACAAGATCTGACCCGCCATCAAGGTGCCTGCGCTTACCACCATTACCCTGGTTCTGACCATTATGCCCTGTCACATTCTGCTGCTGACCCTTACCATTACCACTCTTCTTTCCCTTGTTGGACTTTTCATCATCAGATCTAGGATCTTTGGTAGTATCAGAGTCGGCATACTTAATGAGAGCCGCCATGAGCTCTCCCATGTCCTTACAATGACGTTTAAGCCGCCCAAGTTTCTGCTTGAGAGGTGTAAAGTGACAATTCTTCTCCAAGACTAGAACAGCTGAACCCGCCGCAATGCTATCTGATGAATGAATAATAGTTGAGACCCGCCGGACCCAATGGTGGGCCGACTCATCCTCATGCTGCACACAGTTATCCAGATCAATAATCGTCAAAGGCTGCTTACACGTTCCCTTGAAGTTTTGAATGAAGCGCGCCTTCAACTCAGCCCATGAATTGATGGAATTGGCGGGTAAGCCTTTCAACCAGGTTCGAGCCGGTCCATCCAACATTATGATGAAGTACTTGGCACATACAGCATCATTAACATCTAGCATCTCCATAGCTAGCTCGTAGCTCTCAATCCCAGCCTCAGGAGGAAGTTCAGCTGTATAATTAGGCACCTTACGAGGGCCCTTAAAATCCTTAGGCAAATGTTCATTGCGCAGAGCCGACACTAGACAAGGCACACCAACAGTCCTAGAAGTCATCCCAGCTGCAACGGTCGCCAAAGTGTGTACTGGAGATTGCTGATGAGCCTCCAGTTGAGCCACCAACTCCGCCTCATGACGGGCTCTAGCCTGATCCACAAGGTCCTGAGCATTATTATCATCGCGGGGCGGGTTATGTCCATGGGGCGAGTCATCATTACGAGGCGGGTTATGACGCGGCTCACTGCTGGAAACCGCCGGCGACTCAATGCGCCGGCTATAGCTTCGACTTGGGCGGGGAGTTGAATGAACACGCTCTCGGCTGTATGAATAAGCCGCCTACTGTGCCACAGCCATCTAAAGAAGCTCTACCGCGTTTCGGGTTTCTATCGCCGCTGGAGACTCGCCCTCTATCGGGATAGCCGCCAGCCGTGCAGCTGCTGCTATCATATTATCCACTGGATTAGAATAATGGCCAGACTGTGTTGGAACCCGTTGAGGTGGGGTCAAATCCCTTCAAGGTGGGTCTGGCACACGAGGCTGGGCCGCCGCTCCGGTCCCTGGCGCCTCAGCAGCCCGGGTCAGAACGGGCGGGTTCCTCGTTCCTGCCCCTGGCGTGTTAAAAAGATTCCGCCCTTCAAACTGTGCAGGCAGGCGGCTCTGGTGCCTCCTTCAAAGAATGGCATCGAACGCATTCTGATCCAGACTCAGACGAAAGGCTTCTGCTCTTATCCGCTGTGACTCGGCATCCATCGCGGCTCGCTCCATCGCCATCCTGGCCTTCTCCGCATTCAGATCCTCCTGGGCCTTAGCCACCTCATCTCGCACCTTTACAACATCCGCATTATGTTGTGCTTGATTCGCCGGAGTCACCTCCGTGGCCAACAGCATCATCAAAGTGCCCAAGAGCTCAGCCAATACTTGAGCCGGCGACCGAGCCAAACCACTCGCTCTGGCCGTCACGGCAGCAGTTGAACCGGACGTCATAGCAGCAGCTGTTGATGAGTTCAGAGCCGACTGCGTACCTGCCATAAAAATAGCAGCCCTGCTTGGCGGCTCATAAGGGTCCGGAATACTGTCACCATCGAAATAGCCCCCAAGCCCGCCATCCTGAAGCTGATAAATTGACTCGGTTTCTCCGGCCGAGGACTCATCACCTGAATAGATGGCCGTCTCACCAGCCGATGTAGAACCTTCCTCAAGATCCGCCCCATGAACAAAGCCAACAAAGACGTGCTTCCGGCCGGGTTGAACCCTGGCGGGTCGCACGCGTTGAGCCGTCTCGATGATGTCGGTGCAGGTGTCCGGCTCAGGCTCTAACTCGCCAATCTTGCCGATGAAGACGTGAATTCCGCCAAAGGGGACCCGGTACCCGTACTTGATTGAGTCGGCCTCGGGGCCCCAGCCAGCGTCGTCGATGTAGATCTTGCCGCGGCGACTCTTAGTCATCCGACACATGGCATATCCTTTGATCCCTGAGAAGCTGCCCTTCAAGAACTCGAAACCACCATGCTCTGGCCCCACGATGGGTGCCAACTGTTGTAGATTTAACACGGCAGATGCCCTTGTGAAAGGACTTAGGTGTGGAGCCATCGCAATGTAGGTTAGCTCGAAGGGGTTGGACGGGACAAAGGACACAAAGGTTTACCCATATTCGGCCCCGCACCACGAGGTAAAAGCCTACGTCCTGCTTCTAGTTGTATTTCTTGGGCTTCGATTACAAGGGAGCGATCACGCTTGACCTAGCTATCGATCAGTTGTTTCTTGAGTTAACCCGCCGCCGGGTCTTGCCTTTATATACACAGGTCGAGGCCCAAGGCCTTACAAGAGTCCGAGCCGGATCACACAACATGACCGGCCTGGTTTCTAAGTTGCCTTGCCTTACCAGGCACGCTACCATATGGCGGTTCACACGTCCGGGTGTCAGGGGGATGGACCCCGGGTAGCCTCATCCGGACTCAATAACTTTTCAAGAAATCGGGGCTGGTGAAGCCCCTCATGCCGGCTGGCCACGCGGGCCGGCTTCCAGAAGACGGCGCACCCATAGAAGGCGGCTTTGGGGGTGGGCAAGCTTCCATCAGACGGCCCCTCCTTCCCACTCGGAGTCCGCACTCACCTACTATGACGGGACGGGGCATGGCAACAGCGCCACCTGCTTCCCCGAATCCCGGAGGAGCATGGCTACAGTACGAGCTGACCCCACGGCTACCTACCCGCCTGGCGCGGGACTGTAGCCATGCGACTCATGACACGGCCCTCATCAGCAAGGACCGTGCTGCGGCAGAAGGCAATCGGCGTGGTCCACAGGCTTCCAGAAGACGGCTCATCCCTCGATGGCGGCCTCGGGGGCGGGCCGGCTTCCAGCAGCCGGTCCCTCTTTCCCCTCGGAGTCTGCGCTCACCCACCATGACAAGACGGAGCGTGGCTACAGTGTGCGCTGACCAAGCGGCCACCTACCCGCCTTACGCGGGACTGTACCCATACGACTCGTGACGCGGCCTCCGTCATCAAGGACAGAGCTACAGCGAAAGGCAATCAGCGTGGCCCGCAGGCGGCGGGCCCTACCTGTCGGCCAGATTCTCGGTAGCCGGCGGGGCCCTCCAGAGGCGGGCCCCAGCAGCCGGCAGAGAACCCGGCGACCTTAGACACTGATGTCTGGGTCCTACACCCGGCCGTTTTACCATTGTACCCCTGGGGGGTTGGCCTATAAAGCCCCCCGGGAGGCCCCCATGCAAAGGGTTGAGCCTTCATTCCACACACACCATAGCTAGGAGAAGAGAGGTAGCTCTACCCTTCTTCCTCCTCTAGCAACACAGCTCTAGGAGCAACCTTGTACACCGTTCGATCATAGTCATCATGCGGAGACCCCACAGAGCAGGACTAGGGGTGTTATCTCTCCGGAGAGCCCCGAACCTGGGTACGTCTCGCGTGCGATCGAGCTCGTGCTCACTCCCGCTTCCAGGGCCCGACGACGTCCTCCTGGCTCCACCCATGATAAGCCACCCCCTGGCTTCTGACGTGAGATTACCACGACAATTGGTGCCCACCGTGGGGCCATTCGCGGCATCGGCCGGAGATATGTTCTGGACGGGAACCACCTTCCTCTCCGGCGAGCACGTCGCGGCCGGCCTGATCGGTAATCCCGATGCGTTCGCTTGCGCTTGCACCAGTGCATCGCCCGACACAGGGGCCGTTTACCCCGCGAGCTGCTTCGTCGACCTCTTCGGGAAGCTCAGCCTCTCCGATGCAGACGCCGCCGATGGGTTCCCCAATGACGTGGTGGTCATCGATGACCCGCTCCCTCCCGTCTCTAGCATCGCCTCTGCTGGCGCGCTCGACGCCGGTGTCTCCGTGGAGGTGATGGTCACTGGCAACAGCCAGGACTCTGGCGGGGCCGTCCAGGCCCATTGCGAGCAGAAATGCAGGACCTGGCGGCTCCCGTCGGAGCCAACGCCGACACGGCAGCGCTAGAAGAAATCCGCGCCAAGCTCCTCGACAGAGCCACCAAGATGGCAGCCATGAAGCGCCACGCTGAGGCCAACCAGCGCGAGATCGACCGCATAGCTGGCGGCACGCCGGTTGCGGCCGAGCCCAGCCGGGCTGGCGCTATCCGGCAATGCGGCGCGGCCATCGACGGCATGCTGGGAGTCAGGCGTCCGATCTACGACACCCCAGTGCAGAACCTGCGTGCCGCGCAGGCGGCGGCAGAAGAACTCGAGAACCTGGAGGGCAACGAATGGCGCAGCCAGCTAGACCGCCTTCAGGAGCTCCTCAACGCTGTGAACACGTAGCAAGACGCGTGCAACCGCGTGGTGGGAGCCGGCCGGCAGGCCAACCCCTCAGAAGGAAACCTTCCACCCCGTCGCGAGAATGGGGCGACCTTCCGGACCCCAAGTGGCGGCGGCCACGGCCAGCGGAACCCGGAGCCGGCTGCTAGCCGCAGCCGGCGCTCCCACGTAATGGTTGCGAACAGCCGACAAGTTCCTCCAAGAGCGGAGGGCCGGCGCCAGCAGGATGAATGTCCTGCTCCTCCCCGCAGGGAGAGGCGGGCTTCTCCGGCGCCGGTTGACCACCCGACCCTGGGGGGCCGGCTAGGCCCACGCGAAGCAGTAGGTGAGAATGACGCTCGTCACTGGATCGAGCGGCTCGCTCGGCCCTTGGCGGTGGAGGAGGATGATACAGTCGGCCCGGCCTGCTTCAGCCCCCGCATCCGTGACGAGCCCTTCCCCAAAGGGTTCACGCTCCCTCAGGACACTCCCAAGTACACCGGCGCCGTGAAGCCGGAAGATTGGCTGACCGACTACACCACAGCCGTCAGTATAGCGAACGGCAACAAGCACGTTGCCGTGAAGTATGTTCCGCTCATGCTGCAGGGCATGGCCCGGACATGGCTGAACAGCCTCAAGGCTAACAGCATCAACAGTTGGTTGGACTTCAGCGACGTCTTCGTTCGCAACTTCAACAGCACCTACAAGCGGCCTCCCAAGCCTCGCCAGCTCTCCATGTGCGTTCAGGGGCCGGACGAGTCCGCTCACGACTACCTGACGCGTTGGGCCGAGTTGCGCAACTCCTGCGAAGGGGTGCACGAGGTGCAGGCCATCGAGTACTTAACCGCCGGGTGCCGAGAAGGCACCCTGCTCAAGCACAAGCTTCTGTGCGACAAGCCGGCTACCCTGGACGAGCTCCTGGTGGTGGCGGACAAGTACGCCATGGCGACTCCTCCATGAAGTCGGAGATCCGGGTTGACGCGTCCGGGAAGGTGATCCCGCCGGCTTCTCCAGCACCGACTGGTGACTCCAACCAGCGCCAACAGCCGAACGACAACAAGCGCAAGGCCCAGCAGCCGGCTTCCAATAGCCGGCAGGTGGCCACCGTCGAGGATCAGATGCCGGCCGGGCAACCCGGCCCCAAGCGTCAGCGGGGCGGCAAGGGTGCCTGGCTGCCTACCTTCTCCTTCGACCAGGCCCTCGACGCCCCGTACAATTTCCATAGCGGCGCGAAGCCGTCCAACCATACGTCCCGGCAGTGCAGCTGGCTCACCCGAATCACCAAGGGTGAGGGCTTGCCGCCTCCTCCGGCTGGCCCGGCGGCTCCGGCTCCTCAGCAGCCGGCCCGCCCTGTCGGCATGTTCCAAGATGAGTTCCCTAACGAGAACGCCACTTACGTCGTCTTCACCAGTGAAGCCGACGACAAGCACACTCGGCGTCAGCAACACCACGAGGTGAACGCTGTCATTCCAGAGGTCCCCCAATTCATGCACTGGTCCGAAGGGCCCATCACCTGGAGCCGCGACGACCATCCGGCTGTGATGCCTTCGCCGGGTGCTTATGCCATGGTGCTAGACTCCACCTTCTCGACCGAGTGGCAGGCTTGCTGCTTCTCCCGAGTCCTGGTAGACGGCGGCAGCAGCATCAACATCCTCTACCGCGACACCATGGAAAAGCTGGGTATCAAGGGGAAGCAACTCCAGCCCAGCCGGACCGTGTTCCATGGCATTGTCCCTGGGCTTTCCTGCTCTCTAATCGGCAAGCTCAAGATCGATGTCCTGTTCGGCGACAAGACCCACTTCCGCCGCGAGCCCATCTGGTTCGAGGTGGTCGACTTAGACAGCCCCTACCACGCGCTCTTGGGCCGGCCTGCACTGGCCAAATTCATGGCGGTTCCACATTACGCGTACCTGAAGATGAAGATGACGGGTCCCAAGGGCATCATCACCATTGCCGGCGACTACAAGAAGTCGCTCATGTGCGCCGCGGCCAACTCCCAGCTGGCCAAGTCCCTCGTCATCGCCGAAGAGAAGCGCCTCCTTGACCGGGCTGTGGCCATGGCCAGTGAGCAGCCGGCCATGCCTTCTGACCCCAAGGAGGTTGAGGCCGAGGGCTCCTTCCAGCTGGCCAAGGAAACCAAGAAGATCATCTTGGACCCGGCACACCCGAAGAAGTACGCTATCGTGGGGGCTAACCTTGACAGCAAATAGGAAAGCGAGCTCGTCGACTTCCTCCGTGAGAATCGGGACATCTTTGCATGGTCCCCCAAGGACATGCCGGGTGTTCCGAAGGATTTCGCCGAGCACAAACTGCATGTGCGGCCGGATGCTAAGCCGGTCAAGCAACCCCTCCGCCGCCTATCAGAGGAAAAGAGAAGGATCATTGGTGAAGAAATCGCCCGGCTTCTGGCAGCCGCCTTCATCATGGAAGTGTTCTACCCGGACTGGCTTGCCAACCCAGTCCTCGTTTTGAAGAAAAACAACAAGTGGCGCATGTGTATCGACTACACTAGCCTCAACAAAGCCTGCCCCAAGGACCTGTTTGCCTTGCCCCGGATTGATCAAGTGATCGACTCCACGACCGGCTACAAGCTTTGGTCCTTTTTGAACGCCTACTCCGGCTACCACCAGATCAAGCTTAACCCGGTCGATCGACTGAAGACTGCCTTCATCACCCCTTTTGATGCCTTCTGCTACATCACCATGACGTTCGGCTTGAGGAATGCCGGCGCCACCTTTCAGCGCTGCATGCAGAAGTGCCTTTTGAAGCAACTCGGCAGAAACGCCCACGTCTATGTGGATGACATAGTGGTGAAGACGGAGAAGCGTGGTACCCTTTTGGAGGATCTCAAGGAGACCTTTGCCAACCTGCGCCGTTTTCAGATCAAGCTCAACCCGGAGAAGTGCGTCTTCGGAGTACCAGCCGGCCAACTCCTTGGCTTCCTTGTTTCTGAGCGTGGGATAGAGTGCAACCTCGTAAAGATCAAGGGCATTGAGCGGATGAAGAGACTGACCCGACTGCGGGACGTCCAGAAGTTCACCGGGTGCCTAGCATCTCTCAGCCGGTTCGTCAGCCGGCTGGGCGAGAAGGCCCTCCCTCTGTACTAGCTGATGAAGAAGACCACATGCTTCGAGTGGACCGACCAGGCGGACGAGGTGTTCCTCCAGCTCAAGCGCATGCTGTCCACACCGCCTGTTCTGGCCGCTCCGGCTGCTAAAGAGCCCATGCTCCTCTACATCGCCGCCACCAACCGGGTCGTCAGCACGGTGATTGTTATCGAGAGCCCAGAAGCCGGCAAGGCATAGCCGGTCCAGAGGCCGGTCTACTACCTGAGCGAGGTGTTGTCCGCCTCCAAGCAGAACTACCCCCACTGCCAGAAGATGTGCTACGGCGTGTACTTTGCCGCCAAGAAGCTGAAGCAGTACTTCCAGGAGCACACCATCACGGTCGTCTGTACCGCCCCCTTACCGAGATCATGGGCAACCGAGATGCCTCGGGTCGGGTGGCCAAGTGGGCCATCGAGCTAGCTCCCCACACCATCCTCTACCAGCCCCGCACCGCCATCAAGTCCCAAGCACTGGCCGACTTCCTTGTTGACTGGCCCGAGACCCAGTACCTGCCGCCCGCGCCGGATTACACGCATTGGCGGATGCACTTTGATGGTTCGAAGATGCGCACCAGTTTGGGAGCCGGCATTGTCCTCACCTCTCCCAAAGGCGACAAGCTGAAGTACACGCTGCAAATCCACTTCGCCGCCTCCAACAACGTGGCTGAGTACGAGGCACTCGTTCACGGGCTCTGACTGGCCAAGGAGATCGGCATCCGCCGCATCTTGTGCTACGGCGACTCGGACCTTGTGGTCCAACAGTCTTCTGGCGACTGGGACGCCAAGGACGCCAACATGGCCAGCTACCGCTTCCTCGTCCAGCAAATCAGCGGATACTTCGATGGGTGCGAGTTCACCCACGTGCCACGGGCCGACAACGAAGCAGCCGATGCCCTGGCATGGATTGGCTCTACCCGGCAGGCCATACCAGCCGGTGTTTCCCTTGAGTGCTTGCGCAAGCCGTCTATCCAGCCTTCGCCAGAACCAGAATCCATCTTCGTGCCGGCTAACCCCGGAGCAGACGGATCCAGCTCGGGGACTTCAGTAGCCGGCCCGGGGACTTCTGCAGGCGGCCCGGGGGCTCCAGCACCAAAACCCGGCCCGAGAACTCCAGAACCCGGCCCGGGGACTACTGCAGTCGGCCCGGGGACTTCCGTGATGCAACAGGGAGTGGCCGCCTCCAACCCGCCGCTCCCAACCCGACCACCCTGGCGCCGGTGGCCGTCATGACGGTGGTAGAAGCTCCGTCTTGGGGGCAGCCCATCCTCAACTTTCTGGTGAGCAGCGAGCTCCCAGCCGACAAGGTGTTGGCCCGGCAAGTGCAACGCCGGGCAACCGCATACACGATCATCAACAGAGAGCTCGTCAGGTGCAGCCCGACTGGTGTCTTTCAGCGCTGCGTCAAGCCGGAGAAGGGCATAGCAATCCTCAGGGACATTCATCAAGGCGAATGTGGCCACCATGCCGCCTCCAGAGCCCTCGTCACCAAGGCTTTCCGCCATGGCTTCTTCTGGCTGACTGCTCTGGACGCTGCCAAGGAGTTGGTCCGGAAGTGCAAAGGGTGCCAGCGTTTCAGCACCAAGCAGCACTAGCCGGCCTCATCCCTCAAGACTATTCCCATCACTTGGCTGTTTGCCGTATGGGGGTTGGACATGGTGGGCCCATTCAAGACTGCACGCGGCGGCATGACCCATCTGCTGGTTGCCGTGGACAAGTTCACGAAGTGGATTGAAGCGAAGCCGATCAAGAAGCTGAACGGCCCCACAGCCGTTACATTCATCGCCGATATCATAGTTTGATACGGCATCCTGCACAGCATCATCACCGACAATGGCACGAACTTCGCCAAAGGCGCCTTGGCTCGTTTCTGTGCAACGCAGGGCATCCGACTGGACCTCGCGTCGGTTGCTCACCCGCAATCAAATGGCCAGGTGGAGCGGGCAAACAGCCTCATTCTTTCCGGCATCAAGCCTCGGCTGGTCGAGCCGCTGGAGCGCTCGGCCGGCTGCTAGATCGAGCAGCTGTCGGCCGTCCTTTGGAGTCTCCAGACAACGCCAAACAGATCAACCAGCTTCACACCTTTCTTCCTCGTGTACGGGGCCGAGGCCGTCATCCCAACGGACATCGAGTTCAACTCGCCTCACGTCACCCTGTACACGGAGGCGGAAGCAAAGGAGGCCCGCGAAGACGGTGTTGACTTGCTTGAAGAGGCCCGGCTGCTGGCACTCAGCCGGTCCGCCATCTACCAGCAGAGCCTTCGCCGCTACCACAACAAGAAGATCAAGATGCGTGCTTTCCGCGACGGCGACCTTGTGCTCCGGCTGATCCAGCGAGCAGCCGGCCAGCACAAGCTCTTGGCTCCTTGGGAGGGGCCTTTCATCATCAGCAAAGCCCTGGGCAATGACTCCTACTACCTCATCGATGCATAGAAGCCCAGGGCACGCAAGAGGGACACAGACGGCTAGGAGTCGGAGGGCCCATGGAACACGAACCTTCTCCGCCTGTTTTACAGTTGATGCAGTGTATGTACCACGCTATCTTTTGTGCTAAGTAAAGACAACAGGTACCCCGAGGAGCACTCGGGGGCTACCTTTTTATCTATATGATAAACTTCGCCTATGTATGAGTATTCATTCTTTTTGCCCTGCCCAGGTCCGGTCAGCCGGACCGGGGGCTCGCCGACTTGGCCCAAGTTGGTACCATCCGAAGTCGGCTCAGTAGTGTGTCGACGCCAAAGCCCTCTCTTCGCCCCAGCCACAGCTCGCAACGCGACTGTCCGGCTGGCAAGAGCTAAAGGCCGGAAACGTTGTCCACAAGAAAAACGACTAAGGAAGAACGCCAGTTCAGGCCAAGCCGGCCTCTGGCCTACCCCGTCTGGCTGCTCAGCAGCCGGCCGGCCGACTTCTTGCTTGACTAGCCACGCTTTAAGCAGCTGAAGTAATTTGCCTACTCTAAACGGCCAAGTCCTTGACCTGGCCATAGACCGCAGCGCAGCTGTCCGGCTGGCAGGGCGGCAGCCAAAGGAACACGGCAAAAGAAAAAGCCAAAGAAAGCAAAGGCAAAATCGAGTCAGAACTCGGCGAGGCACACAAGCATGCAGGGAAAATAAATTCTTTTACATTGCAAAAGGCCAGCGGTCGGCATTCATCAAGGTTTAAAATACACCCCCAGTGGGTGGAACTACGCATAACTAGCTTGTTCTTGAGCACAAGACAGAAAAACTTAAAGAGATAAGGGCCGCCTAGGCCGGAGGCGCTGCAGGCTGCTCGGACGAGTCGGCGGTGGCGGTGGCACTAGCTGGTGGGGCCTCCGGCTGGTTGGTCTCGGTCTGGTCGGCGGCTGAGGCCGGATCGGGCTGATTCCGGCAAGTCGCTCCGTCATCTGACGCGACGCCATCGCCTTCCTCGTCCTCGTCCTCCTCCGTGGCTTCGTCGCTGGAGGCGATCTCCTCCGCCGGGTCCTCCCCCTCGTCCGGGTTCAGCCCGAACCAGGACGGCGGCACCTCGGTGCCGTCTTCTGCCCGCTCCGGGATGAAGACGTTGCCGTCGGTGTACTCGGCGAGGGCTGACGCGCAAATGGCGATCTCCTCATGCTCCGCCTCCAGCTCCGGCGCCGCCTCCTGGCGGAAGGTGGCTAGCTGCACCAGGCTCACGCCCGGGTACCACGCCTTCACGAACTCCAGCGCCGCCTTGGCGCCGGCCCGTGCCGCAGTGCCCTTCCAGGCATCGAGCCACTCCCCTGCCACCTCCAACCAGTCGGCGGTCTGGCTAGGAGTCCGGGGGATCGGCACACCCGGCCAGAGCCCTTCCAAGACCTGCGACCCGGCGCGCTGAAACCGGCGGAGCAGGCGGCGCACCGGCTCAAGACGCAGCCGAACGGCCAGGAATTGTTCGCCCAAGTTCCGGGGCCGGTCTGGCGCAATCTCCATGCCCACACTCCTCCACTGGTCGTGTCGTGCCTCAATCGCCTGGCCGATGGAGCCAGAGCGATCCGGGAAGGTACTCTGTCCAAAAGAAGGCAGAAGAATTAGAAGCCGGCTGACCACGGTAGCCGGTAACTAACCAATCAAGGAAGAAAGAAAATCTACCTTCGAGCAGATCCTCAATCACCGAGTAGCCCTCCGACATGTACTTCTCCTTTTCAGCCCAGCCTGAGCGCTGGGACTCGAACTCGGCTTTAAGGCACTCCTCCTCATCCTTCAGCTGCTGGACCTGCTCCGCATGCCGGGTCGCCTGGTCAGCCAGCTCCTTCTCGAGCTGGTTGCGCTCCACGGCCGCCTGGCTGTGCTCCAGCTCTTTGGCCTGAAGCTGGCCCTCGAGCTCATGCACACGGTCCCGCAGATGGGCGGCGGCCTCTGCAAAGGCAAAAAAGAATCATCAGCAATAGCATCAACAAAGACAAGAAGTCGCCGGGAAGATCCGGCCCGACTGCTCACCAGTCGGCCCGAATCTCGGGGGCTACACCTAGTGGGTGCGCTTGCGCGCCCCCACTAAAAACCGGCCTACGTACCTCGGCTCTTCTACAACTCGGCAGTCCGGTTGGCGAGCGTCTGGTTTTGGGAGTTGAAGGCGGCCGCACGCAGGTTGTGGTAGTCCTACGGCAAGCACGACATCTCAGCATTCGGAAACACGCCTTAAAGTTCCAACCTGCCTGCTCAGTAGCTGCTTGGAACTCAGGGGCTACACCCAGTGGGTGCGCTGGGGCGCCCCCACTGAAGATCGCAAAAACAAAAAACAAGGTCAAGAGCATACCCGGTAAGACGTCTGCATCGTCACCATCTCGCTCCTCACCTTCAGGAGGGTGGCGCCGTGGGCGGAGAACTTGTCCAGGACGTCCTGCACCGCGAGGTTCAGGGCGGCCGGGCTGGCCCCTGGCGCCCAACCAAGCGGAGCGGAACTCGTGGCATCGGTGTTGGCTCCCTGCGAGCTCGCGTCCCCGATTTCTACCGACCTCAGCGCGGAAACCGCCCACGCCGGGCGCAGGCGCACGGGGGTGCGTCGTCATGGCCTGGCTCGTTGCCAAACCGGCACTGGCCAGCGGCATCTCCGGCCCTCCGGGGTGACCGTCACCCTGCTCGCCAGCACCCGGCGCGCGCTGAATCACCTCCGCCTCCGGGATGACGGAGTCAGCAACCTCCAGCTCCGGCGCCGTCTGGTCGGCTCCGGCTGCCCCAGTCGGCATCTGGGCCTCCACCACCGGCACCTCTAGCTGCTCAAGATTCGCAGCCTCTGGGATCCCGCTGCCAGCCGGATCCTTTGCGGCCTTGGCATTGGCCTTCGCCTGCGCTGCGGCTTGGGCATTGGCGTCCGCCCGCGCTGCAGTGGCTTCCCGCTCCTCCTGCGCCTTCCGCGCGTTCCTTTCTGTCGCCTCCCAAAGGGCAGTGGCCGGGTCCTCGCGCCGGGCCTCCTCAGAGCCACCTGCCGAACGATCAGGGAGGCGGATGGAGCCCGTGATATGGAGATGGCGGCCCTGCTCAGCAAAGCAAGTCGAGATGAGAAGTCTGCGAGAAAGAAAAGCAACCAAGGTGGTGCGCTTAATGCAGTTACCCGGACACCATTGGGCGATCCTTTGGGGCCCTTCCGATGGCGGCCACCTTCGCGGCCTCCTGTCGCTTCGTCGCGGCCGCTTGCTTGGCCTTCTTGGGCGGCCGGTTGCCAAACAGCCCCTCGCCGCAATGTTTAGCTGCGCCGGGTGCACCAGTCAGCGCTCTGCTTGGCGGCCGCGCCGTCGAAGGGCCGCCGCCTACCCCCTCGACGCCTTCCGGACAGCGTTGCCCCTCTTCGTCCTCATCATCATCCGGCCAGGACCAGACGTTTCCATCTCCTCTTGCGCCACCTCCTGCGGCTCCGCCTCCTGCGGCTCTGCCTCCTCTGTCGTTGCCTCCCCCGGTGGCGTCGTCCTTGCCTCCATCTTCCAACGCGGCTGCCCCTAGCTTGATGGCCCGGAGCCGGCGCGCCGGTTGCTACCTGACCAGGGAAGCGGTGCCCCATGTCCGGGTGGTCAAGTTGGATGAAGAGCACTGCATAAGCAAAGAATGGGGACCAGATACTAACCGGCGGTGGCGGGTTGGCGCGACTGTACGGCTGCTTGCCGAATTGCCAGTCGGCCTCGCTGAGCTTGCTGTCGGAGAAGTAGTTGACATGGCGGAACACCTCCACCATCGGCAGCTCCTTCGTGGACATCCGGCAGGGGTCCCGGCGGCCGCTCATGTCGCAGATCAGGTGCGACCGGGCTTGGAGGGGCGAAACCTGGCGGTAGACGAAGGCGGCCAGCAAGTCCGCCGGCTTGAGGCCCTCCGAGTCTGTCATCTCCTGAAGCCATACAAGGACGTTGGTGATGGAAGCCGGCACCGGTTTGGGTTGTTGCCCCCAGTTGTTCCGCGGCTTGCCAGGCGGGCCGATCGCGAAGGCCGGCAGGTTGATGTTGTCACGAGTCGGGTGGAGGTTGCGGACGTAGAAGTATGACTTCCGCCACAGCTTCGCCGACTCCAGCAAAGTGATGGGAGGAAAGCGGGTCCCGGAGCCGGTGCGCCGCACATTGACGCAGGATCCGCACTGGGCCGGCTCGCCCTTGGCCTAGGTACCCAACTTCAGGTAGAAGAACCTGCCCCACAGCTCGAGCGTGGGCAGGATGCCGAGGTAGCCTTCGCAGAAGGTCACGAAGGCGGAGAGAAGCACCACCGTGTTGGGAGTGAGGTGATGAGGTTGAAGACGGTAGAAGTTGAGGAAGGAGCGGAGGAAGCCACTCGCAGGCAAACCAAATCCACTGAGGAAATGGCTCCGGAAGACGACGAACTCGCCGGCCCTCGGCGCCGGCGAGATCTCCCTCTTGTCGGGGATCCACGTCCCCATGACCGCCTCGACAGGAAGCCTCCACGTCGCGCGGAGGAACTCGAGGTGGCCCTCATGGACATTGGAGCCGTCCCACTCGCCTCGCGCCATGGCTTGCGGTGGCCTGGTGGCGGCGCGGCAAGGCTGGACAGTGGTGAAGCTGCGGCGGCACTTCGGCAGCGTTCGATGCGGCGGCGCAGCGGCAGCGAGGAGGCAAAGGGGCGAGGGAGAAGAAGAGAGTGCAGGAGGCGCGTGTGCATCTGGCCGCCCCCCTCCCTCCTACTTATATGGCCGAAACGGCGAGGCCGAGCCGACGCTTTGTGGGGGGGCGTGGGATTAACTGCGCCCCATGTCCCGCATGCCCCCGCAAATCCCGCGCCTTAATGGCGCGCAATTATTTCGCCCCGGAAGGGCAACCGTCTGCCTCGGCCACAGCGGATCCGCGCGCACGCGCCGAGGCTGCGTAGTGGTGGGCTCGGGCCTGTGGCAGCGTCCCATCGCGCGCGTGGGCTGGCAGGCCGGCTAGGCCTGCTGGCGGCGCTTGGCGAGCGTGCAACGGGCGGCAGGCACGCCACCCGGTGGCTTACCACCCGGTGCCCGCCACGACAATTCAAAATTCACCAAGCAGCTGGCTTCACCTCTGCCGGCTTCTGGCACGCGGCCGAAGCTAAGACGCAGGTTCTCTCGGAGGAGGAAACTGCTAAGTTTAACACCCCAAAATTTTTGGTTTGATTTTTACCAAATTCTTTATTTGATTTGAAGGAGGTTATTTGAATTTTTCTAAAAGAGGGACTCTCCTCCTCAAATCCTTTTTTTTTGACAAATCTTGTATGAGTCCTTCTCGATCTTGATTCTGGTCTTGAGGGTTTTTCAACATGTGTTGGTTCAACACAAATGCTCTTGGGTTGTTTTACTTTTTCTTTTATTAAAAAAGAATTCCTATAATTTTTGGATTTATCTTTCTCTATTCAAAAATACTCTCTTGCCATGACCTATGTTGTAAATTTTCCTCATAAACCCTCCTCCCCACTTTGGGTCAAGCCAAGCATCCAATTCCAGCAAGTTTCAACCTCTTTTAGATTTTATTTCTATTTATTTCATCATCAAATCATTTTCTGCCATTTTTTTTGGACCCTTGGGATTCACAAAGGAAGTACCCGATTCCTTGAGCTTTTAATCCCAAGTAAATTACCCTAGCTACTCCTTGGTACCCTCAACCTAGATCCATCAAGAGTTGCTGGTCCACAGTTCAAATTTTTCAAAATTTGCTTACTGCAAGTTTGGACCAGTTTTAATATTTTTGGTGAAATTCATTCTTTTCCCTTTCCAAAAATTCTGAGAAAATTTAGGGAGCCTCTGGATGCATCAAGAGGCCACCCCTCCAAGTTTCAGCTCCAAAAAAGTTTTCCACGTGCATCAAACATTTCATCGAGCAGGTGACATGCACTGTTCCGGTCAAATTCAGAGTTTCAGTGTTAGGATTCAGATGGCAGTGTCATTTCCGGCGAGGTTCAGTGTCCATCTCGCTAGTAACTGCTTTGGCTCGTTGCTCATTGCTCCTCCTTCTTATCCTGGGCATCACACGGTCCCTTGGCCGGTTGCGAGCGTCAGTGGCGAATTGTCGCGTCGGCTCCGGCGTCTTCCGCGGCGACAGTACCGCCCATGGCGGCCATCAGAGGCCAGCCCTGTAGTACGGCGCCGCTCCGCACCACCCAAGCCACCGGTGGCCTCCGCGTGTTCATCTCCTCCCCTGAGCGCGCTGCAGAACCGTCGCCATGGCCTGAGAAGCGCAGAGCGCGCTCTCTGCCGCCGACGTGCCCGTGAGCGCCTTTCCGTCAAGACCGTGAGTGCAGGCCAAATTTGATCAAGCTTATCTCAAATATGGAACCGGTGAACCAATCCGCAGCTGCCCAGTCGCCTAAACCTCCAGCTTGACCACCACCTCGCCGTAATTTCTCGCCGGAGATATTTTGGCCGTGGCACTACCCTAGCCAGTCTATAAATAGGACCCAGAGGCGTTGTGAAGCCACCACATCCATCTTGCCTCACCACAGCCTCGCCAAAACCCCTCAGAGGGCCTCGGGAGGGTCTTCTCCCTCAGCTCCGGCCGCCTCGATCCGCTTCGGGCGCCAGCACGATTCGCTTTGGTTACTCCATCTCCTCAGCCCAAATTTGGTCAGCAACCTCCTAGTCCACCACCTCTTCTAACCCGAGCCTCAATTTGGCGTCTGCAGCCCTCCTCGGCGAGATTCCTCATCACCCGACGCCGCCGTCCGCAGGAGAGGAAGTAGCCGTCGACGTGGTGCTCCCCGACGCCTCCTTCCACCACCCACCGACGCGGAATTGTCCCGTGAGTGCAACCATACCGTTGCCCTCCTCTAGATCGCCGTCGATCGCCGCCGGCGATCATCGTTTGCTTCTGTCGCCGGTGGGATTTTTTAAACCTGACATGCGGGACCCCCTTGTCAGCCTCTACTCTTCTTCTTCAAACTGTTTTCAGAAGACGCCTTCGGGCAGAATACGTTTTCTCTTTGGTTTGGCGTATTTCTATCCGAAACGTTTTCTATTTATTCAAACTAGCCCCTGGATAATTTTCTGTTTATAACAGATTAGTCCCTAGACTAAAACCCTCATAACTTTTAAACAAAAGATGATTTGGAGTTGATTCTTTTTCTGTCATCTCTATTTTTCTGTCTAGTTTTTTATCATATTTATTTGAAAAATATTTGGAACTATTTTTATGCACGCACGGTATTTACGTTAGAATCCGATATTTTTATGTAACGTAGATACCGAAGGAGGTGATGGTGCCGTCAACTTCACCGAGCTAGACTCCGACTACTCCGAACCAGGCAAGCATGTTTGAACCTTTGATATGATGAGTGTCTTTCATGTTTGCTTGAGTGGTTTTCTCATGGCATATTTATATAAGCATTTGTTGAATGTTATATTTCATGCAAGGTAAGTTGCAAGTGAGCTACAAAACTTGATGTGATCATAAGATGATGAAACAACCTAATCATGCGGTGGCATGATAGGTTGCAAGCTGGTATTATTGGAGCATGCCAGTTCTAAATCAAACTATTTAACTCCAGAGTTGACGTGGATCGAGTCTTGTTCCCGTTCGCCTTCTTTTCGTACTGCCACATGTTTTCTACAAAGAATGCGGTTTCGTAAGTTGCAAACCTCTTTCCATGTACACACCAAATAGAGGGGCTGTGATGAGGGTTCCATGGCCCTGGATTAAAGCCCGTCATCCGGTCAGGGGGCATGGGTGTTTCCGGTTGGGACCGAGAGGGGGGCACCCCTTAGAGCGCGCGATATAAATTTGATCCCATGCTATTCGAGGTGTTGGCCTCCCCGTCTTAGAGTTTTTCTTGAACGTTGCCTAGGCTGATTCCTGGCATCGGGATGTGGAATGGGTGTGTACTGGATTGATGTGTTTTCTTCTAAAATACCGTAGACGGAACTAGTCCTTGTGGCTACTGAAATCCGTTGGCTGTGGGTAAAGAGTACAAACTCTGCAGAGTCAAAACCATCCAAGTAACCATGTCCTCGGTCAAGGACGTTGGTTGTCAGATCAAGTGTCAGTCTCAGTGTCAGTCTCAGTGTCAGTCTCTGGAGAACAAACTTGTTAACTGACAGTGGTAAACCCGGCTGAATGTTATTCCTGTGGTTGGACTAACCTGTTTATTATTATTATGTACTGAGTATTCCTTGGGATGGTGCTACTCCATGGACTACTTGAATTCGAATGATGAAATATAAGCCCTTTATGTGATGTCGCTCAGACGTCCGACTGTGGCATTCTTGTTATTTACTTTTGATATAAGCCCTTTATGTGATGTCACTCAGACGTCCGACTGTGGCATTCTTGTGATTTACTTTTGATATAAGCCCTTTATGTGATGTCGCTCAGACGTCCGACTGTGGCATTCTTGTTATTTACTTTTGATATAAGCCCTTTATGTGATGTCGCTCAAACGTCCGACTGTGGCATTCTGATTATTTACTTTCATTATAAGCCCTTTTCGAGATGTCGCATTCAGACGTCCGACTTTGGCACATACTGTCATTTACTTTTCAGTATAAGCCCTTTATGTGGTGCCACCCTGACGCCCGACTGCGGCATGTTAATTTCTTTCTACCTTTCGAGGCGTCGCTTCAGACACCCGATCGGTCTTCTGCTATTTTATTGGGATTTCGGGAGGACTACCGCCTGACTTTTTTTTATCTTGCAGTGCAAACTTGTTACCTAAGTGTGTATTACCAATTTGCTCATGTGCATCATGTTTGCATTTGTTATATCTTATGTCCAAACTGTCTTGCGAGTACATTCAAAGTACTCACCTGGCTTGTTGATTTGGCCAGATGTTGACGAAGGCGATCTTATGGATGAAGAGTACGATAGCGAGTCAGACGCCTAGAGGAGTCCCAGTCAGTCCCTTGCGATCCTGGAGTTGGTCACTTGTATTATATACGCTTCCGCTACCCTAAATAAAATCATCGAGCCTCACTCCGGCGCTTGATGA
Organism: Thinopyrum elongatum; assembly: GCA_011799875.1. Lineage (NCBI taxonomy): Eukaryota > Viridiplantae > Streptophyta > Magnoliopsida > Poales > Poaceae > Thinopyrum > Thinopyrum elongatum. The sequence goes on from CM022301.1 coordinate 473,071,455, forward strand.
GTTGTAAGATTTTAGAGTCATGTCACCCTCTTCACTGTGACATATCGACCACCACTTTTATTGCGAGTCAGTAGTTATGCCACCACACCCTCTGTGTCATTCCGCCTTTATGTGTAATATTGGCGTGCTTGTAATAAATTGTTGAGCAGCCTCAGCTCAACCCTGTATAATATTTAGTACTACTGGATTTCTGTATCAAGGAATTGTCTACCAGTAAGAAAGCTTTTTTTCTGTACTGGTCTGACGAAAGGGGCGATTTTTCAATAAATGTTGTTGAAAAACCGGTCCTGACACTGAGGCACTTCGACGATTGAGCCGTGGCGCCTCACCAGCTTCGGGGACTACTGTCGGGGGGATGGACCCCGAGTAGCCTCATCCGGACTCAATAACTTTTCAAGACATCGGGGCTGGCGAAGCCCCTCATGCCGGCTGGCCACGCGGGCCGGCTTCCAGAAGACGGTGCACCCATAGAAGGCGGCTTTGGGGGTGGGCCGGCTTCCATCAGCCGGCCCCTCCTTCCCCCTCAGAGTCCGCACTCACCTACTACGATGGGACAGGGCGTGGCAACAGCGCCACCTGCTCCCCCGAATCCCGGAGGAGCGTGGCTACAGTACGAGCTGACCCCACGGCTACCTACCCGCCTGGCGCGGGACTGTAGCCATGCGACTCATGACACGGCCATCGTCAGCAAGGACCGTGCTGCGGCAGAAGGCAATCGGCGTGGCCCACAGTCTTCCAGAAGACGGCGCATCCCTCGAAGGCGGCCTCGGGGGCGGGCCAGCTTCCAGCAGCCGGTCCCTCTTTCACCTCGGAGTTTGCGCTCACCCACTATGACAAGACGGAGCGTGGCTACAGTGTGCGCTGACCAAGCGGCCACCTACCCGCCTAACATGGGACTGTAGCCATACGACTCGTGACGCAGCCTCCGTCATCAAGGATAGAGCTACAGAGAAAGGCAATCAGCGTGGCCCGCAGGCGGCGGGCCCTACCTGTCGGCCGGATTCTCGGCAGCCGACGGAGCCCTCCAGAGGTGGGCCCCAGCAGCCGGCGGAGAACCCAGCAACCTTAGACACTGATGTCCGGGTCCTACAACCGGCCGTATTACCATTGTACCCCTAGGGGTTGGTCTATAAAGCCCCCCGGGAGGCCCCCATGCAAAGGGTTGAGCCTTCATTCCACACACACCATAGCTAGGAGAAGAGAGGTAGCTCTACCCTTCTTCCTCCTCTAGCAACACAGCTCTAGGAGCAACCTTGTACACCCTTCGATCATAGTCATCATGCGAAGACCCCGCAGAGCAGGACTAGGGGTGTTATCACTCCGGAGAGCCCCGAACCTGGGTACGTCTCGCGTGCGATCGAGCTCGTGCTCACTCCCGCTTCCAGGGCCCGACGACGTCCTCTTGGCACCACCCATGATAAGCCACCCCCTGGCATCTGACATGAGATTACCACGACACCGGGTCTTGGGCCACCATCAGGCCCTCCTCTTGAGCCGTCGTCTTCACACTATCTTCTTGGGCCTACCTGGGCCTTCTCCATTAAGTCACCAACGGTGTAACCCGGCCCCTCCTGGGTGGGTCACACCTCAGGGTTATATCCCCAACAGATATTCTACGAAACAAAAAACAAGCAACAAACAGGAACTGGCACTGGGCATTGGATCAATATGTTAGTCCCAAAAATAGTATAAAAAGTTGCCAAAAGTATATGAAAGTTGTAGACTTGTTACCTAAGTGTGTATTACCAATTTGCTCATGTGCATCATGTTTGCATTTGTTATATCTTATGTCCAAACTGTCTTGCGAGTACATTCAAAGTACTCACCTGGCTTGTTGATTTGGCCAGATGTTGACGAAGGCGATCTTATGGATGAAGAGTACGATAGCGAGTCAGACGCCTAGAGGAGTCCCAGTCAGTCCCTTGCAATCCTGGAGTTGGTCACTTATATTATATACGCTTCCGCTACCCTAAATAAAATCATCGAGCCTCACTCCGGCGCTTGATGAGTTGTAAGATTTTGGAGTCATGTCACCCTCTTCACTGTGACATATCCACCACCACTTTTATTGCGAGTCAGTAGTTATGCCACCACACCCTCTGTGTCATTCTGCCTTTATGTGTAATATTGGCGTGCTTGTAATAAATTGTTGAGCAGCCTCAGCTCAACCCTGTATAATATTTAGTACTACTGGATTTCTATATCAAGGAATTGTCTACCAGTAAGAAAGCCTTTTTTTCTGTACTGGTCTGACGAAAGGGGCGATTTTTCAATAAATGTTTGTTGAAAAACCGGTCCTAACAACCTTGGTACCAGAGCCAGGCTGACTGTAGGAGGCCACTAGGTGCGATCGCTAATCGGTTATTAACGTTATTAGTGCTATTTAGCACTTTGCAAATTGTAGCAATTTTCTGTTAGTCATCATAAATTTATGATTTGACTATCTGGAATTTTTGTCTACTTTTGTAGATGGCTGGCCGCGACTGTGAGTCACAGGTGTTCGCCAATGTACCTGAGGGATTTATCAAGCTCCTCGCCTCCATCGCCAAGGTAGCGATCGGGCCATCAACTCGTCCGGAGTTCACACTCTACCAGCACAAGCTCAGCGACAGCGTGTCTATGCACCAGGCCGCGGTGCAATTCAAGGGAGGGCATTCTGAATCACGCCGCTTCCGATTTGTTGGAAGGGCCATGCCTACGGAGAGGCATGCCATGCAGATGGCTGCCCGTGAGGCAATAGCTCATCTCCTGGATGCTCTTCCTTCAATGAAGGCTCGTCGCTACCGCTACCTCCCATGCCACGTGCCATACACTTGTCACTATGCTTTTGCTTGCTCTAGGGGAGAGAGAGATGAGGCTATTGAGATGCTTGTTGAGTACCTCAAAGCTCTTGAGGCAGCGTTTGATAAACTCGTGGACGACTTTGTGGCTGCGCGTATGGACTTAGTTCAGGGCTCTGTCGCCAACAGGAGGGAGCTCCTCCATACAGCACCACCACTGTCATACATCTCGTCCTCAGCATCCTATGCACCTGCCATCTTAGCCACCGCTTGCCGCCTGCCTACCACTGAGGAGTTTGACCAAGTCATTGCTCCTACCCCAGTTAGTGTTGCACCACCTGCCACACCCGCACCAGCTGCACAACCCAGTGCTTCGCGCCTAGAGCCTATTATTGAGGAGGAGGTTGAGTCTCCAGCATCACTGGGACTTACCCTCGGCAGGACGAGGGAAGTTTTTGCCATCTCCGATTGAGTGCGCCGAGTAGCCGTGTGATGTACCAGTTTGTATGATATGTTTATATGTATATAAGCTTGGTGAGAAGTAGTTTGTATGCGCATCATGTAGGAACTCGGAGAAGTGCACTAGCCTAAATAACATGTCAGGAATGTGTACGCACATCCTGAGTGATGTACTGTATAATTACGGCTAGCTTGTAAGATATGTACTGAGCGGTCCTTCTCCTTGCGCAATCAAGTGTTTTCTTGAAAAATCTTGGAGTTTTTAAATCTCTGCATTTGCAAAATTATTTATTTTTGCTACTCAGATTTTTTTTTCTCATGAGTTCTGCAATAATACCCCAGAGTGGAAATGCCTCGCCCCTGGACTCGTTCCATGCCAAGTCCGCCAGAAGAAAATTATGGTACCCAAACAAGTAACAATTTCACACAGGGGCAGTCAAGTCAACAAGGCAGTGAAGCAGCGTTTTCTCAAGTATGCCGCCTTTATGAGCAAAGCCAACAGCAGCATCAAGAAATGATGAACCATATTATCAATATGGGAAATCACCGCGAACCGTACCAGCAGCATTCCAAATTGTCTGAACTACAAAAGACACGTCCCCCAACTTTCTCTCACACGGATAAACCTCTTGAGGCTGATGATTGGCTTCGAGACATTGAGAGGAAATTAATTATTGCACAATGTTCGGACCGTGAGAAGGTACTTTATGCACCTCACTACCTCATAGGAGCAGCTGCATCATGGTGGGAAAATTTCCTACACATGCACCCTGTTGAAAACAACATCACCTGGGAAGAATTTAAGGAAAATTTTCGTGGGGCGCACATTCCCAGAAGTGTTATGAAGATCAAAAAAAGGGAGTTTGATGACCTCAAGCAGAGAAGCATGTCAGTGACTGAGTACAATAGTCAGTTTACACAATTATCTCGTTATGCCAACGAAGAACATATGATTGAAAATAAAAAGATGGAAAAATTTCTGGACGGTCTGGCACCAGCACTTAAATGCCAGCTGGTCGTGCACACCTTCCTAGATTTCAAAACGCTTGTGGACAAGGCTATTACATTAGAAAATGAGCGCCGCAGCTTGGAGGATATTCGCAAGCGCAAAAGGGACAAGACTACTCATTCTCGCAACAACAGGAACAAGAAAGATTTCCAGAAAAATGGGGCGAACAAATCCGCAACCAATGTTTTACGCCCAAACAAAAAAATTCATGCAAGGGACAAGGATTTTACGTATCACCCGGGCGTTACTTGCTTCGCTTGTGGTGAGGAAGGACATTATGCCAAGCAGTGCCCAAAGCCAAGAAACTGGGCCCTCAAGCCGAACAACACTGGAAATAATTCAGCCCCTAAGCGCAATAACTTCAACCCCAATAACAATCACAGGAAAGGTCACGTGAACCATGTGACCAAGGAGGAAGCACAGAATGCTCCGGACATCGTACTCGGTACGTTCCCTGTCAACACAATACCTGCCACGGTTTTGTTTGATTCTGGAGCTTCTCACTCGTTCGTTTCCAAGAAATTTGCTTTGCAACATAATTTTCTGATTCTTCCCTTGGAAAATTCCATGACCATCAAGTCCCCCGGGATTAAGCAAATCACTCAGAGTTACTGCCATGGTGTGGTTATTGAGATTGAGGGATTAAAGTTTCAGGCAAACCTCATTGTATTGGAAAATAAGGGACTGAATGTTATCCTAGGAATGGACTGGTTAACCACCAACAAGGGATTTATCGACTGTTTCAATCGGACTGTGATTCTCACCCATCATCACGGGAAGACAATAAAAATTGCAGCTCAAGAAAGACCAATATCACTGCGACCAAGATTGAACAAGGTGGATATTTCAGAGTTAAGTAAAGTTCCAGTGGTGTGTGAGTTTCCTGATGTGTTTCCCGAAGAACTACCAGGCATGCCACCAGACCGGGAAATAGAGTTCATCATTGAACTAGCACCTGGAACCACTCCCATTTACAAGAAACCATACAGAATGGCACCCTCCGAGTTGGTAGAATTAAAAAAGCAAATAAAGGAATTGCTGGACAAAGGTTATATCAGGGCCAGCGCCTCACCTTGGGGTTCACCCGTATTGTTTGCCAAGAAAAGAGATGGGACACTGAGATTATGTATAGACTATCGAGCACTCAACATGGTCACCATCAAAAACAAATATCCGATGCCTCGGATAAATGATTTATTTGACCAGCTCGCACAAGCCAAGGTTTTCTCAAAAATTGATTTAAGGTCAGGATATTATCAATTAAAAGTACGAACAGAAGATATCCCTAAGACAGCATTCACCTCCAGATATGGGTTATATGAATTTACAGCAATGACGTTCGGACTGACAAACGCCCCCGCATATTTCGTCCACCTCATGAACAAAGTGTTTATGAAATTTATGGACAAATTCGTTGTGGTGTTCATTGATGATATCTTAGTATATTCCAAGACACCAGAAGAACATGCTGAACATCTCAAAATTGTACTTGGAGAATTAAGGAAACATCAATTGTACGCCAAATTCAGCAAATGTGAATTTTGGTTAAAACAAGTTGGTTTTCTAGGCCACGTATTAACCCAAGAAGGTGTTGCCGTGGACCCAGAAAAAGTCAAAGCCGTACTTGACTGGAAACCACCAGCCAACATAACAGATGTACGAAGTTTTCTGGGAATGGCTGGATATTATAGAAGATTTATTGAAGGATTCTTCACCATAGCAAAACCTATGACGCAGCTACTCAAGAAGGATAAGAAATTTGTGTGGACCGAAGCTTGCGAGAGAAGTTTCCAAGATCTCAAAAGGAGATTAACAACAGCACCAGTAATAGTCGTGCCAGACATACACAAAAATTTTGAAGTATATTGCGACGCATCCAGGAAAGGCCTCGAATGCGTATTAATGCAAGAAGGCAAGGTAGTCGCATATGCTTCCAGGCAACTACGAAGGCATGAAGAAAATTATCCTACTCATGACTTGGAATTAGCAGCAGTTATTCATGCACTCAAAGAATGGAGACACTTTTTGCTTGGGAATCGTTGTGAAATATATACGGACCATAAAAGCCTCAAATATATTTTCACACAACCAGAACTCAATTTACGACAACGACGTTGGTTGGAATTAGTGAAAGATTATGATGTTGGCATTCACTACCATCCAGGAAAGGCGAATGTAGTGGCAGATGCTCTCAGCCGAAACCCAAGCTCGGGCAACAATAGTTTACAAAACTTGAGACCTGAGTTTCAGTGGGAGTTTGCCAAAATCAACGTGGTGTTGGTCACTGAAGGCACTGCGTCAACTTTGGAAATACAGCCCACCCTAATGGAACAAATTAAGAAAGCTCAGCATGGACACCCCAACATCAAAGGCATAAAAAGAAAAGTGAGCCTGGGAAAGGCCTCAGAATTCGTCATAGACGACAAGGGAATATTATGGTACGGAGACAGGCTATTCGTACCAAATATAGAGGACCTCAAACAGCAAATTTTGACCGAAGCCCACACCGCTCCATATTCAATCCACCCCGGAGGGACCAAAATGTACAAGGACATTCAGGAAAGATTTTGGTGGCACGGTATGAAAAGGGATATAGCCACATTCATTGCATGTTGTGATTCATGTCAGCGCATTAAAGCTGAGCACCAAAAACCAGCAGGACTATTACAGCCAAACAAGATACCTGAATGGAAATGGGACGAAATTGGAATGGATTTTATTGTCGGGCTACCTTGGTCACGACACGGAAATGATGCCATATGGGTCATCACAGATAGATTAACCAAGGTGGCACATTTTATTCCAGTAAAGACAACCCACACCACTCAGAAGCTTGCCAGGCTTTACCTCTCCCATATTGTTTGTCTGCATGGAGTTCCAAAGACTATAATATCCGACAGAGGCACTCAATTCATCTCCAGATTTTGGGATCATTTACAACAAGCTCTGGGAACTCAACTAGTATTCAGTACAGCATACCACCCCCAGACTGGAGGACAGACTAAACGTGTGAACCAAATTCTAGAGGACATGCTGAGAGCATGTGTTCTCACCTATGGAACCAGTTGGGAAGAAAGCTTGTCGTATGCCGAGTTCGCGTACAACAACAGTTACCAAGCCAGTCTACAAATGGCACCTTTTGAAGCCTTGTATGGGCGAAGATGCCGTACCCCATTAAATTGGTCAGAGACAGGAGATAGTCGTATCTTTGGCCCAGACATGCTCAAGGAAGCTGAGGAGAAAGTTAAACTAATCAGGGATCGACTCAAGATAGCCCAGAGCCGACAAAAGAGTTATTACGATCAAAAACATCATGAAGTAAGTTTTGAACCCGGTGAATATGTGTATCTAAGAGTATCCCCTATGAGGGGCCTGCAACGATTCAAAGTTAAAGGGAAGCTGGCACCATGATTTATTGGACCCTTCTGTGTAATTGCACGAAGAGGCACAGTGGCCTACCAGCTAGACCTACCTGAAGAACTGTCAGACGTCCATGACGTGTTCCACATCTCACAGTTGAGGAAATATGTAAGCAATCCAGAGAAGCATGTATCTCATGAGAACATTGACGTACAACCAGACCTCATCTACCGGGAACGTCCAATAAAAATATTGGAGGAGTCTGAAAGAAGGACCCGTCAGAAGACAATTAAGTTTTTCAAGGTTCAGTGGAGCAATCACACCGAGGATGAAGCAACATGGGAAAGAGAGGATTTTCTTCGGGCAGAGTACCCACACCTATTTGAGGATCAGCTGAAATCTCGGGGACGAGATTTTTCCTAAGGGGGTAGGTGTTGTAACACCCCAAATTTTTTGGTTTGATTTTTACCAAATTCTTTATTTGATTTGAAGGAGGTTATTTGAATTTTTCTCAAAGAGGGACTCTCCTCCTCAAATCCTTTTTTTTTGACAAATCTTGTGTGAGTCCTTCTCGATCTTGATTCTAGTCTTGAGGGTTTTTCAACAAGTGTTGGTTCAACACAAATGCTCTTGGGTTGTTTTACTTTTTCTTTTATTAAAAAGAATTCCTATAATTTTTGGATTTATCTTTCTCTATTCAAAAATACTCTCTTGCCATGACCTATGTTGTTATTGGAAATATGCCCTAGAGGCAATAATAAAGTGGTTATTATTATATTTCCTTGTTCATGATAATTGTCTATTGTTCATGCTATAATTGTGTTATCCGGAAATCGTAATGCATGTGTGAATACATAGACCACAACATGTCCCTAGTGAGCCTCTAGTTGACTAGCTCGTTGATCAATAGATGGTTACGGTTTCCTGACCATGGACATTGGATGTCGTTGATAACAGGATCACATCACTAGGAGAATGATGTGATGGACAAGACCCAATCCTAAGCATAGCACTAGATCGTGTAGTTCGTCTGCTAAAGCGTTTCTAATGTCAAGTATCATTTCCTTAGACCATGAGATTGTGCAACTCCCGGATACCGTAGGAATGCTTTGGGTGTATCAAATGTCACAACGTAACTGGGTGACCATAAAGGTGCACTACAGGTATCTCCGAAAGTGTCTGTTGGGTTGGCACGAATCGAGACTGGGATTTGTCACTCCGTATGACGGAGAGGTATCTCTGGGCCCACTCGGTAATGCATCATCATAATGAGCTCAATGTGACTAAAGAGTTAGCCACGGGATCATGCGTTACAGAACGAGTAAAGAGACTTGCCAGTAACGAGATTGAACAAGGTATAGGGATACCGACGATCGAATCTCGGGCAAGTATCATACCGGTAGACAAAGGGAATTGTATACGGGATTGATTGAATCCTCGACATCGTGGTTCATCCGATGAGATCATCATGGAACATGTGGGAGCCAACATGGGTATCCAGATCCCGCTGTTGGATATTGGCCGGAGAGATGTCTCGGTCATGTCTGCATGGTTCCCGAACCCGTAGGGTCTACACACTTAAGGTTCGGTGACTCTAGGGTTGTTATGGGAAATAGTATGTGAATACCGAATGTTGTTCGGAGTCCCGGATGAGATCCCGGACGTCACGAGGAGTTCCGGAATGGTCCGGAGGTAAAGATTTATATATGGGAAGTTGTTATTGGGGTTCCGGAAAAAGTTCGGGTTTTTTCGGTATTGTACCGGGAAGCTTTCGAAAGGTACCAGAGGATTCCGGAGGGGTCCGGAAGTCCGGAAAGTGTTCCACCACGTCCAATACAGCAGCATGGGCTGTAAGGGGGCGCCCTAGCCTTAATGGGCTAGGGGAACCAGCCCCCCTAAGGCCCATGCGCATGGGAGAGGGGAAACCCTAAAGGGGGAGGGCCTCCACTTGACTTGGGAGGCACTCCTCCCCCCCTTGGCCGCCGCCCCCAACCCTAGATGGGATCTAGGGGGCCGCCCCCTCTCCCCCCCAGCCAATAAATAGTGGAGGGGTGGGAGGGAGGCCACAACCTCTCCGCTGGCGCAGCCCTCCCCCTCTCCAACACCTCCTCCTCCTCCGTTTGAGCTTGGCGAAGCCCTGTCGGAGAACTGCAAGTTCCACCACCACGTCGTCGTGCTGCTGGAGCTGTCTTCCCCAACCTCTCCCTCCTCCTTGCTGGATCAAGGCGCGGGAGACGTCACCGGGCTGCACGTGTGTTGAACGCGGAGGCACCGTTGTTCGGTGCTTAGATCGGAATCGACCGCGATCTGAATCGCTGCGTGTACGACTCCTCCAACCGCGTTCTTGCAACGCTTCCGCATCGCGATCTTCAAGGGTATGAAGATATACTCCTCTCTCTCTCGTTGCTAGTCTCTCCATAGATTGATCTTGGTGATGCATAGGAAATTTTTTGATTTACTACTACGTTCCCCAACAGTGGTATCAGAGCCAGGTTATGCGTAGTTTCTTGCACAAGTAGAACACAAGTTGTTGTGGGCGTCGATTTTGTCAATTTTCTTGCCGTTACTAGTCTTATCTTGATTCGGCGGCATCGTGGGATGAAGCGGCCCTGACCGACCTTACACGTACGCTTACGTGAGACAGGTTCCACCGACTGACATGCACTAGTTGCATAAGGTGGCTAGCGGGTGTCTGTCTCTCCCACTTTAGTCGGATCGGATTCGATGAAAAGGGTCCTTATGAAGGGTAAATAGAAATTGGCATATCACGTTGTGGTTGTGGCGTAGGTAAGAAACGTTCTTGCTAGAAACCTATAGCAGCCACGTAAAAATTTTTGCAACAACAATTAGAGGACGTCTAACTTGTTCTTGCAGCATATGCCGTGTGATGTGATATGGCCAAAAAAAAAGATGTGATGAATCATATATGTGATGTATGAGATTGATCATGTTCTTGTAATAGAAATCACGACTTGCATGTCGATGAGTATGACAACCGGCAGGAGCCATAGGAGTTGTCTTAATTTATTGTATGACCTGCGTGTCAATGAAAAACGCCATGTAATTACTTTACTTTATTGCTAACCGTTAGCCATAGTAGTAGAAGTAATAGTTGGCGAGGCAACTTCATGAAGACACGATGATGGAGATCATGATGATGGAGATCATGATGATGGAGATCATGATGATGGAGATCGTGACGATGATGATCATGGTGCCCCGAAGATGGAGATCAAAAGGAGCAAAATGATATTGGCCATATCATGTCACTATTTGATTGCATGTGATGTTTATCATCTTTTTACATCTTATTTGCTTAGAATGACGGTAGCATAAATAAGATGATCCCTCGCTAAAATTTCAAGAAAGTGTTCCCCCTAACTGTGCACCGTTGCGAAGGTTCGTTGTTTCGAAGCACCACGTGATGATCGGGTGTGATAGATTCTAACATTTGAATACAACGGGTGTAAGCCATATTTACACATGCAAAACACTTAGGTTGACTTGACGAGCCTAGCATGCACAGACATGGCCTCGGAACACGAAAGACCGAAAGGTCGAACATGAGTCGTATAGAAGATACGATCAACATAGAGATGTTCACCGTTGATGACTAGTCCGTCTCACGTGATGATCGGACACAGCCTAGTCGATTCGGATCATGTATCACTTAGATGACTAGAGGGATGTCTATCTGAGTGGGAGTTCATAGAATAATTTGATTAGATGAACTTAATTATCATGAACTTAGTCTAAAATCTTTACAATATGTCTTGTAGATCAAATGGCCCACGATAATGTTGCCCTCAACTTCAACGTGTTCCTAGAGAAAACCAAGCTGAAAGACGATGGTAGCAACTACACGGACTGGGTCCGTAACCTGAGGATTATCCTCATAGCTGCCAAGAAAGCATATGTCCTTGAAGCACCGCTAGGTGACGCACCTGTTTTCCCAGCAACTCAAGACGTTATGAACGCCTGGCAGTCGCGTAGTGATGATTACTCCCTGGTTCAGTGCGGCATGCTTTACAGCTTAGAACCGGGGCTCCAAAATCGTTTTGAGCAGCACGGAGCATATGAGATGTTCCAAGAGCTGAAAATGGTTTTCCAAGCTCATGCCCGGGTCGAGAGATATGAAGTCTCCGACAAGTTCTACAGTTGTAAGATGGAGGAGAATAGTTCTGTCAGCGAGCATATACTCAAAATGTCTGGGTTGCACAACCGCTTGTCTCAGTTGGGAGTTAATCTTCCGGATGACGCGGTCGTTGACAGAATCCTTCAGTCGCTTCCACCTAGCTACAAGAGCTTTGTGATGAACTTCAATATGCAGGGGATGGAGAAAACCATTCCTGAGATATATTCAATGCTGAAATCAGCGGAGGTGGAGATCAAAAAGGAACATCAAGTGTTGATGGTGAATAAAACCACTAAGTTCAAGAAAGGCAAGGGTAAAAAGAACTTCAAGAAGGACGGCAAGGGGGTTGCCGCGCCCGGTAAGCAAGCTACCGGGAAGAAGCCAAAGAATGGACCCAAGCCTGAGACTGAATGCTTTTATTGTAAGGGAAACGGTCACTGGAAGCGGAACTGCCCCAAGTACTTAGCGGATAAGAAGGCCGGCAATCCCAAAGGTATATGTGATATACATGTTATTGATGTGTACCTTACCAGCGCTCGTAGTAGCTCCTGGGTATTTGATACCGGTGCGGTTGCTCATATTTGTAACTCAAAACAGGAGCTGCGGAATAAGCGGAGACTGGCGAAGGACGAGGTGACGATGCGCGTCGGGAATGGTTCCAAGGTCGATGTGATCGCCGTCGGCACGCTACCTCTACATCTACCTTCGGGATTAGTTTTAAACCTCAATAATTGTTATTTAGTACCAGCTTTGAGCATGAACATTGTATCAGGATCTCGTTTGATGCGAGATGGCTACTCATTTAAATCCGAGAATAATGGTTGTTCTATTTATATGAGAGATATGTTTTATGGTCATGCCCCACTGGTCAATGGTTTATTCTTATTGAATCTCGAACATGATGTTACACATATTCATAGTGTGAATGCCAAAAGATGTAAGGTTGATAATGATAGTCCCACATACTTGTGGCACTGCCGCCTTGGTCACATTGGTGTCAAACGCATGAAGAAACTCCATGCAGATGGACTTTTGGAGTCTCTTGATTATGAATCATTTGACACGTGCGAACCATGCCTCATGGGCAAAATGACCAAGACTCCATTCTCCGGGATAATGGAGCGAGCAACCAACTTATTGGAAATCATACATACTGATGTGTGCGGTCCAATGAGCGTTGAGGCTCGCGGTGGTTATCGTTATGTTCTCACCCTCACTGATGACTTAAGTAGATATGGGTATATCTACTTAATGAAACACAAGTCTGAGACCTTCGAAAAATTCAAGGAATTTTAGAGTGAGGTAGAGAATCAACGTGATAGAAAAATAAAGTTCTTACGATCAGATCATGGAGGGGAATATTTGAGTCACGAGTTTGGCACGCACTTAAGGAAATGTGGAATTGTTTCACAACTCACGCCGCCTGGAACACCTCAGCGTAATGGTGTGTCCGAACGTCGTAATCGCACTCTATTGGATATGGTGTGATCTATGATGTCTCTTACCGATCTACCACTATCATTTTGGGGTTATGCTTTAGAGACTGCCGCATTCACTTTAAATAGGGCTCCGTCGAAATCCGTTGAGACGACACCGTATGAATTATGGTTTGGGAAGAAACCTAAGCTGTCGTTTCTGAAAGTTTGGGGATGCGATGCTTATGTCAAGAAACTTCAACCTGAAAAGCTCGAACCCAAATTGGAAAAATGCGTCTTCATAGGATACCCTAAAGAAACTATTGGGTATACCTTCTACCTTAGATCCGAAGGCAAGATCTTTGTTGCCAAGAATGGATCCTTTCTGGAGAAAGAGTTTCTCTCGAAAGAAGTAAGTGGGAGGAAAGTAGAACTTGATGAGGTACCCCCTCTTGAACCGGAGAGTAGCGCAGCTCAGGAAGATGTTTCTGTGGTGCCTGCACCGACTAGAGAGGAAGTTAATGATGATGATCATGAAACTTCGAATCAAGTTGCTACTGAACTTCGTAGGTCCACGAGGACACGTTCCGCACCAGAGTGGTACGGCAACCCTGTCTTGGAAGTCATGTTGTTCGACAACGGTGAACCTTCGAACTATGAAGAAGCGATGGCGGGCCCGGATTCCAACAAATGGCTAGAAGCCATGAAATCCGAGAGAGGATCCATGTATGAAAACGAAGTATGGACTTTGACAGACTTGCCCGATGATCGGCAAGCCATAGAGAACAAATGGATCTTTAAGAAGAAGACAGACGCGGATGGTAATGTGACCATCTATAAGGCTCGACTTGTCGCTAAGGGTTATCGACAAGTTCAAGGGGTTGACTACGATGAGACCTTCTCACCTGTAGCAAAGCTGAAGTCCGTCAGAATCATGTTAGCAATTGCCGCATACTATGATTATGAGATATGGCAAATGGACGTCAAAACAGCATTCCTTAATGGTTTCCTTAAGGAAGAGTTGTATATGATGCAGCCGGAAGGTTTTGTCGATCCTAATAATGCTGACAAGGTATGCAAGCTCCAGCGCTCAATCTATGGGCTGGTGCAAGCATCTCGGAGTTGGAACATTCGCTTTGATGAGATGATCAAAGCGTTTGGGTTTACACAGACTTATGGAGAAGCCTGTGTTTACAAGAAAGTGAGTGGGAGCTCTGTAGCATTTCTCATATTATATGTAGATGACATACTATTAATGGGAAATGATATAGAATTCTTGGAAAGCACATAGGCCTACTTGAACAAGTGTTTTTCAATGAAGGACCTTGGAGAAGTTGCTTACATATTAGGCATCAAGATCTATAGAGATAGATCGAGACGCCTCATTGGTCTTTCGCAAAGCACATACCTTGACAAGATATTGAAGAAGTTCAATATGGATCAGTCCAAGAAGGGGTTCTTGCCTGTATTACAAGGTGTAAGATTGAGCACGGCTCAATGCCTGACCTCAGCAGAAGATAGAGAAAAGATGAGCGTCATCCCCTATGCCTCAGCCATAGGGTCTATTATGTATGCCATGCTGTGTACCAGACCTGATGTGAACCTCGCCGTAAGTTTGGTAGGAAGGTACCAAAGTAATCCCGGCATGGAACACTGGACAGCGGTCAAGAACATCCTGAAGTACCTGAAAAGGACTAAGGATATGTTTCTCGTTTATGGAGGTGACGAAGATCTCGTCGTAAAGGGTTACGTCGATGCTAGCTTCGACACAGATCTGGATGACTCTAAGTCACAAACCGGATACATATATATTTTGAATGGTGGGGCAGTCAGCTGGTGCAGTTGCAAGCAAAGCGTCGTGACGGGATCTACATGTGAAGCGGAGTACATAGCAGCCTCGGAGGCAGCACAGGAAGCAGTCTGGATGAAGGAGTTCATCACCGACCTAGGAGTTATTCCCAATGTGTCGGGCCCAATGACTCTCTTCTGTGACAACACTGGAGCTATTGCCCTTGCCAAGGAGCCCAGGTTTCACAAGAAGACCAGGCATATCAAGCGTCGCTTCAACTCCATTCGTGAACATGTTCAAGATGGAGACATAGATATTTGTAAAGTGCATACGGATCTGAATGTCGCAGATCCGTTGACTAAACCTCTTCCACGAGCAAAACATGATCAACACCAGAACTCTATGGGTGTTCGATTCATCACAATGTAACTAGATTATTGACTCTAGTGCAAGTGGGAGACTATTGGAAATATGCCCTAGAGGCAATAATAAAGTGGTTATTATTATATTTCCTTGTTCATGATAATTGTCTATTGTTCATGCTATAATTGTGTTATCCGGAAATCGTAATGCATGTGTGAATACATAGACCACAACATGTCCCTAGTGAGCCTCTAGTTGACTAGCTCGTTGATCAATAGATGGTTACGGTTTCCTGACCATGGACATTGGATGTCGTTGATAACGGGATCACATCACTAGGAGAATGATGTGATGGACAAGACCCAATCCTAAGCATAGCACTAGATCGTGTAGTTCGTCTGCTAAAGCGTTTCTAATGTCAAGTATCATTTCCTTAGACCATGAGATTGTGCAACTCCCGGATACCGTAGGAATGCTTTGGGTGTATCAAATGTCACAACGTAACTGGGTGACCATAAAGGTGCACTACAGGTATCTCCGAAAGTGTCTGTTGGGTTGGCACGAATCGAGACTGGGATTTGTCACTCCGTATGACGGAGAGGTATCTCTGGGCCCACTCGGTAATGCATCATCATAATGAGCTCAATGTGACTAAAGAGTTAGCCACGGGATCATGCGTTACAGAACGAGTAAAGAGACTTGCCGGTAACAAGATTGAACAAGGTATAGGGATACCGACGATCGAATCTCGGGCAAGTATCATACCGGTAGACAAAGGGAATTGTATACGGGAATGATTGAATCCTCGACATCGTGGTTCATCCGATGAGATCATCGTGGAACATGTGGGAGCCAACATGGGTATCCAGATCCCGCTGTTGGTTATTGGCCGGAGAGATGTCTCGGTCATGTCTGCATGGTTCCCGAACCCGTAGGGTCTACACACTTAAGGTTCGGTGACTCTAGGGTTGTTATGGGAAATAGTATGTGAATACCGAATGTTGTTCGGAGTCTCGGATGAGATCCCGGACGTCACGAGGAGTTCCGGAATGGTCCGGAGGTAAAGATTTATATATGGGAAGTTGTTATTGGGGTTCCGGAAAAAGTTCGGGTTTTTTCGGTATTGTACCGGGAAGCTTTCGAAAGGTACCGGAGGATTCCGGAGGGGTCCGGAAGTCCGGAAAGTGTTCCACCACGTCCAATACAGCAGCATGGGCTGTAAGGGGGCGCCCTAGCCTTAATGGGCTAGGGGAACCAGCCCCCCTAAGCCCATGCGCATGGGAGAGGGGAAACCCTAAAGGGGGAGGGCCTCCACTTAACTTGGGAGGCACTCCTCCGCCCCTTGGCCGCCGCCCCCAACCCTAGATGGGATCTAGGGGGCCGGCCCCCTCTCCCCCCCAGCCTATAAATAGTGGAGGGGTGGGAGGGAGGCCACAACCTCTCCGCTGGCGCAGCCCTCCCCCTCTCCAACACCTCCTCCTCCTCCGTTTGAGCTTGGCGAAGCCCTGCCGGAGAACTGCAAGTTCCACCACCACGCCGTCGTGCTGCTGGAGCTGTCTTCCCCAACCTCTCCCTCCTCCTTGCTGGATCAAGGCGCAGGAGACGTCACCGGACTGCATGTGTGTTGAACGCGGAGGCACCGTTGTTCGGTGCTTAGATCGGAATCGACCGCGATCTGAATCGCTGCGTGTACGACTCCTCCAACCGCGTTCTTGCAACACTTCTGCATCACGATCTTCAAGGGTATGAAGATATACTCCTCTCTCTCTCGTTGCTAGTCTCTCCATAGATTGATCTTGGTGATGCGTAGGAATTTTTTTGATTTACTACTACGTTCCCCAACAGTTGTAAATTTTCCTCCTAAACCCTCCTCCCCACTTTGGGTCAAGCCAAGCATCCAATTCCAGCAAGTTTCAACCTCTTTTAGATTTTATTTCTATTCATTTCATCATCAAATCATTTTCTGCAATTTATTTTGGACCCTTGGGATTCACAAAGGAAGTACCCGATTCCTTGAGCTTTTAATCCCAAATAAATTACCCTAGCTACTCCTTGGTACCCTCAACCTAGATCCATCAAGAGCTGCTGGTCCATAGTTCAAATTTTTCAAAATTTGCTTACTGCAAGTTTGGACTAGTTTTGCTATTTTTGGTGAAATTCATTCTTTTCCCTTTCCAAAAATTCTGAGAAAATTTAGGGAGCCTCTGGATGCATCAAGAGGCCACCCCTCCAAGTTTCAGCTCCAGAAAAGTTGTCCACGTGCATCAAACATTTCATCGAGCAGGTGACATGCACTGTTCCGGTCAAATTTAGAGTTTCAGTGTTAGGATTCAGATGGCAGTGTCGTTTCCGGCGAGGTTTAGTGTCCATCTCGCTAGTAACTGCTTTGGCTCATTGCTCACTGCTCCTCCTTCTTATCCTGGGCATCGCACGGTCCCTTGGGCGGTTGCGAGCGTCGGTGGCGAACTGTCGCGTCGGTTCTGGCGTCTTCCGCAGCGACAGTACCGCCCGTGGCGGCCATCAGAGGCCAGCCCTGCAGTACGGCGCCGCTCCGCACCGCCCAAGCCACCGGTGGCCTCCGCGTCTTCATCTCCTCCCCTGAGCGCGCTGCAGAACCGTCGCCATGGCCTGAGAAGTGCAGAGCGCGCTCTCTGCCACCGACGTGCCCGTGAGCGCCGTTCCGTCAAGACCGTGAGTGCAGGCCAAATTTGATCAAGCTTATCTCAAATATGGAACCGGTGAACCAATCCGCAGCTGCCCAGTCGCCTAAACCTCCAGCTCGACCACCACCTCGCCGTAATTTCTCGCCGGAGATATTTTGGCCGCGGCACTCCCCTAGCCAGTCTATAAATAGGACCCCAAGGCGTTGTGAAGCCACCACATCCATCTTGCCTCACCACAGCCTCGCCAAAACCCCTAGAGGGCCTCGGGAGGGTCTTCTCCCTCAGCTCCGGCCGCCTCGATCCGCTTCGGGCGCCAGCACGATTCGCTTTGGTTACTCCATCTCCTCAGCCCAAATTTGGTCAGCAACCTCCTAGTCCACCGCCTCTTCTAACCCGAGCCTCAATTTGGCGTCTGTAGCCCTCCTCGGCGAGATTCCTCATCACCCGACGCCGCCGTCCACCAGAGAGGAAGTAGCCGTCGACGTGGTGCTCCCCGACGCCTCCTTCCACCACCCACTGACGCGGAATTGTCCCGTGAGTGCAACCATACCCTTGCCCTCCTTTGGATCACCGTCGATCGCCGCCGGCGATCATCATTTGCTTCTGTTGCCGGTGGGATTTTTTAAACCTGACATGCGGGACCCCCTCGTCAGCCTCTACTCTTCTTCTTCAAACTGTTTTCTGAAGACGCCTTCGGGCAGAATACGTTTTCTCTTTGGTTTGGCGTATTTCTATCCGAAACGTTTTCTATTTATTCAAACTAGCCCCTGGATAATTTTCTGTTTATAACAGATTAGTCCCTAGACTAAAACCCTCATAACTTTTAAACAAAAGATGATTTGGAGTTGATTCTTTTTCTGTCATCTCTATTTTTCTGTCTAGTTTTTTATCATATTTATTTGAAAAATATTTGGAACTATTTTTATGCACGCACGGTATTTACGTTAGAATCCGATATTTTTATGTAACGTAGATACCGAAGGAGGTGATGGTGCCGTCAACTTCACCGAGCTAGACTCCGACTACTCCGAACCAGGCAAGCATGTTTGAACCTTTGATATGATGAGTGTCTTTCATGTTTGCTTGAGTGGTTTTCTCATGGCATATTTATATAAGCATTTGTTGAATGTTATATTTCATGCAAGGTAAGTTGCAAGTGAGCTACAAAACTTGATGTGATCATAAGATGATGAAACAACCTAATCATGCGGTGGCATGATAGGTTGCAAGCTGGTATTATTGGAGCATGCCAGTTCTAAATCAAACTATTTAACTCCAGAGTTGACGTGGATCGAGTCTTGTTCCCGTTCGCCTTCTTTTCGTACTGCCACATGTTTTCTACAAAGAATGCGGTTTAGTAAGTTGCAAACCTCTTTCCATGTACACACCAAATAGAGGGGCTGTGATGAGGGTTCCATGGCCCTGGATTAAAGCCCGTCATCCGGTCAGGGGGCATGGGTGTTTCCGGTTGGGACCGAGAGGGGGGCACCCCTTAGAGCGCGCGATATAAATTTGATCCCATGCTATTCGAGGTGTTGGCCTCCCCGTCTTAGAGTTTTTCTTGAACGTTGCCTAGGCTGATTCCTGGCATCGGGATGTGGAATGGGTGTGTACTGGATTGATGTGTTTTCTTCTAAAATACCGTAGACGGAACTAGTCCTTGTGGCTACTGAAATCCGTTGGCTGTGGGTAAAGAGTACAAACTCTGCAGAGTCAAAACCATCCAAGTAACCATGTCCTCGGTCAAGGACGTTGGTTGTCAGATCAAGTGTCAGTCTCAGTGTCAGTCTCTGGAGAACAAACTTGTTAACTGACAGTGGTAAACCCGGCTGAATGTTATTCCTGTGGTTGGACTAACCTGTTTATTATTATTATGTACTGAGTATTCCTTGGGATGGTGCTACTCCATGGACTACTTGAATTCGAATGATGAAATATAAGCCCTTTATGTGATGTCGCTCAGACGTCCGACTGTGGCATTCTTGTTATTTACTTTTGATATAGCCCTTTATGTGATGTCACTCAGACGTCCGACTGTGGCATTCTTGTGATTTACTTTTGATAAAGCCCTTATGTGATGTCGCTCAGACGTCCGACTGTGGCATTCTTGTTATTTACTTTGGATATAACCCTTTATGTGATGTCGCTCAAACGTCCGACTGTGGCATTCTGATTATTTACTTTCATTATAAGCCCTTTTCGAGATGTCGCATTCAGACGTCCGACTTTGGCACATACTGTCATTTACTTTTCAGTATAAGCCCTTTATGTGGTGCCACCCTGACGCCCGACTGCGGCATGTTAATTTCTTTCTACCTTTCGAGGCGTCGCTTCAGACACCCGATCGGTCTTCTGCTATTTTATTGGGATTTCGGGAGGACTACCGCCTGACTTTTTTTTATCTTGCAGTGCAAACTTGTTACCTAAGTGTGTATTACCAATTTGCTCATGTGCATCATGTTTGCATTTGTTATATCTTATGTCCAAACTGTCTTGCGAGTACATTCAAAGTACTCACCTGGCTTGTTGATTTGGCCAGATGTTGACGAAGGCGATCTTATGGATGAAGAGTACGATAGCGAGTCAGACGCCTAGAGGAGTCCCAGTCAGTCCCTTGCGATCCTGGAGTTGGTCACTTGTATTATATACGCTTCCGCTACCCTAAATAAAATCATCGAGCCTCACTCCGGCGCTTGATGAGTTGTAAGATTTTAGAGTCATGTCACCCTCTTCACTGTGACATATCGACCACCACTTTTATTGCGAGTCAGTAGTTATGCCACCACACCCTCTGTGTCATTCCGCCTTTATGTGTAATATTGGCGTGCTTGTAATAAATTGTTGAGCAGCCTCAGCTCAACCCTGTATAATATTTAGTACTACTGGATTTCTGTATCAAGGAATTGTCTACCAGTAAGAAAGCTTTTTTTCTGTACTGGTCTGACGAAAGGGGCGATTTTTCAATAAATGTTGTTGAAAAACCGGTCCTGACACTGAGGCACTTCGACGATTGAGCCGTGGCGCCTCACCAGCTTCGGGGACTACTGTCGGGGGGATGGACCCCGAGTAGCCTCATCCGGACTCAATAACTTTTCAAGACATCGGGGCTGGCGAAGCCCCTCATGCCGGCTGGCCACGCGGGCCGGCTTCCAGAAGACGGTGCACCCATAGAAGGCGGCTTTGGGGGTGGGCCGGCTTCCATCAGCCGGCCCCTCCTTCCCCCTCAGAGTCCGCACTCACCTACTACGATGGGACAGGGCGTGGCAACAGCGCCACCTGCTCCCCCGAATCCCGGAGGAGCGTGGCTACAGTACGAGCTGACCCCACGGCTACCTACCCGCCTGGCGCGGGACTGTAGCCATGCGACTCATGACACGGCCATCGTCAGCAAGGACCGTGCTGCGGCAGAAGGCAATCGGCGTGGCCCACAGTCTTCCAGAAGACGGCGCATCCCTCGAAGGCGGCCTCGGGGGCGGGCCAGCTTCCAGCAGCCGGTCCCTCTTTCACCTCGGAGTTTGCGCTCACCCACTATGACAAGACGGAGCGTGGCTACAGTGTGCGCTGACCAAGCGGCCACCTACCCGCCTAACATGGGACTGTAGCCATACGACTCGTGACGCAGCCTCCGTCATCAAGGATAGAGCTACAGAGAAAGGCAATCAGCGTGGCCCGCAGGCGGCGGGCCCTACCTGTCGGCCGGATTCTCGGCAGCCGACGGAGCCCTCCAGAGGTGGGCCCCAGCAGCCGGCGGAGAACCCAGCAACCTTAGACACTGATGTCCGGGTCCTACAACCGGCCGTATTACCATTGTACCCCTAGGGGTTGGTCTATAAAGCCCCCCGGGAGGCCCCCATGCAAAGGGTTGAGCCTTCATTCCACACACACCATAGCTAGGAGAAGAGAGGTAGCTCTACCCTTCTTCCTCCTCTAGCAACACAGCTCTAGGAGCAACCTTGTACACCCTTCGATCATAGTCATCATGCGAAGACCCCGCAGAGCAGGACTAGGGGTGTTATCACTCCGGAGAGCCCCGAACCTGGGTACGTCTCGCGTGCGATCGAGCTCGTGCTCACTCCCGCTTCCAGGGCCCGACGACGTCCTCTTGGCTCCACCCATGATAAGCCACCCCCTGGCATCTGACATGAGATTACCACGACACCGGGTCTTGGGCCACCATCAGGCCCTCCTCTTGAGCCGTCGTCTTCACACTATCTTCTTGGGCCTACCTGGGCCTTCTCCATTAAGTCACCAACGGTGT
Organism: Thinopyrum elongatum; assembly: GCA_011799875.1. Classification (NCBI taxonomy): domain Eukaryota; kingdom Viridiplantae; phylum Streptophyta; class Magnoliopsida; order Poales; family Poaceae; genus Thinopyrum; species Thinopyrum elongatum. Next base: position 473,093,686 of record CM022301.1, read on the forward strand.
AACCCGGCCCCTCCTGGGTGGGTCACACCTCAGGGTTATATCCCCAACAGATATTCTACGAAACAAAAAACAAGCAACAAACAGGAACTGGCACTGGGCATTGGATCAATATGTTAGTCCCAAAAATAGTATAAAAAGTTGCCAAAAGTATATGAAAGTTGTAGAATATTGGTATGAAACAATCAAAAGTTATAGATACGACGGAGACGTATCAGTGTGCATCCAACTTGCTTGCTCACGAAGACCTAGGCCAATTTGAGGAAGCCCATCATTGGAATATACAAGCCAAGTTCTATAATGAAAAATTCCCACTAGTATATGAAAGTGATAAAATAGGAGACTCTCTATCATGAAGAACATGGTGCTACTTTGAAGCACCAGTGTGGTAAAAGGATAGTAACATTGTCCCTTCTCTCTTTTTCTCTCATTTTTTTCCTTTTTCCTTTTTTTCTTTTTCTTTTTCTTTTTTTCTTCTTTCTTTTTTTTCCTTTCTCCTTTTTTCTTTTTGGACTCTTTGGCCTCTTGTTTTTAATTTGAGTCCGGAGTCTCATTCCGACTTGTGGGGGAATCATAGTCTCCATCATTCTTTCCTCACATGGGACAATGCTCTAATAATGATGATCATCACACTTTTATTTACTTACAACTCAAGAATTACAACTCGACACTAGAACAAAGATATGACTCTATATGAATGCCTCCGGTGGTATACCAGGATGTGCAATGATCTAGCATGACATGTATAAAAATTATGAACGGTGGCCAAGCCACAAATACTATGCCAACGACATGATCATGCAAAGCAATATGACAATGATGGTATGTGGCATAATAAACGGAACGGTGGAAGTTGCATGGCAATATATCTCGGAATGGATACGGAAATGCCATAATAGGTAGGTATGGTGGCTGTTTTGATGAAGGATATATGGTGGGTTTAATGCACCGGCGAAAGTTGCGCGGTACTAGAGAGGCTAGCAATGGTGGAAGGGTGAGAGTGCGTATAATCCATGGACTCAACATTAGTCAAAAAGAACTCACATACTTATTGCAAAAATTTATTAGCCATCAAAGCAAAGTACTAATACGCATGCTCCTAGGGGATAGATAGGAAAAGACCATCGTTCGTCCCCGACCGCCACTCATTAGGAAGACAATCAAAAATAAATCATGCTCTAACTTCATCGCATAACGATAGACCATACGTGCATGCATCGGGAATCACAAACCTTAACACAAGTATTTCTACTAATCCACAATTACCAACTAGCATGACTCTAATATCACCATCTTTATATCTCAAAACAAATGCAAGGAATCAAACTTCTCATATATTCAATGCTCTTTATGAAAGTTTTTATTATATCCCTCTTGGATACCCATCATATTAGGACCAAATTCATAACCTAAGAAAATTGCCATACTATTTTTAAGACTCTCAAAATAATATAAGTGAAGCATGAGAGTTCATCAATTTTGACAAAATAAAACCACTGTCGTGCTCTAAAAAGATATAGGTGAAGCACTAGAGCAACTACCTAGCCCAAAAGATATTGGTGAAGCACATAGAGTATTCTAATAAATTCATGATTAATGTGTGTCCCCCTCAAAAGTTGTGTACAGCAAGGATGATTGTGGCAAACTAAAAAGCAAAGACTCAAATAATACAATATGCTCAGCAAAACACATATCATATGGTGAATAAAAATATAGCCTCAAGTAAATTTACCGATGGATTGAAGACAAAAGAGGGGATGCCATCCGGGGCATCCCCAATCTTAGATGCTTGGTGTCCTTGAATATTACCTTGGGGGTGCCTTAGGCATCCCCAAGCTTAGGCTCTTGCCACTCCTTATTCCATAGTCCATCAAATCTTTACCCAAAACTTGAAAACTTCACAACACAAAACTCAACAAAAAGCTCGTGAGATCCGTTAGTATGATAAAACAAATCTCCACTTTTAGGTACTATTGTGAACTCATTCCAATGTTATATTGGTGTTATATCTACTGTATTCTAACTTCTCCATGGTTCATACCCCCCTCCCCGATACTACCCATAGATTCATCAAAATAAGCAAACAACACATCAAAAATAGAATCTGTCAAAAACAGAACAGTCTGTAAAGACCCGAATATTAGTCACACTTCTGTAACTCCACCAATTCTGAAAAAATCGGAAATCATAGGAAATTCATATATCAATCTTGTGTAAAAAAATCAGAACTTTTTCGCGCTCCAGTGAATTTTAACAATTCTGTTACTGGACGCAAAAGTTTCTGTTTTTCAGCTAAACCAAATCAACGACATACCAAAAGCATCCCAAAGGTCTTTCTTGGCTCAAACACTAATTGAAACACCAAAACACAATTACTACAAAGGTAATAGTATTTATTAAAAACAAAAACAAAAACAAAAAGCATAAAATAAAATTAGGTTGTATCCCAACAAGTGCTATTATTTTATGCCCCTAGCTAGGCATAATGCATAGATCTAGGTATTGTCATCTCTGGTATGCAATCCATAAGTGGCCCTCATAATAGATTCATATGGTAACTTATTTTTCTTTCTTGGAAATTGTTACATGCCCTTCCTTAACAGAAATTGAAATCTAATGTTTCCTTCTTTTATATCAGTAATTGTACCAATCATTCTAAGGAAAGGTCTACCAAGTATAATAGGGCATGTAGGATTGCAATCTATATCAAGCACAATAAAATCTACGGGCACATAATTCCTATTTGAAACAATAAGAACATCATTAATCCTTTCCATAGGTTTCTTAATAGTGGAATCCGCTAGATGAAAATTCAAATAACAATCATCAAGTTTATGGAAACCTAACACATCACATAAAGTTTTTGGGATAGTTGAAATGCTAGCACCCAAATCACGTAAGGCATTTCACTCATAATCTTTAATCTTAATTTTAATAGTAGGTTCCCATTCATCATAAAGCTTTCTAGGGATTGAAACTTCCAACTCAAGATTTTCTTCAAAAGATTTCATCATAGCATCCACGATATGTTTAGTAAAAGCCTTATTTTGATTATAAGCATGAGGTGAATTAAGCATGGATTGCAACAAGGAAATACAATCTATTATATAACAATTATCATAATTAAATTCCTTGAAATTCAAAAGAGTGGGTTCATCGCTACTTAAAGTTTTGACCTCTCCAATCCCACTTATCAATATTTTCATTAAGATCTTCACCCTCCAAATTATTGGGACGCCTTCTAGCTAAAGTTGAATCATCTCCAGTCCCTTATTTATCAAGTTTTATATTAGAAAACAAAGATTCAATAGGAATCACACCAATCACTTTAAGATCTTCATCATTATTCTCACAAAAACTAGAAGAACATGCTTTTTCTAGCCAATCTCTCTTAGCCCGCATCCTAGCGGTTCTCTCTCTACTTTCATTCATATAAATTTTAATAGCTTTGAGAGACTCATTAATATCAATCTTGGGTGGCATAGATATAATCTTAAAAGAATCAATCTCATGAGAAATTCTATCAATGTTTCTAGCCAAATCATCAATCTTAATCAATTTTTCTTCTACCATAGCATTGAAATTCTTTAATATTGTTCACAAGATTAGAGGTTATCTTATTATAATTTTCATAAGAATTGTTGTAGTAATTACCATAATTATTAGAGGAATTACTAGGAAACAACCTAGGGTTGAAGTTTTCTCTATACGCGTTATTACCAAAATTCTTCCTACCAACAAAATTCACATCCATAGATTCATTACTATTTTCAATAAAAGTGGACAAAGGAATATCATTAGGATCAATAGGAGCTCTCTTACTAGAAATAAATTTCATAAGTTCATCCATCTTTCCACTCAAAGTATTAATTTCTTCAATTGCATGCACTTTTTTACTAGTAGACGATCTTTCGCTATGCCATTGAGAGTAATTTACCATAATATTATCTAGGAGTTTAGTATCTTCTCCTAATGTGATTTCCATAAAAGTACCTCCCGCGGTGGAATCTAAAAGATTTCTAGATGCAAAATTCAATCCAACATAAAAAAATTATATGATCATCCATAAACTTAAGCCATGACTAGGGACATGATCAATTTCATCCTCTCCCAAGATTGTGCAACATGTTCACGATCAAGTTGCTTAAAATTCATTATATCGTTCCTAAGGGACATGATCTTAGCGGGAGGAAAGTACTTAGAAATAAAAGCATCTTTACACGTATTCCATGAATCAATACTATTTTTAGGCAAAGATGAAAACCAAGTTTTAGCACAATCTCGTAGGGAGAATAGAAATAGCTTCAATTTAACAATATCATTATCCACATCTTTTTTCTTTTGCATATTGTTCGCACACGAACACGTCACCGTGTACCCTCGACGCCGGGGGTGATGCACCGCAGCTCACGTCGAAGGAGGTCTGACCGGCAACGCGATACGCAAGACAGCCGGCAGACGCTTTTGAAGACCCGAAACCCCACACGCCTGGGAGGGACCCCGTCAGGGAGTGCGGCGGCTATGGACTGCCCTAGGTCGACTCGCTCGCCCCTAGAACCTCGGTACTCGCAGCTCTCAAAGTTGAGGAACAGCGAAGAACGAGAGAGAAAAACGATGGAGGGACAAAACGTAGATGAAAAAGTAGTATATTGATTTGTTCGATTGTGTGTTCTTCAATCGGCCGTCACCTCCAACATATATAAGAGGCGGCTGGACTTCCCGTACAAGCAAAGGATTCATCTAGGCTTTCCTTACAAGAAAATTACATCAATTCACGTCCTAGAATCCTAGTTCTGGTCCCACTCGGATTCAGCCCGAATCTGGTCCAATCTTCTGTCTTGCTCCTTGCGTGGACCGTGGAATCTGCATATGACTTCCGATGGAGACGGTTCAAAAACCAATTTTGTGCGCTTCGACGAGGTCGACAATATGTATGTCGATCACTTTTCCAAATTAGGCCATCTTGAATACTCCACGGGGTCATCTTTAATTTCGAGTCGGACTCGGTCATGCAGCTGACTGGACCGTCCGACTTTTGTAGCGTCTCTGCAGGTCGTATATTACGTCGGATGATGATGACTCCAAAAGAAAAGTTGACCGTTTCGACGTTACGAACAACTTTCATGTTGAACACTTTTTCATCCCAGGCCATCTATATAATCATTTGAGCCCATCTTCAGCTTCTGGTCGGATTGGCCTTGACAGTTTCCACCCCGGCAAGCTTTTCCCGTCAAGATTTCTACCCCGGCAAGCTTTTCACCCGGCAAGCTTTTCACCCCGGCAAGCTTTTTGCCCGGCAAGCTTTTTGCCCGGCAAGCTTTTTGCCCGGCAAGCTTTTCACCCGGCAAGCTCTTTGCCCGGCAAACTTTCTGGCTGCACCTTGTGGGTCCTTTTTGTGGCAGTAAACGACCTCGGATGAAAATGTGCCCAAAAGCAAAGTTGACCGTTTCGATGTTACGAACAACTTTCATGTTGAACATTTTTCGATTCGAGGCCATCTTGAATGCCTAATTGCTCACGCATTGTATCAGACATCCATCAAACATGTGTCTAATGTCCAGCGTAATATTTTGATCTCTAGCCGGTCCGCACCGTGTTGACCGTAACTTTTGCATACAAACTCAGATTTAGACGATTTTTATATCAAAATCGATCGTTTCAACGAGATGAAGATAATCCATGTAGAGCATTCCTTCATCCGAGGTTTTCTTGGAGGCGTAATAGACCAAAAAGCACTCAGAACATCATGACAATCCGAGTGTAGTTTTGGTCTTTGATATGATGCCGAATGATTATGGTCCAAACATCAAAGTTGTTCCACTAGGCAATGTGAAGTTTCTCATGTAGAATATCTTGTCATTTGAGGCCATCTCTATTGCCTTCTGCATTGTGCCAAAATCAGGTGTCAACACATGCCCCCCTGTTTTTCGGCAAAGCTTGCATGCCGAAAAATAATTTGCACCATGTTTGTTCTAAGGACGATATCAACACTCCATCGGCCATCTATATTTCTCAGGGCAATAATTATGTATCGGCCATGTTTATGCTAAGGGCGATAATCATATATCGGCCATTGCCTAATCAGGCTTCTTGCCACACACTCGGGTGGTACTTCTTCAGATATCTGCCATTGAGAGCTCGAGTCAATAATACTCCTTGCATGGATTCCACCAAATATGAATTTCCAGGAACTACCCTTGCAATCCTAAAAGGACCTTCCCAGCTTGGAGACCACTTCCCGAATTTTCTATCTCTAGAACCAATCGGCAGAATCACTTTCCACACAAGATCGCCACCCTGAAAATTCTTCAACTTGACCTTTTTATTGTAAGCTCTTGCTACCCTCAACTTGTCTCTTTCTATGGCTTCCAAAGCAGCCAAACGTTTATCGGCAACTTCATCAATGTTGTCCATCATCAAATTGTAAAAGTCCACTGCCGATAAATCATTTTGTTTGGCTGTTCTCAAAGCATTCAAATTCACTTCCACTAGTAAAACAGCCTCTTGACCGTATACTAGCTCATACGGAGTTACCTTTGTAGCACCATGCCTTGAGATTCTATGTGCCCATAAAGCTTCAGACAATAACTCATGACATTTTCTTGGATTATCCTCAATCTTCTTTTTTATGAGCTTGATCAATATCTTATTCCTAGACTCAGCTTGTCCATTAGCTTGGGCATAATACGGAGATGAATTGAGCAACTTTATGTTATATGATTCGGCAAATTCTCTAACTTGATTTGACATCAAAGATGAACCTTGATCTGTAGTCAATGTCTGAGGAATGCCGAATCTATGAATAATGTGCTCGGTTATGAATTGAATTACCTCCGTATGTGTCATGTTCTTGAGAGGTACTGCTTCAGACCACTTGGTGAAATAATCGGTTGCCACCAACATGAACCGATGCCCCTTCGAGGAAGATGGATGAATTTGCCCAATGAAATCTAAACCCCATCCTCTCAAAGGCCACGACTTGATAATAGGATGTAACATAGCAGCAGGAGCCAATTGAATATCACCAAATTTTTGACAAGCTTCACACCCTTTATAATACCTGAAGCAATCATTGATCATAGTCGGCCAATAAAATCCAGCACGTCGCAATAACCACTTCATCTTGGGAGCCGACTGATGAGTACCACAAATGCCTTCATGTACCTCTCCTATAGCAACTCTTGCTTGGTCCTCGTCCAAACATTTCAAAAGAATATCTTCAACCGTTCGGCGATAAAGACCACCATCTCTTATTGTATATTTGAAAGCCATACGCCGAACAGTCCTGTCCACCCTTTCACTTGGATCACGCTGGTAATCCATAATGGGCTTTCTCCAGTCAAGATTTTCACCTGCACTAGATTTTTTGTTAGTGGCCGAATCAGTAGGCTCTGGTTCGGCCTCTCCCATACTAGCAAGACAAGACATCGGCCTCTGAGAAATATGAAACATGCCATGATCAACATGATAGCCGGATGCTTGTTGTGCCAACTCATTTGCTCTCCAATTGTCATGTCTAGATATATGAGCAATGCTAAAATAATCCAAAGTAGAAATTATATCTAGACATTTATCAAGATAAACATTAAGTGATTCATCAAAACATTGAAAGACTTTGGATATTTGTTGCACTACTAATAACGAATCACCAAAAGCCTCAATATGTGTAGCACCTATGGCAAGCAACATCTCTAAACCGAATAACAATGCTTCATATTCGGCTTGATTATTTGTGCAAAAATATTCTAAGCGGCATGAGGCTTCAAAAATAGCACCATGAGGAGATATATAAACAATACCAACACCTTGGCCACTGCTACAAACTGAACCATCAAAATATAATCTCCATGGTACTAACGAGACAAGGTTTATATCAATATCATGTTCGTCATCAATCCGATGTTCATCAATAAAATTAGCAACAATTTGGCCTTTCATGGATTTTAGAGATTCATAAGCCAAATCATATTCAATTAAAGCATAAGCCCACTTGCCAATTCTACCACTAAGAATTGGCCTATGCAACATGTATTTGATGACATCGGTTTGACAAGCTATTATGCAAGTACTAGGCACTAAATAATGTCTCAATTTTGTGCGAGCATAATATAAGCATAGGCATAATTTTTCAATAAATGTATACCTTGTCTCGGAGTCCAATAAGCGTCGGCTAAAATATGTAATAACATGCTCTTTTCCTTCGGTCTCTTGGGTCAAAACAGCACCAACTACGCCTTTCTCCGCTGCAATATAAAGCCTAAAGGGCTCTTTATGCTTGGGCGCTTTCATCACCAGAGGAGTGCACAAATAAGTCTTGATCATGTCAAATGCCTCTTGCTGTTTTGCCCCCCAAGTAAAATCAGCATCATTCTTTAACCGAAGAATAGGAGTGAATGCATCAACCTTCCCTGACAAATTAGCTATGAACCTTCTCAAATAGTTGACCTTGCCAAGGAATTTTTGCATATCTCTCTTGCATGTTGGAGCCCCCACTTTTTGTATAGCTTCTATTTTTTTGGGATCAATTTCTACGCCATTTTCATGAATAATAAAACCCAAAAACTTTCCAGCTGGCACGCCAAATGCACACTTCAAAGGATTCATCTTCAGTCTATATTTTTTCATTCTTTCAAAAGCTAAGCGCAAATCGGCTAGATGAGATTCGAAAGCATCCGACTTGACAACAATATCATCAATATAAACCTCAAGTATAACACCAAGTAAATCATAAAAAATTAAATTCATAGCCCTTTGATACGTGGCACCGGCATTTTTTAATCCAAAGGTCATCACTGTCCACTCAAATAAACCAAGGAAACCGGGACATCGAAAAGCCGTTTTGGACATGTCCTCTTCGGCAATAAAAATCTGGTTATACCCCGCATTCCCATCAAGAAAGCTAATGACCTTATGTCCAGAAGCATCATTAATAAGCATATCGGCTATTGGCATGGGATACTCATCTTTAGGTGTAGCTCTATTCAAATCTCTGAAATCAATGCACACCCTCAACTTGCCGGAGCCTTTCTTCTCTACTGGTACAATGTTAGAAATCCACTCGGCATACCTGCAAGGTCTAATAAAATTAGCTTTAAGCAAACGACCGATCTCTTCCTTGATCTGGTCATATGTTTTTGGGTTAAACTTTCTGGCCGATTGTTTGTACGGTCTAAAACCAGCCTTTATAGGTAACCGATGCTCCACTAGCTCTCGGCTTAAACTTGGCATCTCATGATATTCCCATGCAAAACAACAAACATATTCTTTCAATAGCTCGATCAACTTAGCTTTATGATCGGCTCTTAAATTTTTGTTTACAACTGTCGGCCTAGGAATTGAACCATCTCCTATGTCTATCTCTTCTAATGGATCGGCCGACGTAAAACCTTGTCCTAATTTATCCATATCATCTAACTCCTCTATAGACTCATACATATCATTCTCATTGGACCGATATTCAACAAGACGCTTTTGCAACCAATCTGAGTCAGAATCCATTTAAATACATTATACCTTGGAGCCGATTACCACCAACCGGCTTTAAAGAAAAGGGCACGAAACCACTTTTTGTGGCGCTAAGAAAATCAAATTCTGATAAGTCGCGTCCCGTCAAGCAAGTAGCATTGGGATGCTGCCAATCCACCGATGCATCGGCCAAAGCAACACAAGCCGAGTTATCCGCATGAATGACTTCCACCTCATCATCAACCCACTGGATCAAAAACTGGTGCATAGTAGATGGCACGCACTGGTTTGCATGAACCCAATCACGGCCCAGTATGACGTTGTAGTTACCTTGCACCTCGGCGACAAAAAATGCAGTAGCCTAAGTTTTGCTTCCCACCGTAAGCTCCACATACATTACACCTTTGGCTTCAGTTTTCTCTTTGCCTTCAAATCCATTAAACACCATGTTGGTCTTTATTAACTCTTTGCCACGCAGCCCCAATTTTTTGAAGACCGAATATGGCATAAGATTCACCACAGCACCTCCATCGACAAGCATTCTAGCAACCGGCGATCCATTAATATGACCTTTAAGGAACAATGGCTTCAAGTGTGCCACCGGTTCTTTTGGCTTCTCGAATATAGCATTTTTAGGACCAAAATCTAGCTGAGCTACTTCCCCTTCTTCATCTATAGCACAAAATTCAGCGGGTAAGTAATACACCATATTGATATCCATACCTTCGCGGACCGGTGTAGGCTAATAATCCAACATATCATCTTCCTCCTCGGGCGTGTTCATCGACTCTGAAATCTGTCCAAGCGAAGTGGAATCAATAGGTGATGGGGACGATGTAATAGCGGTGGCATCGTCCTTCCTTGGTGGTGTAGGTGCTGTCGTGATGGATGTAGAAACCACTGCACCTTGTATTTGTTTAGGCATCCATACTTGTTTTGTAGGTACCATAGGCCGAATGTCATTGAACAATTTATCTCTCTGCTTCTCAGCCTCCTGTTCTGCCATCTCTTGACTCCTCATGCGCTGCAATTTCCTTTTTTGTGCTTGGTCAGACCGGAAGGACACCACTTAGGCTGAGTATATTTTGGATCCCTCTACTTCGCCTTGCTTGTGCTAGCTTCATGATCATTAGCCATGGGACCTTGCTGGACAACAGCCACATCTTTATTGGAACCAGCCGGATTTTCAACAATAATTGGCTCTTTGATTGTCAATTCTTTAGTGCCTATCATAATAGTTTCAGCTCTAGTATCCTTCTCCTTTTGCTTGCTAGGCTCTAAAATTTCAGCACTTGGTGATTTAGCACGCCACACTCTCTTGCCAACCCTTTTTTGACTATCTTGCATTGGCTGATTGACACCATTGTTCAAACAGCCTCGTGTGGGATAAGAAAGTCTCTCATGAACGGGCCTTCTTGGTTCTGCCCAACCCGGATGAAAAGCATAAGGGGCCATTGGGGGCTGCCACCATCCTCCATTAAAGTTTCCCATGTAGTATGGCGCATAGGGGGGTGGCGGCATCCATGGTCCCAGTGCCCACGACCCATATTGCCTTGCATGATGCTAAAATTCTTCTCGAGGAGGTGACCTTGAGCGCTTCAAATTTGATGACCGATTAGAGCTAGAACCGGCCGCTTGACTGGCATACTTGGACAACAACATATCAAAAGTTGGCTTGATTTACTTGCGCTGCACTTTAGCTTCATTCGTCTTCCACTTGCCAACCTCTGGACTCTTGGGCTTAACAAATTTGACATGAGTGTTCTCTTGCACTTGTGGTTGCCCCCCGAGTGTAAGATTCTTGATGGTGATCTTCATTATCTCCTTGCCACCGGGTTGCTTGTCAAGCACAACTTGTCTCCCCAAGACCTTGTCGCTCTCCTTATTTTTCCTGGGCTCACCAATGACAATATTATTCTTATTAGCTGATTCGGCTATGCTGGGCCGAATTAACATCTTCTTCCCCTCCAAATTCATGGTGTTCATTGGGAAAGGCTGCTTATCAACTTGCATCTCAGAAAAATTCAATCGTCCGTCATTAATGGCCGATTGTATCTGTCGTCGAAAAACATTGCAATCATTAGTGGCATGGGAAAAAGAATTATGATACTTGCAATAAGCGCGCCGTTTCAGCTCTTCAAATGGCGGTAAAGTATGAGATATTCTAATAATCTTGGCTTGTAACAAAGCATCAAATATTCTATCACACTTAGCAATGTTGAAGGTAAATTTCATCTCTTCATCACGATTCTTATGAATCGGCTTTAAATCATTGCAAGTAAATGGTTTGGCCTTAGATGGCCAAACAAATTCAGCAGCATAAATATCACCCTCATCGTCCGAGTGCTCACTATCATACTCAACCATATTCATTTTTGGACGATCAGTTTTATACCTATGCATCTCTTTAAGATCTTTGCTTCGGCTTTCTTGAGCCAAAGCCCTTTGTAAGACTTGGTTGACATTTAAAAACTCATAGCCTTCTAGCCTTTCTCTAATGTGAGTTCTCAAACCATTAAGCACAAGTTTAGCCAAATCTCTCTCAGTTATCACCAAACTATAGCACTAGTTTTTTGTATCTCTAAATCTTTTGACGTAATCGGAGACCGATTCATCATGCTTTTGTCTAACCGATGTAAGATGTGATAAATTAAGTTCATTATCGCCGCTATAAAAATGATCATGAAATTTTTGTTCTAGTTGTGACCATAAACGAATAGAACCATGTGGTAAAGCGGCAAACCATGAAAATGCGGTACCGGTTAAAGATAAAGGAAATAAACGCACTTTCAATTCATTTAGTGAGCCTGCTTCACCTAATTGTGCCAAGTATTGGCTAACATGCTCCCATGTGGTTTTTGTGCCCTCTCCATTAAACTTAACAAAATCTGGAACTTTATATCCTAGAGGGCATTGAATTGCATCAAAGTATTCTGGATATGGCTTTTGGTAAATACGATTCCTTGGTAATTCAACTCCAAAATTTTCTCGGAGCATCTTAGCCATCTCCTCTCTAAGATTAGTTAGACCATCATCCACAGTGGACGATGAAGCTTGTGGCAGTGGCATAGAAGGAGTAGGGTTAGTATTTGCAGGTGCGAATTGTGGCATATATGCCGAATTGTAATTCGGCAATGGTCTAATAGCGTTTGCACTTGTAGGTAGGGTTTGGTTCGGCGTCACCACCGAACCTGGCATACTCATGATAGGATTAATGGGTGCAGCAATAATTTGATTTGCTGGGCTAGGATAAAAATTCATCGGCACGGGAGGCGCCGATGAAATAGGTAAAGTTGGATTAGGGATTTCTGTGGTAACCGGCACACCAACATTACCAATAGATGATTGAGGCATACTTTTTTGAGCATTACAATTTTCCAAGAAAATTTGGTATAAAAGATTATTGCTATCAGTAATGCGACTATCAATTTCAGCCCATACATCGGGAGAGAAGGTACTACTCATAGGGGGTTTAACCTGTTCATCATGAAGAGGAGGAAACTTGGTTTCTCCAACCGGAGTGATATTGCCTTGACGATCCTTCTTGAACTTAGCAAGGAACTCCTGCATCTCCTTTTCTTCATGTGCCTTCTTGTACTTCTCATAAGCTTGGCGATGTTCCTCCGATAACTCCTCAAATTTGGGCTTGATTATGTTATCGGCGTTGATTTCCGAGGGCTTGGGAATCTTGTCGTTGCCAGACATGATGGATGATGCTGATGATTGATCTTCAGTCCCCAGCGGAGTCGCCAAAAAGTGTGTTCGCACACAAACACGTCACCGTGTACCCTCGACGCCAGGGGTGATGCACCGCAGCTCACGTCGAAGGAGGTCTGACCGGCAACGCGATACGCAAGACAGCCGGCAGACGCTTTTGAAGACCCGAAACCCCACACGCCCGGGAGGGACCCCATCAGGGAGTGCGGCGGCTATGGGCTGCCCTAGGTCGATTCGCTCGCCCCTAGAACCTCGGTACTCGCAGCTCTCAAAGTTGAGGAACAGCGAAGAACGAGAGAGAAAAATGATGGAGGGACAAAACGTAGATGAAAAAGTAGTATATTGATTTGTTCGATTGTGTGTTCTTCAATCGGCCGTCACCCTCAACATATATAAGAGGCGGCTGGACTTCCCGTACAAGCAAAGGATTCATCTAGGCTTTCCTGACAAGAAAATTACATCAATTCACGTCCTAGAATCCTAGTTCTGGTCCCACTCGGATTCAGCCCGAATCTGGTCCAATCTTCTGTCTTGCTCCTTGTGTGGGCCATGGAATCTGCATATGACTTCCGATGGAGACGGTTCAAATACCAATTTTGTGCGCTTCGATGAGGCCGACAATCTGTATGTTGATCACTTTTCCAAATGCCATCTTGAATACTCCACGGGGTCATCTTTAATTTCTGGTCGGACTCGGTCATGCAGCTGAATGGACCGTCCGACTCTTGTAGCGTCTCTGCAGGTCGTATATTACGTCAGATGATGATGACTCCAAAAGCAAAGTTGACCGTTTCGATGTTACGAACAACTTTCATGTTGAACACTTTTTCATCCGAGGCCATCTATATAATCATTTGAGCCCATCTTCAGCTTCTATTCGGATTGGCCTTGACAGTTTCCACCCCGGCAAGCTTTTCCCGGCAAGATTTCCACCCCGGCAAGCTTTTCCTGGCAAGATTTCCACCCTGGCAAGCTCTTTGCCCGGCAAGCTTTTCACCCGGCAAGCTTTTTGCCCGGCAAGCTTTTCACCCGGCAAGCTCTTTGCCGGCAAACTTTCTGGCTGCACCTTGCGGGTCCTTTTTGTGGCAGTAAACGACCTCGGATGAAAATGTGTCCAAAAGCAAAGTTGACTGTTTCGACGTTATGAACAACTTTCATGTTGAAAGTTTTTCGATTCGAGGCCATCTTGAATGACTAATTTCTCACACATTGTATCATACATCCATCAAACATGTGTCTGATGTCCAGCGTAATATTTTGATCTCTAGCCGGTCCGCACCGTGTTGACCGTAACTTTTGCATACGAACTCGGATTTAGAAGATTTTTATATAAAAATCGATCGTTTCAACGAGACGAAGATAATACATGTAGAGCGTTCCTTAATCCGAGGTTGTCTTGGAGGCGTAATCGACCAAAAAGCACTCAGAACATCATGGCAATCCGAGTGTAGTTTTGGTCTTTGATATGATGCCGAATGATTATGGTCCAAACATCAAAGTTGTTCCACTCGGCAATGTGAAGTTTCTCATGTAGAATATCTTGTCATTTGAGGCCATCTCTATTGCCTTCTGCATTGTGCCAAAATCAAGTGTCAACACATATCACACAACTCAACGAAAGTATTTAGATGGGATGCGGCATTCTCATTAAGACTACCAGAAAATTGTTCTTTCATAACAAGATTCAATAAAGCGGAATTAATTTCATAAGATTCCGCACTAGTGGAGGGAGCAATCAGAATACTAATAAAATCATTATTATTAGTGTCGGAAAAGTCACACAACTTGGTATTATCTTGAGACATCGTGACAAAGCAAGCAGTCTAGCACACAAGCAAACGAAAAGACGAACGAAAGAAGGCGAATAAAAAGCCAAAAAAATTTGTGCTTTTCTGAAAACATTTTGGAAGTGGGGGAGAGGGAAACGAGAGGCAAATGGCAAAAAATGTAATGCAAAAGATGAGAGTTTATGATAGGTACTTGGTAGGCTTGATGCAGAACATCCCCCGCAACCGCGTGAGAAATTCTTCCTCCTACTTCTTGAGCTTGCGTTGATTTTTCCCTTGAAGAGGAAAGGGTGATGCACCAAAGTAGAGATAAGTATTTCCCTCAGTTAAGAACCAAGGTATCAATCTAGTAGGAGGTACAAGCAAGTCCCCAATAGATGCACCTGCACAAACAAACAAACACTTGCACTCAACGCGAAAAAGGGGTTGTCAATCCCTTCATGGTCACTAGCAAGAGTGAGATCTAATAGAGATAGATATAAAAGATAAGTAAAAGGCAAAATAAAGTAAATATAAATAAATTGCAGCAAGGTATTTTTGGGATTTTGATTTTATAGATATGAAAATATATGATGAGAAATAGACCCGGGGGCCATAGTTTTCACTAGAGGCTTCTCTCTTGAAAGAACACATACGGTGGGTGAACAACTTACTGTTGAGCAATTGATAGAAAAGCGCAAAGTTATGTCGATATTTAAGGCAATGATCATGAATATAGGCATCACGTCCGTGACAAGTAGATCGACTCCTGCCTGCATCTACTACTATTACTCCACACATCGACCGCTATCCAGCATGCATCTAGTGAATTAAGTTAACAAGAAAGGAGTAACGCCTTAAGCAAGATGACATAAGGTAGAGGGATAGATCCAATCAATATGGTAAAAAAACTCATCTTTTTATCCTTAATGGCAACAATACAAATACGTGCCTCGCTACCCCTGGGTGAGGACACCGCAAGATTGAACCCATCACAAAGCATCTCTCCAATTGCAAGAAAAACTAATCTAGTTGGCCGAACCAAATCGATAGATCGGAGAGAAATACAAAGCTATATTAATCATGCATAAAAGAGTTCAGAAAAGACTCAAATAATATTCATAAATAATCTGATCATAAATCCACAATTCATCGGATCTCAACAAACACACCGCAAAAGAAGATTACATCGAATAGATCTCCAAGAACATCGAGGAGAACATTGTACTGAAGATCAAAGAGAGAGAAGAAGCCATCTAGCTACTAGCTATGGACCCGTAGGTTTGTGGTAAACTACTCACACATCATCAGAAGGGCAGCAAGGTTGGTGTAGAGGCCCTCCGTGATCGAATCCCCCTCCGACAGAGTGCTGGAAAAGGCCCCAAGATGGGATCTCAATAGAACAGAAGCTTGTGGCGGCGGAAAAGTATTTTTGGTGTGCCCTCAGACATAAGGGGAATATTTTGGTATTTATAGAGCAAAAATTAGGGTTAGGATGTCTGCGAGGGGCCCACAAGCCTAAGGGGCGCCCCCCTGGGGCGCACCCCTAGGGCTTGTGGCCCCCTCATGGGTCTTTTGGCCTCTTCCTGAAACTACGTGGTTGTCTTCTAGTCCAAGAAATATCCTCAAAAAAATTCGTTCTGTTTGGTATTGATTTTCTGTAAAAGACAAAAACAAAGAAAAAAAAAACAACTGGCACTAGGCACTAGGTTAATAGGTTAGTCCCAAAAAATGATATAAAATAGCATATTAATGCATATAAAACATCCAAGATGGATAATATAATAACATGGAACAATAAAAAATTATAGATACATTGGAGACGTATCAGTGCGCGCGAGTGAAGACAAAGTGTGCAGGAAAGACTAGTATTGATCTGTGGGCCAGTCTAGACTTCGTCAAGAGTAAAGACCGCTGGCGAGTGTGTCCGGGGCGTTACAAGTTGGCATCAGAGGCGACCCTCGTGGTTACATGGATGTTTGTGGACATGTGCGTAGTCATGTTGTGCATGACATTTGTGACCCGCCGTGGCACGCGACATGGCACATGTGCCAGACTGGAAGCATGACCGTATGTGCCAAGATGGAACGTTCCTGTGGCCCGATGAGGACGTCGGTTTCTGAGTGGGGGTGTATGTGATAGCCTGGATTATTAGGGATGATAGACTACTCATACGACTAAGGAATTCCTTCTTTTCTAGGAGCCCGTTCAGAAAGAACTCCAAAGTCAAGCGTGCTTAGCTTGGAGTAATTTCAAGATGGGTGACCGACCAGGAAGTTGCTTCCGAGTGCGCATGAGTGATGACATAGTGTGCAGGAAACACTAGTATTGATCTATGGGGCCAGTCTAGATTTCATCAGGAGTAAAGACCACCGGCGAGTGTGTCTGAGGCGTTACATGGTATTCCCATTAATATCCATGATTTCTTCATGAGGACTTTAGCAACAATTTCTCAAGCACCATTTGATTTGAAGCCCTGTGATCCATGGATAATGAGATTCATCAGATCCAGGACTTCAATCTACTACAAGGCTGGCTGTCAGAGTCATCTTCGCTATTTGCCAGATGTTCAAATTCTTCAAAGCACTGTCTCTTCAGTTCCTGGAAAGGGCAAGACTGTTATAGATGAAGCAAATTTGTTCCCTTGATGCCCAATTTCGCCAACCCGCCTCTCAGTCCACGGGTGATGAAACTGCAAGCCAAGACACTCAACAAATGCCTCAGGACAAAATCATCAAAGTGAAGCTCCTCGGGTAAAGACTGATCGTGAACTTCTCATCAACTTTCACCAGAAGGTGGACCGAGATCATGACTAGGTTAAGCATCAACTCGCTGCAATTCTTGCCAACATGATTGTGACACAGAACTCACTGCACAAAGAACAAGTACTATGCCCATGAGATATTTGACCGAAGCTGGGCCATTCTTTCACATTTCAAGACTCCTGAAGAACTTGCAGAGCTGGAATTCAAACAAGACTTCGATCGGTCATATCCGCCCAAGAATAAGTTCAAGAAAGTTCAAGTTCCTCAGTTAGCACCAAGCTCAGTGTCTCCTTTGTGTTCCACTGACAAAAATGAAGATGTTGAAGACACTGCTGCAGGCCCATCTTCTCCGGACGACCCCGACATCGACGATGGCGCTCCTCCAACCTCTTCAAGATGATATTCTTCAGGGGCGTTAGTCCTTAGTTTCGTCTCATTTTGGTCATTTCATGACAAAGGGGAGAAATTTGAGCTAGTCTTCAAGCGGGTCTTTATATCAAGCTATGATTTTGTTTAAGTTGCAACTCTTGGTTCTTCTGGCATGTTCTATGATGAGTTCTAACTTAAATATTGTTGGTAGTCTGACTCTTTTTATCATTTTATCTGCATGCTTTATCCTCAATGCTATACATGTGTATGCATGATATATTTCGTCACACACCAATTCTCACCATGCATTTCAATGTCTTCATATTATATGATCATGCATAATTGGATTCCAAGATATAGGGGGAGATCTCCACAATTTCAACCTGCCATGTGCATTTGCAATCCAAAACAAATTCATCATATGCACATCTTCAGGGGGAGTTTCTCTATATCATGTAATCAAATTCTTCATACTCTGTCTTACACTTCCATTATTTATTCCTGTTGAAAACTTAGCCAATTTGTCATCAATCACAAAAAGGGGGAGATTGTAAGTGCATCTAGTGCCCCCTTAGTGGTTTTGGAGTATTGAAGACAAATGGGTTAAGGGACTAATGTGTTTATGAGTGTACATAGGAGTAATAGTCCCTGAAGATTTGGTTTAACCGACGAAATACGACCCCTAAAAATGTGTTTCTTGAAGTGTAGAATTTGGTGCGGCCTTTGAAGAAATTGAAGTGACGAATTGGAAGCTTGAAGACTTTTGTTTTCGTAGTTTCTTTCTACTTATTTGAGTCATAGGAAACAACGTACTGTTAAAGGGGGTCTAGGTGATACATATATCGTATTTCCAGAGTGATGCTCAAAACCTATGCAAAACCTACTTCTTCGAGTGAAGACTTTGGAAATCCGGCAGTGCTGATGAATTTGCTAGCGACAGAGACGCAGTTCTTCTGGTCGCTGACGAATTTGGTCTGACTGAGGAGTTAGGATTTCGCCAGGGCGATCTTCCTACCGTGAGCAAATTGAGTGCCCCGATGAATTTGAGTGTCCAAATTTCTGACCGTTGTTGCGATGTGTGCCAGCTGTCGAATGGATCCTTATACTGACAATGGTCATGTCCGAAGGGGCAGTTATGACAATTCATGTCGGGTTGCCCCTGGCTATAAATAGCCGCCCCCCACAACCACTAGTTGGTTGGCTGCTCTAGGGAGAGACTGACACTTGTCATCTGAGAGCAACCCTTCCTCTGATGACGTTGTGAGAAACCTAAGTGAGGAAAAACCCAACCAAAGCCAAAGTGATTGAGCATCACTAAAGAGTTTGATCTGTGTGATCTGACACTTGTTACTTTTGTAGAATGTCATTCTTCCAAACCGTTAGGTGTCATGTTCTGAGCACCCAAGAGTAATTGAGGCGTGCCAGTGAACAACTCTATGAAGGTTTTGGAAGTCTACCTTGAAGACTTACCACGAGTGATTGGGTGAGGTCTGATGTGACCTTAGCTAAAGAAGAATACAATGAAGACTTAGTGTCTTCGGAGTTCAATCTCAGCTGCCTCAACTAGACGAACAATTGATACTTCAACTAGAACTGGTCTACTAAATCATCGTGTTATCACCGAGCCTACCTGGTTTCAAATTTCTCACCCTTTACTTTATGTTATTCCACTGCTGAAGAATATGTGATCTACTTTGTGATGAATTTGAACTGAAGACTTCCATCATGTTGTTTTTCAGTTATTTAGCTCATCTTCTGTATGCTTGAATGCTTGTATGATTGCATGTTCCTCACTTGTATCTATCTTGTATACATGCTCTATGTTTCTATGACAATTAGTCTCGCTCCCATTTCTATTTCTTCACTTTGATCTTCGTCAAATTCATCAGAGTTTGAAGAATTTCTAAAAATCTCCCATTCACCCTCCCCCCCCCCCCTCTGGGAGTAAACTTGCGCTTTCAGTTTTACTTTATATGATTAGTTTGATTAAAGTTGTCTATTTTTATTTCTTGAAACCCCCTTTTATTTTTTTGCTTTTCCTATCCTTCATATACATGAAAGTTATTTTTAGATAAACAAACAATTGTTACAACATTCATGAACATTTTTAAATAAATAACCATTGATCTCAAATAAATTGATGTTTTTAAAATACACTACATGTTTTTGGGTGGTCATGGATTATTTTAGGGAAAAATGAACAATGTAAACACATATTACATGAAAGGTAGCACTAGTAGAAAACAGGGCTTTGGTTGAGGCCAGGATAAGGGCATTAATCCCGGTTCACTCACGAACCGGGACCAAAGGGTGCATCAGTCCCGGTTCGTGAGGCCAGGGCATCGGCCGGGCCTTGGGGGCCATTGGTCCCGGTTCGTCTGACACTTTTGGTCCCGGTTCCAGACACGAACCAGGACCAATGGGCCTCGCTCCTGGCCCAGGACCTTTAGTCCCGGTTGGTGGCTGGAACCGGGACCAAAGGTTGTCCTTTAGTCCCAGTTTTAGCCACAAACCGGGACTAAAGAGAAGCCTATATATACCCCTGCCCCTGCCCGCTCAGTGCTATATTTTTTTGGCTGGCCGTGTGCGAGAGGTGTGTTGCTCTAGCTCTCACCTCCTATGCACATGAGGTGTTCGATGAAATGCCTGAGCCACACTTAAGCTTTCTCCTCTCCAAGCTCCTCGTCCAAGCTCCATTTTTGTAAAGATTTGTCTAGGTTTGCCAGTCCGTCCCGTCCCGTCCCCGTCCTCACCGCCGTCGATCACCTGCGCTGATCTCGTCGCCGGCACCACCGTGGTGAGCCTCTTCTTCTTATCTTCTTTCTAAAAGAAAAAAATTCTTACTTGTATGATTTAGATAGATACTTGTATAATTTTCTTAATTTTATTATTGTTTGTTATTATATAGTGCGATGGTTTTGGTATCCGCCCCCGTCGGCCCTCTTCCTATCTATGATTCGGATGTGGTATATTATCTTTTATAACTATTTGTTTCATTTAGTGTTTATGACAATTAGGCCGACCAACGTGACATAGATGTTTTTATCTAGGAGGTATGTGAACCGGAAATTCCAACCGACCCTCTTGTCGAGAGGTTAAATTTAGTTGAAAAAGAAAACAATTACTTGAAGAAAAAATTGAAAAGAATTGAGGAGGAGAAGATGAAATTGGAGTTGCATGTTGTGGATGTCGTCGATGATCACAAGATCAAGATGGATGCAATGCGCTTGAAGATTAGAAAGATTAGAAAATATGCCATTCATACTGAGGCTTGGTATCATTATGCCGTTGGATCAATTGTTACCTTAGTTGCGATTATGATCGCATTTGTTGTTGCATTTAAATGTTTTACATAGTTTCAATGTATATATAATTACATGCTCTAGAGAGCTATATATTGTTCAATGAGAACTATGTATGAACTTTATGTATTTATTTTTTCAGTAATAACATTTGATCACTACTGTACTTTGGTTTTAATGTGATGATGAACTTCTATTAATTTGGTCACTTCTCTATTCATGATGTTCTGTAATGGTTTTTGACACACTTTATATATAATGCACGCAGATGAACCGGCAATGGATGTACGGTGACAGACGCACCTCCGAGTACATTAAGGGCCTGCATAATTTTCTTGAAGTGGCTGAGGCAAACAAGAAGAATGGTTTTATGTGTTGTCCATGCCCTATCTGTGGGAATACGAAGTCTTACTCTGACTTGAAAACCCTTCACATCCACCTGCTTGAGAAGGGTTTCATGCCACACTATAATGTTTGGACCAAGCACGGAGAAAGAGGGGTTATGATGGAAGACAACAAAGAAGAAGAGGATGATGACAACTATCCACCCCCTAAATACGGTGATGCTGCAACGGGGGAAGATTAAGATCAAGAGGAACCAGACGATGTGCCCGATGATGATCTTCGCCGGGTCATTGTTGATGCAAAGAGACAATGCCAAAGTGAAAGGGAGAAGTTGAAGTTCGATCGCATGTTAGAGGATCACAAAAAAGGGTTGTACCCAAATTGTGAAGATGACAACACAAAGCTCGGTACCACACTGGAATTGCTGCAATGGAAGGCAGACAATGGTGTATCTGACAACGGATTTGAGAAGCTACTGAAAATATTGAAGAAGAAGCTTCCAAAGGATAACGAATTGCCCGACAGTACGTACGAAGCAAAGAAGGTTCTATGCCCTCTAGGATTGGAGGTGCAGAAGATACATGCATGCCCTAATGACTGCATCCTCTACCGCGGTGCGTACGAGGATTTGAACGCATGCCCGGTATGCGGTGCATTGCAGTATAAGATCAGACGAGATGACCCTGGTGATGTTGAGGGCGAGCGCCCCAGGAAGAGGGTTCCTGCCAAGGTGATGTGGTATGCTCCTATAATACCATGGTTGAAACGTCTGTTCAAAAACAAAGAGCATGCCAAGTTGATGCGATGGCACAAAGAGGACCGTAAGAAAGACGGGAAGTTGAGAGCACCCGCTGATGGGTCGCAGTGGAGAAAAATCGAGAGAACGTGGGGGGACTTTGTAGGTAACGCAAGGAACGTATGGTTTGGTTTAAGCGCGGATGGCATTAATCCTTTTGGGGAGCAGAGCAGCAATCATAGCACCTGGCCCATGACTCTATGTATCTATAACCTTCCTCCTTGGTTGTGCATGAAGCGGAAGTTCATTATGATGCCAGTACTCATACAAGGCCCTAAGCAACCCGGCAATGACATTGATGTGTACCTAAGGCCATTAGTTGAAGAACTTTTACAGTTGTGGAATGGAAAAGGTGTACGTGTGTGGGATGAGCACGACTAGGAGGAATTTGACCTACATGCGTTGCTGTTTGTAACCATCAATGATTGGCCTGCTCTCAGTAACCTTTCAGGATAGACAAACAAGGGATACCACGCATGCACGCACTGTTTAGATGACACCGAAAGTATATATTTGGACAAATGCAGGAAGAATGTGTACCTGGGACATCATCGATTTCTTCCGACCAACCATCAATGTCAAAAGAAAGGCAAGCATTTCAAAGTTGAGGCAGATCACCGGAAGAAGCCCGCCATCGGTACTGGTGATCACATACTTGATATGGTCAATGATTTACAAGTAATCTTTGGAAAGGGTCCTGGCGGACTATCTGTTCCGAATGACGCTGAGGGACGCGCACCCATGTGGAAGAAGAAATCTATATTTTGGGACGCGTGGCTGTCCTTTAGTCCCGGTTGGTGTTACCAACCGGGACCAAAGGCCCTCCTCCCTGGGCGCCCCACAGCGGCCACGTGGACCTCCTTTGGTCCCGGTTCGTAAGCCAACCGGGACTAAAGGTTTTGGGCATTAGTCCCGTCTGTTTTGTCCCGGTTCCAGAACCGGGACTAAAGGCCCTCTGGAACCGGGAGTAATGCCCTGTTTCCTACTAGTGTAGGTTTATATGGCACCAAATAGTTTTGTCACTTTACTGAAATTATTTCTAAAAGTAGGCTAAACATGTTTTACATGTTGGACTTATTTGAGCACACACACATTTTTTCGTAGCTGGTGAAACGTATTTGAGAAAAAAACTTATTATATGAAGTGTTGTTGAGATACTATATCATAGACTCACTTTGTAACCAAACATAATTTACAAATCATTCTTTTTAATTTATAAAAATATAAACATAGATAGATATATTTTTGGGTAGGCATGCACATGTATATTGCTCCCTCCGTTCTCTAATATAAGACATTTTAGCTTTTGCTTGCTTCGTATGTATCTAGACATATTTTAGTATGTATGTTCACTCATTTTAGTGTGTATATATATATATGTAGTCAATATTTTGAAATAGCTAAAAGGTCTTATATTAGAGAACGGAGAGAGTAAAATTTTAGAATAAAGCAAACCCATTTACTTTATTCTACACATGCTAAACAGGACATGTATTGTAAGCCAGGTCCACCACCACCCCATGTGTATGGTGTGTTTTACTGCAGTATTTTTCACCCGGGGATTGGGAAAATGTTGAGAGGCAAATGGTGATTGGTGGAATGCTGAGATGCAAAATGTGAAGATATAGATCATGTCTTCAATGATAAAAAAGACTTTGACTAACTGGGACATCTGTCAATTGATTTTTTTTTCATTTTAATTTACCCAAAAATACTTTGTTTAATTAAGAAATGTGTAAAGTATTGTGGTTTGGTAAAGAACTGAGCGTTAAGTTTTCTTTCAGATAATGAGTGAAGTTTTTGACCTCTTTTATTGCTAAAAAAAGTAGGCTTGTTTTTCGCATGGTTACGTCGGACTTTGAGATGGGAATATATACAGAGAAATTAGAGAATACCCTGTGCGTTGCTGCGGGAATTGGTGGAAAAAATTGGGTTGATAACATGAGAATCAAAATTAAATATACAAATGAATTGCTATATTTGATTATGTATAGTTGTAAAATATTTATTGAATATAAGTAGAATAATTGAATGGAAATTATTTGCCCATGCACGGTTGAATATTGTGGTTGTTTTCCCCATGCATAATTGCATCTTGAGGTGGAGCTTATCCCATTCATAATTCTATAATGAGGTGGCGTGCTTGCATATTGAGATAAATAAGTTAGTATGGATAACTCTTTTAGGTATACTAGAGGATACCATGCGCATTGCTTTTTTGCGGGTAAAACACATCATCTATTAATTAGTCATCGCTGGACCATTCCAGTTTACAAATAGCCTCAATCTTATCTGGCACACACCGCAGCCAGACAGCAGTTTTAGGGATAGTCCTGCCCATGCATGGCTCGCCGCATTCTGGTTACGCCCTATGATATTTATTTCATGTGATCTCAAACTAAGTAAATGCCTAACATCATTTACCATTGCTGCCACTGGTGATCTATCGGAGCTTTGGCCAGTGATCATATGTGCTGTCATCGCAAAGTCCATCTCAATAACAAGATGCTCCATGCTATTATCCAATGCAAGGGTCACTCCCTCCATGATGCCGTCCATATCCGCTTGGAGTGCACTCACACAGCGTGGGATGAATCAACACGATGCAAAAATGACAGCACCTGTATCATCCCGGAGAATCATACCCGCGCCTCCTGTACCTTCTTCCTGAACCCACGAGCCATCAACATTTAGTTTCACTGAGCCTTGTGATGGCTTCCTCTAGTGCTCCATCGGCTTTATGCAGGTTCTCATTTCATGTGCACTTCGCTTCCCTTTAGGATCATCATAGAGGACCCCAGTCTTCCCCTTGATGATATCGGCATTAGGATACTGCTGGATGTTCGGTAGAGTTTCAATGTATCCATTCAGGAATCGACATTACGCTTCCACTGACGGAGCTGGCTTCCCATGGTACACCTCATTCCGTACATGCCAATTTCCGCAAAAGTGTCATGATAACACAGAGTCGAGTATCCGCTGTGCACCCATCCAAAAGATGAAATATCCATTCAGGGCCAATATTGGTGATAGTTTCCACCTTGGGCAATGTCCATATATCCGCCATTGCCGACCATAATCGCTGGGCCAGAGGACACCTACATAGTGCATGGAACGAGTTCTCGCATTCCATACCACAAAGAGCACATATGTTAGATGTTTCAAGTTTCCTCTTTTTTTATTTTCAAGAGTGGCCAAATAATTTGTTGTGACCCACCAGGAAAACACTCGTACCTTAGGGGGGGCAGGGCACCGCCACACTGCCTTCTAGATGGCATGCATGCCATCCAGTGCCCTGCTCATGGCGCATGCGATAGTGCGGTTCTGGTTCTCTAGTGCAAGCATGTATGCACTTCGGACGCTGAAGGTGCCTCACGTATCAGGCGCCCATGAGAGGACATCCTCTAGACGCCATGGGCTGGCCTTGATAGCCAATGTACATTGGACGTCTGGGGCCAAAAAGTGTTGCTGCAGAAGATCGGTTCGCCACCGTCCGTTGCCATCGAGGAGCTCAGACACACGCCAAAGGCGGCTGGTGGCGCGAGGTGTGATCTGCCTATATGATGTGGGTCGCGGGAGACAGGGGTCACGCCATATGCGAATAGATTCGCCATTCCCCACATGCCATATGAGCCCCTGTTTAAGGATCTCAAGGCCATGCTGGATAGCATGCCATGTTGGTGATGCATTACCTTAAAAAACAGTGTCCTCAAGCGAGCCGTTAGGATAGTATTTTGCCTTCAATTCCTGGGAGCATAACGAATGTTGGTTAAAAGGCGCCAAGCTGGTGTCACGAGGAGGGCTTGGTTGAATAGGCGAAAGTCACGGAAACCAAGTCCACCCTTCCCCTTTGGCTCGGTAATTTTCTCCCAAGCAAGCCAGTGAGTTTTCCTTTGTCCTTGCTTTGAGCCCCACCAGAAATTCCT
This sequence comes from Thinopyrum elongatum, assembly GCA_011799875.1. Lineage (NCBI taxonomy): Eukaryota > Viridiplantae > Streptophyta > Magnoliopsida > Poales > Poaceae > Thinopyrum > Thinopyrum elongatum. The sequence goes on from CM022301.1 coordinate 473,120,134, forward strand.
CACAAGCCGGGTGAGATCATCACATACTGAGCACGGCAACTTAAACACTCCCATAATATAGGTGGGTATGGCTTGCAGGACAGATTTCACCAAAGCTTCCTTCCCTGCTTGGGAAAGATTGTTGCCCCAAGCCATTATTCTTTTATTTAGACTTGCCTGCAACATCTGAAATTTCCCTTTGTGCATGCACCCATCAGGTGTAGGTAAGCCAAGGTATTTCCCTTAGAATTCAAAATTATGCACTTGAAGCACTTGTTTGACTCCAGTTTGCATAACCAGAGGACATTTATCACCAAACTGGACAGAACACTTCTGTGGGTTTATAAGCTGACCCATGGCACGTGCATATCGCTGGATGACATCCTTCACATAAGTGGCCTGTGCAACATTTGCTTTGAAGAACAGAAGAGTATCATCAGCAAACAACAAGTGTGATATTCCCGGTGCCCTGTTACATATCTAGACAGGTTCTATAGCTTGTGTCTAAACTCTCTGTCTCAACAACGCGTATAAACCATCAGCCACAAACAGAAACAAGAAAGGAGACAGGGCATCACCTTACCGAAGACCACGCGACGGTGCAGACGAATCCAAGATGGCTCCGTTAAGTTTGACGGAATATCTCACCGAGGTAACACATGACATTATCCATTGTACCCACTGATGAGAGAAGCCCAACTTGATCATTGCTTGCTCCAAGAACCCCCAGTCCACCCTATCATATGCTTTTGAAAGATCCTGTTTGTATGCACAGAAGCTATTTTTCGGGTTTTTTCTCATGCTGAATAAAATGCAGGCACTCAAAGGCTAACAACGCATTATCAGTAATCATTCGCCCGGGGACAAATGCACTTTGGTATGGTGATATGATCTCATCTAGCACTGGCCGCAACCTATTTACCAAGCACTTCACGACAATTTTATAAATGACATTGCAGAGACTTATAGGTCTGAAATCTGTAAGCCGGACCGTATGATCAACTTTGCGAATAAGCACAATTACCGTGTCATTTACGCCATCTGGCATATGTCCTATGCGGAAGAATTCTCTGATAGCCAAAACAACTTCCTCCTTCACCACCACCCAATTTTTCTGGAAAAACCTTGCTGAAAATCCATCCTTTCCCGAGGCTTTCAATGGGCCCATCTGGAACAAACTATCTGAAATTTCTTTCTCAGTAAACTCCGCACACAATTGGTTATTCATCTCAGGTGAAACTCTTTCTTGGAATAAAGATAACAAGGGTTGCAGATCAAGCGTATTGTCACGTATAAAAAGTGTTTGGAAAAAGGTCGTAGCCAGACCTCCCATGACCGACTTGTCCCCATGGCTGCAACCAGCATCATCTCTCAAGCGTTTCACATTGTTCTTTCTAGCCCGCCACTTAGCTCGGTTCTGGAAAAAAATTGTGTTCCTGTCCTTCCCTGAGCCAATCCACTCAACTGCGCTGCATCCACATCATTTCCTCACGATATAAGAGCTCCCACATATGATCAGATACAACACCTATTTCACTACGGTCCGCATTCATATTCATTAATTCCTCCAAACGATTTCTGGATCTCTCAATCTCCTGCGTGATGTTACCCAATTTCTTTTCGCTCCAAGCATGAAGATCAAGCATGAGCTTAGTTAGTCCTGCTCGAATGTCACCCAGACTGAATTTGCGGCCTACTTGCTCCCAAGCAACAGCAACTTTCTCAGGTAAATTAGCATCATGGTCCCAAAAAGTTTCATACCTACAAAAATTGCACCGGACGCTGGACACATCTTCTTTGATGTATTCCAGTACTGGTGGCATATGATCAGAGCATGGAGAAACATTGTGGAGCACTCTAGCTTCCGAGAAAATATCCCACCATCAGTTGTCCGCCGCCGCTCTATCAAGCCTCACCCGCACATTCTTCCCTCCACGCTGCTTATTATCATAGGTAAAAGGTAAGCCAGAGAAACCGAGATCAATAATCTCACACACCTCTAGAGTATCCCGAAATGCCAACATCTGGTTATCATTACGTGATGTAAGCGAGAAGTGTTCAAAAGACCACATTGCTTCGTTGAAATCTCCAATGACACACCATGGTAAATCAAAAGTTTGTTTTAGGTCACTCATGTGTGTCCACATACGGTGTCTGTTTTCTGTACGTGGTTCCCCATACACACAAGTCAAGCACCCCAAAGGGTTGTGATCAGAGAGCCGCACAAACGCATCAATATATCTTTCATTAGCAGATTGAACTTCCACATATAAACTTTCACACCAAAACAGGTCTAGCCCTCCACTCAAACCATCACTACTAACTCCTGAAAAACCTCTTAATCCTAGTCTACAACACAGACGCTTAACTTTTTTCGAACTTTGTCTGCTCTCACACAAAAAAACTAATTTTGCTTTTATAGATTTAACCATGCCAACCAAGTCGCGAACTGTCGATTTGTTGGCCACCCCCCGACAGTTCCAGCTTAAGCAATTCATTGCACCTGACGGGGAGTCACCTGCGACCCCGTCAGTTTACCGGCGGCCCTGGGCCAGTTGACTCCAAAGTGATTGTAGCCTCCTCCTCCATTGCTAATGAGCCCCCCACTGCATTTCCTGTATCAAGTAGCTTCTCTTCTTTTCGGGTGTCCTCTACCCTCCTTTCTTCCATATTGGCAGTCCAAAAAATTTCAGGTTCCTCTAGGATGTTGGAGTTGTGTCGAATATAGTGTACAAGGTAAGTTACAGTTGGACTTGTTGTATTGTGTTTAGATATGATATGGAGTCGTGTCCTAGTAGGACACTTGTATCCTAGGCCTCTCATATATAGCGGGGCTAGACACACGATGTAACCTATGCCAACATAATAGCACAGGAACGCAGGGGAAGCCGGCAGCATGTGCTGGTGTCCAGGGCGACCGGGTGCGGTATTGTAGCGGTGTCATGGGGAGGAGCGCCCATAGTCAGGCCCCGGGGATGTAGCCATATCGGTGAACCTCGTTAACAAATCTCGGTGTCGTGCTTGTGTGATTGTTTGGTCCTCGGATGATCGACGGTATGCCTCGGTTTTATTCTAACAAATGGTATCAGAGCTAGGTTGTTCAGAGACTGTGGATTGTTGATATAGAGGAGAAGACATGGAAGCTGTCGATGGGATCTAGCGAGATGCAATGAGCATGATTGGAGACATGGCAGCGGAGTCGTCGCGTCGGTTGATCAGGGTTGCTCTTTGAAGATTTGGGAACGACGGCGTCGTGTTTAGAAGAAGCACAACGCGACGTATGGTATGGCAGTCTCGGCGATCTGTTCAGGGCGACGGCGGCGTAGCAGCAGACTCGGGCGACGCGTTGCAGCACATGGCGTGGCAGGCCTATGAAGCACCGATACGGCCAGAACTGGTGTATCGGCGTACTGCACGCCGCCGATACTCAGATACGCAGGATACGGCTCCGATACGTGTATCCCAGGAGTATCCTGATTTTTGATTTAAAAAGAAAGAAAATAATCCCGATACGCACTGTTGAGACGGCGGGGATACGGGCGGGACACGGCAAGGACGTCGCCAGCCCCGAGCCCAGTAAGAAGCCCACGAACCTAACCCTAACATTTGCTCTCTACTCTCTGTATCGGGCGGGGAACTGCAGGAACGCGCCGCCGCCGCTGCCTGGAGTGCCTTGCCTCTGCACTCGCCGCCGCCGCCGCCGCTTGGAGTGGCTCGCCGCCGCCGCCTCGACTGACTCGACTGGAGTCTTCTCCGCCGTCGTTGCAAGAGCTGCTTGCTGTGTGCTTGGCTGACTGCTTCCTGTGTGCTGGCCTGACTGCTTCTTGTGCGCTCGTCTGATTCCCCCGAGTCCCGAGTGATATGTGCTTGCTTCTTGGTATTGCTTGCTTGCTGACGTGTGATGCTACTGCCCACTGCTACTCCAAGTTGCATGTCATTGTCTCTGTCAAAAACCCCAATACTATACTGCCCGTTTAGAGACAAAACCACACTCTCAGGGCATATTTGTATAGAACAACAATGCAATTATTGAACCTTATGTGTAGCTAAACTAGTGGTTTTAGAAATTTAACATGAAGATGTGTCTTGATCTCACACGTTCTATTATGTTTGTTTTTATTACATGTTATTTTATTAATTATTTATATATACTCACCGTATCGCCGTATTGATGTTTCTAAAAATTACCGTATCCCGTATCGTCGTACCCATATTGGCCGTATCGATGTCGCCGTCTCGGTGCTTCATAGAACCCAAGCACCGCTGTGGTGGGCCATCATGGTCTTGCGCGGAGCGGCCCTTGACGAACAGTGGCCTGGCGACGTGCGCGTACTAGCGTACAGGCGCGTGGTGCAGTACGATCAAAGCAATTCAATCGGAAGTAGCGGACAGTGATTTGTTTGGAAACAAAAGGAGACCGAGTCTCCATAGTACACGGACAGGCAGGCAAATCAGTCAGCGGGAAAGATCCGTCAAGCGTGTCCATAAGAAGTACTACTTGCGTAGGCGTTGGCAAGGCAAAGGCCCTGTTTGTTTCATTTCTGGGAGCAGTTTTTGGATCGGAAAAAACTGAAACTGAAATAAACAGCTATTTTAGAACAGTTGTGGAACCATAATCCAAAACTGTTTCGGGTTATTTTTAGTGTAACAGCCCAAAGCACGTCTCGGGGTACTTTACAACCAAAGTTGTTTCCCTAGACTCTCTGCTTTTGACGTTTGGTCGTAATTATGTCATAAATGTCGTCGCAGGCACGACCTATCTCTCCCTTCGTCCCTCCTCCTGAAACATAGCGTTTTCACCAGCCCACAGTCGTTTTCACAGCTACGTTGCCAAACAGCTAACCTTCACTGCAGCTGTTTCCTCAGCACAGCAGTTTTGCCAGCACAACAATTTCACAGCTGAATCTGTCGAAACTGAAGCCCAAACAAACACAGCCAAAGGCAACTAGCCAGCATTAACAATTTGTGTCAAGGGAGCTACGTGAGAAGACCAAAAGGTTTTTGGTTGGAATTTGCTAGTAGTACGCGGAGGTCTATTCGTGTACTTGGGGCATTGTGTGGAAAGCTCAGATAATTTTTCATAGGGCCAGCCATACAAAGGACCATGGCGCCAACGGACTTGGGTTATGGCAGACAAGGGTGAAAGATTTGTTGGCACAACATGGATGCTTGAAGGCCTTGCAGGAAGTCATGTCAGCTAAGATGGAATTATCATGTGATGGATGGAAATTCGTGGAAGATGATCAGGGAGCCTGGGTCGGACTAGACAGTCTGACGGATCGACGCAAATTGGTTGGTACAGAAGACGGTGGTGGGATCGGCGACGATGACATAGGTGCGTATTGCTGATGATGACCGACTTCTGGGCGTGGAAACACGTGGCGCAGGCTCGAGGGGTTGTGCGGCTTCGACAGGACTATGGCGCGGGGTTGATTCAAGACGGCGTACGCATGAGAGCTTGAAGTCGACGGGGCGCGAGGGTGGACTGATCATCTACCATGGAGTCATGTTGAAGGTGGAGCTGGATTGAGGGGCTACGGTGTAAGGATCCAGGGAATCGAAGCCTATTCAGCAAGGGGAAAAAAGCGAGAGGCGCGTAGTTCGGACTGGAGCCCAATGGTCTGATGGAAGCGTGAAACTCGTCATCGGTCGGTGATGATCGGTGGTACTCTGTAGTGGGGTTGAGTGGTGTGGGTTCGCGACCCTTGAGACTCGACCGGGACAGCGGAGGCTCGACGCGGTAATAGCGGCGAGGCGTGCGGTATGCACGGGTACATGGAGACGGGCCAGGGATCTGGTGGTCATACATGTGGTGAGATAACTGTGAATTTGACTCGGGGTGACTACAAGCAACGATGAAATTCCTTCAAGTTTCAGACTGGCGGTCAAGAAAGGAGCGGTGATGTTGAGTTCAGGTAACTCTTATGTGTGACACCCAATATGTGAGTTGTTCACTTTCACGCAGGTCAGTGATCGGTGTGTGATGGCGTTGAACGGATACTCGGGGAGTTGGGAGCGCAAACTAGAGTAATGAGGAATTTAATTTTGCTCAAGTGTTAACCGTGGTCAAGAAAAGAAGGGACTACAGGTTGCAGGTGGAGTCAAATGGAGTCTTTGGAGTAGCAGCGGTACTCATGGGATAAGCTCAAGTCCAATGTACATGGAAGTTTGACGCATGGACAAATCCAGGGTGGTGGAGAATATTCGCCAAGGTGGAGTTTGTTGGAGTTGTGTCGAATATAGTGTACAAGGTAGGTTACAGTTGGACTTGTTGTTGTATTATGTCTAGATAGGATATGGAGTCGTGTCCTAGTAGGACACTTGTATCCTAGGCCTCTCATATATAGCGGGGCTAGACACATGATGTAACATATGCCAACATAATAGCACAGGAACGCAGGGGAAGCCGGCAGCATGTGCCGGTGTCCAGGGCGACCGGGTGCGGTATTGTAGCGGTGTCATGGAGAGGAGCGCCCATAGTCAGGCCCCGGGGATGTAGCCATATCGATGAACCTCGTTAACAAATCTTGGTGTCGTGCTCGTGTGATTGCTTGGTCCTCGGATGATCGACGGTATGCCTCGGTTTTATTCTAACATAGGACACCTTCCTCCTCCATATCAATCAGCGCCAGTTCCTCGTCCATTACTTCATCCTAACCTTCCACAAATTCTCCCGGTCCTATTAACAGAGTTTTCTCCTTCTGTACTTCCCTATCCTGCTGCTGAACCCGTGGGTGAGGTCTCTCTGTCGCCATCACAACGCGCACAGCTGGCCTCTCCGTCATCGTGACCAACGTTTCATCATCGGGCGGCTTCGGGCGGGCAGCATCCGCCGAGGGAGCCCCTTGATCGCCCCCACTGCCGTGAGGTTTCTCGCGGATCACAACAAGCAGGAACGCCAAGGGTCGGGCTGACGCCAACAAGAAGGTTTTCGTCGGCATCTTGCCCTCCAAATACTTCTGTCGATCTGGGGGAACACGATCACGATAGGTTGATGCATACCACGCCTCGCCTCTGATGTGTCCTCATCGAGCCATTTCCACGGAATCCTTCCTGATCCAAACTCTAACAGGGCCACCAAGAACGCAAGGCTCATAGGGCAGACGGGCGGACACAGCCACAACAGGGCCATAGTACGCCTGGATGGCGCACATGGCAACAGCGCAGGCGGCCGCGAGGTCAGGGCCAGGCGGCGGCGGCGCCCCCGAGTCGTCCATTAGGTTTCAATAGATAACTCGGCATACCATGCGCATTGCTGCGGGAATTGGTTGATGAAAATGTGGGTTAAGAGCATGAGAACCAAAATTAAAAATTCATATGAGTTATTATATTTGATTTTATACTGTTGTAACAGTATTTATTGAATATAAGTACAATAATTGAATGGAAAATATTTTTCCGTGCATGGTTGAATGTTGTGGTGTGTCTTTTTTCATGCATGATTGCATATTGAGATGGGCCTTATCCCATTCATAGTTGTATGATGAGGTGGCATACTTGCATTTTGAGATAAATAAATTAATGGGGATGACTCTCTTATGTATATAGGATATAGGATATGATTCATGGATTTACTATCGGTATGATAATATGAAGCTAATATTTGTGTAAAATTATGACCCTTTTGTGTACCTTGAAAAACAAGGGACAAATTATGAGTATACCAACCATAAATACTCTTTTTTGTAAGGTTCACAAATGATCTTTGTATTGTGTATACCTTGTTGCCCTCATTAGTTTTTCTTTTTGAGGTTTTGTTACCCTCGTTATGCTAACGTTTTAAACGTGTAACTTTGAACTCGCAAATACCTTGACTATACGATTCTTAAAGAAAAACTTGACAATACAGTGTGCCCGCACTAAGCTGTGGTGATAGTTTAAAGCCGGTGCCGGCTAGTCCAGTCATTTCAATCAAAAGTACAAATATATTTATCTAATCCCGGAACCGTTAGCTTTGTTGATTTCTACACAGAAAGAGGATATCCAGCTGGTGAGTTCAGTTCCATCATTCAGAGACAATATCATGCATCTGTCTAATTAACACGTTAGCTTTGTTAGTTCCACACAGGAAGAAGATATTTATCCACTCATCAAAAAGAAAAGAAAAGAAGAAGATATCCATGAGAGGATGTGAGAGCGTTCCTGATGAATGGACGTAGAAGCCTGCTCGACCATACGAACCGTGCGAGACGATAAGAGGCGGCAGGGCGGCCAATGGCGCGCCGGAGACACGCATGGGAGCGGCGTCCACGGCCATGCATGCCGCGCTCTCCAAGGTACCTACCGAGTAAGGAGAGAAATATCTGCCTCCACGCTGCTCCCGGTATGTCCCTCCCGCGCATGTCGATCACAGTGCACCTCGCCCACCCCAGGTTCGATCCCCAGCGGGGACGAATTCTGGCCGTCTCACCGGAGCACTGTTTATAGGAACAGTGTTCGATGGTACTGTTCACAGAAACAGTATTCCGCTAATAATAATGCCTCTCTTCACGCCTGTGAGCCTCATGATGATATAGAAATCCTGTACCGGGAGCTCTGGATATAGGTGTAGGTCTAGTTTAGGCTCCCAGCAGTGTGTGTGAGTGTGGTGTGCGTGCGTGTGATGTGTGTTGTCTGTGAGTCTGAACAGATGCTACTGCTTATATCCCATAAGGAGACAGCAAAAAAAAACACGACACGACATCGTATGCGTCCACTTGATCGATATCTCGAACACGACACGACATCGTATGCGTCCACTTGATCGATATCTGTTAAGAGCAAGTAAAATAGGATGACGTAGGCAGGCTATAAGGCTTTAAATATTATATTTTGGATGAGTTGGAGGAGAGAGAGGGGAAGCGGGCTACTGATTAACAGCCGGCTGTAGCACGTGCTCCTAGGCATGTTGTGAGAGAGTGAGGTGGGCCATGTAGCAAAAAAGTAGTACATATTTATATCCAACTATTGTACTTGCTGGCTATAAGGTTGACTATAGATGATGTGGCAAAATCATATAGCCAGCAGCTGGCTATACTATTAACTATGCTCTAAGAGATATATTTTAGGTAAACCCTTCGCGCCTACACGCCGGTCGAATCTTCGGCCGGTCACACGCACGCACGCGCCATGGGGTGGACCCACACATGTGCCGGCTGAGTCCTTTTTCACTTATCTCTTCGCCACGCGAGGCTTCCGTGTCTGTTTGCTGGCCCACGTGCTATGATGCCCATCACACACGCGTGACGGAAGGAACAGATAAGAGCGAGCTGTGCTGCCCTCTCGCTCACCTTATCTCTTTATCTCCAACCTTTCTCTCTCTTGCTCGCTTCCAGTGTTCGCCGCCGACGAGTTTCTTCCCATGCTCAGCCCCAATATACTCTGTTGTCGTGCTGTCATTCGCCCCCACGGTCACCACCGACGCTTTTTTGTTGCAGCGCTCGGCCCCAACCTCCTCTTTCTGCCATGGCGCCGAATCCGTAGCCATGGTCAAGCTCCTCCCCTTCTTCATCGCCGTGGCGCCAGGGAAGCTTCAACGGTGGACGGCGGGGACGCATGGCCCCAAGATGCTGCGACAAGCGCAAGATTTGGGAACTGGCTCGGCCTCGAGCTGCAACCGGCTCGGCTAGAGCTGCATCCGGCATGGGGCGGTGCTGGAACGACGGCGACGTCGTGCTACAATGGGCAGCGCAAGATGCTGGAACCGGCTCAGCCGTGAGCCGCAACCTCAATGTCTGGATGCTGGATCCTGCACCCATCTTTGCTGCAACCAGCTATGGTGAAGGCTACGGCCACCACCGGTTTTTTTTTTTTTTTTTTTTTGCTTCTGAGATTGATTTGCTGGAAGCAGCGTCTACGACTTTTTAGCTGCAACCGTTGTAGTTTTTTGCTACATCCTTTTTCATGGTGTACTTGTAGCCTCGACGGCAACGACGTTGATTTTTTGCTACAACCGTGTTTGTTTTTTGCTACAACCAGTGGTTTTTTTGCTACATACATTCATTTTTGCGGAGATCTGGCGACGGAAAAGTTGCGATCTGCAATGACGAGCTTCAGCCAATGGCGACGCTGGCGATGTTTTGGCTGCAATCGTCTCTATATTTTGCTACGAGTGACAACAAAAAAAGCTGCCAGGATGGCGGCCATGTTTTTGCGACCAACGAAAGTGGTGTTACACGGTGACAACGGAAGACTGCGAGCGCGTGTAGCCGAGGCGAGTACGGGCGGCGGGGGATGGCCGGCGAGCGCAGGCGAGCATGAGGCGGCCGACGAGCACAGAGAATCTTCCCCTTTTTATTCTGGCGTGTGTGCGGAAGAAGGAGATGACCCAAGCGTTGCAGTCTTTTTTTCTTTTGAGAAGGAGTTGCGACTATTTAGGCCGTTGATACGCGTGGGATTCAACGCTGGGCAGCGGACCGGCCGAAACTTTCGGCCGGTGCGCCGGCACCTATTAGTGCCCTATATTTTACAGATTGCCTAAGATTAGATAGAATTATTTTTATCTTATCTTTAAGAGGAGTCTTGCCTTTTAAATCTTGTATTCATCTATACTCGTCTTCGAGACTCAATAATACATTCAACGACTCCATCAATTCCTCTTTATTCTTCTAACATAGTATCAGCCAAATTTCGATTCAAACCCTAGCCGCTACTTCCGCACCACGCCGCCCTCGGGGCGGTCGATCTCTATGATCGCCACCGAGGGCCGCGTAGCCCGTACCTAGAGTTCATCCGTCGATCATGTTAATCGGTTGTCCTATAAAGTCTTTTTTCCGATCCGTTGATTATGTTTTTTTTCTCCCGCCGATCGATTGGTCGATGATCTTTTTTGTTCTCCCACCTAAAATCGGTGTGTGTCGTACTCCGCCGTTCGTCATCTACAACGCGCACTTCATCGACGTCTTCGTCGACTCCGACGGGTTGCCACCCTTCGCCTTGGGCCTTACGTGCGCGTGTCGAGACCGCTCTCACAGTCCTGCGCTGACTCGTGGAGCTGGCCGCGTCGCCCGCGATCACACACGCGCCCCAAGCGGGCGAGATTGCAGCATCTGAGCTGGCCCATCGATGCATGCGCCCGGTTTGCGTGCATATGTTGGCCGGGCATGCATCCGCGGGCCGCGGCTGGCTGGCTTTTCATGTGGTGAAGGCTGGTCGCGTGCGTCTACGTTCAGATCAGCCTTTCTGTACAGTACGTACGTGACCTTGTCCCGTTGCATGCTGATGCACCGTCCTGTTCTTTGACGCATGCCTTCGGTCTGATCAACCAGACTTGTCATGTCGAATCTCGTGAAGATCGTCACCCAGTATGCAGCCTCTACATCGATCGAGCAATGGCCAGGCTGCCGCTGCATTGCCCCGTCGGGCCGCAACATTGTCGTCCCGTAGTTTTTTCCGCGGCTGCATTGACTCGCGCGTTGCCGCAGCGTCACTCCTTCGGACCGTAGTACCGTGGCACGCTGTTCACTGCCGCCCAGAGGCCGTCCGCTCTAGGCCGTCTTCGTGGCTGCACCGACTCTCGCGCTGTTGTTGTGTCGCCTCATCAGGCCGTAGCGAGTGTGGCACGTGGTCCCTGGCGTCGACCTGTGGTTCTCCCGGCGGCTGCACCGACCCGCGTGTTCCTGCTACGTCGCCCCTTTGGGTCGTAGTGCCGTGGCCGCGGTCCACCGCCGCCTCGAGGCCGTCCGCTCCAGGTCGTCCCCGTGGCTGCATTGACCCTCGCGCTGCCACTACGTCGCCCCATCGGGCCATAGAAAGCGTGGCACGCGGTCCCAGGCATCGCCCTGAGGTCTTCCCCGCCGTCGCCCCGACACGTGTGCAGCCCCTGCATCGCCCCTTTGGGCCGTCGCGCTGCGGCACGCAGTCTACTTCGCCGTCCACATGCGTCGACTTCTGTGTGTTATGCGGCGCGCCATCTTCCTAGCCGCGGGAACGCCACCGTCCGTGCTGTTCTTTGTCATGCTATCGAGTTCTTCCTCGCCTACTTCGAGCACCGTCGCCGCGCTCCTAACTTAATCGCCATTGTCGCCTCCTCAGGCCGCCGCCGCCGCTCTTCTTCCCGATCCACGGTGACTACCTCGACACTGGCCACCCCGACTCGACATCGACCACAGCGTCCCTCGCACGGCTACCTCGACCACGGCTACAGCAATTCGTCGGCTTTCTCTACAGTACACGCGTCCGCAACGCGACACCGTCCACGACGCTCCCGCTGTGACAGAGGGTGATGTCAGCCCGTCGGCTGCTATTCTCTTCAGTCTGACCATCAGCAACGCTCCTATTGTTCGCAGCACTACCGCTAAAACTGCAGGGGATGTTAGAGATATATTTGGTAGTAGAGATTGCCCGACATTAGATAGAATTATTTCCATCTTATCTCGAAGAGGGGTCTTGCCCTTCAAGTTTTGTATTCAATATATACTCGCTCTCGAGACTCAATAATACATCAACACATTACGATAATCAACGATTCCATCGATCCTCTCAATCCCTTCTAACAGTATCCAATCCCCCAGACGGCCAGACATGCATGCACTCGGGACAGCGTTCTCGGATCCCAGTCTCGACAGCACCCAAAGCCCTACCGACGTCCGGTCGATGGCTCTGATGAAAGCGGCGCAACCGGTAAAAGTGGGACGACCGATCATCGATGGAGATGGGTGGCGGGATAGAAGTAGAACCGATCAACCAACACCGCATCCACAACGATCGACGCGCCACGCGCGTCTTGCCTCTTTGCCTCACGCCATCTACCCAAACTATTGTTCGGTGAAGATGCCGGGCACGGACGTGGCGACATACCGACAGCCTTTGCAGGCATCTGCAGGCTACTGCAGAGTATGTTTTAGTTTGCAAAGGAAACAAAAGGAGGGTGTATCTAGTTGGGGCCTGACGATAATCCTCAGCACATGCATGGAGGAGTACATGCATGTGCTGAGGATTATCGTCAGAATTACCTCACAATTAGTTAGAAGAGGATAATGCTTCGTGAGAAAGGCACGGGTGACCTCACAACACCTACAGGGAGACTTGATAAATCCGGTCCTCAAATGTCCGCGGACACGCCCGTGCCTCAAATTACCTTCTCATAACCACACACCTCAATTAGCAATACCTTAAATCCATAAAAATCATGCAACTAAGTAAACGATGCATACACACATCGTCCGACTACTAGATCAGGACATGTCATCCAACTATCAAAATTTGACACATGTTCTACCTAAATGCAAGCTATGTAGAAGATCATCCACGGCTGCCCTTGCACTTCCCGGTCCTCTTGTCGTCCTTCTCACGGAAGTAGCGGTCGAAAACGCAGTATGGATCGAGTTGGATCTACTAATCGCCGGAGCTGTCCGACCCGTCGCTATCGTCCTTCTCATCTTGGGGGGGGGGGGGGGGGCAATTCGGCCATGGCATGGACTGATGACCCACAACTATAGGGGATCAATCGTAGTCCTATCGATAAGTAAGAGTGTCGAACCCAACGAGTAGCAGAAGGAAGTGACAAGCGGTTTTTAGCAAGTTAATGTCTGCAAGCACTGAAATTATCGGCAACAGATGGTTTGATAGTAAGGTAATTTGTAACGAGTAACAAATAGCAATTGTAACAAAAGTGTATCAAGGTAGCCCAATCCTTTTTATAGCAAATAATAGGCCGGAACGTTCTCTTATAATAAGCAAAGCGCTCTTGAGGACACACGATAATTTCATTTAATCGCTTTCATCATGTTTGTTTGATTCGCGTTCGTTATTTTGATAATTTGATATGTGGATGGACCGGTGCTTGGCTGTTGTTCTTACTTGAACAAGCCTCCCACTTATGATTAACCCCTCGCGCAAGCATCCGCAACTACGAAAGAAGAATTAAGATAAATCTAACCATAGCATGAAACATTTGGATCCAAATCAGCCTCTTATAAAATAACACTTGCACTAGAGTTTAAGCTTATGTCACTCTAGCAACCCATCATCTAATTACTACTCCACAATGCATTCCCTTAGGCCTCAAATATGGTGAGATGTCATGTAGTCGACGTTCACATAACACCACTAAGAGAAACAACAACATACATATCATCAAAATATCGAACGAATATCAAATTGACATTATTACTTATGACAAGATTTCTCCAATGTCCTTAAGAAACAAAAGTAACTACTCACAAATCATATTCATGTTCAAGATCAGAGAGGTATTGACTAGCATTAAGGATCTGAACATACAATCTTCCACCAAATAAACCAACTAGCATCAACTATAAGATGTAATCAACACTACTAGCAACCCTCAGGTACCAATCTGAGGTTTCGAGACAAAGGTTGAATAAAAGAGATGAACTAGGGTTTGAGATGAGATGGTGTTGGTGAAGATTTTGATAAAGATTGGTCCTCCCACGATGAGAGGATTGTTGGTGATGACAATGGCTTCGATTTCCCCTCCCGGACGGAAGTATCCCCGGGGAAATCGCTCCACCGGAGAGCAAAAGTACTCCTGCCCAGGTTTCGCCTCGAGACGGCGGCGTTCCGTCCCGAAATTCCTCTCTTGATTTTTTCTAGGGAAAATGGGATTATATACTAGAAGATGGGCCACGGTAGCTCGCCAGGGGCCCCACAAGCCGCCAGGGCGCGCCCACCCCCGGGTGGCCTCTTCTGGTATTTATTTTCTCCAGTAATTTTATTCATTCCAAAATAATTCTCCATCAAATTTTAGCTCATTTGGAGATGTGCAGAATAGGTATCTCTGACGTAGCTTTTTTAGGTCCTGAATTCCAGTTGCCGGCAATCTCCCTCTTCATCTAAATCTTGCAAATTAAGAGAGAAAAGACATTAGAAATGCTCCACAAAGTGTTATATTAATTAAAAACATTATAAATAACAGTAGGAAAACGTGATCCAAAATGGACGTATCATGGACCACCTGATTCAGCTCTCGGGCGAGGGTGTGCATGTTCCTCTGTTGCCGCTTCTTTATAATGCGGGCGTTAATGGCTTCCTCCTCTGCGGCAGCGCGCGCCTCCGCCACCGCCATGTCGGCAGCGAGTCGGGCCTCAGCGACCCTCATCGTCTCCTTCCCACTGCGGGCGCACCGGTCCCTGTAGGACTCATACTCCGGTGGACCGGTGATGGGGAAAGGGAGATTGGAAGGCTCTCGGGAGGACCGTGATCATCAAGTCCCGGAGGGTTCGAGCGATCGATGCACCAAGGGAATGGACCCGCGCCGGACAGATCCCGCCGTCGGTCGCCGCAGTCCTCCCGGGAGTGGCAGAGTACAATGAGGATGGCCATTGCCTCCTCCAACCCGCACGGGACGACACCCTAGTCAACGGATTCGGACTAGTCAGAGTTAGATCCGCTGCCCGCCATGCCGAAGATGGCCGGAGATCGTCGGATGGGAGCTTGGGTGGTGGAGTGGAGTGGAGGGGAGTAGAGTGAAGTGGCTAGGGTTTCGTCCGGGGAGCGGATGACGAATATATATGAGGTCGGGTGGGCAAGCGTGGGCCGGGTTCAACGTGGCGGATGCGCCCAGTCGCGCCCGGACATCCCTGTTGGGAATCGTTGCATGGAAAACAAAAAAAATTCTACGCACACGCAATAATCTATCCATGGAGATGCGTAGCAACGAGGGGAAGAGTGTGTCTACATACCCTCGTAGACCGTAAGCGGAAGCGTTTCACAACGCGGTTGATGTAGTCGAACTTCTTCGCGCTTCTACCGATCAAGTACCGAACGTACGGCACCTCCGTGTTCTGCACACGTTCAGCTCGGTGACGTCCCTCGCCTTCTTGATCCAGCAAGACATCGTGGTAGTAGATGAGTTCCGTCAGCACGACGGCATGGTGACGGTGATGGTGAAGTGATCTCCGCAGGGCTTCGCCTAAGCACTACGAAAATATGACCGGGGGTGTAAACGGTGGAGGGGGGCGCCACACACGGCTAGGCAATTGTCTGGGGTCTGCTAGGCGCCCCCCTCCTCATATATATAGGTGGGAGGGAGAGGGGAGAGGCCAAGGGGCGCCCCAAGTAGGTCCGAATCCTACTTGGGCTCCTGCCCTTGGCCGCGCCCCCCTGCCATGTTTGTCGGAGGGGGGGGGGGAGAGGGAAGGAAGTGGGAATCCTAATCCACACTTACCTTTCCCTTCTCCCCTTTCCTTCTCCTCCTTAGGCCAGCCCATATGGGGGCGCACCAGCCCCTTCTGGCTGGTGCGTTTCCCCTCTTGGCCCATAAGGCCCATATCTTTTGCCGGGGGTGTCCGGAACCCCTTCCGGTGACCCGATAAGTACCCGGTACCCCCCGAAACACTTCCGGTGTCCAAATACCGTCGTCCTATATATCAATCTTTACCTCTCGACCATTTCGAGACACCTCTTCATGTCCGTGATCTCATCCGAGACTCCGAACAACATTCGGTCACCAAATCACATAACTCAGATAATATTATATCGTCATCGAACGTTAAGCGTGCGGACCCTACGGGTTCATGAACTATGTAGACATGACCGAGACACCTCTCCGGTGAATAACCAATAGCGGAACCTGGATGCCCATATTGGCTCCTACATATTCTACGAAGATCTTTATCGGTCGAACCGTTATGACAACATACGCAATTTCCTTTGTCCATCGGTATGTTACTTGCCCGAGATTCGATCGTCGGTATCTTCATACCTAGTTCAATCTTGTTACCGGCAAGTCTCTTTACTCGTTCCATAATACATCACCTCGTGACTAACTCCTTAGTCGTTTGCTTGCATGCTTATGATGTGTATTACCGAGAGGGCCCAGAGATACCTCTCCGATACTCGGAGTGACCAATCCTAATCTCGATCTATGCCAACTCAACAAATACCTTCGGAGATACCTGTAGAGCATCTTTATAATCACCCAGTTACGTTGTGACGTTTGATAGCACACAAGGCATTCCTCCGTTATCCGGAAGTTGCATAATCTCATAGTCAAAGGAATATGTATTTGACATGAAGAAAGCAATAGCAATAAAACTAAACGATCATTATGCTAAGCTAACGGATGGGTCTTGTCCATCACATCATTCTCCTAATGATGTGATCCCGTTATCAAATGACAACACTGTTGGAAATATGCCCTAGAGGCAATAATAAAATGGTTATTATTATATTTCCTTGTTCATGATAATTGTCTGTTATTCATGCTATAATTGTGTTATCCGGAAATCGTAATACATGTGTGAATACATAGACCACAACATGTCCCTAGTAAGCCTCTAGTTGACTAGCTCGTTGATCAATAGATGGTTACGGTTTCCTGACCATGGACATTGGATGTCATTGATAACGGGATCACATCATTAGGAGAATGATGTGATGGACAAGACCCAATCCTAAGCCTAGCACTAGATCGTGTAGTTCGTTTGCTAAAGCTTTTCCAATGTCAAGTAACTTTTCCTTAGACCATGAGATTGTGCAACTCCCGGATACCGTAGGAGTGCTTTGGGTGCACCAAACGTCACAACGTAACTGGGTGGCTATAAAGGTGCACTACGGGTATCTCCGAAAGTATCTGTTGGGTTGGCACGAATCGAGACTGGGATTTGTCACTCCATGTAACGGAGAGGTACCTCTGGGCCCACTCGGTAGGACATCATCATAATGAGCTCAATGTGATCAAGGAGTTGTTCACGGGATGATGTGTTACGGAAACGAGAAAAGAGACTTGCCGGTAACGAGATTGAACAAGGTATCGAGATACCGACGATCGAATCTCGGGCAAGTATCGTACCGATAGACAAAGGGAATTGCGTACGGGATTGATTGAATCCTCGACATCGTGGTTCATCCGATGAGATCATCGAGGAGCATGTGGGAGCCAACATGGGTATCCAGATCCCGCTGTTGGTTATTGACCGGAGAGTCGTCTCGGTCATGTCTGCGTGTCTCCCGAACCCGTAGGGTCTACACACTTAAGGTTCGGTGACGCTAGGGTTATAGAGATATTAGTATGCGGTAACCCGAAGGTTGTTCGGAGTCTCGGATGAGATCCTGGACGGCACGAGGAGTTCCGGAATGGTCCGGAGGTAAAGATTTATATATGGGAAGTCCTATTTTGGCCACCGGAAAATGTTCGGGATTTTTCGGTATTGTACCGAGAAGGTTCTAGAAGGTTCCGGAGTGGGGCCCACCTGCATGGGGGGACCCACATGAACGTGGGTAGTGGGGGCAAGGCCCCACACCCCTAGTCAAGGCGCACCAAGATTCCCCCTTAGAAGGAATAAGATCATATCCCGAAGGGATAAGATCAAGATCCCTAAAAAAGGGGGATAACAATCGGTGGGGAAGGGAAAGGATGGGATTTCTTTCCTTCCACCTTTGCCAACGCCCCAATGGACTTGGAGGGCAAGAAACCAGCCCCCTCCACCCCTATATATAGTGGGGAGGTGCATGGGAAAAAGACCTCAGCCCCTGGCGCCTCCCTCTCCCTCCCGTGACACCTCCTCCTCCTCCAGTAGCGCTTGGCGAAGCCCTGCTGAAATCCCGCTGCTTCCACCACCACACCGTCGTGCTGCTGGATCTCCATCAACCTCTCCTCCCCCCTTGCTGGATCAAGAAGGAGGAGACGTCTCTGCTCCGTACGTGTGTTGAACGCGGAGGTGCCGTCCGTTCGGCGCTCGGTCATCGGTGATTTGGATCACGACGAGTACGACTCCATCAACCCCGTTCTCTTGAACGCTTCCGCTCGCGATCTACAAGGGTATGTAGATGCACTCCCCTCTCACTCGTTGCTAGATGACTCCATAGATTGATCTTGGTGATGCGTAGAAAATTTTAAAATTCTGCTACGTTCCCCAACAGTGGCATCATGAGCTAGGTCTATGCGTAGTATCTTGCACGAGTAGAACACAAAGTAGTTGTGGGCGTCGATTTGTCAATCTTCTTGCCGTTACTAGTCTTATCTTGATTCGGCGGCATCGTGGGATGAAGCGGCCCGGACCGACCTTACACGTACGCTTACGTGAGACAGGTTCCACCGACTGACATGCACTAGTTGCATAAGGTGGCTAGCGGGTGTCTGTCTCTCCCACTTTAGTCGGATCGGATTCGATGAACAGGGTCCTTATGAAGGGTAAATAGAAATTGGCATATCACGTTGTGGTTTTGGCGTAGGTAAGAAACGTTCTTGCTAGAAACCTATAGCAGCCACGTAAAAACTTGCAACAACAATTAGAGAACGTCTAACTTGTTTTTGCAGCAAGTGCTTTGTGATGTGATATGGCCAAAGGATGTGATGAATGATATATGTGATGTATGAGATGATCATGTTCTTGTAATAGGAATCACGACTTGCATGTCGATGAGTATGACAACCGGCAGGAGCCATAGGAGTTGTCTTAATTTATTATATGACCTGCGTGTCATTGAAATTCGCCATGTAATTACTTTACTTTATTGCTAACCGTTAGCCGTAGTAGTAGAAGTAATAGTTGGCGAGACAACTTCATGAAGACACGATGATGGAGATCATGGTGTCATGCCGGTGACGATGATGATCATGGAGCCCCGAAGATGGAGATCAAAAGGAGCAAAGTGATAATGGCCATATCATGTCACTATTTTGATTGCATGAGATGTTTATCATGTTTTTGCATCTTATTTGCTTAGAACGATGGTAGCATATATAAGATGATCCCTTACTAAAATTTCAAGAAAGTGTTGCCCCTAACTGTGCACCGTTGCGAAGGTTCGTTGTTTCGAAGCACTACGTGTTGATCGGGTGTGATAGATTCTAACGTTCGAATACAATGGGTGTAAGCCAGATTTACACAGCAATACACTTAGGTTGACTTGACGAGCCTAGCATGTACAGACATGGCCTCGGAACACAAGAGACCGAAAGGTCGAGCATGAGTCGTATAGAAGATACGATCAACATGGGGATGTTCACCGTTGATGACTAGTCCGTCTCACGTGATGATCGGACACGGCCTAGTCGATTCGGATCATGTAATCACTTAGATGACGAGAGGGATGTCTATCTGAGTGGGAGTTCATTACATAATTTGATTAGATGAACTTAATTGTCATGAACTTAGTCTAAATGTTACATATCTATCTTGTAGATCAAATGGCCAACGCTAATGTTACCCTCAACTTCAACGCGTTCCTAGAGAAAAACAAGCTGAAAGACGATGGTAGCAACTATGCGGACTGGGTCCGTAACCTGAGGATTATCCTCATAGCTGCCAAGAAATTATATGTCCTTGAAGCACCGTTAGGTGACCCACCTGCTCTCCCAGCACTGCCAGACGATTTGAACGTTTGGCAGACACGCACCGATGATTACTCCTTCGTTCAGTGCGGCATGCTCTTCAGCTTAGAACCGGGGCTCCAAAAGCGTTTTGAGCATCACGGAGCATATGAGATGTTCGAAGAGCTGAAAATGGTTTTCCAAGCTCATGCCCGGATCGAGAGATATGAAGTCTCTGATAAGTTCTACAGCTGTAAGATGGAGGAAAATAGTTCTGTCAGCGAGCACATACTCAAAATGTCTGGGTTGCACAGCCGCTTGTCTCAGCTGGGAGTTAATCTCCCGGATGACGCGGTCGTTGACAGAATCCTTCAGTCGCTTCCACCTAGCTACAAGAGCTTCGTGATGAACTTCAACATGCAGGGGATGGAAAAGACCATTCCTGAGGTATATGCGATACTGAAGTCAGCGGAGGCAGAGATCAGAAAGGAACATCAAGTGTTGATGGTGAATAAAACCACTAAGTTCAAGAAGGGCAAGGGTAAGAAGAACTTCAAGAAGGACGGCAAGGGAGTTGCCGCGCCCGGTAAGCCAGCTGCCGGGAAGAAGTCGAAGAATGGACCCAAGCCTGAGACTGAGTGCTTTTATTGCAAGGGAAACGGTCACTGGAAGCGAAACTGCCCCAAGTACTTGGCGGACAAGAAGGCCGGCAATACCAAAGGTATATATGATATACATGTAATTGATGTGTACCTTACCAGCACTCGTAGTAGTTCCTGGGTATTTGATACCGGTGCGGTTGCTCATATTTGTAACTCAAAGCAGGAACTGCGGAAGCAGCGTAGACTGGCAAAGGACGAGGTGACGATGCGCGTCGGGAATGGTTCCAAGGTCGATGTGATCGCCGTCGGCACGCTACCTCTGCATCTACCTACGGGATTAGTTTTAAACCTCAATAATTGTTATTTAGTACCAGCTTTGAGCATGAACATTGTATCTGGATCTCGCTTAATGCGAGATGGCTACTCATTTAAATCTGAGAATAATGGTTGTTCTATTTATATGAGAGATATGTTTTATGGTCATGCCCCGCTGGTGAATAGTTTATTTTTATTGAATCTCGAACGTGATGTTACACATGTTTATAATGTGAATGCCAAGAAATGCAAGGTTGATAACGATAGTCCCACATACTTGTGGCACTGCCGCCTTGGTCATATCGGTGTTAAACGCATGAAGAAACTCCATGCAGATGGACTTTTGGAGTCTCTTGATTATGAATCATTTGACAGATGCGAACCATGCCTCTTGGGCAAGATGACCAAGACTCCGTTCTCCGGAACAATGGAGCGAGCAACCAACTTATTGGAGATCATACATACTGATGTGTGTGGTCCAATGAGTGTTGAGGCTCGCGGTGGTTATCGTTATGTTCTCACCCTCACCGATGATTTGAGTAGATATGGGTATGTCTACTTGATGAAGCATAAGTCTGAGACCTTTGAAAAGTTCAAGGAATTTCAGAGTGAGGTTGAGAATCAACGTGACAAGAAAATAAAGTTCTTACGATCAGATCGTGGAGGAGAATATTTGAGTCATGAATTTGGCACGCACTTAAGGAAATGTGGAATTGTTTCACAACTCACGCCGCCTGGAACACCTCAGCGTAATGGTGTGTCCGAACGTCGTAATCGCACTCTATTGGATATGGTGCGATCTATGATGTCTCTTACCGATTTACCGCTATCCTTTTGGGGTTATGCTTTAGAGACTGCCGCATTCACTTTAAATAGGGCACCGTCAAAATCCGTTGAGACGACACCGTATGAATTATGGTTTGGGAAGAAACCTAAGCTGTCGTTTCTGAAAGTTTGGGGATGCGATGCTTATGTGAAGAAACTTCAACCAGAGAAGCGCGAACCCAAGTCGGAAAAATGCGTATTCATAGGATACCCTAAGGAAACTATTGGGTATACCTTCTACCTAAGATCCGAGGGCAAGATCTTTGTTGCCAGGAATGGATCCTTTCTAGAGAAAGAGTTTCTCTCGAAAGAAGTAAGTGGGAGGAAAGTGGAGCTTGATGAGATGACCCTCGAACCGGAGAGTAGCGCAGCACAGGAAAATGTTTCTGTGGAGCCTACACCGGCTAGAGAGGAAGTTATTGATAATGATCATGATCAAGCTACCACTGAACTTCGAAGGTCCACGAGGACACGTTCCGCACCAGAGTGGTATGTCAATCCTGTCCTGGAAATCATGTTGTTAGACAACAGTGAACCTTCGAACTATGAAGAAGCGATGGCGGGCCCGGATTCCGACAAATGGCTTGAAGCCATGAAATCCGAGATAGGATCCATGTATGAAAACGAAGTATGGACTTTGACTGACTTGCCCGATGATCGGCAAGCCATAGAAAATAAATGGATCTTTAAGAAGAAGACTGACGCGGATGGTAATGTGACCATCTATAAGGCTCGGCTTGTCGCTAAGGGTTATCGACAAGTTCAAGGGGTTGACTACGATGAGACTTTCTCACCCGTAGCGAAGCTGAAATCCGTCAGAATCATGTTAGCAATTGCCGCATACTATGATTATGAGATATGGCAAATGGACGTCAAAACGGCATTCCTTAATGGTTTTCTTAAGGAAGAGTTGTATATGATACAACCGGAAGGTTTTGTCGACCCTGAGAATGCTGACAAGGTATGCAAGCTCCAGCGCTCAATCTATGGGCTGGTGCAAGCATCTCAGAGTTGGAACATTCGCTTTGACGAGATGATCAAAGCGTTTGGGTTCACACAGACTTATGGAGAAGCCTGTGTTTACAAGAAAGTGAGTGGGAGCTCTGTAGCATTTCTCATATTATATGTGGATGACATACTGCTGATGGCAAATGATATAGAATTCTTGGAAAGTATAAAGGCCTACTTGAATAAGTGTTTTTCAATGAAGGAACTTGGAGAAGCTGCTTATATATTAGGCATCAAGATCTATAGAGATAGATCGAGACGCCTCATAGGTCTTTCGCAAAGCACATACCTTGATAAGATATTGAAGAAGTTCAATATGGATCAGTCCAAGAAGGGTTCTTGCCTGTATTGCAAGGTGTGAAATTGAGCTCGGCTCAATGCCCGACCACGGCAAAAGATATAGAAGAGATGAGTGTCATCCCCTATGCCTCAGCCATAGGGTCTATTATGTATGCCATGCTGTGTACCAGACCTGATGTAAACCTTGCTGTAAGTTTGGTAGGTAGGTACCAAAGTAATCCCGGCAAGGAACACTGGACAGCGGTCAAGAACATCCTGAAGTACCTGAAAAGGACTAAGGATATGTTTCTCGTATATGGAGGTGACGAAGAGCTCGTCGTAAAGGGTTACGTCGACGCTAGCTTCGACACAGATCCGGATGACTCCAAGTCACAAACCGGATACGTGTATATTTTGAATGGTGGAGCGGTAAGCTGGTGCAGTTGCAAGCAAAGCGTCGTGGCGGGTTCTACATGCGAAGCGGAGTACATAGCAGCCTCGGAGGCAGCACACGAAGCAGTATGGATGAAGGAGTTCATCACCGACCTAGGAGTCATTCCAAATGCGTCGGGTCCAATGGCTCTCTTCTGTGACAATACTGGAGCTATTGCCCTTGCCAAGGAGCCCAGGTTTCACAAAAGGACCAGGCATATCAAGCGTCGCTTCAACTCCATACGTGAACATGTTCAAGATGGAGACATAGATATTTGTAAAGTGCACACGGATTTGAATGTAGCAGATCCGTTGACTAAACCTCTTTCACGAGCAAAACATGATCAACACCAGTACTCTATGGGTGTTCGATTCATCACAATGTAACTAGATTATTGACTCTAGTGCAAGTGGGAGACTGTTGGAAATATGCCCTAGAGGCAATAATAAAATGGTTATTATTATATTTCCTTGTTCATGATAATTGTCTGTTATTCATGCTATAATTGTGTTATCCGGAAATCGTAATACATGTGTGAATACATAGACCACAACATGTCTCTAGTAAGCCTCTAGTTGACTAGCTCGTTGATCAATAGATGGTTACGGTTTCCTGACCATGGACATTGGATGTCATTGATAACGGGATCACATCATTAGGAGAATGATGTGATGGACAAGACCCAATCCTAAGCCTAGCACTAGATCGTGTAGTTCATTTGCTAAAGCTTTTCCAATGTCAAGTAACTTTTCCTTAGACCATGAGATTGTGCAACTCCCGGATACCGTAGGAGTGCTTTGGGTGCACCAAACGTCACAACGTAACTGGGTGGCTATAAAGGTGCACTACGGGTATCTCCGAAAGTATCTGTTGGGTTGGCACGAATCGAGACTGGGATTTGTCACTCCATGTAACGGAGAGGTACCTCTGGGCCCACTCGGTAGG
The DNA here is from genome assembly GCA_011799875.1 of Thinopyrum elongatum. Taxonomy (NCBI): domain Eukaryota; kingdom Viridiplantae; phylum Streptophyta; class Magnoliopsida; order Poales; family Poaceae; genus Thinopyrum; species Thinopyrum elongatum. The sequence continues at coordinate 473,144,717 of CM022301.1, forward strand.
ACATCATCATAATGAGCTCAATATGATCAAGGAGTTGTTCACGGGATGATGTGTTACGGAAACGAGTAAAGAGACTTGCCGGTAACGAGATTGAACAAGGTATCGAGATACCGACGATCGAATCTCGGGCAAGTATCGTACCGATAGACAAAGGGAATTGCGTACGGGATTGATTGAATCCTCGACATCGTGGTTCATCCGATGAGATCATCGAGGAGCACGTGGGAGCCAACATGGGTATCCAGATCCCGCTGTTGGTTATTGACCGGAGAGTCGTCTCGGTCATGTCTGCGTGTCTCCCGAACCCGTAGGGTCTACACACTTAAGGTTCGGTGACGCTAGGGTTATAGAGATATTAGTATGCGGTAACCCGAAGGTTGTTCGGAGTCTCGGATGAGATCCTGGACGTCACGAGGAGTTCCGGAATGGTCCGGAGGTAAAGATTTATATATGGGAAGTCCTATTTTGGCCACCGGAAAATGTTCGGGATTTTTCGGTATTGTACCGAGAAGGTTCTAGAAGGTTTCGGAGTGGGGCCCACCTGCATGGGGGGACCCACATGAACGTGGGTAGTGGGGGCAAGGCCCCACACCCCTAGTCAAGGCGCACCAAGATTCCCCCTTAGAAGGAATAAGATCATATCCCGAAGGGATAAGATCAAGATCCCTAAAAAGGGGGGATAACAATCGGTGGGGAAGGGAAAGGATGGGATTTCTTTCCTTCCACCTTTGCCAACGCCCCAATGGACTTGGAGGGCAAGAAACCAGCCCCCTCCACCCCTATATATAGTGGGGAGGTGCATGGGAGAAACAGCTCAGCCCCTGGCGCCTCCCTCTCCCTCCCGTGACACCTCTTCCTCCTCCAGTAGCGCTTGGCGAAGCCCTGCTGAAATCCCGCTGCTTCCACCACCACACCGTCGTGCTGCTGGATCTCCATCAACCTCTCTTCCCCCCTTGCTGGATCAAGAAGGAGGAGACGTCTCTGCTCCGTACGTGTGTTGAACGCGGAGGTGCCGTCCGTTCGGCGCTCGGTCATCGGTGATTTGGATCACGACGAGTACGACTCCATCAACCCCGTTCTCTTGAACGCTTCCGCTCGCGATCTACAAGGGTATGTAGATACACTCCCCTCTCACTCGTTGCTAGATGACTCCATAGATTGATCTTGGTGATGCGTAGAAAATTTTAAAAATTCTGCTACGTTCCCCAACAAACACATGTCCATGGTTAGGAAACTTTAACTATCTTTGATCAACGAGCTAGTCTAGTAGAGGCTTACTAGGGGCACAGTATTTATTTATGTATTCACACATGTATTTAAGTTTCCGATCAATACAATTCTAGCATGAATAATAAACCTTTATCATGAATAAGGAAATATAAAATAAAAACTTTATTATTGCCTCTACGGTATATTTCCTTCAGTCTCCCACTTGCACTAGAGTCAATAATCTAGTTCACATCACCATGTGATTTAACACCCATAGTTCACATCGCCATGTGACCAACACCCAAAGAGTTTACTAGAGTCAATAATCTAGTTCACATCGCCATGTGATTAACACTCAAAGAGTACTAAGGAGTGATCATGTTTTGCTTGTGAGAGAAGTTTAGTCAACGGGTCTGTCACATTCAGATCCGTATGTATTTAGCAAATTTCTATGTCTACAAAGCTCTATATGGAGCTACTCTAGCTAATTGCTCCCACTTTCAACATGTATTCGGATTGAGACTCAGAGTCATATGAATCGGCGTTAAAGCTTGCATCGACGTAACCCTTTACAACGAACTCTTTATTACCTCCATAACCGAGAAACATTTCCTTAGTCCTCTTTAAGGCACCTAAGGATAATTTTGACCGTTGTCCAGTGGTCCACTCCTGGATCACTTTTGTACCCTCTTGCCAAACTTATTGGCAAGGCACACAATAGGTTTGGTACACAGCATGGCATACTTTATAGAACCTATGGCTGAGGCATAGGGAATGACTTTCATTCTTTCTCTATCTTCTGCCGTGGTCGGGCTTTGAGTTTTACTCAACTTCACACCTTGTAACACAGGCAAGAACCCTTTCTTTGACTGATTCATTTTGAACTTCTTCAAAATCTTGTCAAGGTATGTGCTTTGTGAAAGTCCTATTAAGCGTCTCGATCTATCCCTATAGATCTGGATGCCCAATATATAAGCAGCTTCACCGAGGTCTTTCATTGAAAAATTCTTATTCAAGTATCCTTTTATGCTATCCAGAAATTCTATATCATTTTCAATCAATAATATGTCATTCACATATAATATCAGAAATGCTACAGAGCTCCCACTCACTTTCTTGTAAATACAGGCTTCACCGAAAGTCTGTATAAAACCATATGCTTTGATCACCTCATCAAAGCGTATATTCCAAATCCGAGATGCTTGCACCAGTCCATAGATGGATCACTGGAGCTTGCACACTTTGCTAGCACCTTTAGGATCGACAAAACCTTCTGGTTGCATCATATACAACTCTTCTTTAAGATATCCATTAAGGAATGCGGTTTTGACGTCCATTTGCCAGATTTTATAATCATAAAATGCGGCAGTTGCTAACATGATTCAGACAAACTTAAGCATCGCTACGGGTGAGAAAGTCTCATCGTAATTAACTCCCTGAAATTGTCGAAAACCTTTTGTGACAAGTCGAGCTTTGTAGACAGTAACATTACCATCAGCGTCAGTCTTCTTCTTGAAGAACCATTTATTCTCTATGGCTTGCCGATCATCGGGCAAATTCACCAAAGTCCACACTTTGTTCTCATACATGGATCCTATCTCAGATTTCATGGCCTTAAGCCATCTGTCAGAATCTGGGCTCATCATAACTTTTTCATAGTTCGTAGGTTCGCCTTGGTCTAGTAACATGATTTCCAGAACAGGATTACCGTACCACTCTGGTGCGGATCATGCTCTGGTTGACCTACGAAGTTCAGTAGTAACTTTGATCTGAAGTTTCATGATCATCATAATTAGCTTGCTCTCTAGTTGGTGTAGGCATCACGGGAACGGTTTTCTGTGATGTGCTACTCTCCAATTTGAGAGAAGGTACAATTACCTCATCAAGTTCTACTTTCCTCCCACTCACTTCTTTCGAGAGAAACTCCTTCTCTAGAAATGACACAAACTTAGCAACAAAGACCTTGCCTTCGGATCTGTGGTAGAAGGTGTACCCAATAGTTTCTTTTAGGGTATCCTATGAAGACGCACTTCTCCGATTTGGGTTCGAGCTTATCTGGTTGAAGCCTTTTGACATAAGCATCGCATCCCCAAACTTTAAGAAACGACATCTTAGGTTTCTTGCCAAACCACAGTTCATACGGTGTCATCTCAACGGATTTAGACGGTGCCCTATTTAACGTGAATGCAGTTGTCTCTAATGCATAACCCCAAAACGATAGTGGTAAATCGGTAAGAGACATCATAGATCGCACCATATCTAATAAAGTACAGTTACGATGTTCGGACACACCATTACGCTGTGGTGTTCCAGGTGGCGTGAGTTGTGAAACTATTCCACATTGTTTTAAATGAAGGCCAAACTCGTAACTCAAATATTTGCCTCCACAATCAGATCGTAGAAACTTTATTTTCTTGTTACGATGATTCTTCACTTCACTCTGAAATCCTTTGAACTTTTCAAATGTTTCAGCATTGTGTTTCATCAAGTAGATATACCCATACCTACTCAAATCATCTGTGAAGGTTAGAAAATAACGATACCCACCGCGGGCTTCAACACTCATCGGACCGCATACATCGATATGTATTATATCCAATAAGTCATCAGCTCGCTCCATTGTTCCGGAGAACGGAGTTTTAGTCATCTTGCCCATGAGGCATGGTTCACAAGTATCAAATGATTCATAATCAAATGATTCCAAAAGCCCATCTACATGGAGTTTCTTCATGCGCTTTACACCAATATGACCTAAACAGCAGTGCCATAAGTATGTTGCACTATCATTATCAACTTTGCATCTTTTGGCATCAATATTATGAATATATGTATCACTACGATCAAGATTCAATAAACCATTTATATTGAGTGTAAGACCATAGAAGGTTTTATTCATGTAAACAGAACAACAATTATTATTTGACTTAAATGAATAACCGTATTGCAATAAACATGATCCAATCATATTCATGCTCAACGCAAACACCAAATAACATTTATTTAGGATCAACACTAATCCCGAAGGTAAAGGGAGTCTGCGATGGTGATCTCATCAACCTTGGAATCACTTCCAACACACATCGTCACCTCGCCCTTAACTAGTCTCTGTTCATTTTGCAACTCCTGTTTCGAGTTACAAATCTTAGCAACTGAACCGGTATCAAATACCCAGGGGCTACTATGAACACTAGTAAAGTACACATCAATAACATGTATATCAAATATACCTTTGTTCACTTTGCCATCCTTCTTATCCGCCAAGTTTTTGGGGCAGTTCCGCTTCCAGTGACCATTTCCTTTGCAGTAGAAGCACTCAGTTTTAGGTTTGGGTCTAGCTTTAGGCTTCTTCATGGGAGCGGCAACTTGTTTGCTGTTCTTCTTGAAGTTCCCTTTCTATCCCTTGCCCTTTTTCTTGAAACTAGTGGTTTTGTTAACCATCAACATTTGATGTTCTTTTTTGATTTCTACCTTCGTCGATTTCAGCATCACGAAGAGCTTGGGAATCATTTTCGTCATCCCTTGCACATTATAGTTCATCACGAAGTTCTAGTAGCTTGGTGATAGTGACTAGAGAACTCTCGTCAATCACTATCTTATCTGGAAGAATAACTCCCACTTGATTCAAGCGATTGTAGTACCTAGACATTCTGAGCACATGCTCACTGGCTGAGCTATTCTCCTCCATCTTGTAGGCAAAGTATTTGTCAGAGGTCTCATACCTCTCGACATGGGCATGAGTCTGAAATACCAATTTTAGCTCTTGGAACATCTCATATGCTCCGTGGCATTCAAAACGTTTTTGAAGTCCTGGTTCTATGTCGTAAAGCATGGCGCACTAAACTATTAAGTAGTCATCATATCGAGCTTGCCGAACGTTCATAACGTCTGCATCTACTCCTGCAATAGGTCTGTCACCTAGCGGTGCATCAAGGACATAATTCTTCTATGCAGCAATGAGGATAATCCTCAGATCACGGACCCAGTCTGCATCATTGCTACTATCATCTTTCAACTTAGTTTTCTCTAGGAACATATCAAAAAATAGGAGAACTACATCGTGAGCTATTGATCTACAACATAGATATGCAAATACTATCTGGACTAAGTTCATGATAAATTAAGTTCAATTAATCAAATTACTTAAGAACTCCCACTTAAATAGACATCCCTCAAGTCATCTAAGTGATATGTGATCCAAATCAACTAACCCATGTCCGATCATCACGTGAGATGGGGTAGTCATCAATGGTGAACATCTCTATGTTGATCATATCTACTATATGATTCACGTTCGATCTTTCGATCTCCAATGTTCCGAGGCCATGTCTGTACATGCTAGGCTCGTCAAGTTTAGCCCAAGTATTCTGCATGTGCAAAACTGTCTTACACCCGTTGTATGTGAACGTAGAGTCTATCACACCCGATCATCACGTGGTGTCTCAACACGACGAACTGTAGCAACGGTGCATACTCAGGGAGAACACTTTTACCTTGAAATTTAGTGAAGGGATCATCTTATAATGCTACCGCCGTACTAAGCAAAATAAGATGCATAAAAAATAAACATCACATGCAATCAAAATATGTGACACGATATGGCCATCATCATCTCGTGCTTTTGATCTTCATCTCCAAAGCATCATCATGATCTCCATCGTCACCGGCTCGACACCTTGATCTCCATCGTTGCGTCGTGGTCGTCTCGCCAACTATTGCTTCTACAACTATTGCTAACACATAGCGATAAAGTAAAGCAATTACATGGCGTTTGCATTTCATACAATAAAGAGACAACCATAAGGCTCCTGCCGGTTGCCGATAACTTACAAAACATGATCATCTCATACAATAACGTATATCACATCATGTCTTGACCATATCACATCACAACATGCCCTGCAAAAACAAGTTAGACGTCCTCTACTTTGTTGTTGCAAGTTTTACGCGGCTGCTACGGGCTTCTAGCAAAAACCGTTCTTACCTACGGCAAAAACCACAACGGTGAATTATCAAGTTTGTTATTTTAACCTTCTTCAAGGACCGGCCGTAGTCAAATTCGATTGAACTAAAGTAGGAGAAACAGACACCCGCCAGCCACCTTTATGCAAAATAAGTTGCATGTCAGTCGGTGGAACCGGTCTCATGTACGTGGACATGTAAGGTTGGTCCGGGCCGCTTCATCCCACAATGTCGCCGAATCAAAATAAGACGTTGGTGGTAATCAGTATGAACATCACCGCCCACAACTTCTTTGTGTTCTACTCGTGCATATCATCTACGCATAGACCTGGCTCATGATGCCACTGATGGGAATCGTTGCATGGAAAACAAAAAAAATTCTACGCACACGCAATGATCTATCCATGGAGATGCGTAGCAACGAGGGGGAGAATGTGTCTACATACCCTCGTAGACCGTAAGCGGAAGCGTTTCACAACGCGGTTGATGTAGTCGAACTTCTTCGCGCTTCTACCGATCAAGTACCGAACGTATGGCACCTCCGTGTTCTGCACACGTTCAGCTCGGTGACGTCCCTCGCCTTCTTGATCCATCAAGACATCGAGGTAGTAGATGAGTTCCGTCAGCATGACGGCATGGTGACAGTGATGGTGAAGTGATCTCCGCAGGGCTTCGCCTAAGCACTACGAAAATATAACCAGGGGTGTAAACGGTGGAGGGGGGCGCCGCACACGGCTAGGCAATTGTCTGGGGTATGCTAGGCGCCCCCCGCCTCATATATATAGGTGGGAGGGAGAGGGGAGAGGCCAAAGGGCGCCCCAAGTAGGTCCTAATCCTACTTGGGCTCCTGCCCTTGGCCGCGCCCCCCTGCCATGTTTGTCGGAGGGAGAAGGAAAGAGGGGGGGGGAGGGAAGGAAGTGGGAATCCTAATCCACCCTTACCTTTCCCTTCTCCCCTTTCATTCTCCTCCTTAGGCCAGCCCATATGGGGGCGCACCAGCCCCTTGTGGCTGGTGCGTTTCCCCTCTTGGCCCATAAGGCACATATCTTTTGCCGGGGGTGCCCGGAACCCCTTCGGGTGACCCGATAAGTACCCGGTACCCCCCGAAACACTTCCGGTGTCCAATTACCATCATCATATATATCAATATTTACCTCTCGACCATTTCGAGACTCCTCGTCATGTCCGTGATCTCATCCGGGACTCCGAACAACATTCGGTCACCAAATCACATAACTCATATAATACTATATCGTCATCGAACGTTAAGCGTGTGGACCCTACGGGTTCGTGAACTATGTAGACATGACCGAGACACCTCTCCGGTGAATAACCAATAGCGGAACCTGGATGCCCATATTGGCTCCTACATATTCTACGAAGATCTTTATCGGTCGAACCGTTATGACAACATACGTAATTCCCTTTGTCCATCGGTATGTTACTTGCCCGAGATTCGATCATCGGTATCTTCATACCTAGTTCAATCTTGTTACCGGCAAGTCTCTTTACTCGTTCCGTAATACATCACCTCGTGACTAACTCCTTAGTCGTTTGCTTGCAAGCTTATGATGTGTATTACCGAGAGGGCCCAGAGATACCTCTTCGATACTCGGAGTGACAAATCCTAATCTCGATCTATGCCAACTCAACAAATACCTTCGAAGATACCTATAGAGCATCTTTATAATCATCCAGTTACGTTGTGACGTTTGATAGCACACAAGGCATTCCTCTGGTATCCGGGAGTTGCATAATCTCATAGTCGAAGGAATATGTATTTGACATGAAGAAAGCAATAGCAATAAAACTGAATGATCATTATGCTAAGCTAACGGATGGGTCTTGTCCATCACATCATTCTCCTAATGATGTGATCCCGTTATCAAATGACAACACATGTCCATGGTTAGGAAACCTTAACCATCTTTGATCAACGAGCTAGTCTAGTAGAGGCTTACTAGGGACACAGTATTTATTTATGTATTCACACATGTATTTAAGTTTCCGATCAATACAATTCTAGCATGAATAATAAACCTTTATCATGAATAAGGAAATATAAAATAACAACTTTATTATTGCCTCTAGGGCATATTTCCTTCAATCCCCATATCCGCCCCATATTTCGGCTAGATATGAGGGGTGCCGGTCAGCCCGAGCATTTGTGGCAGATTTTAGGCGCTCGTCTGGGTCGGGTTTTTTGACCGGCCAGTGATTGAGCCGTCTGCCCGGGCGTACGAGGGGGTTTGAGGCGCACAGTTGTAGATGCTCTAACCCTAGCCGCCACCCGTGATCTGATCCCTCTCGCTGCTGTCAGGCGAAGGCCACGTGGCTCCGGCAAGGAGAGACGCTGTATGGAGGAGCTGGTGGATTGCTGCGGGGCGGCGACCGTGATTCATGTTCGGGCTGTGGTTATCAGCATGTGATGCTCGACGGTGATATTTGTGATCTAGTGTGGTGATCTTCAACGGCAACACGGTGTGGCTAGGGCACCGGAGAACAGGGAGTCGGTGTATGGTCCTGGACGGTGGCGAGGCCGACATCAGACCCAGAACTATCATGCAATGTCATCGGTGATTTTTTAAGGTTTCTTAGGGAGTCTTCGAGTTTGGTTTGGGTTGGAGAGGCTATGGTGCTGTCCCTGTATAGTAATAATGTTCTCCCTGCTCTTTCCCTGTTCTATTGGTGTGTTATCAACAGCGTAGGGCATGTGGAGCCGTGTCTCCGGCAGGTCTTCAAGGATCTGGTTGGTTCGATTATCTAGTGAATCCGCCTGGATATGCCCAGCGTATGTGGTCTTCAGAGTTTACATGACCTTATAGGCCTTTTCCTCTAGCATGGCGATTTGCTTTGCAGATCGCGGTCGTCAGTGTCTCTTGGTCGCATCGATGACTTCCTGGGTGCTGCTTCTACAAACTTCTGGGCTTTAAAAGTTTGCTCCGTCGAGGTGTAGGCCTAGGCAACATCGAGCTATGCTCATGGCGCTCCGCCAGTGGATGCAAGAGGAAGAAGACTCCCCCCCCCTCCCCCCCTAAGAAATTTGAATGTAATTTTATCTTTTTGTATAGGTGTGTTTGTAAGGACTAGTGATACTTAATATATGATATTGAGCCCTTTTGCAAAAGAAAAGGTTAGAAGAGGATAATGGCCCAATAAGAAAAAAAAACTCTCCTTGCGGGAGGAGCATCCCTCCAAGTCTATAAAGCAAGGGCTTTTCTTAACGACTGCCAGAGCAAAAAATAGTGCAGTGACAAAATAATCGCTGATTGACTAAGTAATAGCACAAAAAGTGATATCATAGTTCCAGCATATATGGCCTATAAGCTTGGTCCTAAGTTAGTTTCTTTTCAAAATTTGACCAAATTTATTGAAAAAAACTACATTTTGAATAAAAAAATACAACATAAACATACTTCATAATGGATCTATGTCCTTTTCTTCACCAACGGGGACCTCCTCTTTGTTAATCTATGTCGGTTAGTGCAACGCCCCGGCCCCTACTGGGAAGACATACACAAAGTCTCAGGTAGATAGTTATCTCTGGTGCCTCAACCATAAAACCCTTAGTCTCGGCCAAGGTTGTCAGAATTTCAATATGAATTGGATCGAAACCCCTCTGGTAGGATTCCAAATTGTAGGATCCTAACAAACAGAATCTTAGATTCTAGATTCTATCAGCTAGAATTGTAGAATCGTCCCAACAAAAGTATGGATAAATTTGTATAATCATAAAAAAAAAATCATGATTCTAACAACCTTGGTCTCGGCCAAGCTCCTCCTCATCTCCACCACCGTCGGGCGGGAAAAATCAGCGGAGAGTGCATACAGAAAATAATCGGCTGATGAAGCCCAACAATGTTCAGTTGACTAAGTAATAGCAAAACGTTCTTATCCATATTTTCGACAAAGGGAATATATTGATATCACGGAGATACCAATTACACCCGACCTCTGCAACAACAAAATGTCATAAAAACATTATGCATGCACACAGCCAAAAGCCAAAAAAGAAGAAAAAAAAGATCGCGCTATAGTGATCAATTCCTTGTAGCTGCAGTACGAACCATCACCAAGACAACACCCGAAGTTCAAGTTTTCCACAAGCGGCGCCTCGAAGAAGGAAACAGTACACAAGCGCTGTCATCGACCGATCGTAGATCTTAGGTTTTTACCTTGAAGAAAATCCACGCTCTTAAAACAATGCCTTCAACAAGGACACTGTCAGGCACAACCAATTAAGACCAGACCTTAGGTTTTCACCCTGAAAGCTAAGACTCTGTAGTCCGCCTATGTTGCCGCCCCCACTTGCCGATGCCGCTTCTACGAGTCACGAATCACCTAGCAAAGTCCTCGTCGCTTCGAAGAATCGATCCGCCATTACTAGGCCTCAGACCTCAGCCACCATGACATTCTTCGCCACTGTTTTCACCATGGAAATCGAAATACCGACATGTCCCATAATTTCAGCGAACAACGAAGCTTCACGTCACACCCTCCTAAAGCCACTCGGGCTGAAATAGGGGCACACATGACCGAATCCCATCCGATCCACTAATCTACAGGCGTCAAGCACCCAATGAAGATCTTCGGCGAAGCACTCCGGAACTCGTTAATTGCCGGATCAAAGAGGGCCGGCATCTGGTTGAACACCATCTTGAAGCAAGAAGAGCGCTAGGACCGCGTCCCTTGGACAAGCAAACTAGCAGGCCCCCATGCCGTCATGCAGCACATCGGAGAAGAAGGCAACCGCGGTCATCCGGCCCGCACCAGGCCATGGTCAGATCGGGGCGAGCCGGGACAACGCACCAGGAGCCGCGCCCTGGGGCGAGACCAACCGTGCCAGCAGCAAGCCGGGGAAGAGACCGCCGGTGGAGGCCGCGCTGCCGCCAGGAACAGATCTGAGAGGGCAGGGGTGATGGGAGGAGAGGCCCAGCCGCCGCCATCCCAGGGCCCGGCGAAGCTTCGCCGGCTGTCCCTCCGGCGGCGGCGACACGGAGGTGGGCGGGACAAGGGGTGCCAAGCCCGGCGGCGGCTGGATTCCCCCGAGTCGCCCGGGTCGGGCAACGCGAGGGCCTGGGCTTTCCGCGTCGTGCTTATCCATATGTGCCATTAGTTAGGTTCCACTTGCACATTTGCAGAAGTAAGGAAAGAACGGCCGGCATAGTGGGATATTAAGGTGTACTCCCTCCGTCCTTGAAAAAATATACTTCCAACTTTATTGGAGGGTCAAACTATCTCAAAGTTTGACTGAGTTTGTGCAAAAATATATCAATGCTTGTGAAACCAAATAGGTATATGATGAAAATATATTTTATCATGAATCTAATGCTGCTAATTTGATGGTATAAATGTTGGTCTATTATTGTATAAATACGGTCAAACATAAAAAAAATTGACTTTCTAACAAAATTGAAAGTACTTTTTTTTAAGAACGGAGGGAGTACCTAGGGAACCAGCTGGTGCCGATCTTTTGCCTGTGATCTAGGGCAGAGATGAATTCCTCCGCGCACCTAGCTCCGACTTGGAAGTGATCAAGGTCAATCCACACATGATCAATTAATATATGTATCATCGAAGTCACGAAATAGCAATTAAAGACGGTCTATTCGAAGACTAAAGCGCGCGGAGATTTGATCATAGTCCTCGACAAATTAAATTGGACGACCCAAAGAGCTGGACGAAATGTTCTTCTTCTGTTCCCTTCCCGTCAGGGCAAATTAAACCAGGCGACGAACAAGTAGTTCACTAGCATAGGTAGAACCTGATGGGAATAGAAGTAGCTCGAGTGTAAACGGGCTAAAAAAAAACAACACGGCATGGACCTGGTGGATGTGTCACCTGGCCGACCGGTGAGCGGGGGTACGTACGAGACTCCATGTGACAAAACAAACTGCTCATCGCTCGGGTCGCGGTCGCCATGACAGCGAGAGCTGAGGTGCCCGGGGCCTCCCTCCCAAACGATATATAAATGGACCTGCCGATGCACACACACACAACACGAAAAGCACAAGAGAACCTGATTCCTCTTCTTCTTCCGGAGATTAACCGGACCAAGAGGAAGAGCTGGACGTGGTTTTCTAGCTAGCTAGCTACTCCAGCTTTGTAAGGTGGACATGGAGGCGATGGAGCAGTCGGCGGTGGTGAGCTGCGAGTGCTGCGGCCTGGAGGAGGAGTGCACCGGCGAGTACATCGTCGGCGTGAGGGCCTATTTCGGGGGCCGGTGGCTGTGCGGGCTGTGCTCCGAGTCGGTCAAGTACGAGGCCGGCCGCAGCAAACGCGCCGCGGCCATGGGAGTGGAGGAGGCCGTGCAGGCGCACATGGCTTTCTGCCGCATGCTCCGGCGCGGCGGCCCCGCGGTGCGCGTCGCCGAGGGCATGTGCCAGATGCTTAGGCGCACCGCGTGCGGGAAGCGCCGGGCCGCCATCTCATCGTCCTCGTCGCGGCGGACGACGCCGGTGCCGGTGGCGTCAGCGTCTGGACCGCACCACCGCGCGTCGGTGGCGCCACTGTCGATCGGTCTATGAATATCTGGTCGGTCCTCTGTCCAAGAGGACCCACGTACGGGCTGGCGGCGGCGACCGGCCGCCTGAGTTGATGCCTGGTTCTTTATTTTCATAAGTGCATGCTTCGGACGTACGTCATCAAGTGTTGGAGTTCATTTCTAAGTGTAAGTTTTGGTGGATTGATCCGATGAAACTTAATTACGGTACGAGGTTTAATTTGTGTATATACGAAGTTAAATCAAGTTCAATTAATCATCAACTGGGGATCTTGATGAAGAAACCCTATAGGCCGGCTTCTGCCGAGTTGTTTTCTTGGCAATCAATCATATATCCATCGGTGCAATCGATCTGCTTTGAAATTGTTTCTTCCTCGTCGCGTTTCCCTATTGGTGAGAATAATCTTGCTCCTGTTCTCGGGATGGTTTCTTTGTGGGGAAAAGTCTAAAATAAACCTTAAACTCGTACTCGTCAAAATAGAATTTCCTCCCGCTTTATATTATAAAGCAACGAACACCAATCACAGGGTAACTGTTGGGCGAGAAGCACATCCAGCCCAAAGACAAAAAAGAAGAAGAAAAGAATGCCAACAACGACAGCTCGGCAAGCACGGAGGATCCGCCACCACTGCGCCCACCAACTACGTCCCACCACACACCATGACACCGGATCGCCGCGAACCAAGCAACACCTCCAACAAGGAATGCGACGCCAACGACGCTGCTGCCCGGACAAGTCCTAGGGTTTCCCCTGGCACGCGAAGGGGAGTGGGGGATGGATAGCACCGACGCCCTTCAAGAAGGAAGGGTGGCACCCACAGGCGTCACCACGTCGGAGCCGGATAGACCGGCAAGGATTTCTCCCGCATCTCCAAGCACCGCCACCCACTCGAATCGGAGCCATCCCACCATCTTGCCGCCCACAAGCACGCGCCACCACGGTCTTGGACCCCACCACGCCGCCTAGCTGCGAGTACCACCACGAGGTCGAGAGGACAGGGGCAAAGAGCATCCAAAGGCAAGGGTGGAGACACCGAAGCCGAACGGGAGGGAACCGCCTCCACCGCAGCCGCGCAGGGGCCCGTGCCCCCAGCGCCGTCGCAGTCTGCCGTCCGGACGCAGCAGCCGAGGCATACCAGGCCACCTGGGCGGGCCCGGCCGGGCCCATCTCGGGCGCGCAAAGCTCCGGCCGCCGCGCTGCTGCACGCCGGCAACCTCGCCGCGACCCACTACCATCCAGACGCCCCGCCACTGCACCCGAGAGCTACATCGCCGCCCAGCAGCCGCCGGCCCGCCCAGATCCAGATGGGGCCCGAAGGGCCCAGACCTGGGCCTGGCGGGCGCCGCCAGCCCGCGCCACCGCGACACCCCGCCGCCAACGGCGCCGCCGCCGCCCAGCACCCGCCCGCGCCCGCGCAGGACTGTCGCCGCCTGACAGCACCACCTGCGCCGCGCCCGCCCCGCGCCGGAGCTGTAGCAGGAGGGGAATCGCCCCGGGCCGCCGCCGTCGGGGCCGCCCCGGGCCGAGCCCGGCGCCGCACGCCGGCGACGGCGGAGGAAGAGAGGAGGGAGGGACCGCTGGGGAGAGGGAGGGAGCGCGGCCGGTCGCCCGCGCGGGGGGCGAGCCGGTCGCGAGAGGAAGGAGAGAAAAATCTCCTTGACCCCTTAAACTCGTACTCCAAATCTGAATCAAACCCTGAACTTAAAATCCTTGAAACTGGCACCCTGTACTCTCTAATCCCGATCTATCCCGGCTGATTTCTACGAAGTGTTCGTTTGCCGAACAGAAAAGGTATGATCCTGATCACCACTGTTGCTGACTACACGGGCCCATGTGTCATATTCATCTTCCCCTACCCACACTCTCTCCACCCCAAAATCTCTTTCTTCTCAGATCCATCCCGCCGCCACATCCTTACCCCACCTCGAAACCACACCCATCCCGTCGAGGTACCAGGAGAGGCTCCTCGTCGCCACTATGGTCGGCGGGAAGAGACCAGAGGCGGCCGCCGGTGGGGATGAACATCGTGACGCCCGTGCTCGTCGCACTCGAAATCCTCCGCCATAGCCAGGGCCAAGAGCACGGATGATGCCAAATTGGGTCCGCCTCACCGTGAGCCCGTCTGCTTGTCGCCCTCGCCGCGGTTGATGGGTGCCGGAGTTCGTGACAGAATGCGACAAACGTGTCAACACTTTGCCAGGAGCAGCCCAACCTGATGTGCGGCCGCATGCGACACCTACTTCCCATCCCAATGCTCCCATGTGTGGCTGTGCGCACGGGCGGTTCGTGCAGGAGCTCCTCGCCGCCAGAATCTCCTGTGCAGCTGTGCTCACGCTGCCCAGGCTCCACTCTGCACACCGGTTTCTCTTACACAGTGGAGGTGATGGATTAGTGGTGTAATTGTTCATTGTTTTGTTGGCATCCAGTTGGGCTAGTTCTGATTCCTAATTCCCCCGTCTCCTTTTTTAACTCATCTGCAGTTAGCATACCGTGATGATGGATCTGGACAGAAAAATTATAGAGCAGAAAAGAAAGAGAGATAATGTAGGGAAGAAGATGGATATGACATGTGGACCCACGTAATCAGTGAGAGAAGGTGTGATCCCAGCTGGGATAGTCCTTTCCCCGGTTTGACAAACAAGTATTTAACATAAATCAACCAGGATAGACCGGGATTAGAGAGTACAGGGTGCCAATTTCAAGGATTTTAAGTTCAGGGTTTGATTTAGACTTGAAGTACGAATTTAAGGTTTATTTTAAACTTTTCTCTTCTTTGTGAACCTCATCAATTTTCTACCGTAAAAAGGAAGCCATGGGCCTGTCGCCTTCGTCGTCTGTACGTTGTTTTCCGTATCCACGCTCTCAACACACGTGCAGAAACATGAGAGGGTGATAGTGCCGCTCGCCGTGGAGAATTTTGTTTATAATCGAAGAAAATTTCTCCCGTGGAGAACGTGAGTCACCCAAAGAATTGTGTCCACTGCAAGTTTGTCTGATAGACGTACGTCCTAAATACTAGAGGCCTGGCATGCATCCTGGCTTGGCACTTGTTGGCTACCAAGCTAACTACTTATTCGAGAGATGTCAATCTAAGTACTTGGCCCCGATATATTCATCTTCAATCATG
The DNA here is from genome assembly GCA_011799875.1 of Thinopyrum elongatum. Lineage (NCBI taxonomy): Eukaryota > Viridiplantae > Streptophyta > Magnoliopsida > Poales > Poaceae > Thinopyrum > Thinopyrum elongatum. The sequence goes on from CM022301.1 coordinate 473,160,515, forward strand.
GTAGTACAACGAATATCAGAAATAATAAAAATTACATTCAGATTCATGGACCATCTAGCGACGACTACAAGCACTGAAGCGAGCCGAAGGCGCACCGCCGTCATCGCCCCTCCCTCATCGGAGCCGGACAAAACTTGTTGTAGTAGACAGTCAGAAAATCGCCATGCTAAGGTTCCATAGGACTAACGCAATAGAACAGCAACCGCCGCGATGAAGAGTATCGTAGATCGGAAGAATCCAATCTGAAAACATACGAACGTAGACTATACCAAACACATACAACATCCAAGTTCGTGATTTTGCTTTAGAAGATGAGGAGGATATGTACACGGTGCAGATCGAGCACAATCATGACACACTGCACATTTTGTGGACTAAACAAAAAGCCGAATTCCAGATCGATCAATATATTCTTCCTTCAGACCAAAGTAATCAATCATGGATCGATCTCCACTCTCCACCGAGTCATGCATGCTTTGCTCGATCAACAACTCCAGTCAAAAGGAGGAGCTCAGCCGCTTGCCTCAGAGACAACGACACTTCAAAATCTCAATTATGGTAATATCACCGGACTACACTACACTTTGAAAAATGCAGAAGCTTCCCAAGATGATCAACCGGACCGGGAAAAAAATTTATGCACGACGAGTCGGACGACGGCCAGTTCCAAACAGCCTGGAGATAGAAAATAAAGAAAGTGAACGTAGAGTAGTCGTGCCGACATTTACTACTTGGCCGGCGTCACCCGCCAGAGGAAACGAAAACCTACGGTTCGGCGGATCGAACTCCGACGGCGACCGGGGTACTGCTCGTGCAACGAGCACCAGTCGCTCGCTCGATCGTTTGCTGTTGATATGAAGCGTCACGTTTTTTTTCTCTATGTTCAGGTTCTGCGTCTGTCTAAAAGCGTCAATCCGACGCGACGCGACGTGACCGCGACACAAACAAATTAACGTTGTCAGGTTCTGAGGAGCGTCGCAGCGACACCGGCGCTGCGGGTGGATTCCAGCCGCACACCGGCCGACCGGCGGTGCCTCGTGGGGTTATGGACCACAGGAGTGGATAATCCGTTTCAAACCTGGTTTTTTTTTATTTGGAGCAACTCCAACCCGGCGACCCAAAAGGACGCACACCTTTTGTGCTTTTTTGTCCGTTTGGGTCGGCCCAGCGAACACCCATATTCGGTTTCGTGTTTGGATCGGCGCCCGCGCCCAACGCAGGCCCGGCCCATTTTTTGAGTTCGCGAGCGAAAAAAAATAACACAAATATTTTAAAATAAAAAAGTTAATTAAACATAAATGCCAGCCACAAAGGCCGGCGAGAGTCCACGAGTCCACATTACATTAATTTAAAATATTTAATTAAACAAAAAAAATGAGGAGGAGGCGCGTTGCCTGAGGCGTCCTCGTCGTCATCGTCGGGGCCGGTGAGGTCGATGAGCGTCGGCGCCGGGCCAGCCTAGGTGAATGTCGTCTCCCAGGCTGTGGCGACGTCCTGTGGTGCCGGCGTGACCGCCGGCGGCTGGGCAACGCGAGCCCGATGCTCCTCCTCCGTGTCGTGCTCCCAATGCTCGAGGCGCTCGCCCTCGTGGCGCTCCTCCGCCAGCCGGCGCTTTCGCCACTGCTCGAGGTAGATCTTCTCCTGTGTCGGCATCGCCCCAAACTAGATGGGTGGCGCGCTGACCCACTCGCGCACCTCCCCTTGCCAGGCCCACCGCTGGGGCGCCGGCTCGGGCTTGACTGGGGACGGCGGCGCCAGCGGTGGCACGACGCAGTCTCGGAAGCGGGGAGTGCGATGGCCTCCGACAGGCACGCCTAGTACGCCGCCTCCTCCTCCTCCGCCTTGCGCTGCTCTTCGTCTTCGCTTTCACAAAGGACAGCCGCCAGCGCCACCTGGTAGGCGACCTCCTCCTCCTGGTCCTCGTCGCGCACGACGGGGGGCGGTGGGGTGCCAGCCCGCACGTGCTGGACGCCGCGCCGGCGCTGCTCCTCGTGCTCGAGGGCGATCCAGACCTCCCAATTGGGAGAGTCCGGTGCGTAGGCGGGGTTGAGGCGCTGCTCCGGCGTCAGCAAATCCCGCCGGCGACGCACCTCCTCCACGTGCGCTCGTGTCATCCGCGGCACCGCCGGCACTGGGATCCTATCTGGATCCAAATGCCAGTCATGTGGCAGCGTAACGTCGGGGTACGGGAGGGAGATGCGGTTCTCCCAGTGCCACCTCGCCTGGTGCACTGGGACGCTTATCCGCTGCCTCGCCGGCCCAAAACCCCTCTCCGACCCCGCACCTCTATCCTCCCATTTTCTCTCCTTCCGTTTTTCTCTCTTGCCTTCGCCGCTGCTCCACCACCTTGGCCGCCACGCCACGCCACACCCCACCCCTGCCGGAAGTCGACGAGTCCGTCACATCCAACGTTACACCCGGGCTCCACGCCGCTTCTCCTCCTCCGCCGTTCCACACCTCTTCTCCTATCGCCACTCAGGTACCATACGCTCCTACGATGCTCACTGTGCCTGGCAACTGTTCGGTGAATTGCCCGAGCTAAATTGTTTGTCCTTCTTCTTTGATGCAGTGGATTCGGATAAGGATTACATATACGAGCACTATGTTGAGTTTTCCGACTCAACCGACGAGGAGGACTACACGGATGAGACAGCGATGATGCAGGCGGTGCTTGCAGACGCGGAGCGTGCGGAGGAGAATGTTCTCAATTTCAAGGGATCGATCAAGGGTCATCGAGTGCACAACTGCAACCCGGTGCACGACCATTTGACGTTGATGGACGACTACTTTGCCCCGATGCCCTCTTCGCTGACAATTTTCGTCGGCGCTTTCGGATGCGCAAAAGTATCTTCGATCGTCTCTACCATGGCGTCCGGTCCTTTGCTGACTACATCATCTTAAAGAAGGACGTCGTGGAAAGGATTGGTTTCTCTGGTTACTGGAAGTGCGCGGCTCCACTGTGGATGCTTGCTTATGGCATGACCGCTGATTCATGGGATAAGTACTGACGGATGTCCGAGAGCACATGCGGAGATGCCATGGTCAGGTTTGCAACTGTCGTGGTCGAGGTGTTTGGACCTTAGTACCTGAGAGAACCAACGATGGCAGACACGGAGGGACTCTTGGCAACCTCGGAAGCAAGAGGGTGGTCAGGTTTGATTGGATCACTTGACTGCATGCATTGAAAATGGAAGAATTGCCTAAAAGCTTTGCAAGGGCAATATCAGGATCATGTTAAGAAGGCCACCATCATTCTTGAGGCAGTTGCATCACATGATCTTTGAATTTGGCACGCTTTCTTTGGCATGCCCGGGTCTCACAATGACATCAATGTGCTGCAGCGATCACCGTTGTTTGCTAGGCTGACTGAAGGAAAAATTCCTCCTTGCCACTACTATACTGTCAATGGGCATGAGTACAATATGGGCTACTATCTGGTTGACGGTATTTATCCTCCTTGGGCTACCTTTGTGAACATCATCTCTAACCCAGTTGGTCAGAAAAAGTCTCACTTTGCCCAAAGACAAGCAACTAGAAAGGATGTTGAGAGGGCTTTTGGAGTTCTGCAGGCACGTTTTGCAGTTGTTCATGGACCTGCTAAACAATGGGGTTCGGAGACCTTGTGGGAGGTAACGACCTGTTGTGTGATCATGCACAACATGATCGTGGAGGATTAGGGTGAGAATGCTGCCGCGGATCTTGAATTTGAGAACATGAGTGATCCTATTGAACTTCTCGACCAAAAATCCGGCCACATTTGAAGAGTTTGTTCAAATGCATCAACAAATTCGGCATCGAGCAACTCACGAGCAACTACAGGAAGATCTGATTGAGCATCTATTTAACATTTGAACTATTTTTTTTTGAATAACATTTGAACTATTTTAGACCATATATGTGGCTATTTGAACCCGCAGACTTAAAAAATGAAGTCGAATGTATGCGAGCAATGTTGGATGGCCGCCTCCTACATCCATATCCGTAGACTGGTCTTAGTGTCTGCGGACGGACGGCGGAGCAAATTTGCAGCATTCGATGCCCTTAAGTGATGAAAAAGGTGAAGTTTTGCCTCGTAAAAAAACTCATACATGATGCATGCATGATAGATTGATATCATCACATACGCCTACACGCACTTGATCCAGTTTTCGGGCACACGAACTGTCAGACAATCTTTCGATGCGTCGGCTGCTATCTGGGCATGTTTGACAAAACGAGAAGACCATCAACAGTAGACGAGCAACTGATGGAGTGTGACTGTACCCCGCAAAAAAAAAAAAGATAGAGTGTGACTGTGTCCTGGAGAAAATGAACACACGGTAGCTTTTCGTTGGCTCTACCAAATTAACAGAATATCCAAGATGGTCGGTTTAGCCTTAAAAAAATCAAGTCGAGACCAGTGCTTCCTTCGGAGCAAAGTTAATAAACACGGACGTCTCTAGTCTCAGGAAGTCAAAAAGAAAAAGGAAAACTGAAAAACATGGATCTCTCACCAACAACGAATCATATGCATGGTCACCCACTCCAGTCAAAGGAGGAGCTCATCAGCTCCTTACCTCAGAGACAACGATACTTGAGAATCACAGAGAGAGAAACGCAGAAGTTTTTTTATCAAAAAAACGCAGAAGCTTTCCAAGATGAACAACGGGCTCATAGAAGATTATATGCGGCGCTGACACTTGTAAACAAGCTGACGAAAGAGATTAAGAGAGAAAGGAGGAAAAGCCAAGTAAAGGTATGGTGGTGCCGACACGTACTGGCCGGTGTCACTCACGCCCTCTCACAAGGAACCGACGTATGTATATTGTTTAGGAATACCACTGCCACTGCGACCATGGTATGGTTACCGCTAGGATCAAAGACGAGGCCTGACTTTAGGCGCTTGCGGGCGCTCGCCATTTGTGTAATGTAATGCCGCGAGTCTACATGTCGTAGATCCGATCCGGCCACCGGTGCCGCCGCATGGGGCTTGCGAGCTAGGAAGGATAGGATACTCGTGTTCTAACCCTAATGAAAATCTTAAGGTCGAGTGGTTCGACCAAGTTTTCAGCTTGTCAGTGAAGTTTCTCTCGTGCGCCACAAATCTTTTTAATCCTCATTTCGTTTTCTCGAAGTTGTGTTGAAATGTGTGTATGACTACAATTAGACTTGGACCATGCGGAGGGTTAGGTGTGTGAGTCGAAAAGGTATAACCCGGGGGAAAAACTCGCCGGGGCATGCAGGAGTGCACAACAAGTTTAAGTTATAGTTTTCGAAACCTGCATTTTTATCGTTCATTCATACTAAGTTTCAGTGGTCGAAACTTGATGAAGTTTTAAAAACTCGTCAAAACGTCGCAAAAAAAAGATCGAAAGCCCTCGTCACAAAAAACACGCATGTACAAACGAAACTTAATTTAGACTTTATTCATAAGATATAAAAAAACTGAATACCAAAATGTCAAAGCTAAATCTGGCACATCCCTCGGAAGGGTATCCTAAGTTAGGTGTCTTGGGATGATGATAATAAGGACACAGAATTTACACAGGTTCAGGCTCTCAAGAGGAGATAAAAGCCTACATCCTGATTGTGCTTTGTTGCGTTGGAGCATATCGAGAGGACAAAGTACCGAAAGATTGTAATGTTAGATGTATCTACGAGCCTCACCCATGTGTTCCCCGCCCGCCGTGCGCGCCCGGACGAGCTGTGGCGAAGCAGACTCGTATAAGAGCAGCGGCCTCGCGTTGACGTCGATGATGTAAGGCACTTGCCTGGCGGTAGTTGTCGTGGACTGCCTACCAAGCTGCTTGGCGATGTAGTAGTACGGAGCCTTGTAATGCCCCGTCCATGGCGGCGTTTGGACGGTGTGCGACACCATCTGAGCTCCATGATCCTGGCAACGACCTGTACCACATCTGCGACCAGCACGACGACCGCCACGAATGCCATCAGCAAGCCCTCCACCGGTCTTCCGCTTCGCGAGCATTGCCTCCTTTGCGGCCTTCGCTTTACTGCGGCGATTTTGCCGCGTCGCCGAGTTGATCTTTCGGGCGAGGGTGATGCTTGGATCCTCCTGCACCTCCACCACATCCATCTCCCGCAGGTCCTGGTCTGGTTCCATGCGTTGGCGGTGGTAGAGAAGAAGAAAGTGAGAGAAAAGAACGAGAATTGGATGGAGAGCGGGATGGAAGAAGAGAGTGGGGAATTTTATCGCAGAAACAGCTCGAGATGCTACAAAAGGGTGTGACACCCCCGACTTAATCGTGCAGTAATCATACACGCAAATATGCATGATCAAGATCAGAGACTCACGGGAAGATATCACAACACAACTCTAGACAGAAATAAAATAATACAAGCTTTATATTACAAGTCAGGGGCCTCGAGGCCTCGAATACATAAGCTCGAATACACAAGTCAGCGGAAGCAACAATATCTGAGTACAGACATAAGTAAACAAGTCTGCCTTAAGAAGGCTACCAAAACAACGATATCTGGATCGAAAAGGCGCAGGCCTTCTGCCTGGGAGCCTCCTAACTACTCCTGGTCGTCGGCGGTCTCCACGTAGTAGTAGGCTCTGTTGGGGTAGTAGTAGTCATCGGCAGGATCAGTTGGCTCCTGGACTCCGTCATCTGATCGCAGCAATCGGGTAGAGGGGAAAAGAGGTAGCAAAGCAACCGTGAGTACTCATCCAAAGTACTCGCAAGACTTACATCAGATCCATACTAAGTATGCATCGGTATCAATGGAATGGGGCTATATCTTTGGACTAGACTGCATAAATGCCAGAATAGAGAGAAAGACCTATCCTATCGAAGACTAGCATCTTGTAGCGTCTTGCGGCATTAGAAGAGTGCAGGTTAGTATAACATAAGTAATAAATATGTAGTAGCAATGCCCAGAGATCCTTCCTCGACTCCCTGCGAGAAAGTGATCTCAGAGCCATCATATCCATTTAGTGTCACAAGTATCCAGTTCTAGTTGTAATAGATTGTGACGACCCCGGCTTAATCATGCACTAACCATACACGCAAATGCACACGATCAAGCCTAAGGACTCACTTGAAGATATCATAACACAACTCTAAAACATAAATAAATTCATACAAGCTTAATATTACAAGCCAGGGCCTCGAGGGCTCGAATACATAGCTCGATGGCATACAAGTGTCAGCGAAAGCGTCAGATATCTGGGTACAGATATATTACAGAACATAGAGATAAGCCTTCACAGAGGCGGGGCAAAATAAAAACTACGATCGAAAAGGCGTGGGCCTCCTGCCCTGGACCCTCCGATCCTACTCCTGGTCGTCCGACGGCTCCTCATAGTAGTAGTACTCTCCAGGCTGGTAGTAGTAGTGGTCGTCGATGGGGACATCTGGCTCCGGGGCTCCGTCGTCTGGATGCGACAAATGGATAAAGGGGAAAAAAGGAAAATAAAGCAAACGTGAGTACTCATCCAAAGTACTCAGCAAGCAAGGATCTACACTACATATGCAACATTTTCAATGGGGGCTGTATATGTGGACTGGGCTGCAGAAATGCCAGAATAGAGGGGGAAAGCCTAGTCCTATCGAAGACTAGCATCTTCAGCATCTTCAACGGTCTCGCAGCATTAGAAGAGAGCAGAATAACATAATGTAAATTATAGCAGTAATGTCATCAACCTCGGCCGGGGATTCTTCCTCGACTCCCCGCGAGAAAGCAATCCCAGAGCCGTACTATCCAGTTCTCATCTCATGTCATGTTCTAGTTGTACCGATCGGGATACAACTTCGAGTGTTCATTACCGTAGGACAGGCTATCGATAGAAGTTTCTTCCCTGCAGGGGTGCACCAACTTACCCACCACGCTCGCTTAACTCCGGCCGGACACACTTTTCTGGGTCATGCCCGGCCTCGGCTAAGCAACACGCCGCAACCCGACCAAATACTTAACAGAGAGGTCAGCACGCCGGACTAACCTATGCCCCCAGGGGTCTTGGGCCATCGCCTCGGACGCTCCTGCACGTTGCGTACACCGCCGGTGAGCAGACCTAGCAACCCCTTAATACAAGCGCGGTTGCGTTCCCAGTCCAACCCAGCGTGTGCCTCTCAGTTGCTGACGTCTATTAAGCTTCGGCTGAAGTATACGACGCAGAACGCCCATACTATGCCCACGTGATGGTTAGTGCTATCAGGCCAGAGGCCCCTCGGATCAAATATCCAAACCGTTAGGGGATTAGGAGCGTGCGGTAACGAGCAGAGACTCACGATCGATGTGACCCCGTCGCCCCGTCTCGAGGACTTGCGGCAAGGGCTAAGAATGCCCGGCCACGCCTCGTAGTTATCTCGCGGGCACCTCTCAGGTCAACCCTACTCCACATCACTTCGCATTCATGCTCGCGCGGGTACCCCTCAGGGCCGACCCGTCTTTAGTATCAAAGTTCAGTGATCAGTCATAGTATCCAAAGTCTCCGTGTGTCTGACACCAAGGGGGAACCCTGAGGAATCACCCTCGATGGAATTCCCGCTCGATGTTATCATCAAGGTGAACGAAGGAGGAATCACCCTCGAGGTCCACACTTGAGGTGTTGCACGACGGCGTCGGTATCGGGGGTGGTGTAGGAGGAATCACCCTCGCTTACCACGACCGATTAACTAACCTACAAGGTTAACATCTGAAGTGCTGTCGAGGTATCACCCTCGGCACTCGATAGTAACCCAGTAGTGTCGAGCAACATAGGGGGAAGTGACGTGCGGTGCCCGGGTCTGATCTTCGATCCCGATAATCGGGTCTTCCGATTATCCAGCGGGGCAGTCGGGACATGTGGGTCTCTGATCAGGCTCTACCCATCCTATCTAAACAGTTTAGGATAACAGGCAGGTATCAGCAGTAGGCTACAATTAAACAGGCTATGCAACAGATATAGGATGGTAACAACAGCAGTAACATCTAATGCAAGCATAAGAGGGAAGAGAATAGGTGATATCGGAATGCTCAAAATGGGGGTGCTTTCCTGTCTGCTCGACGGCAAGGGCAGGGTCGTCGGGGACGTAGTCGTACTCCGGAGCGGCGTCTGCCTCAGGAGCTACGGCAACGTCGGAGTCTACCGAAAGAGAAGAGGGGGAGGAAACAAGTAAATATAATGCAATCAGATGCAACACAGTGCGTGCGATGCTATGATGCAGTGCAGGGTTGCCTAAATATGCCTCTAAGTCATTTTAGTTATTTTAGAATTAATCTGGGATTTATTAACCGGTGTGTGTGCACTATTCATCTACTGAAATCGGGCTCAGAGTTACAAGTTCTCCTACGTAGGAGGTTCCGACAAGGAAACAGACGGCACGATCAGACTCGTCCCGTCGTTCTGAGCAACTTTCATGTTTTAACTTTTTCGATCTGAGCTACGGTTTAAAAGTTATTAATTTTTGAAGTTAAATGATTTTCTAGAATTATTTTTATTAACAGAATTGAATTATGACGTCAGCATGACGTGTTGCTGACATCAGCAGGTCAACAGTGACGCTGACCTGGTCAAACCCGACATGTGGGTCCAGTGGGACCCACATGTCAGCCTCTGTTTAGACTAACAGTGGATTAATTTAATTAGCAGGGTTAATTAGGGAGTGGGCCCCATCTATCAGTGTCACTAATTATTTAATTAATCAAACTTAATTAGCAAAAAAATTAATTAGACAATTAAACGAGGCGGGCCCACATGTCAGCGACAGGGCTGCGCCCAGTCAGCATGTTGACCACGGTCAACGGGTCAACTAGGCCCCCTGGGACCCATTGGCAGCGGCCCAGGGGTGGACCCCATCGAGGCACGTCGGCGGCGGCCGGCGGCTCAACGCCGGCGTCCGTTTTCGCGGCGGAAGATAGCCGGAGTTGGCCGGAAACGCGCTGTGATGTGCCGTTTCGCGTGATTTTGGTTGCGTTCAAACGGGGACTCAACGCCGCGTCGTTTGGTGGTGGTGGCAGGGCCGGGCTCGGCCGGAAACATCGCCCGCGACGGGCAAAGGCGGCGGCGTGTTCGAGAGCTCGGTGGAATCGACGGTGCAGTGCGCAGACGATCGAACGAAGCAGCTAGGCGCGCTCTACGCGATGCGGCCGACCTAACAGACACGCGCCCGTGACCTTTTGGTCACCAGAGCCTCGTCGGCGACGAGCTCCACGGCGGCAGGTTCGGCTAAAGTGGATCCGCGCCCACGAGCCATTTGGAGCGGGTAGAGGTGAATGGAGAGGAGCTGCTGCTCACCTAGCGGCCACGGAAGGCCTTCGACAGCTTAGTAGCAGCAGACGTCGCTGGAGTTGGAGAAGATCGCCGGTGTCCGAGAGGAAGAAGACGAGGACGATGCGCTTGATGCAGGGGGTCCCAGCTCCTTCAAGTAACACCACTCGATGCGGTAGTCGACGGCGGAGCTGTGGGACTTGAGTAGGCGACGTGGAAGCGGCGGTGGCCGCGGCAACGGCGAGCGGCGACGATGGCGGCGTTCGGTCGAGGGAGATCTGAGGGGAAAAGGAACGGCGCGAGCGAGGGAGAGGACGGGGGAGTGACCGAGGGAGCCGGGGGGGATGGAGGAGCTCGACCTTATCCTCCCCTCGTCCCTGTTTCGTCGGTGGCGGCGACGTGTCGGCGCCGCGTCGGCGCGCGCGGGCTCGGCCAGCGGGAGGACGACAGCGCGAGGGAGAGAGGTGAGGTGGGCCTGCTGGGCTGGGCCAGTGCACTGTGCACTTGGTCCAGTCCATTTTAAGCCATTTTCTTTTTCTTATTTTCTGTTTCACTTTTCTTTACTGTTTTGATTTAGTTATGGCACTTTTGCATTTTTGTAAAGTATGAGAATTGTCCCAAATATTGTAATGCAATATTAGCCTTGACCAAAAATTGGTTTGAGCCAAATTGGGTTCCATTTGAAATTGAAATGATTTTAATTGGATTTAATATTGCTGTTTTGGTGCTGTTTCAATTCGTTTAAGTCACTTAATTAATCCAAGTATTAATGGTGATATTTTTATGTGTGCTCTTGGAATATTTACTAATTAGTGAACATTTTTCCAAAGGTGTTTGAGCAAACTTATTTTGCACTTTTGAATTTGAGTAAATTTTCAGATTGGAGTTGATTGGATTTGGATAACCACTATGTTTAGGCACTGCAAATGATATGACTTGGCAATATTAGCAGCTGATCACAGTGATAGTTACACTGGGGTGTTACATAGATCTGGATACAACTCCAAGCGTCCGTTACCATGGACACGGCTATTCGAATAGATATACTTCCCTGAAGGGGTGCACCAACTTACCCAACACGCTCGATTAACTCTGGCCAGACACACTTTTTCGGGTCAGGCCCGGCCTCGGCTGGTCGACACACATTAGTCCTACCTAGGCTCAACAGAGAGGCCAGCACGTCGGTCTACATCCTAAGCGCTCAGGGGTCTTGGGCCCATTGCCCTTTGCACTCCCGCGCGTTGCGTACACGGCCTGGAGCAGACCCACCCCCTAATACAAGCGCAGGTGGTTACCGTCCAACCGGGCATGCGCCACTCAATCGCTAACGTCCGAAGAGCTTTCGGAGAATCGTACGACGCCGAGTGCCCATACTTATTCCCACGTGATTTTAGTGCGAAAAGGCCAGAGGCCTACTCAGATCACATATACAAACCCGTTAGTGTCTTAGGAGCGCGCGAAGACGATCAGTGATCCTATCGCCCCGTCTCGAGGACTTATGAAAAGGGCCAGTCCCATCCCTCTCTAGGATGGTCTGCCTGCTCGGCCGTGCCTCGTAATTATCTCACGGGTACCCTCCAGGCCAACCCGACTCACAAGAGACTGTCAGGAACTAAGGTCCACCTCTATCGGGGTGGTACCGCCTGTCCCTTCAGTCCCGCAGAAATAGTAGACGGGGAACATGTAAAGGTAACAGTGTGTCTGTAACATCAAAGGGGAATCTGAGTAATCACCCTCAATGGATTTACACTCTATGTAACCGTCAAGGTGACCTTGGAGGAATCACCCTCGAGGGTTCACACTTGAGGTGTTGCATGACTGGGTCAGCCTTATCCCCTGGAATAATGGCTGGCCCCACCTATCAGTGTCTGATACGTCTCCAACGTATCTATAATTTTTTATTGTTTCATGCTGTTATATTATCATTCTTGGATGTTTTACAATCATTTTATAGCAACTTTATATCAGCTTTTGGGACTAACCTATTGACATGGTGCCCAGTGCCAGTTGATGTTTTTTGCTTGTTTTTTACTTCGCAGAATATCCCTATCAAACGGAGTTCAAACTCAGCGAAACTTTTTGGAGATTTTTTTGGACCAGAAGACAACTTGGGAGCCAAGGAAGGACCAGAGGGGAGGCCTGTAGGGCCCACAAGACAACAGGGCGCGCCCTGGTGGGTTGTGGGGCCCACGGGGGTCTCCTGCACCGCCTCTTCGCTCTATAAATTCCCAAATATTCCAGAAACCCTAGGGGAGCAGACGAAACACAATTCCAGCCGCCGCAAGTTCCAGAACCACGAGATCCAATCTAACACCATCATGGAGGGGTTCATCATCCTCATTGGTGCCTCTCCGATGATGCGTGAGTAGTCCACCATAGACCTACGGGTCCGTAGGCAGTAGCTAGATGGCTTCTTCTCTCTTTTTGATTCTCAATACAATGGTCTCTTGGAGATCTATTTGATGTAAACCTTTTTTGCGGTGTGTTTGTTGGGATCCGATGAACTTTGAGTTTATGATCAGATCTATATCCATGAATATTATTTGAGTTTCTTTGATCTCTTATATTCATGAATATTTATACCCTCGTATTTCTTCTTCGAATCTTTCGTTTAGTTAGGCCAACTAGATCGATTTTTCTTGCCATGGGAAGAGGTGCTTTGTGATGGGTTCGATCTTACGGTGTCCTCACCCAATGACAGAAAGGGTAGCGAGGCACGTATCTATCGTTGCTATTAAGGATAATAAGATGGGGTCTATTCCTACATGAATAGATCTTGTCTACATCATGTCATCGTCCTTATTGCATTACTCCGTTTCTCCATGAACTTAATACACTAGATGCCTGCTGGATAGCGGTCGATGTGTGGAGTAATAGTAGTAGATGCAGAATCGTTTCGGTCTACTAATCTTGGACGTGATGCCTATATATTGATCATTGCCTTGGGTATCATCATAATTATTCGATCTTCTATCAATTGCCCTACAGTAATTTGTTTACCCACCGTATGCTATTTTCTCGAGAGAAGCCACTAATGAAATCTACAGCCCCCGGGTCTATCTTTCATCATATTGCTTTCAGATCTATTTTTTTCACCGCATTTGTTTTCAGATCTATTATTCCAAAAACCCAAAAATACTTTGCTGCACTTTTTATTTGCATCTTTTATTTCACGTTTTATTCAGATCTATTTATCCAACTACATACAAACCAATCTATCTTTTTACCGAGGAGGGATTGACAACCCCTCTTACGCGTCGGATTGCAAGTATTTGTTCTTTGTGTGCAGGTACCGTTTACATAGTGTTGCTTGGCCCTCCTACTGGATTGATACCTTGGTTTCATAACTGAGGGAAATACCTACCGTAGCTGTAATGCATCATCCCTTCCTCTTTCGGGAAATACCGACGTATTTCAAGCCTCATCAAAAGGAATTTCTAGCGCCGTTGCCGGGGAGGATCAAGTCAAGATAGTCTCCCATCAACTTGCCAATTTATGGCGCCGTTGCCGGGGAGACATCATCAACATCTATCAGGTACCCAATCACAAATCTCATCTCCTTGCAATTTACATTATTTGCTATTTGCTTCTCGTTTTCATCTCCCCCACTTCACAAAAATATTTTCCTTTTTATTCGCCTTCTTTTCGTTTGCCTTTTTGTTGTTTGATCTTTTGTTTGCTTTTGTTGCCATGTGCCTTCTATATGCTTGCATATTCGCTTGCTAAAAATATATTGATATGGATCCCCATCCACTTGCTAATCTTTTTAAAAGATCCAATCATGATGAACCAATTGCTAGTGAGTTGAGTGCACTTGATTATCTTTATGAAGTTTTGCTTGAGATTCGTGAATCTGAAAATTGTGATGAAGAAATTTATGAAGTGATTCTTGATAGCTCCTTGAATGAAAAGCATGATTGCAATGATTTTACTATAAATTCTATTAATGTCAATTGTGCTAATAATATGCAAAACTCCAAGCTTGGGATGCTAATTTTGCTATGTCCACTAATTATTGCAATGATCATGATTGGGGTGATTCTTCTTATGAGCTTGAAAATTTATTTAAGCCTCATGATGAATATGATATTGATAATAATGCTTGCAATAATATTTAAAGTGGGTTTGGAAGAGCGTCAACTTTAGGTAAAAATATTCCCACATATTTGGAGAGTGTTCAATCTTACGAAATTTGTGGCACCCCGGCTCAGAGAGACCGGAACACCCCGTACTCCAGCCCAGAGATCAAGTCTTCTGGAATACGGCACTGCTTGGCATAGAAAAAATCAGCTCTTATTACAAATACTCAGGGATACAAGGGTCCCGATATTACAACAGATTACATCGGCCTAGCGACACTACGCTTGACAGGGTTGCTCTATGCTAGCAGCGGAACGACTCGAAGCAACGGAATAACTTCTAGCAGCGGAACAACGACGACAACGATGGACTCCACTCCGCAGTGACTCTGGCTGGAACACTTATCCTAGCTCGCAAACTCGGGCTCCTCGACAAGCAAACAATCACGGCATGACCTGGAAACTGGCATGACACGCCAGGTGAGTACTTTGAATGTACTCGCAAGCTCACAGCAACTAGAAGCAATCAAGACAAACAACAACATGGCATTTACATGTTAAACAATGATGAGCATGATACCACTAGAACAACATAAGCTGAGCATGGCATGAACATGTTGAACATAACACATCTAGCATCATATGAACATGGCAAAGTCACTCTTGATATGCACAGAATGATACTAGCATGAAGCATATTTAATATCATGATCCACTTACTCTGTTTGGAGGTTAACCCGTAACCACCATACGTATGCCATTCTTACTTACCATCGTGGTCACGGGATCACTTCAATCATTATCAAGAATACCATTGTGATCCTCACAAGATCATCTCATCATTATCAAGAATACCATCGTGATCCTCACAAGATCATCTCGTCATTACCAAGAATACCATGGTGAACCTCCCGTGACCACATAAAGATCAACCAACTTCTTTCCTCATCGAACCAAGGTTGTTTATTAGCCAGGTTATTCTTACTGTTGACTCATAGTGTGACCTACTGTGAACTGGGCCCATATCCGCAGACGCGGCTATCGATAGATTATACACTCTGTAGAGGTTAGTACATTGTACCCACACCATGGAACCCAAGGCCTCGTACTCCCATTCGGGTGGACCAACGGCGTTTCCGACAAAACCGATCTACTGCATGACACTCTCCCAGCCACTTCGACAAACTCCCCTTTGGGCTAAGTCATGGGTGGCCCCGATGTCACCTCGTGAGACCCAACAGCCACCGTCGTGGCAAAACATAAAGGGTCCCAAACGGGGACAAAAGCGCGCAAACAACTCGGGCACACAAGGTTATTACCGCCTACCGGGCTAGGGCAGCGCACGTACATAACCTTCCCTAGTTGGAGGCACCGGCAAGAGGCATGACAATAGACCGCATTAAGGCCTTCCCATAAAGGCAAATGTGGTTGCACTAGTCAGCTAGTCTCGATGGCACTATGACTCAGCCAACAGGTGTTCAAGTTCGATTAATGTCCGGTTGAACTTAAATGGTGATGAGCTGAGTCATAATAACATGATGAAATAACAATACAGATGAACATGATATCAACATGAGCATGTATGGAAAGCATAACCATATGAGTCATAGCATCAATAGCAATGAAGCATTTACTCTACTAAATGACATAATGATGATCATGAATAGCGCAAGCATAACACTCATCAGAACATAGCATGACCACTAGCATCGGAAAATAATTGCTAGAATAGAACATGACAATAATATTAGCAAGAAATCAAGTAACCAACTAGATGTAAATGATCCTGGCATAAGGATGAGCATGGATTCACCAGCATATATAAAGCATTCACAAAATATTAACTGGCACAAAGTATTTAAATATTCAAGTTGGAAACCATGGCTACTGCAAATCCATCACGCAAGTAGTTGTCATGGCTTGCCTGGGGATGAAGGATACACCGAGAAGAAGTGCGGTGAAGCCGTGGAACGATTCGCCGGAACGGTTCTCTCTCGAAGGGGGCTAGATAAGGGCAAGGGCAATATGATCATTTCTAGTATGTGAACACATAGTGAAAATGGTACCAATAGAACGGTCTCAACGAGACGAAGACGTGGGCTTTGGAATTACCTGAAACGGAGTTACGGTTGCGAAGATACTGATGTTTGAAGTCTAGGGACTAATCTATAAAAGATTCTTCTCAAACAGGCCCCTAACTGGAAAAACAGAAAGCATCTTTTAAGGAATACGTCTCCAGAGCAGTGAAAACGTATTTTTGTCTGAAGAAGCAGGAAACTACGCTTTCTAACCTAGAAAATATACTTCAGGCAATACGTTTCCACTTACCACGTCATCAGGGCTGGCGGAGTCAACGCCTGTGGCTGACAGGTGGGGTCGCGTGGGCGGTGGGGCCCGCCTGGCCTGGCCGTCTTCTTCCTCCTTGTGATGGCCGTGGGACAGAGGAGGGAGCCCGAAGCCGGCGCCCGTCCCGGCAGCTCGGTCCATCCCAGGCGGAGCTCCGGCCACCGAAATGACCAGGGCGACGAGTTGCTCCCGCCTGGAGGGTCCACTCTTGCTAGGAAGCAGCAGAGGGAGCGGGGCTGCGACTCCCGCGGTGGATGGCGGCGACTGAGGTGACGGGTTGGTGGCTATGGTGGCGTAGACGAGGATGTGGAGGTATGGGACGGCTCGTGGAGGTCCGGGGAGTGCTCCGGTGACGGTGGAACGGAGGGAAAAGGCTTGGTTCGCTGGAATTTAGGAGGACCGAAGCGGCAGCCATGGCGGCAATGGAGGGGCAGGAGAGCTCCTGGAGCTCGGGGAAATGGTTGGGCGGGGCTCTGGGAGGATGAGGAGGCCGCTAGTGAGCTCAAAGAAGTGTGGGGTGGCCTATTTATAGTCGTGGCCGAGGTGCCATGGCCGGAGCCGCCGCGGACGCGTCGTCGACGCTCTGGCGCGACCGCGGACTCGTGGGCTCGCTGGAGGGCTCGGACGACGACGTGAGAGAGGTCCAAAGGGACACTAGAGGAGCAGGGAGGGCAGACACGGTGTGGTCGACATCCGGTCGGCCACAGTGCCATGGGCAGGCTCTGGACACGCCCGGTGCACTGCGTAGGACATGACCGGAGAGGGGGCGACGGTTCCAGAGCGAAGGCGATGGCACGAGGGAGCTTCTGGACATTGAGAGGTTGCGAGGGAGAGGAGGAACGGGCAAAACCGAGGGGCCCAAGGTCTAGAGCGCGCTGTCTGGCATGCCATACGCGTGATCACCGCGTGCATAGACGCGTGCAAGGTGACTCAGCGAGGCCGACCGTGTCCATCGTGTAGTCCATCCTCGATAGGTCCCCTCTGAGTTTATAGATCGATGAAAGACGCTATGGTTAGATACGAAGGGTCATCTGAAGTTTGCTGTAGCCAACTGTTGCATGAAACTGTGGTGAATAGGGATGGCTACGTGATAGAAAAAGATTTCTCAGAGGTTTAGGGTAGGAAGGACAATAATCCTGTGAAGTTTGGAGGGATTTGGACCAAGGTTTAATTGAGTTGCTTTGTAACTGCAAATTTGGTCCAGAAACAAGATCATGAAGGGGCACTCCTATTGGATTGAGCTAAAATTTGGCAAGTAAGAATGATTTGGACATATGAAGATGTTGTAAAAGTTTAATACCAATTGGGCTTGGCAAAATGGTACTTGCTTCGCAGTGGTCCTCTCTGGATAGAAACTTGAGGGAATTATAGAAAAATAATGGCTTAATGAAATGATCCCAAAGTTGGTGGAGATGAGTGATATGGGCAGGAGCATGTCCTGGTAAATTGTCAGCAAAAATGAAGCAATATAAAATATACTTGCTTCACAACCTGAAAATATGGACAGAGGCAAAGATTGGATGGTGTGCTCACACAGATTATTATATAGAGCTGAAAATTGGTGGAGAGTCATGATATGAGCACATGAAGGAGCTTGAAAAATTTCAACTCGTTTGGATACCCCTAGCTGGTACTTCCTTCAACAAGGCTTCCATCTGACAGAAACTTTGGAAAATTGCTGAGGAAGATTGGCTAGGAAAATAGAGCTTAATTTTGTCATTACTCAATGATATGAATAGGAAAGAGTGCCCAAAAAGTTTGGGAGCAATCAAGAAAATATAGGTGGCACTTCCTTCACAGAAGGCCACTCTAGGCAGAAATGAAGAATGAATATTGGTGAATTATTTTTGATCTAGGAAAGGGAAGTTTGGACATATTTGGGGCATATATGATCCAAAAAATTTATGAGAATTTTTTGGGAATTTTTTGGATGACAGAAAGGTAGGTTGCTTCACAACCTAGGGCAAAAAGGATTATTCCTTTAATAGAAAAAGGAATATTCCCAATAAAAATAATATTGGGATTGGTCCAAGATGGGAAATGACATGATCTTGAGATGGTTTTGAGGATGACAAGCCACTTGGGAGCCTGAGAAGAGATGATCTTCCCAGGTTTCAGGACCAGAGAGCCACAGAAAAACAATTCAAATAAAAAATCCAAAGAAAAACAACAGACAAAGAAAGGGCCAAAAATCAGGGTGTGACAAACCTTCCCCCCTTAAATAAATCTCATCCTCGAGATTTGGTTGCTCAGGGAATAAGTATGAATATTCTGTCTTAAGGAAACCGTTTCCAACTCGGGTATCCTTTTTTTCCTTATATGATGTTCCCGTTGAATTTTATATGACTTGACTGTCTCGCTCTGGGGTGGTTTGCTTCATTGTATCCTTATTCTGACCGGTATTACCTCACTTGTTCATGCTTACACTGGCTCTAATTCCTTTCATATCCGCTGACTTAGCTGGGGTACGAAAGGTGATCATGACTGCAACACGTGCCCTTCTCACAAGTCCGAGAGTGGTTTCCGATGGATGTGTCATTCTTGTATCCAGCATTGACAACATTCCATGGAGTTGTGAACAGATCTTCCCAGTGGACACCCAATCTTTTACTCCTTGCATTGGGTCGCTAAAAAAGATGCATGTCCTTCGGGTTCAAAACAGTGCTGCGAATCATAACTGTTCTTTTGACGGATTCTGACTTCTCGCGGGCGCTTCTGAATCTCCTTGACTGGATTCACTGTCCTAAGTATCAAATCCATAGCAAAAATTTGACTATCGTTTGTCATGACCAGCATAAGGGTGTACGGCCTTATAATGATATTATCCACACCTGGGACTGACGGTGGTTCTGGCAGAAGAATCTTGTTCCCGTCAGACTATCCTTTAACTGCTTCCCATATGCGAGGGCACATGCCTCGAGACTGTTATTCGACATTCTGCTTACTCATTCTGTATGCATATCCATGTGGATAGTAGGTCGTGTGATGCTTTAACACGGTAGAGGGAGTCAAACTGCTGAGCTGGCCTTTGGTCTGACCTGATAGACTTGGATATACCATACTGATGATTCGGAGCATATACAGCTGGACAAACGGGTTGCCTTGATATGAGGTCCTTTCTGAAATGGAGTAGACCCTTGGGCATATGTTCATGGTGATTAATACTGACTCAGACTGCCTGGGGAATTTGTACCATGTTGGTCATGCAACAAGTACCATAGCGGTATTGCCAGTCTGGCTCTTTCATTATGGTTTTCTTTGTCCTGATCCTTTGCCGAAAGAACTTGGCCACATATGTCCTTAATTCTTCGTGTGACCATAGGTGCTGTTAGGTGCAGTATCCCGGCAATCGTACTTTATCCTTGTTCATGTCTTGGTTCATAGAATATATATTAGTTCCATGTGTGCTTGTACGGAGCTCATTGTAATTATGCAAGACAGTGACAAAGGTTAATGATATCACCTTGTTGGAGGTGAGGAAACTGTCCTTGATAACCACTGCCAAGATTGTTGTCCCAATGTTGTCTTTCTTCAAACTTTGTCGGTCCTTGCATCACCCACTGAGGTGTATAACTGGCTTTCTTCCTCTTGCATAACTGATGAGGTTGTCGGATTCTTACCGTGAGTTCATCAGCATACGAGTGACTTACAAGAATTTGGCAATATGCTCACCACATATATGATAATCTGATTCCCGAGGCAGACTTGTGTCCTAACTGATTCTTGTTTCTGACAAAACTGTTGTGGATCTGGCCCTTGGGATGCACCGCCATATGCTGCCAACTCACTGTGTAATACCTTGCACCAGTGCCATACTGAGGAAGATTGGACAACTTATGCTGGAAGCCATCAAAAGTATCTTGCTGGGGAAGACTGAATAGCTTGTGCTCGAAGTTCTTGCCGGGCAGCTTGCTGAAGAAGACTGGTTATCGTGCTTCGGAAGCTTCCCCCTTAAATACTTGCTGGGAAAGACTCGGTACCTTGTGCCGGAAGCTTTTGCAGTGGCTTACTGAGGAAGACGGAGTATCTGGTGCTGGAAGTCAGCCACATATCGTACCGAGGAAGACTGAGGAATCTTGCATTGTAAGCTTCTCTGGTAGCTTGTGAAAGAAGACTGGATTGCTTGCACCAGAAGCTTCTTTCTGTGATAGGCGGACTGAATATCATATATATCCTTTAATATTTCTGCTGCCGGTCACTTGTATGAAAGGGGTTGTTCGAGTATCCTTCTTGCTGAGCACTGAATTCATAGCATGTTCTAACTGGCTTCTAGGTATAACATGTTTCAACATTGTACTCATAATAGAATCAATCCTTGTCTATGAACCATACCTTTGACTGTTTGTCTTGCACACAACTTGTCTTCCAGCTGATTTCATCATTATTACTGTGAAAATTGCACCCTGAGGTGTACTTGATGCTGATAACCAAGCCAGGATATCATTTGCATTCTGACCAAATATTCCCAATACAATGCAGACGGCTGAGAATTCTATAATGTTTAGCTGAGCTTCCAAATATTTGTCTCCTCACTGATTCTTTGGGTCCGGTGTCGGTTGATGAGCAGCTTTAATAAGGGGAAATAAGGCAACACCGAGGGCCCAAAGAAAGAAGCAAAAGAAATGACAAAAACAAAAGCATACAAATAATATCATATTCAAGCAACATCACATATTACTGCTACTCACAACAATAATATGCATGCATACTTAGGCACACCAATCTTGTGGAAACTCCGGTTCTACAATCTAATATGCTGTGGCGGTGTGCACGAAAGTGAACCCACGTGTGGAAGAGTTGGTGTAAACAAGGCTACACCAAACGCTGGCTTAACACTGGTTGCAGCTGGACGGATAGGGAGGTGAGGACGGACTTGGTGATCGTGTAGCGGAACACGGAGGTCACGACCACATTATCATCAAGCGGACGGAATAAAACTGTACTCGTCCAAAGAATGGGTGACAAGGTAAGATAGCGGTGAAAAACAAGGCTTGTTGGCATTGCCCCTTTCTGATAGCAAAGATCGGTAAGGGTTGCCAAACAGGCAAGTCGGAGGGCACGATTAGGGATAGAAACATGTCTATCACCAAAATGATATGGGTGGCTGGCGGAAAAGATATTGGCGTGATACTTGAGAAACTCCTGCAAATGGTGTTTGGAACACTTGGTACCATGGCATCACTCTGCTGGGACAGAGATGACGAAAAACACCGAGAAGCAGGGATGCAAAACTGAAGTGTGCAGGTAGTGGATCGAGATCGATGCCACCTACACTCACAAGATTAACCATTAGTGACAAGATAATAACTCTATATGCATGCTATGCAACAAACAAATGCAGCAATAAAGTGCAACAAAACGACTAGACTCTATACTACCGCTTTCTAACGCTCGCGCAGACTAGGGCGTCCTACAGCCAGACCTGCTCTAATACCAACCGTTGTGGCACCCCGGCTCACAGAGACCGGAACACCCCATACTCCAGCCCAGAGATCATGTCTAGAATACGACACTACTTGGCATAGAACAAATCAGCTCTTATTACAAATACTCAGGGATACAAGGGTCCCGATATTACAACGGATTACATCGGCCTAGCGACACTACGCCTGACAGGGTTGCTCTATGCTAGCAGCGGAACGACTCGAAGCAGCGGAATAACTTCTGGCAGCGGAACAACGATGACAGCGATGGACTCCACTCCGCAGGGACTCTGGCTGGAATGCTTATCCCAGCTCGCAAACTCGGGCTCCTCGACAAGCAAACAATCACGGCATGACCTAGAAACTGGCATGACACGCCAGGTGAGTACTTTGAATGTACTCGCAAGCTCACAGCAACCAGAAGCAATCAAGACAAACAACAACATGACATTTACATGTTAAACAATGATGAGCATGATACCACTAGAACAACATGAGCTGAGCATGGCATGAACATGTTGAACATAACACATCTAGAATCATATGAACACGACAACGTCACTCTTGATATGCACAGAATGATACTAGCATGAAGCATATTTAATATCATGATCCACTTACTCTGTTTGGAGGTTAACCCGTAACCACCATACGTATGCCATTCTTACTTACCATCATGGTCACGGGATCACTTCAATCATTATCAAGAATACCATTATGATCCTCACAAGATCATCTCATCATTATCAAGAATACCATCGTGATCCTCACAAGATCATCTAGTCATTACCAAGAATACCATGGTGAACCTCCCGTGACCACATAAAGATCAACCAACTTCTTTCCTCATTGAACCAAGGTTGTTTATTAGTTAGGTTATTCTTACTGTTGACTCATAGTGTGACCTACTACGAACTGGGCCCATATTCGTGGGCGCGGCTATCGATAGGTTATACACTCTGCAGAGATTAGTACACTGTACCCACACCACGGAACCCAAGGCCTCGTACTCCCATTCGGGTGGACCAACGGTGTTCCGACAAAATCGATCTACTGCATGACACTCTCCCGGCCACTCCGACAAACTTCCCTTTGGGCTAATTCATGGGTGGCCCTGATGTTACCTCGTGACACCCAACGGCCACCGTCATGGCAAAACATAAACGGTCCCAAACGGGGACAAAAGCGCGCAAACAACTCGGGCACACAAGGTTATTACCGCCTACCGGGCCAGGGCAGCGCGCGTACATAACCTTCTCTAGTTGGAGGCACCGGCAAGAGGCATGACAATAGACCGCAATAAGGTCTTCCCATAAAGGCAAATGTGGTTGCACTAGTCAGCTCGTCTCGATGGCACTAAGACTCAGCCAACAGGTGTTCAAGTTCGATTAATGTCCGGTTCAACTTAAATGGTGATGAGCTGAGTCATAATAACATGATGAAATAACAATACATATGCATATGATATCAACATGAGCATGTAAGGAAAGCATAACCATATGAGTCATAGCATCAATAGCAATGAAGCATTTACTCTACTAGATGACATAATGATGATCATGAATAGCGCAAGCATAACACTCATCTGAACATAGCATTACCACTAGCATCGGAAAATAATTGCTAGAATAGAACATGACAATAATATTAGGAAGAAATCATGTAACCAACTAGATGTAAATGATCCTGGCATAAGGATGAGCATGGATTCACCAGCATATATAAAGCATTCACAAAATATTAACCGGCACAAAGTATTTAAATATTCAACTTGAAAACCATGGCTACTGCAAATCCATCATGCAAGTGGCTGTCGTGGCTTGCCTGGGGATGAAGGATACACCGAGAAGAAGTGCGGTGAAGCCGTGGAACGATTCGCCGGAACGGTTCTCTCTTGGAGGGGGCTAGATAAGGGCAAGGGCAATATGGTCATTTCTAGTATGTGAACACATAGTGAAAATGGTACCAATAGAACGGTCTCGACGAGACGAAGACGTGGGCTTTGTAATCACCTGAAACAGAGTTACGGTTGCGAAGATACTGATGTTTGAAGTCCAGGGACTAATCTGTAAAAGATTCTTTTCAAACAGGCCCCTAACTGGAAAAACAGAAAGCGTCTTTTAAGTAATACGTCTCCAGAGAAGTGAAAACATATTTTTGTCTGAAGAAGCAGGAAACTACGCTTTCTAAACTAGAAAACATACTTCAGGCAATACGTTTCCACTTACCACGTCATCAGGGCTGGCGGAGTCAACGCCTGAGGCTGACAGGTGGGGTCGCGTGGGCGGTGGGGCCCGCCTGGCCTGGCCGTCTTCTTCCTCCTTGTGATGGCCGTGGGACAGAGGAGGGAGCCCGACGCCGGCGCCCATCCCGGCGGCTCGGTCCATCCCAGGCGGAGCTCCGGCCACCGAAATGACCAGGGCGACGAGCTGCTCCCGCCTGGAGGGTCCACTCTCGCCGGGAAGCAGCAGAGAGAGCGGGGCCGTGATGTCTACTACGCAACCTTCTTCTTGTAGACTCGTGTTGGGCCTCCAAGTGCAGAGTTTTGTAGGACAGTAGCAAATTTTCCATAAGTGGATGACCTAAGGTTTATCAATCCGTGGGAGGCGTAGGATGAAGATGGTCTCTCTCAAACAACCCTGCAACCAAATAACAAAGAGTCTCTTGTGTCCCCAACACACCCAATACAAAGGTAAATTGTATAGGTGCACTAGTTCGGCGAAGAGATGGTGATACAAGTGCAATATGGATGGTAGATATAGGTTTTTGTAATCTGAAAATATAAAAACAGCAAGGTAGCAAGTAACAAAAGTGAGCGAAAACGGTATTGCAATGCTTGGAAACAAGGCCTAGGGTTCATACTTTCACTAGTGCAAGTTCTCTCAACAATGATAACATAACTAGATCATATAACAATCCCTCAATGTGCAATAAAGAGTCACTCCAAAGTCACTAATAGCGGAGAATAAACGAAGAGATTATTGTAGGGTACGAAACCACCTCAAAGTTATTCTTTCTGATCGATCTATTGGGCTATTCCTATAATTGTCACAAACAGCCCTAGAGTTCGTACTAAAATAATACCTTAAGACACACATCAACCAAAACCCTAATGTCACCTAGATACTCCAATGTCACCACAAGTATCCGCGGGTTTGATTATACGATATGCATCACACAATCTCAGATTCATCTATTCAAACCAACACAAAGAACTTCAAAGAGTGCCCCAAAGTTTCTACCGGAGAGTCAAGACGAAAATGTGTACCAACCCCTATGCATAAGTTCACAAGGTCACAGAACCTGCAAGTTGATCACCAAAACATACATCAAGTGGATCACGTGAATATCCCATTGTCACCACAGATAAACACATGCAAGACATACATCAAGTGTTCTCAAATCCTTAAAGACTCAATCCGATAAGATAACTTAAAAGGGAGAACTCAATTCATTACAAGAAGGTAGAGGGGGAGAAACATCATAAGATCCAACTATAATAGCAAAGCTCGCGGTACATCAAGATCATGCCAAATCAAGAACACGAGAGAGAGATCAAACACATAGCTACTGGTACATACCCTCAGCCCCGAGGGTGAACTATTCCCTCCTCGTCATGGAGACCGCCGGGATGATGAAGATGACCACCGGTGATGATTTCCCCCTCCGGCAGGGTGCCGGAACAGGGTCTCGATTGGTTTTTGGTGGCTACAGAGGCTTGTGGCGGCGAAACTCCCGATCTAGGTTTATTTCTGGGGGTTTCTACATTTATAGGAATTTTTGGCGTCGAGAACAAGTCAGGGGGGTCCACGAGGAGCCCACAAGACCGAAGGGCGCCCCCAGGGGGGTAGGGCATGCCCTCCACCCTTGTGGAGGCCTCGTGGCTCTTCTGGCCCAACTCTTTTGCTTTAGGGGCTTCTTCTGGTCCATAAAAAATCACCGTAAATTTTCAGCTCATTTGGACTCCGTTTGATATTCCTTTTCTGCGAAACTCAAAAACATGGAAGAAATAGAAACTGGCACTGGGCTCTAGGTTAATAGGTTAGTCCCAAAAATAATATAAAATAGCATATAAATGCATATAAAACATCCAAGATGGATAATATAATAGCATGGAACAATCAAAAATTATAGATACGTTGGAGACGTATCAAGCATCCCCAAGCTTAATTCCTGCTCGTCCTCGAGTAGGTAAATGATAAACATAGAATTTTTTATGTGGAATGCTAGCAAGTGCACAAGTTTGATCAATGATAATTTCAATCACTTTTTCTAGCATCATTATATATCATAAACAGTAGCTCATTGTAGGGTAACGCAGTAGAAAACAAAAAATTTCCGACCTACGCACTAGCCCAGGACCACTATGGAGACTGCATACAAGGTTTGATCATTTTCGTTACCGACTCGTAGCGCAGCGGAAGTAGAGTCGATGACGATCGTCGGTGCAGATCCCCGCAGCTAGGATTTACAACCTCCCAACCGCGAGGATGTACTCCCTCATCCGCCACTCGGACAGCCCTCCGGGAGGCGGTCGGACAGTCCCCCGGACGGTGTCGCGGACAGCCCTTCGGGAGGACTCACAGAACTCGGACCGTCACTCGGACAGCCCTTCGGGAGGACACTCGAACAGCCCCTCGGGCAAAAGGACGAAACTACGACCTCTCTACGGGGTTGCACACATACGGTGCCATCTATCCGGCAGGGCTTCGCCGTCCAGAACTAGTTCCCACCGGAACCCAGACAGCCTTTCGGCACTACGAAACTATTGCGTGGGAGGGAGAGAGAATGCCAGATCATGCATGGCTTGTGTGAGAGAGTTGGAGTGGAGTTGGAGAGCACCTCTCCTCCTCCTTATATAGTGGTGGAAGGGGTGGAGGGGGCTGAAAATTCAGCCCACTAAACATGGGGAAAACATGTTCCCACAAAACAAGGAGAACATGTTCCCACCAAACAAGGGAAAAACATGTTCCCTTGTCCATGGTGTTCCCCCATGGGGCCCCACCTTCCTCCCAACACTCTCCACCATTTGTGGGGGCTGCCCCCCACCATGGGGGCCCCCCCAACATTTTGTCCAGCCACAAGGGGGCTGCTCCCAAAGGGGGCCCCCCCAAAAACAGCCCAAAAACAGCCCCCACGATCCGTGGGATCTTGTCCCCTCACGCTGGGACAAGATGTTTTCCGCGACTATTATTTCTGAAAAATTCCAGAAGGTCCCAGAACATTTCCGGTACCCTCTAAAATTATCTGGACGCGCTCTGGAACATTTCCAGTATGGTGGTTTAATTTAAAACCATCTTTGTTTACCCGGTAAACAACTCCGGCAGCTCCGAAACTTTTTTTTTCGGTTTTTTCTCCAGAAAAATTCCAGAAATTACCAGACCAATCTGGCAACCTCCAAAACATTCCCGGTGCTTGCCGAAACCTTTTTGGATCAATGGTTTTATCCGAAACAACTTTTCGGTTTTACCGAAACTTTTTCAGTGTTCTCTCTCCGGAACTCTTCCGTTGTCTCCGAAACTTTTCGGTGATTTTCTCTCAGACTCCCTGTCTAGTAATCAGCAGATAGATGACCCTTAAGCGTGTGACCCTATAGGTTCGGTGAAGTATAGACATGACACGGAACACCTTCCGATCAATGATCAACATCGGAGCCGTGGACACCCATATTGACCCCTATACCCACACGAATGAATATTCGAGTGAACCTCCAGTTGCCGTGTGCTATTCCTGTTGCTTCACGATATGTTACAAATACCCGAGGCTAGACATGTAGGCATTTCCGTGGATCAACAACTTGTCCACTATGCCAGTTACCTCGTTACCGGTATTGTTCTCTTTTCTCGTTACCGTGTTCCGGCATCCCTGTGATCAAATCACAAAGTGTCTGGCCAGACGATGATGGATACCGTAACACCGAGAGGGCCCAGAGATATCTCTCCATCGTCGGAGGAGCAAATCCCAATCTCGAGCTATCAAGTTACTTGACACACTTTTCCATGAACCCGTAAGCCGCCGTAATAGCCACCCATTTACGGATGACGTTTAACAAACCCCAAAGTTCATGAAGCAAGTATGAAGAGACTCGACACTCTCATGGTCTAAGGAATTTTGCAAACATTAACCATCTCTGTGTTATTAACCATTAATATGTGACGAATGTAACTCATAGCATAACATCAATTTGGGTCGATTCAACACAAATGTTCTTCTAACACTGTGCCCTCAAAATTGCTGGCATAGACATGCCCATGATCAGGAAAACAGAACCATCATGCAATACTTGAGCTAGTCTTAGAGGCCAGACTAGGAATACATATTACCGTTTATTATTCCACACGTGCATATGAGTCTTCCTCCGAGCCTCGTTTTATTTGAAGACTCGAGAACCATAGCAGTTATAGCATGGAACATAAACCTAATTATGAACAGGGAGATAATCAATAACATTTATTATTGCCTCTAGGGCATATCTCCTACAGACTCCCACTTGCACTAGAGTCAATAATCTAGTTAATGCTAATGCACTTTACACCTGTGGCACACCGGTGTAAATATGCTTCGCTTGTGGTATAGCCTGAATGTCCAACGGATCTGACGACTTCAGCTCCGTGTGTATCTTTGCATATCCTCGCGTCTTCACGCTTTCACAAAATTCATATTTTGTGTGGACTTGGCTTGGTATGTATGCGAATCACAGGTCGAACCTGGATTCCTCAGACTGAGTTATGGAGCAACTACTTGCAGTAGTGTCCCATTGACAAAAGCCATCTTGGAACCATACTAAGTTCATGAATGAACTATATGATTCAACATCTTCTTTGTCACTTTAAAGGCGGCAACATACTTCGCCTATGTTATAGAATTCGCCACAGTAACTTGTTTGGAACATTTTCCAACTAACTGTGCCACCACATTGTGTGTTACACAAAACCCTTAATTTAAATTGAAAATCGCTTGGAGCATGGATGAAGACTGTATCGATGTAACCTTTTACAATGAACTCTTCATGATCTCCGCTTGCGAGAAAACATGTCATCAGTGCTACTATAGTACTCAATGACCCTTTTTCACTGTTGTCCCATGATCAGTACTTTTGATCACCTTGGTATCCATACTCGTAACAAATTTGGAGTATTGGACATATCTGGTTGTTTTACATACCATGGAATACATGATTAATCCAAACACGAAGGTGTGTGGAATCTCCATCATGTATTTTGCTCATCAGTGTTTTTGGGACACCGAGTCTTGCGAAAACTCTTTCCATGTGACTTCGGCAAGAATCACTCCTTGGCGTTTTAAATGCTAAAAAGTTTTAGCATCTTGTCAATATGTTTTTTTTATTGCTTAGCCCCATTAGGTAAATCTATCTCCATAGATCATCATGCCTAATATAAAGGCTATTTAGCCCAAGCACTTCATCGAAAAACTATTTTCAAATGAAGTCCTAATTCGTGTCAAGAAATTTATTTCCAATTAACAATGTGTCAAGCACACAACGTTTTTTTTTAGAAATTTTATTATGCTCCCACTTACTTTCTTGAATCATAAGCATCTTCGTTACCCATTGATGAAGTCAAACCCCTTTGACTTTTTCATCAAAACATGAAGATTCCAACTCCATTTTGCTCTCTTCTGTCCATTGCTGGAACTCTGAAGTTTGCATACTTACTAGCATCCTCTGGACTGACAAAATACCTTGGACTATAACACATGCAAGTCCTTGGTTTTATTTCCATCAGATGGAAATCCTTTCGTCATCCTTGTTTCATATCTCATGATTGAAATATGTATTAATTGCTAGTTCAACCCGAACCGACTTTAAGCATCGCTACAGTGAAGCAACCTCATCGTAGTCAACTCCTTGAACTTGTATATTGCAACAAGTCGAGCTTTATGGATAAAACATTTTTATTCGTATCAGTTATAGTTCCATAAATATTCGTCAGACTCTAAGTCTTCCGAAAGGTGTATCAAGGTTTTAATCTTGAATCACTTATATGGAAACTATCTCGGATTGTATTGGCATTTAGCCAATTCCGGAGTCAGGGCCCATCAATGCTTCCTTGTGTATCGTAGGTATACTGTTGTCTAACAACAATATCTCGTTTGCGCACCTGAGAGGTTTGCACGAGCCTTGCCTACGTGGTCCAGCTGCAAGTTCGACCGAAGTCCATACATTTTATTGTAGAGACTTCCGTATCAGTCACAGTAGGAAACTCTGGAATTACTTCCAAGGTCTCTTTCCTTTGATCTGATGACGAAGATACTGTTTATCTCGTCGAGTTGCACTATTCTCCCACTCACCTTTTTGAAAGAACCATTTTCTTCAAAAAGCATACCGTTCTTAGTGGCAAACCTATTTGCCTCGGCATAGTGAGGGAGGAATACCCAACATTTTGGGATAACCTACAAAGTAGCACTTGTCTGATTTGGAATAGGTTTGTAACCTTTTACACAAGCCCCATATTCCAAATGTTAAGAAAAGATATAACATGGTTGGGCGTACCATACCATGGTGTCATTTCAACAGACCTAATGGAGCTCTTTTCAGTGTAAAAGCCGCAGTCTCTAAAGCATCACTTTAAAAGGGATAATGGCAAATTTAATTATGTCATCTTTGATCTTACCATGTCATAAATGGTTCGATTTACATCTTCACGGACTTTCCTCTTGCAGTGGTGTTCCGGGAGGTGCAAGTTATGAAACCCCTTTCACAACTCATCAGACATTCGCTAAACTTGTAACTCAAATATTTCTTTCTGCAATCGAATTGTAGAAACATAATTTTCTTGTTACAATAACTTCTACTTCATATTTGAAAACCTTTCGAATGATTTCAAAAGATCCAGACTTACGTCTCATCAAGTAAATATCCACATATCTACTTGAGTCATTTCTGAAGATAGATACATCCACTACTTGCAACAACCTTTATCGGACTACACACATCAAATGTATGATCACCAATAAGTTTGTTGTCCGTTCCTTATGGCCTGTGAACGGTATTTCAGTCACTTCTCTTTTCGGAGGAAAATTGCAAGTGTCAGATGATTCAAAATCAAACGACTTCAAAATCCATCATAATGGAATTTATCCATGCGGGTTTCTCCAATGTGACCAAATGCAGTGCCACACTTGTGTGGTATTCTTTTAGTCTTGCGACATTTAGCGTCAGTGTTATGGATGTATCATATTACCATCAATATTCATAATATACATCCCATCTAGGATGGAAGCATGGCCCTTCATGTTATTCATAATACTGAACAACAGTTGTTGTTTTTATGAACAACTCTTTTGCAACAAACATTGTGCAATGGGCTAGAGTGTATGGAACTCTAAAATGAATTATGAAAGTAAACCCAGAGATAATGTATTATTATCAATATTCATAACATACATCTCATTCATAATGAAAGTATGGCCCTTATGTTATTCATAACATCGAACATCAAAAGTTCTCTTATAAACAACCTTCTTGCAAGATACCTTATGCAATGGGCTAGAGTTTGTGAAACTCCAAACGAATTATAAAAATAAATACAGACGGTAATACACCGATGGAAGGTATAGTAACATTTACTATGTTCCCCGTGTATACCTAAAACTCATTTCTGGCTAGTCTTTCAGGCCATAGTAGTTCTTACATCGAGTTGCAACAGAAAGCAATCGAGCTGGTATCTTTGTGATTAACTCACAATACCCAAGAATCAGTGATTAACAATTTAATCATAATTCCCAAGGACTATATCTTTGACCAGCCTTCTATACATCAAAAACTTGTATGACATTCATACATGAGCTGGATATTCCAGTCTCCTTTCTTTCTGCCTTTATACTTCTAACAGTTTAACTTTCAGTATTTCTCCTACTCTCAGAAAAAGCACCGAACTTAAGAGTGGCGTTAGCCCCAGACTTCCTAGGCGTGAAAGTCTTACTAACACCCTTCGGACACTTCCTTTCTCTTTAAGTTGTTGTTTTATTCACCTTTCATCATATGACAGGCGTTCTTCTGGATCCCTCTCTTATCAGTCTAATGCATAGTAAACTCCTTTACTAATAGTTTGCAAACAAACATTGCTTTGGATATCTCATATCTTTTAGCCTTTGTCTGTCTCTGAAAATAATTTTCAGATTCCATGAATATCACATAACTATCCAAACTTTTGAAGTTTGGGTCTCATGGAAACAAACATATTGCGCTTGACTGAAATGGAATTCTAGCTTTTGGATCAACGGACGAGAGTCACATGATCCATAGCATAAGCGAGAGAATACCGAAAGTATGCGATAGGACAAAGTCCTTCTCGGCACTCTTGAGGACAATCCTCACATTACGTTACCAACCGTAAAGTTTTAACCAGATATTTAACAGCTATTCAATTTTAATAGGGAAGGTGGAAATGCGAGGCATTATTCTACAACTATTATGCAAATCACACTTAGACAGTGTTCAAAATTAATTGCACTGAGAATTAAACAAGTTAATTCAACAGTGCGCTCCCACTCAAATCAATATCTCTCATAATTGATTGTGAGTGATTCAAGATCCGAGTTTTGATTGTTCGCCACGATGGTAGCATCACAGATGACGAAAATTGCAATCGGTAGGCAAACTTGCCAATCACATCTCTATGTGACTCTTGTTCATCTTTCGATGCGTGTGTTCCGAGCTCATGACTTTCATGCCTGAACGTCAAGACAACCAAGTGATCTCGCTGCGAGGTCTCAACTCACCCGCCTCACACATCCCTAATCGTTCGTACCCATGGTAGCATGTGATACCCCGAAAAGTTAGGTGCCGTGACGGTGCTACACTTGGGAGAACACTAACTACTTGATATTTTTGTGAGAGATCACCCTAATAAAAAGCGACTACCGCGCAATCAAAAAGGGTGCATCATAAGGGATAAACATCTCAGGCAATTCATAATAGCATGATATGGTATAGCCCTTTCTGACGGAGAAGTCTTGTATTTCTTCGTCTTTGGCATTCGCGTCGGTGTTCACCTTCGCGAAGATTTCCACCACCTTGTCGATGCACCAGATAATATTGCTATCTCTATAGCTAATAAAATAATGCATTACACAAGGTTGACACGCAGGTCATTTAAAGTGCAATCATATGGCTCCAGCCATCATGCCAAATCATGACACGCAGGTCATGTTAATTAATTTACATCATATAGTCATCTCATACATAATCAAATTATTATGAGCACTGCTATACCACATCATATGCACATGCAAACCCTCCTGCAAAACCAAGTTAGACGCCTCTAATCGGTTCATGCAAAAACTTGTTTTACGTGGCTTCTAAGGTTTCGAAACAAACCGACGCTACCAACGTCCATCATCAAGTATGATAATTCAAGTCGCTAGATTAACTTTCCAGGGTGTATGAAAACCGAGATAATAAAATCTCGAGCCCCATACTAAACTTCGTCATACGCATGACCCCCGTGCAGATCATATCTGCATTGCCCTTTTGTCTGCGAAATTTCATCTTTCCTTTTAACTACGGTGGAATTCAATGAACTGTTAGCACTTCGTTGATCAATCAGGATCGCGGATTGCCAGAACTTTGAAACTCCACCATACTGTTATCAAGATCAGAAATATGCAAATTCCAGGGAAGCAACAAGAACATCGGGTAACAGATTTCATCTGCTACCCGCACAAATAATTTTCAGTAATAGAACTCATCTACTACCTAATTATATTGTGCAACACCCATACATCTCATGTATTCTAGATCGCAACCTGCATCTACGCATAGCACGGCTCATGATGCCACTGTTGGGTAACGCAGTAGAAAACAAAAATTTTCCGACCTACGCACCAGCCCAGGACCACTATGGAGACTGCATACAAGGTTTGATCATTTTCGTTACCGACTCGTAGCGCAGCGGAAGTAGAGTCGATGACGATCGTCGGTGCAGATCCCTGCAGCTAGGATTTACAACCTCCCAACCGTGAGGATGTACTCCCTCATCCGCCACTCGGACAGCCCTCCGGGAGGCGGTCGGACAGTCCCCCGGACGGTGTCGTGGACAGCCCTTCGGGAGGACTCACAGAACTCGGACCGTCACTCGGACAGCCCTTCGGGAGGACACTCGAATAGCCCCTCGGGCAAAAGGACGAAACTACGACCTCTCTACGGGGTTGCACACATACGGTGCCATCTATCCGGCAGGGCTTCGCCGTCCAGAACTAGTTCCCACCGGAACCCAGACAGCCTTTCGGCACTACGAAACTATTTCGTGGGAGGGAGAGAGAATGCCAGATCATGCATGGCTTGTGTGAGAGAGTTGGAGTGGAGTTGGAGAGCACCTCTCCTCCTCCTTATATAGTGGTGGAAGGGGTGGAGGGGGCTGAAAATTCAGCCCACTAAACATGGGGAAAACATGTTCCCACAAAACAAGGAGAACATGTTCCCACCAAACAAGGGAAAACATGTTCCCTTGTCCATGGTGTTCCCCCATGGGGCCCCACCTTCCTCCCAACACTCTCCACCATTTGTGGGGGCTGCCCCCCACCATGAGGGGCCCCCCCAACATCTTTGTCCAGCCACAA
Source organism: Thinopyrum elongatum (assembly GCA_011799875.1). Lineage (NCBI taxonomy): Eukaryota > Viridiplantae > Streptophyta > Magnoliopsida > Poales > Poaceae > Thinopyrum > Thinopyrum elongatum. The sequence continues at coordinate 473,195,137 of CM022301.1, forward strand.
GGGGCTGCCCCCTCAAGGGGAGCGCCCCCAAAACAGCCCCCACGCATCGTGGGATCTTGTCCCCTCACGCTGGGACAAGATGTTTTCCGCGACAATTACTTCTGAAAATTCCGGAAGGTCCCAGAACATTTCCGACACCCTCTAAAATTATCTGGACACGCTCTGGAACATTTCCAGTATGGTGGTTTAATTTAAAACCATCTTTGTTTACCCGGTAAACAACTCCGGCAGCTCCGAAACATTTTTTCGGTTTTTTCTCCAGAAAAATTCCAGAAATTACCAGACCAATCTGGCAACCTCCAAAACATTCCCGGTGCTTGCCGAAACCTTTTTGGATCAATGGTTTTATCCGAAACAACTTTTCGGTTTTACCGAAACTTTTTCAGTGTTCTCTCTCCGGAACTCTTCCGTTGTCTCCGAAACTTTTTCGGTGATTTTCTCTCAGACTCCCTGTCTAGTATTCAGCAGATAGATGACCCTTAAGCGTGTGATCCTATAGGTTCGGTGAAGTATAGACATGACACGGAACACCTTCCGATCAATGATCAACATCGGAGCCGTGGACACCCATATTGACCCCTATACCCACACGAATGAATATTCGAGTGAACCTCCAGTTGCCGTGTGCTATTCCTGTTGCTTCACGATATGTTACAAATACCCGAGGTTAGACATGTAGGCATTTCCGTGGATCAACAACTTGTCCACTATGCCAGTTACCTCGTTACCGGTATTGTTCTCTTTTCTCGTTACCGTGTTCCGGCATCCCTGTGATCAAATCACAAAGTGTCTGGCCAGACGATGATGGATACCGTAACACCGAGAGGGCCTAGAGATATCTCTCCATCGCCGGAGGAGCAAATCCCAATCTTGAGCTATCAAGTTACTTGACACACTTTTCCATGAACCCGTAAGCCGCCGTAATAGCCACCCATTTACGGATGACGTTTAACAAACCCCAAAGTTCATGAAGCAAGCATGAAGAAACTCGATACTCTCATGGTCTAAGGAATCATGCAAACATTAACCATCTCTGTGTTATTAACCATTAACTTGCGACGAAAGAATCTCATAGCATAACATCAATCGGGTCGATTCAACACAAATGTTCTGCTAACATTGTGCCCTCAAAATTGCTGGCATAGTCATGCCCATGATCAGGAAAACAGGATCATCATGCAATACTTGAGCCAGTCATAGAGGCTTGACTAGGAATACATTTTATCGTTTATTATTCCACACGTGCATATGAGTCTTCCTCCGAGCCTCGTTTTATTTGCAGACTCGAGAACCATAGCAGTTATAGCATGGAACATAAACCTAATTATGAACAGGGAGATAATCAATAACATTTATTATTGCCTCTAGGGCATATCTCCTACACTCATCTCATAAAACTTCTCATGATCAAGTAGCAATCTATTCACATGTTAAAGCATAGATCATAAACTTTCTTGAAAACTAACAAACTATGTTCTCAGTCATCAAACAATTACAATTCATCTTATTTTTAGGAAGAGTCTATGTAAGAGCTTTGATTTAGCAAATCCCACATACTCAACTATCATATAGTCTTCCATGATTGCTACCACTCAAAGCATATTTTTAGAACAAATAGCATCCATTGAACACAGAGAAAGATAGGGGCTTAATGTTTCACCTCCCAACTTATTTATCATGTAGATAATTGTCAACAATAATAATTCATGATCAAATATATTTGAATGGCCATATATGCTTAGATCTTTCCCCATCACATGATGCTTGCCAACTAAAGAGTAGGTTGGAATGAGAAGGAATACTACTGACTCTTGCATAAAAGTAAAAGATAGGCCCTTCGCAGAGGGAAGCAGGGATTTGCAGAGGTGCCAGAGCTCGAAGCTTTTAAAACAGAGATGAAAATAATTTTGAGAGGTATGCTTTCATTGTCAACATAACAACCAAGAGTTCCCAATATCTTCCATACTAGATACATTATAGGCGGTTCCCAAACAGAAAGGTAAAGTTTTTACTCCCCCTCCACCAACAATCACACTCCACGGCAGGTCCGAAACAACCGGTACCGTCCATACCAACAACAGTCCTGGGGGAGTTTTGTTTAATTATTTGAAATTTTGTTTTTGATCTTTTGATCATAGGACTGGGCATCCCAATTACCAACCACTTTCTCGTGAATGACAATGAATAAACACTCATCGTTAAAATAACCCACCTAGCATGAAAGATACTGACAGCCCCTAGTCGCTACATGAGCAATTCGGGCATACAAAACAGATTATTATTTGAAGGTTTAGAGTTTGGCACATGCAAATTTACTTGGAACAGCAGGTAAATACCGCATATAGGTAGATATGGTGGACACTCATGGAAGAAACTTGGTTCAAGGATTTTGGATGCACAAGCAGTATTCCCGCTTAGTACAGAAATTTTGGCTAGCAAAAGATTTTAAATAGCAAGCACCACATGTTGGAGGATCCATAACAATATAACTTCTATACAAATATACCCAAGCATAACTCATTATGTTGTCTTCCTTGTCCAACTTCAACTAATTTGATCAAGTTTGAAAATAATTAATGGGGCTCACAATCATAGAAGATGTCCAAGATAGTATATTTATATGTGAAATCTCTCTTCCTTCAATATTCTTTCATGAATTGTTCAAGTGACCAATACTATGTTTGCTAATTTTCAATAAATTTACCACCTCTACTCCTTATATGTGAACTCATTACTCCCCATGGGATAAGCATATGAAACATATATAATTTCAGATTTATGATATTCAATTCATTCAACCATTTACTCATAGGATATAAGTGAAGCACGTGAGTAAATGACAAACTACTCCAAAAAGATATAAGTGATGATCAATGAGTAGTCAAATAATTAAGTAGCTATGTGAAGACTCTTTCTCATTAATAAAATTTAGATCTTGAGTACTTCATTAAAATAGCAAGCAAAAAAAATGGCATTCTAAAAATAGCACACATCATGTGGAGAAGCAAAAACTTAGGCTCAACCGAGGCTAACCGATGATTGTTGATGAAGAAAGGTGGGATGCCAACCGGGGCATCCCCAAGCTTAGATTCTTGATAATTCTTGAAATATTAACTAGGGATTCCTTGGGCATCCCCAAGCTTGAGCTTTTGTGTCTCCTTAATTCCTTTTATATCACGGTTTCCCTAAATCTTAAAAACTTCATGCACACAAAACTCAACAAGAACTTGTGAGAAAAGTTAGTATAAATCAAATACAAAACCTTATCATTCTATACTGTAGCAAATCACTAAAATTATTATTTGACATTGCATACTAAATGCCTCTGCATATTTAATACTCCTATCCTCAAATAGAATCATTAAACAAGCAAACATAACAGCAATCTGTCAAAACAGGACAGTCTGTAAAGAGTGCAATTGTACTCACACTTCCCTAACTCAAAAAATTCTGAAAAATTACTAAACTATATAAAATTTGTTATTTATCAACTTGTAAAAATGTCAAGATTTTATCATGTTCTGAATTTCCAGAATAATTCAGACAACAATAGAAAACTTTCTGTTTTCAAAACAGCAACATATAGACATGCAAAATAAGCATGGTAAAGGCTATACTTGACCTTTTTATTGAAATAAAAGATACATATCATTACTCTAAATAACAGCAAGCGAATACTAATAAAATAAAATGACGCTCCAAGCAAAACTCATATTATGTGCCGAATAAAAATATAGCTCCAAGTAAGGTTACCGATAATATTGGAGACGAAAGAGGGGATGCCTTCCGGGGCATCCCCAAGCTTAGTTGCTTGGATATTCCTTGAATATTACCTTGGGGTGCCATGGTCATCCCCAATCTTAGTGTCTTGTCACTCCTTATTCTCCTCATATCGATTTCTCACCCAAAACTTGAAAACTTCAATCACACAAAACTTAACGGAACTTCGTGAGATGGGTTAGTACGATAAAACAAATCATTCACTTTGGTACTGTCAAGACAAGGTTCAAATTTTTTATCACATGATACCTACTGTACCCTATCATTTCTACAATTTATATTGAACAATGTAAGCCATAGAAACTAAGAAATAAGCAAACTATGCATCGAAAACAGAATCTGTCAAAAACAGAACAGTACATAAAGATCTGAATTAAGGTCATACTTCTGTAACTCCAAATATTCTGAAAAATTAGTACAACGTAGAAAATTTGTATAAAAATCAACTTTAAAAAATTCATAATATTTCCTCGTTTCAGTGAAAGATAGGAATTTCTGTACTGGACAAAAAAGTTTCTGTTTTTGCACAGAATCAAGTCAACTATCATCCACACTATCCCAAAGGCTTTACTTGGCACTTTATTGAAACAAAAGCTATAAAACATGATTACTACAGTAGACTAATCATGTGAACACACAAAAACAGTAGGTAGAAACATTGGGTTGTCTCCCAACAAGCGCTTTTCTTTAATACCTTTTAGCTAGGCATGATGATTTCAATGATGCTCACATAAAAGATAAGAATTGAAACATAATGGAAGCATCATGAAGAATATGACTAGCACATTTAAGTCTAACCCACTTCCTATGCATAGGGATTTTGTGAGCAAACAATTTAAGGGAGCAAGAATCAACTAGCATAGGAAGGTAAAACAAGCAAAACTTCAAAACTTTCAACACATAGAGAGGAAACTTGATATTATTGCAATTCCTACAAGCATATATTCCTCCCTCATAATAATTTTCAGTAGCATCATGAATGAATTCAACAATATAACCTTCACATAAAGCATTATTTTCATGATTCATAAGCATAGAAATTTTACTACTCTCCACATAAGCAAAATTCTTCTCGTTCGGAATAGTGGGAGTATCATAAGAAACTTGAATACTATAAATTGTTTCCACATTAAAAGAGTAACATTCAGAAAAAGGGTAATCATAATCATGACAAGTTTTGTAAATATAATCATCACTACTTTTTATAACATAGGTGTCATCACAATAATCATCATAAGTAGCAACTTTGTTCTCATCATAGTCAATTGATACCTCTTCCGAAATAGTGGAATCATTACTAAATAAAGTCATGACCTCTCCAAATCCACTTTTATCAATATTGTGAAAAGATTCAACACCCTCCAAAATAGTGGGATCAATACTACCTAGAGTTGACACTCTTCCAAACCCACTTTCATCAATATAATCATCATAAATAGGGGGCATGCTTTCATTATAATAAATTTGCTCATCAAAACTTGGGGGACAAAAAATATCATCTTCATCAAACATAGCATCCCCAAGCTTATGGCTTTGCATATCATTAGCATCATGGATATTCAAAGAATTCATACTAACAACATTGCAATCATGCTCATCATTCAAAAATTTAGTGCCAAACATTTTATAGACTTCTTCTTCTAACACATGAGCACAATTTTCCTTTCCATCATTTTCACGGAAGACATTAAAAAGATGAAGCATATGAGGCAACCTCAATTCCATTTTTTTGTAGTTTTCTTTTATAAACAAAACTAGTGATAAAACAAGAAACTAAAAGATTCGATTGCAAGATCTAAAGATATACCTTCAAGCACTAACCTCCCCGGCAACGATGCCAGAAAAGAGCTTCGTTGACGGGATGTGAGTGCCGCTTACCTAGCCTCCCCGGCAACGGCGCCAGAAAAGAGCTTGATGTCTACTACGCAACCTTCTTCTTGTAGACTCGTGTTGGGCCTCCAAGCGCAGAGTTTTGTAGGACAGTAGCAAATTTCCCTCAAGTGGATGACCTAAGGTTTATCAATCCATGGGAGGCGTAGGATGAAGAGGGTCTCTTTCAAACAACCCTGCAACCAAATAACAAAGAGTCTCTTGTGTCCCCAACACACCCAATACAAAGGTAAATTGTATAGGTGCACTAGTTCGGCGAAGAGATGGTGATACAAGTGCAATATGGATGGTAGATATAGGTTTTTGTAATCTGAAAATATAAAAACAGCAAGGTAGCAACTAACAAAAGTGAGCGAAAACAGTATTGCAATGCTTGGAAACAAGGCCTAGGGTTCATACTTTCACTAGTGCAAGTTCTCTCAACAATGATAACATAACTGGATCATATAACAATCCCTCAACGTGTAACAAAGAGTCACTCCAAAGTCACTAATAGCGGAGAATAAACGAAGAGATTATTGTAGGGTACGAAACCACCTCAAAGTTATTCTTTCTGATCAATCTATTGGGCTATTCCTATAAGTGTCACAAACAGCCCTAGAGTTCGTACTAAAATAACACCTTAAGACACACATCAAACAAAACCCTAATGTCACCTAGATACTCCAATGTCACCACAAGTATCCGCGGGTTTGATTATACGATATGCATCACACAATCTTAGATTCATCTATTCAAACCAACACAAAGAACTTCAAAGAGTGCCCCAAAGTTTCTACCGGAGAGTCAAGACGAAAATGTGTGCCAACCCCTATGCATAAGTTCACAAGGTCACAGAACCCGCAAGTTGATCACCAAAACATACATCAAGTGGATCATGTGAATATCCCATTGTCACCACAGATAAACATATGCAAGACATACATCAAGTGTTCTCAAATCCTTAAAGACTCAATCCGATAAGATAACTTCAAAGGGAAAACTCAATTCATTACAGGAAGGTAGAGGGGGAGAAACATCATAAGATTCAACTATAATAGCAAAGCTCACGGTACATCAAGATCATGCCAAATCAAGAACACGAGAGAGAGAGAGAGAGAGAGAGATCAAACACATAGCTACTGGTACATACCCTCAGCCCCGAGGGTGAACTACTCCCTCCTCGTCATGGAGACCGCCGGGATGATGAAGATGACCACCGGTGATGATTTCCCCCTCCAGCAGGGTGCCGGAACAGGGTCCCGATTGGTTTTTGGTGGCTATAGAGGCTTGCGGCGGCGGAACTCCCGATCTAGGTTTATTTCTGGGGGTTTCTATATTTATAGGAATTTTTGGCGTCGAGAACAAGTCAGGGGGGTCCACGAGGAGCCCAGAAGACCGGAGGGTGCCCCCAGGGGGTAGGGCATGCCCTCCACCCTTGTGGAGGCATCGTGGCTCTTCTGGCCCGACTCTTTTGCTTCAGGGGCTTCTTCTGGTCCATAAAAAATCACCGTAAATTTTCAGCTCATTTGGACTCCGTTTGATATTCCTTTTCTGTGAAACTCAAAAACAAGGAAAAAAATATAAACTGGCACTGGGCTCTAGGTTAATAGGTTAGTCCCAAAAATAATATAAAATAGCATATAAATGCATATAAAACATCCAAGATGGATAATATAATAGCATGGAACAATAAAAAATTATAGATACGTTGGAGACGTATCTGGCCGCGACTCCCGCGGCGCACGGCGGCGACTGAGGCGACGGGTTGGTGGTTATGGTGGCGTAGACGAGAATCTGGAGGTATGGGGTGGCTCGTGGAGGTCCGGGGAGTGCTCCGGTGACGGTGGAACGGAGGGAAAAGGCTTGGTTCGCCGGAATTTAGGAGGACCGAAGAGGCGGCCATGGCAGCAATGGAGGGGCAGGAGAGCTCCTGGAGCTCGGGGAAATGGTCGGGCGATGCTCTGGGAGGATGAGGAGGCCACTATTGAGCTCAGATAAGTGCATGGTGGCCTATTTATAGTCGTGGCTGGAGCCGCCGCAGACGCGTGGTCGACGCTCTGGCGCGACCGCGGACGTGTGGGCTTGTGGGAGGGCTCGGACAACGACGTGAGAGAGGTCTAGAGGGGCGCCAGAGGAGCAGGGAGGGCAGACACGGTGTGGTCGACGTCCGGTCGGCCACAGTGCCGCGGGCAGGCTCCGGACACGCCCGGTGCACCACGTAGGACGTGACCGGAGAGGGGTAGAGGGTTCCAAAGTGAAGGAGATGGCACGAGGGAGCTTCTAGACATGGAGAGGTGGCGAGGGAGAGGAGGAACGGACGAAACCGAGGGGCCCAAGGTCCAGAGCGCTCTGTGTGGCATGCCATACGCGTGGTCACCGCATGCATAGACGCATCCAAGGTGATTCAGTGAGACCGACCGTGTCCATCGTGTAGTCTATCCTTGGTAGGTCCCCTCTGAGTTTATAGATCGATGAAATACGCTGTGGTTAGATAGGAAGGGTCATCTAAAGTTTACTGTAGCAAACTATTGCCTGAAACTGTGGTGAACAGGAATGTCTACATGATAGAATAAGATGTCTCAGAGGTTTAGGGTAGGAAGGACAAGAATCCTGTGAAGTTTGGAGGGATTTGGACCAAGGTTTAACAGAGTTGCTTCGTAACTGTAAATTTGGTCCAGAAACAAGATCATGAAGGGGCACTCATATGGAGTGTTGGATTGAGCTAAAATTTGGCAAGGAAGAATGATTTGGACATATGAAGATGCTGTAAAATTTTCATACCAATTGGACTTGCCAAAATGGTACTTGCTTCACAGTGGTCCTCTCTGGACAGAAACTTGAGGGAATTATAGAAAAATAATGGCTTAATGAAATTATCCCAAATTTGGTGGAGATGAGTGATATAGGCAGTAGCATGTCTTGGTAAATTTTCAGCAAAAGTGAGTCGATATAAAATATACTTGCTTCACAACCTGAAAATATGGACAGAGGCAAAGATTGGATGGTGTGCTCACATAGATTATTAGATAGAGCTGACAATCGGTGGGGAGTCATGATATGAGCATATGAAGTATCTTGAAAAATTTCAACTCATTTGGATACCCCTAGCTGGTACTTCCTTCAACAAGGCTTCCATCTGACAGAAACTTTGGAAAATTGCTGAGGAAGATTGGCTAGGCAAATAGAGCTGAATTTTGGCATTAGTCAATGATCTGAATAGGAAAGAGTGCCCAAAGAGTTTGGGAGCAATCAATAAAATATAGGTGGCACTTCCTTCACAGAAGGCCACTCTGGACAGAAATGAAGAATGAATATTGGTGAATTAGTTTTGGGCTAGGAAAGGGAAGTTTGGACATATTTGGGGCATATATGATCCAAAAAATTTATGAGAATTTTTTGGGAATTTTGTGGATGACAGAAAGGTAGGTTGCTTCACAACATAGGGCAAAAAGGATTATTCCTTTAATAGAAAAAGGAATATTCCCAATAAAAATAATATTGGGATTGGTCCAAGATGGGAAATGACATGATCTTGAGATGGTTTTAAGGATGACAAGCCACTTGGGAGCCTGAGAAGAGATGATCTTCCCAGGTTTCAGGACCACAAAGCCACAGAAAAGCAATTCAAATCAAAAATCCAAAGAAAAACAAAAGACAAAGAAAGGGCCAAAAACCAGGGTGTGACAAAATTTTGGATGAAAGTGGGTTTGGAGAGGTCATGACTTTAGTTGATGTTAATCCCACTATCTTGGAAGATTATAAAACTTTTATGCATGTGGATCATGAAGAGAAAATTTTATATGATAGGTATATTGTTGAATTTGATTATGATCCTGCATGTCATTATTATGAGAGAGGAAAATATGGTTGTAGAAATTTTCATGTTACTAATTTACCTCTCGTTATGTTGAGATTGCTATTGTTTCTTTCTTCTTCCTTGCATATGCTATATATTTCTTGTCTTGATAATTTGTTTGCTTATAATATCCCTATGCATCGGAAGTATCTTAGACTTAAATGTGTTTGTCACATGTATTATGATGCTCTCTTTGTGTTTCAATTCTTGTCTTTCATGCGAGCATCATCAAAATTATCAATGCCTAGCTAGGGGCATAAAACGATAGCACTTGTTGGGAGGCAACCCAATGAATACAATTTATTTTTGCTTTTTTCTTTCTTTCTGTTCTTGAGTGTTTGCACAATTATGCTACTGTTATGATTGTGTTTTTATGTTTTAATTATTGTTTGTTCCAAGTAAAGCCTTTGGGATAGCTTTGGGTGATAGTTGATTTGATTCTGTTGAAAAACAGAAACTTTTGCATCCAGTAACAGAATTGTTAATATTCACAGAAGCCACTAACAATTCTAATTTTTTTACACAAGATGTATATACAAATTGCCTCTATTGTCCTAATATTTTAGAAATTTTGTAGTTACACAAGTATGAGAACAATTCGCATCTTTACAGACTGTTCTATTTTTGACAGATTCTGTTTTCTTTGCATTGTGTGCTTATTTTGATGAATCTATGGATTGTATTGGAGGGTATAAGCCATGGTAAAGTTATAATACAGTAGGTATAATGGAATAACAAAATTTGAATGGGTTTGCAACAGTACTTAAAGTAAAGATTGGTTTTCTTATACTAACGGATCTCACGAAGGTTTTGTTAAGTTTTGTGTGATTGAAGTTTTCAACTTTTGGGTGAGATCACGATGGATGAAGGATATAAGGAGTGTCAAGAGCCTAAGCTTGGGGATGCCCCATGGCACCCCAAGTTAATATTCAAGGATAACCAAGCAACTAAGCCTGGGGATGCCCCGGAAGGCATCCCCTCTTTCTTCTAACGACCATCGTTATTTTACTTGGAGCTATATTTTTATTCGTCACATATCATGAGTTTTGCTTGGAGCGTCTTGTATTATATGAGTCTTTGTTTTCTTTGCTTTTTAATTTGTCACAAGTATCCTTGCTGGACACACCTATTTGAGAGAGCCAAAATTATGCTATGATTTGTTAGAATTGCTCTATATGCTTCACTTAAATTTTTTGAGCCATGGAATTGTTCTAGTGCTTCACTTATATCTTTTTGAGCACGGTGTGCTTTGAAATTTTTGAAGAAATACTCTCATGATTCACTTAGATTAATTTGAGAGTTAGTAAATATTTGAAGAAATTCTCTCATGTTTCACTTATATTATTTTGAGAGATGAAAATTTTATGCTCATGTTCTTCACTTAAATTTATTTGAGCTTTTCAAAAGCAATTGCAATATATGAAGTTAGTCCCAAAGTGTTAGATATTCAAGAGGGATATAATAAAAACTTTCATGAAGATAATTGGACAAAATAAACTTGATTCTTTGTAATAGTTTTGAGATATGATGACAGTAATATATGAGTCATGTTGGTGAGTAATTATGCTTTAGTAAGAATATTGGTGTTAAAGTTTGTGATTCCCTATGCAAGAATGAAACTCAATAGTTATGCAATGAAATTACATCCTACTTGTGGTGCATTATTCGGTGTTAGTTATGCTTAATGCTCGTTTATGAGAATTTTTGTTTCTTGGTTGGTTGCTTCTCAATCTTTTTGCTAGCCTCCACTTGTACTAAGTAGAAATACTACTTGTGCATCCAAAATCCTTAAACCCAGTTTTGTCATATGAGTCCACCATACCTACCTATATGCGGTATTTCTGTGTCGTTCTAAGTAAATTTGTATGTGCCAACTCTAATTTTCAAAATTAATTTCCTTTTTTGTGTGCCCGTACCGCTCATGAAGTGGCAGGGGGTGGCCAATATTTTCCATGCTAGATGTATTATTCTCAAGATGAGTGTTTATTCACTTGTCATTGCACGAGAGTGTGGCGGTAATAGGGATGCATAGTCCCGAAATGAAAAAGAAATTTACTTTATGTTGTCAAATAATAAATTCCTTGGAAAGTGTTTGTATGGACGGTACCCGTGGATACGGCTAGCCATGGAGTGTGAAAGCATGGTGGAAAAAGGAATAATCTTTATTTTATGTTTGGGAACCGCCTATGATATATCTAGCATGCAAAGTGTTGGGAATTACTCGGTCGTTTTCGTTGACGGGAAAAGCATGCCTCTCAAAATGTTTTATCTCTCAATTTAAGCTTTGAGCTCTAGCACCTCTACAAATCTCTACTTCCCTCTGCGAAGGGCCTATCTATTTACTTTATGCAATTTTTATTTTTATTTGAGTCTCCATCTTCACTTATAACGCACCAACTAGGGAGCACTATGATTATACTTGTGCTTTGGATGTAGCTAATATTCGAGTGTGTTTCATGAATGAATCAATGATTGAGCATGATGCGCTAGGGATAACTTTCTTTAGTGTTGATATTTTGAAAGACATGGTTGCTTATTGATATGATTGAGTATTGAAGTCTTCATGACAAAACTAGACTATTGCTTTGAACCATCTAAAAGTCCAAATGTCCATGCTACAAAAGAAAAGATTATGTGATGAATATCTTAGGCAGCATTCCACATCAAAAATTCTGTTTTTATCATTTACCTACACGAGGACGAGCAGGAATTAAGCTTGGGGATGCTGATATGTCTCCGACGTATCTATAATTTTTGATTGTTCCATGCTGTTATATTATCATTCTTGGATGTTTTACAATCATTTTATAGCAACTTTATATCATTTTTTGGGACTAACCTATTGACATAGTGCCCAGTGCTAGTTGCTGTTTTTTGCTTGTTTTTTACTTCGCAGAATATCCCTATCAAACGGAATCCAAACGCAGTGAAACTTTTTGGAGATTTTTTTTGGACCAGAAGACAACTTGGGAGCCAAGGAAGGACCAGAGGGGAGGCCCATGGGGCCCACAAGACACCAGGGCGTGCCCTGGTGGGTTGTGGGGCCCACAGGGGTCTCCTACACCGCCTCTTCGCTCTATAAATTCCCAAATATTCCAGAAACCCTAGGGGAGCAGACGAAACACAATTCCAGCTGTCACAAGTTCCAGAGCCACGAGATCCGATCTAACACCATCACGAAGGGGTTCATCATCCTCATTGGTGCCTCTCCGATGATGCATGAGTAGTCCACCATAGACCTACGGGTCCGTAGGCAGTAGCTAGATGGCTTCTTCTCTCTTTTTGATTCTCAATACAATGGTCCTTGGAGATCTATTTGATGTAAACCTTTTTTGCGGTGTGTTTGTTGGGATCCGATGAACTTTGAGTTTATGATCAGATCTATATCCATGAATATTATTTGAGTTTCTTTGATCTCTTATATGCATGATTATTTATAGCTTCGTATTTCCTCTTCGAATCTTTGGTTTAGTTAGGCCAACTAGATCGATTTTTCTTGCCATGGGAAGAGGTGCTTTGTGATGGGTTCGATCTTATGGTGTCCTCACCTAGTGACAGAAGGGGTAGCGAGGCACGTATGTATCGTTGCTATTAAGGATAACAAGATGGGGTCTATTCCAACATGAATATATCTTGTCTACATCATGTCATCGTTCTTATTGCATTACTCCGTTTCTCCATGAACTTAATACACTAGATGCATGCTGGATAGCGGTCGATGTGTGGAGTAATAGTAGTAGATGCAGAATCGTTTCGGTCTACTAATCTTGAACGTGATGCCTATATATTTATCATTTCCTTGGATATCGTCATAATTATTCGATCTTCTATCAATTGCCCAACAGTAATTTGTTTACCCACCGTATGCTATTTTCTCGAGACAAGCCACTAGTGAAATCTACGGCCCCCGGGTCTATCTTTCATCATATTGCTTTCAGATCTATTTTTTTCATCGCATTTGTTTTCAGATCTATTATTCCAAAAAACACAAAAATACTTTGCTGCACTTTTTATTTGCATCTTTTATTTCGCGTTTTATTCAGATCTATTTATCCAACTACATACAAAGCAATCTATCTTTTTACCGAGGAGGGATTGACAACCCCTCTTACGCGTCGGGTTGCAAGTATTTGTTCTTTGTGTGCAGGTACTGTTTATATAGTGTTGCTTGGTCCTCCTACTGAATTGATACCTTGGTTTCATAACTGAGAGAAATACCTACCGTAGCTATACTGCATCATCCCTTCCTCTTTGGAGAAATACCGACGCTGTTTCAAGCCGCATCAGTGTCACAAGGGCTAAACCGTTTTTATTAATTAAACTAAGTTTAGTTAGGGGTGGGTCTAGTGTGTCAGTGGCAGAGTTAATTAGCATATTAGGTTAATTTTAATCAAAACTAATTATCTACGGTGGGGCCCACATGTCAGTGGCAGGGGGCACAATCAGCATGGTTGACTAGTCAACTACCCGCGAGACCCAGCGGCCAGTGTCGCAAGGGTGGCCCCAGGCAATGCCACATCGGCGCCAGCGCCGGAGCAGCTCCGGCGACCACGAGCACAATGGAGTGGCTCGGGGCCTCATCGAAAATGGGCTACAGGGCACAGGGAGAGGCGCGGCTTGGCCCATTCGAACGGGCGATCGACGCTGAGCCGTTTGGTGGCGGTGACGTGGTCGAAGCGGGGCTGCAGCGGCGGCGGCAAGGGCGGCGGCCGGACCACGGGCTCAACGGGGACGGCGCTCCCGGCCACTATTTGGCCCGAGAGGAGGTGCTATGGGGCCGCAGCGACGCGGCACGTCGATCTGCACCAGCGGCAGTGGCTGGGAGGAACAGCGGAGACGGCGGTGACGACACGAGCGGCGACCGGAGCTCGGGCATGCGGGCAAGTAGCTACGGCGCACTAGGGGAGGTAAAGAGGAGTCGGGGCGGGCCCGAGGCTTACAGTGGGACAGCAGGGTAGACTAGCGGGCTCGGGGAGGGTTGACAGTGCCTGAGACAATGGTGGACGGTGTCGGGTCCGGAGGTTGAAGACGATCCGAGGAGGCGTCGTAGTGGCTCCGAGCACGGACCCGAGGCCGTCGTCGAAGCAGGGGTCGATGGCGGTCCTTCTGGACTCGATCCTAGAGCGCAGGGCGGTTGGAGAGCATGCGGGCGACGGCGGCCATGGCGGCGGTGCTTCAGGTGTGGGTGGATTTGGCTAGGGGAGAGAGGAAAGCGAGAGGGGAGTGGGGAGGAGTGAGGCCAGGGGGATGCAGGGCGTCGCCTTTATCCCGTCGGCGGTGGGGACGGCGAGGCGGTCCGGCGGGGACCCACGGGCGCGGGTGCGTGCTCGGTCGGTCCCTGTAGCGAGATGGGGGACGGCAGTGGTGGGTTGGGCCGGCACTGTGTTGCGGCTGGACCGTGGCATAGTGCCACTTTTTCTTTTTCTATTTTTTCTAATTCTTTTTTTGTTTCTTTTATTTCTTTTGTTTTCCACTTATTTTTTAATAGCAATAGAGTTTTATAAAATATGAAACTTGGTCCAATATTCATATTACAATTTTAGACACTGCCACACAAAGTTTGGGATTTATTTAAAATATATTGTATTTTTCATAAATTGTAAAAGCATTTAAAATGTTGTTTAGGCACTGTTTTAATTAGGTTAGGGGCATTTAAATACTTTATATAATGTTGGTTTCTCCATGACAATTACTCAGTGATTATTTGCAATATTATGAACATTTTTGTCCTAGTGTTTGGTGAAATAATTTCTGGTTTATAATTTAAATTTGAAATTGAATTCAGAGGTAGAATTTGAAATGAGATTTGAATCCAAGTGATTAAGCATTGCAAATCAGAGTGTCATAGCATAATCAAGATGGATTACTGTAGCTTAATACATGGGGGTGTTACAACTCTCCTCCTCTAAAAGAAATTCTCGTCCCGAGAATTAAGAGGTAGAAGGGAAAAGATCGGGGTATTCTTCACGAAGATGATCCTCGCATTCCCAAGTGGCTACTTCTTCAGAATGATTCGATCACTCCACTTTGAGGAAGTTGGTAACCTTCTGACGGGTTCGACGTTCAGCTTGATCAAGAATGCGGATCGGATGCTCCTTGTAAGAGAGATAATCTTGCACTTCGAGCATTTCATGATCCACTCCACGTTGCGGATCCTTGAAGCAATGACAAAGTTGCCATACATGGAAGACATCGTGGACGTGAGAGAACTGCGGTGGAAATTCCAATTTATAAGCTACATGTCCACATCTGGCGAGAATGCGGAAAGGACCAATGTAGCAAGGAGCTAACTTGCCCTTGACTCCAAAACGATGAGTGACCCTCATAGGAGTGACCCCCAGATAAGCTTGATCACCAGGTTGATAGATAGATCCTCAGTATTTTTTTATCATAGTTGCTCTTCTAGCGGGACTGGGCCGCCTTGAGATTTTCCCGGACAATACGGACTTGCTCTTCAGCTTCTTGGATAATATCCAGACCAATGAGCGGCCGTTCCCCAGTTTGTGACCAATTCAGAGGGGTTCGGCACTTACGTCCATATAGTACCTCAAAGGGTGCCATCTTCAAGCTAGCTCGTTAGCTGTTGTTGTAAGAGAATTCAGCATACATGAGAGATTCTTCCCACTTCTTGCCAAAATGAGATGACACAAGCACCCAACATATCTTCAAGCACCTGGTTGACTTGCTCAACTTGACCTTGGGACTGGGGGTGGTAAGCAGTGCTCCAGGTTATATGAGTTCCCATAGCTTCTTGGAAACTGTCCTAGAACTTCGAGGTGAAAATGCTACCACGGTCTGAACTGATCTCCTTTGGGATGTTGTGGAGTGTCACAATTCTGGAGATATACAAGTTTGCTAATTGACTAGCAGTGATTGTCTCCTTGACTGGCAGAAAGTGTGCAACTTTCGAGAAATGGTCGATGATGACAAAGATAGCATCGTGATCCTTTTGTGATCTGGGGAGACTAGTGATGAAATCCATTTGAATCGTATCTCATTTCCATTCAGGAATAGGAAGAGGTTGCAGAAGTCCAGCAGGTTTCTGATGTTCTGCTTTGACGCGACGGCAAACGTAAAATTCCTCAATGTAACGAGCAATGTCTTGCTTCATCTTAGACCACCAGTATTTCTGACGAATGTCTAGATACATCTTGGTACTTCCCGAATGAATAGACAGAGGTGTGTTGTGTGCTTCTTTCATAACCTTCTCTGTCATCAGGCCGAGTCGGGGTATCACAAGGCGATCTCTGAAGTACAAAGCTCCACCTTCATCCAACGAGAAGTCTTTGGCCTTTTCAGAGGCAAGATCACTCTTAATTTGATTAATTTCAGTGTCTCTCTTGCGCAGACTTGAGAGCTTTCTGAAGAGTTGGTTCCAGGACAAGGTTATTAAGAGAACCTTGTGGAACAATGTGAAGGTTCAACTTGCGAAGTTCTTCATGCAGGAGGGGTTGAGCCTTCTGAGCCATGAAGTTGTTGCAATAAGACTTGCAACTCAGGGCATCGGCCATGACATTAGCCTTGCCAGGGGTATAAGAAATACCACAGTCATAGCCTGTAATTGCTTCCATCAATCCCTGCTTACGGAGGTTCAGATCTGGCTGGGTAAACAGATACTTCAGACTTTGATGATCAGTGAAGATCTCGCAATGATTACCGAGAAGGTAATGTTGCCACAACTTCAGTACATATATAACTACAGCAAGTTTGAGGTCATGAACTGGGTAGTTCTCTTCATGAGGGTGCAACTGTCGAGAGGCATAAGCAATCACCTTGCTCTCTTGCATTAGCACACAGCCTAATCCTTGACGAGATGTGTCGCAATAAATAACGAAGTCCTTGCGAGAATCTGGAGGAGCAAGCACTAGGGCAGATGTCAGCTTGTCCTTAAGTGCCTGGAAACTTTCGTGGCACTTCTCTGTCCAATCAAACTTAACACCCTTGTGAAGAATATTAGTTAACGGCTTGGCAGTCTTGGAGAAGTTCTCGACAAAATGGAGGCAATAGCTGGCGAGTCCGAGAAAACTTCAAACTTGTTTGACACTCTTTCGGGGGAGTCCAGTCAAGAATAGCCTGAACTTGTTCTGGGTTGACAGCAATACAATCCTTGGAGATCACATGACCTAGGCAGGTTACTTCGGGTAACCAGAATTCGCACTTGGAATATTTGGCATATAGTTGATGCTCTCAAAGCTTTTCCAGTACAAGATGAAGGTGTTCAGCATGTTCTTCTTTATTCTTGGAATACACAAGCATATCATCTGGATAAACCATGACAAACTTGTCAAGGTATTCCATGAAGATATAGTTCATCAATCGAGAGAATGTTGCTGGAGCATTGGTTAAGCCGAAAGACATGACGGTGTACTCGTATGAACCATAGTGAGTAACAAATGCGGTCTTTGGAATATCCTCTTCACGAACTCGGATCTGGTGGTAACCCAACCTCAAGTTGAGTTTAGAGAAGACTGAGGAACCAGCAAGTTGATCATACAGATCATTGCTCCGAGGACGGGATACTTGTTCTGAATTGTTGCTTGGTTGATAGGTCGGTAGTCTTGGACCAAATGATTCGTACCATCCAACTTCTTGACAAAGAGAAAAGGTGCTCCTCAAGCAGAGGAACTTGGACGAATAAACCCTTGCGAAGTGAATTGTCGATTTCCTCCTTAAGTTCTAGGAGTTCCTTGATTACTTGTATCTGCATTCGTATTTCCCCGAAGAGGAGAGGATGATGCAGCACAACAACGGTAAGTATTTCCCTCAGTTATGAAACCAAGGCTATAAATCCAATAGGAGAATCCACCCACACTATGTAAACAACACCTGCACACAAATAACAAATACTTGCAACCCAACGCGTTAGAGGGGTTGTCAATCCCTCCTCGGCGTTGAGATAGATTAAATTGTATGAGATTGGATAAATAGATCTAATAAAAACACAAAATAAAATAAAGAAAGAAAAATTGCAGCAAGGTATTTTTGGTTTTGTATGATAGGAAAATAGACCCGGGGCTGTAGATTTCACTAGAGGCTTCTCTCGAGAAAATAGCATACGGTGGGTAAACAAATTACTGTTGGGCAATTGATAGAAAAGTGAATAGTTATGCCAGGACCCCGATCCTAAGTCACACCGATCTAGCATGTAACACATCATATCACTTTGCGGCCTCACGCACAGTATTCCCACGGCTGCAGGCTTACCTTGGCTGGGACCATTTGCACCTTTTGGCTCACGTATATGATAGTGTCGCTAGCATCCATATGACAGAGAACCTAGGCTGACATGACTAGTCATAAACCCAAGGTGGCACAAACTTACAGGGACAGGCATACATGACCCAGCAATGCATGTGTCGATCAGCAGCGAGTGTAACCGTTCTTTAGCAAGCTATCATGACTCCGGTAAACACCGCGTGACATTTCCTCTTAGGGACGGACATAGGAGCAAAGAAGGACAGATGCCTATCAATCCATGTGTTCCGGTGGAAGCACTAGGAGACATTTCCCCATAAGGAAGGCTACGAAGAATAAACAACTAGGTGTCGGATCCCACACATACCAAAAAATTTCAATAACATACACACAATATGCTCGATATGTGCAGATACAACATGGCATCACAACATAACTCTACGACTCAAAGTATTTAATTAAAAGGCTCCAATGAGCCATTGATAACCCACAAGTATAGGGGATCAGTTGTAGCCTTTCTCGATAAATAAGAGTGTCAAACCCAACAAGGAGCTAAAGGTAGGATTTGTATTCCCTTCAAGTTCTATCGACCACCGATACAACTCTACGCACGCTTAACGTTCGCTTTACCTAGAACAAGTATGAAACTAGAAGTACTTTGTAGGTGTTGTAGGATTGGTTTGCAAGATAATAAAGAGCACGTAAATAAAAACTAGGGGTTGTTTAGATATAGAAACAATTAAGTTAGTTTGACGAGTGTGGAAAAGTGGTGGTAGGAGTTGCGGAATTGTCCCTAAGCAATTGACTACGTTACTAGACCGATAGCAAGTTTTATGTGGGAGAGGCCACTGCTAGCATGTCATCCCTTACTTGGAATTCTATGCACTTATTATTGGAACTATTAGCAAGCATCCGCAACTACTAACGTTCATTAAGGTAAAAACCAACCATAGCATTAAGATATATTGGTCCCCCTTCAATCCTGTATGCCTTAATTTCTATGCTAGGCTGAAGCTGCTATCACCCTTGCCCTCCAATACATAGTCCTATCAACATACAACTAACCCTAAGGTGTGATCCACACACGCGCTCATATGATGGGCACCAAAGGACAGCAACATAACCACAAGCAAATTAAACCAATCATAGCAATTCACCAATCACCGATAGGACAACAAAAATCTACTCAGACATCATAGGATGGCAACACATCATTGGATAATAATATGAAGCATAAAGTACCATGTTCAAGTAGAGGATACAACGGATTGCGGGAGAGTGGACCGCTGAATATAGATGGGGGAAGGTGATGAAGATGTTGGGAAGATGATGGAGGTGTTGGTGTAGATTGTCGTCGCACGATGATTGCCCCAGCGGCGTTCCGGCGCCACCGGGAGAGAGGGGGAGAGAGCCCCCCTCCTTCTTCTTCTTCCTTGACCTTCCCCTAGATGGGAGGAGGGTTTCCCTCTGGTCCATGGCCTCCATGGCGGCGGAGGGGCGGGAGCCCCTCCGAGATTGGATCTCTCTCTCTGTTTCCTTTTGTTTCTGCATTCTCAGATTCTGGCCTTTCACCGTTTCTTAAATTGCTGGAGATAAGTAACTCCGATTGGGCTGAAATTTTAATACGATTTTTATCCGGATATTATCTTTCTTGCGGCGAAAGAAGGTCACCAACCGCCTTATGGGGTGACCACAAGCCGCCTGGCCGTGCCCTACCCCCCGGGGCGCGCCCCTTGGGCTTATGGGCCCCTCGGGCATCGTCTCGCGTTGATTCCAATTCCCAAAAATCACATATATTACAAAAAAATCTCCGTAAGTTTTTATCACGTTTGGACTTTGTTTGGTATGGATATTCTGCGAAACAAAAAACATGCAACAAACAGGAACTGGCATTGGGCACTGGATCAATATGTTAGTCCCAAAAATAATATAAAAAGTTGCCAAAAGTATATGAAAGTTGTAGAATATTGGCATGCAACAATAAAAATTTATAGATACGACGGAGATGTATCAGCATCCCCAAGCTTAATTCCTGCTCGTCCTCGAGTAGGTAAATGATAAAAAAGATAATTTTTGATGTGGAATGCTACCTAGCATAATCTTGATCATATAATCTAATTATGGCATGAATATTATCTTGGTCATATAATCTAATCATGGCATGAATATTAAGACATGAGTGATTCAAAGCAATAGCCTATAATTTGACATAAAGACAATAATACTTCAAGCATACTAATAAAGCAATCATGTATTCTCAAAATATCATGACTAAAAGAAAGTTATCCCTACAAAATCATATAGTCTGGCTATGCTCCATCTTCACCACACAATGTATTTCATCATGCACAACCCCGATGACAAGCCAAGCAATTGTTTCATACTTTTAATGTTCTCAAGCTTTTTCAACTTTCATGCAATACATGAGCGTGAGCCATGGATATAGCACTATAGGTGGAATAGAAGGTGGTTGTGAGGAGAAGACAAAAAAGGAGAAAGTCTCACATCAACTAGGCAAATTAATGGGCTATGGAGATGTCCATCAATCGATATCAATGCAAGTGAGTAGGGATTGCCATGCAACGGATGCACTAGAGCTATAAGTGTATGAAAGCTCAAACTGAAAACTAAGTGGGTGTGCATCCAACTTGCTTGCTCATGTAGACCTCGGGCATTTGAGGAAGCCCATCATCGGAACATACAAGCCAAGTTCTATAATGAAAAATTCCCACTAGTAATATATGAAAGTGACAACATGGGAGACTCTCTATCATGAAGAACATGGTGCTACTTTGAAGCACAAGTGTGGTAAAAGGATAGTAGCATTGCCCCTTCTCTCTTTTTCTCTCATTTTTTCTCATTTTTTCTCTTTTTTTGGGCTCTCTTTTTTTGGCCTCTTATTTTATTTTTATTTTATTTTTTGTCCAGAGTCTCATCTCGACTTGTGGGGGAATGATAGTCTCCATCATCATTTCCTCACTGGGGCAATGCTCTAATAATGATGATCATCACACTTTTATTTACTTACAACTCGATACTGGAACAAAATATGACTCTATATGAATGCCTCTGGCAGTGTGCCAGGATGTGCAATGATCTAGTGTAGCAAAGATATCAAAAAATGGACAAGCCGTGGAAATATCATGCTAGCTATCTTACGATCATGCAAAGCAATATGACAATCAACGCTCAAGTCATGTATATGATGATGATGGAGGTTGCATGGCAATATATCTCGAAATGGCTATGGAAATGCCATGATAGGTAGGTATGGTGGCTGTTTTGAGGAAGGTATATGGTGGGTTTATTGAACCGGCGAAAGATGCGCGGTATAAGAAAGGCTAGCAATGGTGGAAGGGTGAGAATGCGTATAATCCATGGACTCAACATTAGTCATATAGAACTCACATATTGCAAAAATTTATTAGCTATCGAAACAAAGTACTACACACATGCTCCTAGGGGGATAGATTGGTAGGAAAAGACCATCGCTCATCCCCGACTGCCACTCATAAGGAAGACAATCTAAAAATAAATCATGCTCCGACTTCATCACATAACGGTTCACCATACGTGCATGCTTCGGGAATCACAAACCTTAACACAAGTATTTCTACCAATCCACAATTACTCACTAGCATGACTCTAATATCACCATCTTTATATCGCAAAACTATTGCAAGGAATCAAACATATCATATTCAGTGATCTACAAGTTTTATGTAGGATTTAATGACTAACCATGTGAATGATCAATTCCTGTCAACTCTCTAAATAGATATAAGTGAAGCATGAGAGTTTAATTCCTTCTACAAAAGATATGCCCACGCTCTAACAAATATAAGTGAAGCAAAAGAGCATTCTACAAATGGCGGTTTTCTAAGTGTAGGGAAACAGGCAATCCAAACTTCAAATGATATAAGTGAAGCACATGATGCATTCTATAAAGCCATACTGAAAAGATATAAGTGAAGTGCAAAGAGCATTCTATAAATCAACCAAGGACTATCTCATACCAGCATGGTGCATTATTAAAAGAAAAAGAAAAAAAAGCACACGACGCTCCAAGATTTACGCATATCATGTTAGGAATAAAAATATAGCTCCAAGTAAAATTACCGATGGTCGTTAGAAGAAAGAGGGGATGCCTTCCAGGGCATCCCCAAGCTTAGTTGCTTGGGAGTCCTTGAATATTACCTTGGGGTGCCTCGGGCATCCCCAAGCTTAGGCTCTTGCCCCTCCTTATTCCTTCATCCATCATGATCTCACCCAAAACTTGAAAACTTCAATCACACAAAACTTAACAAAACCCTCATGAGATCCGTTAGTATAATAAAGCAAATAACCACTTTAAGTACTGTTGAAAACCCATTCATATTTTATTTTTGCATTATCCCTACTGTATTGTAACTTCTACATGTCTTATACCAACTATACAATCCATAGTTCCATCAAAACAAGCAAAACAATGCATCAAAAACAGAATCTGTCAAAAACAGAACAGTCTGTAACAATATGAATATTAACTATAATTATGCAACTCCAAAAATTCAAAAAAATTAGTAAAAAATAAAAAAAAATTATAGAAGTACTGTGTAAAAATTTCATAATTTTTTAGCATTCCAGTAAAAAAAATAAATTCACGCACTACAGAAAAAGTTTCTGTTTTTGCACTGCACACACCAAACAAGCAATCTAATCATCCTAAAGGCAAATCTTGGCACATTATTTTTATAATACCATGGATTTGTACAAGGGGATAATTATTTTTGTTGCAAAGTTTTTTTAATCAAGATTCACAAAGTTTCCATGGGCATGAACAAAGTTCAAGGACGTCCCGCACTTCAACGGTGTTCGTCTTTCTCACTTTCACTTTTCTTTTTGAAAAGTTTTAGGTTCCCCTCTATATTTTTTTGTTTTTAAACTTTTTAAAAGCACACAACAGAATAAAATGACTCTCTAAAACTTCCGGGTTGTCTATCTGGCAGCGCTTTCTTTA
The DNA here is from genome assembly GCA_011799875.1 of Thinopyrum elongatum. Taxonomy (NCBI): domain Eukaryota; kingdom Viridiplantae; phylum Streptophyta; class Magnoliopsida; order Poales; family Poaceae; genus Thinopyrum; species Thinopyrum elongatum. The sequence continues at coordinate 473,218,839 of CM022301.1, forward strand.
AAGCCATTAAGCTAGGCATATAGTGCTCAAGTAATGGATCCACCCAGATCCCAAGGTATATCAAAGCCAATTTTAATTAACAATGATTTGTAATTTAGTAGTGAGCACAAAGTAATATATATCATGAAACAACGAAGTGTAACTCTCTTCCTATGCATTGGCTTGTCATAAAAAAACAATTCATGCACATCAAGTAAAGGCCAATACATAGCGTAAGCAGATTCTTGCAATTTCATCGTATTGGAAACATAGAGAGGTGGAGAAGTAGTTCCTCTCTCATAATAATTGCAAGTAGGAGCAGCAAGCACATGCATATTATATTCATCAAAATCATCATGTGTAGTAGTAAAACGCAACCCATCAATATAATCCTTAATAAGTGCAAACTTCTCCGATATAGTGTAGTTGGGAGAATTCAAAAAGATAATAGGACTATCATGTGTGGGTGCAATAGCAACAATTTCATTCTTAACATAAGGAACTATAGCAAGTTCATCTCCATAAGCATAATTCATATTGGCATCATGGCCACAAGCATAGGAAGCATCAAGTTCATCAAAAAGGGACATTTCAAACGAATCCAAGGGATCATAGCAATCATCATAGCATTCATCCTTCGGTAAGCACGAAGGGAAATTAAACAATGTATGAGTTGAAGAGTTCCTCTCATTAGAAGGTGGACACAGGTAGCTAATCCCCTCTTCCTCCTTTTGTTCTTCGCTCTTCTCGTCATCTTTTTCATCTAATGAGCTCACAGTTTCAGCAATTTCTTCTTCCATAGATTCCTACAAAATATTAGTCTCCTCTTGGACAGCGGAGGAGTCCTCAATATATGGTTTAACATAAGCATTAGAAGCATAATTCTCATAGCAATATTTAAGTATGGCAAATTTTTCAGATTTGTAAAGAGTAGCATCATACTTTTCAATCAAAGAAGCAATTTCGTAGGCACCTTTAAAAGCAACAAATTCTTCAATTTGTTCGATATCATAATAACTATAAACACCTTTAGCATAAGGAGATAAGAATCCATTATCACTAAACTCACATTGATAGGGCAGGTGTTTCTTAGGGGCTTCAGAACAACAAGTAAAATCATGTATTTCACATAAATTCCAAGCATAACAATGCAAAGTATTAATTTGATGCCATAAAAGTTTCCCTTTTTGAGACAAGCGGTGTCGCACAAAATAAGCATGCTCATCTAATGATTTTCCCTCAACTAAGCTAGTTGGGTTTTCAGCACGAGCACAAAGGGATGGAAGATGATCCAAGTAAAAAGCTCCAGGAGTATGATAGATTTTGCGTGGTTCTTCAACCACAGGTTTAGTAGGTACAACTTTTTTTTGGTATTTTACGTTTCCTACCAATAACTAAAGATAGAAAACAGGATCAAAAAATAAAAAAAATACTTAGTGATAAAGCAAACAAGCACAAACGAGAATATTCACCTCACGCTATTGCTCCCCGGCAACGGCGCCAGAAAAAGGTCTTGATAACCCACAAGTATAGGGGATCAGTTGTAGCCTTTCTCAATAAATAAGAGTGTCGAACCCAACGAGGAGCTAAAGCTAGGATTTGTATTCCCTTCAAGTTCTATCGACCACCGATACAACTCTACGCACGCTTAACGTTCGCTTTACCTAGAACAAGTATGAAACTAGAAGTACTTTGTAGGTGTTGTAGGATAGGTTTGCAAGATAATAAAGAGCACGTAAATAAAAACTAGGGGCTGTTTAGATAAAGAAACAATTAAGTTAGTTTGACGAGTGTGGAAAAGCGGTGGTAGGAGTTGCGGAATTGTCCCTAAGCAATTGACTACGTTACTAGACCGATAGCAAGTTTTATGTGGGAGAGGCCATTGCTAGCATGTCATACCTTACTTGGAATTCTATGCACTTATGTTTGGAACTATTAGCAAGCATCCGCAACTACTAACGTTCATTAAGGTAAAACCCATGTTGGAAATATGCCCTAGAGGCAATAATAAAATGGTTATTATTATATTTCCTTGTTCATGATAATTGTCTGTTATTCATGCTATAATTGTGTTATCCGGAAATCGTAATACATGTGTGAATACATAGACCACAACATGTCCCTAGTAAGCCTCTAGTTGACTAGCTCGTTGATCAATAGATGGTTGCGGTTTCCTGACCATGGACATTGGATGTCATTGATAACGGGATCACATCATTAGGAGAATGATGTGATGGACAAGACCCAATCCTAAGCCTAGCACTAGATCGTGTAGTTCGTTTGCTAAAGCTTTTCCAATGTCAAGTAACTTTTCCTTAGACCATGAGATTGTGCAACTCCCGGATACCGTAGGAGTGCTTTGGGTGCACCAAACGTCACAACGTAACTGGGTGGCTATAAAGGTGCACTACGGGTATCTCCGAAAGTATCTGTTGGGTTGGCACGAATCGAGACTGGGATTTGTCACTCCATGTAACGGAGAGGTACCTCTGGGCCCACTCGGTAGGACATCATCATAATGAGCCCAATGTGATCAAGGAGTTGTTCACGGGATGATGTGTTACGGAAACGAGTAAAGAGACTTGCCGGTAACGAGATTGAACAAGGTATCGAGATACCGACGATCGAATCTCGGGCAAGTATCGTACCGATAGACAAAGGGAATTGCGTACGGGATTGATTGAATCCTCGACATCGTGGTTCATCCGATGAGATCATCGAGGAGCATGTGGGAGCCAACATGGGTATCCAGATCCCGCTGTTGGTTATTGACCGGAGAGTCGTCTCGGTCATGTCTGCGTGTCTCCCGAGCCCGTAGGGTCTACACACTTAAGGTTCGGTGACGCTAGGGTTATAGAGATATTAGTATGCGGTAACCCGAAGGTTGTTCGGAGTCTCGGATGAGATCCTGGACGTCACGAGGAGTTCCGGAATGGTCCGGAGGTAAAGATTTATATATGGGAAGTCCTATTTTGGCCACCGGAAAATGTTCGGGATTTTTCGGTATTGTACCGAGAAGGTTCTAGAAGGTTCCGGAGTGGGGCCCACCTGCATGGGGGGACCCACATGAACGTGGGTAGTGGGGGCAAGGCCCCACACCCCTAGTCAAGGCGAACCAAGATTCCCCCTTAGAAGGAATAAGATCATATCCCGAAGGGATAAGATCAAGATCCCTAAAAAAGGGGGATAACAATCGGTGGGGAAGGGAAAGGATGGGATTTCTTTCCTTCCACCTTTGCCAACGCCCCAATGGACTTGGAGGGCAAGAAACCAGCCCCCTCCACCCCTATATATAGTGGGGAGGTGCATGGGAGAAACAGCGAAGCCCCTGGCGCCTCCCTCTCCCTCCCGTGACACCTCTTCCTCCTCCAGTAGCGCTTGGCGAAGCCCTGCTGAAATCCCGCTGCTTCCACCACCACACCGTCGTGCTGCTGGATCTCCATCAACCTCTCCTCCCCCCTTGCTGGATCAAGAAGGAGGAGACGTCTCTGCTCCGTACGTGTGTTGAACGCGGAGGTGCCGTCCGTTCGGCGCTCGGTCATCGGTGATTTGGATCACGACGAGTACGACTCCATCAACCCCGTTCTCTTGAACGCTTCCGCTCGCGATCTACAAGGGTATGTAGATACACTCCCCTCTCACTCGTTGCTAGATGACTCCATAGATTGATCTTGGTGATGCGTAGAAAATTTTAAAATTCTGCTACGTTCCCCAACAGTGGTATCAACACCAGTACTCTATGGGTGTTCGATTCATCACAATGTAACTAGATTATTGACTCTAGTGCAAGTGGGAGACTGTTGGAAATATGCCCTAGAGGCAATAATAAAATGGTTATTATTATATTTCCTTGTTCATGATAATTGTCTGTTATTCATGCTATAATTGTGTTATCCGGAAATCGTAATACATGTGTGAATACATAGACCACAACATGTCCCTAGTAAGCCTCTAGTTGACTAGCTCGTTGATCAATAGATGGTTACGGTTTCCTGACCATGGACATTGGATGTCATTGATAACGGGATCACATCATTAGGAGAATGATGTGATGGACAAGACCCAATCCTAAGCCTAGCACTAGATCGTGTAGTTCGTTTGCTAAAGCTTTTCCAATGTCAAGTAACTTTTCCTTAGACCATGAGATTGTGCAACTCCCGGATACCGTAGGAGTGCTATGGGTGCACCAAACGTCACAACGTAACTGGGTGGCTATAAAGGTGCACTACGGGTATCTCCGAAAGTATCTGTTGGGTTGGCACGAATCGAGACTGGGATTTGTCACTCCATGTAACGGAGAGGTACCTCTGGGCCCACTCGGTAGGACATCATCATAATGAGCTCAATGTGATCAAGGAGTTGTTCACGGGATGATGTGTTACGGAAACGAGTAAAGAGACTTGCCGGTAACGAGATTGAACAAGGTATCGAGATACCGACGATCGAATCTCGGGCAAGTATCGTACCGATAGACAAAGGGAATTGCGTACGGGATTGATTGAATCATCGACATCGTGGTTCATCCGATGAGATCATCGAGGAGCATGTGGGAGCCAACATGGGTATCCAGATCCCGCTGTTGGTTATTGACCGGAGAGTCGTCTCGGTCATGTCTGCGTGTCTCCCGAACCCGTAGGGTCTACACACTTAAGGTTCGGTGACGCTAGGGTTATAGAGATATTAGTATGCGGTAACCCGAAGGTTGTTCGGAGTCTCGGATGAGATCCTGGACGTCACGAGGAGTTCTGGAATGGTCCGGAGGTAAAGATTTATATATGGGAAGTCCTATTTTGGCCACCGGAAAATGTTCGGGATTTTTCGGTATTGTACCGAGAAGGTTCTAGAAGGTTCCGGAGTGGGGCCCACCTGCATGGGGGGACCCACATGAACGTGGGTAGTGGGGGCAAGGCCCCACACCCCTAGTCAAGGCGCACCAAGATTCCCCCTTAGAAGGAATAAGATCATATCCCGAAGGGATAAGAGCAAGATCCCTAAAAAAGGGGGATAACAATCGGTGGGGAAGGGAAAGGATGGGATTTCTTTCCTTCCACCTTTGCCAACGCCCCAATGGACTTGGAGGGCAAGAAACCAGCCCCCTCCACCCCTATATATAGTGGGGAGGTGCATGGGAGAAACAGCTCAGCCCCTGGCGCCTCCCTCTCCCTCCCGTGACACCTCTTCCTCCTCCAGTAGCGCTTGGCGAAGCCCTGCTGAAATCTCGCTGCTTCCACCACCACACCGTCGTGCTGCTGGATCTCCATCAACCTCTCCTCCCCCCTTGCTGGATCAAGAAGGAGGAGACGTCTCTGCTCCGTACGTGTGTTGAACGCGGAGGTGCCGTCCGTTCGGCGCTCGGTCATCGGTGATTTGGATCACAACGAGTACGACTCCATCAACCCCGTTCTCTTGAACGCTTCCGCTCGCGATCTACAAGGGTATGTAGATACACTCCCCTCTCAATCGTTGCTAGATGACTCCATAGATTGATCTTGGTGATGCGTAGAAAATTTTAAAATTCTGCTACGTTCCCCAACAGTGGCATCATGAGCTAGGTCTATGCGTAGTATCTTGCACGAGTAGAACACAAAGTAGTTGTGGGCGTCGATTTGTCAATCTTCTTGCCGTTACTAGTCTTATCTTGATTCGGCGGCACTGTGAGATGAAGCGGCCCGGACCGACCTTACACGTACGCTTACGTGAGACAGGTTCCACCGACTGACATGCACTAGTTGCATAAGGTGGCTAGCGGGTGTCTGTCTCTCCCACTTTAGTCGGATCGGATTCGATGAACAGGGTCCTTATGAAGGGTAAATAGAAATTGGCATATCACGTTGTGGTTTTGGCGTAGGTAAGAAACGTTCTTGCTAGAAACCTATAGCAGCCACATAAAACTTGCAACAACAATTAGAGGACGTCTAACTTGTTTTTGCAGCAAGTGCTTTGTGATGTGATATGGCCAAAGGATGTGATGAATGATATATGTGATGTATGAGATGATCATGTTCTTGTAATAGGAATCACGACTTGCATGTCGATGAGTATGACAACCGGCAGGAGCCATAGGAGTTGTCTTAATTTATTATATGACCTGCGTGTCATTGAAATTCGCCATGTAATTACTTTACTTTATTGCTAACCGTTAGCCGTAGTAGTAGAAGTAATAGTTGGCGAGACAACTTCATGAAGACACGATGATGGAGATCATGATGATGGAGATCATGGTGTCATGCCGGTGACGATGATGATCATGGAGCCCCGAAGATGGAGATCAGAAGGAGCAAAGTGATAATGGCCATATCATGTCACTATTTTGATTGCATGAGATGTTTATCATGTTTTTGCATCTTATTTGCTTAGAACGACGGTAGCATATATAAGATGATCCCTTACTAAAATTTCAAGAAAGTGTTCCCCCTAACTGTGCACCGTTGCGAAGGTTCGTTGTTTCGAAGCACTACGTGTTGATCGGGTGTGATAGATTCTAACGTTCGAATACAACGGGTGTAAGCCAGATTTACACAGCAATACACTTAGGTTGACTTGACGAGCCTAGCATGTACAGACATGGCCTCGGAACACAAGAGACAGAAAGGTCGAGCATGAGTCGTATAGAAGATACGATCAACATGGGGATGTTCACCGTTGATGACTAGTCCGTCTCACGTGATGATCGGACACGGCCTAGTCGATTCGGATCATGTAATCACTTAGATGACGAGAGGGATGTCTATCTGAGTGGGAGTTCATTACATAATTTGATTAGATGAACTTAATTGTCATGAACTTAGTCTAAATGTTACATATCTATCTTGTAGATCAAATGGCCAACGCTAATGTTACCCTCAACTTCAACGCGTTCCTAGAGAAAAACAAGCTGAAAGACGATGGTAGGAACTATGCGGACTGGGTCCGTAACCTGAGGATTATCCTCATAGCTGCCAAGAAATCATATGTCCTTGAAGCACCGTTAGGTGACCCACCTGCTCTCCCAGCACTGCCAGACGATTTGAACGTTTGGCAGACACGCACCGATGATTACTCCTTCGTTCAGTGCGGCATGCTCTTCAGCTTAGAACCGGGGCTCCAAAAGCGTTTTGAGCATCACGGAGCATATGAGATGTTCGAAGAGCTGAAAATGGTTTTCCAAGCTCATGCCCGGATCGAGAGATATGAAGTCTCCGATAAGTTCTACAGCTGTAAGATGGAGGAAAATAGTTCTGTCAGCGAGCACATACTCAAAATGTCTGGGTTGCACAGCCGCTTGTCTCAGCTGGGAGTTAATCTCCCGGATGACGCGGTCGTTGACAGAATCCTTCAGTCGCTTCCACCTAGCTACAAAAGCTTCGTGATGAACTTCAACATGCAGGGGATGGAAAAGACCATTCCTGAGGTATATGCGATGCTGAAGTCAGCGGAGGCAGAGATCAGAAAGGAACATCAAGTGTTGATGGTGAATAAAACCACTAAGTTCAAGAAGGGCAAGGGTAAGAAGAACTTCAAGAAGGACGGCAAGGGAGTTGCCGCGCCCGGTAAGCCAGCTGCCGGGAAGAAGTCGAAGAATGGACCCAAGCCTGAGACTAAGTGCTTTTATTGCAAGGGAAACGGTCACTGGAAGCGAAACTGCCCCAAGTACTTGGCGGACAAGAAGGCCGGCAATACCAAAGGTATATATGATATACATGTAATTGATGTGTACCTTACCAGCACTCGTAGTAGTTCCTGGGTATTTGATACCGGTGCGGTTGCTCATATTTGTAACTCAAAGCAGGAACTGCGGAATCAGCGTAGACTGGCAAAGGACGAGGTGACGATGCGCGTCGGGAATGGTTCCAAGGTCGATGTGATCGCCGTCGGCACGCTACCTCTGCATCTACCTACGGGATTAGTTTTAAACCTCAATAATTGTTATTTAGTACCAGCTTTGAGCACGAACATTGTATCTAGATCTCGCTTAATGCGAGATGGCTACTCATTTAAATCTGAGAATAATGGTTGTTCTATTTATATGAGAGATATGTTTTATGGTCATGCCCCGCTGGTGAATGGTTTATTTTTATTGAATCTCGAACGTGATGTTACACATGTTTATAATGTGAATGCCAAGAAATGCAAGGTTGATAACGATAGTCCCACATACTTGTGGCACTGCCGCCTTGGTCATATCGGTGTTAAACGCATGAAGAAACTCCATGCAGATGGACTTTTGGAGTCTCTTGATTATGAATCATTTGACAGATGCGAACCATGCCTCTTGGGCAAGATGACCAAGACTCCGTTCTCCGGAACAATGGAGCGAGCAACCAACTTATTGGAGATCATACATACTGATGTGTGTGGTCCAATGAGTGTTGAGGCTCGCGGTGGTTATCGTTATGTTCTCACCCTCACCGATGATTTGTGTAGATATGGGTATGTCTACTTGATGAAGCACAAGTCTGAGACCTTTGAAAAGTTCAAGGAATTTCAGAGTGAGGTTGAGAATCAACGTGACAAGAAAATAAAGTTCTTACGATCAGATCGTGGAGGAGAATATTTGAGTCATGAATTTGGCACGCACTTAAGGAAATGTGGAATTGTTTCACAACTCACGCCGCCTGGAACACCTCAGCGTAATGGTGTGTCCGAACGTCGTAATCGCACTCTATTGGATATGGTGCGATCTATGATGTCTCTTACCGATTTACCGCTATCCTTTTGGGGTTATGCTTTAGAGACTGCCGCATTCACTTTAAATAGGGCACCGTCAAAATCCGTTGAGACGACACCGTATGAATTATGGTTTGGGAAGAAACCTAAGTTGTCGTTTCTAAAAGTTTGGGGATGCGATGCTTATGTGAAGAAACTTCAACCAGAGAAGCTCGAACCCAAGTCGGAAAAATGCGTATTCATAGGATACCCTAAGGAAACTATTGGGTATACCTTCTACCTAAGATCCGAGGGCAAGATCTTTGTTGCCAGGAATGGATCCCTTCTAGAGAAAGAGTTTCTCTCGAAAGAAGTAAGTGGGAGGAAAGTGGAGCTTGATGAGATGACCCTCGAACCGGAGAGTAGCGCAGCACAGGAAAATGTTTCTATGGAGCCTACACCGGCTAGAGAGGAAGTTATTGATAATGATCATGATCAAGCTACCACTGAACTTCGAAGGTCCACGAGGACACGTTCCGCACCAGAGTGGTATGGCAATCCTGTCCTGGAAATCATGTTGTTAGACAACAGTGAACCTTCGAACTATGAAGAAGCGATGGCGGGCCCGGATTCCGACAAATGGCTTGAAGCCATGAAATCCGAGATAGGATCCATGTATGAAAACGAAGTATGGACTTTGACTGACTTGCCCGATGATCGGCAAGCCATAGAAAATAAATGGATCTTTAAGAAGAAGACTGACGCGGATGGTAATGTGACCATCTATAAGGCTCGGCTTGTCGCTAAGGGTTATCGACAAGTTCAAGGGGTTGACTACGATGAGACTTTCTCACCCGTAGCAAAGCTGAAATCCGTCAGAATCATGTTAGCAATTGCCGCATACTATGATTATGAGATATGGCAAATGGACGTCAAAACGGCATTCCTTAATGGTTTTCTTAAGGAAGAGTTGTATATGATACAACCGGAAGGTTTTGTCGACCCTGAGAATGCTGACAAGGTATGCAAGCTCCAGCGCTCAATCTATGGGCTGGTGCAAGCATCTCGGAGTTGGAACATTCGCTTTGACGACATGATCAAAGCGTTTGGGTTCACACAGACTTATGGAGAAGCCTGTGTTTACAAGAAAGTGAGTGGGAGCTCTGTAGCATTTCTCATATTATATGTGGATGACATACTGCTGATGGGAAATGATATAGAATTCTTGGAAAGTATAAAGGCCTACTTGAATAAGTGTTTTTCAATGAAGGACCTTGGAGAAGCTGCTTATGTATTAGGCATCAAGATCTATAGAGATAGATCGAGACGCCTCATAGGTCTTTCGCAAAGCACATACCTTGATAAGATATTGAAGAAGTTCAATATGGATCAGTCCAAGAAGGGGTTCTTGCCTGTATTGCAAGGTGTGAAATTGAGCTCGGCTCAATGCCCGACCACGGCAAAAGATATAGAAGAGATGAGTGTCATCCCCTATGCCTCAGCCATAGGGTCTATTATGTATGGCATGCTGTGTACCAGACCTGATGTAAACCTTGCTGTAAGTTTGGTAGGTAGGTACCAAAGTAATCCCGGCAAGGAACACTGGACAGCGGTCAAGAACATCCTGAAGTACCTGAAAAGGACTAAGGATATGTTTCTCGTATATGGAGGTGACGAAGAGCTCGTCGTAAAGGGTTACGTCGACGCTAGCTTCGACACAGATCCGGATGACTCCAAGTCACAAACCGGATACGTGTATATTTTGAATGGTGGAGCGGTAAGCTGGTGCAGTTGCAAGCAAAGCGTCGTGGCGGGTTCTACATGCGAAGCGGAGTACATAGCAGCCTCGGAGGCAGCACACGAAGCAGTATGGATGAAGGAGTTCATCACCGACCTAGGAGTCATTCCAAATGCGTCGGGTCCAATGGCTCTCTTCTGTGACAACACTGGAGCTATTGCCCTTGCCAAGGAGCCCAGGTTTCACAAAAGGACCAGGCATATCAAGCGTCGCTTCAACTCTATACGTGAACATGTTCAAGATGGAGACATAGATATTTGTAAAGTGCACACGGATTTGAATGTAGCAGATCCGTTGACTAAACCTCTTTCACGAGCAAAACATGATCAACACCAGTACTCTATGGGTGTTCGATTCATCACAATGTAACTAGATTATTGACTCTAGTGCAAGTGGGAGACTGTTGGAAATATGCCCTAGAGGCAATAATAAAATGGTTATTATTATATTTCCTTGTTCATGATAATTGTCTGTTATTCATGCTATAATTGTGTTATCCGGAAATCGTAATACATGTGTGAATACATAGACCACAACATGTCCCTAGTAAGCCTCTAGTTGACTAGCTCGTTGATCAATAGATGGTTACGGTTTCCTGACCATGGACATTGGACGTCATTGATAACGGGATCACATCATTAGGAGAATGATGTGATGGACAAGACCCAATCCTAAGCCTAGCACTAGATCGTGTAGTTCGTTTGCTAAAGCTTTTCCAATGTCAAGTAACTTTTCCTTAGACCATGAGATTGTGCAACTCCCGGATACCGTAGGAGTGCTTTGGGTGCACCAAACATCACAACGTAACTGGGTGGCTATAAAGGTGCACTACGGGTATCTCCGAAAGTATCTGTTGGGTTGGCACGAATCGAGACTGGGATTTGTCACTCCATGTAACGGAGAGGTACCTCTGGGCCCACTCGGTAGGACATCATCATAATGAGCTCAATGTGATCAAGGAGTTGTTCACGGGATGATGTGTTACGGAAACGAGTAAAGAGACTTGCCGGTAACGAGATTGAACAAGGTGTCGAGATACCGACGATCGAATCTCGGGCAAGTATCGTACCGATAGACAAAGGGAATTGCGTACGGGATTGATTGAATCCTCGACATCGTGGTTCATCCGATGAGATCATCGAGGAGCATGTGGGAGCCAACATGGGTATCCAGATCCCGCTGTTGGTTATTGACCGGAGAGTCGTCTCGGTCATGTCTGCGTGTCTCCCGAACCCGTAGGGTCTACACACTTAAGGTTCGGTGACGCTAGGGTTATAGAGATATTAGTATGCGGTAACCCGAAGGTTGTTCGGAGTCTCGGATGAGATCCTGGACGTCACGAGGAGTTCCGGAATGGTCCGGAGGTAAAGATTTATATATGGGAAGTCCTATTTTGGCCACCGGAAAATGTTCGGGATTTTTCGGTATTGTACCGAGAAGGTTCTAGAAGGTTCAGGAGTGGGGCCCACCTGCATGGGGGGACCCACATGAACGTGGGTAGTGGGGGCAAGGCCCCACACCCCTAGTCAAGGCGCACCAAGATTCCCCCTTAGAAGGAATAAGATCATATCCCGAAGGGATAAGATCAAGATCCCTAAAAAAGGGGGATAACAATCGGTGGGGAAGGGAAAGGATGGGATTTCTTTCCTTCCACCTTTGCCAACGCCCCAATGGACTTGGAGGGCAAGAAACCAGCCCCCTCCACCCCTATATATAGTGGGGAGGTGCATGGGAGACACAGCTCAGCCCCTGGCGCCTCCCTCTCCCTCCCGTGACACCTCTTCCTCCTCCAGTAGCGCTTGGCGAAGCCCTGCTGAAATCCCGCTGCTTCCACCACCACACCGTCGTGCTGCTGGATCTCCATCAACCTCTCCTCCCCCCTTGCTGGATCAAGAAGGAGGAGACGTCTCTGCTCCGTACGTGTGTTGAACGCGGAGGTGCCGTCCGTTCGGCGCTCGGTCATCGGTGATTTGGATCACGACGAGTACGACTCCATCAACCCCGTTCTCTTGAACGCTTCCGCTCGCGATCTACAAGGGTATGTAGATACACTCCCCTCTCACTCGTTGCTAGATGACTCCATAGATTGATCTTGGTGATGCGTAGAAAATTTTAAAATTCTGCTACGTTCCCCAACAGTGGTATCAACACCAGTACTCTATGGGTGTTCGATTCATCACAATGTAACTAGATTATTGACTCTAGTGCAAGTGGGAGACTGTTGGAAATATGCCCTAGAGGCAATAATAAAATGGTTATTATTATATTTCCTTGTTCATGATAATTGTCTGTTATTCATGCTATAATTGTGTTATCCGGAAATCGTAATACATGTGTGAATACATAGACCACAACATGTCCCTAGTAAGCCTCTAGTTGACTAGCTCGTTGATCAATAGATGGTTACGGTTTCCTGACCATGGACATTGGATGTCATTGATAACGGGATCACATCATTAGGAGAATGATGTGATGGACAAGACCCAATCCTAAGCCTAGCACTAGATCGTGTAGTTCGTTTGCTAAAGCTTTTCCAATGTCAAGTAACTTTTCCTTAGACCATGAGATTGTGTAACTCCCGGATACCGTAGGAGTGCTTTGGGTGCACCAAACGTCACAACGTAACTGGGTGGCTATAAAGGTGCACTACGGGTATCTCCGAAAGTATCTGTTGGGTTGGCACGAATCGAGACTGGGATTTGTCACTCCATGTAACGGAGAGGTACCTCTGGGCCCACTCGGTAGGACATCATCATAATGAGCTCAATGTGATCAAGGAGTTGTTCACGGGATGATGTGTTACGGAAACGAGTAAAGAGACTTGCTGGTAACGAGATTGAACAAGGTATCGAGATACCGACGATCGAATCTCGGGCAAGTATCGTACCGATAGACAAAGGGAATTGCGTACGGGATTGATTGAATCCTCGACATCGTGGTTCATCCGATGAGATCATCGAGGAGCATGTGGGAGCCAACATGGGTATCCAGATCCCGCTGTTGGTTATTGACCGGAGAGTCGTCTCGGTCATGTCTGCGTGTCTCCCGAACCCGTAGGGTCTACACACTTAAGGTTCGGTGACGCTAGGGTTATAGAGATATTAGTATGCGGTAACCCAAAGGTTGTTCGGAGTCTCGGATGAGATCCTGGACATCACGAGGAGTTCCAGAATGGTCCGGAGGTAAAGATTTATATATGGGAAGTCCTATTTTGGCCACCGGAAAATGTTCGGGATTTTTCGGTATTGTACCGAGAAGGTTCTAGAAGGTTCCGGAGTGGGGCCCACCTGCATGGGGGGACCCACATGAACGTGGGTAGTGGGGGCAAGGCCCCACACCCCTAGTCAAGGCGCACCAAGATTCCCCCTTAGAAGGAATAAGATCATATCCCGAAGGGATAAGATCAAGATCCCTAAAAAAGGGGGATAACAATCGGTGGGGAAGGGAAAGGATGGGATTTCTTTCCTTCCACCTTTGCCAACGCCCCAATGGACTTGGAGGGCAAGAAACCAGCCCCCTCCACCCCTATATATAGTGGGGAGGTGCATGGGAGAAACAGCTCAGCCCCTGGCGCCTCCCTCTCCCTCCCGTGACACCTCTTCCTCCTCCAGTAGCGCTTGGCGAAGCCCTGCTGAAATCCCGCTGCTTCCACCACCACACCGTCGTGCTGCTGGATCTCCATCAACCTCTCCTCCCCCCTTGCTGGATCAAGAAGGAGGAGACGTCTCTGCTCCGTACGTGTGTTGAACGCGGAGGTGTCGTCCGTTCGGCGCTCGGTCATCGGTGATTTGGATCACGACGAGTACGACTCCATCAACCCCGTTCTCTTGAACGCTTCCGCACGCGATCTACAAGGGTATGTAGATACACTCCCCTCTCACTCGTTGCTAGATGACTCCATAGATTGATCTTGGTGATGCGTAGAAAATTTTAAAATTCTGCTACGTTCCCCAACAACCCAACCATAGCATTAAGATATATTGGTCCCCCTTCAATCCTGTATGCATCAATTTCTATGCTAGGCTGAAGCTGCTATCACCCTTGCCCTCCAATACATAGTCCTATCAACATACAACTAACCCTAAGGTGTGATCCACATGCGCGCTCATATGATGGGCACCAAAGGACAGCAACATAACCACAAGCAAATTAAACCAATCATAGCAATTCACCAATCACCGATAGGACAACAAAAATCTACTCAGACATCATAGGATGGCAACACATCATTGTATAATAATATGAAGCATAAAGCACCATGTTCAAGTAGAGGATACAGTGGATTGCGGGAGAGTGGACCGCTGAATATAGATGGGGGAAGGTGATGAAGATGTTGGGAAGATGACGGAGGTGTTGGTGTAGATCGCTGTCGCACGATGATTGCCCCGGCGGCGTTCCGGCGCCACCGGGAGAGAGGGGGAGAGAGCCCCCCTTCTTCTTCTTCTTCCTTGACCTACCCCCTAGATGGGAGGAGGGTTTCCCCTCTTGTCCTTGGCATCCATGGTGGCGGAGGGGCGGGAGCCCCTCCGAGATTGGATCTCTCTCTCTGTTTCCTTCTGTTTCTGCATTCCCAGATTCTAGCCTTTCACCGTTTCTTAAATTCCTGGAGATCCATAACTCCGATTGGGCTGAATTTTAATACGATTTTTATCCGGATATTAGCTTTCTTGCGGTGAAATAAGGGCACCAACCGCCTTACGGGGTGACCAAAAGCCCCCTGGTCGCGCCATACCCCTTGGGGCACGCCCCTTGGGCTTGTGAGCCCCTCAGGCATCGTCTCTCGTTGATTCCCAAAAATCACATATATTCCAAAAAAAATCTCCATAAGTTTTTATCGCGTTTGGACTTTGTTTGGTATGGATATTCTGCAAAACAAAAAACATGCAACAAACAGGAACTGGCATTGGGCACTGGATCAATATGTTAGTCCCAAAAATAATATAAAAAGTTGCCAAAAGTATATGAAAGTTGTAGAATATTGGCATGCAACAATCAAAAATTATAGATACGACGGAGACGTATCAGCCATACATAGCATGATATTACAAACATGGGTCTCATGACCCAACATACAAAGTCATACAAGCAACAAGCACATGCGGAAGCTTATCCTGTCTGAGTACAGACATCTGAAAAGAATGAAGGCTAGAAAGCATGTCTATCTACAAGACCCTCCATAGGAACCAGACCTCTGTCTGGGATTCCCAAGCTAATCATTGAAGCCCATGAAGAACTACGAGTGAGACTGAAGTCTCTCTGCAAAAACATAAATTAAGCAAACGTGAGTACAAATGTACTCAGCAAGACTTACATCAGAACTAGCTACATATGCATCATTATCAACAACGGGGTTGTGGAGTTTAATTGCAGGAAGCTAGCTTTGACTCAGTGGCTATCCTGTACTACGTCGACCAGCATTTTCTTTGGGGTGAGAAAGCGCACACGAGTCCACATATTCACCATATCAATACACTACTATGGATCCGCTCCCGTCTCCCTACGAGAAGGCCATCCATAGCACTCACACTTATCTTGCGCATTTTAGAGTATCCACTTCCAGTTATCTATGAACAATGTAAGCTTTCCAAGTAGTCCATATCCGCGGATGCGGCTATTCGAATAGATCATTATAACCCTGCAGGGGTGTACTTCTTCACACATGTTTCCACCACTTAGCGTCTGCACACGACATGTGCTCGGCAGACTTCAAGCGAAAGCCGACGTGGGTGTAGACCATGAACTGACTAACCACACAAGTCTCTAGTCTAGGTTTATCACCTATTCGGGTTCCATCCGCAAGGAAGTCCGGCCAAGGTTTCCACTACGGCCCCAAACGATGTGTAGGGTTCCTGAGCCTACCAAATGGGTGCCTCCGTACACCGGGCCACTTGCCTACCGCATCATAGCCCACCCCTCGGGTCAGCGCTACGCACGGCCTCCAGCATAATAAAAACACCAGAAACTACTTGCAACTCCTGGACAGAGGACAGGGGGTTTAATAAGTCGAGCGGGGTCATATTTCAGGGCCCAACGTGTGGTAGTAGCTGTTCTTGGATCACAAACACGGAACTCAGTTCCTGAGGACGGCTTCAATGAGACAACCCACCATGTACTCCTACATGGCCTCTCATCGCTACCTTTACCAAATCACGTTCACACACTTAGCTCTCAATAGTAGGACATGTTTACCTCCATTCCAATCCATCCCAGATGAATCAGACCCGACACAACTCTAAGCATAGCAGGAATAACAAGCAAGCATGAATGAGTAGGCACATCATGGCTCAAACAACTCCTACTCATGCTAGTGGGTTTTTACTAATTACTGTGGCAAAGACAAGTCATGCAGAGGAATGGGTTGAACTACCGCAACATGTATCAGTTGAATCGTTGTTGTCCTAATGCAGTAAAAGAGAGCAGGAGCGAGAGAGTGGGATTGTACCGAAATGCTCAAAGGGGGTTTGCTTGCCTGACACTTCTGAAGATAGCATTGTGTCTTCATTAGTGACATCGATCTCAACACTGGAACAACGTCTACCAAGAGGGAACAAACACCAGCAACAGAGAAGGAACACAATCAATGCAATGCAAAAATGTGATGCATGGTCATGACATAGCAAGATGGTGTGTTTGAGCTAATGCAACTAAAAATAGAAGGGTTTGAGCCTATTTGAACCAAAGGCTCAAATTCAAACCTAAGTTATGAATTTACAAAGTGCATTAAGTTGTTCTGATCTAAACAGCAAGGTTAAGTTGCTTTATCATGCATGGAACCAGTACCAATGGATAGATTGGATTTTCCTAATCATTTTCATTTATAAATCTTTTCCATCTGAGTTATAGATTATTTTCTATGATTTTTTGAAGTTTATCCTTTTTTCTGAAATTTCTGATTATTTAGAATTAAACTAATTCCAGAGAAGGAATTACTGTGTCAGCACTACGTCACCATGACGTCAGCGAATCAACGGGTGCTCCAGATCAAACTGACTAGTGGGTCCCACGTGTCAGTCTAACAGAACTAAACTAGTTTTAATTAAACCTGATCTAACTTAATTAGCAGGGCAGGCCACACCTATCATTGACCCAGGGGAGGTCAAACCCCTGGTCAACCGGGGCTAACCCACTGGCGGCTCGACGTCGGCGTCAACAGACGCGGCGGAGGGGCTCGGGCTCGCTCCTCCAGTGTCTAGAGGAGCAGCACAGAGCACCTACGGGGAGCTGAGGCTCGCCCGCATCTAGTGCGGCACGCAGCAGCAGCTGGGACAGCCGGAGCTCGTCGGAAATGTGCTCGGGGCGGCGATCGTCATTCGGGTGCACACGGGGATGCGACTGCGGTGGCCGTGGCAGCGCGTGCTTGGCACCTACAGCATATACGCAAGGCGGCGAGCGTGTTAGACACGACGGCCAGACCATTTGGTCGCCGGGGTCGCGTCGGCGGCGAGCGTAGGTGGCGAAGCGTTCGGGTGCGAGCGGCGTGGCGGCTACGCCATACAACAGAGAGAACAAAGAGGGGGAGGACAACCAGTGGCTCACGGCGATCACGACAGTGCAGACGGCGAGCTTGGGGGAGAACCAGAGCGGTCGGGGCGGCGAGGGGGATCTCCGGTGGCCGAACCGCGAGGAAGAGCTCGGGATCGTTGCTCCGGGGGCCTTCCGGTTGCGTGGCTTGGTGAGGGGGTCGGGGTCGAGGTGACGGAGCTCGGGGATAGCTCGGGGCGGCACGGGGAGCATGGTGGTCATGGGGTTCATGGTGGCGCGGGCGTGGCAGCGTCGGCCATGGCGAGGGGAGAGCGAAGGAGAGAGCTGGGGGGTGAGTGAGGTGTCGGAGAGCTCGGGGCAGCACCGAGAAGAAGGTTCCAGGCCTCGCGCTAGCTTGGGTGAAGCAGACGAGCAGGGAGGTGGCGTGGCGCTCTCGGGCGCGCGCGCTGTCCCTTGCAGAGGTGGGTGATGACTAGTTCGGGCCAGGTGGGCCGGCCCAGTGAGGTAAGTGGCCTAGGCCTCTCTCTCTCTGCTTTGCTGTTTTAGTTTTCTGTTTTTCTTTTTCTGTTGTTGATTTTGGTTTAATAAAAATACCAAACCATTTAGTAAATTCTTGAAAATATATGTGGGCACTTTTGAAATGTTTCCCAACAGCCCTCAAATGCTTTCAAGATTATTTGGACATTTAAAACTATTTATAGAGTTTAAATGCCCAAATGCAAATACTTTATGGATTAATTCAAAAATCCAGAGTGTCCTAGAAGAATGTGCACCATTTTTGGCAGATGTTCTTGACCAATTCAAAAATGATGAACTTTTGTGAAGGGCATTTTGGGTTCATTGAAATCATTTTTAGTTGAACCTGGTATTTTTAAGGGGGGTGCTAGGGTTTGTTGATCCCCATTTCAAGTTAAATGAAAATTTAAACATGATGCAACAATCTAGCTAGTCCAAGTGCAATGCTAACTAGGGTTGTGACAAGTTATGACAATATCCAAGGCAATGATCATGTATATAGGCATCACGTCCAAGATTAGTAGACCGACTCCTTCCTGCATCTACTACTGTTACTCCACACATCGACCGCTATCCAGCATGCATCTAGTGTATTAAGTTCATGAAGAAACGGAGTAATGCAATAAGAACGATGACTTGATGTAGACAAGCTCTATTCATGTAGAAATAGACCCCATCTTTTTATCCTTAATGGCAACAATACATGCGTGTCATGTCTCCTTTTGTCACTGAGATTGAGCACCACAAGATCGAATCCATCACAAAGCACCTCTTCCCATTGCAAGAAAAATCAATCTAATTGGCCAAACCAAACCAAAGTTTCAGAGAAGAAATACGAGGCTATAAAGATCATGCACAAAAGATTTCAGAGAAGACTCAAATAATATTCATAGATAGAACTGATCATAAACCAACAATTCATCGGATCCCAACAAACACACCGCAAAAAGTCATTACATCAAATAGATCTCCAAGAACATCGAGGAGAACATTGTATTGAAGATCAAAAAGAGATAAGAAGCCGTCTAACTACTACATACAGACCCGTTGGTCTGTAGTAAACTACTCACGCATCATCAGAGGGGTAAGGGTGTTGATGAAGAACCCTTCCGTGATCGTTGACCCCTCCGGCAGAGTGCCGGAGAAGGCCTCTAGGTTGGATCTCGTGGTTCTAGAACTTGCGGCAGCGGAAACTATTTTCTCTCGACTCCCCTAGGGTTTTTGGGACTTTAGAGTATTTATAGAGCTGAGAGGCGATGGAGGTGTTGGGGAACGTTGCATGGGAAACAAAAAAATTCCTACGCTCACCAAGATCAATCTAGGAGATGGACATGTACGAGAGGAGAGATTGCATCTACATACCCTTTTAGATCGCTAAGCAGAAGCGTTAAGAAACGCGGTTGATGTAGTCCAACGTCTTTGCGATCCAATCACGATCTGTCCCGCGAACTCCCGATCCAAGTGCCGAACGGACGGCACCTCCGTGTTCAACACACGTACAGCTTGATGATGCCTTCACCCCCTCGATCCAACAAGCGATGGTGAAGTAGTAGCTCGAGTCCTCCGGCAGCACGATGGCGTGGTGGCGGTGGTGGTGGTGGAATCTCGGCAGAGCTTCGCTAAGCCCTACAGAGAGGAAGAGGGCTACGAGGGAGAGGGAGGGCAGCGCTGTGGCATAGATGGGGTGCCGTTTCCCTCCCTCTACCCCTCTATATATAGGGGGAAGGGGGGAGGAGGAGGCGCCCTAGGGTTTCCCCTAGGTGGGCGGCGACCACAAGGGCAACCCTAGATGGGTTTTGGGTGGCCCCCCTAGGTGCCTTGTCACCCAAGCAAGGGGGAGGCAGCCCTAGGGGGGCGCACCAACCCTCCTGGGATCATGATCTGAGGTGAGGGGGGCGCTCAGCCCCTTAGTGGGCTGGTGTGCCTCCCTCCATTGGCCCATGAGGCCCCCCAACACTTGCCGGGGCCCCCGATACCCCTTTCGGTTCTCCTGGTCATAACCCGGTACCCCCGGAACACTTCCGGACTCCGATTTCCTTCGTCCTATATATCGATCTTCACCTCCGGACCATTCCGGAGTTCCTCGTCATGTCCAGGATCTCATCCGGAACTCCAAAAAACCTTTGGTTACCACCAAAACAGCTCAACTATACTTATATCATCACCAAACGTTAAGTGTGTAGACCCTGCGGGTTCGAGAACTATATAGACATGGCCGAGAAACCTCTATGGTTAATGACCAATAGCGGAACCTGGATGCCCATATTGGTTCCTACATATTCTACGAAGATATTATCGGTCGAACCTCAATGTCAAGGATTCAGCTAATCCCGTGTGCAGTTCCCTTTGTCTATCGGTATATTACTTGCCCGAGATTCGATCATCGGTATCTACATACCTAGTTCAATCTCGTTACCGGCAAGTCTCTTTACTCGTTCCGTAGTACAAGATCTTGTGGCTAACTCTTTAGTCAGATTGCTTGCAAGCTTAATGTGATGTCGTATTACCGAGTGGGCCCTGAGATACCTCTTCGTCATACGGAGTGACAAATCCCAGTTTTGATGCATGCCAACTCAATAGACACCCTCAGAGATACCTGTAGAGCACCTTTATAGTCACCCAGTTACATTGCGACGTTTGGTACACACAAGGTACTCCTCCGGTGTCAGTGAGTTGCATGATCTCATGGTCATAGGAACAGATACTTGACATACAGAAAACGATAGCAATAAACTTGATACGATCACGTGCTACGTTTATAGTTTGGGCTTGTCCATCACATCATTCTCCTAATGATGTGATCCCGTTATCAAATGACAACTCATGTCTATGGCTAGGAAGCCATAGCCATCTTTGATCAACGAGCTAGTCCGGTAGAGGCTCACTAGGGACATGTTGTTGTCTATGTATCCACACATGTATTTTAGTTTTCGATCAATACAATTCTAGCATGGATAATAAACGATTATCATGAACAAGGAAATATAACAATAACCACTTTATTATTGCCTCTAGGCATATTTCAAATAGTCTCCCACTTGCACTAGAGTTAATAATCTAGTATTACATGGTAATGAATCTAACACCAATAGAGTTCTGGTGTTGATCATGTTTTGCCCGTGGAAGAGGTTTAGTCAATGGATCTGCAACATTCAGATCCGTATGTACTTTGCAAATCTCTATGTCATATTGTAGATGCTGCAACCACGCTCCACTTGGAGCTATTCCAAATGGCTGCTCCACTATACGTATCCGGTTTGCTACTCAGAGTCATCCGGATTGTTGTTAAAGCTTGCATCGACGTAACCCTTTACGCCGAACTCTTTATCACCTCCATAACCAAGAAACATTTCCTTATTCCTATAAGGATAATTTTGACCGTTGTCCAGTGATTCACTCCTAGACCACTCTTGTACCCCCTTGCTAGACACGTGGCAAGGCACACATCAGGTGCGGTACACAGCATGGCACACCGTATAGAGCCTATGGCTAAGGCATAGGGGACGACCTTCGTCCTTTCTCTTTCTTCTACCGTGGTCGAGCTTTGAGTCCTACTCAACTTCACACCTTACACCTCAGGCAAGAACTCCTTCTTTGACTGATCCATTTTCAACTCCTTCAAAATCATGTCAAGGTATGTGCTCTGTGAAAGTCTTATCAGGCGTCTTGATCTATCTCTATAGATCTTGTTACCCAATATGTAAGCAGCTTTACCCAGGTCTTATTTTGAAAAACTCCTTTCAAACAACCCTTTATGCTTTCCAGAAATTCTACATCATTTCTGATCAACAATATGTCAACCACATATACTTATCAGAAATGTTGTAGTGCTCCCACTCACTTGCTTGTAAATACAAGTTTCTTGCAAACTTTGTATAAACCCAAGAGCTTTGATCACCTCATCAAAGCGTATGTTCCAACTCCGAGATGCTTGCTCCAGTCCATAGAAGGATCGCTGGAGCTTGCATACCTTTTAGCAACCTTAGGATCGACAAAACCTTCTGGTTGTATCACATACAACCTTTCCTCATGGAAACCATCAAGGAAACTTTGTTTTGACATCCATCTGCCAGATTTCGTAATTGAAAATGCAACAAGTGCTAATATAATTCCAACAGACTTTAGCATCGTTATGAGTGAGAAAGTCTCATCATAGTCAACTCCTTGAACTTGTCAGAAACTTCTATGCGATAAGTCGAGCTTCATAAATGGTGACATTACCATCAGCGCATGTCTTCTTCTTAAAGATCCATTTATTCTCAATGGCTTGCCGATCATTGGGCAAGTCCACCAAAGTCCATACTTTGTTCTCATACATGGATCCTATCTCGGATTTCATGGCTCCTAGCCATTTGTTGGAATCCAGGCCCACCATCGCTTCTTCATAGTTCGTAGGTTCACTGTTGTCTAACAACATGACCTCCAAGACAGGATTGCCGTACCACTCAGGGGCGGTACGCGTCCTTGTCGACCTATGAGGCTCGGTAGTAACTTGATCTAAAGCTTCATGATCATCATCAATAGCTTCCTCTTCACTTGGCGCAGGCGCCACAGAAACATCTTTCTGCATCGTGCTACTTTCCAACTGAAGTGATGGTTCAACAACCTCATCAAGTTCTACCTTCCTCCCACTCAATTCTTTCGAGAGAAACTCCTTCTCTAGAAAGGATCCATTCTTGGCAACAAAGTCCTTGCCTTCGGATCTGAGATAGAAGGTGTACCCAACTGTTTCCTTAGGGTATCCTATCAAGATGCACTTGTTCGCTTTGGGTTCGAGCTTATCAGGCTGAAGCCTTTTCACATAAGCGTCGCAGCCCCAAACCTTCAGAAACGACAACTCGGGTTTCTTGCCAAACCATAGTTCATATGGTGTCGTCTCCATGGACTTAGATGGTGCTGTATTTAAAGTGAATGTAGCTGTCTCTAATGCATAACCCCAAAATGATAGTGGCAGATCGGCAAGAGACATCATAGAATGCACCATATCCAATAAGGTACGATTACGACGTTCGGACACACCATTACGCTGTGGTGTTCCAGGTGGCGTCAACTGTGAAACAATTCAACATTGTCTTAAGTGATTGCCAAACTCACAACTCAGATACTCTCCCCCTCGATCATATCGTAGGAATTTGATCTTCTTGTTACGATGATTCTCTACTTCACTTTGAAATTGCTTGAACTTTTCAAACGTCTCAGACTTATGCTTGATTAAGTAAATATACCCATGTCTACTCAAATCATCGGTGAAAGTGAGAAAGTAACGATATCCACCACGCGCGTCAACGCTCATCGGACTGCACACATCAGTATGTATGATTTCCAACAAGTCACTTGCCCGTTCCATTGTTCCGGAAAACGGGGTCTTAGTCATCTTGCCCATGAGGCATGGTTCGCATGTATCAGGTGATTCAAAATCAAGTGACTCCAAAAGTCCATCAGCATGGAGTTTCTTCATGCGCTTTACACCAATATGACCTAAGCGGCAGTGCTACAAGAAAGTGGTACTATCATTATCAACTCTACATCTTTTGGCATCAATGTTATGAACATGTGTATCACTACGATCGAGATTCAATAAACCATTCACATTGGGTGCATGACTATAGAAGGTCTTATTCATGTAAACAGAATAACCATTATTCTTTGACTTAAATGAATAACTGTATTGCAATAAACACGATCTAATCATGTTCATGCTGAACGCAGACACCAAATAACTTTTATCTAGGTTCAACACTAATCTCGAAGGCAGAGGGAGCGTGCGATGGTGATCACATCAACCTTGGAAACACTTCCAACACACATCGTCACCTCGCCCTTAGCTAGTCTCTGTTTATTCCACAGCTTTTGTTTCGAGTTACCAATATTAGCAACTAAACAGGTATCTAATACCCAGGTGCTACTAGGAGTACTAGTAAGGTACACATCAATAACATGTATATCAAATATACTTTTGTTGAAGTTGCCAGCCTTCTTATCCATTGGGGTAGTTCTGCTACCAGTGACCGTTCCCCTTACAATAGAAGCATTTAGCCTCGGGTTTGGGGTTCAATCTTGGGTTTCTTCACTGGAGCGGCAACTGGCTTGCCATTCATGAAGTTTCCCTTCTTGCCCTTCTTGAAACCAGTGGTCTTGTCAACCATCAACACTTGATGCTCCTTCTGGATGTCTGACTCAGCGACTTTCAGCATCGCAAATAGCTCGGAGACCGACTTGTTCATCCCTTGCATGTTATAGTTCGACACAAAGCTCTTGTAGCTAGGTGGTAGCGATCGAAGAACTCTGTCAGTGACAGCCTCTGGCGGGAGCTCAACTCCCAACTCAGCCAGACGATTGTAGTACCCCAGACATTCTGAGTATGTGCTCACTGACACACCTGTTCTCCTCCATCTTGCAGGCATAGAACTTATCAGAGGTCTCATACCTCTCGATTCTTCTCAAAGATAAACTTCAACTCCTAGAACATCTCATATGCTCCATGCCGTTCAAAATGTCTTTGAAGTCCTGACTCTAAGCTATACAGCATGGCGCACTGAACTATTGAGTAGTCATCAACACGCGACTGCAGGTGTTCACAACGTCCACAGTCGCTGGAGGGGGTGTGATGTCTACTACACAACTTGTTCTTGTAGACTTGTGTTGGGCCTCCAAGTGCAGAGTTTTGTAGGACAGTAGCAATTTTCCCTCAAGTGGATGACCTAAGGTTTATCAATCCATGGGAGGCGTAGGATGAAGATGGTCTCTCTCAAACAACCCTGCAACCAAATAATAAAAAGTCTCTTGTGTCCCCAACACACCAAATACAATGGTAAATTGTATAGGTGCACTAGTTCGGCGAAGAGATGGTGATACAAGCGTAGTAATGTTAGTAGATATTGATTTTTGTAATAAGAGCAATAAAAAACAACAAAGTAGCAATTGATAAAATGGAGCACAAACGGTATTGCAATGCTTGAAAATAAGGCCTAGGTTTCATACTTTCACTAGTGCAATCTCTCAACAATGCTAATCTAATTGGATCATATAACCATCCCTCAACGTGTGATGAAGAATCACTCCAAAGTTCTTATCTAGCGGAGAACATAAGAAGAAATTGTTTGTAGGGTACGAAACCACCTTAAAGTTATTCTTTCCGTTCGATCTATTCAAGAGTTCATACTAAAATAACACAAAGTTATTCTTTTCGTTCGATCTATCCAAGAGTTCATACTAAAATAACACCACATGATACGCATCAACCAACTCTAATGTCACCTAGATACTGCAATGTCACCACAAGTATCCATGAGTTAATTATACGATACGCATCAAACAATTTTAGATTCATAATACTCGATCCAACACAAAGAACCTCAAAAAGTGCCCCAAAATTTCTACCGGAGAAACAAGGATGAAAATGTGCATCAAACCCTATGCATAGATTACCCCAATGTCACCTCGGGAATCCGCGAGTTGAGTGCCAAAACATATATCAAGTGCATCAATATAATACCCCATTGTCACCACGGGTATTCATATGCAAGACATATATCAAGTGCTCTCAAATCCATAAAACTATTCAATCTGATAAAACAAAATCTCAAAGGAAAACTCAATTCATCACAACAAGATAGAGAGGGGAAAACACCATATGATCCGACTATATTAACAAAGCCCGTGATACATCAAGATCGTGAGATCTCAAGAACACGAGAGAGAGAGATTGAACACATAACTACTGGTACAAACCCTCAGCCCCGAGGGTGGACTACTCCTTCCTCATCATGATGGCCGCCGGGATGATGAAGATGGCCACCGGTGATGATTTCCCCCTCCGGTAGGGTGCCGGAACGGGGTCTAGATTGGTTTTTCGTGGCTACAGAGGCTTGCGGTGGCAGAACTTCTGATCTAGGGTTACTTCTGGGGGTTTCTGTATTTATAGGATTTTTTGGCCTCGGTTTCACGCGAAGATGGGCCTCGAGGTGAGCACAACCCACCACGCCACGGGTTGGGCTCCAGGCGTGCCCTGGTGGGTTGTGCCCTCCTCGTGGCTCTTCTAGCCCTCCCACGAAGCTTCGGGGATCTCTTTTGTTCCAAAAAAAATCATCAAAAAGTTTCAGCTCATTTGGAGAACTTTCATTTCTGCACAAAAACAACACCATGGTAGTTCTGCTGAAAACAGCATCAGTCCGGGTTAGTTCCCTGCAAATCATACCAAAACCATATAAAATTGTTGTAAACATGGCATGAATACTTCATAAATTATAGATAAGTTGGAGACATATCAGGGTGGCGCACCAAACAGTGCATCGAGGACATAAGCCTTTTGGGCAGCCGTGAGGATAATCCTCAGATTACGGGCCTAGTCCACAAAGTTACTTCCATCATCTTTCAGCTTAACTTTCTCTAGGAATGCATTGAAATCCAGGGGAGCTACTGAGCAAGCCATTGATCTACAACATAAATTTGCAAAGGCAACTTTAGACTATTGTTCATGATAATGAGTTCAATTAATCATATTACTTAAGAACTCCCACTCAAATCGACATCCCTCTGGTCGTCCGAGTGTAACATGATCCAAATTCACCAACCCAAGTCTAATCATCATGTGAGATGAGGTGGTTTCAATGGTGGACATCTCCATGTTGATCATATCTACTATATGACTCATGTTCGACCTTTCGGTCTCTTGTGTTCCGAGGCCATGTCTGTACATGCTAGGCTCATCAAGTTTAACCCAAGTGTTCCGCATGTGCAAAACCGGCTTGCGCCCATTGTATGTGAACGTAGAGTCTATCACACCCGATCATCACGTGGTGCTTCAAAACGACGGACTTTCGCAACGGTGCACACTTGGGGAGAACACAATTTTATCTTGAAATTTTAGTGAGGGATCACCTTATAATGCTACCGTGGTCCTAAGCAAAATAAGATGCATAAAAGCATTAACATCACATGCAAATCATAAGTGACATGATATGGTCATCAACTTGTGCTTTTGATCTCCATCTCCAAAGCACCGACATGATCTCCATCGTCACCGGCATGACACCATGATCTCCATCATCGTGTCGCCATCGGGGTTGTCACGCCAACCATGCTCCTACTACTATTGCTACCGCTTAGCGATAAAGTAAAGCATTACACAGCGCTTAATGATTGGCAAGCAGGTCATACAATAATTTAAGACAACCCTATGGCTTGTGTCGGTTGCCGTATGCACCGACATGCAAGTCGATATAAACTATTACAAACATGATCATCTCATACATCAAATATATTTCATCATGTCTTTGGCCATATCAAATCACAACGTACCCTGCAAAAACAAGTTAGACGTCCTCTAACTATTGTTGCATGTTTTATGTGGCTGCTATGGGTATCTAGCAAGAACGATTCTTACCTACGCAAAGCCACAACGGTGATATGCAAGTTGCTATTTAACCTTCTACAAGGACCGCCTTTGTCGAATCCGATTCAACTAAGGCGGGAGAGACAGACACCCGCCCGCCATCTTTATGCAACAAAGTCACATGTCAGTCAATGGAACCGGTCTCATGTACGTGGACATGTAAAGTTAGTTCGGGCCGCTTCATCCCACAATACCGCTAAATCAAAAAAAGCCAAGGAAGGAAGCGATCTGAATATCAATTCCCACAAACTCCTTTGTGTTCTACTCATGATGTCATCTACGCATAGACCTAGCTCATGATGCCACTGTTGGGGAACGTTGCATGGGAAACAAAAATTTTCCTACGCTCACCAAGATCAATCTAGGAGATGAACATCTATGAGAGGAGAGATATGCATCTACATACCCTTTTAGATCGCTAAGCGGAAGCATTAATAAATGTGGTTGATGTAGTCGAGCGTCTTCGCGATCCAATCACGATCCGTCCCGCGAACTCCTGATCCAAGTGCCGAATGGACGGCACCTCCGCGTTCAACTCTTGTACGGCTTGATGATGCCTTCACCTCCTCGATCTAGCGAGTGATGGTGAAGTAGTAACTCGAGTCCTCCGGTAGCACGATGGCATGGTGGCGGTGGTGGTGGTGGAATCTCGGCAGAGCTTCGCTAGGCACTACGGAGAGGAAGAGGGCTACGAGGGAGAGGGAGGGCAGCGCCGTGGCATAGATGGGGTGCCGCTGCCCTCCCTCTACCCTTCTATATATAGGGGGAAGGGGGGAGGAGGAGGCGCCCTAGGGTATCCCCTAGGGGGGGCGGCGGCCACAAGGGCAACCCTAGATGGGTTTTGGGTGGCCCCCCTAGGTGCCTTGCCCCCCAAGCAAGGGAGAGGCAGCCCTAGGGGGGCGCACCAACCCTCCTGGGATCATGAGCTGAGGCGAGGGGGGCGCTCAGCCCCTTAGTGGGCTGGTGTGCCTCCCTCCATTGGCCCATGAGGCCCCCCAACACTTGCCGGGGCCCCCGAAATCCCTTTCGGTTCTCCTGGTCATAACCCGGTGCCCCCGGATCACTTCCGAACTCCGATTCCCTTCGTCCTATATATCGGTCTTCACCTCCAGACCATTCCGGAGTTCCTCGTCATGTCCAGGATCTCATCTGGCACTACTGCAAGATGCTGCTAATGCGACACTACGATCAGAGACCCTTTGACGAAACTATGTGCGATGCATTAATCGCAAACAGTGATGTGAAAAACCCGTTAAAAAGAGGCAAAACGTTTGCGATGGTGGATCCATCAAACACGGTTCTAATTTTAGTTGCGTGTGCGATGCAGGGCATATGATTCAATTCAATTAACTGTTTGCGATGAGGAAGAAGAACGGAAACGGGCAGCCAGATGAAGGCGTGTGCGATATACGGCATACAGTTCATTCGGATGAACTATTTGTGATGAGGCGGAACATCAGAAATGGGCAGCCAGATGAAGGTGTGTGTGATATACGGCTTACCACTACTAGAAAAAAGGCTGTTAGTGGCGCACCAGTTTTTGCTATTAATGGCGCACTATAGGTGCGCCACTATTAACACGCCACTAGTAACAAATAGTAATGGCGCACCTCTGGTGCGCCATTAGTATCCCAGATAATAGTGGCGCACCACATAGTGCGCCATTACTAAGTCCAACAGTGCGCCATTACTATGCCTCCTAGGGGGCCATATTTACCTTCACGTATGCCCCCAAGTGCACCATTACTATGCCCCATAATGCGCCACTGGTATTTAGCCTTGGTGCGCCACTAATGCTCAATATGGTGCGCCACTACTATGAATATTAGGAATTATTATTTTTTGCTTTTCTGGTATTTGCACAGGTTACAAAATACATTACAGCACAGAATATAAACATCACACAATAGAATTCATCATATTAGTCTCCAAATTCGAAAAAGCGAACAAAGTTCAAACATTAGCCAAGTTTAGGTCTCGAGACATTAGCAAAGTTCATCATATTAGCCGAGTTTGTCGTCACATTACAAAGTTGATATTGATCATCTAAACTACCATCACATAGAAGAGAGCTGCGGTCACGATGAGCATCATCACGATGAAACTGGTCTTCATCCGGTTCCTCCTCCGCTCCCTCCTCTCTCCCGCTAGATAGCGCACGTATCTAGCTTCCGCCTCCGCCCTAGTGGTGTACCCTTTGTAACTGTTACCGCTGAAATGGTGAACCTGTCTCTGACACTCCTCCCAGTCGTCGTAGACTCCGGGAACCTTACCCTTGTACACGACATACGACGGCATCTCTATGCACTAGACAAACAAAACGTTAGTAGCAATTCACAGATAATATATAAGCAATATATAAGTATGCAACAAAAGGATCGAAAGAGAAAAGCAACACATTAATAGCACAATTCATGGTCCTACTAATAAATAGCATCGATTACATATAAGTTGAACGACTGTCCAAACTAAAGAGACATACAAGTTCATTAAAGTTTAATTACAACATGAGCTAATCGATATTTCAGAACTACATAGCATCAATACTTTCGACTCGACTAAGGGACCGGAGCGTGGATGAAGCCGCCGTCTTTCGTGATGGTCATGAATGTGCGGTCGTTGTCAGCCTGCATTTGTAGTGTTGTTTCTATTTCACTGTTGGACGGTTGATATTTGAGGTAGAACTGCCCCGAGGTACGAAGGACATCTTGATAGATGATTTCCGCAAACTCCGACTGGATGCGAAAGAATTCTTGTCTGATGTCCTCATCCTGGATTGCCGACAAGCGTGTGGCCCAATCTTTGAGATTATTTGGTAGCATAAAGTGATTATGGTCCCGTACGATCGCCCGCATGTGATGGAGGGCGTAGTAGGCATCCTTCTGACTGCCAGGCGGCTGCTTGACGCAGGGGAACGTCGTTACGTGGGTGAACACGTGCTTGCCGTACCTACAAATTGGCCTCCTGAAGGTGCCTCCAGATTTGGCGTAGCCGGGGAGAGCATCATCAAGAACTTTCTTCATATTTGTGTAGTCTTTCTTCGACTGACGGTCCGAGTCAAAATACGTGGCCATGGAATATTTCAGGCTTAAGAGGATGAGTGTGCAATGTGTGTCACTGCACAAAACACGGAATGTTAGAAAAAAAAAGAACGATCGAAATCTAAGAAATCATATATTACGGGGCGGTGAGGGGATGACTTACTCGGAAAAGTAAGGCACGAGGAAGTTATCCTTATCTGGGTTCGCCAGAATGACACCTTCGAGGTATGAACTCGCGACTTGCCGGTCCCCAGTGCTGCCCAAGATCTTGGCACGCATGTAGAAGGGGTCGACTATCACGATGTCCGGGGTCTTGTCTCTAATGATCCGCATCTCCATACTGAGCGAAAATAGCCGAATGAAGGTGTAGTGCAGCGGATGAAGGTTAAACATAGCGAAGATGTCATCAAACCGCAGGACGATCATACGCCCGATGGTGCTATCGACAAAGCCCTTGCCCTCTGGCACCTTGGCCACGAAAACCGGGTATGCCACATCATTCTCGGAGAGACGCCGCTTCTCCATAGAAAGAACACTGTCATGCAGACTCCGCATAGCACCGGTTGCTGCATTGAGCAGATTAGTCGGTAGCATTGGCCTACCCGCCACATGCACCCTCCTCGAGATACCCTTAGGTATTGGTGGCCCGTCCTGAGCACAGATCGTACTCGGTGCCGGCTGGCTCGCACCCTTGTTATTTTTTCTTTTCCGTCCCTTCTGCTTCTTCTGGTGTAATGGGATCGAGTTCTGCTCAGAGACCGCCTTCTTGAGTGTGTTGGGGCTGATAATATTTCGCACCTCGGCTATTTGAGTCTCGGTGAAGGCGGCAGCTGGAGGCGTCTCCTGAGAATTGAACGCCAGATGACGCCTGTTGCAATTGGGTTTCTCCGCGGTACCAGCTAGATCGCGATCGTCTTTTGCAGTGTTGGGTTCTTGAGAAGGAGGCCCCAAGAATTCGTCACCATACCCATGTTCGTTGAAGTACTTATCGACGTTGGAAAATGTACCATCGTCGTCGTCCGGATCCTGTGCCATATGCATGTCCGGATCAGCTGACGGCGGTAGCGTTGCGGCGGTCTTGCCATGGCTTGGCGCCGGCACGATTGGCGGTGTTGTCTGTGGGGTGGTGTCCCCCGCCCCCAAACGAATCTGGCTCTTCGGCCAAAGCATGGACCAGCTTAAGCAGGTGCTGAGGGTCATCACATCATATTCGTCGGCCCCAGGGGGTCGAAATGGAGGTAACAAGTCATCGCAGCCCCGCAGCACCCGAACCAGTTGAACCCTATACATGGTGGGTGGCATCGGATTACCGTGGAACACGCGGTTGCCTGGTTGAACGATTTTGGCCTTGGCGACATCGATCAACTCGCCGTCCACGAAGTGCAGGAGAGTGCATGGAACGTCGGCGGCGCCCTGCGAAAATATGTAGGGCGTCAGGGATGCCCAGTCAAAGGCAAGGAGATGAAGTCATTGGCCGAGGCTTAGTTACCGTGATGGCGTCGAGCTCGGCTAATGTCGAGGCACCGCCAACGGCGGGCGTGCAAGTGACGGAGGGGCCGCTTGCTGCCGAGGTGCCGGCCGGCGTATTCTTCCCACACCCGGGTGCATTAAGCTCCAATGCCGGCGCCGACGCCGGAGACACCAATGCCGCCTCCGCCGGAGACACCAATGTCGGCGCGTTGTGCGAGTTGCTGCCCGTGAAGCTGGGAATCGGGGGCGGCCCCTGTTGACCGCCCGCAATCCACGCTTGCAGCCCCTCAAGCAAGGTAGGCATAACGGCGGTGATCGTCGCTCCCAGTTGGTCTCGCACTTGCTCTTGGACTATCTCCGGAATCCGTGCCACTTGTCCCTTGAGTTCTTTAACCTCGCGCTCCTGGCTTTCCGAGCTGGTCTTTCTCTCCTTTCGCCCAACCTTATAGTATTCCGACCATTTCGTGGACAAGCCTTTGCCGGCCACACGACCAGCTGACGACGGCTTACTGAACTTATCCTTGTGTTTCATTACGTTCAACGCCCTATTTAAAGTGGTGTCCCAAGGGGCAGACGGGGAGCTCTGAGACCCCATGCTACTGCTTTCAGTTTCCTGCGGAAGGAACGTGAACCATTTAGAAATTTGGCTTCATTAATTAGAATTCAACCATATGGAGCTAATTACGCGGGGGTGTATTCCTTACCAGAACAAGCTCAAGCGCCTTCACCTTCGGATCCGTGGTAAGCTCCTTTGTTACCGGGTCCACCTTCTACCGGGCCCTGACATAGTTCCTGGTCTGCTTTTCATGGTATTTATCGAAGAGGGGCGGTAGGCCTTGCTCGGCACGCTCCGCGTCCTCCTTGTCCCATATAGGTTCCGCCACTCTATAACCGCCGGGACCGAGTTTGTGGACCCCTAAGTTCAAGTCCCGCATATCTTTCCCCCACTGACTTGATTCCGCGGATGCGTTGCTCTCGCACTTGATCTTGAACTCTAGGTAGTCAGCTTCGCTGATCGAAGGATTTGTCTCCTTGATCTTCTCATAACTATCACCACTTAGAATCCTTCTCTTCACCGCGGCTCTCCAAGTAGCCAGCGCCGTGCTCATCTTCGTGAGGGCGGCACTGTTCACTTTATTCCCTGAGAGGCGTGTGTTTGCGAAGTCACCGGGGAACTTGTATCGTTCGTGCATCTTCGTGAAGAGGAGGTTGCGCAAATTCCCACGGTCACGATGCCTTAGGTTCTCGGTGTTGATCGAGACGGTGCTCCGGAGAATGCACCCGAGTTGTCCCGCATACCCACTGACTAATTCTTTGGGCGCCGTTGGATGCCCACTGGAGGACACTTCAGTAAATTCCTCCTTGACGGTGCCGAGCACGTTCGGGCGCCGGTCCTTCCGTTGCCTCTTCGGTTGGCTGCCATCTGTGCGTGCGCTGCCATCATCAGTGGTGGCATCCCCGGCGGCACCATCAGTGGTGTCATCCCCGACGCCACTAGGGGTTGTGTAGTCGGGATCGGTGTCTTCCGCGGCGTGCTCATAGCGGTGAGGTTCTTCCTCCATCTCCTGGGACAGCTCCCAGAATGACTTGCCCGAACCGCCGGCCTCATCGTTGTCGGCCATGTTCGCTCTAAATAGGAAAAAAGGCTAGAATGATTAATTGTAAGACGGTGGCGAAAGCATTTTGCCACGTACGCAAGTGAGGAAGCCTAGGTGTTCGTCACATTGCTGAGCCAGCAGTGGCTGGGTAATAACAAGGTCGAAACCAGGGACCATGTACTAGTTAAACTAAGCAAAAACTGTGTTTGTATTCAGACATCAACATGAATCGGGCACCTTCCAGGTCAAGAAAATTGGGCATGACCTTTGCTAATTTTCTTGACCTAGGAGTGCCCCATTCTCAACCGAAACGGAAATTAATCAACATTTCAGGAGAAAGGGGTAACTATTTATCTTTGATCTACTGTCAACAGCACATCCGATTGTCCCAGCACCAACTGGATAGATCAACAGTGGACAAGCATCTAAATGCTTACCCAGTACTCCCTCTGCATTTAGATCACTAAATCTAAACACTTATATTTCTCGACGGAGGGAGTAACAGATGATATTAAACTGTATGCAACTAAGCTGGCTAGGAAATATGAGGTGAATGGCATGTTAATCGGAACCATGGGGAAACAGATGATATTGATATTCTGCAGTTGAGACATATATGCCTATGTATCAAAGAAACTTGCTATGTATCGGGAATACGAAGCATGGATAAATAAACACGCGATACTTCTTCAGATACATAAACAACCAAAGAAACATGCTATAGACTAAAAACAACGGTTTAATTAGATTACATTTTGGTGGGTTGCCATGTAGTGTTCAGGTTCAGAATAAGCTAATAGCAAGAAACTTGCTTATGGAAATGTGTCCTCCATTTTATCTTTTTTGTGAAGCACATATGTACATTCAAAACATTTCGATGCTAGCAGTATACATCTGTACATTGACAGGTGCTGCTCTAGTCCTCTAAACAATGATACGGCGCTTTCGATACATTAAAGTGTTGTCGAGAAGTTTCACAGTGTGTGATTTTCTTTCTTCCATTTCATTGCAGGGGAGGGGGCGCTCGAATTTGCTAAAAACGGGGGACAAACCAAAACTGAATCCACGTCAGAGTATCCAAAATCGCAGTGCTAGCTAAGTCGAAACCTCGATTAGTCCACTCAATCTACTCTAAATCTAGCTTGTGTTAGGTAATCACAGTGCATCTTACACTAGAATCCACTAAAACATCCAACCAAGAAGTGGAAGCGATTCATCCAAAGAAAAAAAAGGAAACAAAGATAAGTTGAACTAGCTAGGGTTTCGGCGAAGTGGCAGGAGGGAGAGCGAGCCTCACGGGTGGGGTGGTGTGGGGTGGGGAAGGAGACGGGGATGCCGATGCGGTCGCCGGCTTTCGCGGACGTCTTCTTCTCCAGCGGTGTCGCCGCCGCCTCGCCGGGATCTGCTCTCTCGGGCTGCCCTCTTCTTGGGAGGGTGGGGAGGTAGCACTACTGAAGCTAGTAGTTGGGCTGGGCCGCGGCTAGCTGGTTGGGTTAGCAATGGCGCACCTTTTAGGGGTGCGCCATAAAAAGGGGTATATCAATGGCGCACCTTTTAGGGGTGCGCCGTAAACACTGTGATAGCAATGGCGCACCTTCTCCTGGTGCGCCATTACTAACTTTTTTTTTATTTTTTTTGGATTTTTAGTTGCATGTAATAATTTAAGATTTGATATAAAAGAAAAGGAAAATGCAAATGGAGTGATAAAACCATTGTGCAAAGATTTAGAATTAGATGACATGGTTGAAATCAAGTGATACATGTAATAATTTAGTTGCATGTAATAATTGAGCTTGCCACTAACACACACACGCGGCCGACACGTCGTGATTCGATCTTAGCTATCTTTTCACAATCTTCTTGCCCTTCTTTTTCGCAAATGGAGTTCTTCTCTTGAACGGACGTCCTTTAGGTAGGGTGGTCCTACTTCTTCTTGTGGTGTATGGTACTTCATCGTCGTCGTCATCTTCCATCTTCGGGTCGCCGTACTTGTCGAAGTCTTGCTCATTGGCGACTCCATCCATTCCGATGATGACCTTTTGCCTCTCCTCATGACAACACGACTGGGCTTTGACGGGTCGGTAATGAAGAAGCATTGGTCCACTTGGGAAGCCAGTACCCATGGCTCATTTTTCGCGGTGACGTTTGCGCCCGCGGTCTTGGATTTGGCTTCGGCTATAACCATGGTGGTGAAATACCGGTCTTCTTTTAGGACGCTATTGGCCCATCTGACACGGAACATCGGGACCTTCTCTCCAGCGTAGCTCAGCTCCCAGATCTCCTCGATCCTTCCGTAGTATCTGTCCTTGTCGTTACCGGTGTAGGATTCCATCGTTACCCCGGAGTTCTGATAATCGCTCTTCATGTCCTTTTCCTCGGTGTAGAATGTGTAGCCGTTGATATCGTACGCCTCATAGGTCATCAGGTTGTGCTCAGCGCCCTGTGACATGGCGAATATGAGTTTTTCTTCTGCGAAAGAATCCTCATGTAAAGGGTACGACAGAAGCGTCTCCTTGAACCAACGCGTGAAACATGAGTTGTGCTCTCTGATTATATCTCCGTCCATCCTCTGTTGGCCTCGGTCATTGTATGTCTTCTCAATAAAGGTTTTGTGCTCTACCACCCAAGGATCGACCACGTCTATGTGTTGTAGCGCGACTAGGTTTGCTCTTTCAAAGTAGGCGAGTCGACCCTTGAAGTCGACATGCATTTCGCGGCAACCCTCGCGGTGACCCCATCCAGCGAGCCTGCCGAGGTTCCTGTTGACGGGCAGACCAACGGGGTTCTCGATGCCTAGATAATTCGTGCAATAGGAGATGCACTCTTCGGTCAGAAAGCCCATGGCTATGCTTCCATCTGGACGTGCCCTGTTGCGAACGTATCCTTTGATGACACCATTCATCCTTTCGAACGGCATCATGCCGTGCAGGAACGTCGGCCCGAGTTGGATGATATCCTCCACGATATGGACCAGCAGATGCACCATAACGTCGAAGAATGCGGGCGGGAAGTAGATCTCAAGCTCGCATAGTATCACCACAATCTCTTCCTGTAGCCTTCTGAGTTGCCTCACGCCAACCGACTTCCGAGAGATGACGTCAAAAAAGTTGCATAGGCCAAATAGCGTTTCACGGACGTGCGCGTCCATGATCCCACGGATTGCAACTGGAAGTATCTACGTCATCAGCACGTGACAGTCGTGAGACTTCATCCCGCTGAACTTCTGCTTCGCTGAGTCTAGGTATCTGCTTATCTTCCCCGCGTAACCGTAAGGAAGTTTTACTCCTACGAGGCAGGTGAAAAACTGCTCGATCTCCTCCTGACTTAGAGTGAAGCACGCGGGAGGGCAGTCATATTCGATCTTCTTGGCCTTTTTGCCTTTGCGACGACTTTCCGTGTCCTTCGCCTCATCATCATCATCATCATCATTAGGGCGTTTTGCGTGAAGCTCCTCCCTGATGCCCATTGATTGCAAGTCTGCCCTTGCTTTCGGCCCATCTTTGGTCCTCTCTGGCATGTTGAGTAGGGTACCAAGCAGACTCTCGCACACGTTCTTCGTGATATGCATGACATCAAGGCTGTGAGGCACACGAAGGATCTTCCAGTACGGCAAGTCCCAGAAAACAGACCTCGTTTTCCATACCTTCAGCAGCGGCTCTGGCGCCTTTCGCTTCTTTCCCGGCGGTGGGCACTCTTTCCAATTTTTCAACAGCTCGTCTATTTCCACGCCGCTCCTCGTACACGGGCGTCTTCGGGGTTCGGTTTCACCATCGAACAGATCCTTGCGTTTTCTCCATGCGTCATCGTCGCGAAGCCACCTTCGATGTCCCATGAACATGGTTTTCAAAGACCTGGGATCTCTATCTAGCTGGCGATATGTTGTGTCATCCATGCACCTGACGCATGCACAAAATCCGTGGACCACCTGCCCCACGACATATCCGTAACCGAGATAGTCGTGCACCGTCGTGAGCAGTGCGGCTCTCATTGGGAAATATTCTTTCACTGCGGCGTCCCACGTATTGGCTGGCGTTTTTCACAGCGTGTCTAGCTCCTCTTTCAGCAGCCCCAGATACAGATTGATGTCATTCCCTGGTTGTTTCGGCCCTTCAATTAGCATACTCATGTGAATGTACTTCCTCTTCATGCACATCCAGGGGGGAAGGTTGTACATCCACACAAACACAGGCCAGGTGCTATGTGTGCTTCTCTGGCTGCCAAACGGATTGACTCCATCGGTGCTCGCGCCCAGCACGATTTTCCTTGGATCGTCCCCAAATTCTGGGTGTTCGAAGTTCAACGCTTGCCACTGGCTCGCATCCTTAGGGTGACTCAGCATATTGTCTTTTTTATTTATCTCTGGATCATTTCCGTCATCTTCTCGCTTCTTCTCCTCCCTATCCGCGTGCCAACGCAGGAGCTTTGCTAGCTTAGGGTCCGCGAAATACCGCTGCAGACGAGGAGTGATCGGAAAGTACCACACCACTTTTCGAGGAGCTTTCTTCCTCTTCTTGTATCGAGTGACGCCGCACACCGGACATATGGTAGACTCCATGTGCTCGTCCCGATAAATGATGCAATCATTCATGCACACATGGTATTTCACGTGTGGTAAATCCAGAGGACACACGATTTTCTTCGCCTCCTCGAAACTGGTCGGGCACTTGTTCCCCTTGGGAAGACGTTCGTGCCAGAATGACATGTTCTCGTCAAAGCATGCGTCGGTCATTTTGTGTTTTACCTTCATCTCCAGAGCCATGAGCGTTACTTTCAGGCGGGTATCCTCGGGCCTGCATCCTTCATACAATGGAGTAACTGCATCTATCTCCAGTTGATCCAGCTTGGCTTTCTCTCGGGCGGCAGCTCTTGCGTTACCCGTCTGCTTGAGAAGCAACTCTTGAATATGAGGGTCCTGCACCCAGCCCATCGATGGTCCATCGTCGTCTGCTCTGGCATCTTCATCTTCATGATCATGCCCTTCATCTTGATCTTCCTCATCATCATGTCCGGCATCTTCTACATGATGACTGTGTCCTGCATCTAATTCGTGATCATGTCCTGGAGATTCTTCGTCTTCTCGTCCGCCCTCGCCGCTATTGTCTTGATGCCCTTCCTTATTTCTTGACCGGCCCCCATGGACGACTTCATAATCATCTTCATCACCTTGCCACCGATAGCCATCCATGAAACCACGCAAGAGCAGGTGGTCCCGCACCTGTCTGGAATCCGGGTCCATAAGGCTCTTCAGCTTGCATCTTCGACACGGACATCTTATCTCCGTCTCGTTCTTTTGAAGCATCTCGGCCTTCGCGGAGCTCAAAAACCTATTCACGATGCCTTCGGTCATCATGCGGACCATGGTCGCCTGCGGGGTAGAGCAAAACGATATTTTAGAACCAAAAAAAAAATTGGCATGACTTTGCCTAAAAATAGGACCAAAAAGAATGCATAGTGCCAAATTCTCGCCGAAACGGAAATGAATCAACATTCCGGCAAAATATTGGCAACTATCGCATTTCAAATACCGGTACCTGCAAACACAAACATATGCAACACCACAAACATACGTAGATCTAGGCCATAAAAAGTGTGTACGTTGTTGGAGGGAGAAAAAAGTAGATCTAGAACATAAAGAAAGCTTTCCCCTTACTTACCTATCAAAAAAAGGAAATTTAACCACTTAATTTGGGTGAATCTATGGTGCAAATGAGGTGAGGAGGAGGAGGCAGCCGAGACCAAGCTTGGTAGAGGTGGAGAGAATGAAGTGGGGAAAGTGAGTGTGGTAGGTGGCTGTCAAAAATATCTAGCTGCTCTCAGGTTACCAATGGCGCACCTCCTAAGAATGCGCCATTGGTAACCAGGGTTACTAATGGCACACCTGGTGTGTGGTGCGCCAATACTAGTTTTGAAAAAAAAAATTGAAAAAAAATTGTTAGTAGTGGCGCACCGTGCGTGTGGTGCGCCATTACTAGTTAAAACTAGTAATGGCGCACCAAACCACGGAGCGCCACTGGTAATTCTGGGGAGGGGGGTGTGCCCAGGAGAAACTTAGCGGTGGCGCACCACACACAAGGTGCGCCATTAGTAATATAAACATTAGTGGCGCACCCATGTGTGGTGCGCCACTGCTATTTGGCAGTGGCGCACCACATACATAGTGCGCCACTAATGTCTATATTAGTATAGCCCTTTTTCTAGTAGTGTACAGTTCACTCGGATGAACTATTTGTGATTAGGCAACACAAAAGAAACGGTCAGCCAGATCAAGGTGTGTGCGATATACAGCATACGGTTCATTGCGATAAATTGTTTGTATTGAGCCAAGAGAACAGAAACGTTTCACATAAACAAGATGTGTGTAATACGCGGCAAACATCCAATTACATAGGTGGCTAGTACACACATGACATTTCCACACACCAAAGTAAACTATTACATGCATAATTAACTAGGATAAACGATCATCTGATCATCATCTAATTCTTGTGCTAGCTCGATGTTCCTTCTATGCTAAGTTTCCATTAATTGATGGCGTTTTATGAACACGCCACCGTTTCCCTCCATTTCCTCACCTGTTTCCCGCCACCCAGCGTATTGCACATAAACCTAGGCGGCGCGTGACGCAGGGAGGCAACAAGCACAGCCTGTAGCACATCCACCTTTTCCAAGCGTGCCAACCCACCAAACCGCCGCCTCTGCCATCAACCTCGTCGACGAGGAAAACAAGAAGGCGCCACGGCCCGTCGAGGCCGAGGCGCTCCCCGGCAACGAGATAGACGACGCCGTGATGTGCGTCATCGCCAGGATTGAGCAGACCCTTGGCACATGGCGCTTCAGCGCCACGGATCAAGATAGGCATGTCAGCGCCAAGAGGCTGCAGCTCACTGCACAACATGATCAATGGTGCGCCACAGAGCAAGCTAGGCGCGTCCGCGCCGATAGGCTGCGGCTCACTGCACGGCGAGACCGTTGGAGTGCCGTAGAGCGAGAGGCGTGGTGCGCCGCACAGCAAGAGCGGATCCATTGGCGCTTGCCTGCTATCGACAGGGCGTCGCAGCTGGGTACACGTCCCGTCAGTACCCCCATTCCTCGCCAGGAGTGGGCAGAAGCCCTCTGCGTCGTACTTGCACCAGAGGCTGGCCGCGCCGTACTTGCACCGGACGCCCGCCGCGTAGTTCGCATGGGTCGCGCCGTTCACCTTGTCTGCGGACCGCTCGATGCCAACGCGCTGGTCGGTAGGCTCGACCGCCTCCTTGGCCCAGGTGTCCACCTAGGCGCAATAGAGGAACATGGCCGTCGCATCCTTGAGCTGGTGATCTCTAATGAAATAGCCAACTTGGAGCTCGAGATCATGCTCCAGATGTACCGTGAGCGTGTCAACCGCTTGGACGAACGCATGCACGAGTTCAGGCAGAGCCAAGAGCTACCGTAGGCAAGGGCTGCTGGTCATGGTCTCATGGACGCGTTTTATTTTGTTGAGTCATTTCGACGTGGATAGCTATGTATTCACATCAATCATAATATTGCTCTGTTTATTGCTCTGTTTCAATGTGTGTACTCTGTTTTCCGTTCTTATATGTTTTGTTTCAATGTGTGTATATACGCTTTCCATTCTGTATATGTGGATGATACAGCTAGATACAAATTAGTATACAAAAACAGATAGAAAATGGAATTCATAATATATATATTAATTGTTCATTAGTTCATCACAGAATATATATAATATCATCACATATACATGATGATACTTAACTACTAGGTACAATGCCTAAAATTGAAAACGAACAATAGTAAAACTAATAATTCCTCCTGGGGGAAGTATTCCGGCAGCCCCTCGCCAACAGCTCCCTGGTGCGCGGCGTATTCCCAGTGCGGAGGCAGTACTCCGCCTCCTCCGCCTAGCAGCGCTTGACGTACCGATCTCCCTCTTGCTGGCGGACGAGTGCGAACGACCTTGCCATTTCGTTGGGCACCCACCGAAGCTCCTCGTCGGTGGCACGCTGGAGCTTATCGGCGCACCTCCACGCAGCGATGAGGTGCCTAGCGCCTTTGACCTTCCTCGCGAAGTACCCGTCTTCGTACACCTCCTCCGCACGATGACGCGCCCGCCCCCAAAGCTCCACCGCCTCCTTTTTCCAGGCGGCATCACGGGCTTCACAGGCCGCCTGGTACCTGGCTTCCTCCTCCGCCATCTCCTTCTTGAATGCCACTTGCCTGGCTTTCTCAGCCGACGGCAGCGACTTCCACAGACAAAGATCGTACTGGCCCCAAAACCAATCCAATGTTGGGGGGTCCGGCGCAACCTCGTCCGGCGGCGCGTAGGGGTCCTCCTCGTCGCTGCTCTTCGACTGAGCATCCTCGGGGGGCGGCGACTCCTCGTCGGTGCGTGGGCAGACCGACGGTGCCATGGTAGAGATTTGAGAGAGAGAGAGAGAGGGCGAGTGAGGGGAGGATGTAGATGAGAATGCAGGCGGGACGACATGAGCAAGGTAGTATTTATT
Organism: Thinopyrum elongatum; assembly: GCA_011799875.1. Taxonomy (NCBI): domain Eukaryota; kingdom Viridiplantae; phylum Streptophyta; class Magnoliopsida; order Poales; family Poaceae; genus Thinopyrum; species Thinopyrum elongatum. Next base: position 473,261,246 of record CM022301.1, read on the forward strand.
GGCGGCCGGATCTAGATCGACGGGAACAGTACACACGCTGGTCGCCGGAATTTACGAGTACTGTAGTTTGAATCACACACGATTCCCGCAGCAAAATCCGTGTGTGAACTTAATAGCTGATGGTTTCCAATACAGAACCGTGTCTGATTAATAACCCCCGCCACTCACCTTCCAAACCTCGAGGCACGAAATAGAGTGCCAATCATGTGGGGGCCGGTTGTCTTGCCAGATCTTTACATTTTCTTTTTTGAACACCAGATATTTACATCGTCTGATGATTTTTTAACTCGCACACAAGTACACAAAAATATGATTTTTCAAACCGTTATGGTTAGCCGTTGCATGTAGATGTAGTTCAAATTTGAATTACGGTCATTAAATGGCTAGAAAATCACTTAAATGTCTTTAAAAGGTCAAATGACCCCTAGAATTTTCCAAATTTTCACATGACAGTTGTATTAGTGCACGTTAAACATAGAAAAAATTTGAAGGCCGTAAGAGGAAGCTATCTCCCGTTCGTCATCAAACATGCATTGTTCCCTCTCGGAACCACGAGCCTTCTAGTGAGTTGCTCCGGTTTGTGAGGGGTGTGTGTCCAAACTTTCGTCTAACTGGCCAATTTTTTTACCACATCATCTTGGTGGCATGACATTACATCAAGCAAGGTTTCATGTTTTTCTGATCATTTTTTTATTTTTTGGAATTAAAATGCCATGGCACTCCATGCATGTGTCCATGCCGTGAGACCAATATATTTAAAAATTCCTGCTAATTTACTGCACATGGAATTAACTCGCACACAAGTACACAAATATGATTTTTCAAACCTTTATGGTTAGCCGTTGCATGTAGATGTAGTTCAAATTTGAATTACGGTCATTAAATGGCTAGAAAATCATTAAATGTCTTTAAAAGGTCAAATGACCCCTGAAATTTTCTAAATTTTCACATCACAGTTGTATTAGTGCATGTTAAACGTAGAAAAAAACTGAAGGCCGTAAGAGGAAGCTATCTCCCGTTCGTCATCAAACATGCATTGTTCCCTCTCGGAACCACGAGCCTTCTGGTGAGTTGCTCCGGTTTGTGAGGGGTGTATGTCCAAACTTTTGTCAAATAGGCTAATTTTTTACCACATCATCTTGGTGGCATGACATTACATCAAGCAAGGTTTCATGTTTTTCTGATCATTTTTTATTTTTTTGTAATTAAAATGCCAAGGCACTCCATGCATGTGTCCATGCCGTGAGACCAATATGTTTGAAAATTCCTTCTATTTTACTGCACATGGAATTAACTCGCACACAAGTACACAAATATGATTTTTCAAACCGTTATGGTTAGCTGTTGCATGAAGATATAGTTCAAATTTGAATTACGGTCATTAAATGGCTAGAAAATCACTTAAATGTCTTTAAAAGTTCAATTGACCCCTAGAATTCACCAATTTTTCACATGATAGTTGTATTAGTGCACGTTAAATGTAGAAAAAAAAATTGAAGGCCGTAAGAGGAAGTTGTCTCCCGTTCATCATCAAACATGCATTGTTCCCTCTCGGAACCATGAGCTTTCTAGTGAGTTGCTCCGGTTTGTGAGGGGTGTATGTCCAAACTTTCGTCAAACAGGCCAATTTTTTTACCACATCATCTTGGTGGCATGACATTACATCAAGCAAGGTTTCATGTGTTTCTGATCTTTTTTTAATTTTTTGGAATTTAAATGCCATGGCACTCCATGCTTAATTGTGTCACAGCCGTTAGACCAATATGTTTGAAAATTCCTTCCAATTTACTGCACGTGGAATTAAATCGCACACAAGTACACAAAATATGACTTTTCAAACCGTTATGGGTAGCTGTTGCATGTACATGTAGTTCAAATTTGAATTACGGTCATTAAATGGCTAGAAAATCACATAAATGTCTTCAAAGGTCAAATGACCCCTGAAATTTTCCAAAATTTGACATGACAGTTGTATTAGTACTAAAAAATTTCTCGTACATTTAAAACACCATCCGTTGCCACTTTAATCCAAATTCGTCTTTCACAGCTAATAAAAATATCAACAACATCACACACAGTTTTTTGTAGGAACCGTTTGCGATGAAAATTTCTGGGTCTATTTAAGTCTTCCTCCTTAAGCTTCACCGGCTCGTCTGCTCCAATGCCGGCAACCCCCGAATCCATGAATCCCGATCCACATTCCCGCACCCCCTTCTTGCAAAGATGACGCCGTGGAAACGCTTCGTGAAGGCCCGTACGATGGTCGCGTCCTCCCCGAGTGCCGCCGCCTGCGCCGAGAGCGCGGCCGCCTATGCCGAGAGTGCCGCCGCATCCGCATTGAGCGCGGCCGCATCCGCTGAGAGGGTGTCTGCGGCAGCCGACAGGGTAGCTGCAGCTGCTGCTGCGACGGCGGCTGCAAACGCCGAGAGCGCTCGAGCTGCCGTCCGTGCCACCGATGTCGCCCTGGCCCGGGTCGAGGCCATCCACACCAAGATCGAGGACGCACACGCCAAGATATTCCAGGCCACCTCGGAATCCAGCATGCAACCCACATCCGAAAAGGCGGCGGTGGCCATGGAGCACCTGCTTCCTCATGAGATCGCCAAGCGGGAGCTAGAGATGCAGGAGGCGGCAGAGATCGAGGAGCACTGAGAGGAGGAGTTGCGCGTGGCCAAGGTCGAGGTAGAGAAGAGTCTGTCCGTCGAGGAATCGGCGGTGGAGTACCAACGCGAGCTCTGGCGCAGCCACTACTACGAGTACTACAACCTTGAGGGCGGCGCCAAGGACGAGGATGAGGACGAGGACGAGGACGCGGTCGACTTCAGCAGGGGGGACGCGGAGTCCACCAATGGTGGCATGTCGCCAGGACAAGTCATCGACGTCTCTTCTCACACCGGCGATGCATAGGCCGGCGCAGTGGCGGATTTGTTAAAATTATGCATACTTAGGCTTTGTTTTTAATGCTGGTATTTTGTTAGAGCAATGTTTAGGTCAACTGGCTCTGTTTAATTACTAAAATTTCTCGATTCAGTAAGTGTGGTCTGTGTGCTGTACGCTCTTTTGTGTGCCCAAATTAGCAAGTGATGTTAAATTATGCAATGACGTACCCAGGGAAATTTCCACCAAAATTTGAATTATCAAACTCATCCCATGCGCGTAAAGCAGAAGAATCGTTTGTGATGCACACAATCATTCAAAGTGAATGGTGTCCGGCGGCACCGCGCGCAAAGTTTCCCTCCACATTTCAAAATTTTTGGCCCACCGTCGAAATATCTACCCCCACCACCTTTTCTCCCCGACCACAATTCACATTTCCCCTATTTCCTCCTTCCTTCCTAAGCTATAGCCGCTTCCTCGCTCTCGCCGTCTCGCATCCTACCGCCGGGGTCGCCATGGTCTTCTTCAATGACCTCTCCAGCGGTTCCTCCTCCGACAATGACTCCTTCACCACCCGGGTATGCATCTCTTCTCTCTCTCTCTCGGGCTACGACTTGGAATGAAGGATTTTAATCCGACGGTCGATTTGAGTCATTTCTTCCTCTTGTAGCTCCCTAGGACCATCAATTGCAATGAATGGAGCGGGGTGGCTGAAGATCTGTCTGCTCATTGTCACCATCAATCTCCATGCGTGAAGCTAGTTGTGTTTGAATCTGTGGACAGTGGGAGGAAGTTTCTGGCATGTGCAGAGAAGGTTAGACCCTCTTTCGTTGTTACAAATCATTTGTTAGATGTGATTCAGACACTGTCACGGTCCCAACCCATTCATACCACACCTTCAACCAAACGCATCCTAAGACAGTGTCACAGTTTGTACCTAGTATCTAAAAATGTTGCCATCTCATCAGCGGTGCCATTAGAAAATTATTTGGCACCGCTTCAGCAGTTTGTGCAGCCAACTTTGGTCCACACATCCGAGCAGCCAAGCAGTAAAATACTAAATCTTTATGGCACAAAGGAACTGGGCATTGGAGCAACTAGGTGCTCCGGAGTCCGGGTCCCTGATTTTTTTTCGCTGCATCGGCTCGCCAGTGCAGGGCACCGGTGCGAGATGTAGCAACAGTTGTCTTTACACCGGTTTTGGCATACATAGTGGACGGCCTTAGTGCTATTAGTTCTATGTTACTAAATTTGTGCATGTACACACCTGTTAGTATCAATTTGCTGTCATCCAAACACTGTCGCTATGCTGTTGCAGTTATATTTACCTTCCTCATAAAATTTTCAATTTGTTATTTATAGTACATGAGTAAGAACTTGTAGCGTTGTTGTAGTTAATTATAGCTTCTGAAGTTTCAGAATTTGGTTGTTGTCTCAGTAGCAATTAATTCATTTGCACATTGATCTTTTTGAGAAGATATGTCATAATTAACCTGTTTCTTCAGTTTTTCAAAATAAGTATTGGTGATTTTCTATGTTGCTATAAACCCATTTCCCCTGCAATTGTTACTGATCTAGTTTTAAATATTATAGGATGAACGGAAGTGTTCTTACTTGGAGTGGGTTGATCAAGAGTGGCCACGGTCTTTGAAGATGTGACTAGCAAAGCTCTGGAGCATGTATGAGGAAGAGAATAGAGGTAGGCTTAGAGAAAGTGTTGTCAACGCTGAAGAATATTTGAAGATGCGGGATAAAAAGAGGAAGGTGGAGAATGAGCTCAGATTTTTTAAATCAGACTTTGCTAAGATGGTGTTGGCGAAGGAGGAGGCACTTTTCCAGTTGGCCAATGCAAAACAGGTTCTTACTGAACTGAAAGCAGAGGTGCATAAGATGAGCCTGGATGATCTCGATTAGGGAAATGAATATATTGTTCTAATATTGTTCTTATGAAGCTGAACTAGCTATATGTTGTACTGTGCTGTTTTTAGGTAGCTATCGTACTGTGATGTTAAAATATATTTATGTGCCTAATATGAAATTGGCAAACAGCTGTTCGATATGAAATGTGAATTTGCGTAATACTGGAATTATTAATTGTAAACTAATAAACCTGCTAAATGGGTCATGGAACTTTGCAAACGGTTCTAGCAGTAAAAGCGCTTGTGATGGATAGCCCAATGCCACACATTTTCTTCATCAAATCGTGTGTGATGTAGTTGATAAAAGCAAACGGTTAACCAAGGCAGAGCGTGTGTGATAGTTACACCTATCGCACACGAGCCTATACATAAAACTATGTGGGATGTACATACGAATGGAAATGTTTTCCCTGGATTGACTGTGTGGGATGTACATACGAACGAAAAAGTTTTCCCTGGATTGACTGTGTGGGATGTACATAAAAACGGAAACGTATTCCTTGGATTGACTATGTGTGATATACATACAAACAAAAATGTTTTTCTGGGATTCACCATGTGGAATGTACATACGAACGGAAATGATTGGGTTTCGATGCCTCGCCCGATCGCACACGAGCTCATTTTACCCCAGCCTGTGTGCGAGGAGGGCCTATCCCCGACGGTTTCTGGGTCGTGCGGGAAGGACCCCCCTATCACCCACACTCCCTTGGCGACGGTTCCAAATGCCATCGCGGAAAGGGGTTAAAAACCGTGTGTATAGCACCTCGCTGTACCAGTGCGGGTCTCCGAACAACCTTCAGTTACCACCAAAAAAACTCAACTATACTTATATCGTCACCAAACGTTAAGTGTGTAGACCCTGCGGGTTCGAGAACTATGCAGACATGACCGAGACACCTCTACGGTCAATAACCAATAGCGGAACCTGGATGCCCATATTGGTTCCTACATATTCTACGAAGATCTTATCGGTCGAACCTCGATGTCAAGGATTTAGCTAATCCCGTATGCAGTTCCCTTTGTCTATCGGTATGTTACTTGCCCGAGATTTGATCGTCGGTATCTCCATACCTAGTTCAATCTCGTTACCGGCAAGTCTCTTTACTCGTTCTGTAGTACAAGATCATGTGGCTAACTCTTTAGTCACATTGCTTGCAAGCTTACTGTGATGTTGTATTACCGAGTGGGCCCTGAGATACCTCTCCATCATACGGAGTGAAAAATCCCAGTTTTGATCCATGCCAACTCAACAGACACCCTCGGAGATACCTGTTGTCGGTGTCAAAACTGGCAGATCTCGGGTAGGGGGTCCCAAGCTGCGTGTCTGAGGATCGATGGTAACAATGGACAATAGGGACACGATGTTTACCCAGGTTCGGGCCCTCTTAATGGAGGTAAAACCCTACGTCCTGCTTGATTGTATTCGATGACTATAGGGGTTACAAGAGTTGATCTACCTCAAGATCGTAATGGCTAAAACCCTAGCTGTCTAGCCTATGATTATTCTGATTGCCTCTATGGACTAAACCCTCCGGTTTATATACACACCGGAGGGGCCTAGGGTTGTACAGAGTCGGTTTACAGAAGAAGGAAATAATACATCCGGACACCAAACTTGCCGTCCATGCATATAGGAGTCCTACCCAGACATGGGGGATGGTCTTCTGCTTTATATTCATGGCCCATCAGTCCGGCCCATATCGAATAGACCGGACACCCGAGGACCCCCTAATCCAGGACTCCCTCAGTAGCCCCTGAACCAGTCTTCGATGACGATGAGTTCGGCACGCGGATTATCTTCGGCATTGCAAGGCGGGTTCCTTCCCCCAAAAATTTTAAGTTAGCTCCAAGCATAAAGAAACTGTATCCGGCTCTGCATAATCAATACAACCCTTAGCCACGAAGGCAAGATGTCAAAATAGGAACAGTGTCTTTTACTGACAACATTTTCGGCGAAGCGTCACACTTGACTCTTTAACATTTCGAACCGTTTTCACGCCTCCCATTTCGCGTTTCGAGGTCTAGCCTTCATTGGCACGTGTTGTCAAAACAGAGATCATGCCCATCCATTACAGGATTCTCATCAATGTGGTTTGGGTAATCAAACCGCACCTTACGCACGATTTTGTTGGGAACAGGCGAGTTTTATGGCTTAGGAGGGGGACGTTTGGTATTTTCACCGTCTATAAAAGGGTAAAAACCTCTCCTTTTTCTTTACGCCTTCCTCTAGCTTCTGTCTCCCAACTCCAAGCTCCAGCGCCCATAGCTCCAATCTCCTCCACCACTGCCACCCACCCCAGCAATGGTCGGGTCCGGTTCCAAGGGCAAGTGGGAGGCCTCCACCGTCACTGAAAAGGACGTCAAGGATCTCCGGAGCGCGGGCTATTTGTACACGGATATCGCGCATAGGATCGCTGACAAAGATCAGGTTATTCCTACTCCGGAGCCCGGTGAGAGGGTCGTCTTCATCCCCCATTTCCTCCGGGGGCTAGGGTTTCCCCTCCACCCCTTCATCTGGGGTCTTATGTTCTACTACGGGCTAGATTTCCACGATCTAGCCCCAAATTCCTTCCTTCACATATCGGCGTTTATCGCCGTGTGTGAGGCTCTTCTCCGCATCCCCCCACACTTCGGCCTATGGCTCAAGGTCTTCAATCTGAAGCCGAAGGTGGTCGACGGACAGCATGCAGACTGCGGCAGGGCCATGGTGAGCAAGCTCCCCAACGCCGTTTGTCCCAAAGGGGCATTCGTAGAGACGGTCAAGGTGTGGCAGCAGGAGTGGTTCTACATCACCGAACCCCGCGACGCCAACTGGGCGGCCACGCCTGACTTCAGATCCGAACCCCCCACGAGACTCACCTCATGGACTGCCAAGGGTCTTGATTGGGGGTCCAAACCGGAGGTGAAGGTGCTCCAAAAACGCATCTCTGACATGTTGGGTGAGAACACAGGTCTCACAAACGTGATTCAAGTGATGCTTTTCCGCCGCATCCTTCCTTGCCAGCTCCGGGCCTCCCCCATGTGGGAGTTCGATCCGGAGAAGCCACGGACCCTGAAGCGCTTCTTCGGCACCACGCACGAAGATATATGGAAGCAGCTTTTCAAGGCTCAGAAAAAGTGGCCGAAGAAGAATGAAGACATCAGGCTCGACATCGAGAACCCAGCCACGGCGGTAAGCATAATCTTTCTGAAGACCTATCCGATCAATATTTCAGATATGGTAGAAATTATATCGCCTGCTTTCTTTACAGGTCTGGACGGCAAAGGTGGAGCGGATCAACTGTCCGGCATCGCTGCCTGAGGATCCGGCCATACCCCAGCTAACGGAGATGCTGGTCCCGGTGCCCTATCAGGCGCCGAAGAGGAAGACCAAGAAGAAGAAAGGCAAGGAGGCCAAGGGCGGCCCCCGCCATAAAGGTCCTTCGGAAATAGTGTCTGGAGAGACCAAAGCCCTCTCCTCCCATGAAGGAGATGAGGAAGAAGAGGAGGAGGTGGAGAGCGACTCCCCCCGTAAGGGGAGGAAGAAGAAGAGGGCGGCCTCCAAAGACCCGGAGGAGGAGGCGCCCAAGAGAGGGAAGCTAGCCCTTCCGGATAGTTCAGACTCAGAGACCGAACTAGTCCCCAAGAAGCCACCCAGGGTGAAGCCCCTGGCCGAATCGTAAGTATTCGAAAACTTACTGTTTATCTTCGGTCTACCTTCTTCCATTATATAAGTTATTTTGTTATTTGCCTTTCAGCCCTCCCTGCGAGCTCCCACAAACCCCATCATCAGAGGGGAACTCTCTGCCACCCGAAATGGCAGAGAGTGACACGCTGACGTGTGCCACCTCGCCTATCATCATGGAGGACACCGAGGTGTCATCCCAAAGGACCTCTCTTGGCAGAGGGGGGGGCGAACGAAGCCGCCGAGAAAGCGCCCGAGGTTAATACCTCGGCTGCCGAAAACCTAGGGGAGGCGACTCCTATGACAACCGACGGTGGGGACCCCCAACAATCCGGGCCCCAGTCGGACACCATTCCGGAGACCAACACCGCTCCGGGATGGGATAAGCAGCCCTCTTCGAAGGAGGGGGAGGAGTACCAGCTCCATCGACGACCTCCACTAATCCGGAGGCGCCCAACGCTTTGGAGGAAGCACTGCAGCGTGCTTCCATCGTGGCGGAGCACCGTACCCTGATGGATGCGGTGGTGGAGAAGGTTCAGCCTGCTAAAAGCGGACTGAACAAAGCCTTCACCAGCCTACTGACAGGCTTTGAGGTATGCGACGTAATGTTCTAAAAACTTTTCATATAGAGGAAGATACCTGTGTACAGACAGTAGCCCCTGAGGCTCTGTTCGGTTTAAAAGAAACCGGACAGAGGATCCATATAGTATTCGGGAGAGTTAACCTGCTGTGCTGTTTATTGTAACAGGCTTCCCTATTGGCGGCCACCGCCTAGGCCGCAGAAGTTTCCGAACTCAATCAGAAGCTTCAGGTGGCCAATGAGGAAATCGACCGCATTAATAAGCGGTTCGATGAGACGCAAGGTATGTGTATAATGTTAAAAGTTTATTTTGATATCAGAAGTGATATGTATATTTAGAGATTAACTCATGGAATGCTTTGATTATAATCACAGCTGGCGCAGCCGAGGTCGAGACCCTCAAAAGCGCCCTTGCCCAGGCCAAAAAAGAGGCGGAGGCGAATAAGGCAGCCACTGACAAGGCGGCTGCCGTACTGAAGACCGAGCAAGATGCCCGCCGCCAACACGAAGCTCGGGTGGCCGAAGTAGAGCAGGAGTTGAAGGATGCCATCAGCAAATGCGAAGCTTTAGAGCAGAAGACTTCGGACCAGTCGACCGAGCTCGCCAAGGCACTCCATGATGCCAAAGAGGCGTGGATCAAGTCCCGGAGTGCTCGTGAAGAGATCTATCAGGCGAGGCAGATAGCGGCTGGTAAGGCCTTTCTTTTGCAGAGTGTCTTTGGAGGTCAGAGGTATGCTTTGCTGACCCGATTGTGGAGTTCTCCAGGCGCGTTTGCGGATCTTCCTAAGAGTGCCACTAATGCCACCCAGTACTTCCGAGCCCAGGAGGGGAACTCGACCGAGAAATTGTTCTGGTCACAGTTTGTCGCGCCGGAACACTCGACGCCTCTCCTGGGTGACCAGCTGAAGCAGCTGTCTGAGCTGCATAGGGTGGCAGGTTTGGCCATGAAGACCTGATAGTCCAGCTCTGGCCGGCCGAGCCAATCCCTAGCAGCTACTTCAGTTTGGTGAAGCGGCTTATCGACGCGCGGCCTCGGATTGATGCATTGAAGCGCTTGGCCTGCATAGAGGGTGCCCGGATAGCCTTCGCCCGTGTTAAGATGCAATGGGCAAAGATGAAGGTCACCGAAGTGGCAACCGCAGGCCCGCCCGAAGGCAAGGATCACCAGAAGCCGGAGAGGTACTTCGATGACGTCCTAGAAGGAGCCCGAGTGATCGAGGGTCAATGCTCGAAGGATGTAATATTTGATTGAGTGTGTTCGGGTTGTACAAACAATGTGATGAACCCATGTTGTTTATATATCTATGTTTGCGACTTTTGTTTCAAGCGATATTTCCTCCTGTGAGGCTGTTTATTGTTTTATTTCTGAAAGTTGCCAGTCGTCGGCTTCAGCCCCCATGTAGATGCTACAGGGGTGTTCGGGGTAACGCGTGCCCACACTTTATCCAACGTCTTGGTCCGTAAAGGAGGTCTCAGCGTGGTGAACCAGGCAATCAGACTATGCGGCTTTATTACTTTCACTTAGCCATAGGAGTTTGACTGTGGAGCTAAGTACTAGCCCCTGGTGCGTGTGTGGCTATCCGGACTACGGTGCCGTTTCCACGCGACTGGACGAAGACCAGCCCCTCGTATAACACGGGGTAAATCGCTAACGATTTGTAGTATAATACTAAGTCACCGAATCGCCGACCAGCTCGCGCTTATTATGACAGTCAGTTTTTGGCTTTCTCTACTGAGGTACTTGATCGGACGCACCAGAAATACAATCGCAGTAGTTCTACTTTTACTACCTTAGCCGAACAAGCGGAATGTAAGGTGGTAAGCACAGGAGCCGGGCAACCCAACTATAGACCAAAGACATGATTCAGAGCCGGTGCATATAATGCAATATCCGGGACGCCGAAGAGTACCCTATAGGTGTTCAGACTTTGAAACGTGCAGGACTGAATACAGCCCCCGGTGTTAGGGCCGGACTAAAGCACGTGTGGCAGTCTAAAGTAGGGAGGGCATACAGATGACAAAAATAAATGAGTGCCAAACAAAAGTGGTGATCAACTGCTTGCTTTATACCCTGATGAGTACGTCGAGTCGTATTATTATAGATAATGCCATAAATATCGAGGCTATTTTACATACCAAAAGTTTTACACAAGGAAAAGGTTTACACAGGGCCTAAAAGTAGTGGTTTGAAGATCCCAATGGTGCCCTGCCGCACGTCTGCGCCGTTTCTCCTTGGTGGGAAATCCTTTAAAAGGAGGAGGTGATGGTCGTCCGTAAGAAAGAGGGACCTGGAAAAGAGCCTCCGTAGATGAGGTAGGTTTTTTAACGAACCTATAGTGGAAAAAAAAGTTGAGGTCCGAATAGGGTCAAACCGTACTATGGACCTTTTCCATAGTGTGCCTCCGGCGCTGCCCAAGGTATTTTAAATGCGTAGTTATGTACGCACGGTATGTATGCCGCAACCTTATGGGGCGATCGGCGGAGGCTAAACTGCTATTTAAGCTCCGGCTCCACCGGGCTATCGAGTTGTAGTGCGGATTGGGCTCGCTTAGCAGAGTCGTGGGCCTTGATGACCGATGGGTTATCCGGCTTGATGAGGCCGCCCTGTACTTCGGCTGCTAGAGCCGCAGTATGCTCCTCGGTACGGAGGGAGCGCTCCATATTCCCATTTACTATGATGACACCACGAGGTCCAGGCATTTTGAGCTTCAGATAAGCATAGTGCGGGACCGCATTAAAGCGGGCGAAGGCCGTTTGTCCGAGCAGTGCATGATAACCACTGCGAAAAGGGACGATGTTGAAGATCAAGTCTTCGCTTCGGAAGTTATCTGGAGAGCCGAATACGACTTCCAGCATTAAGGAGCCTGTGCAGGGGGCCTCCATGCCAGGTATCACTCCTTTAAAGGTAGTGTTGCTAGGTTTTATTCTTGACGGGTCGATACCCATCTTACGGACAGTATCCTGGTAGAGCAAGTTGAGGCTGCTGCCACCGTCCATAAGGACTCTAGTAAGATGGCACCCGTCAATGATAGGATCGAGTACCAGGGCCGCCGAACCTCCGTGACGGATACTGGTTGGGTGGTCCCTGCGATCAAAGGTGATCAAACAAGCCGACCATGGGTTGAATTTTGGGGCGACAGGCTCTATGGCATAGACGTCCCTTAACGCACGTTTGCGCTCCTTCTTGGGGATGTGGGTGACGTAGATCATGTTCACCGTTTTTACCTCGGGGGGAAACTATTTCTGTCCCCCGGTGCTCGGTGGGCGAGGCTCATCATCGTCCTCGCTTGGAGGCTCTTTCCACTTATGTTCGGTGTTTAATTTATCGGCCTATTTGAAAACCCAGCAGTTTCTGTTGGTATGGTTGGCAGGCTTGTCAGGGGTGCCATGAATCTGGCAGGGTCGATCCAGTATCTTGTCCAAGTTGGACGGACCATCCCTAGTACCTTTGAATGGCTTCTTCCGCTGACCGGGTTTAGAGCCACTGAATCCGGCGTTTACCGCCGTATCCTCTGTTTCTTCGTTGTTGTTCCGGCGCTTGTTTTTGTTGCGTCGTGGCCTTCCATTGCCATCCCTGGCCTCGGAGGTGCCGGGGTCGCTGGTACTGTTGCTTCTACGAGCCAGCCAGCTATCTTCGTCGGCACAAAAGCGGGTCATGAGTGCAGTAAGAGCTGCCATAGTCTTTGGCTTTTCCTGACCGAGGTGTCGGGCAAGCCATTCGTCACAGACGCTGTGCTTAAATTCCGCTAGGGCTTTGGCGTCCGGACAGTCCACGATTTGGTTCTTTTTAATTAAGAACCGATTCCAAAGTTTGCGAGCTGACTCTCCAGGTTGCTGGAGTATGTGACTCAAGTCATCAGCATCCGGTGGCCGGACATAAGTGCCCTGAAAGTTGTCCCGAAAAGCATCCTCTAAATCTTCCCAACTTCCAATGGAGTTCTCTGGGAGGATATTCAACCAGTGCCGTGCTGGTCCTTTCAACTTTAGAGGGAGGTATTTAATGGCGTGGAGATCATCTCCGCGAGCCATGTGAATGTGGAGAAGAAAATCTTCAATCCATACGGCGGGATCCGTCGTTCCATCGTATTGCTCGATGTTCACGGGTTTAAACCCTTCCGAAAATTGGTGCTGCATTACCTCATCGGCAAAGCACATGGGGTGTGCGGCACCTCTGTACCGAGCGACATCGTGACGGAGTTTGGATGACATCTGTGTCCGGTGCTGACCCCGGACTTGGTTAGGTTTGTCATGCCAGGCTTGATGGCTGTCATCTCGTGTGGGGGCACGTCCTCTTGATCCATAGATGGATCTGGTCTAGCCGGGTCCGGCTCTATTGGTCAGGTCCTGACGTAGGTCGTACGTGTAGCACGGAGCCGCTGCTTCCTTGCCTCTGTTACGAGGGGGCGCGGGCTGGTGTTCGGCATAATTGGCCGTTTTATCCCGTCCATGTGGTGGTCGGTCCGGCTGATCAGCATGATTGTATTTTGACGGTATTGGCTCAAAGGCCTCCTCGTCAAATTGTGGCAGGAGCCTGCGCTTAGGATAGCTCTTTGTTTGGCGCTCATAGTCGTATCCCTCTTCAGCGTCCAGGACCTTAGTCCATCTGTCGTTGAGCGTATCCTTTTCGGCTTGAATCTGCTGTTGTTTCCTTTTTAGGCTCCGTGCAGTGGCGATCAGCCATCGCTTGAAGCGTTCTTGTTCGAGGGGTTCCTCTGGGACGATGAAATCTTCGTCACTGAGGCTAATATCCTCTTCGGAGACAGATAAGTAGTTACTATCTTCCGAATCCCCATGGTCGGCAAGTTCGTCGGGGTTGACTTGACCCTCTTCCCTCTCGTCCTGCTCGAACACAGGCTCAGCGGGGTGGTCGCAGTCTTCGGCGTTGTCCGGAGTGTCATTATCTCCGGTGCCGGTATTGCTTTCCCTTGCCCGACACGATCGTGGGCGGCGCCGCTGACGCCGGCGCTTTGGTGGTTCATCGATGGGCTCCTTCTCATCTGGATCTTGAGTGCCATCGTCGTCCTTCTTTTCAGGCGTGTCCACCATGTATACATCATAAGTAGAAGTGGCCGTCCAATGCCCAGTGATGGGCGGGTTTTGGCCTGGCTCAACTCCGACATCGTCGTCCATGCCGTCGATGTCTTCGGAGGCGTAATCTAGCATGTTGGTTAAGTCCTCGACCATGGCTATTAAGTGGGTGGGGGGTGGGACGCAAAATTCCCTGCTCTCAGCCCCTAGTTCAAGCTGGGTGTAGTTCGAAGGTAATACTTCCATGATGGCGAGAGATCGCATTAGGTGCAGTGTTTCGTTTAAGAGCGAAGCTGGACAGGCGTCTGAGGATCTGCGGAGCTGGGTTCGGTAATAACCACTTGGCCGAGCCCGATAGACGCAGGCCTCGATAGTTCGGAGTTGACGTCCAGAGGCGAATCCGGCTTCCCGATGACGGGGAGAGTCCCGTTTGACTCTGGGTCCGCCGACGGCTGGGTTGCATCTGGGTCTCCGGCTAGAAGCTCCGTAATGGGAGAGAGTCCGGCGGGGTTCACCCTCCCGTCTTCGGACGAAGTGTTCCGCTCCGGATCTAAGGCCAGGACGGGCATGATAGTCGATCCCTGGACGGGATCTGATAGCGGATCCGAAGGGCCTTCTTTGTATGGGTGGGGAGTGGCGGCCGAGGCCGTGAACCCCTCGAAGATTAGATCTCCTCGGATATCGGCGATGTAGTTCAAACTTCCAAACCTGATCTGGTGACCAGGGGCGTAGCTATCGACCTGCCCAAGGTGGCCGGTTGAGTTGGCACGTAGCGTGAAGCCACCAAACACAATGAGGCGAGACATCGATTCTTCTGTCGACAACACAATGGAACTCTCAATGAAAGCACCAATGTCGGTGTTAAAACCAGCAGATCTCGGGTAGGGGGTCCCAAGCTGCATGTCTGAGGATCGACGGTAACAATGGACAATAGGGACATGATGTTTACCCATGTTCGGGCCCTCTTAATGGAGGTAAAACCCTACGTCCTGCTTGATTGTATTCAATGAGTATAGGGGTTACAAGAGTTGATCTACCTCGAGATCGTAATGGCTAAACCCTAGCTGTCTAGCCTATGATTATTCTGATTGCCTCTATGGACTAGACCCTCCGGTTTATATACACACCGGAGGGGCCTAGGGTTGTACATAGTCGCTTTACAGAAGAAGGAAATAATACATCCGGACACCAAACTTGCCGTCCACGCATATAGGAGTCCTACCCGGACACGGGGGATGGTCTTCTGCTTTATCTTCACAGCCCATCAGTCCGGCCCATATCGAATAGACCGGACACCCGAGGACCCCCTAATCCAGGACTCCCTCACCTGTAGAGCACCTTTATAGTCACCCAATTATGTTGCGATGTTTTGTACACACAAGGTATGCTACTTCTTGAGCTTGCGTTGGTTTTTCCCTTGAAGAGGAAAGGGTGATGCAGCAAAGTAGAGTAAGTATTTCCCTCAGTTTTGAGAACCAAGGTATCAATCCAGTAGGAGACAACATGCAAGTCACCGAATACCTGCACAAACAAACACCAAACTTGCACCCAACGCGATAAGGGGTTGTCAATCCCTTCACGGTTACTTGCAAAAAGTGAGATCTGTTAGAGATAGATAAACGGTAAAGTAAATATTTTTTGGTATTTTTGTTTTATAGATTGGAAAGTAAAAGATTACAAAATAGTAGATCGGAAACTCGTAGATTGGAAAGTAAAAGATTGTATAATGGAAAATAGACCCGGGGGCCATAGGTTTCACTAGAGGCTTCTCTCAAGATAGAAAATATTACGGTGGGTGAACAAATTACTGTCGAGCAATTGATAGAAAAGCGCAAAGTTATGACGATATCTAAGGCAATGATCATGAATATAGGCATCATGTCCGTGTCAAGTAGACCAAAATGATTCTGCATCTACTACTATTACTCCACACATCGACCGCTATCCAGCATGCATCTAGAGTATTAAGTTCATAAAGAACGGAGTAACGCATTAAATAAGATGACATGATGTAAAGGAATTAACTCAAGCAATATGATGAAAACCCCATCTTTTTATCCTCGATGGCAACAATACAATACGTGCCTTGCTGCCCCTACTGTCACTGGGAAAGGACACCGCAAGATTGAACCCAAAGCTAAGCACTTCTCCCATTGCAAGAAAAACCAATCTAGTTGGCCAAACCAAATCGATAGTTCGAAGAGACTTGCAAAGAAATCAAATCATGCATAAAAGAATTCAGAGAAGATTCAAATAATATTCATAGATAAGCTGATCATAAATCCACAATTCATCGGATCTCGGCAAACACACCGCAAAAAAGTATTACATCGAATAGATCTCCAAGAACATCAAGGAGAACGTGGTATTGAGAATCAAAGAGAGAGAAGAAGCCATCTAGCTACTAGCTATGGACCCGTAGGTCTGAGGTAAACTACTCACGCTTCATTGGAAGGGCAATGGTGTTGATGTAGAAGCCCTCCTTGATCGAATCCCCCTCTGGCAGGACGCCGGAAAAGGCCCCTAGATGGAATCTCATGGGTATAGAAGGTTGCGGCGGTGGAAAAGTCTTTTCGTGGATGCCTCTGGTGGTTTGGGCATATAAGAGTATATATAGGCGAAAGAATTAGGTCATGAGACGCACGAGGGGCCCACAAGGGTGGGGGGCGCGCCCTACCCCCCTGGGTGTGCCCTTCGTCCTTGTGGCCGCCTCGTGGCTTCTCTCACTTGCACTCCAAGTCCTCCGATTTCCTTTTGGTCCAAGAAAGATCATCGCAAAAGTTTTATTCCGTTTGGACTCCGTTTGGTATTCCTTTTCTGTGAAACTCAAAAACAGGGAAAAAACAGGAACTGGCACTGGGCTCTAGGTTAATAGGTTAGTCCCAAAAATAATATAAAATAGTATATTAATGCATATAAAACATCCAAAATAGATAATATAATAGCATGGAACAATCAAAAATTATAGATACATTGGAGATGTATCAAGCATCCCCAAGCTTAATTCCTGCTCGTCCTCGAGTAGGTAAATGATAAAAACAGAATTTTTGATCTGGAATGCTACCTAACATATTTATCCATGTAATTTCTTTATTGTGGCATGAATGTTCAGATCCGTATGATTCAAAACAAAAGTTTAATATTGACATAAAAACAATAATACTTCAAGCATACTAACAAGATAATGATGTCTTCTCAAAATAACATGGCCAAAGAAAGCTTATCCCTACAAAATCATATAGTCTGGCTATGCTCCATCTTCATCACACAAAATACTCAAATCATGCACAACCCCGGTTTTAGCCAAGCAATTGTTTCATACTTTAGTATTCTCAAACTTTTTCAACTTTCACGCAATACATGAGCGTGAGCCATGGACATAGCACTATAGGTGGAATAGAAGGTGGTTGTGGAGAAGACAAAAAAAGGGAGATGGTCTCACATCAACTAGGCGTATCAACAGGCTATGGAGATGCCCATCAATAGATATCAATGTGAGTGAGTAGGGATTGCCATGCAATGGATGCACTAGAGCTATAAGTTTATGAAAGCTCAAAAAGAAAACTAAGTGGGTGTGCATCCAACTTGCTTCCTCATGAAGACCTAGGGCAGTTTGAGGAAGCCCATCGTTGGAATATACAAGCCAAGTTCTATAATGAAAAATTCCCACTAGTATATGAAAGTGACAACATAGGAGACTCTCTATCATGAAGATCATGGTGCTACTTTGAAGCACAAGTATGGAAAAAGGATAGTAACATTGCCCCTTCTCTCTTTTTCTCTCTTTTTTTTCTTTTTTTTCTTTCTTCTTTTTTTTTCTTCTTTTTTTTTCTTTCTTTCTTTTCTCCTTTTTTTCCCTCACATGGGACAATGCTCTAATAATGAAAATCATCATACTTCTATTTACTTACAACTCAAAAATTACAACTCGATACTAGAACAAAATATGACTCTATATGAATGCCTCCGGCGGTGTACCGGGATGTGCAATGAATCAAGAGTGACATATATGAAAGAATTATGAACGGTGGCTTTGCCACAAATACGATGTCAACTACATGATCATGCAAAGCAATATGACAATGATGATGCGTGTCATGGATTTAACACGGCAGATGCCCTAGCAAAAGGACTTAGGTCTGGAGCCATCGCAACTCGGTTAGCTTGAAGGGGTTAAACGGGACAAAGGACATAGAGAGTTTACCCAGGTTCAG
Organism: Thinopyrum elongatum; assembly: GCA_011799875.1. NCBI lineage: Eukaryota > Viridiplantae > Streptophyta > Magnoliopsida > Poales > Poaceae > Thinopyrum > Thinopyrum elongatum. The sequence continues at coordinate 473,279,531 of CM022301.1, forward strand.
CCCCTCTCAACGAGGTAAAAACCTACTCCTGCTTTAGGTTGTATTGCTTGGGTTTCGATCACCAGGGAGCGAATATGCTTGACCTAGTTCTCGATGAGTTGTTTCTTGAGTTAACCCGCCGCCGGGTCACCCCTTTATATACAGGTTAATGCCCGGCGGCTTACAGAGTCCCGGCCGGCTCACACAAACGTGACCGGCTCGGTTTCTAACTAAGCTGGCCTTACAGGACAAGTTTTAAACATATGGCGGCTCACACCCGTGGGCCTCAAGTTGTCTCCGGGTCTTGGCCTTCAATTGGCTTGCTCTATGAACCGCCATCTTCATTTCTTCTTGGACCTTATCGGGCCTCTTCATCTTTGAGCCGCCAGTGGCATGACCCGGCCCCTCTTGGGTGGGTCATACCCAGTAGTTACATCCCCAACATTAGGCCCTAGGATGATTTGAACTGGTTCACATCAATCTTCACCACTTGACTTAGCAGAATCTTCCTTTATCAATTCTTTTCCAATTCATTGTAACCCGCCATGACGTCACATCTCAGAATCGTGTTAACCCGCCATGACATCATTGCGCATTAACTTCGCACAAAGCACAGGACATCTCAACAGATCTTTATCTTAATGGACCTCCAGAAAATCGAGGCGTCCACATAGCCACATAACCATTTTTCAGCCTCCTCAATTCCCGCACATGCCATCTATCCACTTCCTTATAAATAGGGACAGGGGTCCTTCTTTTACTTTTCACCCTTGCCCCCTCATCTCTGTCTTCCTCCTTGCGACGCCTCTGCAAACCCGAGCTCCGCTGCCACCGTCTTCCTCCAGCGTCACCAACTCCGGCCGCTACATCAACCTGAACGGACCAGAGAGACGCGGTGCACTTCCGCTGTTCATCAGCATCAACAGGTACCCATTTTGCTTCGCATCAGATCTGCACTAGGGTTTGCTCAGTTCATCGGATCTCTTCGCCATTCTTCATTTTCCTCTTTAGATCGCGTAGTTGGATCTGAACACAATACTGAAGATATGTGGTAATAGCTTTAGCATCCGTTTCCAATCACAGAAGATACCTTTTTTGCATAAGATCCCATCTGAGCACATGAGTTCTTCTACTGCCACGACCTTAGGTTTAAAATTTATTTTCTTTTTCTGAACTGTTGTAGATCCAAAATAATAAAACTGATTTGTGAAACCTGTTTGTTTAGCACTTAGCAAAATTTCACTCATAGGCCTACAGATACTGGTGAACTGTAGCCGTGTGGGCGGCTTATGAGATAGGTCGTAACCCGCTGGACACCATTAGCCCCTCTTTAAGCCATCAGTATATGTTCAGAACCTGTATGACCCGGCATCATCTTCCGGTTTAACCATACCAATGTTTATAGCACATACCCTCTGCATACGAATTGGCCTTGCATAACGCACTTACTTGTTGATCACTGGACGGCTTAAGAGCATAACCTTAATTCGGCAATATTCTCTTTTCTAGGCTTTCATCAACAGAATGACCAAAACTATTACTTCATGCAACTGGGTCGCCTCTCGGGTTACCGAGCAAACGCTGAACGAGCATGTTCAGGTGGGCATCTTAGCCGCAAAGAACGTTATCCACTGGAGAGTCCCAGGAACCGAGACCACTCCTAACCCAAAAGAAGGCGAAGTTGTAGTTTTTACTGATCACATGCTCCGGGGGTTCACTCCACCCAGCTCAAAATTCTTTCGTGATGTGCTGCACTTCTTTCAACTCCATCCGCAAGATATTGGGCCCAACTCTGTTTCAAACATCTGCAACTTCCAAGTTTTTTGCGAAGTGTATCTTCAACAGGAGCCCACTGTAGAACTGTTCAGGGAATTCTATTACCTGAACCGCCAGACCGAGTTCACGGACGGGCCCAACTTAGAACTAGGTGGCATTTCAATTCAGAGACGGAAAGAAGCCACATTTCCTGCTGCCGCACCTCCCAGCCATCCTAAGGACTGGAACCAGACTTGGTTCTATTGCAAAGACACCTCTCCAGAAGACGAAAATCCTCTGCCAGGTTATCGTGAAAGCCGGCTTAGCAACAGACATCCTCTCCCAGAATGGATCAGTACAGAAGAATGGGCCAAATATATGCCCATATTTTCAAAGATCAGAGCCTTGATGGCCAATGGTTTGACTGGAATCGATCTGGTTCGTTGCTGGGTCGCATGGAGAATCTTGCCCTAAAGCCGTCGATCCGGCTTAATGTGTGAGTATACCGGCGATGTTAAAGATCCGCTGCGTTACTCTCCAATCCGTCTGGATGATACAAAAATCAATAATATAACAAAGACTCTGCTCAACGAGAGTCTAGAGACTTGCAGCAAAGTGGGGCTGAACCCCTTCTGCACCCTCAACAAGCCGCCAGCTGTAAGTATTTTTGAGCAACTTACTTGAACTTCTGCAGGCTGACTCCCCCTTTTGGAACAAGAAACTCCAAGATAAACTGGCCAAGAAGGTCAGAAACAAGACCAAGGTGATCAAGAAGCCTGCCAAAAAGAAGGCAGATGCAACTGATCTTTTTACTCTAGATGATGAGTCGGAGGTAGAACTTGACTCCCTTGGCTCTTTCTTTGTTCATCTTATTGACATTGATTACTATCAGGATGACGCGGAGGCCAGCAATGCAGATGGTGAAGAGGTAACTATCCTTTCCTCTGACTCAGAACCTTTGCCAAGACAGAAAGTTCGTCAAGCGAGCCAGAAAGTAAGGTTTTCTCACCCTTTAGCTTACTTGGATCCCAACTTTATTTTGAAGAAACAACAGCATGAAGTTCGCCGCACAACCCAGAACAGTGGCGGTGGGATTCTCTCTTCCGGTTTACCCAACACGCCGGCTCCTCGCAAGCGCCGAGCAGAGGTTTCACAGATTTCCGACTTAGCTTCTCTGAAGGCGGGTCTTATTCGACAACCTCTTAACCTTTCTGATTCAAACCATCAGGGAACTTCTAACTCCTCATCTGGTGACTCCACTGGGACTCAGATCCCGCTCTTCAAAGTCGCCCCTGGGTGAGGATATTGAATTTCTTTGCTTTTAAACCCTGTGTAAATTATCATGCTCACATCTTTGTCTCATTGTCAGCAGTCAAGCCAAGCCAAGCAAGAAGGCGAAGACAAGTAAGCCGGGCAAAAACACCAATACCACTGAAGATCCCAAAGCTACTGACCCAGAGAAACAGACAGTGACTGAATCTTTGCATCAAACTTCTGAAGCAGCTATGGATGATCCGCCGCCAGAAGAGCACCATGTCACACTAGACTTCATGGATGTTATCCCGGCCACAGCTAAGCCGCCAAGTCCCATCAAGCCTGCTGAAAAAGAGGCTAAAGATGTTATCGTCATCGGGACTGGTTATGCAGAACCGGCCAAGCCCACAGTCTTAGCAAAACATAGCGCCAAGGAGGAATTTTCAGCTGCTGAAAAAGGCAAATGGAAGCTGGATTTGGAGAGTTAAGCTCAGTTCAATGCTCAGGAGATTCACGCGGGTTACTTAAACCGCCTTCATACCAGCCGTGACTTTGAAGTCGGCTTTGTCAATCTGATGAAGGAGCGTTTTGAGGTAAACACTGAAAACTCTTCTCGTATACATAACTGTCAGCCGCCAAGTCTACTGAATATGAAAGGAGTGAATATGCTGTAGACTTAAATAGCATTTTTGACCTTGTAGCTATTCCATAGCAATTGTTAACTCTGTTGAATCAAAACGAGCAGCCCTCAAGGGCCGGCTTAAACTAGAAGCTTTAAGCCGGGACTTAAAATTGTAGCGCTGAAATCCGCATATGTAGCCCCCACGGGCCGGCTTAAGCTGCATAGCTAAGCCGGGACTTATCATCATGCCTTGTGAACAAATCCACATATGTAGCCCCATGATCCTGCTGCCGTTGAGAAAGCTAGCCGGGTCATTAAAGATTTTTCTTAAAAAGAAGCAACGTGCATTAGCCCCCAAGTGCCAAGTAAAATACTTGTATTATGCTTGGGACTTCAAATAAGATGATTATCATAACCACATACTGCCTGTCTTTGTATATGGCAGGCTGAATTGAATATGAAGGAATCTCAAGTCACTGATCTGCGGCAAAACATCCAATCCCAACAATCAGAGACTTCAAAGGCCAAATCAGAGCTGAAAACCACCTTAGAAGAGATTGAAAAGTTAAAAAGGGATTTCAGTGCTGAAAGAACTGGCTGGGACACCGAGAAGGCGGCTCTGTTAAAAAGAGCGAAAGATGCTGAAGGTTCTCTAAAGTCGGTGACTGACGAGTTATCCGGCTTGAAACATCAAATCAATAGCATGATAGCTGCCATCTTTGGTAAGTAATATAGTACTTCAATCTTTCACCATCAATGTATAACAATCATTAGCCGGTTTATCAATATCTTTGCTAATGCAGGCTCCAGAATTTCCAACCTTGGCCCAGACATGCGCGTGAAGCTTAAAGCTACATACACCCTTGTGGAGCAGTTATACACCGGCGCTCAACGAGCTATAGCTGCCGTCTCTCATACTAAACAGCCACCTTCACTCATCAGAGAAACACTGGACAAACTGTCCGTCGTACCCCAAAGGATGGAGGAGATAAAGCGGTCAGCCGCCAGAGCTGGTGCCATCACCGCCCTGAGCCGGGCCAAGGCATGGCAGGCAGAGCTTGACCCGGAGGAATTGGCCACTGGTTGTCCCAGCTTAAAAGAAGATGGGTCTCCCTTCAGTGCAGACGACTTCACCAAAATTGTAAAGGAAATGTGTCCTTTGGCAAGCAAGTTGGCTGAGGAGACCGATCTCTCCAAGTATCAGGCGGCTTATACTGTTGAAAATGCAAAAGTGAAAATGCCGGTTTATCCAGTTATGGATCTTATTCCACCAACACGTAAGCACACCTTTGCTCCTGATATTGATCCATCCACGCTCATAGATGATGAGGTTGTATTCAAAGCCGTAACTGGCATCAATTGGACATCACCTGATTTCCAGCCAGTGGAGGAAGAAGAAGAACCGGCGCTGGATGACCCGGAAGCTTCAACTCGCCAAGACCAGGGCAACTGAATCACAAGGCGGTTCTCAGACTGCAACCCAGCCTATTTTGTTCTGAAAAACTTTCAATCAATTGGGCCACAGAAAGCCTTGTAATAGGCTAGTGTAAAACAGTGATCTTGTCATGCCATCGTGCATGTTTATCTGCATAATGTTTTAAACCACCGATCTAACGTTTGAAGATCTGCTGCTTATGCTCATAATGTTATCAATCATGCAGGTCATATTATCATATTCCCTGCACACAAGCAAATAACATGTACCCTGGCGGTTTAAGCCCGGGCGGGTCATGATGTCCCATATAAAATTTACTGGTGACTGTATAGTCCATAACCAGGGCGGGTTATCAAACCTCACATATTCATATAACAAGTAAAAACATACCTGTGAGATTGGTTCATACTGCCAGCTTACAACGCCATATGCAGTAAGGGTAATAGCCCAAAAAACTTAGAGCGCAATAACTCCAAGTGCACAATCAAAATATACTGGCGACTTATCGTCCAAAGCCAGACCGGGTTATCAAAACCCCAGATATGCTCAAATACGAGCCATAAGGATTAAGGCTGCATGGCCTGAATCATTTTAATCCATATGTCAATATGGTGCAATGATATGAACCCAAACAGTGTTCAGAAAAAATAACAAAACAGAAAAAACAAGGCTTTCATAGGCTGCCAAGCCTCAATATCAAGTGCTGTTCATGGGCCGCACAGCCACTGAGTTAATCCTTCATTCAAACCTGTAAGCCGGGCCTCACATGACCAACCGCCATTTTAACTTTGACAAGTTCAGGGTCTTTATAAGATTGACTGTCAAGAGTATGACGGGTCATTCCAGGATTACCTGGGTGGAGTGGCAGACATACCAGGCAGGATAAACCGTAATTTGGTGTTTTACACCTGGCGTACAAGCCGATCAAAAAGGGTAAATAAAGCTATGTTCATTGAACAAGAAGCCCCCAAGTGATATATAATGAGCCCTCAAGGCAGAATACCTATGTTTGAACTGTGCACTGTAGCAAGTTCTCTTTGGTAACCTTTTACTTGGGCAATAAGCCTCCAAGTGATTTGCAACAAGGCGTATAAGCTGGATCAATAGGGTAGTCATAGCTATGCTCAATGAGCAGGAAGCCCCCAAGTGATCTTATGAACTGACAATAAAGACTCAGATACTCAGAAATGAAACGACAGAGGCCCTGAATTATCAGGGATGCCGGCTTTATTATACTTGATCATAATATATACATGGATGAAAATATGTACAACACAAGAGCCAGTGGCTCAAGTGTAATAAGGCCGAAGATGAGCAATGTTCCAAGGCCGGCTAGTCTCCTCCACCGATGTACGTGAGTCCTTGTGGTCTCGAATATCAATGAGGTAGTATGACCCGTTGTTCAGGTTTTTGCTGACCACAAAAGGCCCTTCCCAAGGTGGGGATAATTTGTGCATATCTGTTGGATCCTGAATAAGCCAGAGCACCAAGTCACCTTCTTGAAAGGTCCGGGTTTTAACCCGACGGCTATGATAACGACGCAGATCTTGCTGGTAAATCGCCGAACGAGCCGCCGCCAGGTCACGCTCCTCATCCAGGAGGTCGAGATCATCCTGACGTGCTTTTTCATTATCAGCTTCAACGTAAGCCGCCACACGGGGCGAATCGTGATGGATGTCACTGGGAAGAACCGCCTCTGCTCCGTACACCATGAAGAAAGGCGTATAACCCATGGATCTGTTGGGGTAGTATTGATACTCCAAAGCACTGAGGGTAATTCCTCAACCCAACAACCCGGCGTCCTCTGCAAAGGGACCATAAGCCAGAGCTTGATACCTCTCAAGATCTCTTGATTGGCCCTTTCAGCTTGACCATTGGACTGGGGGTGAGCCACTGATGAGACGTCAAGACAAATATGCTCTCGTTGACAAAACTCTTTCATAGTACCCTTAGACAGATTAGTACCATTATCAGTTATAATGCTATGAGGGTAGCCAAAGCGGAAAATCACCTTTTAATGAATTGAACCGCCGTTGCCGCATCACATTTACTGACCGGCTCAGCCTCAACCCACTTTGTAAATTTGTCAACCACCACCAAAAGGTGGGTCTTTTTGTCCTTGGATCTCTTGAAAGGTCCAACCATATGCAGCCCCCAGACTGTAAACGGGCAAGTGATTGGAATCATTCGCAATTCCTGAGCCGGCACATGAGCTCGTCTAGAAAACTTCTGACAACCGTCGCACTTGCTAACCAGATCCTCTGCATCAGCATGAGCCGTCAGCCAATAAAACCCATGACGAAAAGCCTTAGCCACGAGAGATTTAGAGCCGGCATGATGACCACAATCTCCTTCATGAATCTCCCTTAGAATTTCACGGCCCTCTTCAGGAGAGATACATCGCTGAAACACCCCTGTAACGCTGCATCGGTGTAACTCGCCATTGACAATCGTCAGTGACTTAGACCGCCGGGTTATTTGCCTGGCCAAAGTTTCGTCCTCAGGTAACTCACCCCGGGTCATATAAGCCAAATATGGAACTGTCCAATCAGGAATAGCATGAAGAGCCGCCACCAACTGTGCCTCCGGGTCAGGGACAGCAAGATCCTCTTCCGTAGGCAACTTAACCGAAGGATTACTCAGAATATCAAGAAAAACATTAGGTGGTACCGGCTTACGCTGAGACCCCAGCCAGCTTAAAGCATCAGCCGCCTCATTTTTCCTGCGATCAACATGTTCCACTTGATAACCTTTGAAATGGCCAGCAATAGCATCAACCGCCCAGTGATAAGCCGCCATGAGTGGGTCTTTGGAATCCCAAGTTCCTGAAACTTGCTGACCCACTAGATCTGAATTGCCAAAACACCTGACCCGGCTTAGGTTCATCTCTTTAGCCATCCGAAGACCATGGAGTAAGGCCTCATACTCAGCTGCATTGTTAGTACAAGGAAACATCAACCTTAAGACATAGCAAAACTTATCACCTCGTGGGGAAGTCAAAATAACTCCAGCCCCCGAGCCTTCCAACTGCCTGGATCCATCAAAATGTATAGTCCAATACATATTATCAGGCTTCTCCTCAGGCATCTGCAATTCTGTCCAGTCATTGATGAAATCCACAAGTGCTTGAGACTTGATGGATGTCCGGGGCATATATTTCAAACCATGGGGTCCAAGCTCAATGGCCCACTTGGCCACCCGGCCTGTAGCTTCTCTGTTTTGAATAATATCCCCTAGAGGAGTAGAACTGACCACAGTGATGGGATGACCAAGGAAATATTGTTTCAACTTACGACTAGCCATGAACACTCCGTAAACCAGCTTCTGCCAATGTGGGTACCTCTGCTTAGATTCAATTAGTACCTCACTGACATAGTAAACCGGCCTCTGAACCGGATATTCCTTGCCTGATTCCTTCCTTTCCACAACAACCGCCACGCTGACGGCTCTGCTATTAGCAGCCACATATAAAAGCAAGGGCTCCTTGTCAATAGGAGCTGCAGGAATTGGCGGCTCAGCCAACTGTTTTTTAAGCACCTCGAACGCCTGATTAGCAGCATCACTCCAAACAAAGCGATATGTTTTCTTCATCATCTGGTAGAGGGGAATAGCCTTTTCTCCCAGGCAGCTTATAAACCGGCTTAAAGCCGCGATATGACCCGCCAAACACTGGACGTCGTTTATACATGCTGGCTTAGTCAAAGAAGTGATAGCCTTGATTTTCTCCGGGTTAGCTTCAATACCTCTCTCAGAGACCAAAAAACCCAAGAGCTTGCCTACGGGCACGCCAAAGACACACTTGGCCGGGTTAAGCATCATCTTGTAGACCCGGAGGTTGTCAAAGGTCTCCTTCAAATCATCTAACAAGGTCTCCTTCTTCCTGGACTTCACAACAATATCATCCACATAAGCATGAACATTGCGTCCAATTTGGTTGTGGAGGCAATTCTGAACACAACGCTGATAAGTCGCCTGGGCACTCTTGAGCCCAAAGGGCATAAACACATAACAGAAGGCTCCAAAGGGAGTGATGAAAGATGTTTTCTCCTGGTCCTTAACTGCCATCTTGATCTGATGATAACCAGAATAAGCATCCAAAAAACTCAAACGCTCACAACCCGCCGTAGCATCAATGATCTGATCAATACAAGGGAGAGCAAAAGGATCAGCTGGACAGGCCTTGTTAAGGTCCGTGTAATCCACACACATACGCCAAGTGCCGTTTTTCTTAAGTACCAGCACCGGGTTAGCCAACCATTCAGGATGAAAAACTTCAATGATAAACCCGGCCGCCAAGAGCCGGGCCACCTCTTCACCAATGGCCTTGCGCCTCTCTTCATTAAAACGACAAAGAAATTGCTTGACCGGTTTAAACTTCGGATCAATATTGAGAGTGTGCTCAGCGAGTTCCCTCGGTACACCTGGCATGTCTGAAGGCTTCCACGCAAAGATGTCCCGGTTCTCACGGATGAACTCGATGAGCGCGCTTTCCTATTTTGGATCCAGGTTGGCACTGATAATGAACTATTGGGATGAATCGCCAGGGACAAAATCGACCTGCTTGGTGTCATCTGCCGACTTAAACTTCAACAAGGGGTCATGCTCTGTGGTTGGCTTCTTCAAAGGGGTCATATCCGCCGGGTCAACATTATCTTTGTAGAACTTCAACTCTTCTGTCGCAAAAACAGACTCAGCGTAGGCAGCATCGCCCTCTTCACATTCCAAAGCTATCTTCATGTTGCCATGCACCGTGATGGTACCCTTACGACCTGGCATTTTAAGCTGCAGATAAACATAACAAGGTCGTGCCATAAACTTGGCATAAGCCGGCCGTCCAAACAGGGCGTGATAAGGGCTCTTGATCTTGACCACCTCAAAAGTCAATGTTTCAGCCCTGTAATCATGCTCATTGCCAAAAGCCACTTCCAAGGCTATCTTGCCCACCGGATATGCCAACTTACCGGGCACTACCCCATGAAAAATAGTAGAAGACGACTTAAGATCTTTATCAGTCAAACTCATACGGCGAAAAGTATCATAGTAGAGGATATTGATACTGCTGCCTCCGTCCATAAGTACCTTTGTGAACTTGTATCCTCCAACCTGAGGAGCCACCACCAAAGCCAGCTGACCCGGGTTGTCAACCCGGAGTGGGTGATCCTCACGGCTCCATACAATGGGTTGTTCTGACCATCGCAAGTATCGAGGGACTGCCGGCTCGACCGTGCTCACCGCGCATTTATGAACCTTCTGATCTCGCTTGCACAAATTCGTGGTAAAAACATGATATTGGCCACTGTTCAGCTGCTTTGGATTACTCTGATAACCAGACTGCTGCTGCTGATTACCCTGACCGGGCTACTGATTAACACCGCCTTGATTGCCTTGGCCTTGAAAACCAGAGTTTGAACCGCCACCTCCAAAGTCGGGCCCGTGAGAGTCGGATCCTGACCCACCATTCAGGCCGTGATGGTTATGATAAAAACCTGAATTTCTATACCCCCTCATGATGAAGCAATCTTTCCACAAATGAGTGGCCGGCTTATCCTGAGAACCGTGCTTCGGACAAGGTTGATTCATTATCGCCTCCAGGTTAAACTTTGGCCCGCCAAACCGGGGCACTGATGATTTCCCCTTACGGCGCTGATTGCTATTCTGCGTGCTGGTGTTAGCCACAAAGTCTGAACCACCATCGATTTGCTTGCGCTTACCGTTGTTACCTTGACCCGCCGTATTGTGCTGCTGTCCCTTTCCATTGCCGCCCTTCTTCCCCTTGCCAGCCTTCTCTTCATCAGACGCAGGGTCTTTAGTATTATATGAGTCGGCATATTTGGTGAGAGCCGCCATGAGCTCTCCCATATCATTGCAGTGGCACTTAAGCCGCCCTAGCTTCTGTTTGAGAGGAAGGAAACGGTAAATTTTCTCCAAAATCAGGACGGCTGAACCGGCGTTGATGCTATCTGATGAGTGAATAACAGCCGAGACCCGGCGGACCTAGTGATTGGTTGACTCATCCTCAAGCTGGACACATGCGTCAAGGTCGATGATCGACATGGGTTGCTTACATGTATCTCTGAAATTATGAATAAAGCGTGCTTTCAACTGTGCCCATGAACTGATGGAGTTGGCAGGTAACCCTTTCAGCCAGGTACGAGCCGGCCCATCCAACATCATGGTGAAATACTTAGTGCACACAGCGTCGTTGATGTCTAACATCTCCATGGCCATCTCATAGCTCTCAATCCATGCCTCCGGAGGTTGATCAGCTGTGTAATTGGGCACCTTGTGAGGGCCCTTAAAATCCTTGGGCAGACGCTCATTACGCAAAGCCGGCACTAGACACGGCACACCCACGTTCCTAGAAGTCATCCCAGCTTCTATAGACACCGACGGGTTATGCTGAGGTTGCTGATAAGCCACTAACTGAGCCGCCAGCTCCGCCTCCCGGCGTGCCCTGGCCTGATCCACCAAGGCCTGAGCATTGTTCTCAGCGTGCGGTGGGTCACGCCCACGGGGCTGGTTATTGTGCCACTCACTGCTCGAAACCGCTGGCGACTCAATGCGCCAGCTGTAACTCCGGCTTTGGCGTGGGGTTGAATGAATCCGCTCACGGCTATATGAATACGCCGCTTGTTGAACTACCGCGGTTTGAAGTAGTTCCGCAGCCTTCCATGCCTCAACTGCCGCGGGAGACTCGCCTTGCACCGGGAGAGCCGCCAGCCGCGACGCCATAGCAATCATGTTATCCAGAGGGTTAGAATAATGACCCGGCGGTGTCGGCACCTGCTAAGGCGGGGTTAAATTCAAACGAGGCGGGTCTGCAACACGTGGTTGAACCGTCCCCCCAGTTATGGGCGCCTCAACAGCTCGGGTTACCTCAGGCGGGTAACTTGGTCTGGCCCCAGGTGTGTTGAAAAGATTCCTCGCATCATACACCGGAGGTAGACGACTCTGGTGCCTCCTTCGTAGAACGGCGTTGGATGCATTCTGGTCCAAGGTTAACCAAAAAAAATTCTCCTTGAATCCGCTGCGACTCAGCGTCCAGGGCGGCTCGTTCTGTCGCCATCCTAGCATTCTCAGCGGTAAGCTCAATTTTGGCTTGAGCTATCTCGTCTCGTAGTTTTGCCACATCCACTACGCTTGAGTCGCCGGAGTCACCTCTGCCTCTAGCAAAGTTGCTAAGGCGTCCAAGAGCTCGGACAAAACTCGAGCCGGCGGGCGCACGGAACCGCTCGCGTCGGCCGTCGCCTCAGCCATTGAACCGAAAGTCATAGCTGCCACAGTTGATGAATTCAGCACCGGTTGTGTGCCGGCCATGAAGATCGCGACTCTGTTCGGCGGCTCATAGGGGTCCGGAATACTGTCACCATCGGAACAGCCCCCAAGCCCGCCGTCTTGCAGTTGATACATTGAGTTGGTCTCACCGGTTGAGAACTCATCATCAGAGTAGATGACCGTCTCTCCGCCAGATGCGGATCCTTCCTCAAGATCCGCTCCATGAACAAACCCAACAAAAGTGTGCTTCATAGCGGCTTGAATCTTGGCGGGTCACGCGCGCCGAGCCATCTCGATGATGTCGGTGCAGGTGTCCGGCTCAGGCTCCGACTCACCGATCTTGCCGATGAAGACGTGGATTCCGCCGAAGGGGACCCGGTACCCATATTCGATTGAATCGGCCTCGGGACCCCAGTCTGCGTCGTCGATGTAGATCTTGCCGTGACGACTCTTGGTCATCCGGCCCACGGTATATCCCTGAGAAGCTGCCCTTCAAGAACTCGAAACCACCGTGCGCTGGCCCCACGGTGGGCGCCAACTGTCGTGGATTTAACACGGGAGATGCCCTAGCAAAAGGACTTAGGTGTGGAGCCATCGCAACTAGGTTAGCTTGAAGGGGTTAAACGGGACAAAGGACACAGAGAGTTTACCCAGGTTCGGCCCCTCTCAACGAGGTAAAAACCTACTCCTGCTTTAGGTTGTATTGCTTGGGTTTCGATCACCAGGGAGCGAATACGCTTGACCTAGTTCTCGATGAGTTGTTTCTTGAGTTAACCCGCCGCCAGGTCACCCCTTTATATACAGGTTAATGCCCGGCGGCTTACAGAGTCCCAGCCGGCTCACACAAATGTGACCGGCTCGGTTTCTAACTAAGCTTGCCTTACAGGACAAGTTTTAAACATATGGCCGCTCACACCCGTGGGCCTCAAGTCGTCTCCGGGTCTTGGGCCTTCAATTGGCTTGCTCTATGAACCGCCATCTTCATATCTTCTTGGACCTTATCAGGCTTCTTCATCTTTGAGCTGCCAGTGGCATGACTCGGCCCCTCCAGGGCGGGTCATACCCAGTAGTTACATCCCCAACAATGCGTGTCATAATAAACGGAATGGTGGAAAGTTGCATGGCAATATATCTCGGAATGGCTATGGGAATGCCATAATAGGTAGGTATGGTGGCTGTTTTGAGGAAGGTATATGGTGGGTTTATGGTACCGGCGAAAGTTGCGCGGCACTAGAGAGGCTAGCAAAGGTGGAAGGGTGAGAGTGCGTATTATCCATGGACTCAACATTAGTCATAAAGAACTCACATACTTATTGCAAAAATCTATTAGTCATCGAAACAAAGTACTAGACGCATGCTCCTAGGGGAAGGGTTGGTAGGAGTTAACCATCGCACGATCCCGACTTCCACACAAAGGATGACAATAAAAAAATATCTCATGCTCCAACTTCGTTACATAACGGTTCACCATACGTGCATGCTACGGGACTCACAAACCTTAACACAAGTATTTCTCAAATTCACAACTACTCACTAGCATGACTCTAATATCACCATCTTCATATCTCAAAACAATCATAAGGAATCAAACTTCTCATAGTATTCAATGCACTTTATATGAAAGTTTTTATTATATCCCTCTTGGATGCCTATCATATTAGGACTAAATTTATAACCAAAGAAAATTACCATGCTGTTTCAAAGACTCTCAAAAATAATATAAGTGAAGCATGAGAGTTCATCAATTTCTATAAAATAAAGCCACCGCCGTGCTCTAAAAAGATATAAGTGAAGCACTAGAGCAAAATTGCCTAGCTCAAAAGATATAAGTGAAGCACAAAGAGTATTCTAATAAATCACGATTCATGCGTGTCCCTCTAAAAAGGTGTGTACAGCAAGGATGATTGTGGAAAACTAAAAAGCAAAGACTCAAATTATACAAGACGCTCCAAGCAAAACACATATCATGTGATGAATAAAAATATAGCCTCAAGTAAAGTTACCGATAGACAAAGACGAAAGAGGGGATGCCTTCCGGGGCATCCCCAAGCTTAGGCTCTTGGTTGTCCTTGAATATTACCTTGGGGTGCCTTGGGCATCCCCAAGCTTAGGCTCTTGCCACTCCTTATTCCATAGTCCATCAAATCCTTACCCAAAACTTGAAAACTTCAAAACACAAAACTCAACAGTAAATCTCATAAGCTCCGTTAGTATAAGAAAATAAATCACCACTTTGGTACTGTTGTGAACTCATTATTTATTTATATTGGTATAATATCTACTGTATTCCAACTCTTCCATGGTTCATACCCCCCGATACTACCCATAGATTCATCAAAATAAGCAAACAACACAAAGAAAACAGAATCTGTCAAAAACAGAACTGTCTGCGAAGATCCGAATTGTTCTAATACTTCTGTAACTCCAAAAATTCTGAAAAATTAGTAAAACATAGGCAATTTGTATATAAATCTCGTATAAAAAAGTTCAGAGTTTTTCAACTCTCCAGTGAATTATTCAAATTCTGAGACTGGACGCAAAAGTTTCTATTTTTCAGCAAGATCAAATCAACTATCACCATAAGCCATCCCAAAGGTCTTACTTGGCACAAACACTAATTAAAACATAAAACCACATCTAACCAGAGGCTAGATGAATTATTTATTGCAAAACAGAACCAAAAAAGCAAAAACAAAAATAAAATTGGGTTGCCTCCCAACAAGCACTTTTCTTTAAAGCCTTTTAGCTCGGCATTGATAATTTCAATGATGCTCACATAAAAGAGAAGAATTGAAGCACAAAGAGAGCATCATAAAACACATGGCAAAACACATCTAAGTCTAACATACTTCCTATGCATAGGCATTTTATAGGCAAACAAATTATCAAGGCAAGCAAAAACTAGCATATGCAAGGAAGAAGAAAGAGACGATAGCAATCTCAACATGAAGAGAGGTAATTTAGTGACATGAAAATTTCTACATCCATATTTTCCTCTCTTATAATAATTACATGTAGGATCATAATCAAATTCAATAATATAGCTATCACATAAAATATTCTCTACATGATCCATATGCATGCAAAGTTGACACTCTTCCAAAATAGTGGGATTAACATTAACTAAAGTCATGACCTCTCAAAACCCACTTTTATCAAAAATTTCATAAGATTGAATATTCTCCAAATATATGGGATCTAAAGTTGACACTCTTCCAAACCCACTTTCAATATTATTGCAAACATTATTATCAATCTCATATTCATCATGGGGCTTAAATGAAATTTTAAGATCATAAGAAGAATCACCCCAATCATGATCATTGCAACAAGTAGTGGACCTAGCAAAACTAGCATCCCCAAGCTTAGGGTTTTGCATATCATTAGCACAACTGACATTAATAGAATTTATAGTAGAACCATTGCAATCATGCTTTTCATCCAAGGAGCTATCGTGAATCACTTCATAGATTTCTTCTTTTAACACTTCATCACAATTTTCAGATTCACGTATTTCAAGCAAAACTTCATAAAGATAATCTAGTGCACTCAAATCACTAGAAATTGGTTCATCATAATTGGATCTCTTAAAAAGATTAGCAAGTGGATGAGGATCCATAAAATTTTAGCAAGCGAAGATGCAAGCAAAAAGAAGGCACATGGTAACACAAGCAAACAAAAATACGAACGGAAGAAGGGCGAATAAAAAGGCAAAAAAATTCGAAAATCATTTTAGAAGTGGGGGAGAGGAAAACAAGAGGCGAATGGAGAATAATGTAATGCGAGAGATGAGAGTTTATGATGGGTACTTGGTATGTCTTGACTTGGTGTAGATCTCCCCGGCAACGGCGCCAGAAATTCTTCCTGCTACTTCTTGAGCTTGCGTTGGTTTTTCCCTTGAAGAGGAAAGGGTGATGCAGCAAAGTAGAGTAAGTATTTCCCTCAGTTTTGAGAACCAAGGTATCAATCCAGTAGGAGACAACACGCAAGTCACCGAATACATGCACAAACAAACACCAAACTTGCACCCAACGCGATAAGGGGTTGTCAATCCCTTCACGGTTACTCGCAAAAGTGAGATCTGATAGAGATAGATAAACCGTAAAGTAAATATTTTTTGGTATTTTTGTTTTATAGATTGGAAAGTAAAAGATTGCAAAATAGTAGATCGGAAACTCGTAGATTGGAAAGTAAAAGATTGTATGATGGAAAATAGACCCGGGGGCCATAGGTTTCACTAGAGGCTTCTCTCAAGATAGAAAATATTATGGTGGGTGAACAAATTACTGCCTAGCAATTGATAGAAAAGCGCAAAGTTATGACGATATCTAAGGCAATGATCATGAATATAGGCATCACGTCCGTGTCAAGTAGACCGAAACGATTCTGCATCTACTACTATTACTCCACACATCGACCGCTATCCAGCATGCATCTAGAGTATTAAGTTCATAAAGAACAGAGTAACGCATTAAGTAAGATGACATGATGTAGAGGAATTAACTCAAGCAATATGATGAAAACCCCGTCTTTTTATCCTCGATGGCAACAATACAATACGTGCCTTGCTGCCCCTACTGTCACTGGGAAAGGACACTGCAAGATTGAACCCAAAGCTAAGCACTTCTCCCATTGCAAGAAAAACCAATCTAGTTGGCCAAACCAAATCGATAGTTCGAAGAGACTTGCAAAGATATCAAATCATGCATAAAAGAATTCAGAGAAGATTCAAATAATATTCATAGATAAGCTGATCATAAATCCACAATTCATCGGATCTCGGCAAACACACCGCAAAAAAGTATTACATCGAATAGATCTCCAAGAACATTGAGGAGAACGTGGTATTGAGAATCAAAGAGAGAGAGAAGAAGCCATCTAGCTACTAGCTATGGACCCGTAGGTCTGAGGTAAACTACTCACGCTTCATCGGAAGGGCAATGGTGTTGATGTAGAAGCCCTCCGTGATCGAATCCCCCTCCGGCAGGACGCCGGAAAAGGCCCCTAGATGGGATCTCACGGGTACAGAAGGTTGCGGTGGTGGAAAAGTCTTTTCGTGGATGCCTCTGGTGGTTTGGGCATATAAGAGTATATATAGGCGAAAGAATTAGGTCAGGAGACGCACGAGGGGCCCATAAGGGTGGGGGGCGCGCCCTACCCCCCTGGGCGCGCCCTTCATCCTTGTGGCCGCCTCGTGGCTTCTCTGACTTGCACTCCAAGTCCTCTGGTTTCCTTTTGGTCCAAGAAAGATCATCGCGAAAGTTTTATTCCGTTTGGACTCCGTTTGGTATTCCTTTTCTACAAAACTCAAAAACAGGGAAAAAACAGGAACTGGCACTGGGCTCTAGGTTAATAGGTTAGTCCCAAAAATAATATAAAATAGTATATTAATGCATATAAAACATCCAAAACAGATAATATAATAGCATGGAACAATCAAAAATTATAGATACGTTGGAGACGTATCAAGGTACTCCTCCGGTGTCAGTGAGTTGCATGATGTCATGGTCATAGGAACAGATACTTGACATACAGAAAACGATAGCAATAAACTTGATACGATCATGTGCTACGTTTATAGTTTGGTCTTGTCCATCACATCATTCTCCTAATGATGTGATCTTGTTATCAAATGACAACTCATGTCTATGGCTAGGAAACCATAGCCATGTTTGATCAACGAGCTAGTCCGGTAGAGGCTCACTAGGGACATGTTGTTGTCTATGTATCCACACATGTATTTTAGTTTCCGATCAATACAATTCTAGCATGGATAATAAACGATTATCACGAACAAGGAAATATAATAATAACCACTTTATTATTGCCTCTAGGGCATATTTCCAACAGGAGGAACCTCCCATGGGCCCAACTACCCACAAGGGCGTGCCAGGGGCCTTTGGCGCACCCTGGTGCCTAGTGGGCCCCACGGGCCTCCTCTGGTGCACTTCTTGGACTCCTCTAGTGTCTTCTGGGCAGAAAAAATTCTCCAAAAAGTTTCGTGGCATTTGGACTCCGTTTGGTATTGATTTTCTGCGAAGTAAAAAACAAGGAAAAAACAGCAACTGGAACTAGGCACTATGTCAATAGGTTAGTCCCAAAAAATGATATAAAGTTGCTAGTAAATGAATGTAAAACATCCAAAATTGATAATATACAAGCATGGAACAATAAAAAATTATAGATATGTTGGAGACGTATCAGCATCCCCAAGCTTAATTCCTACTCGTCCTCGAGTAGGTAAATGATAAAAACAGAAGTTTTGATGTGGAATGATGCCTAACATGTTTATCACATATTCTTTTCTTTTGTAGCATGGACATTTGGAATTTTAGATGATTCAAAGCAATAGTCTATTTTTGACATGAGGACATCAATACTCAAGCATATCAACAAGCAACCATGTCTTTCAAAATATCAACACTAAAGAAAGCTATCCCTAGCCCATTATGCTCAATCATTGATCCATTCATGAAACACACTCAAATATTAACTATGCCCAATGCACAAGTATGATAGTAATGTTCCCTAGTTGGTGCTTTATAAGAGAAGATGGAGACTCAATAAAAATAAAAATTGCATAATAGTAAATAGATAGGCCCTTCGCAGAGGGAAGCAGAGATTTGTAGAGGTGCCAGAGCTCAAAGCTTAAATTGAGAGATAAAATTGTTTTGAGAGGCATGCTTTTCCTGTCAACTACAACGACCGAGAATTCCCAATACTTTCCATGCTAGATAGATCATAGGCAGTTCCCAAACATAAAATAAAGTTTATTCCTTGTTCCACTATTCTTTCACAATCCATGGCTAGCCGAATCCACGGGTGCCTTCCATACCAACACTTTCCAAGGAATTTATTATTTGACAACATAAAATAAAATTCTTTTTCATTTTGGGACTGGGCATCCCTATTACCTTGCCACACTCTCGTGCAATGACTAGTGAATAAACACTCATCTTGAGAATAAAATATCTAGCATGGAAAATATTGGCCACCCCCTGTCGCTTCATGAGCGGTATAGGCACACAAAAAGGAAATTCATTTTGAAAATTAGAGTTGGCACATACAAATTTACTTGGAACGACAAGGAAATACCACATATAGGTAGGTATGGTGGACTCATTTGGCACAACTTGGTTTAAGGAGTTTGGATGCACAAGTAAGTTTCCCACTTAGTACAAGGAAAGGCTAGCAAATAGATTGAGAAACAACCAACCAAAAAACAAAAACTCTCATAAACGAGCATTAAACATAACTAACACCGAATAATGCACCACAAGTAGGATGTAATTTCATTGTACAACTATTGGCTTTCATGCTTGCATAGGGAATCACAAACCTTAACACCAATATTCTAATTAAAGCATAATTACTCACCAACATGACTCACATATTACTATATCCATATCTCAAAACTATTACAAGGAATCAAGTTTATAATATCCAATGATATTCATGAAAGTTTTTATTATATCCCTCTTGAATATCCATCACTTTGGGACTAGTTTCATATTTTACCATTGCTACTAACAAAGCTCTCAAATAAATTTAAGTGAAGCATGAGAGCACATATTTCTTCAAAACAATTTTCATCTCTCAAAATAATATAAGTGAAGCATTGAGAGGATATTTCTTTAAAATTTTACTAACTCTCAAAATAATCTAAGTGAAGCATCCGAGCATATTTCTTCAAAATTAAAGCACCACCGTGCTAAAAAAGATATAAGTGAAGCACTAGAGCAATTCCATAGCTCAAAAAATTTAAGTGAAGCACATAGAGCAATTCTAACAAATCATGGCATAATTATGGCTCTCTCAAATAGGTGTGTCTAGCAAGGATGATTGTGACAAACTAAAAAGCAAAACAAGCAAAGACTCATATAATACAAGACGCTCCAAGCAAAACTCATGATATGTGACGAATAAAAATATAGCTCCAAGTAAAATTACCGATGGTCGTTAGAAGAAAGAGGGAATGCCTTCCGGGGCATCCCCAAGCTTAGTTGCTTGGTTCTCCTTGAATATTACCTTGGGGTGCCATGGGCATCCCCAAGCTTAGGCTCTTTCACTCCATATTCCTTCATCCATCGTGATCTCACCCAAAACTTGAAAACTTCAATCACACAAAACTCAACAAAAACCTTCGTGAGATCCGTTAGTATAAGAAAACCAATCTTTGCTTTAAGTACTATTGAAAACCCAATAATATTTTGTTATTGCATTATACCTACTTTATTCTAACTTTACCATGTCTAATACCCCCCGGTATTGTCCATAGATTCATCAAAATAAGCACACAATGCAACGAAAACAGAATCTGTCAAAAACAGAACAATCTGTAAAGACTTGTATTTTACTCATACTTCTGTAACTCCAAAACTTCTGAAAAATTTGGGCAACATAGGCAATTCATATATCAATCTTTCGTAAAAAAATGCATTGTTTTTCGTCACTCCTATGATTTTTAACAATTCTGCTACTGGACGTAAAAGTTTCTGTTTTTCAACAAGATCAAATCAACTATCACCCAAGCCATCCTAAAGGCATTGCATGGCACAAACACTAATTAAAACATAAAAACACAATAATAACGGAGGCATAATTGTGTAAACACACAAAAAGAAAAAGAAAAAGAAAAAATTATTTTATTCATTGGGTTGCCTCCCAACAAGCGTTATTGTTTAATGCCCCTAGCTAGGCATAATGCATAGATTCAAGTATTGTCATCTTTAGTTTCCAACTCCTCGATCACACAACCATAGTCTCTAGGAGTTCTAGCATATAAATTTTTAATGCTCACACTCATAGGAACAAAGTCAAGAGACATATTTTATAGATTGGTTCGTTTATCAAATCTATGAAATTTGGGTGGACTCTAATCATTTTAAGATCTTAATTGTTGCTACTAGAAGCGGTGCCCTTGTTCTTAGGAACATGTGTAGACTTGCAATTCTTCATAATAGGAATTTTTTCAATAGTTTTAACGGAAGAAAAAGCTGAGCTCAAGTTACTAAAATTTTCTTCCAATTTATCAATCCGAGTGGGCTCTCTTCTATCCTTTCGTTAACTACGGGATTTTTCTCTTTTAGTAGTTTAAGGGTATCTCCTACCTTTGACCCAATTTTATTATTAAGATTATGAATCTTTTATCCAAATTTCAATATGTTCTTCAGTGAGCATTTTCTTTACAACAGCATCTAGCCTTTGCATAACATGCTCAAGAGTTAAAACCGTTTCATTGACAATGATAGGAGGTGATTCCAATAAATTTCCCATAGCATTAAAAGCATCCAAAGGGGGGCACATCAAGAAATTCCCTCCAGTGATAGTATCAAGAACAAATCTATACCAAGTAGTAATGCCCACATAAAAATTGCGAAGAAGAATAGTAGTGGATTGTTTTCGGATAGATCTATTATGAGCATCACAAATTCTATACCAAGCATCTTTTAAATTCTCTCCTCCCCTTTGTTTAAAAGTGAGAACTGCATTCTCAGGGGTACACATAATGGGGGAGGAACTAGCCATAGTGATAGAGTAGGCAAGCAAGATCATGAGCAAACAAAAGATCAAACGAGAAAAAGGCAAACGAAAAAGAAGGCAAAAAAAAGGCAAATATTTTTGTGCTTTTCGCAAAAACATTTTAGAAGTGGGGGAGATGAAAAAAAGAGGCAAATGGCGAATAAAGTAAATTGCAAGGAGATGAGATTTGTGATTGTGTGCCTGATATATGTTGATGGCGTCTCCCTTCTGCCAGAGATTGACACGTGAATGGAAGACTTGATCCTCCCCGGCAACGGCGCCAGAAATTCTTCCTGATTGCTTGTATCTGCGTTGGTATTTCCTCCAAGAGGAGAGGATGATGTAGTACGACAACGGTAAGTATTTCCCTCAGTTATGAAACCAAGGATATCAATCCAGCAGGAGGATCCACCCACACTATGTAAACAGCACCTGCACACAATATAACAAATACTTGCAACCCAACGCGTTAGAGGGGTTGTCAATCCCTCCTCGGTATTGAGATAGATTAAATTGTATGAGATTGGATAAATAGATCTAACAAAAACACACACAAAATTAAAAAAATTGCAGCAGGGTATTTTTGCTTTTATATGATAGGAAAATAGACCCGGGGGCCGTAGATTTCACTAGAGGCTTCTCTCGAGAAAATGGCATACCATGGGTAAGCAAATTACTGTTGGGCAATTGATAGAAAAGCAAATAGTTGTGACGATATCCAAGGCAATGATCATGTATATAGGCATCACGTCCAAGATTAGTAGACCGACTCATGCCTGCATCTACTAATGTTACTCCACACATTGACCGCTATCCAACATGCATCTAGTGTATTAAGTTCATGAAGAAACGGAGTAATGCAATAAGAACGATGACATGATGTAGACAAAATCTATTCGTGTAGGAATAGACCCCATCTTTTTATACTTAATGGCAAATATACATGCATGTCATGTCTCCTTCTGTCACTGAGATTGAGTACCGCAAGATCGAACCCACCACAAAGCACCTCTTCCCATGGCAAGAAAAATCAATCTAGTTGGCCAAACCAAACCAAAGTTTTGGAGAAGAAATACGAGGCTATAAAGATCATGCATAAAAGAGTTCAGAGAAGACTAAAATAATATTCATAGATAGAAATGATCATAAACCCACAATTCATCGGATCCCAACAAACACACCACAAAAAGTCATTACATCAAATAGATCTCCAAGAACATCGAGGAGAACATTGTATTGAAGATCAAAAAGAGAGAAGAAGCCATCTAGCTACTACCTACGGACCCGTAGGTCTGTAGTAAACTACTCAGGCATCATTGGAGGGGCAAGGGTGTTGATGAAGAACCCCTCTGTGATCGTTGACCCCTCCAGCAGTGTGCCGGAGAAGGACTCTAGATTGGATCTCGTGGTTCTGGAACTTGCGGTGGCAGAAACTGTTTTCTCTCGACTCCCCTAGGGTTTTTGGGATTTTAGAGTATTTATAGAGCTGATAGTCGGTGGGGAAGCCTCCCGTGGGCCCCACTAGCCTCTGGCACACCCTGGAGCCTAGTGGGCCCCACAGGCCTCCTCTAGTGCACTTCTTGGGCTCCCTGGGTATCTTCTGGGCAGAAAAAGTTCTCCAAAAAGTTGCATGGCATTTGGACTCCGTTTGGTATTGATTTTCTGTGAAGTAAAAACAAGCAAAAGACAGCAACTGGCACTGGGCACTATGTCAATAGGTTAGTCCCAAAAAATGATATAAAGTTGCTAGTAAATGAATATAAAACATCCAAGATTGATAACAGCATGGGACAATAAAAAATTATAGATACGTTGGAGACGTATCATTCATGCGGCGTCATCTTGTAGGATCGCTTGGCAATAGGAGTGGTGCCTGGTTTCAAGTCGATGACAAATTCGACAGCTCTAACAGGGGGTATTCCTGCAAGTTCTTCTGGGAAGACATCTTGGAATTCGCAAATGACTGGAATGTTTTCAATTCCCTCAAGAGGTGATGCATTCAACGCATTCAAGGAATAAATCTGTGCTTTGGCATTTTTGTACCAGATGAGCATGGTAGCTTACTATCTCATTCGAAGGATGTAGAAGATGTATGGCTTTAGTGGCGCAAACAATAGAAGTAGTATGTGCTTTCAAGCAATCCATTCCCAGAATGAGGTCTATATTGGAAGACATGAACATAATGGGAGAGACGTGGAATTCCAACCCTTCATTTTCAATGGGGACGTTGTGGCTAACCATGGAGGTTTGACATTGGCCCGCATGGGTGTGTACCACTAGTGAAGTTTTCATGTTGTCACATTTAATGTCGTGAGTGTATGCAAAAGCTTCTGACATGAATGAATGCAATGCTCCTGAATCAAATAAAACAGATGTTGGTACTGAATTAACGAGAAGAGTACCCATCACAGTAGCAGGTTGGTCTTGAGCTTCATTCAGATCAACGTGGTTAGCCTGACCACGACCATATAAAGGTCTGACATTGTTGTTGTGGGGCTGGTTCTTACCGCGGCCAGTTGAAGGAAGTGCAAGCTGGTTCTGATTCTGATAGCATTCTCTGGCACGGTGACCTGGATGACCACACTTGAAGCACAGCCCATCATTGGGACGGGGAGCAGGAGCTCGGGGTGGTGCAGCTCGAAGAGGCTGCCTCGGTGGTGGAGGAGGCAGACGAAGTGCAGCATAGGACGGCTTGGTGCAGGGGCAGCTAGATGGTACATGCTATGGGGAATCCATATCCGACGCTTCTGTGGTGACGAGCCCAAAGATGAGCCCCCAACGTCACGGTTGCACTTGAGGGCTTCCTTGTATTCCTGCAGACCAGTCTCAACCTAAATGGCCTTGTTCACCAGGGTAGCGAAGTTTGCAAAGTCCTGAACAAGGAGCACGAGCTTGATATCAGGGTGAAGTCCTTCACAGAACTTTTCCTGTCTGCAAGCATCAGTAGAGATATCTTCTTCAGCATAGCGGGACAAGTCAAGGAACTCCCGCTAATAAGCATCCACGGTCTTGTTGCCCTGTGTGAGGTCGCGGAACTCTCGCTTCTTCATGTCCATAATTCCCTGAGGAATGTAGCGGGCACGGAAAACAGCTTGGAACTCTAGCCAGTTAATGGTTGTCCCAATAGGTTGTGTATGCCTGTGACTGTCCCATCATTGAGCAGCGGGACCCTTCAGGAAATAGGATGCAAAAGTGACATAGTTGGCAGGGTCCACATTAGCAGACTCCAACTCATAAGCGATGTCGCAGAGCCGGTCATCAGCATCAAGGGGCTGAGTTGAACTGTGATAGATAGTAGGGTTGAGGTGCATGAATTCTTGCAGAGTTACTGGGGCTGGCTGTTGAGTCATATTGGGTCACAGAAACTGAGTCATGACCCCTTCCATAAACTGGCGGTTCAGCTCAAACTGCTGTATCATTCCGGCCATATATTCGGGCGGTGGTGGATTGTTGGCACCATGGCCACGACCACCTGGTCTAACCATCCTGCTAAAATGTAATAGGGATAGTTTAGCATGGAGCAATTGTAGAGACAAGGAATCATTCATGAGGTATCATGCACAATTAAAGAAGTGTGATAGATACATATTAGTAGTCATTAAAGACATACAGATTCATGCACAGAGTTGGATACAAACGGGCAACATGAGTTCGGAAACACACGTAGCTAGACAACTAGGCGGCACGCAGGCACGCGGTGGAGGGATACAACAACGAGACATAGCAAAGGCTACATCAACGTCGGAGAAAACCACTGGAGCGAGGAATCTGCAGGTGACGACGCAGGTGCCCTCAATAAAAGGATCCTGCGGTCCGTGAACACTGTGAAGAAGAACATGTCCCTCAACTCGAAGAAGGGTTAATACAAACCTCCGGGTGGATGTGATCACAAGAACCTAGAGTTAGAGTTAGTAAAATCTTTTAACCTGAATAGAAAAGAGGTCAGAATCCCAAAGTAAAGACGAGGAATAAAATATCCTAATCCCAACCATTTGTGATGTGGGCCCGTAAGCCACACAACAATGTTAGTAAAAAAAATCAAAGACTAGACTCAACTTCGGCCAAGGAGTTGGAAAGGGGCTTCCTACAGGCAGTCGGCTCTGATACCAACTTAAGACGCCCCCGACTTAATCATGCACTAATCATACACACAAATGCGCATGATCAAGATCAAAGACTCACGGGAAGATATCACAACACAACTCTAGACATAAATAAAATAATACAAGCTTTATATTACAAGCCAGGGGCCTCGAGGGCTCGAATACACAAGAGTCGGCGGAAGCAACAATATCTGAGTACAGACATAAGTAAACAAGTCTGCCTTAAGAAGGCTAGCAAAACAACGACATCTGGATGGAAAAGACGCAGGCCTCCTGCCTAGGAGCCTCCTAACTACTCCTGGTCGTCGACGGTCTCCACGTAGTAGTAGGCTCCATCGGGGTAGTAGTAGTCGTCGGCGGGATCAGCTGGCTCATGGCCTCCGTCATCTGATCGCAGCAATTAGGTAGAGGGGAAAAGAGGTAGCAAAGCAACCATGAGTACTCATCCAAAGTACTCGCAAGACTTACATCAGATCTATACTAAGTATGCATCGGTATCAAAGGAATGGGGCTATATCTATGGACTAGACTGCAGAAATGCCAGAATAGAGAGAAAGGCCTAGCCTATCGAAGACTAACATCTTGTAGCATCTTGCAGCATTAGAAGAGTGCAGATTACCATAACATAAGTAATAAGTATGTAGTAGCAATGCCCAAATATCCTTCCTCAACTCCCTGCGAGAAAGCGATCTCGGATCCATCATATCCATTTAGTGCCACAAGTATCCAGTTCTAGTTGTAATAGATCTTGATACAACTCTGAGCGTCCGTTACCGTGGACACGGCTATTCGAATGGATATACTTCCCTGCAGGGGTGCACCAACTCACCCAACACGCTCGATTAACTCTGGCCGGACACACTTTTCCGGGTCATGCCCGGCCTCGGCTGATCGACACACCGTAGTCCTACCTAGGCTCAATAGAGAGGCCAGCACGCCGGTCTACATCCTAAGCGCTCAGGGGTCTTGGGACCATCGCCCTTTGCACTCCTGCGTGTTACATACGCGGCCTGGAGTAGACCCACCCCCTAATACAAGCGCAGGTGGTTACCGTCCAATCGGGCGCGCGCCGCTCAATCGCTGACGTCCGAAGAGCTTTCGGAGAATCGTACGACACCGAGTGCCCATACTTATTCCCACGTGGTGGTTAGTGCGAAAATGTCAGAGGCCTACTCAGATCACATATCCAAACCCGTTAGTGTCTTGGGAACGCGCGGAGATGATCAGTGATCCTGTCGCCCCGTCTCGAGGACTTACGGCAAGGGTCAGGCCCATCCCTCTCTACGGCGGTCTGCCTGCCCGGCTGTGCCTCGTAATTATCTCATGGGTACCCTCCAGGTCAACCCGACTCACAAGAGACTGACGTGAACTCAGGTCCACCTCTACCGGGGTGGTTACCACCTGTCCCTTCAGTCCCGCAGAAATAGTAGACGGGGAACAGCTAAAGGTAACAGTGTGTCCGTAACATCAAGGGGAATCTGAGGAATCACCCTCGATGGATTTCCACTCGATGTAACCGTCAAGGTGACCTTGGAGGAATCACCCTCGAGTTTTCACACTTGAGGTGTTGCATGACAGAGTCGTTATCAGGAGTGGTGCAGGAGGAATCACCCTCCGTAATCCATGACCGATTAGCTACACTACAGAGATATCATCAGGAGTGTGTTATGAGGTATCACCCTCGGCACTCGATAGTAGCTCTGCAAAGTTGTACAACTAAGGGGGTGTGCGATGATGTGTCGGTCTCTGCACATCGATCACATTAATCGAGACATCTAGTAATAAAGCGGGGGCAACAGGGGCAAGGTGAGGGGTCACTAATGTATCACTAATCAACCTATACTAAACATATAGGATAACAAGTAAGGTAACAATAGCAGGTTACAAAAGCAGGCTATGCATCAGAATAGGAACATACGAACACCAGTAGCAAAATCTAATGCAAGCATGAGAGAGAAGGAATGTGTGATATAGGAATGATCAAGGGGGTTTGCTTGCCTGGAAGCTCTGCTGAAAAGGACTGGTCGTCAGGAGTGTAGTCGATCTCGGGAGCAGTGCCAGTCTCGGGGTCTACCTGAGAGAAGAGGGGAAAGAAAAAATAAATATAAAGCAATCAAATGCATCATGATGCATGACATGGCAATATGCTATGCTAGGGGTCACCTAACGTAGTGCTACACGTTACAGACGAAGCGGGAAAATGTCTGGGGATGTTTTCCCGGCTTTAGACAATTATCAGACAAATGAACCGGAGGGGAAGGTTCCATGTTTGAAGTGTTAGAGGCATGTGATAGGTATGTGGATAGCATATTCGGATTTTTTATATTTTTCTGAGCAATTTTCATATATAAATTATTTTTATCCGAGTTACGGATTATTTTATATGAATTTTCAAAGATTTAAACAATTTCTGGAATTTCCTGGAATTATTAATATTTCGAAATTAAGAGGGAAATTGCTAGGTGCACCCGGTGCAGTGCACCCAGTTGTGCACACAGAGGCTGACCAGTGGGCCCTGTTGACTGGGTCAACAGCCCAGTCAACAGAGGCTGACTGGTGGGCCAGCTGCCCAGTCAGCAGGCTGACTGGGTCAGCCTTATCCACTGGAATAGTGGCTGGCCCCACCTGTCAGTGTCACAGGGGCTAAACCATTTTTATTTAATTAAACTAAGTTTAGTTAGGGGTGGGCCCAGCGTGTCAGTGGCAGAGTTAATTAGCAGATTAGGTTAATCTTAATTGAAACTAATTATCTACGGCGGGGCCCACATGTCAGTGGCATGGGCACAGTCAGCACAGTTGACTAGTCAACTAGACTAGCTGGGCCCGCGGGACCCAGTGGCCAGTGTCCCAGGGGTGGCCCTAGGCGGTGCCACGTCGGCGCCAACACCGGAGCAGCTCCGACGACCACAACCACGACGAAGTGGCTCGGGGCCTCGTCGGAAATGGGCTACAGGGCACGGGAGAGGTGCGGCTTGGCCCGTTTGAACGAGCGTTCGCCACGCCGTTTGGTGGAGGTGGCGCGGCAGGAGCGGGGCTGCAGCGACGGTGGCGAGTGGTAAGGGTGGCGGCCGGACCACGGGCTCGACGGGGACGACGCTCCTGACCACTATTTGGCCCGAGAGGAGGTGCTACGGGGCCGCAGCGACGCGGCACGTCGATCTGCGCCAGCGGCAGTGGCTGGGAGGAACAGCGGAGGCAGCGGTGACGACACGAGCGGCGGTCGGACCATGGGCTCGACGGGGACGATGCTCCCGACCACTATTTGACCCGAGAGGAGGTGCTACGGGGCCGTAGCGACGCGGCCGTCGATCTGCGCCAGCGGCAGCGGTTGGGAGGAACAGCGAAGGCAGCGGCGACGACATGAGCGGCGGCCGGAGCTCGGGCGTGCAGGCAAGTAGCTACGACGCACTAGGGGAGGTAAAGAGGAGTCGGGGCGGGCCGAAGGCTTACAGCGGGGCAACAAGGTAGACTAGCGGGCTCGGGGAGGGTCGACGGCGCCCGAGACGACGGCGCATGGCGTCGGGTCCGGAGGTTGAAGACGATCCGAGGCGGCGTCGTAGTGGCTCCGAGCACGGACCCGAGGCCGTGGTCGAAGCAGGGGTCGGTGGCGGTCCTTCTGGACTCGATCCTAGGGCGCAGGGCGATCAGAGAGCATGCGGGCAACAGCGGCCATGGCGGCGGTGCTTCGGGTGCGGGCGGATTTGGCTCGGGGAGAGGGGAGAGCGAGAGGGGAGTGGGGAGGAGTGAGGCCAGGGGGATGCAGGGTGTTGCCCTTATCCCCTCGGCGAGCGGGGACCGACGGGCGGGGGCGGGAGCTCGATCGGTCCTTGTAGCGAGGTGGGGGACGACTGTGTTGGGTTGGGCCGGCACTGTGCTGCGGCTGGTCCGTGGCACAGTGTCACCTTTTCTTTTCTATTTTTTATTTCTTTTGTTTTGCACTTATTTATTTAATAGCAATAGAGTTTTATAAAATATGAAACTTGGTCCAATATTCATATTACAATTTTAGACACTGCCACAAAAAGTTTGGGATTTATTTAAAATAGTTTGTATTTTTCATAAATTGTAAAAGCATTTAAAATGTTGTTTAGGCACTGTTTTAAATAGGTTAGGGGCATTAAAATACTTTATATAATGTTGGTTTCTCCATGACAACTACTCAGTGATTATTTGCAATATTATAAATTTCTGGACTTTATAATTTAAATTTGAAATTGAATTCAGATGTAGAATTTGAAATGAGATTTGAATCCAAGTTAGTAAGCATTGCAAATCAGAGTGTCATAGCATAATCAAGTGGATTACTGTAGCTTAGTACATGGGGGTGTTACAAACGACGGACACCGCCTTCCTTTTAGGTGGGCCATGGGTGTACGAGTCCGACGTGTCTCGTTTCGGACTGGCAAATCCCCCATGTTTGGTTCCAGATTGCGGAAAAAAAGTATGTCTAAACCGCTCGACAGACCGATACATAATTACGTCGGATGGCTTCCGCAGTCCGGACCACATGATCCGAACGTATGCAGACAGGCTGAAGGTCGATGTTGGAGATGCCCTAACATGTATCTAATCACAAAACTGAGTCCGCCAAGATGGTTGGCGAGCTAAGAACTCAGTCTACTGTACTTAAAAAAACTTAACTGCAACAGGAACAAACTGGACTTTTTCTTACGGAAGAAATAAACTGAGGTGGTGCTAGCTAGTATTATTGCACACGCCTTCGCATCCTGCGCGCTCTTGATGCATCTCCTCTTCCGTGTTCGCGACTCGGAAGTAATTAAAAGGAGCAACAGGCCCCACCTGTCAGCGCCACGACAGCGAACATAAGGAAACTCGGGTCGACCGTTGCTCGCGGATGCCGTTGGCGTCGGGCACTTCCCCTCCGGCCACTTCAAATTTCGAACCCTCCCTCTCCCCCTCTTCCCCATCCGCCGCCGCCGCCCCTCCTCATAACCCCAACCCAACGCCCAAATCGGCCAGCCCGCCCCCCAACCCCAATCCATGGACGAGAACGGGAAGGCGGCGGCGACCCCGATGGCGAGGAGATCCGCCTCCCCCAGCGCCACCCCGACCACCGTCACGCCCGGCTCCACCGCCTCCTCCTGCTCCTCCAACTCCGACCCCGCGGCGCGGACGCCCCCACCCGCCTACCTCGTCCCGTGGGCGCGCCCCGCGGGCGGCGGAGCGGAGGGCGGCGGCAGGGGCTACTACCCCGGCTGCCGCAAGGACGCCAACTGCGCCTGCGAGATCTGCCTCGCCAGCATCAACGCCACGCGGGACCTCCTCCCGCCCGAGGCCGCCTCCGCGCGCCGCTGCTTCGCCGCGGCCGCCAGGGACCGGAGGCCCGGGACGCGCTCGCTCTTCCTCGCCCGCGACGGCGGCGCTACGCCCGGGTCCGCGGTCACCGAGCCGTGGACGCCGCCGCTGCGCTCCACCGCCAAGACGAGGCGGCCCTGGCGGGATGCGGCGGCCACCAAGGCCAGGAGGTCGTCGTCGCCGGACTGGGCGCTCTACGCGCTGACGGTTCTTGGGTTCTTGCTCCTGCTGTGGGTGGACACGGGGCTCGTCCCGGAGGTCGCCGCCAGGGGGTTCGGCCCCAAGCTGTCGCCGGAGGTCGTCGCGCGGATGGGCCAAGAGGCGCGCCTTGCGCCTGCAGGTCTGGGCCACAAACTGCGCTCCTTGGAGCGAGGGGTCGGGCAGCTCGTCGGCGCCGACAGGATCTCCAACTGCAGCTCGAAGGATTCCGTCTGGCGACTCCAGCAGGTTCGCCGTTCTTGCGTGTCAGTCAACTTATTTGCTCTTTGCTGCAGAGACAGTTCTTCACTCACGAATTCTTTTCTTTCAGAATGATCAGCATTTGTTCCATTGGCGCTGCTCACTATACAAGTCGGCGGCAGAGGAGGTCAGCATCTGGGGGAGCCCTCTCCGGAGCTCCGGCCTGCTCCCGTCTACCCTCTCGACGCGGCACATCACCATCCTCTCCGGCAAGGTCACCGAGGTAATCGACAGAATGTCCACTATCAACGCCAACATTTCTTCATCACCTGAACCACCAGTAGCAGCTAGCTGAAGCTGAAAGCCATGTCCGTCTTGTATTTGTTTGCAGTGGTCCGACGGGAGCGTATTGCCGACGGTGAGGGCGAGCAACGGGAGCTCCTGGAGCTACCGGGGCCGGAGCACAGCGGCGGTGCTGCTGGAACGAGAGACGTGGGTGCTGGAGTACCAGAGGAGCGTGCTGTTCGAGGGGACACGGCTGCTGCCGGCCACGGTGGAGCTGCTGGCGTCCAGGTGCTCGGAGATGGCCAAACGGGCGCGGCGGAAGCTGTCCAAGAAGCGGTTCCACGGCGGGATCCAGGCGAAGCCGACTTGACCTGCAGACAGAGCCATTTTAGATTTAGGTTGTTGGATCATCTCATTTCCTGTGAGATTGGTAGGAATATCCCGTGTTCTTTTGGTTGTAGTGATGTCTACTGTCTGCTATTTCATCGGATTGCTCGTTGACTGATCACGGTACCTCTACTATGAATGCATAATGTTTGGAACATACAATCCGGTAGAATTTCAGGGGAATTTTGCTGGAGGGGACACTGCAGTTGGTTGGCATTGCTCAGACACACTTCGGTCATGTTTGGAACATAGGAATTCAAGAACACTAGAACAGAATAATACAGTGGCATGTTAACCCAAGAACTACAGTTTTCTTCCAGAATCCTTGTTGGAATTTCAGAGGTTTATGAGCTTTTCGTCTGAAAAAACACCTTGAGGCCTTTACAGATCGAAGCAAAGGAAATCCAAATATAACAAAAAATGTGAAAAAGAGGATTGCGAAGCATAAGAAAATCAAGAAATGTGGTTTAGATAGAGAAGAAGAATGTCACAATGATGGCAGTGTAAAATGTAAACATAAAAATATGAGCATCGTTCCTATGATGCATCTAGGGAACAAATTCCTTTGTTCCATTGGGACCTAAACATCTGCGTCCATTTGCTAGCAACTCTTCGCTGCCTAAAATTTACAAAAATCTTAGAACTGCAGCACGCTAGCAAATAAACGACAGGAGAGATGCATCAAAATCACTTTGCATAGCAGCTACATGAATGAATCCTACACAACACAATTCCAAGATAGACATCAGGGAAACACGCAACTGAAGCAACAAATGCAGGATAGGGCCTCCCCTGTTCCAGGTTGCCAAATTTTCTCCATCTCGCAGTTGCGACAGCAGCAACCTGTAACTTGGTTGTACCATCATGTCGACAAATCACAGAATAAACACAAATTACCAGCATAGTCATCACTGAACTCTGAATGTACGATTAAAGTCTGAAACTGGTAATTCGGATGTTGGGGGACTCTTCCTAGAGCAGCAGCCTGACGGTGCGCCCTGGAGCAGCACCTTGTCGGAGACAGGTATACAACAGTACAACAGCACAAGAGACAACATACCCAATGTACAGTTCAGGGTAAACTATGGTATCTAAGTTCAAGCTAGTCAAACTTTGAGCTACTCCGCTGGTGGCGGCAACCCAAAGTGCTCCTTGACGTTCGCCGGTGCTTTCCGGAATCCCTTGGAGATTTTGAGCATGGTCTGGAACTTCTCCTCCTCGCGCTTCACTTGTTCCACTCGGTTGGTAATGTTGGAGAGAAGCACGCTGTAGCTTGAGATATCGGATACAGGGTTAGGATCTGCAAGCTGGGACCTGTCTGACTCAAGCTGCCGATACAGACTGAGGATATAATCTTTCTGAGAATAAAGCTTCTGCTCTGCCAGCCTGTATTCTGCTTCCTGAGATTTCTTCAGTTCTAGAAGGGAATTATCTATCTCATCCTCAAATTTGAGAGACATCTCGGTGTGATCACCAGTAATGAAAATTGGAACACTTTCAGCAGCTCTCTGCAGCTCATTATCAACCATTGGATCAGTCAGATATGGGTACTGTGGCTCAGCCCCTAGCACTGTGACACCAGCAATAGGTGGGGAACTTTCTTCTGCATGAACCATAAGAACCCAGTTATGGACAAGCAATATGTGAAGCAACAACTGAAGAACACCAGAGATACAAACTGTTCTTTGAGTTCTACAACGTTCTGACACATGTCATAATTGAGGTTGTTCAAGATTACAATAAACATAAGGATTAAATCATTTCTACATCAAAGAAGAAAGAACAGGTATGACAGAAAATACTAAAATCGGCAAATTACAACTTACATAAGCTACCAAAGCATTACTTGTCCATAGTAAAATATGGTGTGTGTAGGCAAAACCTCAGATGGGTTTGAATATCATGATCCTACAATTTCGGCATAATCTACAGAGTTTTGGTTTATTGGAATTACATTGAACACCAGATGTCCTAACCATTACAACTAGGTTGGGACCTTTTATGATTATCTGAAATCCCACAAAAACATTTCGCCCTCAAAGTTCTCTTAATTGAACTAAACAATAAAGTTTACCTGCATTCAGTATTGGCATGCCATCACCATCCTCCATATTCCATACTTCAGCAAGATCAACCCCATTATTCACCTGCATTAAACAATACACTATCAAACCATAGTCTTGGGACCACTGAAAACAATGCTGTACACCCATGCGCAGTATTAGCACCAATCAGAGGAGTGCTAGTACTAAACAAACCATGTTACCTAACTATCCTACTGAGATCTAATAAAATACATCACACTCACCTTTACCATCACTGATGCCATATAGTCCTCCAAGCTTTTCGCTTGCCCTTGTCTTGAACCACGCAAGATGCACAAGCCCATATTAAGGATTGGTTCAATCTCACTCCTCGAACCAAGAGAGCGACATGTTTCCAGCAGTTTCTCCACATGCATCATCAGATTAGTTTTGTTGTCACACCGCCTGCAGTAATATTGCACATCCAACCCAATGCTTCCTCCAACAGTTCCAGCCATGAAAATCCTCAGAGCACAGTCAAGGTGGGCAAGATGCCCACAGATGTAGTTCTCTGCCACAACTGCCTCACACTTGATGTAACTATAACCTCTAAAGGAATTGTTAACAGCCTTGCCACAGAGAATGCAACAGCATGTACGACAGAAATCAGGATGTACGCAGCAGATGTCACAATTCCCTGCTGGTGATGATTCAATAAACCCTTCTTTCCCAAGATTGCATGCCTTATTCCGAGCCTTGCATGGTCCATCAGGATCCGCCAGGCCATCTTCAGGTTCAACGCGTTCCACTTGAAGAGTTCCTGGACATATTAAGGTGTTACAGAACTGCACAAAATGAACAACCTACATTGAAATAACAGCAAATATGTAAATGCAATGACGCTTCTTTTTTTAGCGTCAAGACAGACGAATTAGCCTATCAAATGAAGAAACTATTTTTTCCCCTTATGTCATGCCACACTACATTACCAGACAAATCCTCACGCATTCTCCAGGTTACATATGAAGAAAACTAAAAAAGAAAAGTAAAGCAGAAGATTAATCCAGATGATGAGGAGAAATGAGTTGCTTCCGTTTATGTGAGTTAGGATTGGGGGAAAAGCACCGCTTGAATGAAGAGAACAAAGCTCACCGTCACTTGGGTTGAGAGCGATAGGTAAGACAAGGGAGCGAGCAGAGCTCCGCGCAAGGGGAGGGAGGGACGGAAAGCGCCACCGCTTCAATTGGTGGTGCCGCACAAAGTTGAAGGAGAAGGGAGCCATCAGTAGAAGTGGTAGGCTGGAAGGAGATGTAAGAACTAGAGTGGCGGCTAGGGTTTAGGATTTGAGGAAGAGATAAGTTATACAGACAGATATATATATATGGACATGTTGACAAGCAAGGGTGGGCCTAAGGCCAGGGCTATGAGGACTCTAGCCCAGGTCCAGTTCAAGTGCACACTGAGGAAAAATTGCTGAAATATACACAGCTCAGCAACCTTTTAAGCCCAGCTCAGCCACCTCGTAATTTTCTGGGCCCAACAAGACATGTAAAAA
Source organism: Thinopyrum elongatum (assembly GCA_011799875.1). NCBI lineage: Eukaryota > Viridiplantae > Streptophyta > Magnoliopsida > Poales > Poaceae > Thinopyrum > Thinopyrum elongatum. The sequence goes on from CM022301.1 coordinate 473,315,442, forward strand.
CGATATGGGATAAAAATTAATCCTGATACATGCACATACATAATAAAATCAAACATGTGCATCTATTGAAAATTAACTGAACTTAAAGAAATTCCCTGGTTAGCCATAGACCTAAAAAAAGGACCGCTGTCAAATTTATATGGGTACAGCTAATAGGCTGCACAATAGAGATAATTGTAAAAGAAGATTCAATGCATAATAGCAACTGCAGATGTGGAATGCGTAACAACACGTCTGTGTGACCCTCACTCATTATCTTCATTCTTTCCCATGTAATTCCATAGGTAATGTTGCCGAATCATGTTGTTATCCTTTATATACAGTCAAATGTCGTGTCAATGGATTATCTTGTCAGTAAGAGGTCCACTAAGTGGTAAATAACAAAGTTAATGGTGAAGATTCAATGAAGCATAGAAGTATGGAATGGACATGCATAGGATGGGGCTGCTGCAACATGCTAGTTGTAACAGAGCCGTATACAGTTGCAGGAAAACAACAGACTTCACTTATGAAACAAACCACCGAAAACATAAAGATATAAAATAAAAGCTAATACTGACATACAAGAACCGAGGTGAATAGTGTGTACATTCAAGGAAGTTATTTAGTAGATACAAGAAAAGAGAATAAAAGAACCTCGCACCCCAGGTATGTATAGTAACCAGTGCTACCAAGTTAAATTTCTTCCAAAAATAAGTCACACAGGTGGCCAAACATAAAAAAAAGGACCAGCATGGAAGAAATTGCTCTGGAGTGGTAAAAATCATATGTATTGATTTACAGAAGCACCCATTACTCATTAGATGCTACACGCTACAGTGGTTTTAAGGTCTAACCTCTTTGAATCCCGCCTTCTGCAGCAGGGATCTTCCATATGAACATAGAGAAAAACGCGCTAGGATCAACATCTGGAAAGTTGCTCTTGATAAACTCTCCAACTTTTAGTCTACTTGTGAATGTCGTCTTTTTACCAGTAGCATCACGAAAACGCGAGGGCGGGGCAAGATATCTGTACAAAGTTAAATCCACAACGTAAGTCAATAAGCTAAAGCTAAATTGAGAAATTAACCCTCTATAAATTTCTGCATTTTTTGCTTGGGCAAGACTATTAAAATTCGGCCTATTGAGGCCTTGATAAAAGCATTTACCTGTCCACCCAGTGCCCACCTGCAGCAATTCTGTTCCCCACTTTCCATTGCCACTGATCTCCAGGAGACGGCCAATTTTCAGGAGCATAGGGCAAACCCTTGCCATATGCATTACCATGAACAGGTATGGCAACAAGGCCATTCTCACTTTTGCACAATTCTGATAAATCGAGTTCCCCAATTATGTTATTTTCTGCTACCACAGCACCAGGCAGCTGAAAGAAACAAGAATCTAATCAATGCACAGCTCAAATTCTACTTAACTCAGGAGATATTAAGATATACGTTTTCAAGAAATCACGTTAAGAAAATGCTTGAAATTCATACATTGGAGAAAAGGAAGTTCTATTTCATTTACCACTAGGACATATTTACGGTGGTTCGGATTTCTTAATACAATAGCTTTTTCCCCATATAAAGTTGAGATATATTATAACACTCACTCCATTAAGATTAATACAAATACAATGGAAGCAAGTAAGCTGTTATTCATGGCCTTAAGGTTATGTAAGTGTATCACTCTGCCGAACAATACTGGTGAAATTTCATTTCTAGGAGCAAAGGGCGAACTCATTCACAAGTAGAAAGTGCCATGGGAGAATCCTAATTACCAAGTATATTCAAATATAAACACAAACAGGCCGATTCAGATAGCTACCTTGCCCGGGTAAATAGGTTGACAAATTAACAACTTGTTGTACAAGCAGGCAACTGTACCAGAATGGCACAAGAACATGTAGATTATGAGAGAAGTCGCACCATAAAGCTAAAAGGCGTAACTTATTGGGCTTCAATTTATCCATTTTCTGATATCCCCATAAGCATCCAGTAAGCAAAAGACCCTGATTCAACTCCTGCTCGGTCCTAGCCAACTTTGGCACATTCGTTGTTTGGCAAATCATGGCTTGCCATATTAACTACGGCAACCGAATCACAAGTCACACAATAGTGGCAACTGAATTTAAGACATGCAGGTCATAGCGCTAAGGAAACATGGTAGACCACAAATCTACCGATGAAGCAAACATTTGTGGTTTGCCTAAGAAAGTGATAACCTAAAGTTAGGCACTGAAACCAACACCATGTTAAGCTTGCTGATCAGCAACCATAACAAAATAACATGCACTATTTGGTTGAAAACTATTCAGCTCCAAGGATCGATACCTCATTTTTATCCATTACTTGATTTGAACCTTGGACGATTGCTAACTCAAAGCCATTTGATGACGTCTGCTGACGTTGAGGTCTATCCTTTGGTGGTTCTATTCGCGCCTTTTTTTTCGAAGGACCTTTCGAGTTCTCAGAAGCCGGAGGTGCCCTATCCTTACCAAATAACTCCAATAACCTATCGTAATGATCAATAGTCTTCGTCATCCATTTCTTGGCTTCTGGTTTTCTCTACAAGATCACAGCAAAAGAAAAATTACATCAGCTCAGCAAATCGCAACACATATATACATTTGATTGGTGGCACACAGACCTCAATGAATTCCCTCCAAACTTGAGGGTCGGCGTGGAACCTCCGGGTCGCCGGGTTCCATTTAATCCCGCTCTGCTTATCGAAAAGGTTCTCGCACTCATGGAACATGTCCTTGACATGCTTGAGACGGTTCTTGATGTTGGACCTGTCGATCACCAACCCGAACCTCTCGCCGACCCCGGTGATGACGCTTTCATAGGCGCCAGTCAAGAACCTGCCCTCGGCACTCCTGTTCCCAATGTCCTGCTGGTGCATGAGTGCATCGATGAGATACTCATTCATCTCTTCGGTCCAAATCACCATATCCCTGCCGTGCGGCCTGGAGGCAGACCCTCCATTGCTGCCGCCGGAGCCGAACTGGTTGGTGGAGATACTGGTCATCTCCCCAAGGCCCAACCCCAGCGGAACCCCTCCGGCGACCCCTGGCACCAGAGGCGGATCTAGATGGTTTGCCGGGCGCGCAGCGCCTGAAACAGAAGTTGTGAGGTTCAGTGAGACTTGTTAAGCAGTCGCTGGATAAAATCAAACCCCACACCAAGAAACGAACGAACAAGGACCGCGTACGGGGTATAGACGGCAGGAACGCGACGCGCCGACGAGGAAGAACGGGAACGGCGAGGGCGGGCGGGGCTGAGGCGGTCGGCGGGCGGAATTGAGGCGGGCGGCGGGCGACGCTAGGGCGGCGGATGTAGGGCGCGGCGGTGGGCGACTAGCGGGGAGAGATCTGCCGGGCCTGGAGATGGATAGGGGATTAGATTTGCTCCTCGCGTGATCTTACCAGCGAATGGGGGGAGGGAAGGAGAGGAGCGGAGCGGGGCAGCCTGAAGAACGAGGGGAACGGGGACGGCCAGGGGGAGGGTGGAGGGGACAGACACTGGTAACTGCAATCGAACCAAGAGACACGTTGAGAGTGCGCTAGGGCATGTATGTAGACGCCCTTGTAGAATACTCTAGAGCCTAGGGTCTAACCGTATATGATGTATGTGGGTGACAACCCATGGATTGTCCCTAGTTAGTCAATTTTAGCAAGCAACGATATGTATATGCAAGTATTAAGTGTATAGATGGTATTATCAATATAGGAAAGAGGCCACCGAATTTTTTTTGAGATGACTTGATATCTATCTTCTTTCCTTCCCTATCCTCCACACTCAACAACCATCATATTTGGCATTGGTTGCCAATAACCCACATAGGCCGAATATTGCACATGTCCTTCGCATCAAAGTGGTGGATAGCAATGAAATTCTTCTCAACCAACAAAAGTAGTAGTACCATGATCATTGTCATATCTGCCCAGCCTTTTGCTAGGGCTTTGTTCTCACTCTTCGTTGTTGATTTCGCCCCATAGGCCGATCATTGTCATATTACTCATCCGGTTCTTGTGATGTGTTAGTCCGTGTGATCTGTATACCCCTATTTCTTGTCTTCGCTTCAACATCCTGGTTTAGGGTTTGTGAGGGAAGGGTCGGGATCCCGCGCTCACCTACTCCATGAACATCTCTTCACACAATCTCGATGGTAATACAATTGTTTCTCTCACTTGGTTGTCTAGTGCGGCCTTAATGCCAGTGATGGACGGAGTGGAAGGCCTGATGAAGAAAGCGCAATTGTCAGATCGGAGAAAAAAGGTTTAAAGATCACTTGGGATGGAAGTGGTAATGTTGGGACAATAAAACCTCAGGCGGTGTGGAAATTGCTCTCTGTAAAGCCAATGTTGAAGGATTGACCAATGCACTATGTAGGATCTGTTACCCCTAACTACGAAAGTCTCAATCAAAAAGTCTTCTTGACCTTCTATCAAGCCTTTCAAGAAACACAAAGCGTCAGAGGAGGGCCCTTAGATGTTCGACGATGATATACTTGTGATGGGGGATTTTGATGCTACTAAAACCATTGAGGAGTACGAGTTTTCATGTATATCGATTTGGTTGTGAATTTTGAACTTGCCTTTATTGATTGTGAATAAGTGAATGAGGTAAAGCAATAGGAGAAGTTCAAGAATTCGCTACTAGTGAAGATAGAATGGTCATAGGGCAATACCCTCTTGCATGTATTCTCATACAATACAATATATATTTTAATAAAAAACTAAAAAGGAAGAATTTGGCCATTGTGATTAGGGTCACTCTCTTTTTTAACTTTAGTGGAATTTAACCAGACCTAGGGTGAATACCTAGATGTTTAAACCGTTGATGAGAGGGGTTATTGGTCACACAATTAAGGGTTGCTCAATAAAAATGAAGAAATGTGAGGTGCAACAATATGATAAAAGGGTTCGAAATGATACCTCCAAAGTGGGGACTATGGCAGGAGAGGAATTCGTGGGGTAGCAGAAGTGGAGGACTCCATGAGGAATGATAGCTTCAGCAGTGGGGTTTGTGGCTCTAGCAGTGACAATCTCTCATGGAGAAAAGATGATGGATCTTGGTCATGTTGGAATGCTGATCAACATAGTGACGAGAGAGAGAGAGAGAGAGAGAGAGAGAGAGAGCATTATGAAGTTGACAAATAGGGTAGGGAAGGGCATGACTAGAGTTGGAAACATAAAAGCTAACTATTTTCAAGGATATGAAGCAAGCGGATGGAACTGTGATAATGGAAAAGTTGTCGATGCAATAAGTGGCTAGGGGTGCAACGACAAGATGGTTCCTGTGAACCAACACGTGGGAAGGATGTGAAGGCGATAGAGGAATGGAGATAGGAAGGCGGAAGGACTTTTTTGGGAAGTGACTTGCATGGGCCATGCACGTCAAGAGAAAGGATACAAAAACCTTTTGCATGGGACATGCAACGTACCGAACTAGGAAGGTAAAGAAAAATGAAAAAAACTTGGGGTGTATAAAAGAAAAGGGCCTGTAGACGGTAGGTTACAATGCTAATTTGAATGTGGTCATTAAATAGAAACACACAATTACATGCGAGGGCTTGGAAGTTTATGCAAAGAAGAAAAGAGAGTCATGGAAGTCCAGAAAAAAGGAAAATATGAACTTGGGGTTGCATGGACAACCCTACGAGAACGAATGCATATTACCTCCTAGAACTACCTGATCACAGTGGGCATAAAACTTGATACCCGAAGCTCAAACCCAAAAAACAAAAACTTGTATTGCCCAAACCCGAAAAACCTGAGCACTGCATCGATAGAAGTTTTGGAAACCAGATTTTTTTGGGTAATTCAGGTATAAGGCCATGGTACCCAAATTACCTGAATAGCCTGACTTGTTCTGCAACCCAGTATAATTACCGCACACATAGACAACCAAGAAAATGCTCGGCCCAAATCGCCATCGCTACTCGCTACCCCCCCCCCCACCCCAAAACCTAGATCAGGTCACCACTTAGTCATGCCCACTTCCTCCTCCCCTCCTCACACCCGTGCGCCGCCGGGTAAGCCAACGGCCGCCACCATGCATGGCTGCCGCTTGGCCCAGGTGACCCGCAAGGCCACTCCGGTCGAGCTTCCCTCGTGCCGCTGCTTCCCTCCTCCTCCTGTGCTTGCCCGACAACCTCCCAAATGCAGCACCAGCCACAACGACACGCACTCGTCGGCTCCATCCTCCAGCCGCCGTCTCTGTGAGCTCCGACCAGCGAGCTTTGCCGCCTCTGCAGGTGTAGTCCCACCTCGCCTGACGACCTCTTGCTCCGGCTATAATCCAGCCGCTGAACGAGGAGACCCTCACGCTGCCCTTGCAACATGGTGTTTTGTGTGGTATTTTGGGTAATCCGGGATTACCCAAACCCGATTTTTTGGGTATCCGAATTGTTGGGAATCAAAAAAGTTTGACAAATATTGACTGTTATTTCCGAAAGCCAGAATTTTTTAAAGCCCTAATTACCTAACCTGAATTTTTGGGTAAACCCAAACGCCCAGCCTCATTACCTCGGCTTGGGGAATGACCCAACGCTTTTTTGCATACCTAGAAGGAGGACCCCAATTTTCTTTACTTTTTGGGACAAAGGTGGATAAGAGAAGTCTATAGTTGTTTTGTGGAATCTTGGCTTGTCAAATTGGTGGCTAAAAGTTGTGTGGGGCATAGTGTTTGTTTGGCAATTTTTGGAAGAATTGTACAACTAAAACAAGGTTATATCGAGATATCATATTGATGTGGTGATTCTTGAATTTTGTAGGTTCCAACGGAGGTTTACTAGTATTTTATGGATAACCCGAGATGGAAGAGCGGGAAGCCACACAGATATTGTTGAGAAATATTAAGCATCATAGTGAGCTCCCCTGGTTATGCGTCGGGGACTTTTTAGCGAAATCTTGTTATCTTGTGAAAAGGATTGTAGGGCAGCTCAAACCCAAGTGTTCTTTGTGGAAGATCCTTTTACATGTACAAATCATAGCCAGAAAAATGCCATGTACATTCACGGGAGTCTTGAGAGGTGGTGGCTACACATGAATGGTGCACTCAGTTTCCAAATTGTAAGATGGTTAATGATGACCGTATTAGTGGTGACCCTCATCACAATGATAACCACCCCATCACAATCCATGTTGAAGAGGATCTGGTGCACATTAGGATGGGTAGTCATGGAGCTTTTCTAACACCAAGTGGCTGCAAGAAGAAAATTGTGAGGCTATAGTTCACAGTGCATGGTTGAATGCATATCTTGTGAGGGTAGGAGCACAATTGCTAAGAACTTAAGGGGTTGGCACCAAAATTGAAGGAGTGGAGTCCGGGTTCTTTGGGAGACTTGGAGAGGCATATTGCACACCTCGAAATGGAACTAGAAATCTACAAAAGGAGGGTAGTGGGTACATATTGGGTAGGGGACAATGGTGACTACAATTGAACGATGGACACGCTGAGAGTTCTATGGTATATAGATGTATGTAGACTAGTCTAGAGTCATATGATGTCAATAATACATATCTATGTCAATTACATACAATGGTGATGGGACCCCACCTTCACCTCCTCCACCAAAAGCCTTTCACGCAATCTAGGGCGCATGATCGTAATACTCTTGTTTCCCTAGTTTTGTTCTCTAGTGTGACCTTGATGGCAATGATGGACACAATGAAGGGCTTGATACAAAAGCTGCAATTGTCAGATGCCTAAGAAAGGCTTGAAGATTAATGGGCTGGAAGTGGTAAAGTTGAGATGCTGGAACCTCATGTGATAGGAAAATAGCTCTCTGAATAGTTGGCGTTCACTGAAGGATTGGTAATTCTCTGTGTAGGATCAGGTGTCCCTGATTCCAGAAGTCTCTATGAGAATGTATTCTTGACCTTCTATCAAGCCTCCAGGGAACACAAGCATTAGAGGAGTCCCCATGGATGTTCAACAATGAGCTAGCTATGATATTTGATGCTAGTAAAACCATTGGGGAATATGAGTTATTGTGTATACCAATTTGGTTGTGAATTTTCAACTTGCCTTTGTTGATGATGATAAGGGTACGGGGGAAGCAATATGATAAGTTTAGAAGTTGATGCGAGCGTAGATGAGATCAGTTTTATTTGTAGATCACCAAACCGTTGATGAGAGATAATATGTAAAAGTGAGAGAAAATGGTGTCCTTTTTTAGTACAAATTATTTCCGTATTTTAGCATCACTCATCGAATCATTGGACACAAAGGGGTGTTCAATAAAACTAAAGTTCTTTAGGGATGCTCAATCACTTAACATTTTAGGCTTTGGATTTTTCCTCACTAGGATTTTCTCAGATCCACGGGAGGAAAATGATTTGCTCAGAGAATTTCTATCTTGATTCATGCAGAGCAGCCAACCATCTAAGGTTGAGGTAGGGCTACTTATAGTGGGTGGAGTAAGCCCAGGTTCTGATATGACCATTGGAGTCACACTCACAATGTCAACACGACATGTGGCTAACGATCGGATTTCAAAGTAGGTCATTCGCATGGCCTGTCTTGCTGCACAAGACAACCAACTATACTGCAAGGCAAATGAAGTAAGGAGACTAGAATAATAACATCTCTGACCCAGAAGCCAAAATCACTCATTGTAGATATCTCAAAGTCTTCACTAGAAGATTTTAGGTTTGGATTGAGCACATGCTAGAAGACTTCAATTTAACTTTCACTTTGTTCCCCATTGATAGTACGGGTTACCCTATTGACTCAAGTAGAAGCAAAAGAAACAAGTAACAAAGTCCATGCTTATGCTTTACTCTCCTTGAGTATCATCATTTGATTCAAATAGTCATCTCATATTCTTCAATGCTACCACAACATTTTAGGGGTCATAAACTCTTTATTAAACCAAATCCTCAGGGACTACTACATGTGTAAACTCACAAATACATTAGTCCCTTAACTATTTTGTCCATAGAATCATCCAAAACCCTCAAGGGCACTAGATGCACTAGGCGAATTAGGACAAAGTTAATAACATGCATTCACTAATTAGTTGGGAAATGTTGACCGTCCAAGAATATGAGAAGGGGGAGGGGCACTCGGTTACAAAGATCTCTATGCTTTAAGACTCGCTATGCTCGCTAAGCAAGGATGTAGATTACTAGCTAACCCCGAGTCCCTATGTGCAAGAGTGATGAAGGCCAAGTATTATACGCACTCTTCGATTCTGTAAGCAATAGCAAGGAGGGAATTTCTTATGATGGCGCAACATCCTCAAACAACTCCAGCTTCTTGGAGAAGGTGTGATTAAAAGGGTTGGTAATGGTGCTACGGTGAAAATATGGGAGGTTGGCTTCTCGAACTTTGGAGCATGCATCCAATCACCATGAGAAGGTGGAAAATAATAAGTAAACTAGTGAACTAATTGGTCCTTATACATGAACCTTGTATGTGACATCTTCTAGTAATCGAATGCAACTCTAATTCTCTTGTTGCCTATCATCATGAGCTCTTTTAAGGCCTCTTTGGTTCACAGGATTCGAAAAAACATAGGAATAGAAAAGACATAGAAAAATGATAGGAATTCAAGTGGACTTCTGCAAAACAGAAAACTCATAGAAACAAAAACTAGATGCAAAACAGAGGATTGAAAAACACATGCATTTTGCAAGCTTAGATGTTTAGTTCATAAGAATATGAAAAACAGAGGAATCCTAATAAACATGGACAAATCAAAGTCAAAACACATGAAAAGTATAATTATAATGTAATTTTGCCACTGATCTTAGTCTCGTTCTTCGTGCATAGGAATTTGAAAAGGAGGTCCAAGTGGATGTAAAGTTCCTATGCTTTTCCTTTCAAAGCGAGATCAAAGGAATTGTGTTTTTCCTTTATTACTTCATTCCTTTAAACCAAACACATGAATAGTGTCACTGTAGGAAAAATCATATTCATGTGTTTTTCCCTCAACTTTTTCTTTAAACCAAAGAGGTCCTTAACATGCTCCGAAATATACATGGCCAATTTTTTTATCGAACAACTAATATTACTATGACCTCTTGGGAGGTAAGATGACGTCTATAATGTTGTAGGGCTAATATGGGCATTTTACTTTGATAGATAAGGAAACAAAATATATTTCTATTAAGAAACAGCAACAAAGAAGGAAAGAATACAACAATGTCAATTAATGATATCTCTATCTTCCAACTTTGGTTGCGTACCCTCCATTTCTAAATATAAGTATTTTTAAAGATTTTAATACGGACTACGTACGGAGCAAAATGAGTGAATCTACACTCTAAAATGCTTCCATATACATCCATATATAGTCTATATTAAAATCTCTATAAAGACTTATATTTAATGTATATTTACGTACAATAAATACTAGTACACTAAAGATTGTTAGCTAAAAAAACTTAAGTATTTTAGGCCCCAAAAATATGACACTATCTCTACTCCTAATGTCTGAGTTGGTAGTCTCGCCTCACTCCGGTTAATCCTTCCCCACCGTTTTTTATCTCACCAACACATTTAAACCGGATTTTACCCACGATCTATTTAAAACGATTTTATATGCCGATAAGATCAATTTTCGGTAGTATTTGGTAACTTTTATATGGAAAGTAATAAATCATGATCAATCTTTAATCAAGCATAAAAAAATTCGGTAGTATTTGGTAACTTTTATATGGAAAGGAATAAATCATGATCAATCTTTAATCAAGCATAAATCATTACTATTATATGAGAATTGGTCGTTTGATTCCTCTCTTCTCTTGAAAAAGAAAGAAAACAGTACGCCGCCAACTCCTCTCGATCCTATCCTCCCTGATATTTTTCCTAGGTTATGGCTGTGGGATGGCGCCGCCGCCGCCGCCATCACGGAACCACAGTTCCCTGCCTCCGCCGTCCAACGTCTTGCCCCTTCCCGTTCTAGGGCTTCCACACGCCACCGTCGCACCTCCTCCCCACCAGAGAACATGCAGCATTAAGAGCAGAGAGGAATCGGGGGCAGGGGTCGCCGGAAGCACCTCGCTGGGACAATCCCCATGGCGACCAGGCGCATAACCAGCACGCGACAGTCGCTCCACGGCTGGCCAACAGAGGTGAGTCGCCCGTCCGCCCATCAACATAATCTCTCTTTCTCGCCGCGCTGCATGGGAAATGACCGCTCTAGGGATTCCCGATTCGGTCCTGGCTGCGCCGTTAGGTTTCTCGCGGCTTTGTTTCAGTTGGGTTCTGCTGTTCATAGTCTAATTCGTCAAGATCAGATTTTCATTAATAATGTTTCCAACCAGGACTGTCTGATGCGAGAGAGTTTCTTGCCCGACTCATGTGTCAACGAGCAATTCCTTGATCTTTACTCATGTTTCTCGTTCGTGATGTCCAAGTGCCGCAGGCCCGACAAGCAGAAGGACGCCGGCGCCAGTGCCTTCCTCCCCGGTGTGGGAGGAAATAGGCGGGTGCTCGGGGACATCGGCGACGTTCTCCACGCGAATGTCCTCGACGGGTAAGAAAATCAGCGCAAGGATCGAATAATGTTCTGTTTTTTTGTTCTTCCGTTCTTTGGGCTGAATTGAATCTGGTCTTGTTCACTGCAATAGCAAGATCCAACTGCCGGCGGGGATCAATCGCCCAATCACCAGGAGCTTCGGCGCCCAGCTCTTGAAGAAGGCTCAGGCCGATCCATCTAAGGTATGAACAGAACCCCCTTTTCCGCTCATACATGTTTTCGAAAGCAATTTCCTGTAGGTGACATCAACATTTTGATCCTACACTTGCAGATGACATCAACATTTTGATATTACACTTGCAGGAGTTCTTGGGTTCTTAATTTACCATTGCTGGAGGAACTAGACCAACACTCTAGGTAGTATCGCTAATAGAGTGGTGCGTTAAGTGGATGAGCAGGATAGGTAGATAACTTACTTTGCAAGCAAAATTCTAGGTGTGAATGCACTGTTTTGTTGGGGTTTCAGCATTCAACGTTTGCATATTACCATACATTATGTACTTAGATAGATATCTCAATACCATTCATTCCTTGACTCTAATGGCGGGGTTAGTGTGTTTCCTCTGTGACCAATGCAAGGACTGTGCTGGCCATACTTCTTGTACTTGATAGATATCTCAATACTAATGCAATGCATCTACTCGAGGCAGGTTTGGCACCGCTGCCTTGAGGCTGTCTGATTGGAGAACACCATCGTCCTTCCCTTGGTCTCTGATGTCTTGGTAGAGTGGTGGATCACGAGCAGGGTCCTCATTTCAAAGCAGAAGCGGTGAGGTTTTGATTCTCTGGTCAGGTTAACCGGCTGGAGCCTTTATTATTTGGCAACACTAATATGTGACCACTCAAATCTTATCTGATCTACTTCTTTGGAAGCTGGCCAGAGGAACCGGAGTTGCTGCGTGTGGGAGTACTTCCATTTGTATCTAGGAGTGATGTATTATTGGTGTTCCTATTATTACGACAGCTCTCTTGTAACATTACTTGCTTTCTCCTTCTATAAAAAATATTGTAAGCAATTTGCGTGCTCTAAAAAACAAGGTCGGGTTAGTACTCACCTCGTCCTATAAGAGGCTATTGTGTATGCACATGGTTGAGTTGGCACCAGTTCAGTTTACTTGAGACTCATTAATTCAGCATCAATGTTAATTGTGCCTCTCTGCTTATTTTGAACACTCTACTTTTGAGTTGCATATAGTTTATGTTCGTCAAGTAGTTGACAACCTCGCACCTTAACATAGCTGAGAATTATTAGTGTGTGTATAACTGGATAGAAAATTAATTGATGCAGACTTGGAGAGGGTGAAGAAGTTGGATGGAAAGGGCAAAAAAGAAGCGGGCTGGACTTAAGGTCGACTACTTGATGTGCATGAGGAATAGGCGTAGGCGAGCATGGCTGCACAGAGCAGTGACATTAGCCGGCGACCGGCCAGCGCGGCCTCGACGAGGATGCTCCACCCCATGCTTGCCATTGTTCTGCACCATCGAGGTTTTGTTTTTCCCCTTCTCTTTCTTTCCTCCAATCTTCAGTCCAGCTGGATGAACAGAAACAAACTGTCTCTTCTATTTGTAGATGAAGAAGTTGTCTGGCTTACCAGCCGCCCGAGCACCCAGAACTTCAGCGCCCAACTATTGAACAAGCCTCGGGCTGATTAAGCTGTCCCAAACAAGCTACATACATCCCCGCTGGCCAAGGTTCGCAGATTTTTTAATTAAATATGTGCTAAAAATTCACCATTATATTTGTGGTTATCATCTGAAATGATTTAATAAACTATGCAGCTGTGACATACTCCCTCCATCCCAAAATAAGTGTCTCAACTTTAGTACAACTTTGTTGTACTAAAGTTAGTAAAAAGTTGAGACACGTATTTTGGGACTGAGAGAGTAGATAATATTCAGAGGATAAAATTTGTTTGAGAGAAGTAGTCCAAAATTTGTTTGAGAGAACAGAAAAGCTCATAGTCATCACCAGAAAACAGTTGTCGTGGATGTTGATGCTCGAGGTGATAGAAGAAAAATAGTTGCTTTTATCGGAGGCTACGACATACCTGGGCAAGCTTCAAACTTTGCACCAGGAGGATTATTACAATCCAAACTTTGTTGGCCGTGTCCGACTCCTTTGTCGTGTACTTGTGTATTTTTGCAGTTCTCATGTAACAGCTATTGGGCTCTATTTTTTTTACAGGAGTAGGAATCTTATGTTATGTTTGGTTCTTAATCATTGGAATGAGATCATAATAGACAGGAAGAATAGTTACATCTTCTCCTATGCTTAATGTTAATTTGAATTGCTGTTCTGAAAGTTTTATTTAGGGAAATTGAAAGTAATTATCCTTGTCCTCCATTTGCAGTCAGATGATGCCCGTGGCCCTAGGGAACCATGGTATGACTTGCATTCAAAAATTGATGATCCAACAGCTTATGAACCAGATTGGTTGAAGGCATCGAAATGCCATGTCAAATATCCTCTGAATATTCAGGAGCGTTGGTTGAAGGCATCGAAATGCCATGGCAAGTATCCTCTGAATATTCTCGAGATGAACCCATGAACCAGATTTGGAAACATTTATGGATCAATAAATTTTAATATTTGATCCATTATTAGCTAATAATTGTTATAGCTTATGATCTTATCGAGTTTAGGGCCGCTTATGATCTTATAGCTAAAGACACAAGCTGTTAAAAAATATCGTGGAAGTAAGTACTTATCTCCCTCTCCACTTTCGTTGGTGACAAGTTCAGTTTTTTTGTATTGATGGATCAAGTCATATTGGTTTAACTTCAAAGTAGTATAAGGAACTTGCAGTTATTTTTCGTTCGCTATCTTATAAGTTACAGAAAATAGCAGTATCATCTTGAAGCTGGTGATGGATTAGTGGCCCCAGGTATTCTTGGTAGTGCAAACATATATTCATTTTTGTGAACTGAAATTGGGCGATATAGTAGGTGTGATGAGTGGGATGGGAAAGGTTCAATAAGGAGACGTGAGTAGATTGGTTGTTTGTACCATATCAACATAATGTACTTTTAGTTTTCAAATTCTGATGTGAGCGTACGACTGACCCCTGTCATATTGGGTGTAAAGAATTTTCCTTTTTCATCATGCCTCCTTGTACATGTTCTTTTGTGAGATTAAGAAAGAAAAGGCAAAATGACTCGATTGCATAGGATGCATAAATACAACATTTTGCAACTGAATTAGTTCGGTGCTGTTTTTCGGTAAGAATAAACACAATATTTTGTAGGTTATGTGAGCTGGAATCCGGACTGCATGCTTAGAAATTGCAAATTTTTAAAAATTAGATTAAACAAATATAGTTAAATTATATTACTCAGCGAAACGGAGGCACGGTGGATTCACTTGGCAAACGTAAGATGTCTGAGTGAACACTGTCAGGGCGGGGAGGTGGTCGGACGTCACTAATGCCGCCACGGCCAACAGACGAAGAATAGAGTTCCTATCTGCTTTCCCGTGCATGGATGAATGATTGGAGGAGGAGAAGTGAATCCAACGTAAGTAGATTGGCAAATTTGAATGGATTCACCTGCTTGGAGAAATATACATGATGAGAGATATTTAGCTATATGTTTGAATAATGGTATACTATATGTTTTATTGTCTTGTGGCAAATTTGAATTGCACACATACCACACGTTGAGGGGAAAGGGAAAAAAAAAGAAACACGCATGATCAGCTTGCCTGCTCGCCTTCTTCTTTTCTCTTCTCTGGCGATACCATCTCTCCCATCATTACAGTCCTCCCGACATCTCCAATGCGGCAAGAGATGAAGATGGACCTGCCGACGCGCGGTCGACCACCACAAAATAGGCCCGGTCAATCTCGCTACATACAAGAGCCCACGAACTTCGGGTGTTTCCCGCTCACGCATGAGCTTCATGGTGACGTTGTCAAGCACGAGCACTAGAGGAGATCGATGAACGAACCGATGCACATTTCTCAATTAGAATATTTATTTAATTATCCTATTTTTTGTTGTTCCGTGGCAACACATGGGCATTCAGTTAGGTTGATTAAGATCTATTTTTGTCTTACGCCTTTTTATTAGGTTGATTATGATCGTTTTCTGTCCTACCCTATTGCAGTAGGCATTGGAGTGGGATTTGGGTAGCATTGTGTTTTTCTAAGGAAGGCCATCATGGCTCTCTTGCATTATTTATGAGATTACATCGAAGAAAGGGGTTCATCGACCCAGTACGATGTTTTTCTTATAATTAAAACAAAATACAGCTAACTCTCGGATCATATGATTTACTTCCCTTTGAAAGTGCTTTAAATTTGCCTCCCCATTTAATTGTCAAAACTTAAGCATGTTAGAGAATCACAATGGTTAATGGGAAGGTGGGATATGCGAGATGAACTTTAGCGCTTGTTGTAACGTGCTCATGGCATTTCTCGCCTTCTACCCGTAGTAACGCATGAACATTTCTTTGTCACTGTAGACGCATGGTGAAAGTGAGGTGGGAGTCATCGGTTTTGAAGGAGAGGGCTCCAACGAGAAATGTCCCTATGATGGGAAACCGAGCCGGAAGAGAATGGTCCTGCAGGAAAAGAAAAGGGTGAGTCGTGGGGTTGGTTTCCTTTTGTGTTGGGCCTGCGTGTTGGAGACAACATGTCGGATAGTCCGGACAACCACATTTCTCTCACACATACGGTTTGGATTTGGGGGATCCCGGGCAAACGGTTCAATTTTGGGGAGCCCGCTGGGCACCTGTACACGTCCGGACGTATGAGGGAAAAATGAATTTCGACCTTCAAGACGACCTTAATCATTTGTTTGATTTATTTATATTCATTATAGCCCGTAGCAACGCACGGGCATTTTACTAGTACAAACATAAGATTTCACATATATCGTGTTTTAAGTACAGATTTGAGTATTTATTACTACTAGTCAATGTGTACGTGCAATGCACGTTAATTTGGAAGTATATTAAGTGCATGTGGATATTAAGTAGGATATTATTTGCGTGTTATTATGTGATTAAGCTGGTTGTAATGGTAGTATTATAGCTAGTATCATGCATGCCAACTAGGCAATTTTGATGAGGTGTCATAGAATTAAATGAAGAAAGAGAGGGTTGAGTATCATATCATGATACCGTATCATAATAAATGCTATACTACTATGTATCATGCATGTCAATAAATAAAGTACTACATGATACTAGTATATGATACTATGCATTAGAGAAGTAGTATCATATGCATGATACTAGTATATGATACTTCCCATTACAACCAGCCTTAGCACTATATTTGGCATGAAATTAACTGCATGCTAAACGTGTTGAGCGCTCGACATTGAAGCAGTCTAGATTATTGGATTGACATGATTTGATGATCGAGATTAATTGGATCTGCCCCTTTGGGTCTTTTTATATTGGTATGGATATAGACTAAGTAATGTGCTAGTACGAACTATGTTTTCGTCATTTGTACCACGTACACGTAGCAGATATCACATATGCAAAACATAACCATTAAAAAATTATCAATGAATATTTCTATGGTGTATGTATTAAATGCAAAATATAATCATTAAATATTTAGCTTTAGACGACACTATGATGCACATTTTTTTTCCTTCTAAAACAATAGTGATCTTTTTTATCAAACGGGGCGCACATATGGAAGTCTATTTTTCGAAAGAAAGCGTCGAATCTGTCAAAATTATTTGCTATTAATCTTGTTATACTTAGTATGTTCGTACACCTCAATTTACCATTGATCAATTGATGGTTGAGATTGGTCAAGTATCAGCAAGAGTACCCGCGCGCACGGTTTTCTCTCCCTGGCGGCTGGAACCCTAGCCGCCGCCAGGAAAGGCCATCTTTCAGCGCCGTCCTCCAGCGGCTCCCCTCCGCCGGCGACCTCGGTCGTCGGTGGTAGGGGGGTCGCCGGATCCACGCGTGTGGATCGTTTTTACTTTATTGTAGTCTAGGTTTTAGGCTGTTCATCGTCTTGGCTTTGGCGGCGACGATGACGGCGCTGAATAAAGATTCTTCGGATCCATCCCTGACGAGGCCATCGGTCCTATGGTTGGGGATGGATTTGGAAACCAGTCTGTTCAAGTAAGGATGACGTGGCGGCGGCGCCATCCTCGTGGTGGACATGTGTCCTCGGGCTCCGCCGTTGCGACGGTGTTTGCTCCAGCGTCGGCGCGGAGCTTGGGAGGTAGTCCAGGAGCGGATTCAGATTGTGGTCTGCATCGACGACATCTGGAAGACGGAACGTGTACTAGGTTCTTGGTTCGTGGATGACAGGTATGGTTTCCTCCTTCGGCATCTTAGTCGTGGTGGGGTGCCAGATCTGGAGTTCAATGGCGTGTCCGGGGTGTTGCCCCGGTCTAATTCGTTCAACGGCAATGGCTTCACTTTTGGTGAGCCACCTTGGAGGTCTGCAAAGCTGCATATCAGCGATGGAGCCGCGTCGAGCTCGGGTGAGGGGTGATCCTTCATTCTTTTCTTCGGTGGCTGCTGTGGTGGTGACGGGCGTTGGTGTCAAGCTCAAAAATGTTCTTCCATCTTTTCAGTTTTGTCATGTCGGTCCTTACGTGACTTGTACTTTGTTCTTTATGATATAAATGAGACACGTATTACCATGCAAAAAAAATTGATGGTTGAGATTAAATTATCCTCGCGTCATAAAATTTCTATCTTTGAGGATATGAGAGATGTATTATTGCTTTCAAGTTGGCATACTAAGCTGAAATTGACGTACATGGACAATGGGAATGTTTGGATGGTGAGGAGTATCAGTTCAACTAGGATGTGGAGAACGAAGTACTCTGCGAACCTTCGATAACTTCTTTGGAGGATAATATCTCAGTTGGTAGTCTCGCCTCACTCCCACCTCATCCCATCACCCTTATCTTTCGCCCACCACTTCTATGTTTCGTAGCGGGCCGGCCCATTAACTCGTTCCTTGACGGACCACCCGGATCCTGCCTTCACTCGTAGGGTTCCTCCAGTTGCACCGCCACGGCGCCACCGCTCCACTCCTCCCTCCACCAGCCGCTGCCACGCACAACCCTAGAACATCAGGTGAGATCCGCCGCTGCCACCCACGCTCGCAAAACGCATCCGGGGCACCAGGGGCAACGACGGAAGGCAGTGAGCGGGAGAAATCCGCCGTTGTGGTCGTGACATCGGCGTCCCTATCATCCTCGGCGCCTCCTCCGCCGTTGTGATGCGAGCGGTGGGGCGCTGCGACTGGCCTCCACTCCAGATCCATCCGCCTTTGATCCCGTATCCTCCCTCCCGACGGGATCCGGCGTCCACCACTGCGCACGGGTGCGACGGGATCCACCACTCTAGCGAGCAGGAGCAGCACGGTGGTTGTGGTCTGCTCAGACCCCCGACTGACGACGTGAGGCGCGCGGTGGTCTGCAGCAAGGTAATCACATAGACATGTAGCAGCAATGAGCGGTAGGGATCTAGCATGTGATATATTAATCTGTTTCTTGACTGATTCGTTTGCAGGATATCCTTCCACGGCTGGACGCACTCTTCATCTAAATCATGTCTCTAAGCGTACTGCCGTTATGGTTGGCTACATAAATCATGCCTCCACGGCTGGACATCACTGCTAAATGGTCTTCTCGTTTGAGGTGTCCTCTATAATGTGTCCCTTCTGTGTTAATGTTCAACTAGGAGCAGTTTCATCTCGAGCACTGCAATCATGCATGCTACTCTCATCGACTACTAACATAAATCATGCCTCCACGGCTGGACATCACTACTAAAGAGGTACTGTCGGTGAGTATCACCGTTTAGTTTTTTTACGGTCTATAGATTTATTTATTTGGATAGTGTAGATTCATCTATTACTTCTGATAATGTGACTGTAGCAACAGTCACTCCATTCTTTTTTTTGAGGGGGGGTGGGGGAACTACAAAATGCATTTTTGCTCATCTGAACATTGAATTAAGGAATGCAGAAGGTTCAGGGCTTATGCAAATTATTGAAATTTAATATTTGTGGACAATGGAGAAACACATGCGGCAATACCATCTACCTTGGCAAATTCTCCACTTGCCAGATTGGCGTTTTTTAGTTAACTAGATACCCACTACAATGCTTTACAGTTTTAGCACTTGGTAGATGCATTTGATGGATCATGGATGGCTGATGGTATGATGGATGGCTGATGGTATGGTGTTGTGAGTTTTTTTTTCCATGTGGTTTAGCACTCCACTGCTTATGTTACTGTACCAACAACAACTGAGTCTCTTAATTTGCCATGAAGATACTTACTTTTAACTAATGCTTCTGCCACCATCTTCAAATAAGTACATACTTGGATTCTCTTGTTACACTAAGTTTTAGGCATTTGTTGATTTTGCGCCACCTGTATATATTAGGATCTGCTGTTATGTATCTTTTCTCCGCAGAGGTAAGATCCCGTCCATTGGCGCTAATTGATTCATTTTCATTTTGATAGCTATTTTGGTCCCACCATAAATGCCTACGACTCTGAGCTTCATTATGCATCCAAGATCTGGTTTCTTCCGGGTTTGAAATTTGTAATACAAATAATCAGTTTTGCATATGAGCTACTTAGCGTCATTTAAAATATTTCGATGAGTCCTGGTAAGTGGTATCTGTTTTAACTCCTTGTCATCTTCTACAGGGAGGTATCCTGCTGATTTGACATTATCCGAAACAATTAGAAGCTGATAGGCGAATTCTACAATGGTAACATGGAAGGTAAGTTATGAAACTATGTTATCAGTACAAAAAGCTGATTAGAGTCGACTTCTATAATGATGTTGATGAATACAAGGAATGAAATTTATGTAACTATGCTATTTATATTAGGGACATACTGTCAAGAAACCAAATACACAAAATGGATTTTTTTTTACTTGAAATATCTTGTCCACTGCATTGTCATAAGTGGAACACCTATACAACATATTTTGAAGGTACCAACTATCTGAAATTTCAATATACCTCGTACACAGATGCTCCTATATGACTTGTCCTCTTACTACGAATGCAAGCAAACTTGTGTATTATTGATATTCGGAGAACATGATAGCTTCAGAAAAAAAGGATTCAGCTATCATTCAAGGAAATGACAATAATGCCACCAATTGACAAAAGAACATAGGATTATAGTGTGGGCTCCCACAATTTCTCATCTATTTTCCCATAATTGACAATATTTACTTAGTTTATATTTATTGTGCACAAGAGAAGGGCATCAATTAAGTTTCTGGGTTCAAGGGGCGAAGTCAAAGGTATGTAGTGACTCAACTAGACAGGAACACCATTTGATTGTGATTTTCCTTGCTGTGCGGGAAAAGAAATGCAGTAGCCCTCATATAACACATGAGTCTGAAACTTAATCTATTCTAATGAGTCTGAAAGTTAAACGTAATGTAGGAGACCAGCTAATTCTAAAGAGAGCGGAATGGGTGTCTACAGATCACAAAAGAATGAGTGTAAAGCATGTATGCCACAAAGTTTTTTCACACTGAATTTTTTGTTCTTTAAGCATTCTTATGGCAAGGGTTATTACTTATTAATGGTTCAGTAACAACATGAAACAGGAGAGAAGGGGATCATAATTCGCTTTGCTACTGACCACATGTGTGCAACATGTTTAATTTTTTTACCTGGGCGTGTCTTATATTTGGGCAGTAGCATATGCCAAATTATCCTATGATTTAATCCAATTGGTTGTGAGAACTGATTAATAGTGTTATTCAGGTAAAATTGTGTATAGGGCAATCATTTCCGCGGATAGAAAACATGGACATTTTATCAGGCTTATAAGATTCACTATCTGCTTACAAACAGTATCACCTATTAGATGCACCCCATCGGCTTCTGTCGTACACTCATATGGGTTTTCAATGTAATTGTTGCTTTTATGTTGGCATACATGATTTTTTCACTACGTACAGGATCATGTTCAACATAGCTTGAATTATCTCGACATGCTTTGCTATTGCTGTCACTTTATTGTTCATTCATTACCACTGTTCTTAACCTGATCCTGTTGCATTGTTCGTAGGCGTTATCGGATCCAAGTGAACCATGCCCTTGAGGCAGACACGGGCAGGGATGATCTCCATGTTTTCTATTGAGCTCAAGGAGTGATGGAACTATACCCTTTTTAGGTTCTGAAGCCAAACCTACTCTTGTCATCATGTGTAGGATAGTGAACTAATGTAATATATATGTACGGTTGTGACCAGGATTTTACATATGTTTTTTTTCGAGAACACCTCGAGAGGGGCAGGGAGTTCCTGCATTTCATTAAGAAGAAGAGAGTTGGTCTAGTTAATAAGGAAAACCGGACCCAAAAACCTAACATTCTTGGCTAATCAGGGAAAACCGAAAGAAAACCCAAAAAGAAAGAAAAAAGAAAACAAAAAAAGAGGCACTAGAACTTGGGGACGGGGACAAGACAAATGCAGCATCAAGGGACATCGTCGGAGCCAGACACCAGAGCACCTAGACCCAAAGCAGTTAGGCGAGGCTTAAGTGCAACCAAACTGACCACCACTCGCCGAAGGGAACCATCCATCTCAAATGACTCTTCCGTCTCGGCCTCAAAGAATCATGTGCTAACATTATCTTGTGGAAAACATCCTGAGAGGTCCAACTTTGACTTCCCCGTGATCCTCGCCAAAGAGCTCAACGCCTCGATCACTTGCGGTGAGAGCGGTTTTTTGTACATGTCCAGGTATGCTTGCATCTTTTGCTCTGGACCCTCTGCTTTGCTCACCTCCGTCAACTCATCAAAAGCCTCCAACATCCTATACTCTGCGAGCTTGGATGTCGGGATGTTGCATGCCTTGTTCTTCTTATCCAGACGCCCGCTCCGCCGCCCGCCATTCTTCTCCCCATGTGAAGGCACTGGGGTCCCAAGCAGAGGTTGTGGGAGTGTACAAGTAACCTTGCTGAGAAAATCCTCCAGAGATAAAGGTGCCGCTTTAGTTTGTGCCACCTTCGCAACAACATTGCACACTTGAACCATAGGCTCAACCAGAACGTCAGGCGCGTTGAAACCGAGCGGCTCCTCTGGACTCGACATCATACGTACAAGGTGTAACACCCCCAGTGGTTAACTACAGTAATCACCCTTTTGATTATGCCATGTCATCATGATCAACAGTGCTTAATCATCATTAGTATCATATCTCTTTTCAAATTCAAATTCAAATGGAAATTCAAACTGAAAGTGGAAAATAAAAGTTGCTCAAATCAGAAACTAAATTGTTCATTAAATAGCAAGTAAATCAGAGACAATTCTAAAATTGAAATCAACATTATTGGAATTGGGTAAGTGACTCAAACATACCCAAACAGTGGCTGAAAACAATATTTAATAACCTATTAATTAATATAAAAGTTAAATATGAAATGATAAATACCCCAAACTAATTTTTGGTGATAGGGTATATTGCACTGTAATTTATGGACCAGTTTTATATATTTTATAAATCATTTGGATGCCTAACTATTTGCAAAACAGAGAAAAGAGAAAAGAAAAGAAGAAAACAAAATAAAAACAGAAACCCCCCCCCCACTGGACCGTGGCCCAGTTGGACTACCAGGCGGCCCACCCCGTCTCCCCTTATCCCCCCCCGAACCCTAGCCCACCCGATCCCCACTCTCTTCCTCGCTCCTCTTCCCCTTCCCCTCTCTCTCGCTGGTTTTGGATCGGGAGGAGCCCGATCCCACGCCCCCGACGCCGGCGCCCCTCCCCAGCACCACCATCGCCCCGCCCCGTCACCGGATCGACAAGCGCCGCCCCCTCGGCCTCCTCCTCGCAGCTCCTCCCTCCGGCCCTGATCTGGAGCGCTGGGCGCCCGCTCGCCCTCGTCGCCGTCGCCTCCCCGACCCCGTCGCCGTATCGCCTCATCACCTCGACCCCGAGCCACGCCGCCCGCTTCCCTCCATCGCCGGTGAGGCCCACGGCCTCCTCTTCCCTCCTCTCTGTCGCCTGCTGCTGCGCGCGCATGCGCTGCGCCCGCCGCGCCCCGCATCGCCATCCCGCCCGCCGCGCCGTGCTCCCCGCGCCCTAGTCGACCCCGCCGCGCGCCCGCCCCTGCGTGGCCGCACCCCGTCGTGGCTCCCGCATGCCCGCGCGCGCCTGCCGCTCGCCCCGCTCGCGCACACCTCCGAACAGCGCCGGCCGCGCTGGCTGCTGCTGCGCCCATCGCCAGCCCACGCGCCTGCTCGGCCTCGCGTGCTCCGCTCCCCGCTCGCGCCTCGCAGCTCGCGGCCGCGCTCCGCGCTCCCGCCTCGGCCCCTGCCGCGCCTCGCTGGCTCGCCGTTCGGGCGACGCCGCGCCGGTCGGGCGCCCACGCCCGGTACGCGCGCGCCCGCGCCCGTTTGGCCTCCCGGGCCACTGACTGCTGGGCCTCACCCTCCCTGTGTCTATGACAGGTGGGCCCAGCCAGAACGTTTAAAAAATAAAAATAAAAGAAAATAAAAATAAAAATAATAGTTAATTAATTAATTAATTAGCAGATTAATTAGGTTAATTAACTCTGATTAGCTTAATCTAATTAAGTAGTTTGTCTAACTAAACAGTAATTAACTAACTAAACCCTAATTAGGCTAAACTGACACTGGTAGGTGGGACCCACGTGTCAGGTTGACCGCTGACGTCAGCATGATGTCATGCTGACGTCATCAATCACTGTTTCGGATAATGTTTAATTTAAAATAATTAAATAAATTCCAGAATTTAATAAAAACTTTAGAAAATCATATCTTTTAATCCGTAACTCGGATGAAAATACTTTCTACATGAAAATTGCTCAGAACGACGAGACGAACCCGAACGCGCGGTCCGTTCGTCCGTCGCATGTCTCTAACTACCTGAACATGGGACTTTTCCCCTCCGGTTCGCTTGTCCGAAAATGCAACTTCGGGGAAACTTTCCCGGATGTTATTCCCTCTTCACCTATATCGTGTAGCACCGCGTCAGAACACCCCTAGCTCTGCGTATTGTCATGATGTGCTCTTGTTTGCTTTATATTTACTGTTTCTTCCCCCTCTTCTCTCTGGTAGACCCCGAGACCGCTGCTGATGCCGCTGTGATCGACTACGTCACCGACGACCCCTCCTTCTTGCCAGAGCAACCAGGCAAGCCCCCCCTTTGATCATCCCGATATCGCCCATTCTATTTTCTCATGCTTGCATTAGAATTGCTGCTGCTACTGCTTTACCTATTCTGATGCATAGCCTGTTTATTGTAACCTGCTGTTGATAATTACCTGCATATCCTAAACTGCTTAGTATAGGCTGGGTAGAGACCTATCAGTGACCCCACTTATCCCGATTGCACCGCTGGATTATCCAAAGACCCGATCAACGGGACTTGAAGACCAGGCCCCGACACCGCACATCACTCCCCCTAGTTGTAACGACACTGCAGCGTTACTATCGAGTGCCGAGGGTGAAACCTCTTGTAGCACTTCTGATGTTAACTCTGTAGAGTAGCTATTCGGTCGTGGTCATCGAGGGTGATTCCTCCTTCACCACTTCCGGTAACGACGCTGTCGTGCAACACATCAAGTGTGAACCCATCGAGGGTGATTCCTCCGAGTTCACCTTGACGGATACATCGAGTGGGAATTCAACGAGGGTGATACCTCGGATTCCCCTGATGTTATGGACACACGGATACTTGGACCTTACACTGTTACTTGGATAGGCGGGTCGACCCTGAGGGGTACCCGCGTGCGCCTGAGAGGCGAGTGTTGTGAAGACGGGTGCCGGTGTGGTGCCCGAGTGATGGATACGAGGCGTGGCCGGGCATTCTTGGCCCTTGCCGCAAGTCCTCGAGACGGGGCGACGGGGTCACATCTTTCGTGAGTCTCTGCTCGTTACCGCAAGCCCAAGGTACTAACGGTTTGGATATTTGATCTGAGTGGGCCTCTGGCCCGATAGCACTAACCACCACGTGGGCATAGTATGGGTGTTCTGCATCGTATGCATCAGCCGAAGGCTCTGTCAGACGTCCAGTTCAGCAGTGCGGCATGGAGTGATTGGCGCCATTCACGACAGAGGTGGTGCTTGGATCTGAGCCATGTGCGCAACGACCCGGAGGGCGAGGGGCGATGGCCCAAGACCCCCTTATGCTTAGGATGTAGACCGGCGGGGACCTCTCTGCTGAGCTCTAGGTAGGGCTGCGGTGTGTCGTTTGGCCGAGGCCGGGCATGACCCGGAAAAGTGTGTCCGGCCGAAGTTAAGTGAGCGTGTTGGGTAAGTTGGTGCACCCCTGCAGGGAAGAAAACTTCTATCGATAGCCTGTCCTACGGTAACGGACACTCGGAGTTGTATCCTGATTGATACAATTTAGAACTGGATACTTGGATACTATGGCTCTGGGATTGCTTCTCGCAGGGGGTCGAGAAGGGATCTCAGGACGAGGTTGATGACTGTATGGCTCTGGGATTGCTTTCTCGCAGGGAGTCGAGAAAGGATCTCTGGGTGAGGTTGAGACTTAATGATACTGCTACATTATATTGTACTGTCCTACTCTCTTCTATTGCTGCAAGACCACTGAAGATGCTAGTCTTCGATAGGACTAGGCCTTCTCTCTATTCTGGCATTTCTGCAGCCCAGTCCACATATACAGCCTCTCCTTGAAAATGTTGCATATGTAGTGTAGATCCTTGCTTGCTGAGTACTTCTGAGTACTCACGGTTGCTTTGTTTTCCTTTTCTCCCCATATCAGTTTGACGTGACCAAGATGACGGAGCCCCCTGAGACAGATGCCCCGCCGATCGACTACTACTACTACCCAGAGGATGGATACTACGGCGAGTTGGATGACGACCAGGAGTAGGTTCGGAGGGTCCCAGGCAGGAGGCCTACGCCTTTCGATCGTAGTGTTTTATTTTGCCCCGCCTTTCTAAAGGCCTTTCTGTTTCTGTTTCATATCTGTACTCAAATATCTGATGCTTCCGCTGATGCTTGTACGCAAGTTTATGTATTCGAGCCCTCGAGGCCCCTGGCTTGTAATATAAAGCTTGTATGACTTTATTTATGTTTTAGAGTTGTGTTGTGATATCTTCCCGTGAGTCCTTAGGCTTGATCATGTGCATTTGCGTGTATGATTAGTGCACGATTGAGCCGGAGGCGTCACAAGTTGGTATCAGAGCCGACTGCCTGTAGGAACCCCCTTTCCAACTCCTTGGCCGAAGTTGAGTCTAGTAACCGAAAACTGTTTTACTAACTTGGCTGTGTGGCTTACGGACCCACGTTGCCAATTGGGTGGTATTAGTGTCTTTTACTCCTCGACCTTTACTCTAGGACTCTGATATCTCTTCTATTCGGGTTAAAAGTTTACTAACGCCGCCACTTAGGATCTCGTAATTCTCGTCCACCCGGAGAGCTGGATATCTGTGCGATTTCCCTGATATTGATCTGATTAGTCTGATAATCATTTTCCTTTCCATTGTTTTGTTTAACCTTTCTCTCCGAGTTGTATTATACTCCGAGTTGTTATTCGATGAGACCGGATTCTGCATCAGAGTGCACACGGAGAGTAGGATCCAGCAACTTGATCGATCATCGGTATTCTCTAAACTCGACTTGAGGTTGGGTTATCATCAGATCCGTGTTCGTGAAGAGGATATTCCGAAGACTGCATTTGTTACTCGTTATGGCTCCTACGAGTACACTGTCATGTCATTTGGCTTAACAAATGCTCCAGCCACATTCTCCCGTCTGATGAATTACATCTTCATGGATTACCTCGACAAGTTCGTCGTGG
Source organism: Thinopyrum elongatum (assembly GCA_011799875.1). Classification (NCBI taxonomy): domain Eukaryota; kingdom Viridiplantae; phylum Streptophyta; class Magnoliopsida; order Poales; family Poaceae; genus Thinopyrum; species Thinopyrum elongatum. The sequence continues at coordinate 473,342,690 of CM022301.1, forward strand.
TTTATCTAGATGATATTTTGGTATATTCGAAGAATAAGGAAGAACATGCCGAACACCTCCGTCTTGTACTGGAAAGGCTCCGAGAACACCAGTTGTATGCCAAATACTCCAAATGTGAATTCTGGCTTTCTGAAGTAACGTATCTTGGTCATGTGATTTCCAAGGATGGAATTGCTGTTAACCCAGAACGAGTTCAGGCTATTCTTGACTGGACTCCTCCGAAGAACGTCAAGCAAGTGAGAAGTTTTCTTGGCCTTGCAAGCTATTGCCGTCGATTTGTCGAGAACTTTTCAAAGATTGCTAAGCCTTTGACTGATCTGCTTCACAAGGGCGTTAAGTTTGAATGGACAGACAAATGTCAGGAAAGTTTCCAGACACTCAAAGACAAGCTGACATCTGCCCCAGTACTTGCTCCTCCAGATTCTCGCAAAGATTTTGTGATTTATTGTGATGCATCCCGTGAAGGATTAGGCTGTGTCCTAATGCCCCGTAAAGTGATTGCATATGGCTCTCGTCAGTTGCGCCCACATGAAGAGAATTATCCGGTACATGATCTAGAACTAGCTGTTGTCATCTATGCACTATAGTTGTGGCGACATTACCTCCTCGGTAATCGTTGCGAGATCTACACGGATCATAAAAGTCTGAAGTACTTGTTCACTCAGCCATCTCTAAACCTCCGTTAGCAAAGATAGATGGAGGCCATTGCGGACTATGATTTGGGTATTTCCTATACCCCTGGCAAGGCTAACGTGATGGCTGATGCCTTAAGCCGCAAGTCCTATTGCGACAAACTCATGGTTAGGCGAGCTCAACCTCGTCTTTTTGAAGAACTGTGCAAGCTGAATCTGCGTATTGTTCCACAGGGCTCTCTAAATAACCTTGTGATACAACCAGATCTTGAGAAAGCTGTTAAGAATGCGCAAGCTAAGGATGCTGAAGTTGATCTCATGAAGAAAGATCTTCACCTTCAAAAGTACAGGGATTTCTCGCTGTCTGAAGATGGAACCTTGTATTTCAGAAACCGCATTGTGGTACCTCGCTTCGAACTCATGACTGACAAGGTCATGAAGGAGGCACATGATACCCCATTGTCTATTCATCCGGGTAGCACCAAGATGTATCGTGATCTCCGTCAAAGGTACTGGTGGTCTAAAATGAAGCAGGATATTGCTCGATATGTTGCTGAATGTGATGTGTGTCGTCGCGTTAAAGCAGAACATCAGAAGCCGGTTGGAATTCTGCAACCACTTCCTATTCCTCTATGGAAATGGGATAAGGTTCAGATGGATTTCATTACAGGACTTCCCAAGTCACAGAAGGGTCACGATGCTATTCTTGTCGTCGTCGACCAACTCTCTAAAGTTGCACACTTTCTGCCCGTCAAGGAAACTATCACTGCTAGCCAGTTAGCAGAATTGTATATCTCCAGAATTGTTTCACTCCACGGTATTCTGAAGGAGATTAGTTCGGACCGTGGCGGCCTTTTCACTTCCAAATTCTGGGAAAGTTTCCAAACAGCTATGGGAACTCATATTACCTGGAGTTCAGCTTATCACCCCCAATCCCAAGGCCAAGTCGAGTGAGTCAACCAAGTGCTTGAAGACATGCTTCGGGCTTGTGTTATTTCATTCAGCAAGAAGTGGGAAGAATCTCTCCCGTATGCCGAGTTCTCTTATAACAACAGCTATCAAGCCAGCTTGAAGATGGCCCCCTTCGAAGTACTCTATGGACGTAAGTGTCGAACCCCTCTGAATTGGTCAGAAACTGGGGAACGACCGCTCGTGGGTTCGGATATTATTCAACACGCCGAAGAACAAGTCCGTATCGTTCGAGAAAATCTCAAGGCGGCTCAGGACCGCCAGAAGAGCAACTACGATCGCAAACCATGGGGTTTAACTTATCAACCTGGTGATCAAGCTTATCTGCATGTCACTCCTATGAAGGGCACTCACCATTTTGGAATCAAGGACAAACTAGCTCCACGCTACATTGGTCCTTTCCGCATTGTTGCAAGGCATGGTCAGGTGGCATATAAATTGGAATTGCCGCTGCAATTCTCTCATATCCACGACGTATTCCATGTGTCGCAACTTTGTAAATGCTTCAAGGAATCTCCGCACCGCGTAGTGGATCACGAGGTGCTCGAATTGCAAGATGACCTATCTTATAAGGAGCATCCGATCCACATTCTCGATGAAGCTGAACGTCGGACCCGTCAGAAGGTTACCAAGTTCCTCAAAGTGCAGTGGTCAAATCATACTGAAGATGAAGCCACTTGGGAACGCCATAGCACTTTAGCGGCTCCTCGCAATCCTTGGCGAAATGCTTGCGGCTGAGACAACGAAAACATCGTCCGTCCATCCATTTGAGGTAGGCGGCGCGCTCAGTATGTGTAGTTCATCAGCCTTGAAAGAACAAGGATCCGAATGATTTTACATATGTATAGTTCATCAGCCTTGAATGAACAAGGATCTGAATGTTCAATCATGCATTAGTTGTATCTCTGTTGGCTCAAGTTTCAAGAATACCTTCTGTGGTTATGCAAGAGTAGATGTCACAAGAGAATCATTCAGTCAGAGAAGTTTCAAGTTTCAATCAATGATGTCATGTCCTTCTAAATCTCATAGAGATGGGGAGCAGGTGGCGGACTAGGGACCTCTTGTGGCATCTAGAACACGCCACCCTCTTATCATGCCTAATTACTGGTCCCAAATATTCAATTGACTCATCGTCCAAAAAGGGGCATCAAAAGAACCTTTCATACTGATTAAAAAACCTAATTTGTAGAGGTATAAGATCTTGAAACGAGGGCTGAGAGGTGGTGGCTAGAATAAAAAAACATAATTCATAGTGGTGCAAGATTTTGAAACAAGGGCTGAGAGATGGTGGCTAGAATAAAGGCGTCGAGGAAGAAGAGTTGGAAGAAAGGCATCACTTTGTTTTCTTGTAGAGAATTATTTCCTAGGACGAGCGAGGGAGAGTCAGTTTGTCACTATATGAATGGAAACACAACATGTAGTCATCTACTGCACACATTCTCTAAACTAAAACAATCTTTTAATCACAATATAATTTTTCCCGTGGCAACGCACAAGCTTCGCTCTGCGTCGCGCGGGGTGGAGAGGGGGGGGGAGAGGGCAGTGGGAGAGTGGGGCCTAGAAGAGGCGGAAGAGGGCTAGATAGAGGAACACAAAGGGGGGTAATGAAGGTTGACGCGGGAGGCCTATGAAACGGCAGCAGGATGAAGACGTATGGCTTGGCGAGAAGTTTGTGGGCGAAGCAGAGTCGGCTCATGTTCCACGCGCGACGTCCAAGAACATTCATGCCTAGGCAGCGGCGCATCATAGAGCTCGACGTCACGCTCCATGATGCCCATGGTAGTTAGATTGAAGGCGGGGGTCATGCTGGGACCGGAGGGCGCATGCACTTCTACGTCGACGACTTTGCGCACGTGGACATTGGAGCGACTTCCACTCTATAGATCATCGTGCGCACGTAGGGGCAATCATTTCCCTGCCTTGACGACATAGCATCCTTGCACAGGGCCGACTACCCCCCCTCCCCCCCCCGACGACGACGGCTGCTTATTGTTGATGTTCGTACACGGCGTGGTCCTTTCACTTGACCACTCGGAACGAGCGTATGTCGAATGTCGCTTCCCCTTGTGGAGTGGGACTCCTCCTTGGATGTTCATGGGCAAGTGGGTTGTGAAGGAAAGAGGGGGTCATGGCAATGGTGACATGGGCGTCATCCATTTTTAAAGGAGAGGGCTCCAGCGAGAAATGTCCCACTACGACGAGAAACCGAACGGGAAAGGGAGGGTCCGACAGGAAAAGGGAAGGGTGCGTCATGAGGAGGAGTTTTTTGTTGGGCGCGCGTGTTACGTGTGTTGGAGATAACATGGCGAGTCCGGGCAACCATATCCCCCCAGACGGTTGAATTTTGGGGATTCCGTTGGGCGTCAGTTTGATGTCTGAATACGCTTGGACGTGTGAGGAAGAAATAAGCTTCAACCTTCTAGACGACCTTAATCATTTGTTTGATTTATTTATATGCATTGTAGGCCCGTAGCAACGCACGAGCGTTCTACTAGTTGCCTGTAATAGCTTACTGCCAGACCGAACCTTGCGCGATGAGTGATGGAAGTGAATCCTATCTACCCGATGTGCAATCGCTTTAACGAGGACGACGACTATCTATTTTTTTTTTAAACACGGTTCCTTAGGGCCCGATTCATTAAGAAGAAGAGAGTTGCCCATTTAATCAACGGAAAACCGGGCGAAAACCGTTACAACACGCCCCCAAAAGGGCACCATCTACCCACGCCGACCCCGAGGCCGTGCACCAGGCGAGCCGCCGGCTCCGTCACCCGAGCAACCCAAAGCCAACACTCTACAACCGGAACCGGAGCCGCCGCTCCGGCGTCCACATCGACCCCAAGGCCGCGCACCAGGCGAGCCGCCAGCCCTGCCGCCTGAGTGACCGGAGCCAACACCCTACAACCATGTCCGAAGCTGCCGCTCCGATGTACATACGAAAACCTCACTCACCGACCCCGAGGCCGCGCTCCAGCGAGCCGCCAGCTTCGTCACCCGAGCAACCGAAGCCGACACCCAACAACCATCTCCGAAGCTGCTGCTCTAGCATCCACGCCGACCCCGAGGCCACACACCATGCTGGTCAACAACACTACCACCCACGTGACCAATGCCGGCACCCCTCCATGACGATGAGCTCCGAAGCCGCCGCTCCGATATCCACACCGACCCCAAGGTCGCGCACCAGGCTGGCCAACGACACTGCCACCCACGTGACCAATGCCGGCACCCCTCCATGACGACAAGATCCGGAGCCACCACTCCGACTTCGATGCCGGCCCCGAGGCCGCGCACCACCAGAGCCGATGGCCCTCCCAGGCCAAGACCACTTCAGATCGATGCCTCCAAGAAGGACTGTGACACTGGAGCGCCGCCATCGTCTGTTCCAGGAACTTGGAACAAGGGTTTCCCCCGAAGTGCAAGAGAGGAGGGCGTAGGCCCTCGGACGACGACGCCTCCAAGAAGGTGTGCGGCGCCCACAGGCGTCACCGTTGTCAAACTCCGGCCAAAGCCAGAGCAAGGCTTTCACTACGAGCAACCAAAGAAGCCATCCCCTCGAACCGGCACACGAGAGCCACCGCCCACCTTAGCCACCACCCACCACCAGAGCCCAGAGCCACCGGTCAGAACAACCTTGTCACTGCCACCTGCACCGCGCAGAGCTGCCAACCAGGCCACCCCATCACCACCGTAGGAGCAGAAACCGACCACGCCTGGTTAGATCTAGCGCCCCGCGCAACAGCAACAGCCAACCCACCGGCCAGCGCCAAGCGTCCATGACACGACCGAGGGCCGACACACTGCAGCAGATGACCGACACCCCAAGCTCCAGCCGTGGCGCTGCCCACACAGCCATCACGGCCACCGTTGCTGTAGAAGAGGTCCGGGGCCGCCGCCCCGGCGTCCGAGCACCACAACCCTACCAACACGCGCTCCAGATCCATGCCCCGCACCCCGGCTCGTGGCTGAAGCCAACGTCAGCGCCTCGCCATGGTAGCACCGCTGCAGACCTCCACCTCGCCGGAGCAGGCGACTGCCAGGAACCAGACCCGCTCCGGCCAGCCCGCCGCGCACCTCACCCATCACCCGAGCCACATCTGCAACGCCCACGCAGCCGTGCCGTGGGAGGCTGCCACAAACCTGCCGACGCGCCGTCCCTCCACTCTCCCCGCAGACCACCGGATCTACGCCATCCCTCGCCGGAGCCGAGCCAGCCTGCGCAGGAGCCACGCCCACGCGCCCGTCTGAATTCGCGCGCCGCTGCGCCAGATCTGTCCGCACACCTCACAGAGCGATGCCCCGCTGCCACCCTCCCTAGAGCCTGGCCGGGCTTTACCGGCCGGCTCCTCAGGCGGTGGCGAGGTGAGGGGGGCGGAGGGGGTGGGGGAAGTGGCGGCACCAGAGGGGGTCCCCCCGAGTCGCCAGAGAGAGGCGACGCAGGGGTCTCGCGTGTCCGCGCCCTCGATAGGGATGCTTTGATGACTATCTGTTTCTGAAGTGCAAGTAAGGCAGAGAACTGTGGAGTGAGCTGTAGTTAGAGGATATGAGAGATGAGACTGTCACCGATTAGAGCTTCTCTGGTAAATCTCGCAGAACTCTAGCGAACTGCGTTATACGGGGCGGTTTACGGGACGGGCCAAAAAAAGGCCCGACCAGATCCGCTAAAAATGGCCCGATCCGTAATTTTTTTATAGGAGGCCCATAAACCACCCCCGATTCCGCTATATATCCGGTCGCCGACGATTTTTAGGGTTGCCGTCCCACATATCCCCAACCCTCCTCCGCCGTGAATCTTCCCCCTCCGGCGAGAAATCCGCTCCTCTTTGGCAACCTTTTCCGGCGCCTCCTGCCACCGAAAAACTACGGCGATGTCGACCGCGGGTGCAGGGCATGGCGGCGACGACGGTTTTGGTCGTTGCGGGGCTTCGGGGGCTTCGGTTGCCGCGGTGGAGGCGGCGCGCGCGGCAGCTTCGTCGCCCGCAAGCGCCGGAATGACGACGAGGCTGACGGCTCTGGCCTCCGCCCTCCCGTGTCGGACAGGCAAAGCGAGGCGGCGCGCAAGTGCGGCGCCAAGTCCCACAGCGCCGGATCCAAGTCCCATGCGTGGAAGACCTTCCGGCGCATCTAGCGGCAGCACGCAGCCGAGCGGGCGTGGTGGGCGGTAAGGACCGCCACCGACGCCAGAGATGCAACCGCGGGTGCGCAGGTGCCGGCGCTCTGGGTGGAGTACCAGCTCCAAACCGGGCTATCCGGTGAGCTCATCCACGACACACTGCACGGAGGGAAGCCGCTACCCACCGAGGTCATCTCCAGCGACTCTGACGACGAGGGCGATGACAGCGACTCCGACGAGTAGATCCCCGATGAAGTTTAGTAATTAGTAGACCCCCGTGTATGAACTATTAAATTTTTGGTTGTAGTATGCTAAGTTAAGTTGTTTCAACTCAGTGTGGAACTCCAGCGAACTCCAGCTATGTTTAATTAAGGCGCGAACTGCTAGCTTTCAAAATAGTGGTGAATTCCAATACTATGTGGGATCTGTTCTGTCTCCGCGTGTTTTGTCCCGTAAAATTTGGGAGCCGTTATACGCGTTTTATAGGACACACGGTTGCGGGATCTGCTAGAGATGCTCTTAGTCGCTTCTGATCGAGAGAGGCCATTGATTGTGCACTACTAGGAAAAGGGCTATAGATGATATGGCCACTAATGGCGCACCAGACATGTGGTGCGCCACTACTATATAGCAGTGGCGCACCATGTGTTGGTGCACCATTAGTGTGAAAGACACTAATGGCGCACCAGACACATGGTGCGCCACTAGTAATAATTTTTTTTTATTTTTCCAAAAATACTAATGGTGCACCATGCCAGAGTGCGCCATTACTAGTTTTAACTAGTAATGGCGCACCACACACTCCGTGCGCCACTACTAACAATTTTTTTTTTACTTTTTTTTTTCAAAACTAGTAATGGCGCTCCTGGGTACATTGCGCCATTACTAGTTCAAACTAGTAATGGCGCACTATCCACTGGTGCGCCACTACTAAACATTTTTTTTTTGCAAAATTAGTAATGGCGCATCACGTAACAGGTGCGCCATTAGTAACCAGGGTTACTAATGACGCACCTGTTACGTGGTGCGCCATTACTAACTTTCTGAGTCTTACAATTTATTCACCAAATGCACCCCCCCGGGTGGACCGCCTTTTCAGTTTCAAAAAAAATAAAAGAAAATGATAGAAATGTCAAAAAAATAAAAGAAAATAAGATTCCCATGTGATATGTGGTCTAGTTGTTAGCAAAATTTACAAACATGAATTTTTGACTTTTTTGCAAAATCTCTCGAGAATTTGTAAAATGGGCATAACTTTTGCATACGAACTCCGATGAAAAAGTTTTTTATATGAAAAATCATCTACTCGAAAAGTTACATCCGAATTTAACGGGAGAACCCGTTAAACATTTTCAGAATCCCCAAAAACCTAACAGAACGAAAGATACGGAGCTTTTAAGATCTAGAGGGGAAAAAATGGAAAAAAATTCAAACTTACTAGTGGCGCACCATTTGCTAGGTGCGCCACTAGTAACAGAAAAAAAAAATTTGGTTTCGAATTTTTTTTTTGGAATTTTTTTTCAAAATATGATACGTAATATGACCGGGAAGTTTGAAATATTTTTTCAAAATTTCATCACACTAATGAACATGAACAAAGTCCTAGACATCAACAAGGTTTAATAGGATTGATATCATAGATATATCAACAAGTGCTTGTTAAGTGAGGTGGTGCTGGGGTTGGATAGAACTGCGAAGTTAAGTGTGCTCGGGCTGGAGTAGTGTGAGGATGGTGACCTTCCGGGAAGTTTGACCACTTAGTGCAATTTGACTTGAGATTAAGCATATTGACCCGAGATTAAGCCATAGTGACCTGAGATTAAGAAAAAAACGAAAAAAAAAATTTGAAATTTTTTTTGAAAAAAAAAATTAAAAAAAATATTTGAAAAATATTTGTTAGTAATGGCGCACTTCTATGTGGTGCGCCATTACTATCTGACTTAGTAATGGCGCACCACATAGAAGTGCGCCATTAGTAACCCAGAGCACAAGGTACATATGGCCCCCGGGAGTCATACTAATGGCGCACGGTGGGCTATACTAATGGCGCACTGCGTGGTGCGCCATTAGTATACCAGATACTAATGGCGCACCAGGGGTGCGCCATTAGTATTTAATTCTAATGGCGTGGTGCTAGTGGCGTACTAGTAGTGCGCCATTAGTAGGCAAAACTCGTGCGCCACTAGCAGGCCTTTTCCTAGTAGTGGTGAGTTAAAACTTGAAGCCAAGAAGAAACTGTTAACAACTGCACCAATGTGGTGCTGGCGGCAGGGAACAATGTAATACCCATGAGACCTTTGTGTTCCTGGTCAGATGATCGGCTAATGAGTCTGAGCATCTTTTTTCCATCCGGGACAAAAAGGCAAAGGAATAAGCTCAAGTTCAACATTGACAGAAGCTTATAAGGATATACCCGTAAATTTACTCCAGCATCCATCCACGGACACGGATGCAGGAGGCAGTCATCCAAAGCTAGCCGCATATGTCCAGTTACATTATAAATGAAATTCAATGAAAAGAACAAATTTGAATCAAATTCAAACAAATCGGACATTTTTTTTACATAAAATCGGATGTGTTTCATCTAAACCGATGCAAATTCATTACTCTACTAGAACGGACTCTAAACCTAGACTAAAATGACTGTCGACGCCCATTCCCCATCTCCGGCCGGCCATGAGCCCCGGAAAATGGAGCCCCGCCCCCTCCGCAGCCCTCCGCTAACACGTCTTCCCCATGTTCGGCAGCCCGCTCGTCGGACTGCCGGATGCCCTGGAGGGATATGCTTCAGCGAGAGGGGAAGAATATGCTCCGCTTCCCCCGTACATTCCCTATGTCCGGCTGCGCCGCTCATCATAGTGGCCTCCCACTACTAGGAGAAAGCCTACTAGTAGCGCTGGTTTAGGGGCTCGTAGTAGCGCGGGTACCAACGCTACTACTACGGCGCTACACCTAACTTGTAGCAGTAGCATTGGTTGTCCAGCGCTACTGCTATACCTACTTAGCAGTAGCGCCCCCTCTAAACAGCGCTACTGCTAACCGTAAATAGCAGTAGCGTTCCTTATAAACAGCGCTACTGCTAAATTTTCCTGTATTTTTTTTCTACAGCTTATTGGCATTCTATTTGTACAGGTTTTATACAGTAGTTTCATCATATGATTTTATGACCATGATGAGTTATTATATCAGTGGATGAAATAGACATGTATTAGATTCAAGTGGAGGCAATATGGTGCAGATCAAAAGTGTTGGAAATATGCCCTAGAGGCAATAATATTGTATTATTATATTTCCATTATTCACAGTTAAGAGTTTATATTCCATGCTATAACTGCTATAATCCTAGAATATGCGATTCGGTGGAAAACTCATATGCACGTGTGGAATGATAAATGGTAAACAATAGGCTCCCGTTCTCGCCTCTAAGACCAGCTCAAGTGTTGTTGGTGATCATGTTTTCTGGATCTTAGGATATCGTTAAGTGTAACGATAGTCCTAAAACAACATTGAGGGTATGATGTTAGAAGAACAATCATATTGAATCGACCCAATACTTGTCTGTTATACTATGTGATCATATCGTCTGAAATCATCTGTTATAACGTAGAGTGTTAGCATGTGTTTTAGTTCCTTAGACCATGAGAGTGTCTCGGTCACTTCCTACCAGACGGTGGGCTTTGGGGTTGCTCAAACATCATCTGTAACAAGGTGATCATAACGACAACTTTCAGGCACTCCGGAAAGTTTAACAAGTGATCGGACAGCTCGAGAGTGGGTTTGCTCCTCCAACGATGGAGAGATATTCTTAGGGCCCTCTCGGTGTGATGGCATCCATCATCGTCTGGCCAGACATAGGTGACTACGTCACGGGGATGCCGGAACACGTCAACGAGAAAGAAGAACAAAACCTGTAATGGGAGCAATGATATAGTGAGCATGGTGACGACTCAGGAGGATATCGATGCACACTGGGTTTTGTAAAGTATCGCAAAAGCAAAGGGAACATCACATGATAACCAAAGGTTCACTCGAATGACATTCGTGTAATCATAGGGACCGATATGGATGTCCACGGTTCTGCTATCGGTCATTGAACGAAGGGGTTTCATTCATGTCTATGTTTTACCGAACCTACGGGGTCTTCGGGCCGCGGTGGCGGAGCGGGTGATGGCCACGGTGGCTGGCAGTGGGGTGGCGGCCACGACGGCCACCTCCTGCCTTCGGGCTGTGGCGGCGGAGCGGGCGATGGACCTGGCTTTCGACGGTGGTGTGGCGGCAACGGCGGCCAGCAACAGCTGCCGACGGGCAGCGGCGGTGGAGCGTGTGGTGGGTGTTCCGCGCACACCCAACAAGGATGCCACGCGCACTACACTACGCCGGGGACTGCGTCGCCGCGGTGTAGCCTCCCAGCTGGAGCTGTCCTCTGATGACGGCGGAGTGGCTGAGCGACGACGACGGACCGGTGCCATTGGCGATTGTGGGAGAAGCAGACAAGATAAGCTACAGGGAGGGAGGGGAAAATGCGACGCAGGACTCGCCGGCCATGAGGGTTTATATAGTAGGCTGGTAAGCATTGGGATGTTGGGGGATTTCACCGAGTCGGGCGGGAAGCTTGCGCGGGAACCTGCGCAGTTGTGCGGGAACGGGCTCACCACCGTTTGGCCAAAAGAACGCCCCCGCGCGCTGCTCAAGCTTGCGCTCGAAGCCGTCTGCGGTAGTGGGGTGACAAGACGTGCGAGAGGAGGACGAAAGGACACATACACATACGGTTAATAAAAAAACATTTGCAATTTAATTACCTACTATACCCCCGTCCTGGTTTATAAGTAGGATTTAACTAATAAAATACGAATGCATGTCGCCAAAGATTATATCGTTGGATTCGTATTTGAACATAGTTTCCAGTTATATAATTTTTGTAACATGCATTAACATTTTGTTGGTTAAATTTAAGGTTATATACCAGCAAGCGTTTTCCCACAACACACATGGCTTATTCCATCACAAACAGCTTGGATGGATCAACTATATGCCACGTATCGCACACGCAACTCTAATGTGATTCATGCTTGATGTCTCCGACATCGCTCACACAGTTTGTCTTATTTGCCACGTATCACTGTGCTGGCCTCTGCTCGCATCCCTCGGCAAGCTCTGCTCGCCATTAGGCGCCGCAGTGCGCTGTGCTCGCATCCGTCGGCACGCTCGGCTTGTGGACAGCTTTTCCTTCTGTGTTCAACTCCTATATGAATATATATGGTTGCTCGCCGTTGAGGCGACCGTGGAGCGCTCTATTCGCGTCCCTCCGTGCGCGCTCTACCAACGGTTGGGCCTGCGCACGATCACGTCGGGGGCCTCATATGCATGCGGTTGCGCCGCGCGTGTCGCGACACGATGCAGTTACGTGCGGCACGATGGAGTTACACGCTGCGAATTAGAACTGCCATCAGGGCGTGCCGATATTCCAGGCCGTCCGGCTTCCCCTTTAATTCCCGCGGCCATTATAACCTTAGTCTCTTCAACCTTTCGATCGCGCCCCATAACACAACAAGCACACCCACGATGACACATAGAGAGGGGAAGTCTAGCGGCGCTCCAATGGAGTTTGGCGAGCATAAAGTGGAGACCCACGCGAGGGAGACGGATCTCTCGGTGGTGTACACCATCGACCCGGCCGTGGTGGACGACTACATCAACACCGTTGAGCAGTTGCTTGCTCGAGACAAGTACAAGGTGGTCGGCATCGACCTCCAGTACACCGCCGGTTGTCCCAACATAGATCAAAAGGTTGCCGTCGCCCAGTTGTGCGTGCGCCATCATGTCCTCATCTACCACTATTGCATGGCCACAGAGCCTTTCGACCATTTCGCCAGGTTTGTCAATAGCACCGACTACGAGTTCGCTATGGTGGAAACCACCGACGATGTAAAAGCGCTCAGGGTTACGGGCTTGGCCTGCAAGAACCTTGTCGAAATCCGTGAGCACTACAGGGTCTGGGGCAGCACGAAGAAGGACTCCCTGGTTGAACTCGCCTCGGCCATCATCGACCCATACTACGAAAAGATGAACCAAGATGCCAACAGAACATGTCCCGTATCCTGGCACGGGGCCTAGATGCGGCAACTGGATGAACCTCACCTCAGGTTCGCGGCCAAGAGCGTGTACACATGCTACGAGATGCACAGGCAGATCATTGACATGAGGAAGTGCCTCGTTACCGAAATCGACGAGGCCGGATTGAGCCACAAGCAGAGCAGTAGCGGCAAGCATCACAAGAAGTAGATGATGATCAGATGATCGTTTATCCTAGTTAATCATGCATGTAATATATAGTTTACTTTGGTGTGTGGAAATGTCATGTGTGTAGTAGCCACCTATGTAATTATGCATGTAATAGTTTACTTTGGTGTGTGCAAATGCCATGGTTGTAGTAGCTACCTATGTAATTGGATGTTTAATTTGGTTATGCAACCATGTCCTTATAAGTGTGTGTATATATATATATGTTGTTGTTCTGTATGCAATCCCATCGCACAACACACACGTCTTATTAGCAGCAATCGTCTATGTTATTATCGGTCTTCGCACACATTTCTGATTACAGACCTGTTTGTCGCGTATCACACACATCTTGTTATATTGAACCGTTTCTGTTCTCTTGTCTCAACGCAAATAGTTCATCCGAGTGAACCGCATGCCGTATATCACACACACCTTGATCTGGCTGACCGTTTCTTTTGTGTTGCCTAATCACAAATAGTTCATCCAAGTGAACCATATGCTGTATATCGCACACACCTTCATCTGGCTGCCCGTTTCTTTTGTTCCTCCTCATCACAAACAGTTAATTGAACTGAACTGTATGCCCTGCATCGCACACGCAACTAAAATCTAAACCGTGTTTGATGCATCCGTCATAGCAAATGTTTTGCACCTTTTTTGATGGTTTTTTTACACCACCGTTTGCGATTATTGCATCGCACACAGTTTCGTCGAAGGGTCTCTGATTGTAGTGTCGCGTTAGCAGCATCCTGCAGTAGTGTAACCTATATATACTAGAGGTTTTCCACCCTATGGAGATATAAGTTTTGGAGCCTCCTCTAGTTGATCTAGTTCTATTTCTTGTTGGTCCTAGTTGACTAATTAGAGCTAGCCCTAGCCACCTCTAATCCTCATAATTAGAAGCCCCGTGTGGTTCTAATATCCTCCCTCTAATTCTCCGGCGATCATTTGCTCTGGACGGTGAAGTGCTGCCGGATTGTGAAGACCGTACGCTTGCAACCAAGTAGAGAGGTCGTGCTTTCGGTCTTCCGTTCGAGGGATCGTTCTTGGGCGGTTCGCGGGATCGTCATCGACGTTCGAGTGACTTGAAGTATGATCTACGCCGACTCGTCTACTTCTGCTGCACTCCCGGAGTCGGTAACGATCGTTGATCACAACCTGTTATGCATCTTCATATTGTTCCTGGGTGATCGTAGGGCGATTTTTTTTGTTTTCTACTATGTTTCCCAACAGAAAGTACTACTAATCCAAACTTGATCACTTTAGTTTGGATTAGTAGTACTTTCGATCTGCACCATGTTGCCTCTAGTTGAATCTAATCCATGTTCATTTCACCCACTGATATATATATATATATATATATATATATATATATATATATATATATATATATATATATATATATAATAACTCATCATGCTCATATAACAACTTAGCATCATCATCATAATAATAACTCATCATCGTTATCATAATAACAAGTCATACTCATTATCATCATAGTCATCTAATAACTTCTACTCATTAATAATAACAAGTCATACTCATCTAACAACTTCTACTCGTTATCATAATAACAAGTCATACTCATCATCATCATAGTCATAACCAACCCTTGTTAATTGTTCTTACCACATGATCATGAGTATTAGCTAGGACCTACTACCCCTCTCTAAGGTAAAATAGCATAAAACAACATAGCCCCTGACTCTCCATTATGGAGAATGGAGATTATCCTGTCTCCAATTCATGGGCTTCGCACAATGTTGCTTCCAAGTAGCTCCCTATGATCATTCATAACTTTTTCCATTCTTTGATTGTGAGGTCTTCATCTGTTCGAGAAATCTTGTATGAACATCGGTGACCCATAGGCGGACTTTGCCGTAAGCTAACAACATCCATGTGACCTTTCGTATGCATCAGATGAGGCACACAATCCTTTGGGGTTTTCTGTTGAAGAGCATAATAGTAACGTAATTAGCAATGTCGTTTAGCTTTAATTAGAAGAATGTATGCAAAAGATGCACTAGTGTCAATAATAAAAAATCTTACCATGCCATTTCTGTGGATGTTGTCATAGTTCAATGTGTGGACTAGTGGCACGTATTGACCATAATATGGAGGAGTTTCATAATTTTTATTGAAAGTCTCAGCATCAATAATAAAGGAGACAAGATGATCTTTCTCCTCGTAAGTTAGTTCAGAGCCATCAGTGTAGTAGGTTTTGTCTACTACTTTCTGAACATTTTTTGAAAAATGGAAATGTCGGCGTTCTGGGATCGGGGGTACCCAGACCTGCCTGCGGCCCACGGCATGGCCCCCTCGACGGCCTGGTACGGTCCAGCTACAACAACTCCAAGGCAAGACCCTCGCGAGGGCCCAAGCCTCGCGAGGCGGATGACACGAGGATCTCCAGAGGAGCGGCTTCCCCAGGCTGCCTCCTGAGGGGCAGATACTTCTATGCAGGTACCCAGCCTCACGAGGCTGCGATGATGCAAGCCATAACGACCGAGGCCAGGCGGGCGCCAGCGGGCGCAGAGGAGGCACTTTCCCTTTCGGTGCTAAGGAGGCAAGGACAGACGTGGGTTCCCAAGGAATCCCCCAAAGCTTTCCATTCCGGTGCAATGAGACCAAGACCACGAGCTCGGCAGGATGGATGTCATCGCCGAGCCCATGCCTGCGTCATGACCAGAAGCTTTGCAGGTGAAGACTACCTTTCGTCAGGATTAGATGTACTTCCTGTCCCCTTTCAAATTGGCCATTGTGGGATCCCTTCCCGCCTAAGTTTTGAGGGAAGAGGACCAAGGCCACTATAAGTATAGGCTAGCCACCACCGTAGAGAGGGACCCCCGGGATCCCGGATCGGACCCTTAACCACTCCACCCACATCACTTGAGCCCTCGCGAGGCCGCTCAAACCACTGTACTAGTTCATCCTCAACCTCCTCTTGAGGCCAATCCACCACAAAGCAGGAGTAGGGTTTTACACCGCAAGGTGGCCCGAACCTGGGTAAACTGCCATGTTCATCTTCTTCCCCGCTCGCGTGAGCTCGACGTAGCTAGGCTGTAGGGTGGTGAGCTTGAGACTTGGGTTGGTTGAGATCTTTGCACACGCTCCAGAGTTCGAACCTTCTTGGGTCTGCGGAGCCCTGAATCCGACATTTGGCGCGCCAAGTAGGGGCATGTCAAAATCCTCCTTCCGTTCCGTCTCCGCTTTGCTGCTCCCATGGCTGACGCATGCCGAGCCCGCGCCGAGCGCTGGGCTGCTCGCGTCGCCCATACGGCACCCGTGGGCCGTGGTGTCCCTCGCTGTTCGGCCTCTCCCGCTGCCAACGCTGCCACTGACCCTGCTGCTCCCGAGCAGCAGGATTCGTCGCTGCCACCCTCCGTGCGGCGCGATGGCCGCACCGCCACTCCGTCGCCCACTCCAGCCATGGCGTTGTCTTCCCACGTCCACCGCAGGTCGGCGAATGCACAGGCTGCGCTGCTCATGGCACGCGAGCTGCTGCGTTACCGCCCTGCCAACAACCGCTACGATGACTGGCTTGGCCGCATCGCTGAGCTCGTCAACGCCGCCGACGAGGTCCCTGTGCTGTCCCGTTCGCTCCGCCCCCCGCCATCTTAGGCGGGCGACGTAGCCCACGACGCGCCTCCTCCTCCTCCTCCTCTGCGTGGTGCCGACCGTGAGCCCAGGCGCGACGCGCCCCCGCGCAACCCGCCGCATGGAGCGCCAGCGTGGGATGAGGCAAGCTGCCTGGTGGTTCAGCGGCCACAAGCTGATGCACGCGCGCTCCCAGTGCCACCGCGCCAGCACCAGGACCACACACCACCGGAGGCTATGGCGCGTGGGCGTCAAGACCGAGCTCACCCCGTGCGCGCTGCGCCCATGAGTGCGGCGGGCTGCCGCGCCTTCACCCCGGAGCTACGCCGTGTTGTCTGGCCCAACAAGTTCAAGCCAGACCTGCCTCCGCACTACGATGGCACCCCCGACCCTGCGGAGTTCCTCCAGCTCTACTCGTTGAGCATCGAAGCAGCAAATGGTGATGACAAGGTCATGGCGAACTGGTTCCCCATGGCCCTCAAGGACGGTACGCGCTCCTGGCTCCTGCACCTCCCGGAGGGATCGATCTCCTCCTAGGATGAACTCCGCGAGCGCTTCATCGCCAACTTCCAGGGCACCCGTGACCGCGCCTCTGCGGTTGGCGACCTGCGGCACGTGAAGCAGGAGCCGGGCGAGACCCTGCACAAGTACATACAGCGCTTCACGAATGTTCGCATCAAGATCCCGAAGGCATCGGATGAGGCCATCATCTCGGCGTTCACTGATGGTGTCCGGGACGTCAAGATGAAAGAGGAGCTCGCCATCCACAAGGACTTGCGCTCGGCCCTGGAGATTTTCAACCTGGCGAACAAGTGCGCTAGGGCCGAGGAAGGCCGCCTCTCCCTCCTTGAGCTTCCGGAGGCCGATCCTGAAGACAAGAAGGCCAAGGCTAAGGAAGCGAAGCGCAAGGGTCCTGCCGTGCTCGGGGCCGAGCCAGAGATGAAGCGTGGCCGTGACCACGATGAGCCTCTCAGGGGCAATCGCCCATTCTGCATCTTCCACAACGTACACAGCCACAACACCAATGACTACCAGGAGCTCAGGGCACTCCGTGACGGGCGCCTTGGCTGCCGCCCTAAGCGCGGCGACCGTGGCTACGGCCGTGGCGGAGGCCGCTGGGACGACCGTGACCCTCGTCAGGACAGGCGCGATCAGCCTCGCGAGGACCACTGGTGGGATCAGCCTCGTGACGGCCCCTGGCGTGACTAGCCTCGTGAGGACCGCCCTCCGGGCAACGCCGGCCTCCCTCCGCTGCCGCCGCCGCCAAGGAGAAATGATGACAACCGACAGGATGATGGGGCTGGGGGCTTCCAAGAGCCTCGTGCGATCGCCTGCATCCTGGGTGGTGCTCAGGCCCCCGCCTCACATCGCATCTTCAACCAGTTCTCTCGTGAGGTGAATGCAGCCCTCCCGAAGCTTGAGGCCGCGCGTCCCCTCAGGTGGTCGCAGCACGCCGTCACCTTTGACTCCAAGGACCACCTCAAGTGCTCAGCCGCCGCTGGCGTGCTCCCCATTCTCTACACGCCCACCATCAGCAACGTCCTCGTCACCAAGACCCTCATCGACGGTGGCGCCAGGCTCAATGTTCTTTCTGTCGAGATGTTCGAGACGCTTCAGGTGCCTTATGATCAACTCATGCCAACCAAGCCATTCTCTGGAGTGGCCGATGGCTCCACCGTCCCCCTGGGGCAGATACGCCTCCCAGACACTTTTGGCAAGTGCGACAACTACCACACCGAGCTCATCGACTTCGACGTCGCCCACATCGGCCTCCAGTACAATGCCATCCTCGGGTATCTGGCCCTCGCCAAATTCATGGCGGCGACCCACCATGGTTACAACGTCCTCAACATGCCAGGTTGCAGCGGCATCATCACGGTCGCTTGCGATGAGAAGGACGCAGTCTGCTCTTTTGAGCGCACCTACCAGGCTGCGGCAGCTGAAAACTCTGACGACGAGGGCGGCATCCTGCCTCCCGAGGCCACCCCCCAAGAATAAGAAGAAGCTCCTCCCCAAGAGTCCTCAGGAGGCTGGGACGCCCGCCGGCGGCGCCTCAAGCTCTGCGCCCACTGCTGGGGCGCCTCTTCCTCCTGCATAGGAAGGCGCACCCGATGCCTCCCTCAGGACGGGCTTGGGGCTGGCGAGCCTCTGACCTGACCAGCGTGACGAGGGAGGTGCTCGGGCACCACTTGGAGGCGTGCCTTGATGCGCGCCCCCACCAGCAAGGAGCAAGGCGCCAGGAGCGCGAGGCGCCAGGCGCGCGAGAATTCATCACCAAGGTGATCGAGGAGCTTCAGGAGGCGTGCACCATGCGTGGCGAGCGTCATCCCGCACGGCCTACCAGCGCAGCCGCCGCCCCTGGCGTGGGTAGCGGGCTGCGCGTCTGCGTCAACATCCCGGGCCTCAATAGGGCCGCTTCACAGGACCTCTTCTGGCCATCCCGTGTCGGCCGGAGTGGGGGCTACCCCTGCAACTACGTCCGCATGCCGTTTGGCCTACTGAACATGGGCGCCTCATACTAGTGCCTCGTGCAGCGTGCTATGGCGTATCACGAGGCCAGGCGCTTGGCGGTCATGTCTCAGGAGGTCCCGGATCCTCGCGAGCCCCCCGGGCCTCGTGAGCTTCCCAGGCCTCCGAAGCCGCCCAGCTCGTGAGGAGCAATCTCCGCGGCACGTGTCTTCAGCTACCCCGATACTTCTACAACACTGGTGCCAGGTGATTTTTTGGTTTGTTTAGTTGAGGGCGCCCCTCGGGCTGCATTATCCTCAAGCTGTCAGGGTCTGCCCCCGCAATTACACCGTTTCAATTCGTGTACTCTGGATCAGTTATGCTTTCATGAGCTCCTGCGATTATTAACCTTGCGCTTGATGATGTATCGCCTCTGGAGCCACCCCTACGGGCTTCGTGCATTGCCAGCTCTCCCCTTGAACGTCCCACGAGAGGGGGCTACCGGCACGGCGCCTGTGCTTAGGTCCGTCCCTGCAGTGTTGGTAAATCTAAGAGACTGAGCTCTGGCTCGCGGGCCGGCCCCGTGCACGTCACCTCACCAGGTCCTTAGTGCCTTCGTCTTCTCACGGAACGATCACGAGTAAATCAGCAAGCGCAGGCCGCCCCTTGTATTTCATGACTAACTAATATGCAGGAGCCTCAGGAGACAGGACCTCGTGATCAAGCGGCGCTCCAGCTCGCAAAAGGCTAAGTAAAATTTCTTCATACGCCACGTGCCGCTGGGTACTGCCTCTCCCAAGCACCTCCGCAAGGCGAGCCATTCCTCTTTTGCGCAAATCGCTTGCACGTTAAAAGGGGGCCCTTGAGCATCGCGCCTCAGGAGCTCCTATTGGCTTTCGAGCCTTCACCCCCTGGCCTTGACCACGACATCGCGACTTGGAATACCAGCGGCGGCTGAGTCCCGCTCGAGGGCCGGGTCCTGAGGATATAGAGCATTATGATGGACAAAGAAGGGGGGGGGGGCCTGCCTCGCGGGGGAATACAGGGAGAGGGGTGTGGCCCGGCGGCGTTAGCATTCGTTCTTTTGGAATATGATGGGCATGAGTCTCCTCACGCACCTCTAGCGGGGTTTACCTTAATCCATTACAGAACAGGGAACATGCACAAGGTCAAAAGCTCCAGAGAAGCTCGCCCTCGCAACGAAAGAACCACCATGGACTGCAACCTCGCTAAGCTAAGTTATCCTACACACGCTAGCATGAGCCTCACCACTAATGTTTTATTCTTTCGCGACCTCGCTCGGGCAAGGGACCCCCCTCTTTAATCTTTCGGCAGCCGCTTGCGCGCCAAAGGGGACCTCCTGAGCATCGCGCCTCAGGAGCTCTTACTAGACCTCGGGTCGCTCACCTCCTGGCCTTGCACACGGCATCGTGACCTGGCATACCAGCGATGGCTGAAGCTCACCTGGGGATTGGGTCCTGTCGATGCAGAGCAACACTCTATTGCAAGACCAAAAAGGGGACCAGTGCCCAAGCGAGAAATGCGAGCGCAACCAAGAGCATGAATTGGAAACATTAATATAAAGGCGCAGGCTCCACGGTCCTTACACGCTCCCACGGGTCCCCTCATGATTTTGATGCAGGGAAGTAAACAAAAGAAAAGGCCTGTCGAGGGCCGCAGCCCAGGAGGCGCCAGCTCTGACATCATGGCACCTAGTCGGTGTCCTCCCCCTCCTTGACCCGGGCACGGCGGAGCGGCAGCTCGTCATAGTAATCGTCGCTCGAGCTTGTCCTGGAGGAGGTGTCGCCGCTGCTGGAGGCATCACGGGCGTGGCCAAGGGCAAGTTCATCGCCGAGGGCTTCGCCGCCACTGTTGCCGCCCTTGGGGCAGCATTCCAGGCGTTCGCCGTCTTCTCCAAAGACCTTGAAGAAGAGCATCGATGCCCCGTCGTACTTGAAATGGAGGGCGTGCCTCCCCTCCGAGCCGCAGGCGCAAGCGATCGTTCCCCATCTTTGGGTCATGAAGACATCGCCAGAGAAGGTGGCCTCGACCTCTGCCTGTGAGGACTGGTTGTAGTAGCCGTCGTGCTGTAGCCACAACTCAACGAGTCCCCGCGCTAGCAGCTCCTCCGCCAAGGCACATGGGAGTCGGATCCAGGTGAGCGGTGGCATCGCCACCCACA
Organism: Thinopyrum elongatum; assembly: GCA_011799875.1. Lineage (NCBI taxonomy): Eukaryota > Viridiplantae > Streptophyta > Magnoliopsida > Poales > Poaceae > Thinopyrum > Thinopyrum elongatum. The sequence goes on from CM022301.1 coordinate 473,363,916, forward strand.
CCAAAAACTCGCGGGCTGTGCCATCAGCATGGGCCCGTGGGTGAGGTGGTCGGACGGCCGTCACCTACCTCCCTCCTCATCCTTGTCCTCCGTGGAATTCACGGCCGTCCCCACGGGATGAGCCCATCCCTTGACTGCCAGACCCAACGCGGGCCCCTGGTGGGGCGTGCTCGCGTCGGAGGGGGGCCCGATGGGCGCCACGATGACCTTGCGAGGGCGGCCGCGCCCCCTTTTTGGCGGGAGCGGCTCCGGTTCCTCCCGTGGAGCCTTCCCCTTCTCGGCGGCAGAGGACCTTCTCACTGGCGCCATGGACGCTGTTGAAAGAGTGCGGAACGGGGAAGCGAGAAGATGAAGATGGGCTGGGGGCTTCGCCTCCCTCATCCTCTTATAGGTGGTCGGAGGCGAACCGGCGTCCCTTCGCATTCGGGCAATGATGGCTCGGCGGCGTGCGCCAGTGTTTTGTCAGCTTGGATAGTTTTTTTTGAATATTTACTGTAGGGTAAAAATCCCACAGCCCTTTATTAAATAAAGAAGGAAAATTGTACAAAAGGTCTCTAAAGCTACAAGCCTACACTAAGTTAGAACATACTTACAATTACACCAGGGTATTAACCCAAGCAATCAGCTTATGTTTAGTGCTATCCCTGAGTCTATGAGAAAGTAAAAGAATATCATGCACAAAATTACATCTCCATGTGGCAAAGGTAGCCCTTGCCCCTCTGAAAGTTCTGCCATTCCTCAAGATCCATATATTCCATGCAGCCGTGAGCATAACCTCAAAGAAGAAAGGATGGCCAAATCCTGTTTTGGCTTGGGAGATGCATTGCTGGATGTTAGAACCATGGCTCCAGTCAATTTGCAAATAGTTCTATACTCTACAGCTGAAGTTGCATTGAAAGAAGAGATGGGCTCTATCTTCATATACATAGGCATTGCAAATGACACATAGATTATCATCCAAGGAGGACCTCCAGTGCCTTCTGACCAACATGTCCTTTGTGTTAAGCCTATCAAAAAAAAGAAGCCAACCGAAGACCTTTATTTTCATGGTACACCTGATCTGCAATAACCACCTACAAGGCTGGATGACTGGAAGGTGAGTGTGCATAATGTCATAGAAGCTTTTAGCTGAATATTGTCCAGATTTCCTAGGCCATATCCAGACATCAGGCAATAATGGATCTCTCTGCAAATGAAACAGCCATCCTTCCAGAGTATGCAATCCAGATGCTGCCTCCTGAGATATTGGCAAATGGAACATGGAGAACAGATCCTGGTTTTGTATAAAATCCCTGACAAAAACCTTGTCATCCAGAACAAAAGAATATAGCATTGGTAGTCTGAGATACAATGGTCGAGATGATCCTCCCACATGCCAAGCATCAAGCCAAAAAAGAGCAGAATACCCCATGTTAATATGCACTGAGGTAATGGACCGGTAGTGATCACTCAGCTTGAGAACATCCTTCCACTAGAAGGATCCAGTCATAACTGTGGCATGAGGAACAATGCCATCATAATAGCTATCCCAAATCAACTGCACCCAGGGGACATCCATTTTGTTATAAAATTTGTGTAGATGTTTGATAAGGAGCCCTTGGTTTTGAATGTGCAAGTTGATAATACCCAATCCACCCTTATCCCGAGGTCTGCAAACTAGATCCCAAGCTGCCAAGGACTGCTTTGGAGCATCAGAGTTTCCCCTCCAAATACATTGCTTGAAAATCCTATCCAGCTGCTTGATAATACCAGGGGGGATATGAAGACTGCAAAGGAAGTAGATAGGCATGGAGGTGAGCACTGAAGTGAGCAACTGCAATCTAGAACCCTGGTTCAGCATGGCAGAACTGACAAACAGTCTCCTTTCAATACTGTCCACTAAAGGCATAAGCTCACTGATTTTAGGTCTTGTGGTGCCAAGAGGCAAGCTAAGATAGGCAAAGGGAAAATGGCCCAATTTGCAACCCAAAATATCTGCCAACCTCTGTGCTTCAACTGGTTCACCATTCAGAGGCACCATGGAGGACTTGGGAAAGTTCACCTTTAGGCCAGTTGACTGTTGAAAGATATGAAGCATGCTCTTAAGAGCAACCAACTGTTCCTCAACAACAAACAGAATTATAATTGTATCATCTGCATACTGAATGATAGGAAAATTAGTGTCATGGGATGGAATTGGAAGAGATAGAACTCCTCTAGCCAACATATCATTAACTACTATTTGTAAAAGATCTGCAGCAATGACAAACAGAAGAGGGGACAGTGGGTCCCCCTGTCTGACCCCACATTTGCATTTGAACTGCTTGCCAGGAACACCATTGAGTAGCACAGACGATGATCCAGAGGATAGGATCTGTTTGACCCAGGCAATCCATTTTGCATCAAAGCCTTTGTACTTGAGGATTTGCAAAATAACCTCATGCTCCACCGTATCAAAAGCTTTGGCAAAATCAAGCTTCAGGATAATGATAGGCTTCTTGGACTGCTTACATTGATGTATGTACTCGAAGGCCTAGGCAAGACAGTCTTGGATAGCTCTGCTCTTCGAAAACCCATACTGATTATTGTGTATGCACTGTAGGATGACCTTCTGCAACCTATTTGCCAAAAGCTTGGTGAGGAACTTTAAACATGTGTTAGTCAGGGAGATAGGCCTGAAACCATCAGTTCCTTCGGGGGACAGCATCTTTGGTATCAAGGTAATCAGAGAGCCATTGATATTTCCAGAGATAGCCTGCCATCATAGAAGTCCTGGATTAACTGCAAAAAATCCTTCTCAATTATAGGCCAGCACCTCTTGACAAATAGCCTGTTGAAGCCATCCGGGCCAGGGGCTCTATCTGTGGGCAATTCCTTAAGCACTGTATTGATTTCCTCAGCTGAGAATGGTTCTGACAAGCTTTGAAGGCCAGGTATAGGTCGTATGAGACGTTGCAGATCGAAGCCCATGTTTATTCCTTGGGCTTAGCCCATTCTATTTTTGAACGAGGCCCAAAGAATTCCCGCCATTTGTGAATGGTCTGAAACTGGGTCACTGCCTGGAACTATGAGGCTTGCAATAGCATTCCTACGCAATCTTTCTGAGGCCATAGCATGGAAAAACTTGGAATTCTCCTCTCCCACCTTGATATACCGAATAGTGCACCTCTGCTTCCAATATATGTAATGAATTCTCAGCAGATCTTCATGGTGCAACTTAATGATTTTCCTGAAGTTGAATTCCGGTGTGGTGAGCGAACGCAGCTCCTCCAAATTATCAAAGTATAAAATGACACGACAACAGTCCATTGTGAGCCTCTTAATGTGGGATAGGTTCCTGCTCCAGACTTTTAGATCAGATCACAAGCGCTTAAACTTAATTGATAAAACTGCAGATGCAGAAAGGTCTGCAAAGACAGGTGCTTCCCAGGAGCGTCTGACACAATCCATGAAGCCAGGCATGTCAACCCAAAAGTTTTCAAACTGGAAAACCCTAGCCTTGGGTATATTTGTGTCAATAGACACAACACAGGGTACACGATCCGAGGATGTTTTTGCCAAAGGTAGGACAACTGTGTTAGGATAATATGAAATCCAGTCAGAAGTTGTAAAGAACCAGTCGAGCTGTTCCAACAATGGCTGCTCCTGCATATTGGACCATGTAAAACTCCTACCCTTCAGAGGCAATTCGAGCAGACCAAGATGGCCAATGATTTCATTAAAGAGGAACATGTCATTAACATCACCTCCCAGTCGGTTTCTGTTGTCCAGAGAACGAATAAAGTTAAAATCCCCTAACAATAACCAGTTTTCATCTATTGGGATATTTAAGTGATATAACCAATTGACAAAGTTATCTCTGGGAGGCCCATCACAGGGACCATAAACTGACACTAGTGTCCACTGCTCAGCATTGTGAACTAATTGAAAAGAAACAACCACGCCAAAGCTCTGAATCTGAAGTAAAGTCCCCTTAAAAATAGAAGAATTCCAAACAACTAAGATGCCACCTGAGGCACCTACTGACGAGGCAAACACAAACGTATCAAAGCGCCTGGGATAGAAGGCTCAAATTTTTCTAATGTCAAAATCATCACACTTTGTCTCTTGCAAACAAACAATAGAGCACTGGCTCTCTTCAATTTTTGCTCTCACGTCTCGCTGAAGAGCTTAAGAATTCAAACCACGGACATTCCAACACAGCACACGCCAGTTACGAAAAGTTGTACTATCCATAATAAACCAACATAGATGAACCAAGTACTGCAATGCTTAACAGAGCAGTAAGAGAAACCACATCGACAAGTACCATCAGTTCAGAGAGGCCTAGGAGTTTAGATAAAAAGTAGCAGCCAACAAAAGAAAAGACATGCCGGGCACGACCCCTCTGGCTCATGACATAGAACATAATATCACTCATCATCAGACACCTGTTCAGAAGAAGATTCTTTGGAGGAGCTGTAAGCTTCTCCAGTGTGAGCTGGTCTTCAGGGATCCCAAGACATGCACTGATCGCCTGCATCTCTGGAATTGGTGTTGGTGGAGGGAGGTCCCGTGCTTCTCCAGCATTGACGTCCATCGCCACCTTGGCCTTCTTAGCTCGCGGATGACGCAGCGGGGATGCCTTGATTGGGATTACAGAGGTGGGTTTGTAGCCCGAGGCCCTGGCGCAGCTACGTGTCATATGTCTGGTGGAGAAGTCTAGAGACGGTGCAACAGCAATGGTGGCTCTGCGAGCACGTTGCTTCTCACGTCCCCGCTTGCCAAGAACTGCAGGAAGGGAAGATGTGAACTGAAAATCCTCCACAGGTTGCTGGGACTGATGTTGGCTGTCACCTAAGGGCACATCTTGTTCCACATTGTTAGACTGAATTTCCTCGATAACAACATAAGATTTTGGTGTTGCCATGTCCGTTTGCTGCAGTAGATAACCAAATCTCTGCCCATAATCCTTGGGCCAGACACAGGTGGTGAGCAAAGATGGCCACTGCCTATTGCCGGGCATAGGATCTGGCACTTCTTTGAGGAAAAATTCAGGCATGAGGGACCTGAATGACCTTTCCCAGATCAGGTGAACAGGCAAAACTAGCCCATACACCACACGAACCATCCCAAGCTGTATTGGATCAAGTGGTGCAACAGGATGTGCTGCAACTAAGTTGTTGATAGGTTGCTGAACTTCCTCCATGTCTATCTTATTATCAGAGTCCAAAGAAGGGTTTAAGACCATGGAGTTCTGCTCTTGGGCTTGCTCCTGTTGTTGATCGGGTGCCTCCTCCTGCTGGTGCTGAGGTTGCTGCACTTGCTCCTCCCAGGGACCCCATGCCACCGCTTGGTTTATGTTGTCTCCCCAGCCACCAGCATTGTTGGCATTATTCCCTGGGTTGTGATCCGGCGGCACTGCATTCCATCCAAGCGCCAAATATGGTGGCATGGCCCAGAATGGCTGTGGTGGATTAACTCCTGGCATGGGGTGTGGGCTGCCATCCAAAGGCATCGGATACTCATCAGCGGGTATCATAGCCTGGGTAAATTCTCCAGTGAGAATGTAACATCCAGCTGTCCAAGAAACTACAGAGCCTCCCCAGGTTGCAAAATCACGGAAGACAACAGACCGTAGAACCAGAGCATTATCTGGAAAAGAGACTCGAACAAGAGAGCGGACCAGGCGGTGATCTGTCTGATTCCAATAGTGAAACTGACCAAAGGTTCCAACCACATCTGCCAGACACTGAGTATTACGATAATCCAAAGGGACCCCAATAAACATTAACCAACCAGTCCTATGTCCATGGATGGCCCTGAAACCTTCACCCTGATTGTGAGGAATAAATCTGACGAAGAACTCATTGCCATCCTCATCCAGTCCTAGGGGAAAAGATGGGTGCAGCGTGAAAGAACCACGCACAATTGGATCTTCCATCTCAAAAAGACCCACACCTTGAAACCATGTTTGAGCATACAGTACAGGCACATGTAGAGTTTGTGTCAGGAAGTCAAGAACCTGTTGTCATCGAATCACAACCAGGTGAGCTGGTGGTAGCGGCTCAACAATGGCAACCATATATTGCTCATGGGAGCGAGGTGGTGGGATGGCCGGCGTGTAGTAGGTACGAGGAAGTCGATCTTCACCGCCATCGATGATGTCGTATCCAGCAGGGAGAAACCTATGTGGATCGACTGCGTAGATCGCCATAGGGGACGATGGCGATGGCGTAACCGGTGGAGCGGCAGATGCTGGTGGAGAGCTTGGCGGCGGTAGAGAGGAGGCTGAAGATTGTGGGTTTTTGGGCGGAAGGGTCTGGCTTGGAGAAACTGAAGAGACGAGGGAATCGTCTTTCTTGGCGCGGGCTCCAAAGCCGCTGGATGGGACTTTTGGTACCCAGAGGGACGAATTAGGTGGTTGGCTGGTGCAATCCCATTTAATGTGGCCAGACCGGAAACAATTCCTACATCGAACCCGGTTTGTGGAAGTCTCTGTTAGGTGGCCCATGCCCAAGCAATTCTGGCAGTCCCAAAAGCTCGCAGCCAAATCCTCAATCATCTCATCAAAGCTCTGCAAATCCCTGGCAATATTCTGTGGCGATGGGGAAACAGGCTCGAAAACTATAGAGTGAGTGTGCGATGGGCTGCTACTTCTTGAGCTTGCGTTGGTTTTTCCCTTGAAGAGGAAAGGGTGATGCAGCACAGTAGAGGTAAGTATTTCCCTCAGTTAAGAACCAAGGTATCAATCCAGTAGGAGAAGAACGCACAAATCACCAACACCTGCACAAAAAATCAAACACTTGCACCCAACGCGATAAAGGCGTTGTTAATCCCTTCACGGTCACTTGCAAAGGTGAGATCTGATAGAGATAGATAAACAAAAGAAAAAATATTTTTGGTTTTTTTGGTATATAGATATGAAAAGAAAAGATTGCAAAATAGTAGATCGGAAAGTAATATGATGGAAAATAGACCCAGGGGCCATAGGTTTCACTAGAGGCTTCTCTCATGAAGGCAAATAATACGGTGGGTGAAAAAATTACTGTCGAGCAATTGGTAGAAAAGTGCAAAGTTATGACGATATCCAAGGCAATGATTATGCATATAGGCATCACGTCCGTGTCAAGTAGACCGACTCCTGCCTGCATCTACTACTATTACTCCACACATTGACTGCTATCCAGCATGCATCTAGAGTATTAAGTTCATAAAGAACGGAGTAACGCCTTAAGTAAGATGACATGATGTAGAGGAATTAAATCAAGCAATATGATGAAAACCCCATCTTTTTATCCTCGATGGCAACAATGCAATACGTGTCTCGCTACCCCTACTTTGTCACTGGGTGAAATCACGCAAGATTCAACCCAAAGCTAAGCACCTCTCCCATTGCAAGAAAAACCAATCTAGTTGGCCAAACCAAACCGATAATTCGAAGAGAAATACAAAGATATTAAATCATGCATAAAAGAATTCAGAGAAGATTCAAATAATATTCATAGATAAGCTGATCATAAATCCACAGTTCATCGGATCTCGACAAACACACCGCAAAAGAAGATTACATCGGATAGATCTCCAAGAACATCAAGGAGAACGTTGTATTGAGAATCAAAGAGAGAGATAAGAAGCCATATAGCTACTAGCTATGGACCCATAGGTCTGAGGTAAACTACTCACGCATCATCGGAAGGGCAATGGAGTTGATGTAGAAGCCCTCCGTGATCGATTCCCCCTCTGGCAGGATGCCGGAAAAGGCCCCAACATGGGATCTCACGGGAACAGAAGGTTGCGGTGGTGGAAAAGTGTTTTCGTGGATGCCTCTGGTGGTTCTGGAATATTTGTGAATATATAGGAGGAAGACCTAGGTTAGGAAGTCACCGAGGGGCCCACAAGGTAGGGGGCGCCCCCCCTAGGGCGCGCCATCCACCCTTGTCGCCGCCTCGTGGCTCTTCTGACTTGGACTCCAAGTCCCCTGGGTGTCTTCTGGTCCAAGAAAAATCATCGTGAAGTTTTATTCCGTTTGGTATTCCTTTTCTACGAGGCTCCAAAACAAGGAAAAAATAGAAACTGGCACTAGGCTCTAGGTTAATAGGTTAGTCCCAAAAATAATATAAAATAGCATATTAATGCATATAAAACATCCAAAACAGATAATATAATAGCATGGAACAATAAAAAATTATAGATACGTTGGAGACGTATCAAGCATCCCCAAGCTTAATTCCTGCTCGTCCTCGAGTAGGTAAATGATAAAAACAAATTTTTTGATGTGGAATGCTACCAAACATACTTATCCATGTAATTTTCTTTATTGTGGCATGAATGTTCAGATCCATAAGATTCAAAACAAAAGTTTAATATTGACATAAAAACAATAATAGTTCAAGCATACTAATAAAGCAATCGTGTCTTCTCAAAATAACTTGGCCAAAGAAAGTTATCCCTACAAAATCATATAGTCTGGCTATGCTCCATCTTCGTCACACAAAGTACTCAAATCATGCACAACCCCGATGATAAGCCAAGCAATTGTTTCATACTTTTGATGTTCTCAAACCATTTCAACTTTCATGCAATACATGAGCGTGAGCCATGGACATAGCACTATAGGTGGAATAGAATATGGTGGTTGTGGAGAAGACAAAAAAGAAGGAGATAGTCTCACATCAACTAGGTGTATCGACGGGCTATGGAGATGCCCATCAATAGACATCAATGTGAGTGAGTCGGGATTGCCATGCAACAGATGCACTAGAGCTATAAGTTTATGAAAGCTCAAAAAGAAACTAAGTGGGTGTGCATCCAACTTGCTTGCTCATGAAGACCTAGGGCAATTTGAGGAAGCCCATCATTGGAATATACAAGCCAAGTTCTATAATGAAAAATTCCCACTAGTATATGAAAGTGACAACATAGGAGGCTCTCTATCATGAAGATCATGGTGCTACTTTGAAGCACAAGTGTGGAAAAAGGATAGTAACATTGCCCCTTCTCTCTTTTCTCTTAGTTTTTTATTTTGGTGGGCTTCTTTGGCCTCTCTCTTTTTATTTGTGGGCTTCAATGGCCTCTTTTATTTTTTTCCTCACATGGGACAATGCTCTAATAATGAAGATCATCACACTTTTATTTACTTACAACTCAAGAATTACAACTCGATACTTAGAACAAAATATGACTCTATATGAATGCCTCCGGCGGTGTACCGGGATGTGCAAGGACTCAAGAGTGACATGTATAAAAATTATAAACGGTGGCTTTTCCACAAATACTATGTCAACTACATGATCATGCAAAGCAATATGACAATGATGGAACGTGTCATAATAAAACGGAACGGTGGAAAGTTGCATGGCAATATATCTCGGAATGGCTATGGAAATGCCATAATAGGTAGGTATGGTGGCTGTTTTGAGGAAGGTAAAATATGGGTTTATGGCACCGGCGAAAGTTGCGCGGTACTAGAGAGGCTAGCAAAGGTGGAAGGGTGAGAGTGCGTATAATCCATGGACTCAATGTTAGTCATAAAGAACTCACATACTTATTACAAAAATCTATTAGCCATCAAAACGAAGTACCACGCACATGCTCCTAGGGGGATAGATTGGTAGGAAAAGACCATCGCTCGTCCCCGACCGCCACTCATAAGGAAGACAATCAGTAGATACCTCATGCTCCAACTTCGTTGCATAACGGTTCACCATACGTGCATGCTACGGGAATCACAAACTTTAACACAAGTATTTCTACAATCCACAATTACTCACTAGCATGACTCTAATATCACCATCTTTATATCTCAAAACAATCATAAGGAATCAAACTTCACATAGTATTCAATGCACTTTATATGAAAGTTTTTATTATATCCCTCTTGGATGCCTATCATATTAGGACTAAATTTATAACCAAAGCAAATTACCATGCTGTTTAGAAAGACGCTCAAAATAATATAAGTGAAGTATGAGAGTTCAACAATTTCTATAAAATAAAACCACCGCCGTGCTCTAAAAAGATATATGTGAAGCACTAGAGCAAAATTGCCTAGCTCAAAAGATATAAGTGAAGCACATAGAGTATTCTAATAAATCACGATTCATGCGTGTCCCTCTCAAAAGGTGTGTACAGCAAGGATGATTGTGTAAAACTAAAAAGCAAAGAATCATATCATACAAGACGCTCCACGCAAAACACATATCATGTGGTGAATAAAAATATAGCCTCAAGTAAATTTACCGATAGATGAAGACGAAAGAGGGGATGCCTTCCGGGGCATCCCCAAGCTTAGGCTCTTGGTTGTCCTTGAATATTACCTTGGGGCGCCTTGGGCATCCCTAAGCTTAGGCTCTTGCCACTCCTTATTCCATAGTCCATCAAATCTTTACCCAAAACTTGAAAACTTCACAACACAAAACTCAACAGAAAACTCGTGAGATCCGTTAGTACAAGAAAATAAAATCACCACTTTTGGTACTGTTGTGAACTCATTCTTTATTTATATTGATGTAATATCTAATGTATTTAAACTTCTCCATGTTTCATACCCCCCGGTACTACCCATAGATTCATCAAAATAAGCAAACAACACAAAGAAAACATAATCTGTCAAAAACAGAACAGTCTGCGAAGATCTGAATTGTTCTAATACTTATGTAACTCCAAAAATTCTGAAAAACTAGGACAACATAGGAAATTTGTATATCAATCCCGTGTAAAAACATTCATGGTTTTTCCACGCTCCAGTGAATTATTAAAATTCTGCGACTGGACGCAAAAGTTTCTATTTTTCAGCAAGATCAAATCAACTATCACCATAAGCCATCCCAAAGGTCTTACTTGGCACAAACACTAATTAAAACATAAAAACACATATAACCAGAGGCTAGATGAAAAATTTGTTCAAAAAACAGAAAAGCAAAATATTGGGTTGTCTCCCAACAAGTGCCTTTCTTTAAAGCCTTTTAGCTAGGCGTTGATATTTTTGATGATGCTCACATGAAAGATAGCAATTGAAACACGAAAAGAGCATCATGTAGCATGTAAAAAACAAGTTTAAGTCTAACATACTTCCTATGCATAGGCATTTTATAAGCAAGCAAATTATCAAGACAAGCAAAAACTAGCATATGCAAGGAAAAAGAAAGAAATAATAGCAATCTCAACATAACGAGAGGTAATTTAGTAACATGAAAGTTTCTACCATAATATTTTCCTCTCTCATAATAATTACATGTGGGATCATACTCAAATTCAACAATATAACAATCACATAAAATATTCTCAATATGATCCACATGCATGCAAAGTTGACACTCTTCCAAAATTGTGGGATTATCATCAAATAAAGTCATGACCTCTCCAAGCCCACTTTTATCAAAAATTTCATAAGATTGATCATACTCCAAAGTAGTGGGATCATTATATCCTAGAGTTGACACTCTTCCAAACCCACTTTCAATATTATAGCAACCAAATTCATCATGAGGCTTAAATAAATTTTCAAGATCATAAGAAGCATTATCACCCCAATCATGATCATTGCAATAAGTAGCAGACATAGCAAAACTAGCATCCTCAAGCTTGGGGTTTTGCATATTATTAGCACAATTGACATTATTAGAATTTATAATAACATCATTGCAATCATGCTTTTGATTCAAGGAACTATCAAGTATGGGTGCAATAGCAATAATCTCATGTTTAACATAAGGAACTATAGCAAATTCATCTCCATCAATATTGGCATCATGGCCATAAGAATAGCAAGCATGATGTTCATAAAGGGATATTTCAATCAAATCCGTGTCAAGTAGACCGACTCCTACCTGCATCTACTACTATTACTCCACACATCGACTGCTATCTAGTATGCATCTAGAGTATTAAGTTCATAAAGAACGGAGTAACGCCTTAAGTAAGATGACATGATGTAGATGAATTAACTCAAGCAATATGATGAAAACCCCATCTTTTTATCCTAGATGGCAACAATGCAATACGTGTCTTGCTACCTCTACTTTGTCACTGGGTGAAATCATGCAAGATTGAACCCAAAGCTAAGCACCTCTCCCATTGCAAGAAAAACCAATCTAGTTGGCCAAACCAAACCGATAATTCGAAGAGAAATACAAATATATTAAATCATGCATAAAAGAATTCAGAGAAGATTCAAATAATATTCATAGATAAGCTTATCATAAATCCACAATTCATCGGATCTCGACAAACACACCGCAAAAGAAGATTACATCGGATAGATATCCAAGAACATCAAGGAGAACATTGTATTGAGAATCAAAGAGAGAGAAGAAGCCATCTAGCTACTAGCTATGTACCCGTAGGTCTGAGGTAAACTACTCACGCATCATCGTAAGGGTAATGGAGTTGATGTAGAAGCCCTCCGTGATCGATTTCCCCTCCGACGGGATGTCGGAAAAGGCCCCAAGATGGGATCTCACGGGAACAGAAGGTTGCGGCGGTGGAAAAGTGTTTTCGTGGATGCCTCTGGTGGTTCTGGAATATTTGTGAATATATAGGAGGAAGACCTAGGCCAGGAAGTCACCGAGGGGCCCACAAGGTAGGGGGCACCCCCCTAGGGCGCGCCCTCCACCCTTGTCGCCGCCTCGTGGCTCTTCTGACTTGGACTCCAAGTCCCCTGGGTGTCTTCTGGTCCAAGAAAAATCATCGTGAAGTTTTATTCCGTTTGGACTCCATTTGGTATTCCTTTTCTGCGAGGCTCAAAAACAAGGAAAAAACAGAAACTGGCACTGGGCTCTAGGTTAATAGGTTAGTCCCAAAAATAATATAAAATAGCATATTAATGCATATAAAACATCCAAAACAGATAATATAATAGCATGGAACAATAAAAAATTATAGATACATTGGAGACGTATCATGGGCTGTCCTACTCATCATCAGATAACATGATGGGCTGAATACTGGAGCCATTGGGCTTAGAGCGGACGACAGGCCCGTGGCTGGCTAGGACCTGCTCATCGGCTGGAGGAGAATCTAGTATCTCCACAAAAACCGGTCCAACAAATTTCAAACCCGCAGGGGATCCGGACCTGCCACCAACAGACACAGGCAATTCTGGGGAAGGTGGTAACGAACCAAATTGGATCACCGGAGATGGTGATGTCACCGCCGTTGTGGCAGTCGACGGGGTAGTTGAAGAACCCAATTCCTCATGACAAGACACATGATACCCAGCCTCCCTAACAGTCAAAACCTCTGTTGCCGTGGGGTGATAGCTATACCCCTTATGAGCAGAATAGTTGAGAAACGTGGTAAAACGTAGGCTTTTCTTAGGATGATCAAGGGAAGTATGAGAACGCAGTGAAGATTTAATAGGGCCATGCTGCATGGCCTGCATCCCAAGGTGAGCTCTACGCTTGGATGGACTGACTAAAGTCCATTTCTGCTGACACTCAACTTGCCAGAGACAAAATTCCTTTTCCCAATCCAGACCTCCATGCCCCCAAAGATGAAAATAACATTTGAATTGGTTGCAAACAAAGCTAAATTGATGAAGAATGAAAAACCCCACTTGTTTGCATGAAACATTGAACGAGAAAACCCGATCTTTGAGGTGAGATACCTTGAGGTGGGAGCAATAACCTCCAATTGCAGATTCCAGGGCAAGGCCAACGTTATCTTCATCCAGCTGGAAAGAGTGCCGCGCAAAGGAGACCACCATCATGAAGTGGCCAGATTCGGTAGTGGGGTGCACCGATCTGTTGAACGTGCGCCTGATCTCATCAGCCAAGTCCATCCCCGGGGCAAAGTCCAAGCCCAAGGAGATAGATGCGTGTACCGCCATGAAGAAGACAACCAACAGAGGGAGCAGAGAATGCCAGAGAGGATGACGCGATCAGATGGGAAAACCCACGGTCAAATGGGTTGATCGTCAGAGAGGTGGGTGGCTAAGGTTAGGGGGGCGGTGGGGTGGTGGGAGAGGTCATCGTGCTGACTGCCTTAAAGATCAATGAGAACATTCCAGCCTGGACAGTTGCCGAGGCGACGTGGGAGTGGAGGCGTCCATGTCCCGTCGAAGCACCACGCGTCAATCCTGGCCCGCAGGCGATTGGGGCCTGCGGTGCTCCGCCCTCTCTCCTTGGCTTCGCCTCGAAGCCAGCCCGAGCGTGCCTTGGGGCTACTATCGGCGTTCTGGGATCGGGGGTACCCAGACCTGCCTGCCTGCAGCCCACAGCATGGCCCCCTCGACGGCCTGGTACGGCCCAGCTACAATAACTCCAAGGCAAGACCCTCGCGAGGGCCCAAGCCTCGCGAGGCAGGCGACACCAAGACCTCAAGAGGAGCGGCCTCCCTAGGCTGCCTCCCGAGGGGCGGATACTTCTATGCAGGTACCCAGCCTCACGAGGCTGCGATGACACAAGCCATGATGACCAAGGCCAGGCAGACGCTAGTGGGCGCAGAGGAGGCAGTTTCCCTTTTGGTGCTAAGGAGGCAAGGACAGACGCGGGTTCCCAAGGAATCCCCCTAAAGCTTTCCATTCCGGTGCAATGAGACAAAGACCATGAGCTCGGCAGGACAGATGTCATCGCCGAGCCCATGCCTGCGTCATGACTAGAAGCTTTGCAGGCGAAGACTACCTTTCGTCAGGATTAGATGTACTTCCTGTCCCCTTTCAAATTGGCCGTTGTGGGATCCCTGCCCGCCTAAGTTTTGAGGGAAGAGGACCAATGCCACTATAAGTATAGGCTAGCCACCACCATAGAGAGGGACCCCCGGGATCCCGGATCGGACCCTTAACCACTCCACCCACATCACTTGAGCCCTCGCGAGGCCGCTCAAACCACTGTACTAGTTCATCCTCAGCCTCCTCTTGAGGCCAATCCACCACAAAGCAGGAGTAGGGTTTTACACCGCAAGGTGGCCCTAACCTGGGTAAACTGCCGTGTTCATCTTCTTCACCGCTCGCGTGAGCTCGACATGGCTAGGCTATAGGGTTGCGAGCTTGAGACTTGGGTTGGTTGAGATCTTCGCACACGCCCCAGAGTTTGAACCTTCTTGGGTCTATGGAGCCCTGAATCCAACAGGAAATAAGTTGTCCATGGAAATATATAAGCTGTCAACTATTTTTATAAAAAAAATATAAATTACTTAATAAATATGTTTGAGAAACTCACATAGAGGTAGAAGTGGAAGCGTATCAACATTGACCCAAATGTCGATATTATCTTCGTCGACATTATCTTCATCGATGTCATCTTCAGGATCACCCAGATCGAAGGTGACATGCATACCCTCCTGAAAACCATACGCCTTGCATAGTGCTACCCAATTCGAGCAACCAAAATGGGAGTAGGTCACCGCATTGTATAGCTTTACGTCAAAAGCATAACCATGATTGGTCCTGAGGTAAACTCTCTTTATCTCCATATTCTCATGATCTTCATAATTCAGCTTCTCCAAGACATAACATCTTGCATGGCAGGGGATGCACTAGTCGAATTGTAGAAAGCCGAAATTACACGTTGAAGAAACATAAGTCATGCTTAATTACGAAAAAAGACTTGTCGTCGTTGTGTACTGTATAAACATCGAAGGTCTCGTCGAGCTTAATACTGAAGCGCCGACTGCCTTCCAGATGAGGCCTGTCGCAAAGACCCCGGTTGTCGGCGCAGTACTCGCACTCAGGGATCCTATCGTCATCGTCAGACATTTCCTATCCATAATTCAAAGGTTAAAGTTCTGAAATTTAATATATGTACTACAAAAACTAAATTAGATCATTATTATTCATCACGGGTCGACTATCGGTCTATCAGGATTCTTCCTCTCTGACATTTGTGACCGTCGGTGATGGAAGCTCCTAATTTCATTTGAAAGTGCATTGCACCAAAATGTCTAGCACCTTCGAATGAAAAAAGAAGCTCCCCTCATGACAACAGTCGGGATTCTTCTTCTCTCATATATATATGGTGGACACTCTCCGTCAGTGATTTTTCGACCATCGGTGATGGTCGCTACTCCTCCTTCCCCTAGTGCATAACAAAGGTCTAGCACAAGGAGAAGGAGAAGGGACCCCCACAACAACAGTCGGGATTCTTATTCTCTCATATATGATGGACACTCTCCCTCACTATTTTTTTAACTGTCATGTATGGAGCCCCGACAGACTTAAAGTCAACCCAAAATGTCATTTAATTCTCTTTTCGACAAATCCAAGGCACTCGATATTTCCTACATTCTAGCACAAGTCATGCTAAAATTCACGAAAAAATTCGGCATGACCTTTGCTAAAAAGGACATATCGAGCACCTGAAATTTGCCAGAACGGAAATTAATCAACACTCCAACAAAACATAGGCCACTCGGAGGTGTTCTCTGCATTGATAATGAATGAAACAGAAGTGCATATAACAGGGAGTAGCCTCACAGATACTTTCTCAAAAAACTGGCTTCATGACATTGTCACAGCTACTCATCTACTACTCTACTACATCTATGAAAACATCTACATCATCATCGAACATCAATGACATGGGGATTTGGCTGGTCTCACCTCGAGGTCGGAGGGGGTCGGTGACGGGGACATCGGCGGGGATGATGCAGGGGCTCCTTGATTTATGCAAAAACAAAATATAAACAAAAACATTATTATCCTGATTTTAGGACTTAGTGAAACCCTATAAGCTATCAACTAAACATAATTATGCCGAGTCAAAAGACCTACATTTACTAAAAATTTGTAAAACTGGTTTTTTTACTAAAAAATTGTATTATCAAATATACCCTAGTTCTAACCCTAACATCCATCCATCCATCCATCTATCCAAAGCATTACTAAAAAAAACCTAGTTTAATCCATCTGTCTATCCATCTATCTATCCAAGCATTACATCTATCTATTTATCTATCCATCCATCTATCTATCCTCTCCATCTATCTACGCGGAAGGGAGGGAGGGAGGAGGGACAGGGTCTGAGTGAGGGAGGGATGGAGGAGGGAGGGAGGGAGGGAGGGAGAGGGAGGGATGAAGGAGGGAGGACGGGAGACTTACCGGGGGCAATGGCGGCAGCAACGGGCGGCAATGCGGCGACGACGGCGACAGGCCAGCGGCGGCGACAGGCGGGATGGAGATGGAGAGTGGAGAGGGAGAGTGAGGGCCGTGCACACGGGGGTGAACATAAGCTAGACTTACCAGTAGCGCGGGTTAGGAAAAAGCGCTACTGCTAAGTTGGGCCCACCCTGCTCGCACCATGCACACTTAGCGGTAGCGGTGGGCCGCCGACCAGCGCTACTGCTATGTCTTTAGTAGTAGCACTGGTTTTAGCCAACTGGTACTACTACGGGTAGCCCCTGTTTGTGGTGATGGGACCACTTAGCAGTAGCACTGCCTAGGGGCCCAGCGCTACTGCTACTTTAGTACCTGTAGCACCTGTTTCCTCCCCGCGCTACTACTAAGTAGCAGTAGTGCTGCCTCGCTAGCCAGCGCTACTGCTAAGATTCTATCTATAAGCTTTCTCCTAGTAGTGTCCGCTTCTATTAAGCATGGATCAGGGTTGGTTTTTAGGGTAGGTGACGGCGGTGGCCTGCGAAGAGGGCAAGACATGGGTTGTGCACGCCGGCAACATGCCGACGGTGGCCTTCGTGGGATCCAAGCGACGGCGGCCTCCCATGATCTACTATTCCTTGCTGTCGGCGGTGCTCGCGGATGTGTTGGCCGCTTGGTTGATCTCGACGATGCCGACTTCTTTCTCCGCCAGCAGGGCGCGGTTCCACGTACGTTGACGACGGGTGGCGTGGGAGAAGCAGTATGACACTGCCTCGTCCACGGCAGCATCTTTGCCCGTGCCACCGTGCTCCTTCGCTAGCTGGCTTGGAGCGACGACTTGCTGAACCACGCGCCGACTTGGAGCGGCCACTTTCTCCTCCGCGCGCTAGTCTGTAGTCTCGCCCATGGTACTGACGGCCTCGAGTGGTGAGGGAGGTCAAGCAGGGAGTTGCCTAGCTCGTATCCGGCGGGCTCAGCAGGGCATATCATGGGTGTAAGTCTAACAATAGTGTATAGGGGTACGAATTAGAGGGCAGATCCTAGCTACGACGCAGTTGTTACACTCAGATTTATGAGTTTAGGCCCCTCGCGGTGGAGGTAATAGCCCTACGTCTCGGTGCTCTGGATCTGGTGATTGAGTGTATGGTTTACAAAAGATGCGAACCCTTGCCATGGAGCAGGGTGAGGCTTATATAGAGTGCACCCTCGCCCCATGAATGCTGCCGTTACCAAGGGTTTAAGGAGGGTTTTAAGGACGCTAGTTACTGGTAACGGGTGTATAACTACATTTGATGATGGCGGATGCATGTCCTGACCATTGTGATTCCAGGGAGTCTCCTGGTCTTCTCTGTCGGACTGCTGACAGGTTCTCTGACTGAAGTAGGCCGGTCGAGTGGAGTGCTACCTTCCAAATGGTTAGTGACTTCCGAGGGGCCGTCAGGTGGCAGAGCATTTGAATGCTGGTCCAGCCCTGGGGCCCAGTATAAGGTGTATGGTGTCTTAGGGTAGGGTCTATAGGTCAGGCCTGTTACCCTACCCTTGATATATGTCCCCATCATTAGCCCCCTAATCGGTCGAGGTTAGTCAGGCCGAGTCAGAACGAATTCCCAAGTGAGCTGAGTGCTACAGAGGCACTCAAGAGCTCCCGTTGGTCATTCAACGATCTCGTCTTCGCACGATGCCTTGACGGATTCGGATCATGCGATTCCCGAGCGAGAGTTGCGTTGCATTCTACTCAACTACAAGAAGTCAATATCACTACTGGAGGGATTATGAATGGTGACACTAGATGCAATAAAAACATAGGTATGGATAACATGGTCAATGTGAACTTGCCTGGTATTACTTGATGAAGATAATAACGCTCTCAAAATAATGGCTTGGTAGAACTATTTGTCACTTCGTTGAAATTTAAAAAATCAAACATAGTATTCACATGAGCAATCAATTCCAGCAATCAACACTATCAATCAAAATAACACTCAACCAAATAAAAGAAATGAAGAAAACAATAATGAAATCAAAGAAGGCCAAAATAAATATTCAAAGAAAACTTTAAAGAACACTAGGGAAAACCAACTCACACAACATCAACCAATAACTCTCATAACCACACTAAATTAATCTAAACAATTACTTAACAGAAAATAAAATCTATTTCCATCAAAACAACAGAAAGAAATTATCTAAATAATTTCTAGCAAAATAACTACAATACATGCTATTACATACCCATAACTAGCTATGCTAAACTGAAATTCTAAACAGTAGAAAAACTAATAAAATAATTTCTAAAATTTAGCTACTTAAGTCTAACAAAAGTAGATTACAATCAACACAACCAAAAAGAAATAATTAAATCTAAATAAAAATCACTAAGTTACAAACAAAACAAAACTACATAGAAAACAATATTGTTTTCACTAAAACCCTAATTTAAAATACCCAAAAGACAAAATACTAAATACTACTGGATAAGCAATTCTACTAGTGATTCGTGACTAGGAGCAAAAAGAATCAAATCAAAATCTATTTTCAAACTCAAGTTATGGCCAAAATACTAATTTGAGCAAATTCATGCAAATTCAAATTTAAACTACTAAAATTAGAAATCCAAGTGCACCAACAGAAACTTCATAATTTTTTTTGGAACTAATGCAAAAAGAATCACTAAATTTGGACTTAAAACCTAAAAGATATAAAGAATCTAAAAACAGAACTATTCTGAAAATTTAAACAGAAAAAACAGCAACTCTACGGATCGGCTAAGGCCACGTGGCACTACATGATTGGTCGAGGGGTTGTGTGTGTCTGAAGTCGCGGGCGATCAACCGATCGGTAACAGAAAATGTTTCGGCCTTATAAAAAAACAGCTAATTAATCCGAGCTGTACGATGCAGATCCGACGGTGGGGAAGCGAGGAGGGGGCTCACCGCGGTGGTGGTCGTCGGCGAGCGCGTCGGGCGACGATGGTGGCGGTGCTCCGGTGGTCTTTGGCGTTGATGGGGTGACCAGAGAGATGCAGGCGAGCTCGGCGATCACAAAGGTGGTCTTGGAGTCGGCGGAGGTGGTCGGAGATGGGCGGCGGCGAGCTCGGGGCAGGGCGGCGTCGGGTGGTCAGAGGTGGGGGCGTTTTGGCGGTGTTGGGGCTCTGGCGAGGGGTCGAGGTGGTGTAGGCGAGCACAGCAGAGCGAGGGGTGGCGTCGGACAACGATGGGGGTGGTCGGGACGAGCTCTAGGGCGGCAATGGCGGAGGTGGCCGAGGCGAACTCCGGCGAGCGTGTTCGGACGGCTCTGGAGCGTGGAGGAGGAGTTCAGGGGGCGGAATCGAGAGGGGCCTCAGGTATTTATACCCCGGGAGGCTTGGGGCAGGGGCGAGGCAGCAAAATGGCAGGGAATCAGATCCGCGACGGCAGGCTCCGGCGATGGAAAGGAATCGACGCGGGGTAGGAAGGAGATAACCGGTAGGGATTTGGGTCGGGCGTGCGGCCCACAGTCAATGACAGAAGAAAAAGAAAAGGGAAGGGCGGCCGGCGATTCGGAAAGAAATCAGGAGGGGCGCGGCTGGGCCGGCCTTAGTGGGCAGCGGGTGAGAGAGAGAGAGAGAGGGGGAGGTGGGCCTCCGTCCATTGGCTTCGGCCGTTTTTTTGTTTTTTTATAAAACACGGAAAGGAAAAAGAATAAACCGAATAAAATACAAATATTATATAGACATATAATATATCAAAATGTTCATAAAAAGATTTCCTAAAACATGAACATATTTTCTGAGGCAAATAAATTCTACAAAAATTCAAAAAAGTCAAACAGTGCTGCTGTTGCAATAAAACCCAATAATAATTATTTTTAAAATACCAAAATGATTTCAATTTTATTTTCGCCTAATTTTCCTTTGAAGGGAATTATTTTACCCTTATTTCAATTTATTTACTTTTAGGAGAAAAATAATTTGAATAAAAAACATATAACTCCTAAATGGTTTTGAATTTGAATTTCAAACCACTTCCATGTCTTTTCTGTTTTTTCTCATGGTCAAAATATTTCAAATGCCTCTGAATATTTGAAGTTTCATATTACTTCTCTCTTTTTGAATATTTCCAGAGGTTTTCAAATTTGAAAATTCAAATAACTTCAAAATGAAGGTGGATTTCAAGTACTTCAAAGGGGCTTTTCAAATTGTTTCTTTTAAACTTCCAACTCATCTTTGAAGAAGTCATTTTATCTTCTCTCATGAGGATCATTGAGTTGCATAAAGTTTATGACTTTGAAATATTTTCAAATGGAATTCAAATCTTTTCAAATCCCTTATCATTTCGGGGTAGGGCGCGCCCCCAGGCTTGTGGCCACCTGGTGGGTCCCCTTCTGATCTTTCTTCGCCCAATATTTTTTAGATATTCCAAAAGAAGATTCTTCGTAAAGTTTCAGGACATTTGGAGTTGTGCAGAATAGGTGTCTCAGATTTGCTCCTTTCCGGTCCAGAATTCTAGCTGCCAGCATTCTCCCTCTTCATGTAAATCTTGTAAAATAAGAGGGAAAAGGCATAAGAATTGTATCCTAAAGTGTAATAATAGCCCATAATGCAATAAATATCAACATAAAAGCATGATGCAAAATGGACGTATCAGTGCTTGGCTTGATTCGGGATGAGTCGATGCCCATCTTCCTAACCGTGTCCTCATAAATGAGGTTGGGGCTGCTGCCTCCGTCCATGAGGACGTGTCTCAGATGGTAACCATAGACAATTGGGTCCAGGACGAGCGCCGCCGATCCGCCATGCTTAAT
This sequence comes from Thinopyrum elongatum, assembly GCA_011799875.1. Taxonomy (NCBI): domain Eukaryota; kingdom Viridiplantae; phylum Streptophyta; class Magnoliopsida; order Poales; family Poaceae; genus Thinopyrum; species Thinopyrum elongatum. Next base: position 473,385,688 of record CM022301.1, read on the forward strand.
GCTGGTCGGGTGGTCATGCTTATCAAACATGATCGGGCAAGCCGACCAAGGGTTGAACTTCGGGGCGACTGGCTCCAGCGCTTAGACGTCCCGAATTACTCGCTTCCTCTCCTTTTTAGGGATGTGGGTGACATAGATCATGTTGACCTTGGTTACCTCACCAGGAAACTTCTTTTGGCCTCCATTATTGGGACACTGAGGTTCATCCTCGTCTTTGATTTGGTTTTGGGTTTTACTTGGTCCCTCTGCCGCGACCTTGCCGGCTTGTTTAAAGACCGAGCAATTCCTGTTGGTGTGGGTCGCTGGTTTGTCCTGAGTGCCATGGATTTGGCATGGCCGGTCCCGGATCCTGTCGAGCTGGCTAGCCCGTCTTTGTTCCCTTTAAAGGGCTTCTTTTTATGTCCAGATTTAGGTCCGGTGAACCCAGCATTGACCGCAACGTCTTCGGTATCGCTTCCGCCATTTTTATACCTGCGCTTGTTTTTATTGCGCTTGGGTTTTCCATTGGCGTCACGTGTTTCTGAGGTGCTTGCCTCACTGTTGTGAGAACTGCGGACGAGCCAACTATCCTCTCCAGCATAGAAGCGAGTCATCAGCAAGGTGAGGGCAGCCATAGTCCTCGGCTTATCCTGGCCGAGCTGACAAGCCAACCATTCATCTCGGATATCGTTCTTGAAAGCGGCAATGGCCTTGATTTCGGAGCAGTCTATGATCTGGTTCTTCTTGGTGAGGAACCTGTTCCAGAATTTTCGGGCTGATTCGCCTGGCTGTTGGGTGACACGGCTGAGGTCATCAGCGTCCGGAGGTCGGACGTACGTGCCCTGGAAGTTTGCGCGAAAAGCGTCCTCGAGGGCCTCCCAGCTGCCAATAGAGTGAGGAGGCAAGCTGTTAAGCCAATGCCTCACCAGCCCTTTTAGCTTGAGCGGTAAATATTTAATGGCATGGAGATCGTCTCCATTGGCCATGTGTATATGGAGAAGGAAGTCCTCGATCCATACTGCTGGATCGGTGGTGCCATCGTATGATTCTATATTGATGGGCTTGAATCCTTCAGGGAATTGATGCTCCATCACCCTGTATGTGAAGCAGATCGGGTGGGCCGGACCTCGAAACCGAGAAGCGTCTTGTCGGAGGTCGGGAGAGAGCCGTGAATAGGCCTGGTCTTGGGCATGGCTATTCCTGTCCATCTAGGCATCGTAGCCATCAAGCTCGGCGGGCTCGCATCCTCTTGTTCCGTAGATGGACCGAGGGGGTGCCCTGTTTGCCTCGATGCGACGTCAAACATCGTGAGGGTCTAGGTAATCCACGGGGTCCTTGCCATAACGGCATGGAGGTGGCCGGTCGTTGAGGTTTTCCCACATTGGCCTGTCCCGCCCTCTAGGGGGTCGGTCATGGTCGTCGGTGAGCTCCTCGTCCAACTCCGGTAGGAGACACCTGCATGGGTATGATTTCGGCGCGCTACGGCGCCAGTCTTCCATGTCATGTTCGGTGGAGAACACTTTGACCAACTTTTCATTCAGTGCGTCAGTGTTGGCCTGCAGCAGCTGCTGCTTACATTTCATGCTCCTAGCCGTCGCAATGAGGCGCCGCCGGAAGCACTCTTGTTCAAAGGGGTCTTCAGGGACGACAAAGTCCTCGGTGCCGAGGCTTTCGTCCTCCTCAGATTCCGACATGTAGTTGTCATCGGCCCCTTTAAAGAGGTCGTCGCGATCTGAATCCTTGAGATGTCCTTCTGGTGTGCCGTTTAGCCTTGGGGAAGCTTGATGGTCTCCCTCGGGGTTATCGGCGTCGCAGGCTTCTGCGTCGCCATTATCAGCGGTTGCATTATTGTCGCTAGGCTCCCCATTGTTGCCTCTTCCGCGTCTTCTTCGACGTCTTGGAGGGGTATTGGGGGTGTCCACCATGTAGGCATCATATGTAGATGTAGCAGTCAACCTGCTGGTGTTTAACAGGGGCGAGGTGTCTTCTGCGGGGCCATCGACATCTTTATCCATGTTCGTGGCCGCACCATAGTCTAGTACGTCAGTTAAATCATCGACCGTGGGGACTAAGTGGGTGGTGGGTGGGATGTAAATTTCCCGATCGTCGTCTTTAAGTCTGACCTGATCATAGACCGAAGTCTTGTCGTCTGAGATGGACATGCCCTGGATACGGTCAAGCATCTCATTAAGGTGAGACAGCTCTTCCGGATTCATTACTGGATTGTAAGCGGGGCTGACACAAAGTATGCCCGGCGTGTAACTTGATGTGTCTTCGACGTGAAGGGGATTCGAGAGTGATTCCGGATTCTGCGCCGAGGTTAGTTCTAACCTTGATGTAGTTCCCGAAGTGGGAGCCGGATCTACATCCAAACTGGAGATCGGAAGGGCATCGACCAAAGTAGTTACGTCGGGGGTCTCTGGTGACACCGTGATGGGGATCGGTTCTGGAGTCGAGCCCCCAGAGCCAGATGATTTCTCGATTCGGCCCGGGGCCCATCCCGATAGGATGAGCTCACTACGGGAATCCACAGTGTACTCGAGGCCGCCAAAGGTCACGATCCGACTTTGGGCATAGTTCTCGAAATAGGCCAGATGGCCTGTCGCGTCGACGCAAAAGACCATGCTACCAAACACAAAAAGCTGGCCGGGGGTAAAAACGCTCCCAAGGCCGTTGGAGCAGTTAATCTGCAGATGAGCAATCGATCCTTCCGGTGATCACACAGCGGAACTATCAATGAAAGCACTAGTGTCGGTGTCAAAACTGGCAGACCTCGGGGTAGGGGCCCCGAGCTGTGGATCTCAAATCGAGGGTAACATGAATGAATGAGAGGATGTTTACCAGGTTAGAGCCCTCTTGATGGAGGTAAAACCCTATGTCCTGCTCCTGTTTATATTGATGAAGATGTATCGAGTATAGAGTTGATCTACCTCGAGATCGTAATGTGTGGTCTAGCTCTAGGGCTAGATGAATGATTTTGCGTTGATGTCCCCTCTACAGGCTAAACCCTATGGCTTATATACACACCAGGGAGGGTATCTAGGGTTACAAGGTCGGTAGCTAGGAGCTAGGCGGCAGTAGAGATCTTGGAGTATACGTAAAGCCTTCGGGGGAGGCAGTCATGATCACGTCTCCAGCGTACGACCTCCGGAGTCCACCTTGACCACGAGTGAGGGCCCATCAGCCCAACCCGAGGAGAATGGACCGGCTAGGTCAGGGCCCCCTAATCCAGGACATCTTCACCTGTTAACTTAGTGCCCAGTGCCAGTTGCTATTTTTGCCTGTTTTTTGTTTTTCAGAATATCAGTACCAAATGAAGTCCAAATGCCATGAAACTTTTTGGAGATATTTTTTGGACAAAATAGACACTAGAAGCTTAGGGAGAAGACTAGATGATGAAACATGGGCCCATGAGGGACCAAGGCATGCCCAGGGGGTGGTCGCGCCCTGGTGGCTTGTGGGGCCCACATGTCTCCGTTTGACCTAACTCTACCTCTATAAATTCTCTAAAATCGAGAAACCAATAGAGAGCCAGCCAAAATACGTTTTCCGCCGCCGCAAGTTCCTGTTCTCGCGAGATCCCATCTGGAGGCCTTTTTCGGCACTCTGTCGGAGGGGGAATCAATCACGGAGGGGCTCTACATCAACCTTGGTGCCCTTCCGATGATGTGCGAGTAGTTTACCACAGACCTACCGGTCCATAGTTAGTAGCTAGATGGCTCTCTCTCTCTTTCTGATCTTCAATACAATGTTCTCCTCGATGTTCTTGGAGTTCTATCTGATGTAATCACTTTTGCGGTGTGTTTGTTGGCATCTGATGAATTGTGAGTTTATGATCAGATTTATCCATGAATATTATTTGAGTTTTCTCCGAACTCTTTTATGCATGATTGTTATAGCTTCGTATTTCTCTCCGATCTATTGATTTGGTTTGGCCAAGTAGATTGATTTGTCTTGCAATGGGAGAGGTGCTTTGTAATGGGTTTGACCTTGTGGTGCTCAATCCCAGTGACAGAAGGGGACATGACACGTATTTGTATCGTTGCCATTAAGGATAAAATGATGGGGTTTATTCATGCGTGAGTTTATCTTGTCTACATCATGTCATCTTGCTTAAGGCGTTACTCCGTTCTTTATGAACTTAATACTCTAGATGCATGCTGGATAGCGGTCGATGTGTGGAGTAATAGTAGTAGATGCAGGCAGGAGTTGGTATACTTGTCTCGGACGTGATGCCTATATACATGAACATTGCCTTGGATATCGTCATGATTATTTGCTTTTCTATCAATTGCCCAACAGTAATTTGTTTACCCACTGTATGCTATTTTCAAGAGAGAAGCCGCTAGTGAAAACTATGGCCCTGGGTCTACTTTTATCATATATAAAATCCTAAAAAATACCTTGCTGCAATTTTAATTAATTAATTAATTTTGTATTTTTGTTCGATCTATCTATCAATTACTACACAATTTAATCTTGCACGTAACCGCCAAGGGATTGACAACCAATTGTTCGCGTTGGGTTTCAAGGATTTGTTGTTTGTGTCCAGGTGTTGTTAACGACGTGTTGTGTGGTTCTCCTAATGAATTGATAACCTTGGTTCTTAACTGAGGGAAATACTTATCTCTACTATACTGCATCATCCTCTCCTCTTCGGGGAAATCCCAACACAGTTCACAAGTAGCAGGAAGAATTTATGGCGCCATTGCTGGGGAGGCATCATCAACATCTATCAAGTACCTACGCATAAACTTTCATCTCCTTGCATTTACATTATTTGTTATTTGCCTCTTGTTTTCATCTCCCCCACTTCTAAAAAGTTTTTTTTTACAAAAATACAAAAATATTTTCCGTTTGCCTTTTTCTGTTTGCTTCTTTGTTTGCTTACTATCTTGTTTGCCTAGTTACGATGTCTCAAGAAAATATAAAATTGTGTGATTTTTCCTATAGTAATAATAATGATTTTATTAGTACTCCAATTGCTCCTCCTATCGCTAGTGCGGAGACTTGTGATATTAATGCTGCTTTGTTAAATTTGTTATGAAAGAACGATTTTCTGGTAGTCCTAACGAAGATGCTACATCCCATCTTAACACTTTCGTAGAATTTTGCGACATGCAAAAGAAAAAAAAGATGTGGATAACGATATTGTGAAATTAAAATTATTTCCGTTCTCCTTGCGGTATCGCGCTAAAATTTGGTTTTCATCTTTGCCACAGAATAGTATTGATTCTTGGGATAGGTGTAAAGATGCTTTTATTACCAAGTATTTTCCTCCCGTGAAAATTATTTCTCTTAGAAATCAAATTATGAATTTCAAGCAACTTGAGCATTGACATGTTGCTTAATCTTGGGAGAGGACAAAATTAATGATAAGAAATTGCCCTACTCATGGTTTAAATTTATGGATGATCATAGAAATTTTTTATGCGGGATTGAACTTTGTCTATAGAAATCTTTTAGATTCCGCCTGTGGCGCCCCGCCTGATTACCACTGTAGCCAGACGGTCGCCACGCATACCAGCCCAGGAAATCACTCTGGCATGCGCGCTTACAACAAGTATCATGAACACAGGCATTTCTATTAATGGATATATAAGTCTTACATGAGATATATTATAGAGGTGATGGCAACGGAAAAGCTCTATCTAAGGCAGCATGGTCCTGGTGCAGCTCCAATCCACAGGGATCTGACTGGGTTACTCTCCTAGCCCGCGAACGCTCCGGCTCCTCGTCGACGGACAACGGATCCTTATGTGAACCTGGCCACATTGAAGGCCGCTGAGTACTTTTGAATGTACTCGCAAGCAAACCAAACTAACATATACACCAAGCAAAGCAATCCATGGCATTCAAGCATGCACTTATTGTTAGAGCAATATTAATTGTCATGACATAGCATAACTAGCTAGCAATATCAATTATCATGTTATAGCAGGTTTATCCAGCAAGATAACTACTGAAGTAAATGCAGTAAGGTAAAGCATATTAGGTAAATATTCCATACTCCGAACATTCTCGTGATCCAACCTGAATCCGATCCAAATCCGATCCAACTCATGTGGTCATCCGACACTCATCATATAGCCATCCCATGGCTAACATATCATATTCCTGACATCATCTGATGTCTACACAAGACGAGTTCTATCATTATTATCCTTATTACTGTTGACCACCCAGTGAGGTCTGGATGGGCTGTCCAATACTGTGGACGCGGCTATTCGAATAGATTTTTACACTCTGCAGAGGTTGCGCACTTTACCCACACCATGGAGCATCTGACCTCGTGATCCCATTCGGGTGGACCAGCGTTGCTCCAACAAAACCTGCCTAACCCGTGACTCTCCCATCGTACCACCGGCAATCATCCTCCCTCGGAGTCAAGCCCTGGGTGGCCCCTGTGTCACTCTTGACACCTGCCACCGTCGTGGCCAAACAAGTGTCCCAAACGGGGACTGCGCGCAAGCAACCAACTGGGCTCACAAGGTTATCGCCGCCTACCGGGCCAGGGTAGCGCGCACGCATAACCTTCCCTGTCGGGTGGTACCGGTGAAAGAGCACGCGATCAGACCAAGTCAAGGCCATCCCATACCGGCAAATGTGGTTGCACGAATAAGCCCGTACAGGTGACTCAAAATCAACCGACTAATTTTAGCTTTAGCCATTACTTAGCAAGCATAGTTGTTCATCATGAATAACTTAACATGGTGGCAACTATGTATGTGGTAACAACTGTGGAATCATAATAATCTATCTCCTTATAACATCACAATGAGTCATTAGTGAAACAATATTTAAATGACAAGTTATCAGTTTACAAGTTCTAGCTGTAAGTGACGACCATCGGAACCCTTGCACAAAATCGGCAAAGAAACCAGTAGCCACCAGAACGGTCTTTACAACTCAGATCTGGGACATTACCGGAATAACTCAACCCCGGCTCAAGACGGCTGGAAAGCAGCTCAGAGCATGAGACGGTGTTGATAAGAAGAATGTAGCAGCTCCCTAAGACGGCCGAGAAATAGCTCAGAGCATAGGGTCACTGCTACGGAAAGAAATTCAACAGCTGCCCGAGACGGCCGAAAAGCAGCTCAGAACACGGACAGTTGCTGACAAGAGAAATAAAAGTCGGCATCCACCCCGGACGGCCGGAAACAGCTCAGAACACAGGCGTGGTGCCGTCACCGAAGAAAGTGCAAGCAAGGGTTCGTCAGAGTCACATACAGCTCACTACTACACAAACAAGCACAAGCATATTAATTTAAACATGCAAGAAATATCACAGAGCAATGCTTTAGGGCATATATCAGATGGTCGGCTTGCCCGGGGTTGAAGAAATACTCTAGGAAGAAATGCGGAGAGTCCGCGGAAACGATCGCCGAAAACCGTTCTCTCTCGAAGGGGCTGCTTAGAGGCAAGGGAAAAATGGTCATTTTCACAGTGTGGAAACATTATGAAAATGATACCATCGGAACGGGCTCGACGAGACGAAGACGTGGGCGTTGGTTTCACCTGAATCGGAGTTACGAGCAGGAAGGTATACGAGTTTGACTGCCAGGGACTGTTCTGCAAAAGAAATAATTGCATCTGGGTCCCTGACAGCACAGCGGCTGGCGCCTTCTCTGTGAATACGTTTTCCAGAAGGAAAAGCGCATTTCCGCTGCTTACAGCTTCCAGAGGAGAAGACGCATTCCTCCTGAGTACGCTTTTCGAAGTGGAAAGCGCATTCTCTGCTTTGCGCGTCCACTTAAGCCCGCGGGCCTGGTGGCTGAGCCACTTACAGGCGGGCCCGGCCAATGCTTTCTCTCTCCTCCCTCCTTCTCTTCTTCCACCTCTCTGCTTCCCCGACGCGGTGACAGAGCCTCGGCTCCGGCGTTCCGGCGAGCCTTCCGGCCAGGCGCCGACACAGGCGTGGTCGCCGGCGACCGCGCATCTGATGGTGGGAGGCGCGGGCACTGGGGACAGCTGAGAGAGTGGCGGCGGGAGGAGACAGTGGCCGGCAGCCGCGAGCAATGGGGGCACTCCGGCGGACGGGGCGGCTGGGAAAAGGATCTGGAGGGGTCGCCGGAGTGAGGCGTGCTCGGAGGTGGGCTCGGACGAGGCTGGGGATGGCCGGACAGGGGAATTGGAGGCGGAGGCAGTAGGTGGTGCTCGCCGAAAATTGGGGTGCTCCGGCGAGGCATTCGGCCCGGCAAGGATGCGGGTAAGGTCCAGAGGAAGGGGGAAATGCTGTGGGGGTGGTGGCGATGCTCGGGGAGGGCGCGGAGATGGGCTTTTATAGCGGGGGCGGCCGAAGCGATCGGGACGGCCGCTGTGGCGTCCTTAGCCCCTTACTGGAGCTCCGAGACATGCGGCGGGAGGGGGCGATGTCGGCAAGGCCACTGGGAGAGTGGAGGAGCTCATGGAGTCTTTGGGAGAGCTCGGCCTCGGCTGTATACAGCGGCGCATGTGCGGATACAGTGGCGGTATAATGGCAGTTGTCGCGGCGCGGCGGAGAAGAGGACGGAGGGGGAACCTGCTGTAGAGGGGTGCGTGGACGGTGGGGAAGGCGCTGGACATGCTTGGACAAGCCGGGGCTGCCCGAGCTGTCCTGCCCGACGCGATGGATGCGCAGAGCGCGGTTCTGGCATGCTTCCTGCATGGTCACCACGTGCATGACATGTTCTGGCCGGCTCCTGTTTGTCTAAGCTTGTCCAACAAGTGAGTCACTGCTCAACTAGATGAGAGGAGTAGCTAGAACCAGCTAGGTGACTCTGAGGTGAGAGAGACTTGCTAAAACAGATTCTTACAGCAAACTTGGGTGGAATTTTCTGGGAAAATGGAGGAGAGTATGGAACTGAAGCTTTGCCACAATGCAATAGGGTAGGAAGGACTATATGCTTGCAAAATTTGAAGGCATTTGGACAAGATTTGCACACACTTCCTTTGTAATGCCAAATCTGGTCCAGAAAAGGGATTTTGAAGCTGCACTCAAATGGCTTGATAAAATGAGATGAAATTTGGTGGAGAGATATGATTTGAATATATGGAGATACTGGAAAAGTTTCAGCTCATTTGGGTGCACCAAAATGGTACTTCCTTGACAGAGGTTCCAAATGAGCACAAACTTAGGAAAATTGCTGTGGGAAGATGGATGGATGGATTGAGCTGATTTTTGGTATCCATGGGTTATTTGTCAATGTTAACCACCATGAAAAATTTCAGCTCAAAAAGATCAAGGGTTCAAGCACTTCCTTTGCAAACTAAAAATTTGGACAGAATTTGCAAAAGGATGCTGTGCTCAAACTTTGAACTTTGGGATTTGGATTTTGATGGAAATGGTGAAGATATGGTTAGGTTAAGCTCCACAATTTATTTGGGATATTTCCTGGCTACCAAAATGGTAGTTCCTTTAGAAACTGCCCAAAATGCAATATTGGCTTTAAATAGGAAAATGCAATTTCCCCTATTTAATTATGGCCAATATTTTTATGGGAGCTCAATATGATCATAAAGAATATCTCCACAAGTTTTCATGAACTTTGGAGATGGATAGATATTTTCCTGGATTTAATATCTTTAACTGGCAGAAAAAGGAATTAATTATAAAAGAAAAATATTGCAAATTACTTGGCAATATTTTTACATATCCAGGGTTTTCAAAGATAGGATGATCACTGGGAAAAGTTTGGGAGTCAACAGATCAAAAGAAGTTGGGGTTCCTTTGTAACGGAAAGGATTGGGGTTTCCCTTCCGGCAACTCGGAAGGTAGGGTTTCGGTGGCAAAACACTGAGAAAGATCTTGGGTGTCAAGGTTGATCTGGAGAGAATCTCTGGTTGGATAGGAAAGGCAAGGCTAGATGACCATCTTCACATACCCAAGAGCTAGAAAAATCCGATAACACCTAGAAAAAAAGACGGGAGTCAAATCCCGCGATGGAAAAAAAACAGGGACGAAAACCATGGTGTTACACCGCCGCAGGTGGTACTTTTATGGAAATTATGCTAGGAGAAGCTACGAAATTGCTTGGTAATATTATGGCAAATTATTCACAATGGCATACCGAAAGAACTCCTACTAGTAAAAAAATTAATTCAGTGGAAGAAATTAGTACTTTGAGTGATAAAGTTGACTCACTGATGAATTGGTTGCTAGTAAAAATGATCTTATTGATCCTAATGATGTGCCATTGTCCACTTTGATTTAGTAAAATAATGATCCCGTAGATGTGAATTTTGTCTCACGAAACAATGTTAATAGTAATGCTTATAGAGGTAGTTTTAATCCTAGGCCGTTCCCTGGAAATTCGTCTAATAATTATGGCAATTCCTGTGGTAATTCTTATAATAATAATAATAATAATAGGATGCCCTCCGATCTTTAAAGTAATATTATAGAATTTATTAATGCTCAAAAAGTTTTCAACACTACGATAGAAGAAAAATTGATCATATGTCTAGAAATATGGATAGAATTGTTCATGACGTGGAAAATCTTAAGTCTAAATTTTTTCCACCCAAGATTGCTATTAGTGAATAAATTAAAGCTCTTTATGTCTCCATGGATGAAAGTAAAGAAAGAACCGCTAGATTGAGGGTAAGCGAGAATTCTTAGAAAAGCGATTCCGCCCGGTTTTTATCGTAACAATGATGAAGATATTAAATTGATTGGTGTTTCTTCTATTGAATCTTTATTTAGCAATGTTAAACTTGATGAAAAGGGGACTGAATAAGAGTCAACTTTAGCTCGAAGGCGTCCACATAGTTCGAGGGTGAAAATCTTAATGAAAAATTTGATAAAAGTGGGTTTGGAAAGGTAGAAACTTAAATAGTGATGTGCCCACTCTTTTGGATTATAAAAACTTTAATTATGATAGTTGTTCTTTGATTGAGTGTATTTCTTTGTTGCAATCCATGTCAAATTCACCCAATGCTTATGAATAAAATAAGGCTTTTAATAAACATATTGTAGAAGCAATGATGAAAGCTTTAGAAGAAAAGCAAGAATTAGAGATTTCAATACCTAGGAAATTATACAATGAAAGGGAACCCACCATTAAATTCAAGATTAAAAATTATGAGTGCAATGCTTTATGTGATTTGGGTGCTAGCATTTCCACAATACCAAAATCTCTATGTGATGTGCTAGGTTTTACCAATATGGATGAATGTTCTCTTAATTTGCACTTAGCGGATTCTACTATCAAGATACCTTTGGGTAGAATAAATGATGTTCTTATTCTTGAAAATAGGAATATGTACCCGTTTATTTCATTGTGCTTGATATTGAATGCATTCTGTTGGGGATATTCCCCACGACCAAGACCCAGCTCATGAGGATAAGTCATCTTTGGGGTCATCTCTGAGGATAAGTCATCTTTGGGGTCATCTCTGAGGATAAGTCATCTCTGGGGTTATCTCTAAGGATAAGTCATCTCTGGGGCCATCTCTGAGCATAAGTCATCTCTGGGGTTATCTCTGAGGATAAGTCATCTCTTGAGTTAAGTTGATTCAGCGAGATGAGCGGGACATAAGGAGCCCGCAATGAGTTGCCCAAAAGATAAGTCCCGAAGATGAGTCGCCCGGAAGATAAGCTGCCCGGAAGATGAGTCCCGGAGATGAGTGGCCCAGAAGATGAGTCGCCCGAAAGATAAGCCGCCCGGAAGATAAGCCGCCCGGAAGATGAGTCCCGGAGATGAGTTACCCGGAAGATAAGCCGCCCCAAAGATGAGTCGCCCTGAAGATGAGTCCCGGGATAAGAAGCCCGCGGTGAGTCACCTGCGATAAGAAGCCCGTGATAAGAAGCCAGAATAGACTAGTCCTAATCCTACTAGGACTCTACATGTAAGCCGGACCCTTCAACTTATATAAGGAGGGGCAGGGCACCCCAAGTGGGATAGATCAAGATAGACAGGTTTTAGAAAGACAAGTCTCGAGACAGATGTTTTGATAGGTCTTGAGACATGCGTTTTGATAGCTCTCGAGATAGAGGCAGTGAAATAGCCCCTTGTAATCGAGACCAAGATGATTAATAGAAATCAAGCAGGATGTAGGCTTTTACCTCCACCGTGAGGGGCCGAACCTGGGTAAACCCTTGTCTCTCGATTCCAACTAACCCTGTTCAAGCTACTACCGTGTAGCGATGGCCTCACGACTAAGTCATTTCACCTGGGACATCTGCCGTGACAAAACCACGACACGATCTGTCTTGTCCCATAATACTTTGTAGACCGTTCTTACGAACCATAGGTGCTGTTATTGATATGAAACAAGGGAATATAAAATTTTAGTTTCCATTAAAGAAAGGTATGGAACACTTCCCTAGAAAAAGAATTAAGCAACCATATGAATCTATTATGAGAGCAACCTATGGAGTTAATTTGAAATATGATAACACTTGAAACTATGCATTATGCCTAGCTAGGGGCGTAAAATGATAGCGTTAGTTGGGAGGCAACCCAATAGTTATCTTAATTTTCTTGTTTAATTTTCTGTTTTCTTGTGTGCACACAACTATGCTAATGTTATTATTGTGTTTTTTGTGTTTTAATTAGTGTTTTTTCCAAGTAAAGCCTTTAGGATGATTTGGTTGATAGTTGCTTTGATTCTGTGCACAAAACAGAAACTTTTTCGCCCAGTAACAGAATTGTTAAAAATCACTGGAGCGTCAAAAAATTCTGATTTTTTTACACATGATTTATATACAAATTTCCCACGTTCTACTAATGTTTCAGAATTTTTGGAGTTACAGAAGTATGGTGATTGTCCGAATTACTATAGACTGTTCTGTTTTTGACAGATTCTGTTTTTGTTCTGTTGTTTGCTTGTTTTGATGAATCTATGGATTGTATCGGGGGGTATAAGCCATGGTGAAGTTGGAATAAAGTAGGTAAATTCAATAATAAAATATGAATGGGTTTGCAACAGTACCTAAAGTAGTCATTTGCTTTATTATACTAACGGATCTCACGAAGGTTTTGTTAAGTTTTGTGTGCTAAAGTTTTCAAGTTTTGGGTGAGATCACGATGGATGAAGGAATAAGGAGTGGCAAGAGCCTAAGCTTGGGGATGCTCAAGGCACCCCAAGGTAATATTCAAGGACCCCCAAGCAACTAAGCTTGGGGATGCCCCGGAAGGCATCCCCTCTTTCTTCTACCGACCATCGGAAATTTTACTTGGAGCAATATTTTTGTTCATCACATGATATGAGTTTTGCTTGGAGCGTCGTGTATTATATAAGTCTTTGCTTTGTTTGATTTTTATTTTGTCATAATCATCTTTGTTGGACACGCCTATTTAAGAGAGACGCACATTATTCATGATTTGTTAGAATACTCTATGTGCTTCACTTATATCTTTTGAGCTAGGCACTTGCTCTAGTACTTCACTTATATCTTTTCGAGCACGGTGGTGATTATATTTTGAAGAAATAGATGAACTCTCATGCTTCACTTATATCTTTTTGAGAGTTAATAATAGTGATGGTAATTTGCACGAGATATGAATTTGGTCCCAATATGATGAATATTCAAGAGGGATGTAATAAAAACTTTCATGAAGATCATTGGATATGATAAGTTTGATTCCTTGCAATAGTTTTGCGATATGGAGATAATAATATGTGAGTCATGCTTTTGAGTAATTGTGATTTAGTTAGAATATTGGTGTTAAGGTTTGTGATTCCCTATGCATGCACGTAAAGTCAATAGTTATGCAACGAAGTTACATCCTACTTATGGTGCATTATTCAGTGTTAGTTATTCTCAGTGCATGTTTATGACCGTTTTTGTTTTTTGGTTGGTTGCTTCTTAGTCTATTTGCTAGCCTTCATATGTACTAAGCGGAAATACTGCTTGTGCATCCAATTCCTTAAACCCAAAGTTGTGCCAAATGAGTCCATCATACCTACCTATAAGCGGTATTTACATGCCATTCTAAGTAAATTTGCATGTGCCAACTCTAATCATTCAAAACAAATCTGTTTTGTATGCATGTACCGCTCATGAAGTGACAGGGGTGGTCAATATCTTTCATGCTAGATGGGTTATTCTCAAGATGAGTGTTTATTCACTTTTCATTGCCCTAGAAAATGGCAAGGTAATAGGGATGCCCAGTCCCGAAATGAAAATATAATAATCATATATTCCTTGGAAAGTTGAAAAGTTGGAAGGCGCCGGTGGATATGGCTAGCCATGGCTTGTGAAAGGATGATGGAAAGGAAATAAACTTTATTTTCTGTTTGGGAACCACCTATAATGTGTCTAGCATGGGAGATATTGAAAACTTTTGGTCGTGACATTGACAGGAAAAGCATGCCTTCTCAAAAATAATTTTATCACTATTTTAACTCTGAGCTCTGGCACCTCTGCATATCTCCACTTCCCTCTTAGAAGGTCCTATCTATTTTACTTTTATGCAATTTTTATTTTATTTTGAGTCTCCATCTTCTCATATAAAGTACCAACTGGAGAGCACTATTGTCATACTTGTGCATTGGATGCAGTTAATATTGAGTGTGTTTCATGAACGGATCAATGACTGGGCATAATGGGCTAGGGATAGCTTTCTTTAGCACTGATATTTTGAAAGACATTGTTGCTTGTTGGTATGCTTGAGTATTTATGTTTTCATGTCAAACTATAGACTATTGCTTTGAATCACTCAAGTCCAAATATCCATGCCAAAAAGAAAAGATTATATGATGAATATGGCGGGTAGCATTCCACATCAAAAATTCTGTTTTTATCATTTACCTACTCGAGAACGAGCTGGAATTAAGCTTGGGGATGCTTGATACGTCTCCAACGTATCTATAATTCACTACTGCAGGATGCTGCTAACGCAACACTACAATTAGAGACCCTTTGACGAAACTGTGCGCGATGCATTAATCACAAACGGTGATGTAAAAAACCTGTCAAAAAAGATGCAAAACGTTTGCGATGAAGGATACATCAAACATAGTTCAGATTTTAGTTACGTGTGCGATGTGGGGCATACGGTTGATCCAAGCGAACTATTTGCGATGAGACAGAACAACAAAAACGGGCAGCCAGATTAAGGTGTGTGCGATATACGGCATACAGTTTGCTCCGATGAACCGTTTGCGTTGATCGAGTTAAACACAAATGATTCGGTGTAACAAGATGTGTGTGATACTCGGCAAACAGGTCGGTAATCAGAATTGTGTGCGATCATTATAGACAACCGATACGGTCTCTTTTTTGTGAATTGTGTGCTTGTCAGGGCACACAGTTCAAGAAACCAACCTGTGGGCGATAATGTAGAAGATCTCTGTCGAATATGTATTACTAACCATCTGCGATGAGATTGATAGGATAAACAGAGATAACAAATTAATATGAGCGAACAGAAACAGAGATATATACAGTCTGCTTAATTTAGTCCTTCTTCTTGTTGTTGTTGTTGGATGGCCCCGCGACATCGTCTTGGCGAGGTCGCTTCTTGCCGCTGACCGTTGGCTTTTCACCACCGCCGCCGTCGTCATCGTCATTGCTGTCGTCATCGTCCTCCTCCTTGTTCGACCATTCCTCCTCATCATCATCGTCGTCCTCTTCTTCGTCCTCCAATGGCTCCTTGTCTGTCTGGTTGTCGTCTGACGACTTCGGAGGCGGCGTCCCTTCCATGATCCGGATATAATCGAGGTCTGGGCTCGACGCCGGACTCATGGAAGACGAGCGGGATGATTCTGATGTTGACCTATCATTGGGCGCCAGACTGCTGGCTGAACTGTCGTCCTTGCTGTTGCTCGATATGGTTGCGGTCGTATAAAAACCACGGGAAAGCGAGATTGCAGAGTGTGTGCAAGTGTGTAGCGCGGCCTGACGGGGACGATGAAGATGGTGGACACTTAAGCGGGGTATGCAGAGAAGAGTAATGCCAATTGAAGCGGGGGTTGACGTATTATCTAACCGCTGATATAATCAACCGCAATTATTTGTACCCAGTCGCTCCAAATTCCCGTAGTTGCACAGTTCTCAATGTGATAATTAATTACGCACACGCATTGGAGCGTCCAAATATGAAACAAGAATTTTTCGTAGTACTTCTACTCCCTCCGTACCGGCGACCTAGGTGGGGGGAAAACGAGATAACTTGATGATTATTTGGTAATCAATACCATTGCGTGCAGAGAATTGTGTCGGATTCAGTGCTCCGCAGACCCAAGAAGGTTCGAACTCTGGGGCATGTGCGAAGAACTCAACTTCTCAAACTTGCCAACTCGTCGCCCTACGACCTAGCTCGAGGAACAAGGAAGAAGGTGAACACGGTAGTTTACCCAGGTTCGGGCCACCTTGCGGTGTAATACCCTACTCCTGCTTTGTGGTGGATTGGCCTCGCGAGGGGCTGAGGATGAACAAGTACAAAGGATGAACAACCTCGTGAGGGCTCGGGGGTGAGAAATGAGTCGACCCCTTCTACGGTGGTGGCTAACCTATATTTATAGAGGCCTTGGTCCTCTTCCCTCGAAACTTAGGCGGGAAGGGATCCCACAACGGCCAATTTGAAAGGGGACAAGTAGTACATCTTATCCCGACAAAAGGTGGTCTTCGCCTGCAAATCTTCTGGCGTGACGCTGCGGTGGGCTCGGTGATGACATCCGTCCTGCCGTCCTGGTGGTCTTGGTCTCGTTGCACAGGAATGGAAACCTTTGCCTGAGTCCTCGGGAACCCACGCCTGCGCTTGCCTCCTTAGCACCAAAGAGGAAACTGTCTTCTCTATGCCCGCTGGCACCCGCCTGGCCTTGGTCGTCATGGCTTGCATCACCCCAAACCTCATGAGGTTTGGGCACCTGCATAGGAATCTCCACTCCTCAGGAGGTAGCCTGGGGAGGCCGCTCCCTCGGGAGGTCTTGGCGTCGTCTGCCTCGCGAGGCTTGGCCCCTCGCGAGGGTCTTGTCTTGGTAGTCTTGTAGATGGGCCGTACCAGGCCGTCGATAAAGCCACGCCGTGGGCCGCAGGCAGTCAAATCTGGGTACCCTGGTTCCCACAACGCCGACAGTAGCCCTCGGGCCCAAGGGGCGCTTGGACTTGGCTTCGAGGCGAAGCCAAAGGGCAAGGGCAAAGCGCCGCGGGCCCCAATCGCCTGCGGGCCTGGCTGACGCGTGGCGCTTGACGGGGCATTGACGCTCTTTTTCAAGGTCTTCGGAGAGGATGGCCGACATCTAGAGTGCAGCCCCAAGGGAGGCGATCGAGACGGCGACCCCCTCAGAGGCTGGCAAATCGGCGAGGCCCCTCGCGGTGAACTTGCCCTTGGCCTTGTCCGTGATTCCTCCAGCGGCAGCGACGCCTCCTCCAAACCAAGCTTAAGCGACCATGACAACTACGAGCCGCCGCGCTCGGGCATGAGGGAGGAATGGCGCCGGCCAGGCGTCATGGGTGACACCGCATGGGTCGCGATCCTCAGGAGGTCCTTTCCTTTCGTTTCATTCTTGCGCAAAAGTCATGAAGGGCCCCGCGGGGGTGTGTAAAGATCGTGACACTTTTGCCTTAATGTTAGCGTCCCCAACTTATGTTGTGTTTGCGTCTCTCGCTTGGGCACGGTTCCCCCTTTTTATTCTTGCGGTAGCTTAGTGCTCTACGCCGACAGGACCCAGTCCCCAGGCAAGCTTCGGCCGTCGCTGGTATGCTAGGTCGCGATGCCGTGGTCAAGCCCAGGAGGTGAGCGGCCGGAGGTCCGGTAAGAGCCCCCGAGGTGCAATGCTCAGGAGGTCCCCTTTGGCACGCAAGCGGCTCCCGAAGGACTGAAAGGGGAGTTCCCTTGCCTGAGCTAAATCACGAGAGATGAAACGCCGATTATGGGGTTCGCGCCCGGGTGTGCGAAGCGACTTATCTTAGCGAGCCTGCGGTGGTTTCCTTGTCGCGAGGGCAAGCTTCTTGTGTGATGTTAGGCTGCACCCTTCTCCTGATGGCGCCCCCCGTAGGGTTCCTACCGACTCCATTTCTCCCACTCGTCAGGGTGCTCTACGTCCTCGGGACCCGGCTCTCGAGCGAGGCTCGGCCGCCGCTGGTATGCCAGGTCGCGATGCTGTGGTCAAGGCCAGGGGGTGAGGGCTCGAGGGCCGGTAGGAGCCCCTAAGGCGCGGTGCTCAAGGCCCCCCTTTAACGTGCAAGCGACTTGCGTGAGAAAAGAGTGGCTGGCTCCGAGGGGGTACCTAGGAGGGGTTGCACCCCATGGCACGTAGCGCGGTATCCTTCCGCGGTGGCGAGGTGTTGGCGAAGTTGCTCATGATCCTGCCTCCGGAGGTTCCCATCTCTGAGGCTCCAGCAGTAGAAGTCGAAAGCGGTGAGGACGGTGGCAGCGTTGTCGATGAGAGAATTCCAACGAGCGGGGCAGGTGGCGGCAGTGGCGTTCCTTCTTAGTTTTACCCTGCAACATTCACCGTGCCTCGTGGAGGTGTAAGACTTCTGTTTAAGCTTGTGGAACAATCTGTGCTTGTAATAATTATTAGGACCCCGTGGTTTCCTTATTGCGCCAAGTTTCCTTCGTGCTTGCTTTTGTGCTCTGCATCGGTAGGGCCCAGCCCCGCGCATACCTCGACCGCCGTTGGGGCGTCCGGATCACCAAGACGACACCAAGGGGCGAGGGGCTACGTGACTAGTGAGGCCCCTGAGTTGCGATGCTCAGGAGGTCCTCCTTGACGTGCGAGCAGCCCTCATGAAGGAAACGGGGATGCTGGGGTGTAAGACTTCGCGCTCTGCATCGGCAGGGCCCAGCCCGGCGCATACCTCGAGTGCCGTTGGGGCGTCTGGATCATCAGGACGACACCAAGGGGCGAGGGGCTACGTGACTAGTGAGGCCCCTGAGTCGCGATGCTCAGAAGGCCCCCCTTGATGTGCGAGCAACCCTTATACCTTTAACCACCAGCTTTCACCTAGGAGAACGCGAGAAGACCAGGTACCTAGACCTGGTAGGGTAGCGTGTGCCAGGCGGGGCCTGAGCACAGCCCCCGTGTCCTCGGATTCAGGGCTCCGCAGACCCAAGAAGGTTCGAACTCTGGGGCGTGTGCGAATAACTCAACCTCTCAAACTTGCCAACTCATCGCCCTACGACCTAGCTTGAGGAACAAGGAAGAAGATGAACACGGCAGTTTACCCAGGTTCGGGCCACCTTGCGGTGTAATACCCTACTCCCGCTTTGTGGTGGATTGGCCTCACGAGGGGCTGAGGATGAACAAGTACAGAGGATGAACAACCTCGTGAGGGCTCGGGGGTGAGAATGAGTCGACCCCTTCTATGGTGGTGGCTAACCTATATTTATAGTGGCCTTGGTCCTCTTCCCTCGAAACTTAGGCGGGAAAGGATCCCACAACGGCCAATTTGAAAGGGGACAAGTAGTACATCTTATCCTGACGAAAGGTGGTCTTCGCCTGCAAAGCTTCTAGCGTGACACTGCGGTGGGCTCGGTGATGACATCCGTCCTGCCGTCCTGGTGGTCTTGGTCTCGTTGCACAGGAATGGAAACCTTTGCCTGAGTCCTCGGGAACCCACGCGTGCGCTTGCCTCATTAGCACCAAATAGGAAACTGTCTTCTCTACGCCCGCTGGCGCCCGCCTGGCCTTGGTCGTCATGGCTTGTGTCACCGCAACCTCATGAGGTTTGGGCACCCGCATAGGAATCTCCGATCCTCAGGAGGCAGCCTGGGGAGGCCGCTCCCTCGGGAGGTCTTGGCGTCGGCTGCCTTGCGAGGTTTGGCCCCTCACGAGGGTCTTGTCTTGGTAGTCTTGTAGATGGGCTGTACCAGGCCGTCGATGAAGCCACGCCATGGGCTGTAGGCAGGCATGTCTGGGTACCTTGGTTCCCAGAACACCGACAGTAGCACCCGGGCCCAAGGCGCGCTTAGACTTGGCTTCGAGGCGAAGCCAAAGGGCAAGGGCGAAGCACCGTGGGCCCCAATCGCTTGCGGACTAGGCTGACACGTGGCACTTGATGGGACGTGGGCGTCTCCACTTCCCCACGCTGCCTCGCCAACTGCTCGACTTGACAACTACCCTTGGCCTTGTCCGCGATTCCTTCAGTAGCAGCGACGCCTCCTCCGAACCAAGCTTAAGCAACGACGACAGCTACGAGCCGCCGCGCCGCCGTGCTCGGCCTTGAGGGAGGAATGGTGCCGGCCAGGCATCATGCGCGACACCGCCTGGGTCGCGATCCTCAGGAGGTCCTTTCCTTTCGTTTCATTCCTGCGCAAAAGTCATGAAGGGCCCCGCGGGGGTGTGTAAAGATCGTGACACTTTTGTGTTAATGTTAGCGTCCCCAACTTAAGTTGTGTTTGTGTCTCTCACTTGGGCACGGTTCCCCACTTTTACTCTCGCGGTAGCTTAGTGCTCTACGCCGACAGGACCCAGTCCCCATGCAAGCTTCAGCCGTCGCTGGTATGCCAGGTCGCGATGCTGTGTCAAGGCCAGGAGGTGAGCCGTCCAAGATCCGGTAAGAGCCCCCGAGGCGCAGTGCTCAGGAGGTCCCCTTTGGCGTGCAAGCAGCTCCCAAAAGACTAAGAGGGAAGTTTTCCTTGCTCGAGCGAAATTGCATGAGGTGTAAATGCTGGTAATGGGGTCCATGCCTACGTGTGTGAGGTGACTTATCTTGGCGAGCCTGCGGTGGTTTCCTTGTCGCGAGGGCGAGCTTCTTATGCGAAGTTAGGCTGCGCCCTTCCCCTGATGGCGCACCCCCCCGCAAGCTCCTACCGACTCCATCTCTCCCGCTCGTCTGGGTGCTCTACGTGCTCGGGACCCGGCTCTCGAGAGAGGCTCGGCCGCCACTAGTATGCCAGATCGCGATGCCGTGGTCAAGTCCAGGGGGTGAGGGCTCGAGGGCCGGTAGGAGCCCCTGAGGCACGATGCTCAAGGGCCCCCCCTTTAACGTGCAAGCAACTTGCGCGAGATAAGAGTGGCTGGCTCCGAGGTGGTACCTAGGAGGTGTTGCGTCCCATGGCATGTAGCGCGGTATTCTTCCGCGGTGGCGAGGTGTTGGTGAAGCTGCTCATGATCCTGCCTCCGGAGGTTCCCATCTCTGAGGCTCCAGCAGCAGAAGTCGAAAGCGGTGAGGACGGTGGCAGCATTGTCGACGAGGGGCTTCCAACGAGCGGTGCAGGTGGCGGCAGTGGTGTTCCTTCTTAGTTTTACCATGCAACATTTACCGTGCCTCGTGGAGGCATAAGACTTCTGTTTAAGCTTGTGGAACAATCTGTGCTTGTAATAATTATTAGGACCCCGTGGTTTCCTTATTGCGCCAAGTGTCCTTCGTGCTTGCTTTTGTGCGCTGCGTCAGTAGGGCCCAGCCCCGCACATACCTCGACCGCCGTTGGGGCGTTCGGATCACCAGGACGACACCATGGGGCAAGGGGCTACGTGACTAGTGAGGCCCCTGAGTCGCGATGCTCAGGAGGTCCCCCTTGACGTGCGAGCAGCCCTCATGAAGAAAATGTGGACGCCGGGGTGTAGGACTTCGCGCTCTGCGTCGGCAGGGCCCAGCCCCGCGCATACCTCGACCGCCGTTGGGGCGTCCGGATCACCAGGACGACACCAAGGGGCGAGGGGCTACATGACTAGTGAGGCCCCTGAGTCGCGATGCTCAGGAGGTCCCCCTTGACGTGCGAGCAGCCCTCATACCTTTGACCACCAGCTTTCACCTGGGGGGAATGCGAGAAGACCAGGTACCCGGACCTGGGAGGGTAGCGTGTGCCAGGCGGGGCTTGAGCATAGCCCCCGTGTCCAGCCCCCTCGCGCGATCCTCCTGAGGGGGAAGCTGTGGGGGGTTGCCGATCGTAGAGCCGAGAGGCTATCCTGAGGTTGGTGCGGCCGCGAGGGTGCCCTCAGTTGTTTATTCACCAGCATGGAGCATGGTGCTTCCACTTTATCGTGGGCATAGTCGCTCCTCAATCGTGTCGTCCACCAGCATGGAGCATGGGGCTTCCACTGGTATGTGGGTGGGAGTTCCCGCTGGGGGAGACTCCGGGGCGTGTACAGCCCCGTTCGTACTCGTGGCTAGCAAGACAGAGCTGGAGGAGGTGTATCTGGGCACTCGTGAGCCATCACGGGACTCACAAGGCCCTACCTCAAGGCGGGTTGCGCCTGATTTTTGGAGCACGGGGCGCGCGTAAGAAACCTGCGAGGCGATGGGGGGTCCTGCGCCGAATGCCCCTCCGAAGGTTATCGCATGAGAAGGCTGGACACCAATGACTCCAGGAGGTGACGTGAATGGGGCCGGCCCGCCAAACAGAGCTCAGCCATTGGTTTTATCGACGCTGCAGGGACGTACCCGAGCACAGACGCCGTCCCAAGTCTTCTCATGCAACGATCCCACGGAAAAATAGCCGGCGCATGGCTCCCGCTGCGGCGAAGCGCCGAACTGCGGTTGTATGAACCGGGTCATGCGCCCACACTTGCCCACACGCGATTAGCTCATGCGAGAACAAGGCACCAAGGACCACGGGAGGTGACGCGCACGGGAGCTGGCCCGTGGGACAGAGCTCGGTCGCTCGGGTTTGTCGATGCTGCAGGGACGAACCCGAGCACAGACGGTGTTCCAGTCCTTAATCATGAGGCGGTCACGGGCGGATTCGCGAGGGCGCAGCGACATCATAGTGATGAAGCACCAGACAGGCAGTTGAGATACTTAGGAAACTCATGAAGGCAAAGCCAGTTCTGCCTGAGGATGATGCAGCCCGAGGGGTGCCCTCAGTTGAACAAACCAAAAAGTCACCTGGCACCATCATTGTAGAAGCGTTGAAGTAGCTGAAGACATGTACTGTAGAGATCGCTCCTCACGAGCCGACCGCCTCCTGAGCCCCGGGAGGCTCCGGAGGTCTGGAGGGCTCGCGAGGGTCCGTCACCTCCTTGGTCAGGACCGCCTGGCGCCTGGCCTCATGAGCCGCCAAGGCTCCCTGCATGAGGCGCTGGTACAAGGCGGCCACGTTCAGCATGCCAAATGTCATGCGAACGTACCTGCAGGGGTAGCCCCCGCTCCGGCCGACGTGGGACGGCCAGAAGAGGTCCTGCGAAGCAGCCCTATTGAGGCCTGGGATGTTGATGCAAATGCACAGTTCGCCACCCATGTCATGGGCGGTAGCTGCACTGGATGGCGCGGGGCGACGCTCACCACGCATGGCTCGCGCCTCCTAAAGCTCCTCGATTGCCTTGGTGATGAACTCCTGAGCGCCCGGCGCCTCGCGCCTTGCGCCTTGATCACCGGGGCGCGCCTCGGAGGACGCCCCCATGTGGTGCTCGAACGCCTCCCTCGCGACGCTGGTCAGGTCAGAGGCCCTCCAGACAAGAGCCCCCGAGCCCGTCCAGAGAGGGGCGCCGGGCACGCCTTCCTATGCGAGAGGGAAAGGCGTCCCAGCAGTGGGCGCGTGGCCTGAGGCACGATCGTCGGGCGCCCCAGCCTCCTGACGGCCCTTTGGGAGGAGCTGCTTCTTCTTCTTGGGGATGGCCTCAGGAGGCAGGATGGCACCCTTGCCATCTGAGTTCTCGACCACCGCAGCTTGGTAGGCGCGCTCGAGGGAGCACACCGCATCCTTTTCGTCACAAGCGATTGTGATGACTCCACCACTTCCTGGCATCTTGAGGATGTTGTAGCCGTGGTGAGTTGCCGCCATGAACTTGGCGAGGACCGGACACTACTAGGAAAAGGGCTATAGCTAATATGGACATTAATGGCGCACCATGTATGTGGTGTGCCACTACTATATAGTAGTGGCGCACCAGATACAGGTGCGCCATTAGTGTCCTCATTACTAATGGCGCACTACACACACGGTGCGCCATTACTACCAATTTTTTTTCCGAAACTATTAATGGCGCACCAAGGCACAGTGCGCCATTACTTGTTTTAACTAGTAATGGCGCACCACACACTCTGTGCGCCAGTACTAACAATTTTTTTTTACTTTTTTTTTTCAAAACTAGTAATGGCGCACCAGGGTAAAGTGCGCCATTACTAGTTCAAACTAGTAATGGCGCACCACAACCACGGTGTGCCACTACTAACAATTATAATTTTTTTCTTGCAAAACTAGTAATGGCGCACCACGTAACAGGTGCGCCATTAGTAACCAGGGTTACTAATGGCGCATTATTAGGTGGTGCGCCATTGGTAACCTGAGAGCAGCTAGATATTTTGGACAGCCACCTACCACACTCAGTTTCCCCACTTCATTCTCTCCACCTCCTCCTCCAAGCTTGTCTCGGCTGCCTCCTCCTCCTCACCTCATTTGCACCATAGATTCACCCAAATTAAGTGGTTAAATTACCTTTTTTTGATAGGTAAGTAAGGGGAAAGCTTTCTTTATGTTGTTGATCTACTTTTTTCTCCCTCCAACAACGTGCACATGCACTTTTTATGGCCTAGATCTACGTATGTTTGTGGTGTTGCATATGTTTGTGGTGTTGCATATGTTTGTGTTTGCAGGTACCGGTATTTGAAATGCGATAGTTGCCAATATTTTGCTGGAATGTTGATTCATTTCCGTTTCGGCGAGAATTTGGCACTATGCATTCTTTTTGGTCCTATTTTTAGGCAAAGTCATGCCAAATTTTTTCTTGGTTCTAAAATATCGTTTTGCTCTACCCCGCAGGCGACCATGGTCCGCACGATGACCGAAGGCATCGTGAATAGGTTTTTGAGCTCCGCGAAGGCCGAGATGCTTCAAAAGAACGAGACGGAGATAAGATGTCCGTGTCGAAGATGCAAGCTGAAGAGCCTTATTACGGACCCGGATTCCGGACAGGTGCGGGACCACCTGCTCTTGCGTGGTTTCATGGATGGCTATCGGTGGCAAGGTGATGAAGATGACTATGAAGTCGTCCATGGGGGACGGGCAAGAAATGAGGAAGGGCAGCAAGACAACCGCGGCGGCGAGGGCGGGCGAGAAGACGAAGAATCTCCAGGACATGATCACGACGGTGATGCAGTACACAGTCATCATGTAGAAGATGCCGGACATGATGATGAGGAAGATCAAGACGAAGGGCATGATCATGAAGATGAAGATGCCGGAGCAGACGACAATGGACCATCGATGGGATGGGTGCAGGACCCTCATATTCAAGAGCTGCTTCTCAAGCAGATGGATAACGCAAGAGCTGCCACCCGAGAGAAAGCCAAGCTGGATCAACTGGAGATAGACGCGGTTACTCCATTGTATGAAGGATGCAGGCCCGAGGATACCCGCCTGAAAGTAACGCTCATGGCTCTGGAGATGAAGGTAAAACACAAAATGACCGACGCATGCTTCGACGAGAACATGTCATTCTGGCACGAACGTCTTCCCAAGGGGAACAAGTGCCCGACCAGTTTCGAGGAGGCGAAGAAAATCGTGTGTCCTGTGGATTTACCGCACGTGAAATACCATGTGTGCATGAATGATTGCATCATTTATCGGGACGAGCACGCGGAGTCTACCATATGTCCGGTGTGCGGCGTCACTCGATACAAGAAGAGGAAGAAAGCTCCTCGAAAAGTGGTGTGCTACTTTCCGATCACTCCTCATCTGCAGCGGTATTTCGCGGACCCTAAGGCAGCAAAGCTCCTGTGTTGGCACGCGGATAGGGAGGAGAAGAAGCGAGAAGATGACGGAAATGATCCGGAGATAAATAAAAAAGACAAGATGCTGAGTCACCCTAAGGATGCGAGCCAGTGGCAAGCGTTGAACTTCGAACACCCAGAATTTGGGAACGATCCAAGGAACATCATGCTGGGCGCGAGCACCGATGGAGTCAATCCGTTTGGTAGCCAGAGAAGCACACATAGCACCTGGCCTGTGTTTGTGTGGATGTACAACCTTCCCCCCTGGAAGTGCATGAAGAGGAAGTACATTCACATGAGTATGCTAATTGAAGGGCCGAAACAACCAGGGAACGACATCAATCTGTATCTGGGGCTGCTGAAAGAGGATCTAGACACGCTGTGGAAAACGCCAGCCAATACGTGGGACGCCGCAGTGAAAGAATATTTCCCTATGAGAACCGCACTGCTCACGACGGTGCATGACTATCTCGGTTACGGATATGTCGTGGGGCAGGTGGTCCAAGCAATAAACAGAGCAATATTATGATTTATGTGAATACATAGCTATCCACGTCGAAATGACTCAACAAAATAAAACGCGTCCATGAGACCATGACCAGCAGCCCTTGCCTACGGTAGCTCTTGGCTCTGCCTGAACTCGTGCAGGCATTCGTCCAAGCGGTTGACACGCTCGCGGTACATCTGGAGCGTGATCTCGAGCTCCAAGTTGGCTATTTCATCAGAGATCACCAGCTCAAGGATGCGACGGCCATGTTCCTCTACTGCGCCCAGGTGGACACCTGGGCCAAGGAGGCGGTCGAGCCTACCGACCAGCGCGTTGGCATCGAGCGGTCCGCGGACAAGGCGAACGGCGCGACCCATGCGAACTACGCGGCGGGCGTCCGGTGCACGTACGGCGCGGCCAGCCTCTGGTGCAAGTACGACGCAGAGGGCCTCTGCCCACTCCTGGCGAGGAATGGGGGTACTGACGGGACGTGTACCCAGCTGCGATGCCCTGTCGATAGCAGGCAAGCGCCGATGGATCCGCTCTTGCTGTGCGGCGTACCATGCCTCTCGCTCTGCGGCACTCCAACGGTCTCGCCGTGCAGTGAGCCGCAGCCTATCGGCGTGGACGCGCCTAGCTTGCTCTGTGGCGCACCATTGATCATGTTGCGCGGTGAGCTGCAGCCTCTTGGCGCTGACATGCCTATCATGATCCGTGGCGCTGAAGCGCCATGCGCCAAGGGTCTGCTCAACCCTGGCGATGACGCACATCACGGCGTCGTCCATCTTGTTGCCAGGGAGCGCCTCGGCCTCGACGGGCCGTGGCGCCTTCTCGTTTTCCTCATCGACGAGGTTGATGGCAGAGGCGACGGTTTGGTGGGTTGGCACACTTGGAAAAGGTGGATGTGCTACAGGCTGTGCTTGTTGCCTCCGTGCGTCGCGCGCCGCCTAGGTTTATGTGCAATATCGCTGGGTGGCGGGAAACAGGTGAGGAAATGGAGGGAAACGGTGGCGTGTTCATAAAACGCCATCGATTAATGGAAACTTAGCATAGAAGGAACATCGAGCTAGCACAAGAATTAGATGATGATCAGATGATCGTTTATCCTAGTTAATTATGCATGTAATAGTTTACTTTGGTGTGTGGAAATGTCATGTGTGTACTAGCCACCTATGTAATTGGATGTTTGCCGCGTATTACACACATCTTGTTTATGTGAAACGTTTCTGTTCTCTTGGCTCAATACAAACAATTTATCGCAATGAACCGTATGCCGTATATCGCACACACCTTGATCTGGCTGACCATTTCTTTTGTGTTGCCTAATCACAAATAGTTCATCCGAGTGAACTGTACACTACTAGAAAAAGGGCTATAGCTAATATAGACATTAGTGGCGCACTATGTATGTGGTGCGCCACTGCCAAATAGCAGTGGCGCACCACACATGGGTGCGCCACTAATGTTTATATTACTAATGGCGCACCTTGTGTGTGGTGCGCCACCGCTAAGTTTCTCCTGGGCACACCCCCTTCCCCAGACTTACCAGTGGCGCACCGTGGTTTGGTGCGCCATTACTAGTTTTAACTAGTAATGGCGCACCACACCCACGGTGCGCCACTACTAACAATTTTTTTTTCAATTTTTTTTTCAAAACTAGTAATGGCGCACCACACACCAGGTGTGCCATTAGTAACCCTGGTTACCAATGGCGCATTCTTAGGAGGTGCGCCATTGGTAACCTGAGAGCAGCTAGATATTTTTTACAGCCACCTACCACACTCACTTTCCCCACTTCATTCTCTCCACCTCTACCAAGCTTGGTCTCGGCTGCCTCCTCCTCCTCACCTCATTTGCACCATAGATTCACCCAAATTAAGTGGTTAAATTTCCTTTTTTTGATAGGTAAGTAAGGGGAAAGCTTTCTTTATGTTCTAGATCTACTTTTTTCTCCCTCCAACAACGTACACACTTTTTATGGCCTAGATCTACGTATGTTTGTGGTGTTGCATATGTTTGTGTTTGCAGGTACCGGTATTTGAAATGCGATAGTTGCCAATATTTTGCCGGAATGTTGATTCATTTCCGTTTCGGCGAGAATTTGGCACTATGCATTCTTTTTGGTCCTATTTTTTGGCAAAGTCATGCCAAATTTTTTTTTGGTTCTAAAATATCGTTTTGCTCTACCCCGCAGGCGACCATGGTCCGCATGATGACCGAAGGCATCATGAATAGGTTTTTGAGCTCCACGAAGGCCGAGATGCTTGAAAAGAACGAGACGGAGATAAGATGTCCGTGTCGAAGATGCAAGCTGAAGAGCCTTATGGACCCGGATTCCAAACAGGTGCGGGACCACCTGCTCTTGCGTGGTTTCATGGATGGCTATCGGTGGCAAGGTGATGAAGATGATTATGAAGTCGTCCATGGGGGCCGGTCAAGAAATAAGGAAGGGCATCAAGACAATAGCGGCGAGGGCGGACGAGAAGACGAAGAATCTCCAGGACATGATCACGAATTAGATGCAGGACACAGTCATCATGTAGAAGATGCCGGACATGATGATGAGGAAGATCAAGACGAAGGGCATGATCATGAAGATGAAGATGAAGATGCCGGAGCAGACGACGATGGACCATCGATGGGCTGGGTGCAGGACCCTCATATTCAAGAGCTGCTTCTCAAGCAGACGGGTAATGCAAGAGCTGCCGCCCGAGAGAAAGCCAAGCTGGATCAACTGGAGATAGATGCGGTTACTCCATTGTATGAAGGATGCAGGCCCGAGGATACCCGCCTGAAAGTAACGCTCATGGCTCTGGAGATGAAGGTAAAACACAAAATGACTGACGCATGCTTTGACAAGAACATGTCATTCTGGCACGAACGTCTTCCCAAGGGGAACAAGTGCCCGACCAGTTTCGAGGAGGCGAAGAAAATCGTGTGTCCTCTGGATTTACCGCACGTGAAATACCATGTGTGCATGAATGATTGCATCATTTATCGGAACGAGCACGTGGAGTCTACCATATGTCCGGTGTGCGGCGTCACTCGATACAAGAAGAGGAAGAAAGCTCCTCGAAAAGTGGTGTGGTACTTTCCGATCACTCCTCGTCTGCAGCGGTATTTCATGGACCCTAAGCTAGCAAAGCTCCTGCGTTGGCATGCGGATAGGGAGGAGAAGAAGCGAGAAGATGACGGAAATGATCCAGAGATAAATAAAAAAGACAAGATGCTGAGTCACCCTAAGGATGCGAGCCAGTGGCAAGTGTTGAACTTCGAACACCCAGAATTTGGGGACGATCCAAGGAACATCGTGCTGGGCGCGAGCACCGATGGAGTCAATCCGTTTGGCAGCCAGAGAAGCACACATAGCACCTGGCCTGTGTTTGTGTGGATGTACAACCTTCCCCCCTAGATGTGCATGAAGAGGAAGTACATTCACATGAGTATGCTAATTGAAGGGCCGAAACAACCAGGGAATGACATCAATCTGTATCTGGGGCTGCTGAAAGAGGAGCTAGACACGCTGTGGAAAACGCCAGCCAATACGTGGGACGCCGCA
This sequence comes from Thinopyrum elongatum, assembly GCA_011799875.1. Taxonomy (NCBI): domain Eukaryota; kingdom Viridiplantae; phylum Streptophyta; class Magnoliopsida; order Poales; family Poaceae; genus Thinopyrum; species Thinopyrum elongatum. The sequence goes on from CM022301.1 coordinate 473,415,241, forward strand.
GAGAAAGAATATTTCCCTATGAGAGCCGCACTGCTCACGACGGTGCAAGACTATCTCGGTTACGGATATGTCGCGGGGCAGGTGGTCCACGGATTTCGTGCATGCGTCAGGTGCATGGATGACACAACGTATCGCCAGCTAGATAGAGATCCCGGGTCTTAGAAAACCGTGTTCATGGGACATCGAAGGTGGCTTCGCGACGATGACTCATGGAGAAAACGCAAGGATCTGTTCGATGGTGAAACCGAACCCCGAAGACGCCCGCGTACGAGGAGCGGCGAGGAAATAGACGAGCTATTGAAAAATTGGAAAGAGTGCCCACCGCCGGGAAAGAAGCGAAAGGCGCCAGAGCCGCTGCTGAAGGTATGGAAAACGAGGTCGGTTTTCTGGGACTTGCCGTACTGGAAGATCCTCCGTGTGCCTCACAGCCTTGATGTCATGCATATCACGAAGAACGTGTGCGAGAGTCTGCTTGGTACCCTGCTCAACATGCCAGAGAGGACCAAAGATGGGCCGAAAGCAAGGGCGGACTTGAAATCAATGGGCATCAGGGAGGAGCTTCACGCTAATGATGATGATGATGAGGCGAAGGACACGGAAAGTCGTCGCAAAGGCAAAAAGGCCAAGAAGATCGGAAATGACTGCCCTCCCGCGTGCTTCACTCTAAGTCAGGAGGAGATCGAGCAGTTTTTCACCTGCCTAGTAGGAGTAAATGTTCCTTACGGTTACGCGGGGAAGATAAGCAGATACCTAGACTCAGCGAAGCAGAAGTTCAGCGGGATGAAGTCTCACGACTGTCACGTGCTGATGACGCAGATACTTCCAGTTGCAATCCGTGGGATCATGGATGCGCACGTCCGTGAAACGCTATTTGGCCTATGCAACTTTTTCGACGTCATCTCTCGGAAGTCGGTTGGCGTGAGGCAACTCAGAAAACTACAGGAAGAGATCGTGGTGATACTATGCGAGCTTGAGATGTACTTCCTGCCCGCATTCTTCGATGTTATGGTGCATCTGCTGGTCCATATTGTGGAGGATATCATCCAACTCGGGCCGACGTTCCTGCACAGCATGATGCCGTTCGAAAGGATGAATGGTGTCATCAAAGGATACGTTCGCAACATGTCACGTCTAGAGGGAAGCATAGCCAGGGGCTTTCTGACCGAAGAGTGCATCTCCTACTGCACGAATTATCTAGGCATCGAGAACCCCGTTGGTCTACCCGTCAACAGGCACCTCGGCAGGCTCGCTGGATGGGGTCACCGCGATGGTGGCCGCGAAATGCATGTCGACTTCGAGGGTCGACTCACCGACTTTGAAAGAGCAAACCTAGTCGCGCTACAATACATAGACGTGGTCGATCCTTGGGTGGTAGAGCACAAAACCTTTATTGAGAAGACGTACAATGACCGAGGCCAACAGAGGACGGACGAAGATATAATCAAAGAGCACAACTCATGTTTCACGCGTTGGTTCAAGGAGAAGCTTCTGTCGTACCCTTTACATGAGGATTCTTCCGCGGAAGAAAAACTCATATTCGCCTTGTCACAGGGCGCCAAGCACAACCTGATGACCTATGAGGCGTACGATATCAACGGCTACACATTCTACGCCGAGGACAAGGACATGAAGAGCGATGGTTATCAGAACTCCGGGGTAACGATGGAATCCTACACCGGTAACGACAAGGACAGATACTACGAAACGATCGAGGAGATCTGGGAGCTGAGCTACGCTGGAGAGAAGGTCCCGATGTTCCGTGTCAGATGGGCCAAGAGCGTCCTAAAAGAAGACCGGTATTTCACCACCATGGTTATACCCGAAGCCAAATCCAAGACCACGGGCACAAACGTCACCGCGAAAAATGAGCCATGGGTACTGGCTTCCCAAGTGGACCAATGCTTCTTCATTACCGACCCGTCAAAGCCCAGTCGTGTTGTCGTGAGGAGAGGCAAAAGGAAGATCATCGGAATGGATGGAGTCGCCAATGAGCAAGACTTTGACAAGTACGGCGACCCGAAGATGGAACATGACGACGACGATGAAGTGCCATACACCACAAGAAGAAGCAGGACCACCCTACCTAAAGGACGTCCGTTCAACAGAAGAACTCCATTTGCGAAAAAGAAGGGCAAGAAGATTGTGAAAAGATAGCTAGCTAAGATCGATTGTATTTAAATCGTAGTCTTCATTTCTCGATTGTATTTCGACATTTTGAAATGATATTTCTTCTGTTCTAGTCCTCATGAATATTCACTTATGTTTATTATGGTATTGAATTTCTAACTCACAAAAAGTATTGAATTTATTAATATTTTTTGAACTCATGAATATTTTTAAATTTCATGGGCACTTTTTGAATTCATGATATTTTTTCAAATTTGATGATATTTTTTCATATTCATAAATGTTTTACCAATTCCCAAATGAATGCAACTAAAAATCCAAAAAAAATATTGATGATATTTTTAAATAATAAATTTGATGATATTTTTTCATATTCATAAATATTTTGAAATAACAAATTTGATGATATTTTTTCACATTCATAAATGTTTTCAAATTTGATCGTCATTTTCTAAAAAATTATTAGATGCAACTAAAAATAATAAAAAAAAGTTACTAATGGCGCACCAGGAGAAGGTGCGCCATTGCTATCAATGTACTTATGGCGCACCCGTAGGAGGTGCGCCATTGGTATACCAATTTTTATGATATTTTTTCAAATATTTTCAAATAACAAATTTGATGATATTTTCAAATAACAAATTTGATGATATTTTTTCATATTCATAAATATTTTCAAATAACAAATTTGATGATATTTTTTCACATTCATAAATATTTTCAAATTTGATCGTCATTTTCTAAAAAATTATTAGACGCAACTAAAAATAATAAAAAAAGTTACTTATGGCGCACCCCTCGGTGGTGCGCCATTGCTATGGATGTACTTATGGCGCACCCCTGGGAGGTGCGCCTATCCTTCGCCCCTCTATCCCTTTCCCCCTCGCCCCCCGCGCCAGAGATCCCCCTCCATCTCGATCCCCCTCGCCAGATCCCCCTCGCCGCCGACGACCCCCCGCACCCTCCCCCCCGCTCCACCGCCGCCGACGACCCCCCCCGCACCCGCCCCCGCTCCAACCTAGGTTAGGCTAGGTCGCGTCGTGCCCCAACCCCATTCGCCGCAGCCGCCCCACCCCACCCCACCGGCAGCTGCACCTCGTTCCGATGCCGTGACGAGGAAGCCGGAGCCCGGAGGTGGAGACTTCGGCGGGGCTACTCGCAGTCCATCGACGGCTGACAACGAACGCCCGCTCTGTCTCTCATCTCCCTCGACGGCCGACGTGACGCCACGAGGCCGGCCCACGACCGGCGTCCTCCTCCTTTTACGGTCTGCATCTCTGACGCGACGCCAACCACCGCCTCGTCAACGAATTTAAATGCTCCCTCCCTCCCTCCCTCCTCTACTCCTCTCCTCTATTTCGAATGTTACTGCTGCCTAAAAAGACTGTATTTTGAATTTCTGATTGATTCGCATGGATTATCAACTGTCCTCTCCTCCACTAGTTACCTTACTCCCTAGGTAGTACTGATTCAGTTACCCAGATGCTAAGTGTATAGTTATCACCATGAAATCGATCTAGTTACCTACCCTGCTCTCCAGATTACTGAATTTTTTGAATTTTCTGGAGTGTGTGCATTGGGGTGCTCCGGGGAGAGAGGATTCATGGCCATCCTATCTAGTTGCTGGGTGGAAAACTTGTTAGGTTCACAGTATTCATATACTTGAAGAGTAGTTGAAGTAGATGCACTAAATTTCATGGCCATCCTATCTAGTTGCTGGGTGGAAATTTACTGAATTTTATTTGCAGTAGATGCACTGAATTTCACAGAAGAGTAGTTGCACTTCTGAACTGCTATGAGTACAAGTACTCTTCTCATTGGAGTATGAAAGTTGTCAGCAGTTGCTTATGCTAGAGAAGTACTCCTGAACATTTAGCTGTACTCCAGTGAGTACTCCATGGAGTTACTTACTCCAGTAGCTTAATTAAGTGTAGTTGATTCACTTACTCCAGTAGCTTAATTAAGTTGCAGTAGTGCTTGTAAGTTTGCAAGTTTTGTGTACTGTACTGCTTGCATCAGTACTTTTGTGTAATCTGACTGTAGTGCTTGTATAGTTTCAGTAGTTTTTCTTCAATTAATTTGTTTGGTTGTATTAGTTTAGTGTAGGACAACAATAGTGTAGCACTTGCTGCTGCTATTAAGTTTCAGTTAATTAACTGAAACTTTTTCAGTTACAGTATACTCTTCCTGCATCTGTTTTCTCTCTTCTTGCAGTAGAGGATAAGAGGAGAGGACAAGGAAACACCAGACTTTCCAGTTAGTGCTTTCTCAAACTTCTGCAATTTGCACTTCTTGAACTACTGCTGTTTTATTATTTTAAAACAGACCAATATACTAGTTGATGCTGGCCTTATATGAAGAGTATTCGTATATGCTTGGAACTAAACAGAATTATACAATGAACTTCTGCAGGCTGATCTGAGTTGGACCATCCTCTGCAGCCAACTTCTCTTCGGTAAGAGGAAGAAAGGAGAATTAGGTAGGGTTTCATGGCTAGAAGATATATTGCTGTACAACAATTTGTTACAAATTGCATTTATTTACAAATAAAATGAAATGAACTGTGTTTTTACAATGATGTACATTTTACAGCAGGTTAGTGGATTGGTCAGCGGATCTGAAGGTCAGTGGATTCCGAGCAGCCAGATCAAAGGTAACTGAAGAAAACACCATTGCTTTGTTATGCTTGTGATGGCCTGAATGATGGTACTTGTGATGGTCTGATAGTTGTAGACATGTTCTGTTGATACTTGTGATGGTCTGATAGTTGTAGACATGTTCTGTTGATACTTGTGATGGTCTGATAGTTGTAGACATTGAGAAAGACTTGTAAAGATGATGATCATCTTTTACAGAAAACAATTTCTGTAAACACGTCAGTAACTTTGCTAGTTTGCTGGGTTTTGTCTTCGACCATCGTGTCGTGATGATTTTGCAGGTACCCCGAGAGGCCCTTGAGTTTGCCGGAATGTCGATTAACTTCCGTTCCGGCAAATTCGGGTACTCCATATGTCCTATTTTCAGCAAAGGTCATGCTGAAATTTTCCGTGAATTTTAGCATGACTTTGCTAAAAATAGGACATATGGGGTACTTGCGACTAATGCATTGGCCGGGGTATCTTAGTACTTAATTAAGTAGGATCAACTGCCCCTTTATCCTTGCTGCATTAAACACATATGCTGAATTCATGTGTGGACAGACGAAACCATGAGTTGTTTATAGTTCAGGAAAAGAATGTTATCATTATTGTTTGGGGGGTTGAAATAATCTATTTGTTGCACTTTGTGCACTTTCTAGTTGAAAACTGTTAAATGGAGATACTAGATTAGCTTTTTGAGGTATCCCATTAAATATTATTCATTACTGCCCACTCTTAAATTTTTTTGCACAACTAATATGCAACTGCCATAGGTGGCAATAGAGCCAAGTGATTAGGACCAACTTAGAATTCTCCTTCCCTTTTCTTGATAGGGTATATTATTAGAAGATACCCATATATATCAGTCAACCTAGGGTGCCTCGGCATCGATAAACCCTAAATGATGAAAACTTAACCTAGCATTTAGGGTGCCTTAGCGTCGACAAACCCTAAATGATAAAACCTTGGCTTTTAGGGTGCCTCGGTGTCGATAAAAACCTAAATGATGAAAGCTTAGGCTTTTAGGGTGCCTCGGCGTCGACAAACCCTAAATGATAAAAGCTTAGCTTTTAGGATGCCTCGGTGTCGACAAACCCTAAATGATAAAAGCTTAGCTTTTTGGATGCCTCGGTGATGACAATAACCAACTTTTTGACCAAACTTTTTTCCTATTTAGAACGAAACATGGCCCACAATGATGAGGCCGGCGGTTCGGGCAAGGCATTCTGGGAGCTGTCCCAGGAGATGGAGGAAGAACCTCACCGCTATGAGGACGCCGCGGAAGACACCGATCCTGACTACACAACCCCTAGTGGCGTTGGGGATGACACCACTGATGGTGCCACCGAGGATGCCACCACTGATGATGGCAGCGCACGCACAGATGGCAGCCAACCGAAGAGGCAACGGAAGGACCGGTGCCCGAACGTGCTTGGCACCGTCAAGGAGGAATTTACTGAAGTGTCCTCCGAGGGGCATCCAACAGCGCCCAAAGAATTAGTCAAGGGGTACGCGGGACAGCTCGGGTGCATTCTCCGGAGCACCGTCTCGATCAACACCGAGAACCTAAGGCATCGTGACCGAGGGAATTTGCGCAACCTCCTCTTCACGAAGCTGCACGAATGATACAAATTCCCCGGTGACTTCGCAAACACACGCCTCTCAGGGAATAAAGTGAACAGTGCCGCCCTCACGAAGATGAGCACGGCCCTGGCTACTTGGAGAGGCGCGGTGAAGAGAATGATTGACAAAGGTGATAGTTATGAGAAGATCAAGGAGAAAAATCCTTCGATCAGCGAAGCTGACTACCTGGAGTTCAAGATCAAGTGCGAGAGCACCGCATCCGAGGAATCAAGTCGGTGGGGGAAAGATATGCGGGACTTGAACTTAGGACAGCACACACTCGGTCCCGGCGGTTACAGAGTGGCGGAACCTATATGGGACAAGGAGGACGTGGAGCGTGCCGAGCAAGGCCTACCGCCCCGCTTCGATAAATACCGTGACAAGCAGACCAGGAACTATGTCAGGGCCCGGTACAAGATTGACCCGGTAACCAAGGAGCTTACCACGGATCTGAAGACCAAGGCGCTTGAGCGTGTTCTGGTAAGGAATACACCCCCGCGTAATTAGCTCCATATGGTTGCATTCTAATTAATGAAGCCAAATTTCTAAATGGTTCACGTTCCTTCCGCAGGAAACTGAAAGCAGTAGCGCAGGGTCGTCTCAGAGCTCCCCTTTCGACACCCCTTTAAATAGGGCGTTGAACGTAATGAAAAACAAGGATAAGCTCAGTAAGCCGTCGTCAGCTGGTCGTGTGGCCGGCAAAGGCTTGTCCACGAAATGGTCGGAATACTATACCGCTGGGCGAAAGGAGAGAAAGACGGCCAGCTCGGAAAGCTAGGAGCGCGAGGTTCAACAACTCAAGGCACAAGTGGCGCGGATTCCGGAGATGGTCGAAGAGCAAGTGCGAGACCAACTGGGAGTGACGATCACCGCCATTATACCTACCTTGGTTTCTGGGCTGCAGGCGTGGATTGCGGGCGGCCAACAGGGGCCGCCCCCGATTCCCAGCTTCACGGGCAGCAACTCGCGCAATGCGCCGGTGGCGCCATTGGTGTCTCCGGCGGAGGCGGCATTGGTGTCTCCCGCGGCGGCGCCGGCATTGCAGCTTAATGCACCCGGGTGTGGGAAGAATACGCCGGCCGGCACCTCGGCAGCAAGCGGCCCCTCCGTCAATTGCAAGCCCGCCGTTGGCGGTGCCTCGACATTAGCCGAGCTCGACGCCATCACGGTAACTAATTAAGCCTCTCGGCCGATGACTTCATCTCCTTGCCTTTGACTGGGCATCCCTGACGCCCTACATGTTTTCGCAGGGCGCCGCCGATGTTCCATGCACTCTCCTGCACTTCGTGGACGGCGAGTTGATCGATGTCGCCAAGGCCAGAATCGTTCAACCGGGCAACCGCCTGTTCCACGGTAATCCGATGCCACCCAACGTGTATAGGGTTCAACTGGTTCGGGTGCTGCGGGGCTGCAACGACTTGTTACCTCCGTTTCGACCCCCTGGGGCCGACGAAGATGATGTGATGACCCTCAGCACCTACTTAAGCTGGCCCCTGCTTTGGCCGAAGAGCCAGATTCGTTTGGGGGCGGGGGACACCACTCCACAGACAACACCGCCAGTCTTGCCGGCGCCAAGCCATGGGAAGACCGCCGCAATGCTACCGCCGTCAGCTGATCCGGACATGCATATGGCACAGGATCCAGATGACGACGATGGTACATTTACCAACGTCGATAAGTACTTCAACGAACATGGGTACGATGACGAATTCTTGGGGCCTCCTTCTCAAGAACCCAACCCTACAAAAGACGATCGTGATCTAGCTGGTACCGCGGAGAAACCCAATTGCAACAGGCGTCGTCTGGCGTTCAGTTCTCAGGAGACGCCTCCAGCTGCCGCCTTCACCGAGCCTCAGATAGCTGAGGTGCGAAATATTATCAGCCCCAACACACTCAAGAAGGTGGTCTCTGAGCAGAACTCGATCCCATTACAGCAGAAGAAGCAGAAGGGACGGAAAAGAAAGAATAACAAGGGTGCGAGCCAGCCGGCACCGAGTACGATCCGTGCTCAGGACGGGCCACCTTCACCTAAGGATATCTCGAGAAGGGTGCATGTGGCGGGTAGGCCGATGCTACCGACTAATCTGCTCAATGCTGCAACCGGTGCTATGCGGAGTCTGCATGACAGTGTTCTTTCTTTGGAGAAGCGGCGTCTCTCCGAGAATGATGTGGCATACCCGGTTTTCGTGGCCAAGGTGCCAGAGGGCAAGGGCTTTGTCGATAGCACCATCGGGGGTATGATCGTCCTGCGGTTTGATGACATCTTCGCTATGTTTAACCTTCATCCGCTGCACTACACCTTCATTCAGCTATTTTCGCTGAGTATGGAGATGCGGATCATTAGAGACAAGACCCCGGACATCGTGATAGTCGACCCCTTCTACATGCATGCCAAGATCTTGGGCAGCGCTGGGGACCGGCAAGTCGCGAGTTCATACCTCAAAGGCGTCATTCTGGCAAACCCAGATAAGGATAACTTCCTCGTGCCTTACTTTCCCGAGTAAGTCATCCCCTCACCGCCTCGTAACATATGATTTCTTAGATTTCGATCGTTCTTTTTTTTTCTAACATTCCGTGTTTTGTGCAGTGACACACATTGCACACTCATCCTCTTAAGCCCGAAATATTCCACGGCCACGTATTTCGACTCGGACCGTCAGTCGAAGAAAGACTACACAAATATCAAGAAAGTTCTTGATGAAGCTCTTCCCGGCTACGCCAGATCTGGAGGCACCTTCAGCAGGCCAATTCGTAGGTACGGCAAGCACGTGTTCACCCACAATACGACGTTCCCCTGCGTCAAGCAGCCGCCTGGCGGTCAGAAGGATGCCTACTACGCCCTCCATCACATGCGGGCGATCGTACGGGACCATAATCACCTTCTGCTACCAAATAATCTCAAAGATTGGGCCGCACGCTTGTCGGCAATCCAGGACGCGGACATCAGACAAGAATTCTTTCGCATCCAGTCGGAGTTTGCGGAAATCATCCATCAAGATGTCCTTCGTACCTCGGGGCAGTTCTACCTCAGATATCAACCATCCAACAGTGAGATAGAAACAACGCTACAAATGCAGGCTGACAACGCCCGCGATTTCATGACCATCACGAAAGACGGCGGCTTCATCCACGCTCCGGTCCCTGAGTCGAGTCGAAAGTAGTGATGCTATGTAGTTCTGAAATATCGATTAGCTCATGTTGTAATTAAACTTTAATGAACTTGTATGTCTCTTTAGTTTGGACAGTCGTTCAACTTATATGCAATCGATGCTATTTATTAGTAGGACCATGAATCGTGCTATTAATGTGTTGCTTTTCTCTTCCGATCCTTTTGTTGCATACTTATATATTGCTTATGTATTGTCTGTGAATTGCTACTAAAGTTTTGTTTGTCTAGTGCATAGAGATGCCATCGTATGTCGTGTACAAGGGTAAGGTTCCCGGAGTCTATGACAACTGGGAGGAGTGTCAGAGACAGGTTCACCGTTTCAGCGGTAACAGTTACAAAGGGTACACCACTAGGGCGGAGGCGGAAGCTAGATACGCGCGCTATCTAGCGGGAGAGAGGAGGGAGCGGAGGAGGAACCGGATGAAGACCAGTTTCATCGTGATGATGCTCATCGTGACCGCAGCTCTCTTCTATGTGATGGTAGTTTAGATGATCGATATCGACTTGTAATGTGAAGACAAACTCGCTACTCGCGGTCTCGAGACTTGTAATGTTCTAACTTTGTTCGGTATTTTGAATTCAGAGACTAATATGATGAATTGTATTCGGAGACTAATCTTCTATTGTATTCGATAAATCTGCTATTTATATGTTGTGATGTCTATATTCTGTGCAGTAATATATTTTGTAACCTGTGCAAATATCAGAAAAGAAAAAAAATTCCTAATATTCATACTAGTGGCGCACCATACTGCACTTTAGTGGCGCACTGCAATAAACACACTAGTGGCGCATTATCTAGAAGTGCGCCATTAGTAACCCAGAGCACAAGGTAAATATGGCCCCATGGGAGGCATAGTAATGGCGCACCGTTTGACATACTAATGGCGCACTCCCTGGTGCGCCACTATTGTCTAGTATACTAATGGCGCACCAGGGGTGCGCCATTAGTATTAGTTACTAGTGGCGTGATGATAGTGGCGCACCTGTAGTGCGCCATTAATGGCCAAAACAGGTGCGACACTAATTAGCCTTTTCCTAGTAGTGGGATACCCAAGGATGGCATTGTACGGGAGGTGAATGTGGGCAACGTCGAAGTCGATGAGCTCAGTGTGGTAGTTGTCGTGCTTGTCGAAGGTGACAGGGAGGCGAATCTGCCCTATGGGGACGGTGGAGCCATCGGTCACCCCTGAGAAGGGCTTGGTGGGCAGAAGCTGATCGTAGGGCACTTGGAGCGTCTCGAATGTCTCGATGGAAAGAACATTGAGACCCGCGCCACCGTCGATGAGGGTTTTGGTGAAGAGGACATTGCTGATGGTCGGTGCGCAGAGCATCGGGAGCGCGCCAGCGGTGGCTGAGCACTTGAGCTGGTCCGTAGAGTCGAAGGTGATGGTGTACTTGGACCACCTAAGGGGACACGACGCCTCAAGCTTGGGAAGGGCCGCGTTCATCTCGCCAGCAAACTGCTTGAAGATGCGATGAGAGGCGGGGGCCTGAGCACCACCCAGGATGCAAGCGATCGCGCCTGGCTCTTGGAAGCCCCCAGCCCCATCATCTTGGAGGTTGTCCTCATTTCTCCTTGGAGGCGGCAACAACAGAGGAAGGCCAGCATTGCCCTGAGGACGGTCCTCGCGGGGCTGGTCACGCCAGGGGCCGTCGCGAGGCTGGCCATGCCAGCGGTCCTCACGAGGCTGATCGCGCCAGTCCTGGCGGGGGTCGCGGTTGTCCTAGCGGCCTCCACCGCGGCCTCCTCTGCGGCCATAGCCACGGTCGTTGCACTCGGGGCGGTGGCCAAGGCACCCGTTGCGGATTGCCCTGAGCTCCTGGTAGTCATTGGTGTTGGGGCTGTGGACATTGTGGAAGACGCAAAATGGGCGGCTACCCCTGGAGGATTCTGCGTGGTCGCGGCCGCGCTTCATCTCAAGTTCAGCCGCGAGCACAGCGGGGCCCTTGTGCTTTACCTCCTTAGCCTTGCCCTTCTTGTCTTCAGGATCGACCTCCGGAAGCTCCAGCAGGGAGAGGCGACCTTCCTCTGCCCTCGCGCACCTGGCGGCTATGTTGAACATCTCCAGAGCCGAGCACAAGTCCTCGTGTATGGCGAGCTCCTCCTTCATCTTGATGTCCCGGACGCCCTCGGAGAACACCGAAATGATGGCCTCGTCCGACACCTTCGGGATCTTGAGGCAAACATTTGTGAAGCGCTGTATGTACTTGTGCAAGGTCTCGCCCGACTGCTGCTTTATGCGTCGCAGGTCGCCTGCTACAGGAGCGCGGTCGCAAGTGCCCTGAAAGTTGGCGATGAAGCGCTCGCGGAGCTCATCCCAGGAGGAGATCGAGCCCACCGGGAGGTTCAGGAGCCAAGAGCGTGCGTCGCCCTTGAGGGCCATGGGGAACCAGTTTGCCATGACCTTCTCGTTGCCGTTTGCCGCCTCGATGCTTAGCTCATAGAGCTGGCGGAACTCAGCGGGGTCGGGGGTGCCGTCGTAGCGTGGAGGCAGATCCGGCTTGAACTTGCCGGGTCAGGCGACGCGGCGCAGCTCCGGGGTGAAAGCACGGCAGCCTGCCGCACTCACAGGGGCCAGTCGCATGGGAGGAGCTTGGTCTTGGCGCCCGCGTGCCACCGCCTCTGGCGGTGCGCGGTCTTGATGCGGCGGCGCAGGGAGCGCGCGCGCCTCTCCTTGGGGCCGCTGCACCACCTGGCAGCTTTCTTCGTCGCGCGCTGGCGCTCTGAGCGGCGGGTCACGCTAGGGTGCCTCACGCCTAGGCTCGGGGTCCGCGCCATGCAGAGGAGGAGGGGGAGGCACGCCGTGAGCCACGTCGCCCGCCAGGGACGACGAAGGGCGAGGTGAACGGGATGGTGCAGGGGCCTCACCGACGGTGTTGATGAGCTCGGTGATGCGGGCGAGCCAGTCGTCGTAGAGGTCGTTGGCCGGACGATAGTGCAGAAGCTCATGCGCCATGAGTAGCGCAGGCTGCACATTCACTGGCCCGCGATGAACGTAAGAAGACGATGCCGCCGCTGGAGTTGGTGATGGGGTCGCGGTGCGGCCGTCGCGCCGCACGGACGGTGGCAGCGACGAGTCCTGCTGTTCACGAGCAGCAGGGTCGGTGGCGGCGTTAGCCACCGGGGAGGCAGGGCGGCGAGGAGCGTCGTTGCCTGCGGGAGCCGTCTGGGCGACGTGAGCAGCCCAACGCTCAGCACGGACATGGCAAGCGTCGGCCATAGGAACGATGAAACGGCGGCGGAGCGAACGATGGAAGAGAGGCTTCGACACGCCCCTACCTGGCACGCCAAATGTTGGATTCAGGGCTCCGCAGACCCAAGAAGGTTCAAACTCTAGGGCGTGTGCGAAAACTCAACTTCTCAAATTTGCCAACTCGTCGCCCTACGGCCTAGCTCGAGGAGCAAGGAAGAAGATGAACATGGCAGTTTACCTAGGTTCGGTCCACCTTGCGGTGTAATACCCTACTCCTGCTTTGTGGTGGATTGGCCTCGCGAGGGGCTAAGGATGAACAAGTACAGAAGATGAACAATCTCGTGAGGGCTCGGGGTTAGAAATGAGTCGACCCCTTCTACGGTGGTGGCTAACCTATAATTATAGTGGCCTTGGTCCTCTTCCCTTGAAACTTGGGCGGGAAGGGATCCCACAATGGCCAATTTGAAAGGGGACAAGTAGTACATCTTATCCTGACGAAAGGTGGTCTTCGCCTACAAAGCTTCTGGTGTGACGCTGCGGTGGGCTCGGTGATGACATCCGTCCTGCCATCCTGCCGTCCTGGTGGTCTTGGTCTTGTTGCACAGGAATGGAAAACCTTTGCCTGAGTCCTCGGGAACCCACGCCCGCGCTTGCCTCCTTAGCACCAAAGAGGAAACTGTCTTCTCTGCGCCCGCTGGCGCTCGCCTGGCCTTGGTCGTCATGGCTTGCGTCACCCCAAACCTCATGAGGTTTGGGCACCTGCATAGGAATCTTCGCTCCTCAGGAGGCAGCCTGGGAAGGCCGCTCCCTCGGGAGGTCTTGGCGTCGTCTGCCTCGCGAGGCTTGGCCCCTCGCGAGGGTCTTGTCTTGGTAGTCTTGTAGATGGGCCGTACCAAGCCGTCGATGAAGCCACGCCGTGGGCTACAGGCAGGCAAGTCTGGGTACCCTAGTTCCCAGAACGCCGACAAATTGACCATTGCATGCATGTTATGCTAAGTAGTCTGAAGACATTGAATGCATACTAGCCGCAGGACTCCTATTGGCTGATTTCTTTTTTCAGGACAAAAACAAGGAACGAGTTTTGGGATTATGCACCGGTACCGGTACGAATGGGGTAGGGCAGTTGGCAAGCAATACATTGAGCTCTTCTTATTGATGAAGCCAGTAATAATCAAACTACAAAGGAAAAGAAAAAAAGACAAAGGAAAATATCTACACGAATCTTCGCGTAACATCAATGGCATAGGACCTAGATGTGCATTACTTAGAGCACATCTAGATGTGCTTTAGCAATACTATCAAACAAAACCCCTAATCATCATTGCAAACATTGCATAGAACATGGCTAATGTGACAACCACAACTACACATGCTAGTTCCTTCTTGTCTCTTGCTTTCATCTGTTGCCTGTGATTGATTATTTCTTGCTTCATCGTACTGATTGTACATTCCAGATCAGCCAGTTTCTTCTTCAGCTTTACATTATCTTCTGCGAGCTTGGTGATAACACTCCGAGCCCTACCATGCCATTCTTCATCCAGCCAGTTAACAAAGGCACAAGCCTCATATCCCTGCCAATGTTAAATAGTATTCAGGATGAGCGGTGGCATTAGCTCAAGTAAAATGATGAACTTAGCACTAACCTCTAAGGGGCAACTGAGGAACCGCCTGCCAATGTCGAATCCCTCCGTGCATACACGTCGAGCGGGAGTGTGCCCATGCACACAACTCAGCTTTTGGTACTTCTCGGTGGTGCAAAACTCGGAGTCGAACTCGTGTTGCGGGAGTCTGGAGCATGCTCCGGATCCGGCGGTAGATCGCTTTCCAGGGGGGGGGGGGCGGTCATTCAGGACGGATTCAGTAAGGAGCTACTTTGGACATGCTAAAAAAGATCGGGATAGATTGGAACCTGACAGGACGATTCGGATCCATAGTACACCTGCCTTCAGATGACCTTAGGCAAGTGCTCGGCGGCGACCGCCGTTGTGGCGGCGCTGTCGAGAGTGGCGATACGAGCAGGAGCAGCCGCACCAAAACCATCAGCACCACTCGTCCGCATTCCCCCAATGTCAGCGCCACGTGAGGGAATTTGGAGGCTATCTAGGGATTTGGGGGAAATGGGGAAACTGTGGGGATAAGCTAACGGTCGGGAACTACTTATGGCACTATATGTTGTATACGGCGCACTGTTTATACATGTCGTTTGTGTTAGGTATTACAACTTCACACACGATTTCCACACCAAACTGTGTGAGAAGACCACGTAGTTGAGACACGGTTGCCGTGACATAACCGTATGTGATGTACTACCTTGTACATATAATTGAGTTACAGTGATACCGTGTAAACAGCCGCTCTGCGGATATCCTTCAAAAAATAAAATAGCCGCTCTGCAGATAGAGATGGCGGTGGCGACTACGGCAGCGGCGGCGGCCTAGGCAGCGGCTACCAGATAAGAGGTCAATCCTCGATCGATGGGCGGTGACGGCGTCATAGGAGGTCAATCCTCGGTTTGCAGTGGGAAATAGGAGGAGCTCAACCATCGAGGTCGGCGGCGGCGTGATTGGAGCACATCCATCGCGGTCGATGCCGGGATAGTGGAGGTCGAACTTCAGGCAGCAGCCACACTAAGCTTTGCTCCTCAACCCTGCTGTCTCGGCGTGCCGCTGCATCGCACTTCTCTGTCTGCTGGGTGGAGGTCGCCGCGCGGCTAATTAATTAAGGTATTCTTTTCGTGAGTGGCTTAGTTAAGGTATTCAATTCCTAAGGGTAGTGCTGTAGTACTCTGCGTGTAAATTAACTGGCCATTAATTTTTGTCATTGCACGTCTGGATAACAATATGGAGCGCCCTCAGTAATTATGAAAATAAAACCTTGTGATTTATGCACGCATCTTTGGGCATCAGTTAATTCGTGTATTAATGTTGTTGTTTGTTTTTAATTACCCTCCGTGTGGTGCAGATGGAACGATCTGAAGAGATGATGAATCGGAGAAGCTCATATTTTATAAGTGGCGTGGAGGAGTTCATGAATTTGGCTGAAAGTACAAAGAAGAGAATTGGTGATGAGGATTACATCCTGTGTCCATGTACTCATTGTGCCAATACAGAGTCATGTGTAGTTACAGATGTCGAGTGGCACTTACTCTCTCGGGGATTCATGGATGGATATACACGTTGGAATAGACACGGTGAAGAGCAGGTCATGGATGAATATACCGAGGGTTGCGAGATGCCAAACCCTAGTCAGTGTCACATGGAAGTTGAATCTAACATCGGGGCAGAGGCGTCAAGCTACCAATGGAACACCGGAAAGCCGAAACGCCCATTGGAAAACCAAGATGGTGACGCAGACGACGATGATCTTGATATGCCAGATTTTGCTGCTATGATTGTAGATTTCAAGGGCCCAAAAAAGGATATGATTGGGTACAAGGATCTGCCAACCATTGATGCGGATTCCAAGAAAGAATTGTATCCAGGATGCAAAAAGAAATATTCCAAGTTGAGTGCCACCCTGGTGCTTCTCAGATTTAAATGTCTTAAATATAGCAAATGATACCTGAAATGCACTAGAAAATCAAACCCGTGGTATAATGGTGATTGCGTACCGTGGAAACTTTTATGAGGCCAAACGATGAAGTCACCGGCCACTGGAGTTTGAATTTACACGTCTCCTTTTTGAAACCATGATCCTTCTTGTGAGATGCTCCGGTTTGGAAGGAGCGATCATCAAAACTTGTGCCAGACTTTACTAAATTTTTTCCACGGGGTCGTGAGAGCACGCCACGGGCACACACCAATTTTGATGATGTCCGGACTCCATCTGAATTTACTGTAATTAAAATACCAACTAGGCCTACGCCGGTGGCCGCACCTTGCGGCCGAAATGTTTGAAACTTCACCCCGCTTCTCGGACAACGGATGAAAATTCGCAAAGCGACGCACAAATGATCTGTACACCTTCTTTGCTAAGACTACCCACAGTGGGAGTAACATAGGTGGTAACATCGCACATCTCTAGGCAAAACAGATGATGTGGCGAGTAATTAATGAGGAAATAGGGGCATGTGGTAACATAGCTAGTTACTGTAACATTACACATACCAAGACAAGATGAGTCTACAACCTAATAAATGAAGTGTTGCATGACACCACACATATGTTACTCCGCACTATAGAGATAGTAACATATGCATGTTACTAGTCTAAGTTACTACCCATTGTGACTAGTCTAACTAACATCCACATGTAGTTGTAGTAGGGTTTTGACTTTATATGCACTAAATGCAAGGTAAGTGCAAAAAATGACTTAAATATAGCAGACGAGACCTGAAATGGGCCAGAAAATCAAACCAAGGGTATATCCGTGATTGTTTACCATGAATTTTTTTCCGAGGCGGAACGATGTAGTCACTGACGATTTGGAGTCCGAAGTGCCGCGTCTCCTTTTGGAAACCATGATCCTTCTTGTGAGATGCTCCGGTTTGGAAGGAGCGATCATCAAAACTTGTGCCAAACTTTACCAATTTTTTTTCACGGGGTCGTGAGAGCACGCCACGGGCACACACCGATTTTGATGATGTCCGGACTGCATCTGAATTTCCTATAATTAAAATACCAACTAGGCCTACACCGGTGGCCGCACCTCACGGCCGAAATGTTTGAAACTTCTCCCCGCTTCTCGGATAAACGGATGAAAACTCGCAAAGCGACACACAAATGATTTGTACACCTTCTTTGCTAACTAACACCCACAAGTAGTTGTAGTAGGGTTTTGACTTTATATGAACTAAATGCAAGGTAAGTGCAAAAAAATGACTTAAATATAGCAGACGAGACCTGAAATGGGCCAGAAAATCAAACCAAGGGTATATCCGTGATTGTTTACCATGGTTTTTTTTTCGAGATGGAACGATGTAGTCACTGGCGATTTGGAGTCCGAAGTGCCGCGTCTCCTTTTGGAAACTATGATCCTTCTTGTGAGATGCTCTGGTATGGAAGGTGCGAGCACCAAAACTTGTGCCAAACTTTACCAAATTTTTTCCATGCGATCGTGAGAGCACGCCACGGTGACACAATGATTTTCGTTGTTTCCGGACTCTATATGCATTTCCTATAATTAAAATACCAACAAGGCCTACGCCTTTGGCCGCACCCTGCGGCCGAAGTTTTTTCCCGTTTCTCGGACAATGAATGAAAACTCGCAAAGCGACATACAAATGACATTGCTAACACCCACGTGTAGTTGAGACTATATATATATATATATAAGCGACTATATATGTGCAAAAAATGACTCAAATATAGCAAACGAGATCTCAAATGCACCAGAAAATCGAACCATAGGGTACAATGGTGATTTCTTACCGTGGAAAAAAATTCGAGGCGAAACGATGAACTCATGTTTTCATTCAAACGAAAATATGCTGTTAGTTCATGTAAATGTTTTCAAATAGCACACGGTTCGCTCACGAAAGTCATGTGAGTACTAAACCGTGGCCGATGCCCCCCTGCCGCGCGCGCGATCTGAGTCGTGCATTCTGATTGGCCAGAATCCAAACCCCACGGATCGTACATCTGCACCGTTGGATTCTCCCTGATCGTACGTCTGCACCGTTGGACAATCCTCATCCCTTTCGACAGCACATGCAGTTCTGGTTGTGATTTTATTTATATCCACAAAATGCACATTAAATTCAAAAAATGTCTTAAATATAGCGAACGATACCTGAAATGCGTTGGAAAATCAAACCCGTGGTATAATGGTGATTGCGTACCGTGAAAAAATTTATGAGGCCAAACGATGAAGTCATCGGCCAGTGGAATTTGAATTGACATGTCTCCTTTTGGAAACCATGATCCTTCTTTTGAGATGCTCTGGTTTCCAAGGAGCGATCATCAAAACTTGTGCCAAACTTCACCAATTTTTTCCACGGAGTCGTAAGAGCACGCCACGGGCACACACCGATTTTGATGATGTCCGGACTCCATCTGAATTTCCTGTAATTATAATACCAACTAGGCCTACGCCGGTGGCCGCACCTCGCGGCCGAAATGTTTGAAACTTCTCCCCGCTTCTCGGACAATGGATGAAAACTCGCAAAGCGACACACAAATGATTTGTACACCTTCTTTGCTAACTAACACCCAGATGTAGTTGTAGTACGGTTTTGATTTTATATGCACTAAATGCAAGGTAAATGCAAAAAATTGACTTGAATATAGCAGACGAGACCTGAAATGGGCCAGAAAATCAAACCTAGACTATATACATGATTATTTATAGTGAAAAAAAATTCGAGGCAGAACGATGTAGTCACCGACGATTGGAGTCCGAAGTGCCGCGTCTCCTTTTGGAAACTATGATCCTTCTTGTGAGATGCTCCGATTTGGAAGGTGTGAGCATCAAAACTTGTGCCAAACCTTTATGAATTTTTTTCCATGGGATCCTGAGAGCACACCACGGTGACACACTGATTTTCGTTATTTCCGGACTCTATATGCATTTCTTGTAATTAAAATACCAGCAAGCCTACGCCTCTGGCCGCACACTCCGGCCGAACTATTTGATTTTTTTCCCTTTTCTCGGACAATGAATGAAAACTCCCAAAGCAACACACAAATGATCTTGCTAACACCCACGTGTAGTTGCGACTATAGCAAACGACTCAAATATAGCAAACGATACCTCAAATGCACCAGAAAATCGAACCATTGGGTACAATGGTGATTTCTTACCGTGGAAAAAAAATTTGGAGGTGAAACGATGAACACATGTTTTCATTCAAACAAAAATATGCTGTTAGTTCATGTAAATGTTTTCAAATAGCACATGGTTCACTCACGAAAACCGTGGCCGATGCCCCCCTGCTGCGCACGCGATCTATGTCGTGCGTTCTGATTGGCCAGAACCCAAACCCCACGGATCGTACGTCTGCACCGTTGGATGCTCCCAGATCGAATGGCAATCCTCATCCCTTTCATCAACACATACAGTTCCAGCTAGGATTTGATTTATATGCCAAAATGCACGATAAATGCCAAAAAATGTCTTAAATATAGCACACGAGACCTGAAATGCGCCAGCAAATCAAACCTGTGGTATAATGGTGATTGTTTACCGTGGGCAAAAATTAGAGGCGAAACGATGAACAAATGTCTTCATTTCAAAATTAGCACATCTTCATTTCAAACGAAATTATGATGTTTGTGCACACAAGCGCTTAGAGGCAACCATTTGCATAGGCCTTTCCGCGTGGTGACCGGGGATATTTTTTCACCCTTTTCACCTAGGCCGCCAACACCCCCCCACCGCCCGCCCGCGTTTCACTCAATTAGTCCACCCAATCTCCATCGCCAGCTCCCCCCTTCCCCAGATCCACAGCAGAACCCTCTCCGGCGCCGGCATGCTCAACCCGGCAGTGTGCCCGCTCTTCGGCGTCAACCCTACCTCCACTGATGTTCCCAACACGCGGCTGCGCGCGCCGCACCGTCTTCGTTTGGTCGCCAACCACCCTCGAGCATATCTATCCTGTAACCCTCGCCTCTCCTGTGGTGCTGCCGGGTTTGCATTAAGAAACCTGTTAGTTACTGCTCTCCATCGCAGTGAGGCATATTTCCTCGCAATCCCTCTTCCTATTTCATTCCGTATGTTCCCAAATTGGCTATAAAATAACGAAGAGCGTATATTTGTTCATTATCTACCTTCCTAACTAGTACATAAAAACTGTATAAGTTACTGTCGATTTACAGATCGTGGGCGCTCGAGTCACACAAACTTAACAAATAAGTCATACATTTTCTAAATTGTTGCATGACATGTTTAGATAGCTTGATACCAAGTTGTTAGCTTTATGCTTATCCTCCTTTCCTGAGTTCCGCAGTTGTTCTCTGTAGATGCCGAGTAGCAGCGACAACACTCATGCTTCAGGCGATGTATCTTCATCTGATTCCGACAACCCTAGGTCTTTAGGAGATGGTGAGGGATCAAGTAATCTAGAAAAGGATAGAGCTGCAGCAATTACCCTTCCAGTCAGGACACAGAGGAACGCTCCAAGGAAGCCCAAACACCAGCCTAAAGGTGTATATGAAGTAACTGAGATTGATTTAAAGTCTTGGGCTCCAACTAAACCAGATAAAGCACGCATGAGGTTCAGGAGTGTGTGGATTTGTTGGCAGGGCAAGGCTCAACATTAATCTGCCGGGGTTTCGGAAGGCTGACACAGAAACACGGCAAAGGATAGTCCGGGAGATCATGGATCACTTCAACGTTCCAGAGCAGTGGAGAATGCAGGTGGAACACGCTGCACTGAAGAAGGCTAGGGATGCTTGGAGAAACTGGAAGCATGTGCTGTACAAGAAGTACTTGAGTGAAGGCAAGGACCCACTCCCCGCATACCCCCAAATTACAAAGGCAGACTGGGCAGAATTCAAAAGGGTCAGGGCAACTATAGAGTTTGCTATGAAGAGTGCCAAGAAATCGGAACTTCAGAAGAGGAACACACACCCCCACCGTATGGGTGTGGCAGGATACTACGGCATGAAACCGATATGGGACCAGGAGAACAAAGAAGCAGTAGCTGCAGGTGGGAAACCGGCCTTTAGTGAAATCAGGGGCGAATGCGCTAGAGATTACTTGCGGGCGCGTGCAAGGAGGCGTGATGACGGAACTTATTACTTTGAAAACTCACATGACGAAAAACTGTATCGCATGATGTTAAAGGCTTCCGAGATCCCTGAAAGGTTCTACAGGAACTCAGGGCCATGTGACATTCTGTCCGATGCTCTGGAAACAAGAGAGCCCCCTGGCCGTGCAAGGGGTATAGGTGTTAATGTCCCGCACAAGAGGGCTTTCACACTCAGCAAAGAAGAGAGGCTCAGCATGAAAAAAGCGAGGAGTGAAATGAAGCAGAATGAATTGTATGAAAGGTTGAGGAAGGACATGTATCCGACTGTTTGAAGGGAAACTGAGGAGTCACTGATGATGCAGAAGACTCTAACACTGATAGATAACCAGTAGATGGGAGGGGAGGCGGGCATGGAGGATGCTGGTTATTGCGCGATAACGTCGCACAAGAGTAGCTGTGCATCAGATGAACCCAGCGACACTGATACTGCAGCTCCTCATGATGATGCTATATCTGATCTATCTAGAATGAAAGACAGACTGAAGGGCATGCTTACACATTATGAAGGTACATTAAAATGTTCAACAGCCTGGGTTTGCCCACCCTTCTTGGAAGAGGGCCTCTTGTTGGACAATGTGCCATTGAAGCCGGGCTATGTGAAGTGCTACGTGACTGAAGTAAAGCCTGGATTCAATGAATTTTTCCTGAAGAATGTCCTATGAGACTTTGATGAGCAAAGGACCTTGGGAGAAACACTGTTACATCACATCCAGTGGCCACGAAAGGAAATAGACTTCATGGACAAGATCCCTGAAGCCCCGCCAAGAGCAACCAATGTCGCCCCTCAACCGGTGACGCTCTCCTTGCCACAGCAGCTCTCGCGTGCTTCCCCCAAAGAACCTAATACTCGTAATCCGACGGCTGATGCATCAACCTGTGATCAGCCCGCCCGACTTTGTGCCGTACAGGCCATGTCATCGTCCGCCCTAGAGCAGCCAGTGGCAAGGCCTACAACTGCTGAAGACGCACCACCGGTTCAGATGCCAGCCGCTGAAGCAGCGAGGGGAGACCCAGCTGCAGCACATGCTCAGCAGACCAACCTGGTGGAACAGACTGCTAACGCATGGCACCATCTGTGTAGAAACCCAACATAGCTTCAACGCATGGTCAGCAGTTCGATGCCTCTGCTCCTACAGCCCAGCAGTCCGTCACAGCAGCGCCGCCAGCTCAGCAGTCCGGCATAGCTAAACCATCTGCTAAGCAGTCCGTCGAAGCTTTACCATCTGCTCGGCAGTCTGCCTTTCAGCCAACCAGACCTTGGACTAGAAGTGCTTCAAGTACCAAGAAGGAACACTACAAAAAAAAATACACTTTCGTGATGATATGTGTTTGTCACAGTAGGTCACATTTTCTGTCATGCATGTACATCCATGACGATTTTATGACAGAATCAAGATAGTCATACCTGTGCTGTCGTCGAAGTGTTCCATGACAATACCAAAATTATCATATCGACGTGAATCTGAATCAAGAAGTTGGTCTAGCACATATTGTTTGCAACTAATCAACGTGAATAATTGGATATCATATCGAATGAGTAAGAAAGACAGGTAAAATTGTCAACAAACCTAGCCTGCAGTAGTAATCTGGGTCAATGTCACTATGACCAACAATCCAACATGACTAGTGTCTGTTCCTAGGGCCGGAATTTTGAAACCCTGTGAACTTTACAGGTACTAAAGATTACTGAAATATCTGAACCATTAAGTGTAGGTAGCACTCAGTACACAACAAACCCTAATGACAGTCCTGCCTAATGAGTAATGAATCAGTTAGAAAATGGGTGATGAGGAGTGGCTGCTGAGTGTTGAGGACATATCTCAGGATAAATCGGGTTGGCTTAGTGGGTGCTGCACGCCTGAGCCCTGAACGGACTGGGAAGGTAGGCACGGCGGCGCGCCCGGGCAGCGGTGACGCTGTTGTTCTAGCGGCTCGTGACCTCCTGTTAGTCCGGCGTCTCCTCCTAGAGTCATGTCATCCGGGGACGGCAAGTCGCCGGCGAGGCAGGCGGCTGGGGGCGAGTAGAGATCGGAAGCGTAGCAGAACAGAGGGGAATCGGGGTCTGGGACGACCCAAAATCCCAGGGTGGGCCGCGGCCCACCGTGGGCACCCTGTAGATCCACACCCCAGTGGCGTACATGCATTTTCGAAACTAAATTAGGAACATTTAGCTGACCAATTAAACGACTCTGTTTTAATAATATCATATTCGTATTTAAACAACTAAGCTTGTTTAGCTTGATGGGTGGAGCAGTGCTATTATGACACGAAGCACGTAGGCTGGTCGTATAGTGATCATAAAAGGGGGAAACCCTAAGCATGGTCAATTAAACCCTATTATGACTGCGCCATGGCAGATTTGAAGCTGCAAACCGTAGAAATTCTATTTAGCAACCATTGTTTGCTTCAAACTAAGAACTAAATTTTAAGAGCTGAAAAGAAAGTACAGTAACCAAGTTATGATCTATTTTTTGCTTGAGATAAAAAAGTTGAGCAGATATGAAGTAGTACCACCTCTCTTGCGGCGGCATGTAGGCATCGGGGGTGCGATGGCTGTCGGTGGCGTTGAAGCAGATCTGCGACGGTAGACGGGTGCATCGGGGGATAACTCCCGTTGCGGTGGACGAGAAGGTCGTGGGAGCGGCCCCGGCAAGGAGGACGACGGCGCCGATGAAGCGAGAGGACGCGATGCAAGGCTTCTGGTCTGTCACCGTGGATGAGAAACGTCCATCTCTAGCAGTGGACGACGCGGTTTTGGTAGGCGCTCCGGCATGGTGGAGGACGGCGGCGATGGATGGTGTGGAGGACGGTAGCGATGGATGGGGTGGCGGACAGAGGAGGCTGGTGTGGGGATGGTGTTCTAGTGTGGACATTGTATGAATGGGAAAATGGAGGGAGAGGTACGGGGAACCATGTTTTTGGGACGCGCATGTCTGAAATATGGGAAAGTTACAAACTTAGCCCCCGTTTAAAATTTTGACGTCTCTTCTGTTGGGGATAGGACGGTAATCTCGCATCTCCCCCAATATTTGCCCAGAGCGATTTCGGGCGAGGAGAGGGTGTTTTGGCACCCACGGTTGGCGCCCATGGTGTATGGACGGGGCTGGCAGGTAGGGCGGTTGTGTCACGTCTGAGTGAAGTTACAAACCTGCCCCTATTAAAAATATTTGCCTACATCGATTTCGGCCGAGTCGAGTTTGTTTTGCCGCCCACCGTGTATGAATGGGGAAATGGAGGGAGAGACAGAGGTCTTTCGGATGAGCTTGAATCAAATGTGTTTTGCCACCCACGTTTGGCACCCACCGTGTCTGAATGGGCTCAGAGGCGGTCGTGTCACGTCTAATTGAAGTTACTAGCCTACCCCTATTGAGAGCAGTGGAAATCGGGCCGATGGATTGTCCGTGTAAGGGGTAGACAGTAATTTCCATCTCGCAAACACTGGCTTCGGGCAGCCAACGTGGGAGTGGATATTTTGCCGCTTCTTTCAAATTTTGGGACAATAAGCATTCACGTTTACCCTGGCAACTAAATTCGAATCCATTTTGTATTCTTATACGAATCTTTATAAATCATTCTATGTTTTTTATATATCTTCAAAAGCACAACAAAGATGTATTCCACTATCATATATGAATATGATTTACAAATGCCGATACTCGAATTCAGAAGGTAGAATCCAGTTTAAGGTGAATTCAAATATTTGAAACCACTTTATGTCCAACTCAAGTGTAACATGTATGACACACGCAGCATATAGTGTACTCCCATTTAGATATGTACACAAGCGATGTCTCAAGATTCAAAATACTGAGTCAATCAACCAATAATGTACAAAACTAACACACATATAAACACTTATAGAGTATATGGATCAATAATATCAACTAACATACATAAGCCAGACCGCTGTACTTTTTTGCTTGAAGAGCATCATTTTTTTAGCAAGGCTAGTACAACATCTTGGCCCTTTCAGATGCGTGCCACTTAAGGACCATCTATACTACTATTATTGCTGAATGCACATTCAGCCCGATTGGCATATTTGTAGGTCTGGCATAGCAATCAAAATGAAATGTCTCAGAGTGTTATCAATTAATACAGACTCGTGCTAAAAAAATTACAAACCAAAAAACAAAAAACAATTATTACATCATCTCTAGAACAAATGGTTTGGTCGATTACATGAACAAACAACAGAAAGGTTATTCAACGATGGAAAAAATATTTCACCTATGATTTACCAAGTGGGAATTTAATTTGCTTTTTTCCTTCAGGACCTTAACAATGCGGTCAGTCTCAGCTTGCTTCATTTTGAAATCCACCAAATATTTTATGGCTGTCTTGAGTACTGCTTGTGATTGTGGTGTTTGCTTCCTCAACATGTCAACTTCATCTCTAAGTGCAGAAGCAGAATCTCTTTCTACCAATAGTTTAGCCTCTAAAGCATCAGAAGTTGGCAATTCATGATGCACGATTGGGCCAGTGCCACTGCTGTGGGATGATACAACGTCCATGGGGCTAACCTGTTTTGCCATTAAAGTTCCGATTGGATTCCGAAAAGTTGAAATTAGCAAAACATCTCAACTGGGAGTTAGAATAGCGAACCAATTAAACAAATAAGGAATTAAAGAGTTTCGATTGGATGCTGAAAAGTAGTTATTAACATCATTGTAACGGGTTGCAGCAGCAAAGCAGTTAAACAAACAAGTTTTGCAAAAGGTACCTGTTGTGGCATTGGAGTTTCTCTTGGATCCTGAAAAGTTGAGTAGCCAGTAACGTGATTAGAGCAACCGGTTGCAGCAGCAAAGCAGTTAAACAAATAAATTTTGCAAAAGGAACCTGTTGTGGCATTAGAGTTTCTCTTGGATCCTTAAAAGTTGAGTAGTCAGTAACTTGATTAGAGCAACAAGTTACATCAGCAAACCTGTTACACAAATATATTTTTGAAAATGTACCTGCTGTGCAATTGGACTTTCAATTGGATCCTGAAAACTTAAAGTTGGTAAGATGATTACAGCAACAAGTTACAGCAGCAAACCAGGTAAAGAAGGAAATTTTTGAAAACATACCTATTGTGCCAACGGAGTTTCAGTTGGATCCTGCAAACTTGAATGTTAACAATCATAAATAAAATGTTACAAGAGCTATAAGAAACTAACATCAAACTAGTAAAACTAACCAGTTTTGGCAACGTATTTAATTACACATGAACTAGTAAAACTAACAAGTTCTTGGCAACGTATTAAACTAACAATTCGGTACCGTCTACTTAAGTTAAAAAGACGTTATCCCTCATATAAACCTCACAGTTGTCTGTCTATGAACATGGAAACATTACTAGTGATAACAGCAAACCATTTAAACAAACAGGGTATCAGAACATAAATTACACATGAATTTTGCTGCACCCTAGAAGTACATATGACCAGTTATCTACGTGCTTAAGTAGCTATTTAAGTTCAGGCAAACAGACAATTCTTAACAGTAAGTATCAAACACATAGATAGGCGCAGTCTATAATAGGATTAATAGGCTATGGCATTATATAATCAGTAGCAAACTAAATTAAGCCAAGCAACGTAATTGAACAATTTTGCAATCAATGGCTAACTAAAATTCTGAGAAGCAGGTAACTGAACTTATGCTAGCTCTTTGTACAAGCACACTGCAACTTCTTTTTCGCTTACATGGTTCTACGAAGGAGTCCATCGCATCAATTGCTTGGATACGCAGTTCGAATACTTCTTTCTTCCCACACTGCATTCGTAAGTCGATTGGTTAATCTGATAAGATGGTGTGTTCTTGATATGTTATATGAGGACGGGTTGTCAGACTAGTTGTAGCAACACACATCACACTCGCTTTTACTGTATATTTCATGCGATTACATTTGGCATATCGAGGTCTAAGCAATCTACAATAGGATGAAAAGACTGGCATCCTTCACATTATTGGCGAACTCAGTTCATAGAAACAAGCAATTCAACCATTCTGTGGGTAAATCAAAAGCGCCACTGGAATATTTTTCACTACCCCAATCATACACGCAAAAAGGGGCGACGCCACCGTAGGGGCTAGTATGGGCGGCCGCCTCGGGTGGCTAGAAAGTGTGCATCTAGTTTGAGTCGTCCAGATTGGCCTAAACTAGTTTTGTTCGTCCCAGCGCACGAGCAGGCAATGTAAAAAATGAAGAAAACCGTTTCAATTTGGATGGGCCAATAACGTAAGTGCAAGGCAGGCCCTATAGCAGGCTCGCGGCCCAAACGAGCGCCTCCCATATCGATCGACAGCAGGAAAAATCCCCAATTCGGTCGCTCCAGCCTCCAGTCTGGTTCGCTCCTAACCTAGCCGCCGCTGGACAGACCAACACAGCACTTCCTCGCACCCTCGTTGGACGCCGGTCGCCGGACTTCAAGCGAATGGAAGGACAAGAAGATGAAGATCCAACCCTGGGTGTAGCCTGCATGGGAGGCAGCGGCGGCAGCACGGGCATGGCATCGAGCTTGCGCAAACGGACAGTCGCAGCTTGCAAGAGCAGCATGCGCAACGAGCAAGTACATCACATCCCTGATTATATATAATTCAACTATTCAATTTCTGGCTAATAGTTAAACCTGACGGTATTGTAAAACTGCTTGTATGTAGGGAATCTATAAGAAAATGAAACCAACTGCTTATTTTATAACTCCCCCAATCAATACTGAACTGACTGAACCTGATGTGTCTAATCAAGTTTCCGGTGCAAACATACAAGGTCATGTTGTTCTTGAGCCTGAAGTGTCTAATGAACAGACTGCTAATGAAGGATTTGATGCAAACATTGTACATGCTCCTGGTGATGAACATATAGTGTCTAATGAGGGATCTAATGCAAGCATTTTGCAAGCTCCCATTGAAGGATTTAGTGTCTAATGATGATCTGCTATGTTGAGAGAGAGAGAGATTTGCAGGAATTGATGACAAGCAAATTATAGTACATTTTCATGGCTTGAGGAAATGTCGAGGCCATCTACCAGAAAGTCCCCGTATCATGACAACCTAGAATAAATACTTTTCTAATCTGTTGTTTGAAACTATTGGCGTACTTATGCACGATAGATATATTGATATGCAGTTTGCGCACTAGTTATAGGCGCAATTACACTTGGATATTTTCGGCCAGAGAACGAATAATTCAAGCAGGTACAGTCCATGTTAGTAGTCCTTGTACACCATATTGCATTTTGTATTTTTTGGTGCTTACATCATTTAGTGTTTTATAATCTGGAACTACTTTGAATCATTAGCTGTTTTTTTAAAGTGGATGTAGCTTCACATTTCTCAAGTTATGTTGATTTCCGGAGTGCAAGTGCCTTCGTATATTTTAAGTTAAATTTTCGCCCCTGGTAACTTGAATTCGTGGATCCGCCATTGCACACAAATCATACACGTAGGCCAGTACAAATATATTTATATATAAAAAATGCTTTATGGGGTAACCAGAAAAAGAGAATTAGCCTAGAAAATCTCATAATAATTAGAAACATCTAGCCATCAATTTAAACCCATTAGGCAAGCACAACCAATGGATTAAAAGATCAAAAATATTACCCACCAATGCCCTTGATAACTTATCTTGGCCACGTCAAAAAAAAAAAAATCAGCTCCACCTAAGCGCAGCCTTAGCGCACGTATCTTACCTGGGAGGAGAAAATTTATATATAAAAAGTGCTTTATGGGGTAACCAGAAAAAAGAGAATTAGCCTAGAAAATAGCATAATAATTAGAAACATCTAGCCATCAATTTAAACCCATTAGGCAAGCACAACCAATGGATTAAAAGATCAAAAATATTACCCACCAATGCCCTTGATAACTTATCTTGGCCACGTAAAAAAAAATCAGCTCCACCTAAGCGCAGCCTTAGCGCACGTATCTTACCTGGGAGGAGAAATAGCATGCTCACGCCCTCTCATCAAGAAAAGGAAAAAAAGCAAGCCCTAGACTTCTCATCCTAAAAGCAGAACGCCTAAATAAGCTGCCGCCGCCGCGTTCGCTTAATCGTTAAGTGGAAGATGCATGGTTCAGTGTCGGCGGTGATACATCGTTGATGGATCCAATCAGGTGCGTCTTGCTTCCTCGAGCCCTAATTAATTCGCTGGCCATGAAAGAGTGAGATTGGAGAAGCATTGGGCATGCCCTAATCTTAGCAAGCAGCAGATCGACATGCAGATCGTTTGAACCCAGGGCAAGTAACCAAGTACTAGCTGGCTGCAGTTCCATTCATGAGCGCCTCCATAGGTATGCATGTACGTGCCGTGCCAGCTAGATCCCGTGCCTCCCGCTCCTGATGTATGCAAAGGTAATGGCAAACAGGTTTGATCTACGTACATAATAGTACTAAGCAAGCTGGATTACTTTGTATACATCTAT
Source organism: Thinopyrum elongatum (assembly GCA_011799875.1). Lineage (NCBI taxonomy): Eukaryota > Viridiplantae > Streptophyta > Magnoliopsida > Poales > Poaceae > Thinopyrum > Thinopyrum elongatum. The sequence goes on from CM022301.1 coordinate 473,445,097, forward strand.
ACATGGATAGGGGGTAATACTCACATGATTAGTTTACTTCTTTTTGCATTAAAACACAGTGGCCGGAAAATCAATATATTTATTAGAAGCAAGGCTTCATAGTATGTTTTGTAAGGGGTGTATTGCTGATGTATGCTGCCCACACACGTATCTTTAATTTAGTAATGAGTAGGAGAAAAATTTGTTCTATGAAATATAATTACAAATGCAAACTTAATTAAGCCTTCACGCATGTACTAAGCCTTTTGCCAAACACACACACATGCACACACGCGATTATTTTAATCTATTTCATATGTTGATACATATATGTGCTGCCAATGGGCAGAATCCTGACTTCAATTTTAATGATAAATATTTAGAAACTTGATCATTAATAACATAAGAAACGCATCTACTCTCTTTGATGTATGTTAACAGAATCATCAGAAAAAAAACAGTTTATTAAAATTTAAGATATGTGGCCAGAATAGCACAGGTTCGCTAATAGAACAATGCACACGAGCCTGGAGATTTTCTAGCCGAGCTCTTCAATAGCATCGCCTTCATGATCCTATGAAACACGAGGTTGGTTCACCTAACATAACCTGTTAGACCTCGGTGTCCTCGTAATCAATAATTGCATATGTATGATTTGTTTTAGATCACATGGTGTTTTGATCTACATATGGTCAATTATTTGGCGATGATAATGTGTACTGTAGAGCCATAGAAGAACTCCAACGTTACAAGGTATGTAAGTAGAAATGTATATAACCATATAAAATTGTTCATTTGAGAAATTTCAAGACTTATTTAAGTTCTTATTTTTGCCACAGCACGACCAGATACAGCCGACCAAAATGGTTAATTTTTCTTAGTGCAATATTCGTTTGTCATGTAGTTTATCCTGGAGCATATACCGATTATATATTTAATAGAAGGCATTGACGTGTGCCCTTCATTTTGTTAATCTTTTAGCACAAGTAAGTTTATTTTGATTTGAGGCGATACTGAGTAAGGTCAGGAAATCATTTCAATTATTTGTTTGTTTTTGTACGCTATAAGGAAATTAACTCTGCTTTCTACTGATGCTCATTTAGGTAGATTTTCTTTTTCTTTGTGTCTGCTTCAAGGATCGATAAATAAATTCATTATGTATAACGATATGGATCTATTAGGATGAAAAAGAATAGCTTCATGTATTAGCGAGATGTGTGCCTTTTCTGTTTAATCAAATATCTAGCATGCAGCTATAACACTTCTGTGATTCGAGGTGCTCCGACATGCTTTAGATCCTCTAATACTCCCTATGTATCAAAATATAAGACGTTTTTTTATACTTCCTTTGTATCAAAAAGGGTCTTATTTAGGAAGTAATTGGATGTTGTATGATTGACCATAAACCTTAATTATACTTGCGTCAAACTAAACATTAATTCAATAGAAGTTTATTTATCATGATATGAGATAGCTTACGCACACATAGAAGCATAAAACTGTCAAGGTTATTTACTATTGACATTTTAGTTGGCACATGATTAAGCTGAACAATCATCTTGGAATTTAGTTTCTGATAACGCATGAACTAAAAATTATGCATTAAGCGAACGATTTCTCATTACTTATGTAATTCTTCCTATTGCTACGGTAGTTATATATAACTATATTAGAGAATTCCTTCAATAAAATATACTGAAGAATATGATTGGTAATAAGCAGTTTTGTATGTCCTTAGCCACTCAAAGCTTCTAAAGAATAAAATATATAGTAAGTATCGAAGTTCTATGATATAACTTTAGATCCCATGCTGATCTCAAAATATCCAATGGCCTTCCTTTTAGTTTCAAAAGAAGCACCACGTACTTGCACTATATGCATTCAACGTTGTTACCATCTAATAGATATATGGATCCTTATGTGTACCATGAGATAAGAAGTGTGAAGAATGTGAGGTTGTAAACTGTCACCACCGAGGTATCGAGTATTGAGGATGGTTTTCTTCTACCTCTGGATGGGAAATCTTCTATATCTAAATAGGGGCACCCCACTAGCTGATTTTCCTGAGTCCACATAAAGCCACGTCATCCAAATTGCTATAGCCGTTGATGCAGTACAGTTCATGAGTCTGCAGCCGTCTGATCATGTTTTGATGCAATTTACCGAGACTTGCCACCGCTAAGTGGAAATTAACGATTCGTTGTTTCTCCCCAGCGCCCTCTATTCTTCGATCGCACTGCGCCGCTCAAGTTTTCGTAAATGGGCTAGACCTGGACCTGTTGCTGCTGGGCTGGCTCCCGAAGCCGACATATGTTATGTGGGCTGTAGGTTGTAGCCCATCCGTGCTAGGTTCCCACGTACGGTCATCTTCCCCACGCTGCGACTCTCATCCCCGTCCTTATCTCTTCCGCCGCCACAACCGTACCTCTCATATGCCACAAATTATAGCTTCGAAACTGCAGCATTGATCGCCCACATTACTATCCCTCCGTTACCCTGAAACTGATGAAGAATCGCTAGATATAACTGAGCGGACACTGCCTTTGCGTTTCAGTGCTGCCATCCTCCCGCAAGATCGTCGGTCTGCCTCGCCTCCGTCACCACCATGGTTCTTGGGTCGCAGGTCGGGCCTTGGTTTAGTTGCCGAGCAGCCAGATCTTCGAGGAAGACATAGCCAACTCAACCTGTGCGGGTCGTTGCCTCCTCTCCCTCGCCCCAAATTTTTCTGGGTGATGGGAAGTTGGCTAGCTGCTGGTCCGCCGTTCCATTACCAGCCACCCGCTGCTGCTCTCCTCTAAACCTCCTCCGCCATGCTTGCCAGTACGTCTCGCCTCTTGATGTTTCTATGAGTGTTGGGACGCTGGATGGGCCGCCATTCCTTGGCCGGCCATCTATATCATCGAGCAAGGAACAACTGCTGCGTCCTTTGTGTGTCGTTGCTCTGCTCCGAAGCCGCCGGTGGCAGCGAGAAGCTGACTAAATCAGCAAAGGTGATTTCCATAGAGAGTCATGTGCACCTTCGGGATGGTCACATCAGCTTATCAGGTGAGCCGCCGGAGCGATCTTACATTCAACTGTGAGATAATGAATATCACTCTTGACATGCTTATGTGTTGCCTGCTTCTAATTTTGCAGTTACATGCTTATCCCAGTACTCACACCGCAGTCTGCACCATCTGACACTACAACATCACACGCCTCCGATATGTATGTATTGATTTTTTTTCTTTTCACATTGATGAGGATGACTTTTCATACAGAGTGCTGGGGATCAAGACAAATTGTAACATTGGGCCAAATTTTACAATTATTCGAACCACTTTTTATCTGGATGCTTCAAAGTTATTTCCTTTGTATTAGAGACTAGCGCACATGAGAATCATTTTGCGCCAGTGGCAATCCGCCAGTCAGTTAGCAAATATTATTTTCATATTCTTTCCATGTTACTAATTTTTCTATAATTTTCAACCTGTAATTCTATAAAGGTGTATTCGATCGCATTCCTTTCCGCAGCAACGCGCGGGGTATCTTCTAGTAAAATTATATGGTCAAGTCATGTAACATACTTGAGGAATGCCCCCAATGAGCCGTCCTTGGCATTTCGTAGGACTTCTAAATAGAATGGAAATTTATGTATTGGGGATTTGCAAGAGGATGTTGAAGATTTTTCGTTATATTTATAACATGATATGATGCTTCAACAAAGTAGAAGAGGCCATATTGTAACACTTACCATACTACAAATATGTCTAACAATGAGCTAACATTTGTGATCATCACAATTGGATAGAGATGTGCGATGAATGTTTTCCACGGCTATAGCCTTCAGAATCCTGCAAAACAACATATATGTACAATTTAGTGCTTCTAGCGGGATAGTGTCATTTATCCGCGCTATAGGGGCAACTCAGCGTATCTTTTATATGTTACCCATGAAAAATATTGGAAGTGTCACATTCTCTCTTGGTGCCGGTGAGCATTGACACAGTTAATATGCACATATGCATCTACTTCGAACAATATGACACAACAGCCGTGGGAAACCTAAGGTTTACCTAGGTGGATGAGTACGAACAACCTCACACTTGCCAATGGGTCACATACACAATCATTTCATATAGTCATATTGTTGGTCAAACTTAAATAATATAATGGTGTGAGTACATGTGATGACGTGAAGGAGACATATGATCTATGAACTGAATAAGAGGAAACAACAGAGAGAGTAAAGCAGAGAGGAGAACGTAATAATATTTACGTTTTCAAATGAGAATATGGTGTCTTGGAAGCAAATAAATCACAATTTTAGATAGAAAACTTATTTAATTCTACTATCAATTTAAATGTATGCAAGGATTGGTCAAAAGAAAACACGCATGATTAGATATTTGTTCATAGTATTTCAACATTCCACAAAAAAATGCAATTTTCATTATCAATTCAAACAGTGGTAAACTATATTTCTTAGATTTTTATAAATGGCCATGTATCTTGGAACTAAGTGAGTAAATGAGACACATACATATCTTCTTTGTTGTATACATCTAATACCATATACAAACTACAATATCTCAACTCCATACTCATGTAATGTCACCTACAAAACCTTGGCTGGCACGAGATCTAAATTCTGATTCTATGTACTAATATATTGCCACACACAAATCAATTTATAACCAACATGATTATATATGAAGTAATAAATAATATGTCTAGAAACAATCACCATGCTAAATATGATTACCTCACACTAAATTTAACAGTCTAAATTTGATGCCAACGCATTTGCGAGGGCCACTCTACTAGTTAAATGAAATGCAGGGACTTATGCTAGCTCGTTGTACAGGCTCACTGCAGCTCTGCTTGCGCTTGGGATGTTCCATGTACAAGTCCATGTTACCACTTGCTTGGATGTGCAGGCCTTGTGCTCCTTGCATCCCCCTCTGCATTTTTGACACGGCGAATGGTTGATCAAATGAGAGGAATCGACCTTGCTGTTGTACCGGAGGACAGGTACCTACAAGGTTATACAGGCGTGCAGGATGTGTACCAGATCCCGTAGCGCCGTCATGCTTCGCTAAAAAATGGTTTTGCTTGTTTCAGATGATATCTCCAGAAGAAATAAGAGTTAATGTCAGAGTTGCATAGGCGTGTAAGCTAAGAGAGTAGTAAAAGGATATCCAAACATCGTCGGAACAGTGCACAAGGGAGTGATATGTGGATACCTAGTTCGGGCCGGCTTTTGGGCATGCTCGCCTAGCTAGAGTGCGGGTCACTTCAGAGCCGTTGAGGGTGATGCGCTGGCGTTGGCTGGCCGCGTACGGATGCAGATCTCGAGCGGCAGCGGAGCGCTACGATGCGGTGGATGAGGCCGTTGGTGAAGCACCAACGGCGTCGTGGGGGTGGAGGTGCGATGATGTTCTCGGTGAAGTGTCCCCGGTGAGGTGGGAGACGGCGTCGGTGAAGCGCACATGATGCGGTGGAAGTCGGTGTCTGAGGCACGTCGGCTGCGGCGGCCGACGTTGTGGGTGGACCACCCGATGCGGTGGACGAGGGGGTAGATGAGGTAGCTTCGGTGCAGTGGTGAAGCGCGCCCGTCGTCTTCGTCGTCGTCGTCCGGCACAGAGGTAGGGAAAGACACGAGATGAAGGGCGATTCGAATTTCGCTTGGGTTGGCGGTGAATTAGGGATTTGAGAGCTCTGGGTGCGGAAGGGGACGGGGGAGAAGGGGGATTTTGCAGGGCTGGAATTGGGACCGCTAGATATTTCAATCCAAAACGTGGAAGCGTGAACTTTTTTTGTCGTCGTTCTTTTTTCGGGGGGGAGGGAGGGGGGAGCTAACGTCCGTACGACACACGCGACCACCACGACACTACCCTGGTCTGCCTGGTGCGCCTACATTTGAGAATGCAAACGAATCTTCTTTCATTGGCAAACGAATCTTGTACTATGTATTACCATGCCCGTGTTTTCCTTGCAAATAATTAGTCCTTCAAAACGAGATACTATGAATTAATTAATGAGGAGTTCTTTGAATTAGAGTGTGTTTATCACATAGCGATCTCCAATTCTAACGTGGATTTCGCATTTCAGGGTATCCACGCTACTTTTTTAATACAAAATCATAACTTTGGATGGATTCAAGCATATGACCACACACATACAAAATACGATAACAATCGAGTCAAAATCAACCTTTCCAAACCTAGAATCGCACGAATTCGAAATAAATACGGAAGCCATATGCATGGTCCTCAATTCAAATCTTACAATGTACACTAAATTAAAACGTCAATATTAAGTCTAGTACTATCTACATTCAAATGTTGTCTCGGCACACACGCTACATACTTCCTCTATTGATCAATCTTCCTCTCCTACCCACCTTACAAAGCTATTGGTTTCTGTTTCGATCTCTAACTCTCACGCACCCGCCATTGCACTCCATGCCGAGCTCTCTCTCTCTCTCTCTCTCCCCCTCCCACCCTCTAACGGTAGATACGTGCATTGCCTATCTAGACCCCCCCTCCCTCCCTCTTGTGTGCACACACGCACATTGTCTATCTAGGTCACTCTCGAGAGACCATCTCACTCTTTCTTCCGCACAGCGGCCCACACTCGCTTAATCTCTCTCTCTCTCTCTTTATCTAAGTCTCGATTAACCTCACTTTCTCTCACACACAAACGATATATCTCCCTGTTCGGGCCTCGATCGACACACTATATACTCTCTCACGCAGATTGTCTATCTAGATCAGTTTCTCCAAGCCGTTCCACTCATTCGACCTCATGGCGGCCCACGCTCGCTCAATCTCTCTCTCTCTCTCTCTATATATATATATATATATATATATACATATATATATTATATATATATATATATATATATATATATATATATGTATATATATATGCATGTCTCAATTGACCTCGCTCTTTCTCACACACAAACGATATATCTCCATGTTTGGGCCTAATTTGACATATTCATAGTGTATACTCTCACACGCACATTGTCTATCTAGGTCACTCTCTCCAACCTGTCTCACTCTTTCGATCGCATGACGACCCGCACTCGCTCAATCTCTCTCTCTTTATCTATGTATCGATTGACCTTGCTTCCTCCCACGCACAAACGATATGTGTAACTGTCTGTGACTGGATCATCTCTCAAGCTCTCTCTTACAGCCCTCACCCTTCCCAAAAGCTCAATCGGACAATATCTATCCACATCATATATATCTTTTCAACGAATGTCGGGGCACACTCACTTTGTCTGTCTATCTATGTCTCGATTGACCTCGCTTTCTCACGCCGTCTCTTCCACACATTGAAGCTACCTCTCCATCCCTCGCAGAGCCGTAGCTATTTACATTGCGAGGGGGACTCCAACCTTCGATTAATTTGTGAAGGCATTTATTCCGGTGGGTTTAGATTATATTTTTGTAGCATTCACCCCACAACTACTCCAAACACCGTTGCAACCCCCGCCCCTCCCCCAATTGTTCTCCCTCTAGATCGGTCACCGCTCTCTCGCACGCCCTTTTTAACCTTCCACGTCGCACCATGGTATTTTTGCAAAAAAAAACTCTGGTGTTCTCTTTAATTATTACAAATAAGCTACAAACTACACACCCGGAGTCCACCTGTAATGGAACAAATTTCGATCCAGAAATTAAAGTGCTACAAACTACACACTGGGGGCCCAACTGTCATGGAGCAAATTTGGAACCATATCTACACCCCTATATAGTGTGCGAATAACTTTGAAAGATGGTCGTTGGATGAAGCCAATCCGACGGTGCAGAGATGGCAAATCCGAGCACCATTGGCCATTGGATATCTTCTACATTCCACCACATTCTGCCACATGTACAATCTAGAAGACTACATGGTTGAACTTAAGCATAATGCACAAACCTCAAAACACAAGCACTTCTCCTTTGTTCTAGAATCTTCTGTATCATAATTGCCCAATTTTCTTTTTTTAAATGAATTGCCATTATTAGTTTTTACTTTATGCTCTACAATGCACAATTCCATGAATCTTAAAATAGATTAACTTTTTTATAAAACTTATTGATTTTGAATGAGATGAGCTATAAGAATTAAACGAACATCTACATCATGCATACATGAATCAAAGCTTACATGCTATGGAGTGGTATTTATTCATAATTTGGTTGCCAAATCTCATGCGTGCAATGCATGTGTACCTTACTAGTATAAATTAAAAATGAAAAAGGACGAGGATCGAACATGCGACCAGGGCCTTCAAGCCGCAGGTCAATAGGCAACATAGTAGCAACGTTTGTTGTACTCCCCTTTATTGATATAATGTTTTTATATTACCACAACCTATTTAATGGATGAAAGTATCGAGAAGAGGGGTCTAGAGGGGGGTGATCAAACCCTCAACAAGTAAAGGTGGCAATTTTTAAGTTCTTCAAGTTGAGGTGGAGTTTTAGCACAAGTTTAAGCATTCACAATACATTTCAAGCAAGCATGGCAAGAGTATGAGCAGCGGAAAGAGTAAAGCATGCTAATTGCAAGAAAGTAAAGGGATGGGATTGGAGTGTGCAAACACAATGAAGACACGGAGATTTTTGGCGTGGTTCCGATAGGTGGTGCTATCATACATCCATGTTGATGGAGACTTCAACCCACGAAGGGTAACGGTTGAGCGAGTCCATGGAGGGCTCCACCCACGAAGGGTCCACGAAGAAGCAACCTTGTCTATCCCACCATGGCCATCGCCCACGAAGGACTTTCCTCACTCGGGTAGATCTTCACGAAGTAGGCGATCTCCTTGCCCTTACAAACTTCTTGGTTCAACTCCACAATCTTGTCGGAGGCTCCCAAGCGACACCTAACTAATCTAGGAGACACCACTCTCCAAAAGGTAATAGATGTTGTGTTGATGATGAAATCCTTGTTCTTGTGCTTCAAATGATAGTCTCCCCAACACTCAACTCTCTCTCACAGATTTGGATATGGTGGAAAGATGATTTGAGTGGAAAGCAACTTGGGGAATGCTAGAAATCAAGATTCTTGTGGTTGGATTGGAATATCTTGATCTCAACACACGAGTAGGTGGTTCTCTCTCAGAAAATGTAGGCTGGAAGTGTAGGCACGTTCTGATGGCTCTCTCTCATATGGAGAAGGGGGTGGAGGGGTATATATAGCCTCCACACAAAATCCAACCGTTACACACATTTGACCCAACTCAGTCAGACCGAATAGAAGAACTCGGTGAGACCGATTTAGTTCAAAATGTGAACGTTAGGAATCTCGGTGGGACCGACTGGATCAACTCGGTGGGACCGATGTGCTAGGGCTAGGGCAAAACCTCATCTCGGTGAAGCCAATTGCGTGAACTCAGTGAGAACGATTTCAACAAAGAGCAAACAGAGAGTTGGTCAAGCAAACTCGGTGTGACCGATCGCTCATTTCGGTGAGACCGAAATGTTACAAAGGGAAACAGAGAGTTTGCAGGGCCATCTCGGTAAGACTGAGATCCGTATCGGTGTGACCAAAGTGTCTAGGGTTTCTGGCAGTGGCTATGTCAAATGAACTCGGTGGAGCCAGATAGATCATTTCGGTGGGGCCGAGTTTGACTTTGAGTTTTGGATATATTTGGAAATGAGAAAGTGGTTGAGGGTTTTGGAGCAATATCACTAAGCACTTTGAGCAAGTAGATCATTAAGCAGCACCTCATCCCCTTTTAATAGTATTGGCTTTCCTATGGACTCAATGTGATCTTGGATCACTAAAATATAAATGAAGAGTCTTGAGCATTTGCCAATGTGTCGGTGCAACAAGCCCCAGGTATGTTGCCCAGACTGTACATAGGCTCAAGAACAAGATTGCAGCATCCAGGACAAGGCCAAGCAGAAGAGATCAGCTCTTTGAAGAATCAAAGGGCGGATCAAGAAGACCAAGACCAACCCAAGGAGTAAAATACCACGATGGGAAAACCTCCCCTACCGGGCAGGCGAGCCTGGCGGGGACGAGGTTGCCCCGAAGACAAGTCTCAAGATTGCCCCGACAGGCTTGCCAGGGACGCTGAGGGCGGATTACCCTGCCAAGGCTCCACCGCTCCACCTCACAGCAACGCAAGTCACCGATCGGTGCGGTGTCGAGCCCCCAAGATGCTAAGTGGCCGTTATTTGGCACGTGGCAGCCATCCCTAGAGGAAATCACCTCCAAATAACACTCGTCCAGCGACGTGTCACATAGGCAGGCGAGAAGGTGGCAAAACAGCATGGCAAGGCTTGCCGGGCTAGGCTACGATGTGACACTAAGCAGCGCATTTAATGCGCTCTGTCCAGTCTGCAGAGTTAGGTATGATGGCACTGTTTGCTATCTAATCAGTACACAATGACTGATTTGTCATTGTGGTGACCCCTTGATCTATAAAAGGAGGGCAATGGCAACCTTAGAAAGGATTCGGACCCCTGTACACTCATACGCGCGTAGCTGCTCTCACCCCGAGGCGATCTTGCCGGGCTAGAGCGCCGTGTCTCCACCACGGTCCTCTCATCAATCCACCAAAGTAGGAGTAGGGTTTTACGCCTTACGGTGGCCCGAACCTGGGTAAAAACTGCCCGTGTGATCGTTGTTGCGCTGCCCCGCGCCCTCCGCTCTTTGTGCAATGCGTCCTTCCCACTACCGAACCACAAGGGGCCGATGGCCCCATAGGTGGCCGTGTTTTCCCATGACATATTTGGCGCGCCAGGTAGGGGGAAGCGCTTGTGCGAACCCCAGAGCGTACGCAGCGCATCATCTTCATCATCGTCTTCTTCATCGACGGCTTCATCATCCATGGCGCCCAAGAAGAAAACCGGTGTAGCAGCTCACCCGTCCACCTCGAAGGCCCCTCCATACGCGGCTGCTGACGCCGTGGGGGCTACGGGGGCGCACGGGGACGTGGACGCTGTGGGGGACGTGACCGGCGCAGGCGGCGTCATCACCACCTCCCCCGTAGCCGAAACAGGAGCAGGAGGCACCGGAGAAGGACAGCGCCAACATCCCGACGGCCACGCTCTGCAAGGTGCGGGAGGAGAGACCACTCCATCCGTGCCTCTCCACCCTGCCGAAGGACGCGGCCACAGCGGTGTTGCTCTCCCTGGGGCAAACCGCAATCCTCCGGCCGCCCCCGCTGCGGATGTGGCCGCAGGGCATGCGTCAACCCCAGGACGGGCTGGCCAAGCTGATGTGCCTAATGGAGTCGTCGATCCCCAAGCACATCCACCTCGCCTCCACGCCGCCCTGGCGACTGGCTCACGGTGACAGGAGCACGACGCTGCTACTACTGGCACCGTCAGAAGCGAGGCGACGCTATGGTCTATGTCGTCATCCATGCCGAGCACTGCTTCGGAGGCCATAGCACGGGCCCAACTCTTGTTGAGATTTCCACTGGCGGCTGATCAAATGGATGAGTGGAGAGACACAATTCAGAGCTTGATTGGTTTCGCCGAGACAGGAGGATCGCAGCGAGCAGGCCCGTCACAGCCTCCACAGGCGGCGGCAACGGCCCGAGCTGCTGGCTGTACCGAAGGGGCCACCCCCACGGTGCAATCCCCTCCGCGGCAGCCAGCGCAGGGGCCACGGCTGGAGCAACGCAACCAAGAACCCGCCGACGTATTGATGGCCTCGTCCGATCCTCGAGCACGACGAGAATAGCGGTGAGTCCTGGAAGACAGGCGGGGGGAAGACGCGTGCGTCACCATCGGACGACGCCGCGAAACCCAACGCCGGTCTGATAGGCGCAATGGCTCCGAAGTCGACGAGCCTACGCCTGGTGAGGGTGGGTGCCTATCTTTTGGGGTGGGGTGCCCCGCCTTCACTCGTGAGCTGCGGGAAGTCCGTTGGCCATCTGCCCGCATGTTCAAGCCAGAAATACCAAAGAAGTACGATGGAAGATTGAACCCGGCAGAGTTCTTGAGCATCTACACCATCGCTGTTCAAGCTGCCGGGGGAAGAGATGAGAAGGTGTTCGCCAACTACTTCCCCTTGGCACTCAAGCCAAATGTGAGGTCTTGGTTGATGCACTTGCCAGAGAATTCCATTTCGACCTGGGCTGACCTGTGCCATGAGTTTGTTGGCGCCTTCACGGGCGGCCACCAAGAACATGGACGGCCCAACGACTTACAGCTACACCCGCAAAAGGAAGGAGAGAGCCTGTGGAAGTACATGCAGAGGTTCAGCCGGGTGCACAGGAACATCCCAGACATCCACCCGGCAGCTGTGATAGCCGCGTTCCAGTCCAACATGCGCAACCGTCGGATACGTTCTAAAATGAACGTTCGTTTGCCCAAGACTGTGAATGAGCTATACACTCTGGTGGATAAGTGCGCCCGAGTAGAAGAGGGGAGACGACTCCCAGGTGAAGAAGATGGCATCGACATCGACTCAAAAGACGACGACGACGCCACCAGCCGGAAGAAGAAGAGCAAGAAGCACAACAAGAAGCGCAATGATAAAGTGGTGATGACCGTTGAAGGGTCGAGCGCACCTGGTACTGGCAAGAAGGCCAAGACCGAGGTCCCCGTCAAGGAAGCTGCCGCGTGCACTGATTGCCGGGAAGCCGCGGCTGCCGAGAAAGCTGGGAACAGTGATGGCCCGTACTGCAAGATCCATTGGACCAAGGGCCACGATCTCCAGGAGTGTCATCGGGTTGAGCAGCTCGTCAAGAAGCAGAGGGCTGAGTACGAGAAGTGTGACAAGGAGAAAAACCAAGATGGCGCTGGCGGGAAGGGCCGAGGTGGCAGAACAGGTCGCCCCGGCAAGGCTCCTCAGTATCAAGGGAAACCCGCCAAGGGCCGTGAGAAGAAGGATTGCGATGATGGAAGTGATGAAGGAGATGAAGAGGAAACCAGCGAGCAGGAATTCTAGAAAGCCACTGACGCCCTATGCATTGACGGGGGTGCATCTCTGCACTCCTCTCACCACCAACTTAAAAGGTGGGCACGTGAGGTCAATGCCGTGGAGCCAACGGTAGATTCTTGGAAGCCGCTCAAGTGGTCCCGCTGGCCCATCGTCTTTGATGAGGAGGATCACCCTGACCGCACTACCGCGGTGGGGTGTTTTCCGTTGTTGGTTTCACCAATAATCCGCAACCTCAAGGTCACAAAGATGTTGGTTGACGGTGGGGCCGGGTTGAATCTGATTTCTCCAAAGGTCATCAGCAAACTCCAGATAGCAGATGAAGAGCTCAAGGTTACTGGTATGTTCCAAGGGATCAACCCCGGCAGGAGTCATCCTAAGGGGAAGATCACACTACCGGTAACATTCGGGGGGGGGGGGGGGGGGGGGGGGTTGGAACTACCGGACTGAGAAGATCGTGTTTGATGTGGCTGACCTCCCCCTACCGTACAACGGAATCCTTGGTCGTCCTGCCCTGGCCAAATTCATGGCGGCATCCCACTATGCCTACAACACTTTGAAGATGCCAAGACCAATTGGCATTATTTCTATCCCATCAGACAAGAAAGACGCAATGATATGCGTGGACAAGATGTACCGGGAGGCAGTTGCTGCAGAAGCTGTGGAAGCCGCTGCTCCCGCCAAGGAAAGCAAGAAAAAGAAGAAAGGAAGCAAGGATGCCAGCGAGGAATCCGGGAAGCGTGCCTCTCCGGAGTGTGCTCCACCTGTTGATGACTTGCCAGAGAGTTCCAATAGCAAGAGATCCAAAGTTGCTGCACCATCTGTGAAAAAGGTCCCGGCAGGGCTGGCTGGCGCTGGTGGTACATTTACCATCAGTGCCACCCTCGATGACAAATAAGAAAGCGCGCTCGTTGCCTTCCTACGGGCGAATGTCGATGTGTTTTCTTGGCAACCATCTGACATCCTCGGTGTTCCCGGGGAGGTAATCAAGCACCACCTTGCTGTCTGCCCACATGCCCGGCCTGTCAAGCAAAAGGTCCAGAAGCAAGCTTTGGAGCGGCAGCAGTTTATTGCTGAGGAGATTAAGAAACTTGAGGCAGCTGGATTGGTCAGAGGAGTATTGCATCCAAGGTAGTTATCAAACCCAGTGGTGGTGTGCAAGGCAAATGGGAAATGGAGGCTTTGCATAGATTTCACGGATCTTAACAAAGCATGCCCGAAGGACCCATTCCCCTTGCCGCGCATCGACCAGGTTGTGGATTCCACCTCTGGATGCAACTTGCTCTCCTTCCTGGATGCCTACTCTGGATACCATCAGATCTTCATGTCCAAGGAGGACGAAGAAAAAACCGCGTTCATAACTCCATGTGGCACGTACTGTTTTGTACGGATGCCCTTCGGGTTGAAGAGCGCTGGATCCACTTTTGCAAGAGTAGTACAGATTGGCTTTGAGTCCCAGTTGCACAGAAATGTTGAAGCCTACATGGATGATATTGTGGTCAAAACCAAGGACAGAATGACTCTCATTCAGGATTTGGAAGAGACCTTTGCAAATCTGCGCAGGCTCAATTTGCAGCTGAACCCGGAGAAGTGTGTGTTTGGCGTTCCTTCCGGCAAGCTACTTGGCTTTTTTGTGTCCCACCGGGGGATAGAGGCCAACCCCGACAAGATCAAGGCTATCGAGCAGATTCAAGCACCAAAGATAGTCAAGGACGTGAGGCGTTTGACTGGATGTGTTGCCGTGCTGAGCAGGTTCATTTCCAAGTCCACTGAACGCGCCTTGCCATTTCTCAAAATCTTGAAAAAGTCAGGGCCCGTGGAGTGGACCCCGGGGGCAGACGCTGCGCTACAAGATTTGAAGACCTACCTTTCCTCTGTTCCCACCTTAGTCACTCCTAAACCACAAGAGTCGTTGCTGCTATATTTAGCAGCGACCAATCAAGTGGTTAGTGCAGCACTTGTGGCATAGCGGGAGGTAGATGAAGCAGCAACCGCCGCCACCGTCCCCTCTAGAGAGGAAAGTGAACCAGTCCCGGCAAGATCAGATGTAGTTCAAGACAAAATAAGAGCAAGGCAGCGGAGACAGTGCCAAGATCACAGCAAGGAAGAAGGTGGTGCAGCGCCCAGTGTACTTCCTCAGCTCCCTACTGCAGGGGGCTAGGTCGAGGTACTCTGATGTGCAAAAGTTGATTTTTTGCCTCATCATGGCCTCAAGTAAACTGCATCACTACTTCCAAGCCCACGAGATCACAGTTGTCACCCGCTTCCCCTTGCAACGCATACTCTGAAACCCCGAGGCTATTGGCAGGATTGTGGAATGGGCTTTGGAGTTATCCAGCTTTGGTTTGAGGTTTGAAAGCATGTCAACTATTCAGAGCAGAGCACTGACAGAGTTCATTGCAGAGTGGACGCCAACCCCTGATGAGGAAGTACTGGAAACAGTTATCCCCGGCAAGGAAGCTCCCCAAGAATGGATTATGTATTTTGATGGAGCCTTCTCCCTACAGGGTGCAGGAACTGGCGTGCTTCTCGTTGCTCCCACTGGGGAGCAACTTAAGTATGTCGTTCAAATGCATTTCCCCCGGGAGGAGGCGACCAACAATACTGCAGAGTATGAAGGGCTCCTTGTCGGGCTCAGGATTGCGACAGAGTTGGGAATCAAGAAGTTGATCATCCGTGGAGACTCACAAGTTGTGGTGAGACAAATCAACAAGGACTACCAAAGCCCATTGATGGAGGTATACATTGAGGAAGTGAGAAAGTTGGAGGAGCGCTTTGACGGATTGCAAATAGAGCACGTACCACGTGCGGAAAACAGCATTGCTGATCATCTGTCAAAGTGTGCTCCGCAAAAACTCCCTGTGGAACCAGGGACTTTCGTTCTCCATCTAACTCAACCCTTCGTATCCCCGGCAACAATGGCCAGCAAGAGGAAGAAAATGAACTCTGGCAGAGCTTCCCGAAGCCACCGGCAGAAGGCTTGGCGGGAACAACTCCCCTTCAATCAGTGAGCTGCACCCTCCCACCGAATGGCCAGTCTTTGCGGTCGAGGCATGTGCTCCTGTCAACGAGGAGGTGCCGCTAGTCCTTGTTGGCGAGCCCCAGGCTCCAACTTGGGCACGGCACATTGTTCGTTTCCTCCAAACAGGAGAACTTCCCGAAGAAGCTAAAAGAGTAGCTCGGAGGGCCAGTATGTATCAGTTTGTTGACGACACACTATACAGAAGAAGGCCCAACGGTGTGAAATTGAAGTGCATTTGCCGGGAAGAAGGAAAGGAACTGTTGGTAGAAATACACAAGGGTATGTGTGCCTCCCACATCGGATCAAGGGCCTTGGTTGGGAAAGCTTTTCGGCAAGGTTTCTACTGGCCCACTACCCTCCAAGATGCAATTGAGCTAGTCACCAAGTGTGAAGCCTGGCAGTTCCACTCCAAGAATATCCATCAGCCTGCTCAAGCTCTCCAAACAATCCCTTTGTCATGGCCATTTTCGGTTTGGGGGCTCGACATCCTGGGTCCCTCCCCCCGTGCTACCGGGGGCTTTGAATTCCTGTTCATCGCAATCGACAAGTTTACAAAGTGACCGGAGGTGGAGCCCGTGAGAAAGGTGACCGCACAATCAGCTATCAAGTTCTTGAAAGGATTGGTGTGTCGCTTCGGGGTACCTGCCCAAATCATCACCGACAATGGCACCCAATTCACAAGCCGCGCCTTCATGCAATACGTTCATGCCCTCAGAAGCAAGATTTCATTTGCCTCTGTGGCCCATCCCAGAAGCAATGGATAAGCTGAGAGGGCGAACACTGAACTGCTGTGAGGTCTCAAGACAAGAACTTTTGATAGACTGCAAAAGTGCGGCAGGCGATGGATCGACGAGCTGCCAGTGGTTCTTTGGTCCCTCCGTACGACACCAAATCAAGCTACCGGGCAGACTCCCTTCTCCCTAGTGTATGGGGCAGAAGCAGTTATCCCCACGGAACTCATATACAGGTCTCCTCGAGTGCTTGCCTACGATGAAGTAGCGCAGGAACAACACCGGTGTGACAATGTTGTGCTACTTGAGGAGAACCGTCTATGGGCTGCTACGTGTGCTGCATGCTACCAGCAAGCCCTGCGTCGCTATCACAGCCGCAGGGTTCATGCCCGGAGTTTTGAGGAAGGCGACCTTGTCCTTTGGCGCGTTCAGTCCGCCAAGGGTGCAAACAAGTTGACGCTGAAGTGGGAAGGCCCTTACCGGGTAGTACGAGTCACTAGACCTGGCGCAGTCCATCTGGAGACCGGATATGGCATTCAATTGCAAAACTCATGGAATATTGAGCATCTCCGTAAGTTCTACCCGTAAGCAGCCACCCTTTTGTACAAGCTTTGCCAAAGTTGCATGTAACCCTTGGTACAAAGCCAGGCGCAGACCCTGAGCAACAGAGTAATAAACGAAGCGCTGGGGGGGCCCCGAAACTTGCATGCATGCATAAGCATATCATGAGCATAGCATGATCATGTAGAAGAGGGCGCATGTGGCATTGTTTTCATCTGCATTAAGTTGCAGGATTCTTGCCGTGGACTTGGTCCCGAAGAAAAGGAATGAAGACGAGCCCACGTGACAATCCCCAGCAAGCCAAACAGATAAGTTCCTTCTTATCCATATTTGTTCTATAATTTGCAAACTTGTGCATATGAAAACCCTGCCACCTTTGAAACATAGGTGCTCCTACCCATTGACTTAAACGCTGCTTCGGTCAGGGTGGTTGCAGTGGCCTTTGACGGAAAGGGCTCGGTGGGGGGCTGTTCCCTTTTTTATGGTTGTGCCCGCCCCGCGGCAACAAACTAAGGGTACTAGCAGGATAGCTTGCTGGAGAAACTTGCTTACTTAAATGTATAGAGGCATTTCACCTCTGCATGGAGATGGTACATGCACAAGTGCCCGGCGAAGTTTGTCTTTTTCATTAATATGCTGATAATCAAGTACAGATCTTACAGAACACAAACATGGATAAGGAAATTTACATTATTTAGACTAAAGTTTGGTCCAGGCCTACATATTTTAAACTGAAAAAAGATAAGTGACCCGTAATCCCTTTCTTGTCCTTCTCCTCCTAGGCACTACGGCAGGAGGTGAAGAGGGCAAAAGGGGTGCCTGGGCAGAAGCCCAGCCCGACCCCGTCGGGCCCCATGACAGGGAGATCAACAAGGTCGGGAAGGCACGGGCGAAGGTGATGGTGAAGAGAGCGGTGGAAGGGTCCCCCTGACCACCGCCACCAGGGCTAGCAGGACACGGCAGGGCAAACGAAGCTGCAGCCCGTGAGGAAGCCTACCGGGGTCCAGCTGGGAGACTGCTGGAGGAGCCTGGGGCACCATCCCCACCCCTGCATCCAACTCCCCGGCAAATCGCCTTGCCGGGAATGAGATGCAGGTGCAGATGATGGTGCCGACACCTGACGGTGATGGTACGGCTGGCGTTCAGCCAGAGCCGGAGCTGTCGCCCTCCCCGTCGACGCCGTCGTCATCGCCGTCACTGTCCTCCTCGTCGCTATCACTTGAGGAGGAGCTTACGTCGTCAGTCGAGCTCTCCGCGCATTACCCTAAGCGAGCTCCCGAGCATCCGAAGACCTTGATGGAGAGCAGCTAGGCATCCATTAATTTAAAATGAAGGACGTGCCCCTCCGACAAGCTGTGAGCACGGGAAAAAGTCATCCATCCATGTCAGAAGAGCATGACATGAGGGGCGGGGTAATCCACATCCACCCGCATGCTGCCATTACAGCAACCCTTCATGTGCAGTTTCAGCGCGCGCGGTTGTTCAAGCTCCATCACCCTCGCAAATGGAGTAGGGAGGCTGAGGCGGCCGCGTGGGGGCTTATACAACCTGATGATGAATTCTAGCGGTTGATCTCCAACGTGGCCTTCCATTGGGGGATGAGCGGCCGGCGGAGGTGCGACCAGAGCACCACCCCATCCTCCTCGAACCCGGGCACCACGACGGCTGCGACCTCGCCCCCTCCCACCTCCTCTCACGGCGGGCTCCGCCCCCGCGTTCCCAATAGGAGGAGGGAGGCGCTGTCGAGAAGAAGCCCTCGTCGCCACCACCAAAGAACCGCCACGACCCCTCCCTCACCATGGTGGGCAGAAACTACTAAATGGAAAGGAAGGAGTGAGATGTGTGGAGAAGCACCGTGCCCTGCGTCCCTTTTTATAGGCGAACAGGGCAGGGGGCTAGCTCCTCCCCCCCGAAGGAAGCGGCCCTACTCCTCCAATCCGGCTTCCCCGCGCCACCAACGGCTCGTGGAATCAAGGTCAGCCCTCAGCACCAATCCATGGCATCTGGGTTTCTGCCATGGCATGCATTTCCACGCCCTTTGCATCCACCAAACAACCCCGCATGACGCATGCGGTGCACGTGGCGGAAACGCTGCAAATGGGAAAGTTAATGGAATGGCTGTTACCACCCCATGAACACGGGACGTGGGTAGCCCAGGGATCGTGGCGCATAATCTCCCCCACGACATCTTGCACGTCACGCGGGAAAACCGGAAACTGACTCAAGCTCAAATTAATGAAGAAGCAAAGAAGATCTCAAGGGGTGAGGTACTACAGCCTCCCCTCCTGTGTACTGGATAGGGCCTACCCCGACGATGCTCGGCAGCACGTTCAGGCCAGGCCCGGGGGCTCCTGTCGGTGCAACAAACCCCAGGTATGTTGCCCAGACTGTACACAGGCTCAAGAACGAGATTGCAGCATCCAGGACAAGGCCAAGCATAAGAGATCAACTCTTTGAAGAATCAAAGGGCGGATCAAGAAGACCAAGACCAACCCAAGGAGTAAAATACCACGATGGGAAAACCTCCCCTACCGGGCAGGCGAGCCTGGCGGGGACGAGGTTGCCCCGAAGACAATTCTCAAGATTGCCCCGGCAGGCTTGCCGGGGATGCTGAGGGCGGATTACCCCGCCAAGGCTCCACCGCTCCACCTCACAGCAACGCAAGTCACCAATCGGTGTGGTGTCAAGCCCCCAAGATGCTAAGTGTCCGTTATTTGGCACGTGGCAGCCATCCCCAGAGAAAATCACCTCCAAATGACACTCGTCCAGCGACGTGTCACGCAGCCAGGCGAGAAGGTGGCAAAATAGCACGGCAAGGCTTGCCGGGCTAGGTTACGATGTGACACTAAGCGGCGCATTTAATGCGCTCTGTCCAGTCTGCAGAGTTAGGTATGATGGCACTGTTTGCTATCTAATCAGTACATAATGACTGATTTGCCATTGTGGTGACCCCTTATCTATAAAAGAAGGGCCATGGCAACCTTAGAAAGGATTCGGACCCCTGTACACTCATATGCTCGTAGCTGCTCTTGCCCCGAGGCGACCTTGCCGGGCTAGTGCGTTGCGTCTCCACCACGGTCCTCTCATCAATCCACCAAAGCAGGAGTAGGGTTTTACGCCTTACGGCGGCCCGATCCTGGGTAAAAACTGCCCGCGCCCTCCGCTCTTTGTGCAATGTGTCCTTCCCCCCTGCCGAACCACAAGGGGCCGATGGCCCCATAGGTGGCCGTGTTTTCCCTCGACACAATGCATGTCTTAGACACCTTGAAGGGGTTCCACATCCTCTTGTCCTTTCCACGCCATTGTTGAACTTGTCTGAAATGCACTAGATAAAACCATTACTCCAACAATAGATATGTTGACATTAATTACAAAAATCACCCAGGTAGCACTTGTGCTTTCAATCTCCCCCTTTTTGGTAATTGATGACAACATACATCAAAGCTTTAGATTAAAGATATACATGGTAACAAGTAAAGCTTTAGAGAGATATGTAACACGCATAGGCTCCCCCTACATGTATGCAATCACCTGAAGTTGGAATATGAGAACATGTGAATGCATAAGCATGACAGAGCAAGCAATGATTTACATGCATCTTGGCTATATGCATCAGAACAAATGATGTGGATAAGAAGTGTACCTCCATGTTCATGAATCCTTCTTGCAAACAATATGTACATCAGCAAGAGATCATTATGCACATGAGTGTGATGCATATACTTACCTTGTGGTCTTGGGCTGGCTTTAGAAGGAGTAGACTTGAGAAAAGAGGGTTAGATAACACAAGGACACTCTAGGTAAAGCAATTTCAGGAAACCACAAGAGTACCAAGACTGGGATGACATGTAATGGGTGAGTACTAGGTACTCCATTTAGATACTGACATGTCCCCAAAGATTTTAAAGATGTGCAATGAATTCCAAAGATTTTCTTCCCCTAGATATGGACTCTTTCTCCCCCTGAATCTGATATTGGATAATGGGAGAAGGTAGGGTGAGAGAAAATCAGAGCAAGAAAGGGTAATTAACCACAATCAGAGCAACAATAATATTCAATAGCAATAACTAAGATCAAACATATTGACATGTCTTTCCCCTCTAAGAGACATGTGACTTCTCTCCTCTTTGTTTTACTAGCATCTAGAAGAGTTTAGATGTGCTCATATGATAAGCTTTGATGTGCTCTCTCCCCCCTTTGACATCAATTTCCAAGAAGGGCTCTTCTGGAGCATGAGTCAAGTAGGTATTGTCCTTGAGAGACACTACAAAGTAGTAGGTAATTCATGATGCTTGTAGAGAAAAGAATCATTGAGTGGAGCTTAAAAAGATAGGCAGTAAAAATGGCAAAACATTTTCTCGGAGTTGAAATCGGTGACGCCGATTGTTTTTCGTCGGTGACGCCGAGTGGACAAAGTCACAGAAGGTCCTGATCAGTGCGACCGAGTTAGTCCATGTCGGTGGTACCGATGAACTACTCACAAGGAGACCTTGTGCTTCAGTCAAACCAATAGGTTTTGATCGGAGGGACCGATAGGTTTTGATCGGAGGGACCGATTTCAACACGGAGTAAAAAAATTGTCAATTCAGCTCACTTGGCAACAGAAATCTCACAAGGATTTGCAAGGAATTAACTGAAAGATTTGCAATGAATTGGAAACAGAATAAAAACAGAAAAGAAATCTAGATGAAGTTACAATAGCAAGAACACAAAGTAAATGAGCAACGAAATACTAGAGAACTTCATCTAGAGGGGGGTCGGCAACAAAGTCACCTATGTTAGAGTATATTGACTGAGGAGTCAAGTGATGACACTTGATCGTAGGTCATACTCATCGTTGAAGCTCAAAATGGGGTTACCATTTTTCGTTTAAGCATTTTGATGTATTCACATCTTGTTGAGTTGCTTTGACTCATGTCTTGTAGCAAAGCTTCTCTAAGATGGAATATCATACCTTGGGTTGTGGTGTTGATGTTGATCATGTAGTCGAACTTGTGTTGGATGCTCAAGGTTGATGTAGTCCATCAAGAGTTGGGAGCACCACTTAAGGTTTGAGTTCATCTTCCTACATGAGTTAGTATTGCAAGGAAAAGCACTTGTGTATCCAAAATGACAATCATGAAACTTGATATCAAAAGAAATTTGATATATTGAAATTGTCAAAGGATATGATGTGAGTGATTTGCAATCTCATAGATTTGGGTTCATCCAAGTACCTACAAGGGTTAGATAACATGCATGGGTACAAGTATAGATCCAAGACATATGATCATCATCATAAGAGAAATATCAAGGATTAGTCATAAAAGGCTCATGCCTTGCATGTATCCAAATGGAGTTTCTACTCCAAGTTTGAGGCATCAATGATGTTCAATTCACCTCTCAAATGGCAAAATACTTTCTCATCAAGCAGTTTGGTGAATATATCGGCCAATCGCTTATCGGTACGAACATGCTCAAGATTGATGTCTCCTTTAGCAACATGATCTCGAATGAAATGATGATGAACTTCAATATGCTTAGTTCGAGAATGTTGCATGAGATTGTGAGCAATCTTAATAGCACTTTCATTGTTACAAAGCAATGGAACATGTTTTACATGTATCCCATAATCCTTAAGGGTTTGGGTCATCCAAAGTAATTGAGCACAACATGATCCGGCGGCAATGTATTTCGCTTCGGCAGTGGATAAGGATACCGAGTTTTGTTTCTTGGAGGACCAAGACACAAGGGATCTACCAAGAAATTGACAAGTACCCGAAGTGGACTTTCTATCAACCTGGTCACTGGCATAGTCCGAATCGGAGTAGCCAACAAGATCAAAAGAGGACCTCTTAGGATACCAAATGCCAAAGTTTGGTGTATGAATTAAGTATCTCACTATCCTTTTCACAGCCTTAAGATGACTTTCTTTAGGGGCCGCTTGATATCATGCACACATGCACACACTTAGCATAATATCGGGACAGGAGGCACATAGATATAACAATGAACCAATCATAGAGCGGTAAACCTTTTGGTCAACCGGTTTGCCATCCTTAGTCAAGTCAAGATGTCCACTAGTGGGCATGGGTGTTTTCATACCTTTGCTTTCTTGCATGTTGAACTTCTTGAAAAGATCCTTGGTATACTTTGTTTGAGAAACAAAGGTACCTTCCTTAGTTTGCTTGATTTGCAAACCAAGAAAGAATTTGAGTTCACTCATCATAGACATCTCAAACTTCTCCGACATTAGCCTTCCAAACTTTTCACTAAAATGAGGGTTAATCGAACCAAATATGATATCATCCACATAAATTTGCACACAAATAATTCACCATTAACCCTTTTAGTAAAAAGTGTAGAATCAATCTTCCCAATTTCAAAGCCTTTTTCAATAAGAAACTTGGTCAAGCATTTATACCATGCTCTAGGAGCTTGTTTAAGACCATAAAGAGCTTTGTGAAGTTTTTAGACATGATTAGGTTTCTTAGGATTAACAAAGCCGGGAGGTTGTAACATAAACTTCCTCCTTAATTTCACCATTTAGAAAAGCACTTTTAATGTCCATTTGGTATAAAGTGATATCATGGTGATTGGCATAAGCAAGTAAGATGCATATGGACTCAAGTCTAGCAACGGGGGCATATGTCTCACCATAGTCCATACCTTCGACTTGAGTGTAGCCTTGGGCGATGAGACGGGCCTTGTTGCGTACAACTTGTCCATCCTCATCTTGCTTATTCCGAAACATCCATTTGGTTCCAATGACATTGTGGTTGTCGTCCGGCTTTTCAACCAATGTCCACACTTGATTCCTCTCGAAATTGTGTAGCTCTTCATGCATAGCGTTCACCAAATCCAGATCCTCAAGAGCTTCTTCAACCTTCATAGGTTCAATACTTGAAATGAATATGTAATGTTCACAAAAGTTAGCCAAACGAGTTTTAGAGCGAGTAATTCTCCCGGTTTGAATGTCATCAAAGATTTGTTCGACGGGATGGTCTCTTGTGACTCTTGCTCTAACTCGTGAGAGCTTTTGTTTGGGTTGGGGTGGAACGTCCTCTTCATTGTCTTCTTCTTGTCCTCCTTCATTGTTGTTGACATTGTCATTCTCTTGTGGATGTGGAGAGGGAGTCGATGTGGTTCATCTTGTTGTACTTCCTCATTTCCTTTGTCTTGACGTGTTCCACTTGTCGATGCCTCCAAGTCAACTTGTGGTTCACATTGGTGTGAAGTTGAGGCTTCCACTTGAACGGACAAGGTACTCTCAGTTGGGCGAATCTTGCCAATAGTCAAATCTTGAATTGCTTCTAAAGAATCTTTGTCTCCTACATTAATTGGCAATTGCTCTACTTGCGAGCCATTAGATTCATCAAACTTCACATCTACCATCTCTTCAACCTTTTGGGTGAAATTGTTGTAGACACGGTAAGTGTGAGAGTTTGACCCATAACCGAGTAGGAAACCTTCATGAGATTTAGGAGCAAATTTTGAGCGATGATGATTATCAAGAATGTAACACTTTGAGCCAAATACTCGAAAGTATCCAACTTGGGGTTTGTTACCGGTGAGAAGCTCGTATGCCATCTTGCCGAGAAGCTTGTGAAGATATAGTCGATTCGTAGCATGACAAGATGTCGTGGGAAACCATGGCCACCTATGCGGCCATGATCCCCTTCTGGTTTGTCGGGGGGATGGGCACATTGCACAAAGAGCGAAGAAGCGTCGCGCAGCACGGTAGAGATCACACGGGCAGTCTTTACCCAGGTTCGGGCCGCCGTGAGGCGTAAAATCCTACTCCTGCTTTGATGGATTGATGGTGGATAAAGGTGGTGAATGTAGCACACTCGCCCGGCAAGGCCGCTATGGGGGCGAGAGTGGCTATGCGCGTATGGATATGTGAGGGTCCAACCCTTTCTACGGTCGCCATGGGCCTCCTTTTATAGATTAAGGTGTCACCACAGTGGCAAATCAGTCTTTGCGTACTGATTGGATAGCTAACAGTTCTATCATATCTAACTCTACAGGCTAACAGAGCGCACTAAATGCGTCGCTCAGTGTCACATCACAGCTCGCCCGGCAGGCCCTGCCGGGCTGTTTTGCCAGCTTCGCGCCAGCTCGCTTGACACGTCTCAGGACGGGTGTCATATGGAGGTGTTTGCTGTAGGAAGTGGCTGCCATGTGGCAGAAACCAGCCACTTAGTCACCTTGGATCTCGACACCGCTTTGATTATTGACTTGCGTCACTTGTGAGGTGGAGTGGTGGAGTGGCTTGCCTCCGCCAGTCCCGGCAGGCTTGCCGGACAATCTGGGAGCTTGCTTCCGGGGCAAAACCCAACCCTGCCAGGCTCGCCTGCCCGGCAAGGTAGGTCCTTCCCTTAGTGATGCCTTGTTCCTCTGGCTCACCTTGGCCTTCTCGACTTGCACTTGGATCCTTCAAAGGAATTGATCCTCCTTTTTTGGTCTGATCTTGGTGTTGTAATCTTGTCTCTGGCGTGTGCACAGTCCGTGCAATGGACCCAGGGTCTGTTGCACTGACAGGAGCCCCCGGGCCTGGCACGGATGCGCCGTTGGGCGTCATCGAAGTAGGCCCTAACCAGTGCACAGGCAGAAATGTAAGGGTGGCTCCGCCCTTGGAGATCTTCTTTGCTTCTCCATTAACCTAAGCTTGGGTCAGTTTCCGGTTTTCCCGCGCGTCGTGCAAAACGCTTAGGGGAGAAACTGAACCACGATCTGCGGGCAGCCCACGCCCCACGATCACGGGATAGGAAACTGCCATCCCACTTGCTTCCTGCCCCAGGGCGCCTCCGCCACATGTACTGCATGCATTGCGTAGGGTAGGTGGTGGACGCGGAGGGCGCGGGAACGGGCGCCATGGCAGAATGCCAGGCATCGCTGAGTGGTGTAGAGGGGCGGCTCTGATTCCCCGAGCCATTGGAGGTGCAGGGGAACCGCATTGGAGGAGCAAGGCGGTCGCCTGCTGAATGAGAGGCCAGCCCCCTGCCTGGTCGACCTCCTATAAAAGGGGGTAGGAGTAGTGTGTCTGCTCACACACCTTCCTTCTCCCTTTCCTCAAAGCTTCCCTTGCTTGCCATGGTGAGGGGGCGAGGGCGTGGTGGTACTCCGGTGGTGGCGACGAGAACTTCTGCTCGACAGCATCTCCCCCCTCCTCTCGATGATGTGGGGGCGAAACCCGCTGTGAGAGGAGGCGGAAGGGGGCGTGGCCGAGATCGTCGTGGTGTGAGCGGCCGAGGAGGCCGGGGCGGCGCCTCAATTGCCCCCGTACTGGACGCTCCTCCCCCGATGGAAGGCCACGTCAGAGATCAACCCTTGGAGTTCGTCATTAGGCTGTATAAGCCTCCACGCGGCCGCCTCCGCCTCCCTACTCCATTTGCAAGGGTGATGGAGCTCGAACAGTCGCGTGCGCTGAGGTTGCACATGAGGGTCTATGGGAATGGCGGCATGCGGGTGGATGTTGACTTACCTGCTCCTGTTATGTACCTCCGCCGCGGCTGGAAGACCTTTGCTTGAGCCCATAGCTTGTCGAAGGGGCATGTTCTCCAGTTTAAATTAATGGAGAGCGGCCTGCTTTCCATCAAGGTCTTTGGGCGCTCGGTAGCTCGCTTAAGGTGTTGCGCGGAGAGCTCGACCGACGACAAAAGCTCCTCCTCGAGCAAAAGCGACGAGGAGGACAGTGATGGCGATGACGATGACAGCGACCGGGAGGGCGACGACTCCGACTCCGGCTGAACATCGCCCGCACCATCTTCATCAGGCGGCAGCACCATCATCTGCACCTGTGTTTTCTCCCCGGGAAGGTGGTTTGCCGGGAAGTTGGATGTAGAGGTGGTGATGGTGCCCCCTGGCTCCTCCAGCAGTCCTCCAGCTGGACCCCGGCAGGCTTCCTCTCGGGCTGCAGCTCCGTTAGCCCTGCCGTGTCTTGCCGGCCTTGGTGGTGGCGGTCGAAGGGTTGCCTCCGCCATGCTCTCCGTCGACGTCTTCGTCCATGCCCTCCCGCCCCTGCCGGGCATCCTCTCCTGGAACCCGACAGGGTCAGGCTGGGCTTCTGCCCCGGCATTCCTTTTGCCCTCTTCACCTTCTACCGACGTGCCTAGGAGGACAGGGATAAGAAAGGGCATTACGGGGCACTTATCTTTTTTCAGTCTTAAATCTGTAGGCACTTGCCAAATTTTAGTTCAAATAATGTAATCTCTTGTATCCATGTTTATGTTCCATGAGATTTGTACTCGTTGATCAGCATATTAACGAAAAAGATAAGCTTTGCCAGGCACTTGTGCATGTACGACATCCATGCAGAGGTGAAATGCCTCCATACTTTCATGTAAACAAGTAGAACACGGTAAGCTATCTTGCCGGTACCCCATAGGACTGCTGCCGTGAGGCTGAGCCCGCCGGACGCAGAACCCATTGGGAGAGACCAGCCCCCCGCCAACCCCTTTCAGCCAAAGGCCACTACGACCATCCTAACCAAAGCAGCGTTCGTGTCAGTAGATGGGAGCACCTTTGTTTCCGAGGCGGTGAGGTTTTCATATGCACAAGTCCTACTCACGGAACATGTATGGATAAGAGATGGAACTTATCTGTTTGGCTTGCCGGAGACCGCAGTGCTGGCTTGTCTTCGCATCCTCTTCCTAGGACTAAGTCCACAGTAGGAGCCTGTAGTTTTTGCAAATGAAGATGATGCCAGATGCAATCTATCTACATGATCATGCAACCTATCTACATGAATCATGCAATGCTTATGAAATGCTTATGCATGCATGCAACTTGTCGGGGGCCCCCAGCGCTTCATTTATTTCTCTGTTGCTCAGGGTCTGCACCTGGCTTTGTACAAGGGGTTACATGCAGCTGAGGCAAGGCATGTACAAAAGGGTGGCTGCCGGGCAGGGCCCGACAGCCGCGCCTTACGGGTAGAACTTGCGGAGATGCTCAATATTCCATGAGTTTTGCAATTGAATGCCATCTCCGGTCTCCAGAAGGACTACGCCAGGTTTGGTGACTCGTACTACCTGGTAAGGGCCTTCCCACTTCAGCGACAGCTTGTTTGTACCCTTGGCGGACTGAACACGCCTAAGGAGAAGGTCGCCTTCCTCAAAACACCAGGCATGAACCCTGCGGCTATGATAGCGACGCAGGGCTTGCTGATAGTGTGCAGCACGCGTAGCAGCCCGGAGACGGTTCTCCTCGAGAAGCACGTCGTCGTCACGCATGTGATGTTCCTGCGCTACTTCATCATAGGCAAGCACTCGAGGTGACCCATAAATGAGTTCCGTGGGGATAACTGCTTCTGCCACATAGACTAGGGAGAAGGGAGTCTGCCCGGTAGCTCGGTTTGGTGTCGTTCTGAGGGACCAAAGAACCACCGGCAGCTCATTGATCCATTGCCTGCCGTGCTTCCGCAGCTTATCAAACGTTCTTGTCTTGAGTCCCCGCAGCACTTCAGCATTCGCCCTCTCAGCTTGTCCATTGCTACTGGGATGTGCAACAGAGGCAAGTGATATCTTGCTTCCAAGGGCATGAACATATTGCATGAAGGCGCGGCTCATGAACTGGGTGCCGTTGTCGGTGATGATCCGGGCAGGGACCCCGAAGCGGCACACCAATCCTTACAAGAACTTGATAGTTGACTGAGCAGTCACCTTTCTCACGGCATCTACTTCTAGCCACTTTGTAAACTTGTCGATTGCAACGAACAAGAATTCAAAGCCCCCGGTAGCTCGGGGGAAAGGGCCGAGGATATCGAGCCCCTAGATCAAAAACGGCCATGACAAAGGGATTGTCTGGAGTGCTTGGGCAGGTAGATGGATATTTTTGGAATGTAACTGACATGCTTCACACTTGGTGACGAGCTCAACTGCATCTTGGAGGGCTGTGGGCCAATAGAATCTTTGCCGGAATGCTTTCCCAACCAAAGCCCTTGATCCAATGTGGGAGCCGCACATGCCTTTGTGTATCTCTGACATCAGTTCCTTTCCTCCTTCCCGGCAAATGCACTTCAATTTCACACCAGTGGGCCTTCTTCTGTATAGTGTGTCATCGACAAACTGATACATATTGGCCCTCCGGGCTACTCTTTCAGCTTCTTCTTGATCTTCGGGAAGTTCTCCGGTTTGGAGGAAATGGACTATGTGCCTTGCCCAAGTTGGAGCCTGAGGCTCGGCAACGAGGACTAGCAGCACCTCCTCATTCATGGGGGCGCATCCCTTGACTGCGGGGACCAGTGGCCCGGCAGGAGGGTGCAGCCCGACAAGCGAAGGGGAGTTGTTCCCGGCAGGGTCCCTGCCAGGAGCCCCGAAAGGCTCTACCGGGAGAGGCTTACCAGAGCCCAATTTCCTCCTCTTTCAGGCCATTGTTGTCGGGGATACGGAGGGCTGAGTAATATGGAGAACAAAAGTCCCTGGTTCCACAAGAAGCTTCTGTGCAGCGCACTTTGACAGGTGATCAGCAATGATGTTTTCCACACAGGGTACGTGCTCTGTTCGCAACCCGTCAAAGCGCTCCTCCAATCTTCTCACTTCCTCGACGTATGCCTCCATCAATGGGCTTTGGTAATCCTTGTTGACTTGTCTCACCACCAGCTGTGAATCTCCTCGAATGATCAGCTTCTTGATTCCCAATTCTGTGGCAATCCTGAGCCCGGCAAGAAGCCCTTCATATTCTGCTGTATTGTTGGTCGCCTCCTCCCGGAGAAAGTGAATCTGGACGACGTACCTCAGGTGCTCTCCATTGGGAGCCACGAGACGCACGCCAGCCCCTGCACCTTGTAGGGAGAAGGCACCATCGAAATACATGATCCATTCTTGGGGCACTTCCTTGCCAGGGATAACTGTTTCCTGTACTTCTTCATCAGGGGTTGGCGTCCATTCTACAATAAACTCTGCCAACGCCCTGCTCTGGATTGTTGATGTGCTTTCAAACTTCAGGCCAAAGCTGGATAACTCCAATGCCCACTCCACTATCCTACCGGTGGCCTCTGGGTTTTGAAGTATCCTTTGCAATGGGAAGCGGGTGACAACCATGATCTCATGGGCTTGGAAGTAGTGGCGCAGTTTCCTTGAGGCCAAAGATCAATTTTTGCATGCCAGAGTACCTAGATGTAGCCCCCTGCAACAGGGAGCTGACGAAGTATACTGGGCGCTGCACCACCTTCTTCCTTGTCGTGTCCTTGGGGTTGGTTCCGCTGCCGTGCTCTTCTTTGTCCTAATCCTTATCTGGCCTTGCTGGGCCGCTCTCTTCCTCTTCCCCGGGTGAGACACTTGCTGAGGTGGCTACTTCTTCTACTTCCCGCTGCGCTACTAGGGCCGCACTAACCAATTGATTAGTTGCTGCCAGATATAGTAGTAATGGCTCTTGTGGTTTGGGTGCGACCAAAGTAGGCACAGAAGACAAGTAGGCCTTCAAATCCTGCAGTGCTGCATCTACTTCCGGGGTCCACTTCATGGGTCCTGCCCTCTTCAAAATCTTGAAGAATGGCAAGGCGCGCTCGGCAGACTTGGAGATGAATCTGCTAAGCGCGGCAACGCACCCTGTCAAACGCCTCACATCCTTAACTGTCTTGGGTGCCTGTATCTGCTCAATAGCCTTGATCTTATCGGGGTTGGCCTCTATCCCACGGTAGGACACAAAGAAACCAAGTAGCTTGCCGGAGGGAACGCCAAACACCCACTTCTCCGGATTCAGTTTCAAGTTGATCTTCCGCAGATTAGCAAATTTCTCTTCTAAATCCTGGATGAGGGTTAATCTATCCTTGGTCTTGACCATAATATCATCCATATAGGCTTCAATGTTCCTGTGCAACTGTGGTTCAAAGCCAATCTGGACTGCTCTTGCAAAATTGGACCCGGCACTCTTCAACCCGAAAGGCATGCGCACAAAGCAGTACGTGCCGCATGGGGTGATGAATGAGGTCTTTTCTTCGTCTTCCTTGGACATAAAAATCTGATGGTATCCAGAATATGCATCCAGAAAAGAGAGCAACTCACATCTTGAAGTAGAATCCACGATCTGGTCGATGCGCGGCAAGGGAAATGGGTCCTTTGGGCACGCCTTGTTCAGATCCGTAAAATCTATGCATAGCCTCCATTTTCCATTAGCCTTGCACACAACCACTGGGTTTGCTAACCATGTTGGATGCAGTACTCCTCTGACCAAACCAGCTACTTCAAGTTTCTTGATTTCTTCGGCAATAAACTGCTGCCGCTCCAAGGCCTGCTTCCGAACCTTCTGCTTGACGGGCCGGGCATGTGGGCAGACAGCAAGGTGGTGCTCGATTACCTCCCTGGGAACACCGGGGATATCAGTGGTTGCCAGGCAAACACATCGATATTCGCCCGCAGGAAGGCAACGAGCGCGCTTTCCTATTTGTCATCAAAGGTGGCACTGATAGTGAAAGTACCATCGGTGCCAGCCAGCCCTGTCGCGACCTTTTTCACTTGGGGTGGAGCAGCCTTGGATCTCTTGCTGTTGGAACTCTCTGGTGTGTCATCAACGGGCGCAGCACATTCCACAGAGGTACGCTTCCCAGATTCCTTGCCAGTGCCTCTGCTATGCTTTTCCTTGGCGGGAACTGTGGCTTCTGTGACCTCTGCCACGACCACGTCCTGGTACATCTTATCCACGCAAACAATTGCGTCTTTCTTGTCCGACGGAACAGAAATGACGCCCATCGGCCCTGGCATCTTCAAGGTGTTGTAGGCATAGTGGGATGCTGCCATGAATTTGGCCAGGGCCAGGTGCCCAAGGATCCCGTTGTACGGCAGAGGGAGGTCAACCACATCAAACACAACTTTCTCAGTCCTGTAGTTCAACTCTCCTCCAAATGTCACTGGCAACGTAACCTTTCCCTTAGGACAGCTCCTGCCGGGATTGACTCCTTGAAACGTGCCTATGGCCTTAAGTTCTTCCTCTGCTATCTGGAGTTTGCTGATAACCTTTGGGGAAATCAGATACAACCCGGCCCCGCCGTCAACCAGCATCTTTGTGACCTTGAGGTTGCGAATTGTTGGTGAGACCAACAACGGCAAGCACCCTACCGCAGTAATGCGGTCGGGGTGGTCATCTTCATCAAAGATGATGGGCGTGTGTGACCACTTGAGCGGCTTCCGAGAATCTGCCGCTGGCTCCATGGCATTGACTTCACGCGCCCACTGTTTAAGGTTGCGGTGAGAGGAGTGCAAAGATGCACCCCCATCAATGCACAGGGCATCAGTGGCCTTCTGGAATTCCTGCTTGCTGGTTTCCTCTTCATTCCCTCCATCACTCTCATTACTGCAATCCTCCTTCTCTCGGCCCTTGGCGGGTTTCCATTGGTTCCGAGGAGCCTTGCCGGGGCGATTTGCTTCACCACCCCGGCCCTTCCCACCAGCGCCATTCTGACCTTTTTTCTTATCGCGCTTCTCATACTCAGCCTTCTGTCTCTTGACGAGCTGCTCAACCTGATGACACTCCTGGAGATCATGGCCCTTGGTCCAATGAATCTTACAGTACGGCCCATCACTTTTCCCAGCTTTCTCGGCAGTCGCCGCCTCCCGGTAGTCAGCGCATGCGGTAGCCAACTTGCCGGGGGCTTCAGCCTTGGCCTTCTTGCCGGTACTAGGCGTGCCTGACCCCTCAACAGCCATCACTATCTTATCCTTGCGCTTCTTGTTGTGGTTCTTCTTCTTCTTCTTCTTACTGATGGTTTCATCGTCATCTTCTGAGTCGATGTCGACGCAATATTCCTCTCCAGGAAGTTTCCTCCCCTCCTCCACCCGAGCACATTTGTCCACCAAAGTGTAGAGCTCCTTCACAGTCTTGGGCAACCGAACGTTCATCTTGGAACGTATCCTGCGGTTGCGCACGTTGGATTGGAAGGCAGCTATCACGGCAGCTGGGTGGATATCCGGGATATTTCTGTGGACTCGACTGAATCTCTGCAAGTACTTCCGCGGAGTTTCTCCTTCTTTCTGCCAGAGAAGCTGCAAGTCGCTGGGCCGCCCTGGTTCTTGATGGCCGCCCATGAAGGCACCAATGAACTCGTGGCACAGGTCAGCCCAGGTCGAAATGGAGTTCTCCGGCAGGTGCATCAGCCAAGACCTCACATTTGACTTGAGGGCCAAAGGGAAGTAGTTGGCGAACACCTTCTCATCTCTTCCCCCGGCAGCTTGAACAGTGATGGTGTAGATGCTCAAGAACTCTGCCGGGTTTAGTCTCCCATCATACTTCTCGGGTATCTCTGGCTTGAACGTGCGAGTGGACGGCCAACGGACTTGCCGGAGCTCACGGGTGAAGGCAGGGCACCCAACCTCGAAAGGCAGGCACCCGCTATCTCCGAGCGCGGGCTCGTCGACATCGGGGACACCGCACCCATTGGACCGGCGGGGGTCATTGCGGCGCCGCTCGTCGATGACGCGTGCGCCTTCCCTTCGCCTGCCCTCCGGGGCACGCTGTTGGCCTTGACGCGCTCGAGGGTCTGACAAGGCCATCGAGACGTCATCAGGTGCTTGGTTCTGCGGCTCCCAGGCGGCTTACCGTGGTGGGGATTGCACCGTGAGGGTGGCCCCTCCCGCACGACCAGCCGCACGAGCCGCCGTTGCTGCCTGGGAAGGCCGTGGCGGTCCGGCCCACTGTGATCCTTCCGCCTCGGCAAAACCAATCAGACTTTGGATGGTGGCTCGCCACTCATCCATCTGGTCTGCCGCCGGTGGAAATCTCAACAGCAGTTGGGCTCGCGCCATGGCCTCTGAGGCAGTGCTTGGCATAGGTGATGACGATGTAGATCATAGCGTCGCTCGGCTCCTGACGTTGCCGGTGGTGACTGCGCCGCATCCTTGCTGCTGCGAACCAGCCGTTTGGACGGCATGGTGACGCGGCGGAGGCGCCTGAGGGCCAGCAGCTCCATTGGGCATAGTAGCTGGGTCAGCCCGCCCCGGGGGTGGCGTGTGCCCTGCGGTCGTGCCCGCAGCGGGGGCGGCCGGAGGGTTGCGATTCGACCCTGAGCGAACATCTTCACTGCGGCTGTGCCCGTTGGCGAGGAGAAGTGGTTCAGACAGAATGATCCCTCCATCCGTACCCCGTGGAGCATGGCCGTCGGGATGTTGCTGATGCTGTCCTTCCTCGGTACCTCCCATTCCTGCTTCGTCCGTGGGGGAGGTGGTGACGGCGCCGCCTGCGCCGACCACGTCCCCCGCAGCATCCACACCCTCGCGAGCCCCCGCATTCCCCGTGACATCAGTGGTCGCGGGCGGCAGAGCCTTCGAGGTGGACGGGTGATTTACAGCTCTGGGCTTCCTCTTGGGCCATAGTCGATGACGCCGTCGACGACGAAAATGTCGATGAAGATGACGTGCAGTGTACGCTCTTGGTTTCGTGCAAGTGATCCCCCTATCTGGCGCGCCAAAGATGTCGTGGGAAACCATGGCCACCTATGGGGCCATGAGCCCCTTCTGGTTCGGCGGGGGGATGGGCACGTTGCACAAAGAGCGGAGAAGCGTCGCGCAGCACGACAGAGATCACACGGGCAGTCTTTACCCAGGTTCGGGCCGCCGTGAGGCGTAAAACCCTACCCCTGCTTTGGTGGATTGATGGTGGATAATGGTGGTGAACGTAGCACACTCGCCCGGCAAGGTCGCTCTGGGGGCGAGAGTGGCTATGCGCATATGGATATGTGAGGGTCCAACCCTTTCTACGGTCGCCATGGGCCTCCTTTTATAGATTAAGGGGTCACCACAGTGGCAAATTAGTCTTTGCATACTGATTGGATAGCTAACAGTGCTATCATATCTAACTCTGCAGGCTGACAGAGCGCATTAAATGCGCCGCTCAGTGTCACATCACAGCTCGCCCGGCAGGCCCTGCCGGGCTGGTTTGCCAGCTTCCGCCTGCTCGCTTGACACGTCTCAGGACGGGTGTCATATGGAGGTGTTTGCTGTAGGAAGTGGCTGCCATGTGGCAGAAAGCAGCCACTTAGTCACCTTGGAGCTCGACACCACTTTGATTACTGACTTGCATCACTTGTGAGGTGGAGCGGTGGAGTGGCTTGCCTCCGCCAGCCCCGGCAGGCTTGCCGGGACAATCTGGGAGCTTGCTTCCGGGGCAAAACCCAACCCTGCTAGGCTCGCCTGCCAGGCAAGGTAGGTCCTTCCCTTAGCGATGCCTTGTTCCTCTGGCTCACCTTGGCCTTCTCGACTTGCACTTGGATCCTTCAAAGGAATTGATCCTCCTTTTTTGGGCTGATCTTGGTCTTGCAATCTTGTCTCTGGCCTGTGCATAGTCTGTGCAATGGACCCAGGGTCTGTTGCACCGACACAAGCTGTCTCAACCACTTGCGCCCAAAAGTGTCTTGGCATCTTGTAT
Source organism: Thinopyrum elongatum (assembly GCA_011799875.1). Classification (NCBI taxonomy): domain Eukaryota; kingdom Viridiplantae; phylum Streptophyta; class Magnoliopsida; order Poales; family Poaceae; genus Thinopyrum; species Thinopyrum elongatum. Next base: position 473,480,614 of record CM022301.1, read on the forward strand.
TCATTAAGCATCATTCTCGCCATCTCAATAAGTGTCCGGTTCTTCCTCTCAACAACTCCATTTTGTTGAGGTGTGTATGTAGCCGAGAACTCATGTGAAATCCCTTCTTCGTCAAGAAAGGTATCCACATTGGCGTTCTTGAACTCCGTTCCGTTGTCGCTTCGAACCTTTTTAATCTTCACTTCAAATTGGTTTTGGGACTTCCTAGTGAAGTTCTTGAAGATCTTTTGGACCTGCGATTTATCATCAAGAAAGAACACCCACGTAAATCTTGAAAAGTTGTCAACAATGACCAAACCGAACGAGTTACCACCGACTTGTAGTCGTTGGGACCAAAAAGATCCATATGAAGTAGCTCAAGTGGTCTTCTCGTGGTCATGATGTTCTTCACGGGATGACTTCCTCCAACTTGTTTTCCTGCTTGACAAGCACTGCAAAGTCTATCCTTGTCAAATATAACATCTTTAACGCCAAGGATATGATCACCTTTAATAAGCTTATCGAGATTTCGCATACCCACGTGACCTAATCTTCTATGCCACAACCAACCTTTAGAGGATTTAGCAATTAAGCAAGTACGAGGTTGAGCTCTCTTAGTGAAATCAACAATATATAGATCACCTGTACGAATATCGGTAAAGACCATATTATGATTATCTCTTCGAAACACTTGGCAATCTATTTCAGTAAATAGAACGTTGAAACCGAAGTCAGCTAGTCTAGATACGGAAAGTAGATTATAATCAAGAGATTCAACAAGCATGACATTTTGGATAGAGCTATCATGGGAGATGGCCACCTTACCAAGGCCAACTACCTTACCCTTTGAGTTATCACCAAAAGTGACATACTTTCGGGGACCGTCATTTTCAGCAAGCTCATGAAACATGTCCTTGTCTCCGGTCATATGATTCGTACATCCACTATCAAGAACCCATTCCTTTCCTCCGGCCATGTAACCACGAAGGTTAGCCATAAGACCAAAGTGTCTCATTGACTCATCAAGATCAAAGTCACTATCATCATCCTCATCATAATATCCATGCTCAACATCATCATGTGAATGATCATCACCTAGAGAGAGTGATTCATTAGATGTATGACCATGACAATGTGCATGTTTATGAATTCTAATGACTTGTGAAATGATGCTACTAATGACTCCAACATCTACTTTGGCACGCATAAGGTTACGGAGCTCAAATAGACAATCATCAAATTTAGGATCACTAGGATTCATTTTATGAAAAGCAATGGACTTTTGAAGAATCTCATCTAGATTTTTCAAGGAATAGTTTGGAAAGCGCTCCTCAAGATATTTCCATATAGTATAAGCACATTCAAATGTAGGCAAGCATACAAGCAAATTCCTAGGCAATCCTCTCATGATAAGATCAATAGTTCTAAGATTGCGGGTCATGTCAAGATACTCATCAGGGGTAGGATGCAAGGGATCAATAGGGGGCATGTAAGGGCTAGTAATATACTTGTTCAAATTATATTCATTGAAAATCTCAAGCATCTCATTCTTCCAAGAGCTATAGAACTCTCCGTCAAGCATAGGCACTCTACGTCTAACACTCCCAATTGTAGACTCATCCATCTTCCTCCAATGGTGATTAAACCAAAGCAATGGAGACCAATGCTCTGATAACAATTGAAAGGATCGAGAAGAGGGGTCTAGAGGGGGGTGATTAGACCCTCAACAAGTAAAGGTGGCAATTTTTAAGTTCTTCAAGTTGAGGTGGAGTTTTAGCACAAGTTTAAGCATTCACAATACATTTCAAGCAAGCATGGCAAGAGTATGAGCAGCAGAAAGAGTAAAACATGCTAATTGCAAGAAAGTAAAGGGATGGGATTGGAGTGTGCAAACGCAATGAAGACACGGAGATTTTTGGCATGGTTCCGATAGGTGGTGCTATCGTACATCCACGTTGATGGAGACTTCAAACCACGAAGGGTAACGGTTGCACGAGTCCATAAAGGGCTCCACCCACGAAGGTTCCATGAAGAAGCAACCTTGTCTATCCCACCATGGCCATCGCCCAAGAAGAACTTGCCTCACTCGGGTAGATCTTCACGAAGTATGCAATCTCCTTGCCCTTACAAACTTCTTGGTTCAACTCCACAATCTTGTCGGAGGCTCCCAAGCGACACCTAACAAATCTAGGAGACACCACTCTCCAAAAGGTAATAGATGTTGTGTTGATGATGAACTCCTTGCTCTTGTGCTTCAAATGATAGTCTCCCCAACACTCAACTCTCTCTCATAGATTTGTATATGGTGGAAAGATGATTTGAGTGGAAAGCAACTTGGGGAAGGCTAGAAATCAAGATTCTTGTGGTTGGATTGGAATATCTTGATCTCAACACATGAGTAGGTGGTTATCTCTTAGAAAACATAGGCTGGAAGTGTAGGCATGTTCTAATGGCTCTCTCTCATATGGAGAAGGGGTGGAGGGGTATATATAGCCTCCACACAAAATCCAACCATTACACACATTTGACCCAACTCGGTCAGACCAAATAGAAGAACTCGGTGAGACCGATTTAGTTCAAAATGTGAAGGTTAGGAATCTTTGTGGGACCGACTGGAACAACTCGATGGGACCGATGTGCTAGGGCTACGGAAAAACCTCATCTCGGTGAAGCCGATTGCGTGAACTCGGTGAGACCGATTTCAGCAAAGAGAAAACAGAGAGTTGGTCAAGCAAACTCGATGTGACCGATCGCTCATTTCGGTGAGACCAAAATTTTACAAAGGGAAACAGAGAGTTTGCAGGGCCATCTCGGTGAGACCGAGATCCGTATCGGTGTGACCAAAGTGTCTAGGGTTTCTGGCAGTGGCTATATCAAATGAGCTCGGTGGCGCCAGATAGATCATTTCGGTGGGGCCGAGTTTGACTTTGAGTTTTGGAAATATTTTGAAATGAGAAAGTGGTTGGGGGTTTTGGAGCAATATCACTAAGCACTTTGAGCAAGTAGATCATTAAGCAACACCTCATCCCCTTTTAATAGTATTGGCTTTCCTATGGACTCAATGTGATCTTGGATCACTAAAATATAAATGAAGAGTCTTGAGCTTTTGCCAATGCATGGCTTAGACACCTTGAAGGGGTTCCACATCCTCTTTTTCTTTCCACGCCATTGTTGAACTTGTCTGAAATGCACTAGATAAAACCATTAGTCCCACAAGAGATATGTTGACATTAATTACCAAAATCACCCACGGAGCACGTGTGCTTTCAATGGACAATATGTTTTGATATTAACTTTAGTACATTAGTGGGACCGGCTCGTGAGCACGTACTATTCTACTTCACTTACTGGTGGGTTCCATGTCTGCTCTCTCTCTCTCTCTCTCTCTCTCTCTCTCTATCCTCCCCTTCTACATTTAGATGCACAAGCAAACACGAAGAACGCGCGGGCGGTGTGGCCGTTGACCGAATCTGGATGCGTTCACAAGTAACGGCACCAGTTTCACGTAATCCCTACTCTTATAAAAAATAGAGTTTGTGATGATGGTGTGCCTGCCATCCTGCAATATAGGCTGTCCGATTTATATCTGGTGGATAGGAAGGAAACTATGGCAATTTTGCAAAAAGATACCCACACCCCTCTCCACATTTGCAAATATGGCCTTCCCTCGTTCATCCTTTTCTCCCACAAGATAAACTACTCATACAAATGCATCTTGATGTTCCGTGCAACGCACGGGCATCTTGCTAGTACTAGTACTAGTATTGGAGTATGTAACAAGTTTAGGAACAAAAGTGACCGTGACGGACAAGTTAGGCTAGTAGTATCTATTAACAATTAAATGCGTGGATAAATAGATGTATCACCTATAGTGCTCGAACAAGGGGACATGCTGGTAGATACTACTAGATGTATCGCGTAGGATGAAGATGGTCTCTCTCAAACAACCCTGTAACCAAATAACAAAGAGTCTCTTGTGTCCCTAACACACCCAATACAATGGTAAATTGTATAGGTGCACTAGTTCGGTGAAGAGATGGTGATACAAGTGTAATATGGATGGTAGATATAGGTTTTTGTAATCTGAAAATATAAAAACAGCAAGGTAGCAAGTGACAAAAGTGATCAAAACCGGTATTGCAATGCTTGAAAATGAGGCCTAGGGTTCATACTTTCACTAGTGCAAATTCTCTCAACAATGATAACATAATTGGATCACATAACAATCCCTCAACATGCAACAAAGAATCACTCCAAAGTTTCTATCAGAGAATGTAGGACGAAAACGTGCATCAACCCCTATGCATAGATTACCCCAATGTCACCTCGGGAATCCACGAGTTGAGTGCCAAAACATACATCAAGTGAATCAATAGAACATCCCATTGTCACCACAGATATCCCATCGCAAGACATACATCAAGTGTTCTCAAATCCAATACTCAATCCAACATAATGGAACCTCAAAGAGCAAGACTCAATTCATCACAAGAAGGCAGAGGGGGAGAAACACCATATGATCCAACTATAATAACAAAGCTAGCAGTACATCAAGATCGTGCCAAATCAAGAAAACGAGAGAGAGATCAAACACATAGCTACTTGTACATTCCCTCAGCCCCGAGGGTGAACTACTCCCTCCTCATCATGGAGACCGCCGGGATGATAAAGATGGCCACCGGCGATGGTTTCCCTCTCCGGCAGGGTGCCAGAACGGGCCCCCGATTGGTTTTTCGTGGCTACAGAGGCTTGCGGCGGCGGAACTCCCGATCTAGGGTTCTTTTCGGGGTTTCTGGTATTTATAAGAATTTTTGGCGTTGGTTTCACGTCAAGGGGTCCACGAGGCAACGACAAGCCAGGGGGCGCGCCCTAGGGGGTGGGCGCGCCCCCCACCCTTGTGGTTGCCTCGGGACTCTTCTGGCCCAACTCTTGTGCTTCGGGGGTCTCTTTTGGTCCATAAAAAATCACCGTAAATTTTCAGCCCATTCCGAGAACTTTTATTTCTGCATAAAAAACGACACCATGGTAGTTCTGCTGAAAACAGCGTCAGTCCGGGTTAGTTCTAATCAAATCATACCAAAACCATATAAAATTGTTGTAAACATGGCATGAATACTTCATAAATTATAGATAAGTTGGAGACGTATCAGCGCCCTACAAGTATTTGGAACTGGCTTCCCTAAAAAAATATTTGGAATTGACGTGGTATTTAATATGAAATGTTTGCGATGAGAAGGAATACATGTCTCTTGATGACATTTTATATTTAATTTGATACGGTTCTAGCAGAACATTCAATCGATCAAACCATAGATTTCATTCAGTCTGACTGCGACTTTACATTCATACCACGATCAAACTAAGATAAACACAAATGATAAATCCCAAATGTTCGGATTTTAAGCATGGCAATCCGAACATTTTTCATGGCATATTTAGATCACGCGGCGGCGGCGGCGGCGGAGGCATCTTGCGGTGGGAAGCGGCTCCTCTGTCGTGCTCCGTGTGTCCTCGGGCCACTGACTGGCGGCGACGGCGGCTTCTCGCGCCGTTGTTGGCGTACTCCTGGGCATTGGCCCTAGCTTCAAGGAAGGCCAGAATGTTCTGGACTCCGGTCTCCAGGAGCCAGTCAACTGGCGGGAGGAGGCGACTGGCGTTGGTGCAAGGAAGCGGTCGACGGAGGCGATCCAGGCCGCTGAGGGGGGCACTAGCACCAGCGCGGTGACAAGCTCTGGCAATGGCGCGGTGGAGACATTCATGTGCACGGGCACCGGCACGGGCGCGCGCGTCAGTGCACATGCAGGTGCATGCGCTGGCAGGTGCATGGGCGCGTGAAAGTCAACGGGGACCTCGTCGAACCCCGTGGCTTCAAGCTCGGCGACAATGTGCGGCTCCCAGGCCATCAATGCCACGAGGATGGGCGCTGGTGCAGTCGGGGCGACGAGAGCTGGAACGGGAGCGGGGACAGGCGCGGCGTCTTCCCGCAAGGCCAGTTCAAGCTCGTCCCAAAGCGCCTTATGTTCTTGAGACTCCGGCTGGGTGTCTTCCTCAGGAAACTGGAAGACTAAGGGCAGACCATCGTGATGCGGCATGGTGTACGGTGAGGTCAGGCTGGTTGGAGGTAGACGACAGGAGAATCCGAGAGGAAGAGAGAAGATCGTAGCGAGACTGGGGAGTGCGGGGGTGATTTAAACTGCGGCGCTGGTGCCATTAAAAGTGGGGGCAGTTGGGAGGAAGGTGGGTGGCGGAGCCTGGTCAAAGGGCTCGCCTCCTGATGAGCCTACGCAGTGGCCTGCTCACACGCCTCCCGGTCAGCCAGTGCAGCGGTCTGCTCGCACGCCTCCCGTTGACTCACACGCTTGCTCGGACGGCACCTGCCGATGAGAAGCGGGACTCATGGTGGCATGTAGGTCTAACGCGCATGGTTTGATTAGTGAAACCGGTCGCGTTAACGTGACATGGCTTTGTTCCAAAATACCTTGGCTCTTCATTTGTGCAACTTTTCATAAGCAGCCTATTTGTGCCATATCACGTGACCATGCTCAGTTTCATGAATTTCAGGTCAGTTTTGGATTTTCTGGAATTTAAAATCCAGGATTCGAAACAATATCATAACCTGCATCATGAAATAAATTTTCAAGCCATGCATCTTTACTGTTGTAGATGTTAATATTTCTTAAGAAAGGATTTGGTCAAACATTTTGCTTAGTTAGACTTCAGACAAGTTATATTTGCAGAGTAAAAAGATAATCCCTCTGTACCAGTGCATTGCCTGATATAGTAACTCTAGTACGCATGAACAACGCACGAACAAAATCAACAAACGGAGCTCCATTCTGTGCTCATCCTGGTGTAGTACTTTTAGTACTAGGCAATGGAGTTGACGGGTGACCTTGGGTAGCGGCGACCAAGGGAATTGAACCATGCTCGGCACGGTAAGTAACGTGGGCTAGTTACTAAAGCATCCCTCTCCATTGTTCATCGGTTGTCATTATGGACCGGGGACATGAGGGGAATTTCCTAGGGCTGGAATTCTAGCCGCCAGATATTTCGACTAGAAACGCGGAGGCTCGAGTGGAGGCGCGAAGTTTAATATCGCGGTTCTTTTGGTTGGGGTTGGCTAATGTGCGTACCACGCACGCCACCACCAGGACACGAGCCTGGGTCTGGCTGGTACACCATCAGGTGCTACCATTCGACAATGCGAAAGGAATCCTTTTTTTAAATTGCCAAACGAATCTATGTGTATTACAATGCCCGTATTTTCCTTGCAAATAACTGGTCATTCCAAAAGGCACGGTAATTGATTTATGACGAGTTCTTGAATTAGAGTGAGTTTGTGATATAGTGATCTCAATGTGGATGTATGACCATGCATGTATGACACGAATTCAAAACTAAAATGTAAACCATGCATGGTCTTCAATTCAATATTTAAAATGCACAATAAATTGAAACATGAATATTAAGTCTAGTACTATGTAAATGCAAATGTTGTGTTTAGGTCTCTCCATCGACACCCCCCAACCACCGCACATACTTCATGTATCGATCGATCTTCATTTCTTTGTTAATAGAGCTATTGGCATCCGACACACGCGCGCTCATTATTTCTATTCATGTTTTGATCTCCATTTATGTCACACCCGCCCACACACTCTCAACAAATGTATTTCTCACACACAACCTAGTCGTGCCCTCCATGACAAACCCTCCCTCTCTCTCTCAAGACACGTACGTTGCCTTTGTAAAACACCTTCACCGTGCGCACACACACAAAGTCTATCTAGGCCACTCTCGGTAACTATCTCCCTCCAGCCCTCACTGCAGCTTCACCACACGATATCTCGGTGTAGCATCTTTAACATTCGAGTGTACGCTAGGCCACACTCACTCAATCTCTCCCTCTATAAATGACTCGATTGACCTCGCTTTCTTGCGTCATCTCTCTCACACCTAGACGCTCCCACTACACCTCTTGCATAGGCGGAGCTATGTAGATTGTCGGGGGGTAACCCCTCGACCTTAGATAAAATTCTGAAGCTCTGTTTAGGATTTTTTGGATTATATTTTTTGAACATTATATTTTTCCCCACCCTCCCAAACACTGATGGGTTGTGCACCACCCCCCCCCCCCCGAGAGAATATCATGTGCCCCCTCACCTTAGATGCTATATGGTGATACGAGTTCCTTGGAGCGTGTAGATCTAAGATATAGTGGCTCATAGATGTCTTAATATTTTTACAAGAAACCTTAATGAGTTTGGGAATTGCACACAATTAGTACCAAAACTACTCAGATGCCCTTGGATCCCATATCCAATGGCCTCGAAGCTCGTATCATCGTAGCATCTAAGATGAGGGAAGACCTCATATTCTCTTGGGTTTAAGAATATCACGTGCTACCACACCTTAGATGTTGTGGTGATACAAGCTCCTCAGAGCCGTTGGATTTGAGATCCAATGACTCCTTGGTGGTTCAAATGTTTTTGCAGAAAAGCCCTCAAAGAGTTTGGTCGCAGCCCACAAGCACAAAGACTACTCAGATGCCATTGGATCTCAGATCGAACGACCTCAAAGCTCGTATCACTGTAGCATCCAAGCTGCGAGAGCACCTGATGTTTTCTCACACGGGGGAATATGAGGTGCTCCCACACCATAGATTCTATGGTGATACGAGTTCCCGGGAGATCTAACGGCTCGCAGTAGGAGATTTGAATGTTTTTGCAATATAGGCCTCAAAGAGTTTGGGAATTGCGCAGAAAGTACAAATACTATGCACATGGCATTGGATCTCAGATCCAACGACCTAGATGCTCGTATCACCGTAGCGGCTAATTAAGCTGTGGGGAGCACCTAATATGAGCTACTGGGAGCCATTGGATCCAAGATGCAGCGGCTCACACGAGGCCTGAATGGTTTTTTTTTTGCAAAAAAAACCCTTGGAGAGTTTGGAAATTACGCATAATTACAAAGACCACTCCCAAGACATTGGATCTCAGATCCAACGACGTAAAATCTCGTATCACCATAGCATCTAAGCTGCGGGGAGCATGTGATATTCTATGCCGCTATCATTTTTGTTCCTAAACTTGCAAAATACGTGTAACTGGTGCCGTAACTTGTCTAACCGCGCAAAGTGTTTGTCCAAAAAAACCATCCGACACTGAAATATCGGAACAACACACGGGAGGCCCACTTGTCATTGATCAAATTTGGACCTAAAACTAGCAAATTTGAAGGACGAGATTCGAACCGGCAACCTGGAGTAAAAAGCGTACGTCGATAGCCTGAAACCGCAATGGTTGTTGGCTTTGTCGCATAACTTGATTTTATACAGTATTACGTTGAGTATAGTAGAGGGAGTGGCTCGTCAACAGGTGCATTAACGTTGACTGACTTACTGGTGGGTCCCATGTCTACCATCTCTCTCTCTCCTCTCCATCTAGCAGTACAACCTTTAGACGCACGGGCACACACAATGAGCGGCGCGAGCTTGCCGTGGTGTTATTATAACTAAAAAATGCTAGGAAAATAGATGAATCGCCTAGAACAAGAGACGTTGTGGCTGGTCGAGACGGAGCTAACCACACCTATCCTCTGTGCCACGTTAGCATGATGAAGCTATGTGGCTAGTGGGGTGTTTTCGACCGACTGGCTGGGTCCCGAGGTCGAATCATAGGTAGTTTGATACAGTTTATTTTTACACGCACATTTTTCCTCCGTGCCGAGACAAGTCACACCCTACCGCACGCTTTTTGGGTCCTCCCGAGTGGTGCACACATATTTTCTTCCTTGCCGATATGTGGGACGCCCTACCACGCATTTTCTGGGTCCTCCTCGGTCGTAGCGCCGAAGCAAGTAAATGAGTCGTCAAATCACAAAAGCCCACCTTTCCCGTCGAGTACATCAGTGAAGCACGGTGGCTAGCTAGTTGGGCTAGTGCGACTGAGTAGCTAGGCCGCCGCCACATTTGTTTTTTCACCCCTTTTTTTCTCTCCTTGCCGGTAGGTAATTTTAAATATCCACCGCTGCGTTGCACTGATCTTTGGGTGCGGCAGGCGCGGCATAGGATTTTTATTTTTTTGATTGACGGGAGCAGGCGCGGCAGCAATTAGTCATGATGACTCCGCCTGTAAAACCCACTGCTCCGTGAAGTGAAAAGTCGTCGACTGGTGTTTTCCCATGGCGAAAACCAAAAGATTCATCCCACTCCTCGGCTGGCTCCCTCCGCCTTCCCGTAGATTGCATTGCCTTTCAGCCATTTCGCCCCCTTTGCTTCCTCTCCCCATTGTTTCTACCTGGTTCCATGGCGGCGCACCAGATGATGGACTCTGAGGTGAGGCGCCTGACACAGGAGCTCCATGCCAAGGATGCAGAGCTCAGGGCCAAGGACGTGGAGCTCCGTGAGCTCAAGGATGAGAGGAGTGCCATGCTCCTCCTTTATGTGCAGGAGTTCACGGAGCTTCAAAAGTGGCAGGCATCCACCACAAAGATGCTCGAGGCATCAGCGGCATTGCTGTAGAAAGCGGGAGATACGATAGGCGGTTAGGCGAGCCGGCTGGAGCACGAGCGGGCCGATTGTGACAAGGTCCAGGATCGCCTCAACCACTTGGTGGACCATGTTGCAACGCACTTGTTGCGGCTGTGCGATGCCTACTATCATGCCAACGCGACCTTGCCGACCGTCGGGATAAACCCGTTTGACCACCCCGTCGACTTCAACGAGCTGCGGCTTCCTGACCTGGTCTCCTTCTTCACCTATATCTCCGACGAGCTGAGCCATCTCCGCGCGATGGTGGGGGTGGAGCTGGATAACGAGGGGTTGCGGACGGCCGTCGCCGTTGCCGGATGAATCATCTCAGGGCTTCGTCATCGGAATCCATTCATTCCATTGGACGCCGTCTTTGACGAGCTGGCTCCCATCGACCTGGAGCGGGCTCTGCGGGCGGTGGCACCCTGCATCACCAACGTTGTGCGCCTCGAGAAGCAGAGGGACTTCGGTGGTGTTTAGGCATCCTCTGCACGGGCATGTCCATGTCTCGGCGCAACATGACCGTTGGATCAAACTCAGATGGTGCATATCAGTCACTGTAGCACAAAGCGTGTGGGTGTGTTTGGTTGCATTCTCATCTCAATATAGTCGTTCCCTCTTCATGCATGCTCATCTCAGCACCCCTCTTCATGCATGCTCCTAGTGTATTTGTGTTAACCTACTACTGTGGACTCATGCACCCTTCATGCACTCTGCCAAACACCCAAAAGTGGGCCGAGAAGGGAAATATTGCTCCCATGCACCCTTCATACACCCTGCCTAACACTGATTCGTGCTTCATATGGTTCATGTTCTGTGGAGTACTATAGCACCGTACTCTCCGTGCACTGTAGACCTAGTTCTGTTAACATTGATCTCACCGTTCATTCTCGACTGGACAGTCAAAAAAGGGGTATGTTACATTACTGTTCATATAGTTGACATGCGCACAACATCATTTGTTATCGTCATATCTTACTACACTAGCAACAAGATTATATAGTACTGACGTATGAACCACTGCACATGCCTAGTAGTAGGAGTACTATGTAAGTTCAAGTGGCTGCCGTGTTTTGCACTCCTCCGTCGTAAGAGTGGAAATTCTTGCTGTAATCATTTTTTTCTTCAGAAACAGCGGACACGCTCTACCGTGCGGATCCTCCTCGGCGGTCGTCGGGAACCTTGCTACTCACTTTCACCGACGTGTGGGACAGCCAGCATCGGGGTCCACTTGCCATGCACTAAATTACTCCGTACTAGAGTGCACAACTGCACGGTAGACTACACCGGTCGAAGCGCCGCAGTAATGCCCAATGAGCCATCAAATCACAAAACCCCCACCTTTCTAGCAGTAAGTTGGACGGATGAAGAAACCATCATTTCACTCTTCTCCCTCATCTTCCTCTCTTGAAGAAAACCCCAACTCGCTTCTCCCTCATCTCGTTCCTCATTTCTTCAAGAAAACCCCGACACGCTTCTGCCATTGTTCTTCTCTCCCAAAGAAGGAAAGGTGAGCGCATCAATGGTGTTGCTTCTGGCCAAGGCCCGATCTTGCAACCCCGAGACTGATCCTATAACTCCCTCTCTGTTCTTCTTTTGGGTTTGTGATTATGGTTTCTTTTCTTTTATTTCTATTTGACAGTTTCTTGATGGACCCTGGAGCACCGGCCGAAGTGATGTCTATGGATCTGGCCAAAACCGTCGAGGCTCAGGGTATGAAGAAGCACAAGCACCCCGCCGAGACTACCACAGACAAGCTCAAGGCCATCGCCTTGTCCAAGCCCCCCTCTTCGGGATCCCTCGTTAAGCAAGTCCAGGTAATATCTCTTCTTGACGATCTTGGTCGGGTTTTTTCATCTAACACGCAGTACTAGTACTAGTAGTACAACTTTCTGGGTGATCTTGCATGTGATTTTTGTGTGGCAAATGATGGTACTAAATTGCTCTTTTGACCAAAACATGCGAGAGGTTGACATACATATGATTATTGCACATAACACTGATTACTTATAGATTACTTTCAACTACTTTATGAACATTAATGCTAGCTGTAGGAAATGCAAGATTCTAGTTGTCATGCCTTTGAAGAGAGTATAGTAGCCTTAGTAACTTGTGTTATGGATATTGCAAGTAATCCCTCTGCTCTCATGCCTTTGAAGACATGTTCTAGTGTCTTTGATCACTCATTTATGTGCGTATATGTAGTCTTATATGGAGTAAAATATCGAAAATCATCTTAGATTTCTGAACGAAGGTAGTAATAAAATATTTGGTTTCTGTTTTAATTAGAACCAGGTCCGCGGTGGAGATGAAGTTCTCAAAGTCATGTCGTGTGAACTGGAAGACCTAAGGATGAGTTCTACTACTAAACTATCTAGCTGCTGTGTCCTTGTCGCCACATGTCGTGAATAAGTGTTTTCCGTTAGCATTGTTGTCAGGCGTGTTCTCGAGTTTGTACTTCACCACAACAATTTCCTAGTTGTGCCTTCGATTATGAAGGGTGTGGTTCTTGTAAAGCTTCCCGACAAATCTGATGCGGACTGTCTTCATCGTCATATTTATGATTGGAAAGACCACTCTGTTACGTTCTCCAAGGTTGGCGAGATGGCGATGGTGCCGGTAGACATCTCTCACGAAGTCCATGGCCTAGTCAGTTATGTGGGGTACATCCCGTACGTCGGTGGCAAGAAATAGTCTGCAGAGTTTAATTGGTGCAACTTTGCTTGTCTGTAGTAACTACTATTATTCAGTACTTTAATTATGTGTGTGAACCTTGTATTGTTTAGTACTGCCGCTTTTGTTGTGTGGTGAGTCCTGAGAACAATCTCTGTTAATGTCTGTCCACTCAATTCAGTCTGTATATTTTGAAGTATTCAGATCATCTTTTTTGTGAGGACGGTTTATCAATTATTGTTACACTCCAATATCTGTATGCATTGCAGGGTTTATCGCACCCCCCAGGATTTCCAGTCCCATGGATGTTCGGTCCATATGATTTGTCACGACCTTTAGAACTTGAACATAGTGATTTCCTGGTAAGGATTCACTCGTGTCACATCAAGTAAATCTTATTGATTTACTTTCTAAATCTTATTGATTTACTGTCATGTTTTCTTAATTTTGCTACAATTTTACGATGTAGGTTTTGCCATGTGACATTCGTTACAGAATAAACCGTTTGGTTTGCTCTATGATGGTTATTTCTGCAGGTTTCACTTCTTATGTCGTGTCAGTAATGAAGGCACTGTCCATCACTTATATTACTGGACATAATTGGATCAGTCTATTGTCTGAGTATAATCTGAAGCCCTATGATGAACTGTAGTTTGGTTTAACAAACACGCCACAATTAGTCCTTCTCGCATTTAAAAGAAGTGAAGAAAAAGACTGGATCAAGGTCACGGAGCCTAGTGAAGTTAGAAAGCTGAAGTATGACATCATAGCAGACCAGAGACAATCGCTGCTATCTCACACATCGGTACCACCTTCAGCATCGTATCGAGCACCGGCACCTTCTCTGACGGCACTGGCTCTAGCACTAACAGCGGTAGCAGCTCAGTCTGATCCAACAGAGGATTGGGCACCAACCACGTCAGCGGATCAGGCTAATCTACCGGAGGATCGGGCACCGACACAGGCACCAGCTCCGACACCGGCACCAGCTCCACAAGGAGCACCATCTCCGGCAGCAGCAGTGGCACTACCAGTCGCACCGACACGGGCAATAGCAACAGCTCCGGCACCTGCACCAACACTTGAAGTTGCACTTGCATCTGCTCTGGTCCATGCAGCGGCAACGGAACCAACACTTGCACCAGCAATAAACTGGGCTGCAGTTCGCACTGCATATACCAAAGTCCTTACAAAAACCGAAATCTCCACCTTCTTGGTAAGCATTGGCAGCCCAAGTGCTTCGTTCTTTTTTCTTTCCATGTTGTTTCACATGATTCACTATGTTGATCTAACTGTTTGTGTATGTCTTCTTGTTTGCAAACAGAGAATTCCTAGAGCAACGAGGGAGTCATTCAATAATCCGGGCGACTGTGGCCAAGTTTCTCTTACCATGCGCAACCTTGATGTGAATGAACCTGCTCAATATACCGTAAGTACAAAGGATGGTCGCATGATGATTGATGCTAAAGGATGGTCAAGGTTCAAAACTCTATCAAATCTTGCGGTAGGGGATCATGTCAAAATCGAACTTTCTCGGCAAGGGGAGCTCGTCCAAATCAACTTTGAAATTCTTCAGTAGCAGCACGCAACTGCCGAACTGATCTATCCTCTGAGAGCTTTTGATGTAATAATATGGCATGGTGAAACAAGTGTCCTGTGTGTATAAGTAGTATGACAGTATTATTTATCATGTAGGATATCGTGAAAGAATTGCAACTCTGATTGCTGGTTAGGAACTGTCGTTCGATTTCATTCTAATAGCTGACGTGCTTTATTTAATTTTCTATATTCGCCTTGCAACAGCATCTAAAACCAGCGACGTACCGATCGCTTGCAATATGAAATGCGCTGAGTTAGAACACATGGGCCCCCAAACATGCAGGCCCACCGGCCTGTGGCCCAAAGTCTAGAACCATCAGCCTATCTGAGTATTATATTCTCATCTGAACCCCCATATTATGTTATATATATTCCCCTTGATTTTTCTTATGTATAATGTTATGTGATTCTAGTTACTCCTGCCTTTCTACTTCCTTTCGCTGATGTGGGGCATCCAGTTACTCTTGCGGTAGGGGATATAAAAGATTTTTATATTTCTTTACAGAGGGAGTATCTCTCTATCGAAAATATATTTATGTGTAACTAGTTACTCCTGCCTTTCTACTTCCTTTCGCTGATATGTGGGGCATCGGGCAACGGGGTCCACGTGCCATGCACTAAATTAGAGTGCCCAACTGCACGGTAGACTCACCCCGGTCGTAGCGTCGCAGTAATGCCCAATGAGCCGTCAAACCACAAAAACCCCCACCTTTTCCAGCAGTAGCAGTAAGCTGCACGGACAAAGCAGCAATATTTCACTGGGCATGAATCCCCTTCTCCCTCGTCTGCTTGTTCAGAGAAAACCTCCTCTAGGCGATTGCGTAGGGTTTTCTCCTGGAGAACCAGGTACGAATTCTTCATCCATCCCCGATAAATCCTAGCCCCTTGGTCGCAGGTAATCCTAGGATGGCAGCCGCCGCCATTGATGCATTTTTCTTCCTACTGAATCTACTGTGTTTCATTTGCAGTGCCCGAATTGCGAGGACCCTACAGGTTTCTGCGCCCTCGACGAGACACCACACTTGTTCCTTCTCATCCTAACACAGGATTTTAAAACACGCACAGTATGTTCCTAGAATCCTCTTTTCTATCCGGGAGGGTGGGGGTTTTTGAACATGCTGTCGACTAACTTGGATATTTGGATTGCTATATTTGGATAAAAGGTACTAGTACCATGGTCAACAATGACGTGAAATAGGAAATTATTTCTAGATTTGGATAGTGAATACATTGAGTTTTCATATTATTTTTCCTGCAGTGCATTCCTTGCTCTTCCAGAACACATGTACTCAAGATGGTCTGCCTTGCCATAACTGAATACACTAGTTTAATGGTCACATTGAAGAAAAGCCATGGATATAAGTTCCGAGTTGGGTTCATGAACCAAGAAGATCGCTGCTTTGTTATGGCCGAACTTGGATAAACTTTCTCAGGTGTTACGGACTGAAAGTTGGCGCACGAATGTTGATGGAAATAGCAGAACCTGGTCTCTTCTTCACTGTGATCTTCCTCCCTGACGTCGTTCTAGTAGTTCATCCATGTTAGTTTTGTATCTGGTTCTTGCACATTGCCTCGATTACTTCTTAATCCACCTATTCTGTCTAACTAATCACAATTTGACTTTAGAAGTAGCAACGATTTGTGATTCCCTTCTCTCACAAAGATGCTACTTCTAACTAATATTTCTTATAATTGGTGGCATGTGTAGGTTATTTCAAAGTTAAGCACACTACTCGTTTGTTATTCTATAAGAACTCGACTGTTACTGATGGCACTGAAGTTGACTGGGACGACATCCACCAGTTCCTACACTTTATTGATCGTCTTGAGGTCCTTGTGGGGCGTTTCAATGGTGGAAGGCCACGTGGGATATGTGTGCCACTGGTGCACATGTTGAACAGGTCCAATTGTGTCAAGAAACTTATGGTACAAGCTATTTTCTGTTATATATGTTGTTCATAAACTCTTGGTTATACACAGTTTTACAGTTGTGATCTTCTTGAAATAGAAACTACCCAGTTCTATTGTTCCTATACAGATGACTGACCATGGTCGGGTCAGACTTGCGCTTGGTTACAACATGATGTTTATGTCGACCTACTCCATTTCCCTTGGAGGTGAAAAGATACTTATTCATGGGTGGTCTCAAATAATGAAGGCCCGTCCATCTTGGAGAATAGGATAGAAGGTTATGCTCATGCTTTTCCATGGCTCTAAAGCAAATATCCTGTTTATTGACCACATTGCGAGATGAAGCCGCTTTCAGAAGGTTGTGGATGCGTGGGGTGGCGCCTGGGCCTTGTCCAGGGGCTTGGTGGCCTCACCCTCGGTTAACTATAGGCAAAGTAGCACTGTTCGAGGCGTGCTTTGTACGGTTGAACCTGTATAAGTACTCATACTGCTTTCAGCTATGGTTGTTAAGTGCCCCTGCTGCTTTCAGTTAAGGTTGTTAAGTACTCCTGCTGCTTTTACAGTCTGTCATGTTTCTTCAGTCTCGTCTTCCTTTGGCCGCCAAAACCAAACCAGCGCCAGCGGGGCCGCCTGCTTCCACCTCCCACGGCTGGCTGCGCCTCAGTGCACGCATCGCCACCCCACCGTCTCCTAAATCATTAACGCCGACGTCCGAGGCCTCGCCGTCATCCTCCGTGCGCTTTGGTGCGCTCGCCGCAGCGCCGCCCTCTCGCGTTGTCAACATGGTCAATAAACAAGAGGAATCAGGAGAAGACTGTACGTCGAGAGGATGACAGTAGGGACCCACCATGTCCATGGCCGTACGCAAGCAAGTTCCTCACTTTTTGTTATATACTCCATTGTCAGTGTATAGAAAAAGAAAATGCTTCCTCCTAGTGGTTTGCTGACATCTGGGACCCACGACATTGTCAGCGTATAGTCAATAGACAAGAGAACAGCACAAGATCGGCTGACACCTGGGACGTAGTTGCTCGAGCAGTATTTTTTTTTGTTATTGTTGAGACGGAGCAGGGTTTCAACTGGGCTGTGGCTCGTCTAGCCCAGGCTTCTATTTTGCGTTCACCACATGACCAGCCCAGCTATTTTTTCTTTGTGAAAATGGCTAGCCCAGTTTATTTTTTCTGAAGAATACCCAATCCAGGCCTACTTATTTTTCTCCGCCCTGCTTGACTGCAACTCTTTCAAGAAGGCTGCAAATCTTAAAAGTAATATGAAATTGGCTGTAAATATAAAAACACATGACAAATTGGCAATTACTTTAAAATTTCTGAATTTTATCACATTTTCAGATTCCAATTTCAATGGGCTTTAACCTAATTTAAATATATCTTCAAAGTACTTTAAATCTGGCTCGACATTTCGGTATTAAAAATAGTTTGGACCCCACCAAAATATGCGAAATTTAGTTTAAATTTTTAACCCTGGCCCTGGCCAACAAAAAAAAATGGACTACAATAAATTGCCCAAGAAGTTGCAATGAGCTGTAAATTATTAAAAAAATAGGGAATGGTCTGACTTGTGGGCCTATTAAGTTGACGCGTATGCAAGATTTTTTTACTTATTATATATGTCAACAAACGATTGTAGCAGACATGACCGTTGGATGTCAATCCAACGGCCATCGTGCTTCTTCAATCTCTGATCTTCTTACTCCAGCCGCAAAATCCAGCGTCGGCGGGACCTCCTGCTACCGCCTCCCATGGCTGGATGTGCTGCCGCGCAGGCCTCACCGCCCCCTACTACTCCCACCGCTGGCCAGGCCATCCCTCTACTCACCCACATCCCTCCACTACTGTGGCTTCACCGCCTCCGTGTCATTCCCTTCCTGGGTCTCGCCGTCATCCATCGCGTTGGTGTTCTCGGCACGGCGTGGTCAATGTTGTCAACAAATGACAACATCGGAAGAGGGATGTACATGGAGAGGCTAACAGTTGGGACCCACATGGTCCATGGCCGCACGCAAGCAAGTACCTCCTTATTACGCCAAAAAGAATGAATCCTCCCCATGACAGCTGGGACCCACCAGCTATATCTTGGCACGGAAGGAAGTGCCTCCTTATTAAGCGAAAAATAATGAGTGCTCCCCATGACAGCTGGGGCCCACCAGATTTGGAGGCTGACTTGTGGCCCTACTAAGTTGACGCGTACGCAGGGCTTTGTCAACTTAGTCAACAAACGATTCTATCGCCAGTGACCGTTGGATTGTTAACATCCAACGGTCGTCCTGCTTCTTCAACCTCTGATTTTCTTGCTCCAGCCGTCCAAACCACCGCGTGCTCCTGCCTCCTGTGGCTGGCTATGCTGCCGTGCAGGCCTCACCGCCCCCTACTACTCCCACCGCTGGCCAGGCCATCCGTCTACTCACCCACACCCCCTGTTATTCTGCGACGACGGCAGCCTCACATCACAGCCGAACCAGTCAACCCTCATACTACCCTCCGCGTGTTCCCCGGCTCCGGGTCGTTCCCTTCCTAGGTTGCGCTGTCAACCACCACCTTTGTGCTCTCGGACGGTACGGCGTCGTCAACGCGGTCAACGAACGACAGCCATCAGAACAAGACTGTACATGGAGAGCCTTATAGCTGGGTCCATGGCCGCACGCAAGGAAGTGCCTCCTTTTTACGCGCAAAATAATGATTCCTCTACCTGACAGCTCGGACCCACCGGAAGGGCCTTTGTATTTCATGAAAAAAATGTTCCCCCTGACAGCTGGGACCCACTGACTTTATCTTCGCACGGAAGGAAGTGCCTTTTACCCCCTGACAGCTGGGACCCACCAGGTTGAAGCGAAGGTAGCGTTATCTGTCTGGCCGCGAACGTGTACGTACATAGCGGTCAATCTGTCTCTCTGCAGCGATGTACCGTGGCCGAGTAAGGAGCGGCACGTGTTGAAGTAGAGGCACCGACATAGCATGACACGCAGTCCCGTCTATATCGTGTACATGTACGTACAGCCACGCTGCAAGATAGTAAACACGGCTACGTACGTACACACGGGCGGGGTTTCTAACGCGTGCAGCGATGTCGTCCTGTTCATCGACAGCCAACCGGCTGGGTCGAAACGGAGTAAACAGCGTCACGTGTTCATCAGGAGCCAACCGGCTTGGACGAAACATCCGAAACGAGGTCTGGCATACCGCAGAACAGAGAAAACGGCCTTCTGTTCGACCGCGTACGGTCAAAACGGGGTCCTGTTCATTGGGAAGGGTCTGGCATACCGCAAAACGGAGGAAACGGACTTCTGTTCGAGTGCCTACAGTCGAAACAAGGTCCTGTTGATTGGGAGGGGTGTGGCGTACCACAAAACGGAGGAAACGGACTTGTGTTGGAGCGCCTACGGTCGAAATGGGGTCCTGTTCATCGGGAGGGGTGTGGCGTACCGCAAAACGGGACTCCACGGGATACTGTTCATCCACCGTCTACTGCCTCGCTCCAGCCTCCACCAGCAACTATTCATCCACGGGGGGTCCTGTTCATCCAGCCTCCACCGGCTACTGTTCAACCAGCCCTCCACAGGTACTGTTCATCTGCCCCAACTGGCTCGGGTGTGGCGGCCTCCTCGATCGGGGTCCTGTTCAACCAGCGGCAACAGCCTACTACTACTACCACTGGGTCCTGTTCATCCAACCCCCATCGGGAACTGTTCATCCAACCCCCATCAACGGTCACTGTTCATCAAGAGGCAGCAAGTTCGACCGGCTTCAGTTAGCAGCAGTAGCGAAGGAATCGCTCGGGTTCAGTTAAAAGCCAAGGGATCGATCGCTCGGGTTCAGTAACGTAGCTAGTGCAATCGCTCGGGTTCAGTAAGCGAACGCATAGCCCGGGTTCAGTTAGAGCCCAACGCCTCGCACCCATGCGCGTACGTGTATGAGAGAAACACACAAACCTCTATGCATCGCTCGGCCCTGACCACCCATCGTAACCGTGAACTCCCCGAAATTTTCCTCACCCTCTCTTCTACCACAATTTTTTCCGTCATGGACGGCCCAAAGAATGTCATGCAGGTGCGTCCCCGGCCCGCCCAGGATGAAAAGCCCATTTTCTGTCATGATTTTTTGTCATAGAAGTAGGAGCCCACCACATCTATGATGATACGTGCTTTTGTCAAAATTATCGTCATAGAAGTGTCATAAGCATGACAGAAAAAAATTCATTCGGCCCAAAATGTCACGGATGTGTTTTTTTTGTAGTGCAAGCAGGCAAAAAGGCTGCACCCGTGAGGAAGTGCGCCTCGAGAGCGAAGAGGAAAGAGAACGATTGCCTCTTACTTAAAGCACTCATCACCCAGAACCAAATTAACAGCAGGTTGTTCGAATCAGAGAGTAATATTATTTTTGACAGCATGGATGATGAAGAAATAGCTTTCTTCTTGCTAAAAATAAAGCAGACCAACTTGAAGCATGCAATTACGTCCATGGCCAGCCATTTCTTGTTGGCGAATACTTTGATGAGTGCAGCTCCAGTTGCCGCGAGTTACATAAATATTGCATGGATCAAATGTTAGTAGGTCATCATGTTCTGCTAGTCTACTACAACAGAGATCATTTCCGACATGATGCTGGTTCCATCAGTGTGAGTTTCGAGGACTTACATCTCTTCTTCAACTTCAACGAGCTCGATGCCACTCTTGTTAGATGCCTGATTTTGTAAGTACTTAACAAACTCTGATCAACTTCTCCATACAAGACTGTAAATGATAAACAGCTAACTGCATTTTATTCCTCTCAGGGGATTGAACGCGCAGAGAAGAAAAAGGGAGAGTGTGTATTTCATAGATCCTGCATTAGCAAATGGCACAACATTACATGGTAAGGATGAATGGGAGTGGACCATTAACACGGTCGCCCGTATCTTCGAAAACACGTCCCATGCAGAATCATTTCTCTGGCCATATCATGAACGGTAAGTCAAATAAACAACCACGCATACACTGATTGTCTTTTAGATTTTGACATAATTCATAAGTTCATGGCTTTCTTAATATGTAGCAATCACTGGATATTGGTATTCATTATTCCAAACAAGAACATAGTTTACTACATGGATTCTCTCACAGAGTCAACAAACACTAAGGATCTGACGCATCTTCAGCAATTCATGGATAGGTATTGAATTCTATGATGTTGAAATTAATTTGCATTCATATCTGGTTCAATAATTGATGTTGTCAAAATTCATCTTCATTTGCAGTGTGCTCGCATTGTGGAAAACTAAACCAGGGAACCTGTTCAAGAGGGAACTACCTCTGCAGCACGAGATCGTTTCTCCGGTAACACATCGAAATCCGTTATTTTCGGAAAATGTATCCAATAGCCTGCAAATATCTTTTCTTACGCTAGTCAAATGTTCAAGCTTCTAAATAAACCTCTTTCTATTTCTGTCCAAAGAAAAAAAATACATCTAACACCGGTTAGGTAGTTCCTAACAGGACAAATACATGACTAATTCTCTACAAAAAAATTCAGTGTCCTCAGCAACAAGCAGGGACCAAACTTTGTGGATACTATGTTTGCAGACACATGATCTCTATCTGCAAATCTGTTGATAGTTGTGAAGATGCTCACGAATTAGTACCAGTAAGCCTATCTTAATTAATATCTTCTACTCCACTCATATGGCACATTCTGATCTTAAAAATATTGCAACTCATCTTAGAACCGAGGACCCCTGAACCGCTCCCCACTGGTGAATTGCTGATGGTTCAAAGATTTATCAGAGACTTCTTCCTCAATCACTACATCAATCCCACTGGTGATAATGAAGATTTCAGCATGCCTTCTCCTGAAACATTGAGGAAGAGTTAGCCGCTAAACATATACGCATCGATCCATTGTTTTCCATCTGATGAGGTCTTCATATTTCATACACTATGATTAATTATGTAATGCATATATATGTCGACAAATCATTGGAATTTAGCTACCATTTGTTCAATTGCAATTGTTGCGAAATCTGATGAATGTTCTTCCTGTGAACACTATTTGTTCAATTACATATTGTGGTGAATTTGCTTTTTGCATGCCGATTCAAATGGGATATTTTTTTTTTAATCTGGCAATTGCTCCGCACATGGTTCAACTAAATGAGTGTGTGTGATCCACATCGTAAAGCATACGTCAATCATAGCGGAACCGTCGCTGATACATAGCAGATCGCAAACAATTTGCAGCACTACTACGTGTGCGTAGGGGCTCCGGAAACGTTTGTGATATCACATTATCGCACACGAGAGCTCGGAGTAAACCGTGCCCAATGTAAAATACAATCCCAGTCGTAAATTTTTCAGGAAACGTGTGGGATCCCAAACGAAAAGCACATGTCACTCTTACCGCAACTGTCGGTGATACACAACAAATCACAAACGGTCTGCAGCACTTGTATGTGTGCGAAGGGGCTCCTGAACCATTTGTGATAGAACATTATCGCACACGGTAATTGTTCAGAAATGTGTGCGATGGAGTCTTGCATGGCAGACGAGTTCCGCAGAAAACTCCTGTGTGATGGGGCACATATCGCACACAGTTCATATGTTGGCCCATGTGCCTTACATAATGTTTCCCAAACTGTTCATTACGACACACTGTTTGGTTTCACTTCGTTAGTAGAAACGTTTAATCACCGATCCCACACATGCAAAAGAATTTAGTGTGTGATGCATCGCATACGATTACATTTGGCAAGGCCTCTGCATCATGGCCCCCTATCCCCCACGGTTTCTGGGTCGTGTGGGAAGGACCTCCCTATCGCAGTCACTCACTTGGCAACGGTTCAAAATGCCGTCGCGGAAAGGGGTTAAAAACCATTTGTATAGCAGCTCACTGTACTAGTGATTTTTTATTGTTCCGTGCTATTATAGTATCAATCTTGGATGTTTTATATACATTTACAAGCAATCATATATCATTTTATGGGACTAACCTATTAACTTAGTGCCCAGTGCTAGTTGCTATTTTTCTTGCCTATTTTTGGTTTTTCAGAATATCAGTACTAGACGAGGTCCAAATTCCATGAAACTTTTTGGAGATTTTTATCTGGACAAAAGAGAAACTAGAAGCTTCAGGAGAAGACTAGATGATGAAACATGGGCCCATGAGGCACCAGGCACGCCCAGGGGGTGGCCGCGCCCTGGTGGCTCATGGGGCCCACGTGGCTCCATTTGACCTAACTCAGCCTCTATAAATTCTCTAAAATCGAGAAACCAACAGAGAGCCGGCCAAAATACTTTTTTCGCCGCCGCAAGTTACTATTCTCGTGAGATCCCATTTGGAGGCCTTTTCCGACACTCTGCCGGAGGGGGAATCAATCATGGAGGGGCTCTACATCAACCTTACTGCCCTTCCGATGATGTGTGAGTAGTTTACCACAGACCTACGGGTCCATATAGTTAGTAGCCAGATGGCTCTCTCTCTCTCTTTTATCTTCAATACAATGTTCTCCTTGATGTTCTTGGAGTTCTATCCGATGTAATCACTTTTGCGGTGTGTTTGTTGGGATGCAATGGATTGTGAGTTTATGATCAGTTTTATCCATGAATATTATTTGAGTTTTCTCTCAACTCTTTTATCCATGATTGTTATAGCTTCGTATTTCTCTCCAATCTATTGATTTCATTTGGCCAACTAGATTGATTTTTCTTGCAATGGGAGAGGTGCTTTGTAATGGGTTCGATCTTGCGGTGCTCAATCCTAGTGACACAAGGGGACATGACACATATTTGTATCATTGCCATTAAGGATAAAAAGATGGGGTTTATTCATGCGTGAGTTTATCTTGTCTACATCATGTCATCTTGCTTAAGGCGTTACTCTGTTCTTTATGAACTTAATACTCTAGATGCATGCTGGATAGCGGTCAATGTGTAGAGTAATAGTAGTAGGAGTCAGTCTGCTTGTCTCAGACGTGATGCCTATATACATGATCATTGCCTTGGATATCGTCATGATTATTTGCTTTTCTATCAATTGCCCAACAGTAATTTGTTTACCCACCGTATGCTATTTTCAAGAGAGAGGCCGGCAGTGAAAACTATGCGCCCCGAGTCTACTTATATCATATATAAAATCCTAAAAATACGTTGCTACAATTTACTTTATTTATTTTATTTTGTATTTTTGTTTGATCTATCTATCAATTACTACACAATTTAATCTTGCACGTAACCGCCAAGGGATTGACAACCCCTTGTTCGCGTTGGGTTGCAAGGATTTATTGTTTGTATGCAGGTGTTGTTAACGAGGTGTTGCGTGGTTCTCCTACTGGATTGATAACCTTGGTTTCTTAACTGACGGAAATACCTATCTCTACTGTACTGCATCATCCTCTCCTCTTTGGGGAAATCCCAACGCAGTTCACAAGTAGCAAACAATATCGCCCATTATGGCCCTGCGTAAGTACATAGAAAGGCATGTTAATTACAACTGGGTTAGCATTCATCAAAAATAGCAAATGGAAATAAAACGATAACATCTCTAGTGATATCTTCATTGCGGAGAGTAGCACGGTAGAAAAGGGACAAATTAAAAAATGTTTACAATTGTTAATTACAACAGGCTTAACAACATCCTAAGTCATGTATTGTAAGTTTGCAGCTGGTATTGGTGAAATTGAGCTGGAAAGTTCATACTTGAACATCACACAGTGTGCAGTACTGAAATAAACAAGGCACGTTTAACTACAGGCAACCTAGTATAGCCATTGAAACTGGTACTGATAAAAATGCAATTGACAGTTAAACATCGCAAGGCAAGTGCTGCCAGAGCAGAGAATGACCCAGTTGTCTATAAAAAGGTAGGGGGAAATAGCTAAGACGGGTTAGGCCTGTTTACTACAACATGCTTAATACATCAACCATAGAAAACATAGCCATTGCAACTGGTATTGGTAAGATTGAACTGGTCAGTTCATACTTGGTAAGTCCTGAGGGGTAGTTGCTGGGGCACTTCATATGGGCCAGAGCCCACCCCAAGTCGGCGGCGGCGGAGGCGAGGTGTTCCTCCGAGTCGAAGCGTGGATCAGTGCCGCTGACATCTGCACCTACAAGAAGCAAGTAAATGTTAGAAGCTAAACTACAATTG
This sequence comes from Thinopyrum elongatum, assembly GCA_011799875.1. Lineage (NCBI taxonomy): Eukaryota > Viridiplantae > Streptophyta > Magnoliopsida > Poales > Poaceae > Thinopyrum > Thinopyrum elongatum. The sequence goes on from CM022301.1 coordinate 473,506,444, forward strand.
CACAAATAATGTAAAAGACTGTAGGACATGGGAGCATCACCCGCTATGGCCCTGCGTAAGTACATGGAAAGGCATGTTAATTACAACAGGGTTAGCATCCACTAAAAATAGCAAATGAAAAAAAATGACAACATCTCTAGTGATATCTTCATCGCGGAGAGTAGCATGGTAGCAAAGGGACAGATTAAAAAATGGATACAACTGTTAATTACAACAGGCTTAACAGCATCCTAAGTCATGTATTGTAAGTCTGTAGCTGGTATTGGTGAAATGAGCTGGATAGTTCATACTTGAACATCACACAGTGTGCGGTACCAAAATAAACAAGGCACGTTTAACTACAAGCAACCTAGTATAGCCATTGAAAATGGTACTGATAAAAATGCAATTGACAGAGTTAAACATCGCAATGCAAGTGCTGCCAGAGAAGAGAATGGCCCAGTTGTCTATAAAAAGGTAGGGAAAATAGCTAAGACGGGTTAGGCCTATTTACTACAACATGCTTAATATATCAACTGTACAAAACACAGCCATTGCAACTGGTATTGGTAAGATTGAGCTGGTCAGTTCATACTTGGTATGTCGTGGGAGGTAGTTGCTAGGGCACTTCATCTGGGCCAGAGCCTGCCCCAAGTCGGCGGCGGCGGAGGCGAGGTGTTCCTTCGGGTCGATACGCACAGCAACCATCGCACCATCAACCGCCATCATCTCCTCGGCCTCCACATGATATGTGGTTGGGCTTATGCGGCGATGCTCTGGAGTAGGGGCAGTGGGGATTTGGAGGCATGAGGATGTCTCGCATGCGCCATTTAAGCAATCAGGTCGGGGCCGTGATAGAGATTGGTGGGTTACCTGACTAGATCGACGAGGCTCGGGTAGAACGTAGATGTGTAGTTGAAGCTGTGGTTGCGGCGGCAGGGGTTTGAGCTGTCGGGCCGAAGGGGGCAGGGTGGGGAGATACTGCGGAAATGTGATGGGTGGGGATGTGGTGGGAGGAATAAATTCTAAAATCACGCACCTAATGAAAATTTCGCTGCGAAGCTTGAAACTTGGGTGGGGGAAACACACAACACAGACGAAGCGTGTAAAATACGCGTGTGCGAGAAAAGAGAAAAATGGTGGATCCTGTCTCCAAACAAATCTACACGTGTAGTGATACGTCTCCAACGTATCTATAATTTTTGATTGTTCCATGCTATTATATTACCAATCTTAGATGTTTTACATACATTACTAGTAACTTTATATCATTTTTTGGGACTAACCTATTAACTTAGTGCCCAATGCCAGTTGCTGTTTTTTTACTTTGCAGAATATCAATACCAAACGAAGTCCAAATGCCACAATTTTTTTTGGAGATTTATTTCTGGCAAGAAGATACCCTAGAAGCTTTTGGAGGCCACGAAAAGAGGCTCGTGGGCCCACTAGGCACCAAGGCGCGCCAGGGGCCTCTGGCGCGCCCTGGTCGGTAGTGGGGCCCACGGGTACCGCCTTGACCTACCTCCGCCTCTATAAATACTCTAAAATCCCAAAAACCCTAGGGGAGTCGATGAAATACTTTTTCCACCACCGCAAGTTCTAGAACCACAATATCCAATCTAGAGGCCTTTTCTGGCACTCTATCAGAGGGAGCAACGATCACAGAGGGGTTCTTCATCATCCTTGCTGCCCCTCCAATGATGCGTGAGTTATTTACCACAAACCTATGGGTCTGTAGTTAGTAGCTAGATGGCTTCTTCTCTCTTTTTGATCATCCATACAATGTTCTCCTTGATGTTCTTGGAGATCTATTTGATGTAATGACTTTTTGCGGTGTGTTTGTTGGGATCCGATGAATTGTGAATTTATGATCAGATCTATCCATGAATATTATTTGGGTTTTCTCTGAACTCTTTTATGCATGATTGTTATAGCCTCATATTTCTTCTCTGATTTATTGGTTTGGTTTGGCCAACTAGATTGATTTATCTTGCCATGGGAAGAGGTGCTTTGTGATGGGTTCGATCTTGCGGTGCTCAATCTCAGTGACAGAAAGAGACATGACACGCATGTATCATTGCTATTAAGGGTAACAAGATGGGATTTATTTCATACGTGAGTTTATCTTGTCTACATCATCTCATCTTGCTTAAAGCATTACTCCGTTTTTCCATGAACTCAATACACTAGATGCATGCTGCATAGCGGTCGATGTGTGGAGTAATAGTAGTAGATGCAGAATCGTTTCGGTCTACTAATCTTGGATGTGATGCCTATATACATGATCATTGCCTTGGATATCGTCATAATTATTTGCTTTTCTATCAATTGCCCAACAGTAATTTGTTTACCCACTGTATGCTATTTTCTCGAGAGAAGCCTTTAGTGAAAACTATGGCCCCAAGGTCTATTTTCTATCATATATTAAAACCAAAAATACCTTGCTACAATTTTATGTTATTTATTTTATTTTGTGTTTTAGTTAGATCTATTTATCAAAACCTATATAATTTAATCTATCTCCATACCGTTGAGGGATTGACAACCCCTCTACGCGTTTGGTTGCGAGTATTTGTTGTTTGCATGCAGGTGCTGTTTATATAGTGTTGCTTGGTTATCCTACTGGATTGATAACCTTGGTTTCATAACTAAGGGAAATACTTATCTCTACTATACTGCATCATCCCCTCCTCTTCGGGGAAATCCCAATGCAACTAACAAGTAGCAGGAAGAATTTCTAGCGTCGTTGCTGGGGAGACATCATCAACATCTATCAAGTACCTACGCATAAACTCTCATCTCCTTGCAATTACTTTATTTGCCATTTGCCTCTCATTTTCATCTCTCGCACTTCTAAACAGTTTTACAAAAATCATAAAAATATTTTTGTCGGATTCAGGGCTCCGCAGACCCAAGAAGGTTCGAACTCTGGGGCGTGTGTGAAGATCTCAACCTCTCAAGCTTAGAGCCCGTCGCCCCACAGCCTAGCCTAGCCGGATTCGCGTGAGCAAGGAAGAAGATGAACACGGCAGTTTACCCAGGTTCGGGCCACCTTGCGGTGTAAAACCCTACTCCTGCTTTGTGGTGGATTGGCCTCACGAGGAGGTTGAGGATGAACTAGTACAGTGGATGAGCTGCCTCGCGAGGGCTCGGGGGTGAGAATGAGTCGACCTCCTCTATGGTGGTGGCTAACCTATATTTATAGTGGCCTTGGTCCTCTTCCCTCGAAACTTAGGCGGGAAGGGATACCACAACGGCCAATTCGAAAGGGGACATGTAGTACATCCTATCCTGACAAAAGGTGGTCTTCTCCTGCAAAGCTTCTGGTCGTGACACAACGGTGGGCTCGGTGATGACCTCCGCCTTGCTGAGCCTGTGGTCTTGGTCTTGTAGCACCGGAATGGAAGCCTTTGGGGGATTCCTCGAGAACCCATGTCTGTCCTTGCCTCCTTAGCACCAAAGAGGAAACGGCCTCCTCTGCGCCCGCTGGTGCCTGCCTGGCCTTGGTCGTCATGGCTCATGTCATCGCAGCCTCGTGAGGCTGGGTACCTACATAGAAATCTCCGCTCCTCGGGAGGCCGCCTGGGAAGGCCTCTCCCTTGGGAGGTCTTGGTGTCGTCCGCCTCGCGAGGCCAGGCCCCTCGCAAGGGTCTTGTCTTGGTGGTCTTGGAGATGGGTCGTACCAGGCCGCCGAGGGAGCCACGCCGTGGGCCGCAGGTAGACAAGTCTGGGTACCCTGGTTCCCAGAACGCCGACAGTAGCCCCTGGGCCCAAGGCGCGCTCGGGCTGGCTTCGAGGCGAAGCCAAGGGGCAAGGGTGATGCGCGGCGGGCCCCAATCACCTACGGGCCAGGCTGACGCGTGACGCTTGACGGGACGCGGGCGCCTCCACTTCCCCACGTCGCCTGGGCAACTGTCCAGGCCGACAAAAGGCTGGCGGATGCCCGCAGAGCCGTCATTGCCCTGCTGCGCGCTTGCCTTCTGTCCCTCCTCCTCCTCGCCAGCTTGCGCCTTCTTCGTCAGACTCCACGCCAGCTCAAAATCGCCTCACCGCCATGGCCCCCAAGAAGAAGAAGAAGGGCAAGACCTCGGCTATGGCGGAACCCCCGGCAGGGCCGGAGCCCGCGTTGGGACAGTCCACCGTGATCAATCACGAGGGGCTGGACAAGGTCTGGCATGCAATTGCCGCCGACTCCAACGAGTGGAAGGAGACGAAGATCTGGCTGGCCCCTCGGCTTCTAACCGACAGGGAGGCCACTGAGATCCCTCTTCATCTTCACGCCCTTTTCGCTGGCCTGCAGCCGCCATTCTCCGATTTCTTCAATGCTGTGCTCACGCACTATCAAATCCACGTGCTGCATCTGGATCCCGGGTCCGTCGTTCTTCTTTCCGCCTTCCCGTTCTTGTGCGAGGCCTTCATGGGCATTGCCCCATCCGTGGCCCTGCTTCGCAACTTCTTCTCCATCTAGTTGGTTGACGGCGAGCAATGCTCGGGGTGCGTGTCGCTTCAGGCGGTGTCGGCAACTGCCGACTCTGGCATCGACACCTCGCTCCGCCCGAACGCTGGGGGGTTCCGGAGGCAGTGGGTGTATGTGGACGCCACCGTGTATAGCCCCCTGCTCCTGATCCCGTCTGCCCCCACGGAGCCGAGCTCCAGATAGGGGCACGCGGAGCTGGTCGACTCGCGGCTTGCTCGAGTCAGGACCAGGTTGGCCAACCTGAGGAAGGCGGGGGTGACGATGGCAATGGTGGTGAGGGAGTTCGTCCGGCGGTGCATTGCTCCGCTCCAGCGCCATTCCTGCCCGATGTGGGCTTTCACCGGCCCCACAGATGGCATGAGGCTTCAGGAGCCTCCCCTTCCTTCGAGCACGCTGCGTGGAGTGCTTCGCCTCCTGACTGACGGGGAACCCGTCGAGCTCCCTCCGGATGGGTTCCCTCTTTACGACCACCCAAATGGGGGGGCCTTCACCAAGAAGATGCCGCGCTTTGACGAGTGGGGGCTGCTCCCCAATGGCCATGTGGGGCCTCATGACAACCCCCACCTAGTGATCCCAGGGCACGAAGGCCCTGAGGTGCGCGTTCCTCAGGCAGCCGCGGGGGGGCGCACCCCACCATGCGCTCCCCAGGCATCCGCCTTCAGCCCCGCGGGTGGCGGGGGAGGCGCCCCGCCTGTGGATGCAGCTGCTGTCTTTGCCGTGGAGGGCTATACGCCAGGCCCCAGCGCATCCCCTCCGGACCCCGGGGCAGCCCGGAAGAGGAAGGAGCTCGGGAGCCGCCGCAGCCCTGCCCCAAAGACCCTAAAGAAGAGGAAGTGGATCGCCGTGGATGAGTAAGTGCCTTGCCTTCCTCTTGATTCTCGCATCCCGTATCACTTCCTAACTCTCGCCCCTCAGGATCCCTTCCAACGAGGGAATGAGCGCGCTCCCAGCGCCGCCTCCGGAGTCCACCGGTCCCGCCGCGACCTCAAGCCTCATCAGCCGCGCGTTTGTGCGCAAGGGGGCGCCCGTGCCCGAACCAAGGCCGCCCACGAGGGATCTCGAGCCTGCATTCCCGACGTCTTTCCTTCGGGGCGGTCTCCAGGTTGCGGGGGCCGTGCCAAGAGCTCCCCCACTGATCCTCGCCGGCAGTTGGGCGACCCGCGCGACGGCGCCGTCTCCAAGCAACGGGGTAAGTCCGCGTCAGGCCCTACCTCGGGCTGGAGGAGCCGGCGAGGGGGCTCCATCCCCTGGGCCCCCGCCGGAGGCGGGCAAGTCTTCGCGTGCCTCCGCAGCCGATTGGGGCGCGGAGGAAACCTCGGCCGAGTGTTGGAGCTCGCGCGCGCATCGCCGCCCGGCACGACCTTCTCCAAGAGGTGGCGAGTGCTCTATGGCGCCTCGGGTGGAGCTCGGTGACATCGACATGTGCCTTGAGGCGGAGAGCTTATGCCTGGCGCGCGAGTGGCTCCAGCTCGATGTCGCCGTCAAGTTCGGTTGCCTGCAGCGCGGGCACGCTCGCGCGGAGGTGGAGGAGTCCCTTGCCGTGGCGAAGGAGGCTCGCGATCGTGCCTTGGAGGAGGCCTGGGCCGCGGACTGCCGGCACGAGGCAGCCGAGAGGCGCGAGAGGGAGCTTCAAGCTTCGAACGCCGCCCTCGAGCGACAGGTCCTGGCGCGCAAGGCGGCGCTTGCCACCCCGACGGGCGGGCCGCCCACGGACGAAGCGAGGCTCTGCACGCTCGAGGACGTGCTGAAGCTGGAGGCACTGGAGCAGAGCCTAGAGCGCGAGCGGCTGGAGGTGATGGAGCGCCAGGTGGCCACCACTGAGGATGCTCTCACCTGTCGGGAGGCAATGATCTGAAAGGAGGCTGACAAGAGGGTAGCGGGGGTCCGCGGGCCCTTGCCGAAGAATATCACCGGAAGCTAGAGCTTCAGGAGGCTCGCTTCTGCACGCGGCGCGACGAGCTGAAGGGCGAGGCCGACGGCCTCAAGGAGAAGTTAGCCGCGGCGGAGCGACGCGAGAAAGCCGTGGCGGACACTCGGGCCGCTGCTGAGGCCGAGCTGTCCTTCCTTTACAAGCAGGTGGAAGGCGTTTCCACCCTCGTAGAGAAAGCTTCAGACGACGCGAGCCGAGCCCGAGTGCTGCAGCGTGAGCGCTCCCAGATGTTCAAGGCCCTCAGGCGCAGGGCCAACCAGGCCCTGAGCAGCATTTGCGACGAGAACGTCTCCAGCCCGCTTGTTGCTGATGACGCCGGCTACCTCAGCTTCTTCACCAAGGTCGTGGCACGCCTCGAAGGTGGGGCCAGGAAGGCGCGCCGGCTCGTTGAGGAGAGGATCTGTGACCTCCTTGTGCGTGCGTTCTCGCGCGTCTTCAGCCACCTTCTCTGCTCCGATCCTGACTTCGACTTCGAGGCCGCGATAGCCCCCATGCTCGGGGCGATCCAAGGCGCCCTGGCGGGCTGGGTGGAGGATCATATGGACGACCTGATCGCAGAGCTTGCCCCTGCCGAGGATGTGGGTGCGCCCGTGGTTGAGGAACGCGGGGCTGACGACGATGACGATGGCAGCACCGACAGTGACAGTTTGTTTCCCTAGGCTCGTTTTCTCCTGTTTTCCTGTCAAGACTTTGGATGTGACCCCGCGGGGATGCGAAAGCATTTTTTGGAAGAACCTTCTCTATGATGTATTAAGTAATATTGCACTCCCTGATGTCGCCTTTCCTTTACTTTTTGCGCGCCTGCGGCCCCTGAGCATGGGCGGCCGTCGTTGTCATGTCGGCTCGCGGTGCCCGGCCAAGGTCCGGAGGCGGACGCTTGCCGAAGGCCCCGGGCCGCATGCACCCGCCGGCTCGCTTGAGAGCACCGCGCGAGGGTCCGGACACTGGGGTCCCGGAGAGGTGTGCGCGCAGGCAAGGCCGCAGCTGCTGTGGCCTGAGTCCTCAGGGCATCTTCAGCGCCGCTGGGCTGACCCAAGCGTGCGCACCGTGCCCAGCCCCCGCTTGCGGGGCACGATGGAGGGAGCCATGGGTGCCCGCCGTCTTTCGCAAAGACGGAAATCAAGAGAGGAAGCACCGCAAGAAAACAAAAGCAAGTCCCCCCCCCCTTTTTTAAAAGATAAAGATGCAAGAACTTCAAATCCACTCCAAGAAGTAGGAAATTCGGTTACAAGAGAAAGCAAAGAATAGCCGCGTCCGACACCTATCCTAGTCTTCTAGTTTTCCTGCTAGCGCGGAGCATGGGGCTTCCACTAGGCGTGGGCATAGTCACTGATTTACCGTGTCGTCCGCCAGTGCGGAGCATGGGGCTTCCACTTGGGCGTGGGTGGGAGCCCCGTGAGGCTCGAGGGCAGCGCTCAGGAGACTCCGGGGTGTGTATAGCCCCACTCATTATTACGTGAGAGTGTCACGGGCGGAGACTGGAGGAGTGCAAGGCGGCCGCCTTCCTCCCCGGCGGGTCCAAGGCGCGGGCAGCCCCAGGCGCGGTCGCCGACCTGGCGATCACTAGTGGGCGGCACGATGTGCCTTCTCACCGCCCACGGGCCGCCTGACCGGCTTGCAGCGTAGGCTATGGGCCCCTCCCGAGCCTTTGGGTCTCTGGGTCCCGGCGTCGAGCGGTTGCGGCTCAGGAGACCCCGGGCCCTCATGAGGCGCCCAAGCCTCATGGGCCCCTCGGGTCCTTAGGCCCCCTGGGACCCTGTCCGTACTCGGGGCGCGCCATGCGCCCGGCGCGCCTTGGCACGCCTAGTCCAGCCGCCGTTTCCCGGGTGTGCTACAGAAGCGTAGTTCACCTGCATCCAAAAGTTAGCACACACGTTCTGAAGATACTTGTTGCAGCGGGGGAAGGGCGTTTAACGGCATGGTCGGGGCCCCGGTGTGGGCTCGCTCGTGGCGTCCGGGGCATCGCTCTTCGGCTTTGCCGGCTGCCACCCCTGCCGGTGGGTCATGATGGCCACGAGGTGGCCCGTCGCGGCGCATCCCCCGGGGGGCCGCCTTCCCTACCCGAAGCTCGTGGGAGCGCTTCTTGGGCTGGGAGGATGGTCCGGCCGGGCTCCTTTCCGCCACTCGGCCCACCAGGTCCTCCCGAGAGGGGTGAGCAAACGCAGCAAGGGCACGCTCGGACCCGTGGCGAGGGTTATGGCACGGGCAAAGGGCACAAGGGCCTCGTACCCTGGCAGGCGACGTCGAGCAGCTCAGCGACCCGATCGAGCAAAACGGCGTGGTCGCCGTTGGTGGGCGATAGTGCAGTAATTCGCGCGCCACGAGGAGCGCGGCCTGCGTGCCCATTTTCCCTCGCATAGCGTGGGGGAACGGTGCCACGGCGAAGCTGGCAGAAGGCGCGGCGGCACACCAGCTGCGCCGCGCGGGGGTGATGGTGAGAGATCCTGCCATTGGCGACGGTGTGACGAGGAAGGTGGGGCACGGCGAGAGACGCTGCGGCCGTACGATGTCGTCTGACCGGAGTGCGCGGCCCACCGCTCGGCGCGGGCTCGGCTGGCCTTTGTCATGGGTGTGGCAAGGCGAGGATGGAGCATGGCTGGCGCGGAGGCGGGGTTTCGACACGCCCCTACCTGGCGCGCCAAATGTCGGATTCAGGGCTCCGCAGACCCAAGAAGGTTCGAACTCTGTGGCGTGTGCGAAGATCTCAACCTCTCAAGCTTAGAGCCCGTCGCCCCATAGCCTAGCCTAGCTGGATTCGCGTGAGCAAGGAAGAAGATGAACACGATAGTTTACCCAGGTTTGGGCCACCTTGCGGTGTAAAACCCTACTCCTGCTTTGTGGTGGATTGACCTCACGAGGAGGTTGAGGATGAACTAGTACAGTGGATGAGCTGCCTCGCGAGGGCTCGGGGGTGAGAATGAGTCGACCTCCTCTATGGTGGTGGCTAACCTATATATATAGTGGCCTTGGTCCTTCTCCCTCGAAACTTAGGCGGGAAGGGATACCACAATGGCCAATTCGAAAGGGGACATGTAGTACATCCTATCCTGACAAAAGGTGGTCTTCTCCTGCAAAGCTTCTGGTCGTGACGCAGTGCTGGGCTTGGTGATGACCTCCGCCTTGCCGAGCCTGTGGTCTTCGTCTTGTAGCACCGGAATGGAAACCTTTGGGGGATTCCTCGGGAACCCATGTCTATCCTTGCCTCCTTAGCACCAAAGAGGAAACTGCCTCCTCTGCGTCCGCTGGCGCCCGCCTGGCCTTGGTCATCATGGCTCACGTCATCGCAGCCTCGTGAGGCTGGGTACCTGCATAGAAATCTCTGCTCCTCAGGAGGCCGCCTGGGAAGGCTGCTCCCTCGGGAGGTCTTGGTGTCGTCCGCCTCGCGAGGCCAGGCCCCTCGCGAGGGTCTTGTCTTGGTGGTCTTGGAGATGGGCCGTACCAGGCCACCGAGGGAGCCACGCCGTGGGCCGCAGGCAGACAAGTCTGGGTACCTTGGTTCCCAGAACGCCGACAATTTTCCGTTTGCCTTTTTGTGTCTTTCATGTGTTATCTTGTTTGCTATCGTTATTATGTCTAAATCTGAAAAGGGTAGTGATGTTTCCGCCACTAGTGCGAGCTCTTGGACAATCCGTCCGTACTTTTGAAACTCCTGAAAAATAAAGAAAATGTTCGTGAGGTTGCCAAGGAAAAATTTGATGATTTCGTTAATAATGATCCTCATGAGAAAGAAACTACTATCATGCATACTGAAAAACTCAGTGTAGGTAGCGGTAATATTACTGGAAAAGGTGTTATTCAAGATTTCTTTACTTGTGCCGGTACGTTACCTATGCTAGGAGGGTCAATCCTTAATAAAACTTCTAGTCCTATGTAACACCTCGGTAGTTAAGCTACAATAATCATGCACTAATGGTGTCATGTCATCGCAATCAAATTGCTAAACGTCACTTTGTTCCAAATCAAGTTCAAATTCAAAATTTAAAATAAAGTCAAAATAATATTTCTTCAAACTGCAAAACTAAAATGTTCATAATGTGGCACATAATCCATAGAGAATTATGGTGGAGAAACCAATATTTTATAAGGTGTTTAAATTCCCTAAAATAATTAAAATAGGGGCTAAAACAATAATTTAAAATGTCTTTTCTAAATAATGAAAATGCAAATTGTTTTAAATAAATCCCCAACACTTTGTGGCAGTGCCAAATTTTACTATATTAATAGTGGGCCAAGATCCTTATTTTATAAAACTCAAATGTTTTCTGGTTCTAAAAGAAAACAGAAATTAAAAGTAACAGAAAAAGAAAAAAGAAATATAAAACGAAAAAGATCAAACCCCCCATCATCCCCCTGGGCCTTAGGCCACAGGCCGGCCTGCTAGGCCCAGCCGCCCCCAGCAGCTCCTTAACCCTTGCCCGCAACCAGCCTCCTCCCTCTCGATCCCCCACTCCTCCCGACCGATTCCCCCACCCCCTCACGTCGCCGCCTCCTCCTACGACCCGCACGGCCGCCGGCCATGGAGGCCTCCGTGCTGGCCCGCAAGCTTCACCACCGGCCGCCGCCATCCTCCGCGCGCCCGCGCCCGATGACCGCCGCCTCCGCCCCGCAACTCCTCCCGCCGTCCTCGCGCCGCCGCCGCGCAGGAGTTCATGCCATGGCCGCCGCCGCCTGGATCTCCGCGTCCGTGCCACCCCAAGCCGCCTCGCCGCCGGAGATGGACGGATCCTGGAGGCCCCGTCGCGGATCCGACCTCCCTCGCCGGATTCCCCTCGTCGCCGGAGTCCCTCAAGCAGTCGCTGCCTCTGCTTCACCTGCGAAGCGCGCCGAGGCAGGGCCTCTGCGTCCTGGTCGCGTTGACCGCGCCGCTGCCGCGAGTGCCCGCGTGGGCCCCAGCCGCCTTCGCCAGTCCGCCCGCCCCGTGTGTTCCTCCACGCGCCAACACCGTCGCCTCTGCTGTCGACTCCCGCGCCCCATGGCCGCTCGCCTCTGCTCGTGGTGAAGCTCCCTCTGTGGCCCTGCGCCACTTGTCCTCCCCCTCGCTATGGACGCCTCCTGCCCGAGCAGCCGCTGCTCTGCTCAGCCACGTCTGGCTCCCATGGCTCTGCTGCCATCCATAGTTTCTGTTGTCGTCGCCTCCTGCATAGCTCCCGTGCACCGTTTCACGCAGCATCACCGACCCGAGGCCGGGACTTTCGCCAAGTCCCTCGATGCTGGCCCAAACGCAAGTTCAACGACGCTTTGCCACCTTATATTTTGAAACGTTTTCACTGGTGGGACTTGCCAAAATCTCAGGATTCTGGGAAAATCAAGCTTTTTGGGTGCTTCTGGATTGCACTAGGATTCTAGAGAATCCTCTCCAGATTTTGGGAGTCAAAAGGAGTTCTTTTGGTTCTAGATTTTCCAGACCAAAATTCTCCACAATCTGCTCAAAAGAACTGGGCCCAAGTACCCCGACGACCGTCACCGCGTGTACGACTACATCGCCAAGGGAACCTCTACCGTTGACCCGGATGTCTATGAACCGTGTACAACCACCGTTTCCCGTGGATTCGCGGACGAAATCACTGTTTTGACCTTATACCGAAAGAATTGCACAAAATGAACTCAATTTGAAAGTATTTCACAAGCTGATCCTTTTAGAAACGCCAGATCCCGCGGCGTTGCTGCTACACATAGAAACGCCGAGCTATCTCGCGTTGCGGATCCACATGAAAACGTCGAGCTACCCCGCGTTGCTGCTTCACATGAAAACGCCATGGGTTTTGGCGTTTCTTACCCGTATGGAAACGCCATTGGCTTTGGCGTTTCATATTGGTCTACTATATTATCTAGTGTGATTGCGACGTGGCCGGAATATTTTATTCATATAAGCCATAGGCCACATATGAAACGCCAAAGCCAATGGCGTTTCCATACGGGGAAGAAACACCAAACCCATGGCGTTTTCATGTGGAGAAGCAACGCGAGGTAGCTCGGCGTTTCTATGTGGATCCGCAACGCGAGATAGCTCGGCGTTTCTATGTGTAGCAGCAACGCCGTGGGATCTGGCGTTTCTAAAAAGGTCAGATTGTGAAATACTTTCAAATCGAGTTCATTTTGTGCAATTCTTTCGGTATAAGGTCAGAACAGTGATTTCGGCCTGGATTCGCCAAGTACCTCTACACACAGATACCCCAAGATCGACTACATGGACGCCGAACGCCTACTGACCGAACCGCCAAGTACCTGCGGCAAGTTCCTCTCCAATCGCGTGTACCACTACTTCTGTCTACACTGCATCGAACTCGGTCCGCCCCAAAATGAACATTTCGAAGGTATAACCGTCGAGACGACGCCGTGAAAGAATACATGTGTTGTATGAGATGCACCCTATGTTTGCACCGTGCTCGAATTGTTTCATGCATGTTCCCCATTTGCCATGCCACCCAACCGTGGGACACTCGTTAACCAGGATCACTCCATGTTGCTCTTGCACGTTTCCATCACCCCCACTTGTTCCTTGCAGTAGCTCAAACGAGATACCAGAACCGAAATGTTGTTGTGGCATCATTTTCGGATTCGTAGCCGTGGCATCCCTCCCTTAACACCATGATGACAAATGTTCTATATCATCCTTCAGGCCAACATTTTTTTGTAAAATTGCTTACAACTTGACTATGTCATCCATTAGCATGACCAACCCCTCTAACACACTAAACCTTGTACTTTTGCTACCGGATCAATATACCGAATAATACCTGGAGCCGGGAAAAATATTCCTGGATATTTTCCCGCACCTTCTAAAATACGTAATGATGCATGAGAGCACGTAATCAACCCTTATTGCCATGTCATGCATTGTGATGCTTTTGATTGCTCTGTTATTTATTGTGTTTCCCCTTCGTTACTTCTTTTTCGATAGACCCTAAGACCACTGATGATCTAGTGATTGCCTACTTTGTTGCAGATCCGTTTTCGTCAGCAGAGCTTTCAGGCAAGCAAAACCCCCTTGATCATTCCGATACCGCCTACTCTTTCCTTCTACTGCTTGCATTAGAGTAGTGATACTGTTATTATTTCATCGGTTGATCCTATACTGCTGCATAGCCTATCCTTGCTACGGTTGTTGATACCTTTACCTGCTATCCTAAATTCTTAGTATAGGTTTGCTAGTATTCCATCAGTGGCCCTACATTCTTGTTCGTCTGCCATGCTATACTATCAGGTCGTGATCCCTTCGGGTGGTGATCACGAGTGTGTATATATATATATATATACATATTATACATGATACCTGTTGTGACTAAAGTCGGGCCGGCTCGTAGAGTACCCGCGAGTGATTCACGGACTGGGGGGTGAAAGGACATTTCTCTCGACGACCCCATGAGTGATTCTTTGTGGCGGAGCGACAGGGCAGGTTGAGACCACCTAGGAGAGAGGTGGGCCTGGTCGCTGGTCGTTGTCCGTGGTTATTTCTTAATAACACGCCTAACAAGTTTGGATATTTGATCTGAGTTGGTCGTTGACCTATACGCACTAACCGCCACGTGGGAACAGTTATGGGCACTCGGCGTTGTATGTATCAGCCGAAGCTCGCTAGGACTGATCCCAGGCGCCCATGCAACATGCAGGAGTGCAAAGGGTGATGTGCCTAAGACCCCTACGCGCTTAGGATGTAGACTGGCGTGCTGTCCTCTTTGTTGAGCCTAGGTAGCGCTACGACATGTTGATCTTCCAAGGTCGGGCATGACCCAGGAAAGTGTGTCCGACTAGAGTGATTGAGCGTGTTGGATAATGTGGTGCACCCCTACAGGGAAGCTAATCTATTCGAATAGTCGTGTCCACGGTAACAGGACGACTTGGAGTTGTATTCCGACCTCTTACAACTAAAACCGGATACTTAATAAAACACACCTGGTTAAGTGGCAGATACAACCCGGAGATCGCTTTCTCACAGGGTGACGAGGAGAGGATGTTTGGGTAGGATTATGCTATGCGATGTTACTTGTTACTATTCCAGCTACTCTCTTCTACTGCTTCAAGATGGTGGATGCTAGAAGCGTAGTCTTCGATAGGACTAGCTTCTCCCCCCTTATTCTGGCATTCAGCAGTTTAGTCCACGGATACTACCCCTTTTATTGATACCGATGCATATATAGTGTAGATCTGATGTAAGTCTTGCGAGTACTTTGGATGAGTACTCACGGCTGCTTTGCTACCTCTTTTCCCTCTATACCCATTTGCTGTGATCAGTTAACGGAGCCCCGAAGCCGGGTGCCACCGCCAACGACTACTACTACTACCCTGAGGGTGCCTACTACTACGTGGAGGCCGCCGACGACCAGGAGTAGTTAGGAGGATCCCAGGCAGGAGGCCTTGCTCTTCGACCGTTGCTACTTTTGTTCTAGCCTTCTTAAGGCAAACTTGTTTAACTTATGTCTGTACTCAGATATTGTTGCTTCCGCTGACTCATTTGTATTCGAGCTTATGTATTCGAGCCCTTGAGGCTTGTATGACTTTAATTTATGTCTAGAGTTGTGTTGTGATATCTTCCCGTGGGTCCCTGATCTTGATCGTACATATTTACGTGTATGATTAGTGTACAATTGAATCGGGGGCGTCACATCTTGTGGATGCAATATCCTTGCTCATAGTTGAACTTGAAAGATAATTTGTTCACATGCATCCTTCCATTCAAAGGATCCTTCTAGAATTCTCTAATATTCATGATCCTTCCGTTAAGTGTGTTACCACTATATTTCTAGCTTATGAATTTGGGCATATTATGAAAGAAGCATGTGAAATATTTGCTCATTATAATATAAATTGTGGTTGTCACCCTATAGAAGAGATCCTTTTTAATCAAGAAGAGATAAGGAGACTATAATCTCCAGATTATACCGCTTACAATGAAAATTTAAGGAAAAAGGTTCCCCCATCTATTTTGATCGATAATTTTTTTTGAACAAAATAATAACTTTGCTATACAAAAAATGGACTAGGACTTGTTCTTAAGGAAAGGCTTAGGGAGCATAATCAAAGGAACGTTTATAATGAAGAGATAGTTATCAGATATAAAGGGCCAAGGGAAGAACCTCCTCCTCCCAAACTTGATCTTATAGATCTGTACCCTATTAAATTTAGCCCTTTTGATTATTTTTGCTTGCCATAAAGGAAACTTGCTCTTGAAAGGAGGGAGTCTGAGATGAGCACTGTTCAAGATATCTTCCGATATTCCGATAAATCGGTCGATTTATCGCTTATTGTTGTCTGATCGATAAGATAAATTGGCCGATAAATCAGCCGATACGGTGATAAATCAGCCGATATGTCAATAAACCGACCGATTTACCCCTTATCATATGTCGACCAATAAGCGATATCCCCAACATTCGAGATGAGCATGGGTGATCTCCCTCACTTTTACTACAACACTTGAATCTATGCATTATGCCTAGCTAGGGGCATAAAACAATAGCGCTTGTTGGGAGGCAACCCAATAGTTATCTTTTAAAAAAAAAAATCCTTGCTGTTCTTAAATAAATATGCAATTATGATACTATTATGATTGTGTTTTCATGTTTTAGTTAGTGTTTGTGCCAAGTAAAGCCTTTAGGATGGTTTGGGTGATAGTTGACTTGATTCTGTTGGAAAACAGAAAGTTTTGCGTCCAGTAGTGTGACGCCCCCGGCTCAATCGTGCACTAATCATACACGCAAATGCACACGATCAAGCCTAAGGACTCACGGGAAGATATCACAACACAACTCTAAAACATAAATAAAGTCATACAAGCTTCATATTACAAGCCAGGGGCCTCGAGGGCTCGAATACATAAGCTCGCATACAAGCGTCAGCGGAAGCATCAGATATCTGAGTACAGATATTAAAAGAGAAACAGAAATGCCTATAGAAAGGCGGGGCAAAATAAAACACTACGATTGAAAGGCGCAGGCCTCCTGCCTGGGACCCTCCGATCCTACTCCTGGTCGTCGGCAAGCTCGAAGTAATAACCACCCTCGGGGTAGTAGTAGCGATCGTCGGTGGGGACAACTGTCTCAGGGGGCTCCGTCAGCTGGTCATGACAAGCTGATATGGGGAGAAAAAGAAAGCAAAGCAACCGTGAGTACTCCAAAGTACTCAGCAAGCAAGGATCTACACTACATATGCAACATTATCAAAGGAAGGCTGTATATGTGGACTGGGCTGCAGAAATGCCAGAATAGAGAGGAAAACCTAGTCCTATCGAAGACTAGCATCTTCAGCGGTCTTGCAGCAATAGAAGAGAGTAGAACAGTACAATATAATGTAGCAGTATCATTAAGTGTCATCCTCACCCATAGATCCTTTCTCGACTCCCTGCGAGAAAGCAATCCCAGAGCCATACAGTCATCAACCTCGTCCTGAGATCCCTTCTCGACTCCCTGCGAGAAGCAATCCCAGAGCCATATATCCAGGTATCATCTCACGGTCTAGTTGTATCGATCGTGATACAACTCCGAGTGTCCTTTACCGTAGGACCGGCTATCGATAGATGTGTTCTTCCCTACAGGGGTGCACCAACTTACCCAACACGCTCGATTAACTCCGGCCGGACACACTTTCCTGGGTCATGCCCGGCCTCGGCCAAAAGATACACTGCAGCCCTACCTACAGCTCAGCAGAGAGGTCCCCGCCGGTCTACAACCCAAGCGCTCAGGGGTCTTGGGCCATCGCCCTGTGCACTCCGGGTCGTTGTGTGCAGGGTGGATACCAGCACCGCCTCGGATGGTCGGTACGATCCGACCGTGCCACAATAGTGAACTGGACGTCTGACAGAACTTTTGGCTGATGCCACGATGCAGAACGCCCATACTATGCCCACGTGATGGTTAGTGCTATCAGGCCAGAGGCCTGCTCGGATCAAATATCCAAATCGTTAGTGGACTAGGGCTTGTGGTAACAAGCAGAGACTCATGAAAGATGTGACCCCGTCGCCCCGTCTCAAGGACTTGCTGCAAGGGCTAAGAATGCCCGGCCGCGCCTCGTATTCATCACTCGGGCACCATACAGGCAACCGTCTTCACATCACACGCGGGTACCCCTCCGGGTCGACCCGCCTTTCTAAGTAACAATAGTACAGTCCAAGTATCCGTGTGTCCATAACTTCAGGGGGAATCCGAGGTATCACCCTCGTTGGATTCCTACCCGATATATCCGTCAAGGTGAACTCGGAGGAATCACACTTGATGGGTTCACACTTGATGAGTTGCACGACAGCGTCGTTATCGGAAGTGGGGAAGGAGGAATCACCCTCGATGACCATGACCGAATAGCTACTCTACAGAGTTAACATCAGAAGTGCTACACGAGGTCTCACCCTCGGCACTCGATAGTAACGCTGCAGTGTCGTTACAACTAAGGGGGGTGATGTGCGGTGCCGGGGTCTGGTCTTCAATCCTGTTGATCGGGTCTTCTGATAATCCAGCGGGGCAGTCGGGATAAGTGGGGTCACTGATAGGTCTCTACCCAACCTATACTAAGCAGTTTAGGACAAGCAGGTAAGGTATCAATAGTAGGTTACAATAAACAGGCTATGCATCATAATAGGTAAAGCAGTAGCATCAGCAATTCTAATGCAAGCATGAGAAAATAGAATGGGCGATATCGGGATGATCAAAGGGGGGGCTTGCCTGGTTGCTCGGCTGCATGGGCAAGGTCGTCAATGGTGGCGTCGGGCTCCTGAGTTGCGTCAGTACCGGGAACTGCGTCGGGGTCTAATGAGAGAGAAGAGGGGGAGGAAACAATAAATACAAGCAAACAGATGCAACACGATGCATGTCATGGCAATACGCAGTGCTAGGGGTAGTCTAACGCAGTACTACACGTGTCAGGCAGAGCGGGAGAATAACTGACGATATTTCCCGGGTCTTTGGATTTATCGGACAGACGATCCGGAGAGGGAAGTTCCATGTTCGTATAGTTAGGGACGTGTGATGGACGAACGGGCCGCCTATTAGGATTCGTCTCAAAATTCTGAGCATTTTTCATATATAAATTATTTTCATCGAAGTTACGAATTATTTAATATGATTTTCTAAAGTTTTTATTGATTTTCTGGAATTATTTTTATTATTTAAAATTGGCTGAAAATGAATTGTGACGTCATCATGATGTCAGCACTGCGTCAGCGATCAACGGACCCGCTGACCTGTCAACTGGGCCCACGCGGGACCCACTGGCAGTGACTGGGCACTGCCCAGTCAGCTGTCCTGTGAGATAGACTGGTGGGGCCGGGTCAACGCCCACGTCAGCACAGTCAAAGCTGACGTGTGGGGGCCACTGGATTAAATCTAATCCTATCCAAATTAATTAGCTAGCGGTTTAATTTATGCGGGGCCCACTGTCATACTCACAGGGGCTAATTAATCGCGCGATTAGCGCCCTAATGGCGATGCCACGTCAGCCTAAACCGGCGTCAGCCGCCGGAGCTAATCAGGGCCACCGGAGTTGCCCGTCCGGCCAACTCCGGCCACCGTTCGCTGCGCGGTTTGGCCCGGCGCGTTCCTGAGAGTGAGCCGCGCCATTTGGTGGTGGTTAGAGGCGCGGGGCGGGTCGGAATCGAGCTCAGACCCGGCCATGGCGGCGGCATTCGGTGGTCGCGCGGGGCGGCGTTTTAGCCCGAACCAGAAGAAACGAGGAGGCGCACTAGACACCTGCGGGCTCTAGTAGGGTCTTGGCGCAACCGAGGCAAACGGGCGAGCTCGGGGCAACGCGCGCAGCAGCAATGGTGGAGGCCAGCGCATGGTAGCAGCAGCCGCTGACTAGCATGTAACCCAGAGCGCAGAGAGAGAGAGGAGCTGATGGTGGTGCTCACATCGTTGTCGGGGAGCGTTCGGGGAAGCCGGGGTTGCCGGGGAGGAGCGGATCGATGGCGCGGAGCGGCGTTGACCCGAGGTAGAAGAAGGGGCGATGGCGAGGTTGGGGTGGTCTGCAGCTCGAACGGCTCCTCCAGGAAGAAGTGGTCGACGGTGGCGAAGCAGGCGGGCACGGTCGGGTGGCGAGAAACGGTCAGTGACTGCGAGCTTCACGACGGCCAGTCCATGGCAGCGTCGGGTGAGGAGGTAGAGAGGAAGGGAGGAAGAATGGGGCGGCTAGGGTTTGTCCACGGGGGCGAGGGGGATCGGGGGCAGTCTTATCCGCGCGGGGCACCGCCGGATGGCCGGCGCGTTGTCGACCGCGGGGCAGGGGGGGCCGGCACGGCAAGTGCGGGCGTGCAGACACGCCGGGAGGAGGGAGAGAAGGCGTTGCGCGGGCTGGGCCGGCTACTGTGTCACTTAGGCCCAGTCGCTGGCGGCCCTTTTCTTTTTCTTTCTTTTCTGTTTCTATTTTTCTGTTTTCTATTTTTCTTTTTCTGTTTTGTTAAATGTTTGAGCACTGTTTGAGGATGTTTGAGTCACTGTTTGAGGTTGTTTGAGTCACTTACCCAACTCCAACAATGTTGATTTCAATTTTTGAATTGTCTCTAATTTACTTGCTATTTAATGAAAAATTTAGTTTCTTATTTGAGCAACTTTTATTTTCACTTTTAGTTTGAATTTCCATCTGAATTTGAATTTGAAAAGAGATATGATACTAATGATGATTAAGCACTGTTGATCATGATGACATGGCATAATCAAAAGGGTGATTACTGTAGTTAACCACTGGGGGTGTTACAAGTAGCAGAATTATCAAAATTTGCTGGAACTTGGAAAAATTCTGAATTTTTTACACATGATTGATATACAAATTGCCCACATCGTCCTAGTTGTTCAGAATTTTTGGAGTTACAAAAGTATAGTCAATATTCAGATTGCTACAGACTATTCTGTTTTGACAGATTATGCTTTCGTTGCATTGTGTGCTTATCTTGATGAATCTATGGATTGTATCGGGGGGGAGGGTATAAGCCATGGTAAAGTTAGAATACAGTAGGTATAATGCAATAACAAAATATGAATGGGTTTGCAACAGTACTTAAAGTGGATTTGTTTTATTATACTAACGGATCTCACGAAGGTTTTGTTAAGTTTTGTGTGATTGAAGTTTTCAAGTTTTGGGTGAGATCACGATGGATGAAGGAATAAGGAGTGGCAAGAGCCTAAGCTTGGGGATGCCCGAGGCACCCCAAGGTAATATTCAAGGACTCCCAAGCAACTAAGCTTGGGGATGCCCCGGAAGGCATCCCCTCTTTCTTCTAACGACCATCGGTAATTTTACTCGGAGCTATATTTGTTTTCATCACATATCATGAGTTTTGCTTGGAGCATCTTGTATTATATGAGTCTTTTCTTTGTTTGCTATTTAGTTTGTCACAATCATCCTTTCTGAACACACTTGTTTGAGAGAGCCACATGCATATCATGATTTGTTAGAATACTCTATGTGCTTCACTTAAATTATTTTGAGCTAGGCAGTTGCTCTAGTACTCCACTTATATCTTTTTGAGCACGGCGGTGGTTATATTTAAAAAAATGCACTCTCATGCTTCACTTATATTATTTTGAGAGTTAGTAAATTTTAAAGAAACACACTCTCATGCTTCACTTATATTATTTTGAGAGTTGAAAATTATGAAGAAATATTTATGCTCTCATGCTTCACTTAAATCTTTTTGAGAGTTAAGAATAGTAATGGTAATTTGCACGAGATGTGAATTTGTTCCCAAAAGTGATAGATAACCAAGAGGGACATAATAAAAACTTTCATGAATATCATTGGATATTATAAACTTGATTCCTTGCAATAGTTTTGCGATATGGAGATAGTAATATGTGAGTCATGTTGGCGAGTAATTATGCTTTAGTAAGAATATTGGTGTTAAGGTTTGTTATTCCCTATGCAAGCACGAAAGTCAATAGTTATGCAATGAAGTTACATCCTACTTGTGGTGCATTATTCAGTGTTAGTTACGTTTAATGCTCGTTTATGATTGTTTTCATTTTTTGGTTCGTCGCTTCTCAACCTATTTGCTAGCCTTCATTTGTACTAAGCGGGAATGCTGCTTGTGCATCCAACTCCTTAACCAAAGTTGTGCCAAATGAGTCCACCATACCTACCTATATGTGGTATTTCCATGCCGTTCCAAGTAAATTTGTATGTGCCAACTCTAATTTTCAAAATGAATTTCCTTTTTGTGTGCCCGTACCACTCATGAAGCGGCAGGGGGTGACCAATATTTTCCATGCTAGCTATGTTATTCTCAAGATGAGTGTTTATTCACTTGTCATTGCACGAGAGTGTGGCAGGTAATAGGGATGCCCAGTCCCGAAATGAAAAAAAATTATATATGTTGTTTATAATAAATTCCTTGGAAAGTGTTGGTATGGAAGGCACCCGTGGATATGGCTAGCCATGGATTGTGAAAGAATGGTGGAAAGGAAATAAACTTTACTATTTGTTTGGGAACCGCCTATGATTTATCTAGCATGGAAGATATTGGGAATTCTTGGTTGTTTTCGTTGACAGGAAAAGCATGCCTCTCAAAACAATTTTATCTCTCAATTTAAGCTATGAGCTCTGGCACCTCTACAAATCTCTGTTTCCCTCTGCGAAGGGCCTATCTATTTATTTTTATGTAATTTTTATTTTTATTGGGTCTCCATCTTCTCTTATAAAGCACCAACTAGGGAACACTATTGTCATACTTGTGCATTGGATGTAGCTAATATTTGAGTGTGTTTCATGGATCAATGATTGAACATAATGGGCTAGGGATAGCTTTCTTTAGTGTTGATATTTTGAAAGACATGGTTGCTTGTTGATATGCTTGAGTATTGATGTCTTCATGTCAATTATAGATTATTGCTTTGAATCATTTAAAGTCCAAATGTCCATGTTACAAAAGAAAAGAATATGTGATGAACATGATAGGTAGCATTCCACATCAAAAATTCTGTTTTTATCATTTACCTACTCGAGGGTGAGCAGGAATTAAGCTTGGAATGCTGATACGTCTCCAATGTAACTATAATTTTTTATTGTTCCATGCTATTATATATCAATCTTGGATGTCTTACATACATTTACTAGCAACTTTATATCATTTTTCAGGACTAACCTATTAACTTAGTGCCCAGTGCCAGTTGTTATTTTTTTGCTTGTTTTTTACTTTGCAGAATATCAATACCAAATGAAGTACAAATGCCACAAAAAAAATTTGGAGATTTTTTTTGGCAAGAAGAGACCCCGGAAGCTTCTAGAGGCCACGAGAAGAGGCTCGTGGGGCCCACTAGGCACCAGGGCGTGCTAGGGGCCTTTGGCGCGCCCTGGTGGGTAGTGGGGCCCACGGGCACCGCCTTGACCTACCTCCGCCTCTATAAATACTCTAAAATCCCAAAAACCCTGGGGGAGTCGACGAAATACTTTTTCCGCCGCCGCAAGTTCCCGAACCACGAAATCCAATCTAGAGGCCTTTTTCGGCACTGCCGGAGGGGGCAACGATCATGGAGAGGTTCTTCATCATCCTTGCTGCCCCTCCGATGATGCGTGAGTACTTTACTATAGACCTATGGGTCCATATTTAGTAGCTAGATGGCTTCTTCTCTCTTTTCGATCTTCAATACAATGTTCTCCTTGATGTTCTTGGAGATCTATTTGATGTAATGACTTTTTGCGGTGTGTTTGTTGGGATCCGATGAATTGTGAGTTTATGATCAGATCTATCCATTAATATTATTTGGGTTTTCTCTGAACTCTTTTATGCATGATTGTTATAGCCTCGTATTTCTTCTCCGAGTTATTGGTTTCGTTTGGCCAACTAGATTGATTTATCTTGCCATGGGAAGAGGTGCTTTGTGATGGGTTCGATCTTGCGGTGCTCAATCTCAGTGACAAAAAGAGACATGACATGCATGTATCATTGGGATTTATTTCATACGTGAGTTTATCTTGTGTACATCATGTCATCTTGCTTAAAGCATTACTCCATTTTTCCATGAACTTAATACACTAGATGCATGCTGGATAGTGGTCGATGTGTGGAGTAATAGTAGTAGATGCAAAATCGTTTCGGTCTACTAATCTTGGACGTGATGCCTATATACATGATCATTGCCTTGGATATTGTCATAATTATTTATTTTTCTATCAATTGCCCAATAGTAATTTGTTGATCCACCATATGCTATTTTCTCGAGAGAAGCCTCTAGTGAAAACTATGGCCCCCTGGTCTATTCTCTATCATATATTAAAACCAAAAATACCTTGCTGCAATTTTATTTATTTATTTTATTTTGTATTTTAGTTAGATCTATTTATCTAAACCTATACAATTTAATGTATCTCAATACCGTTGAGGGATTGACAACCCCTCTATGCGTTGGGTTGCGAGTATTTGTTGTTTTGTGCAGGTGTTGTTTACATAGTGTTGCTTGGTTCTCCTACTGGATTGATAACCTTGGTTTCATAACTGAGGGAAATACTGATCTCTATTTTACTGCATCATCCCCTCCTCTTCAGGGAAATCCCAACGCAGCTCACAAGTAGCATGTAGTTGATTAAATCAGTCAATACGCTTGCTTTATTAGAAAACATCGCATGGGTAACTAACTTATGGATGATTAACGCAAAAAACGCACACGGTACGCCATAGAAACCGTGTGTTTTGTGATCTTCTAATAATCCTTATATCTATGAGCATCTACAGCCGCACCTGGAAATTTAAAAATCCCTTTCATTGTATCAGGGTTATTCAATGTACATGAACGAGGCAAAGGTGACACTCGATGAACAATCATCGGTTTATGAAACGCAATCAAGTGTCAACCTGCCTCGCTCACACAGCCAGAATTGATCCTATGCAACAAAAGTGAAGCTTGCTTCCATCCGCCGGTGCGGCTATTTAAGCCGGTATGTGATACTTCTCCAACGTATCTATAATTTTTGATTGTTCCATGCTATTATATTATCCATCTTGGATGTTTTATATGAATTTATATGCTATTTTATATCATTTTTTGGTACTAACCTATTAACCTAGTGCCCAGTGCCAGTTGCTGTTTTTTCCTTATTTTTGTCTTTTACAGAAAATCAATACTGTCGTGGTTTTGTCATGGCAGATGTCCTAGTGAAAGGACTTAGGTGCGAGGCCATCGCGATGGTGGTTAACTTGTCGGGGTTGAGCGGGACGAGAGACATGAGTTTACCCAGGTTCGTCCCCTCACGGTGGAGGTAAAAGCCTACTCCTGCTCTTGTTGCTTATTGCTTGAGAATCGATTACAAGGGAGCGGATTCGCTTGACCTAGCTATCGATCGATCCTCACTTTTTTCTATTCTATGCCGGGGGCTCGCCTTTATATACAGGTCGAGGCCGCTGGCTTACAAGAGTCCGGGTCGGGTCATGTTCCGTGACCGATCCTAACTCTAAGTCGCCTTGTCTTCTATGACAAGTCATCATCGGGCGGCTTACACCTTCAGGCCACGCGCCGTATTCTGCCCTTGGGCCTTAAGCCGGCTCATCTTGTGAGCCGCCTCTCTGGCCTTGCGTCTTGATCACTTGGGCCTATCTGAGGCCTAGCTTGTTGAGTCGCCAACGGCCTAACCCGACCCTTTTAGGGCGGGTTATACCGCGGGGTTTTATCCCCAACATTAGGCCCCAGATTGATTTGAACTTGTTCATGTCAATCTTAAATCCCTCCATCTGGCGAATCTTCTTTTTATGCCTCTTAATCTCAGCTTTGAAAATCTTCATAACCCACCATAAGAAAATAGGATGTCACCTCCGTGATTTCGAGAAATCCTTCATGACGTCATAACGAATCTTTGTATAAATCCATCATTCCGAGAATCGAGGCGTCCCTTTGTTGTAAAATTTATTGTGCCTCCTCGATTTTCATACCGGCCATTCACTGTTACTTTTTCCTTATAAATAGGCATGAGGGCCCTTCCTTTTACTTTTTACCTCATCTCCTCCGCTTCTTCTTCTTCCTTGTGAGACCCTTCACAACCGGAGCTTCGCCGCGCCCGTCGACCTGCGCTGGCCATCTCGCTCGAGACCATAGCACCGCCCCGTCTTTGCTGGGGCTCCACGGCGTTCCTCCGCTTCCTTCCATCGCAGCCAGGTACCCCCTTTCTTCCTTGTCAGATCCACATAGGTCACCTGAGTTCATGGCGTTCGTCGGCGTTCATTCATTCCTTTGTTCATCATATCTTGAGTAGAACTTGTTTTTGATCCGAAAATGCCATAGAAATATTGTGGTTGTAGGTTTGACATCCATCTTGCATCTTGAACAAACTGTATTCTCTTCAGAATCAATGGGTACCCCATTAGTACTTCCATCACCACTATTTAGGTTTAGCAATTATTTTTCTTTTTTGAACTGTCACAGATCCATAAATATAGTTGTTCAATACTAAAACTTGTTTGCTCCACACTTAGCAGAATTCAACAATCTTGAACTTTAGATAACTCGCCCTTGCATCTTGGGCGGCTTACCAACATATCTGTAACTCGCCAACATTCCAGAAACTGCTTCTTTCACATAACTCGCCACTTTTTAGAGCGACTTATCCTTACGCTGCTTTATTCATATAACGGTGATAGTGAGTCATTACTTCTTAAGTAACCCCCCCTTTTATATTTCCGCAGTCTTTCATTGTATTCAGGCGGCTCATTATGTCGAAGACCACCATCTGCAATTGGGGGCCTTCCCTAGTCACCGAAACCATTCTTAAGGATTTTCAAGCCCATGGTCTCCTGGCGACTCAGGAGGAAATTGGTTGGCAAGTCAGTCAAGGGGAAGAAGTCCCCAGACCCGGCGAAGGAGAGGTAGTAGTTTTTACTGATCATATCCTTAGAGGTTTTACACCGCCTGGGTAAAAGTTCTTTCGGGATGTCTTGCACTATTTCAATCTTCATCCTCAAGACATAGGCCCGAATTCGATGTCAAACATCTGCCACTTTCGTATTTTCTAGGAAGTATATCTGCAAGTAGAGCCCACTATTGCTCTCTTCAAAGAATTCTTCTATATAAATCGCCAGACTGAATGCACGGATTGTCTGAGTCAAGAATTGGGTGGAGTCTCAATCCAGAGACGCTGAGATGGCAGCTTTCCTCTAGCCACCTTGCCAAGCCACCCTAAAGGATGGATAAAAACTTGGTTTTACTGCAAGAACATTGCCCCAGCTAATAAGAACCCTCTGTCGGGTTACAAAGCTAACCGCCTTCCAATGAACTTTGACCCGCCAAGCAAGATTCTTCCAGATGAACATGCTGAAGCACTCCCATATTATCCAAAAGTCAAGGCCTTACTAGCCCATGGACTAACTGGAGTTGATCTACCCCGGTGCTGGGTCTCCTGGAGAATCCTCCCCCTAAGACGTCGGTCTGGCTTAATGTGCGAATATTCAGGCGAGTCAAATGACCCTCAGCGGTACAACTCTGATAATTTTACCGCTGAGGAGGTCAACAAGGCTGTAAATGGTTTGCTCGGGGAGTCTCAAGACAACTGCAATAAGATAGGGTTGCTATCGTTTTTTAAGCTCAACCCGGCCCCACCTGTAAGTATTCATTTATATCCGGCTTGAACATCTTTTGATTTATTCTGTGCTTCACTTGCTAATTCTTCTTTATTACACAGTCCGGCTCTGCCTTTTGGAATAAAAAGAGGAAGACTGATGTGGCCAAAGCCAGGACTGGGCCAAAGCCAAGAAAGAACAAGCCGGCTGCTGAGGCTGAGCCGGCTGCTGTGGGCGAGTCAGCAGATGCCGATGACCAATCAGAGGTGGAACTCGACTCTCTTGGCCGACTCTTTATTGAATTAGCTTACGCCTCTTGTTCTTAGGAGGAGGCTATAACTAGTCGTGCTGATGATGCTGAGGTAATTTCTATTTCCTCCGGCTCAGATTCCCCGCCTCTAGTGAAGATAAGGCGGGTCATCCAGAAAATAAGCTTTTCTCATCCAGATGCTCACTTAGATCCGTACTTTATTTTGAAGAAAACTCAACATGAGTCAAGGCGCCAAACCCGGAGTGGCGGCTCTGGAGATCTGGTGGCCGGGTTAACTCATGAACCTTCTGCCCGCAAGCAAGCGGCCCGCTGAGGTCCCATACAGTCCTACTTCTTCTTTGCTGAAAGTCAGCCTTGTCAGGCAACCACTTAACCCGTCTGATTCCGATTATCAGGAGTCGCCACCGTCTGTTGGAGACTCAACCTTTACACAGCTGCCTCTCTTAGTTATAAACATGGGGTAAGTATTTGTACTTAACTTGTTGGCGGCTTAACTTATTATCATATACACCTTAACATTTCAATTTGATCACAGGGCCAAAGCCAAGAGCAAGAAAAGAAAAGTTGGCGACTCTTCCAAGGCCCCCGAAATCCTTGAGTCGGAGGAGCAGGTGCTGGTAACCCCTGAGGCCAACACCGAAAACCCTGAAGAACATCACAACAAACAAGATGACCCACCACCACAAGCTGAAGCAACAGCCGCTGAAGACATGGGCATTGATGCTAACCCGGCGGATAATCATGACCTGCCGAGTCCTATTCCTTCTTTAACTCCTGTCAAGCCAACTGAAGAGACCCCTCCTGAGGAGAATACTGATGATATTACCATTATTGGGGCGAGTCGGAGGATGCCAGATCCGTCCAACGTGCTAGCTAAGCACACGGCCAAAGAAGAAACACCCTTGCTGGAGAAAGGCAAGTCAAAACTAGAGCTGCCCAATTATGAGGAGTTCAGTGCTGAAGAACTTCATGCTGGCTACTTAAGCCGCCTGGCTACAAGCCGGGATATGGAGGCCAGCTTAGTTAATACGATGAGGAGGAAATATGAGGTATATTCCATTATCCCCTGTGATATATACTTACGTAGCCCCCAAGTCTTAAGCATAGGAGAAACTTGAGTATGGTTGAGACTTAAATAAAAATCTGTTATAACTCAAAGTGTAGCCCCCAAGGCCTGGCTTATCTTTATAAGATGAGCCAGGTCTTTCAAGCATGACCTCTTTTGAAGAATCGCCTATAGCCCCCAAGGGCCGGCTTATCTTTATGAGATGAGCCGGGTCTTCTGTAGCATAGATGAAAAAGATCGACTTACATTAGCCCCCAAGTGCCAAGGACATTTCTTGTAATGTGTTTGGGACTTAAATAAATTTGCCGTAATATCTTTGTTTAATGCCGACTCAACCAAGCTAGCAGACTTATACTATTATTTTTTGAATGATAAACCTTTCTTTGACTCTTGCAAGAAGCTTTAAGCCTGGGCGAGTCAAATATATCCACCTTAAAGAAAACTGTGGAATCTGAACATGCTGAACGTGCCAAGGCTGAATCAAGCTTAAAATCCTCTTTGGAGGACTTAGAAAAAATGAAAGCAAACTTTGATGCTGAAAGATCTGCCTTTGAAACTGAGAAGGCTGCCTTATTGAAGCGTGCAGAAGACGCCGAAAACCAACTTAAGCCGGTGGCTGTAGAGTTGGCTGGCTTAAAACATCATATCTCTCAAATTACTGCTGCCATCTTTGGTAAGTGAGATTTTCGATCAATTGAAATAACTCGCCTGGCGATTTGTTAAATATGATTCTAACTCGCCCGGCGACTCTTGTTTTGAATGCATAACAAGTGCTAGGAGTGCCAACCTTGGGCAAAACATGTTAGTGAAGCTCAAAGCCGTCTATGCTTTGACGAAGAAATTATATGCTGGCAGCCTTCGTACTCTTGTGGCCGTATCCAATAGCAAGAAACCAACACATCTCATCAAAGAGGTATTGGATCAACTGTCCATAGTGCCCAGTCAAATTGAAGAACTGAAGAGATCAGCCGCCCGTGCAGGAGCAATAGCCGAGTTAGGCCGGGCAAAAGCTTATAAAACAGAGTTGGATCCTAAAGAGATGGCTGGCGGGTTTCCAAAGTACAACGATGGTGGGTCTATTTTCAACGAATCAAACTATGCCAAGTGTATCAGAGAGATGCGTCCATTGGCATGTCAACCTACTCAAGAACTGGATCTGCAGAAGTACCAGCCGGCTTATGACAACAGTAATACACGAATCAAGGCACCGTCATTTGACGTGGCAGATCTGACTCCTCAAAGGCGTAAGCATATCTTTGCCTCTAATATCGACCCTTCTTGTATCATTAACGATGAAGCAATCTTTGAGGCTTTAACTGGTATTGACTGGACCTCGGACAATCTTCAGATCGAAAACGACGAAGAGCCGGCTCAGGATGAACCAGGAACCTCTACAACAGGGTAGCAACCAGGTGTTAACCCGGAGGGCACTAACACGGACGGCATAGTGGCCGGCTCAAAGGAGTAATGTAGCTCCAAAAAACTTGCTTTGAAACTTTTGGGCTCAACTAAAGCCTTGTAATAGGCTTAGTTAAAAACATTTGGCTTCCTTGTCATTCCTTCGAGCATGTTATTTAATTGATAAACCAACAGCTATGTGATCAAGCTTCCTTGTACTCCTGACCAAATCAGATATGCATCTTTGCTTTGAACCATCTTTGAATTCAGGTGCTTACTTGATATTTTGACATATAACCTGTAAGGGGTCCATCAGTTCCTATACTGGCGACTTATAGTCAAAAGCCAAGGCAGGTTAATAACCCAATGACTCATGGGCATGAAAAATCTTGAAGGGATCACCTGGCGGCTCATGGCCATGATAAGCTCAATTTGGAGCAATGCTAACCTGGACCTTCTTTGGCCCAGGGACTTATAGCCTGCATATAAATATGATAAAAAAACATAAGATTTCTGTAAAGACAGAAACATAGAATATAGACATGTATATCTCAATATTTATAAGTTGGCTTTTAAGGCGCGACCAAAAAAGACTGGCTTTTTAAGGCTCAAATCTTGCTTTCATGAAGCGTGGCGTAATAGCCTTGGTTTATCCTCGCTATCAGTAAGCTGGCTCTGACATGACTTAAACCACCGTTTTAACCTTGACAAGTTCAGGGTCATGAAGATTGACTTGTCAAGAGTACGGTGGGTCATCTTGTTTGGAGTAGAATCAAGCATACAGGCAGGTTTAACCAATAATGTGGCATTTTTGCCGGGTCAAAATGGTTTTGTAAGCTAAACTCAGTGAGTTGGAAGCCCCCTATTGCCCTTATGATCAATTAATAAAGACTCATGCATAGTAAATATGAGATGAAACGACAGAGGCCCCGAATTTTGGGGATGCCGGCTTTATTACGTTGATCATAAAAAGATATATACATTGACAAAGGTATGTACAATAGCGAGAGCCGGTGCCTCAAGTGTAGTAAGGCCGAAGATGAGCAATGTTCCACGGCCGGTTGGTCTCCTCCTCAGAGGTACGTGACTTATCGTGTTCACGTATGTCGATGAGATAATAAGACACATTGTTGAGGTTTTTGCTGACCACGAAGGGCCCCTCCCAAGGGGTGATAGCTTACGCATGCCTGTCTGATCTTGAATCAGACGGAGCACTAAGACGCCCACCTGGAATGTCCGGCTTCGAACTCTGCGACTATTGTAGCGACGCAGGTCTTGTTGGTAAATCGCTGATCGAGCTGCTGCGAGGTCACGTTCTTCATCCAAGGCGTCAAGAGCGTTTTGACACGCCGTCTCGTTATCTGCTTCAAAGTAAGCCGCCACCCTGGGTGAGTCATGACGAATATCACTTGGGAGAACTGTCTCTGCCCCATAAACCATGAAGAAGGGCATGTAGCCTGTTGATCTGTTGGGGGTGGTCTTGATACTCCAAAGAACTGAAGGAAGCTCCTCAACCCAACAACCCGGCATTCGTGCCAGAGGAACCATAAGCTGGGGCTTGATCCCTCGTAATATTTCCTGGTTAGCACGCTCTACCTAACCATTGGACTGTGGATGAGCCACCGAGGATACATCAAGACGGATGTGCTCTCTTTGACAGAACTCCTTCATAGTACCCTTAGACAGATTTGTCCCATTATCAGTGATAATACTATGAGGATAACCAAAGCGGAAGATCAGTTTTTTAACAAACTAAACGGCAGTCACTGCTTCACAATTCCTAACTGGCTCTGCTTCAATCCACTTGGTAAACTTGTCAACTGCCACCAAAAGGTGGGTCTTCTTGTCTTTAGACCTCTTAAACGGCCCAACCATATCAAGCCCCCAGACCGCAAACGGCCAAGTGATTGGTATCATTCGCAATTCCTGAGCCGGCACATTAGCTTGCCTTGCAAATTTCTGACATCCATCACACTTGCTAACAATGTCCTCTGCATCAGCATGAGCCGGCAACCAGAAAAACCCATGACGAAAAGCTTGAGCCACCAAAGATCATGACCCGACGTGATGACCACAATCACGTGCATGAATTTCTTGTAAGATTCCATGGCCTTCTTCAGGAGAAACACAGCGTTGGAACACGCCGGTCACACTACATCTGTGTAACACACCATTGACAATAGTCATGGACTTGGACCGCCTTGTGATCTGTCGGGCCAGATTTTCTTCCTCTGGCAACTCACCGCAAGTCAGGTAAGCCAAATAAGGCATTGTCCAGTCAGGAATAGCACGAAGAGCCACCATCAACTGTCCCTCCGGGTCAGGAATAGCAAGATCTTCCTCTGAAGGCAATTTAACAGAAGGATTGTGCAGCACATCAAGGAACACATTGGGGGGAACCGGCTTACGTTGGGACCCAAGCCGAGACAGTGCATCAACCGCCTCATTTTTCCACCGGTCTATGTGATCCACTTGATAACCCTTAAAGTGACCAGCAATATTATTCACTGCTTGACCATAAGCCGCCATAAGCGAGTCTTTAGAATCCCACTTTCCTGAAACTTGCTATGCCACCAAGTCTGAATCGCCCAGACACCTAACCTGGCTCAAGTTCATCTCCTTAGCCATTCGGAGTCCATGGAGCAAAGCTTCATACTCAGTTGCATTGTTAGTACAAGGGAACATGAGTCTTAAGACATAACAAAATTTATCACCTCGTGGAGATTCCAAAATAACTCCAGCCCCCGATCCTTCTAACTGCCTGGACCCATCAAAGTGTATAGTCCAATATGTATTGTCAGGCTTCTCCTCGGGTGTTTGCAGCTCTGTCCAATCATTTATAAAATCCACCAAAGCTTGAGACTTGATGGTTGTTCTGGGCACATACTTCAGATGGTGCGGTCCAAGTTCAATAGCCCACTGAGCAACCCGGCCTGTAGCCTCTCTGTTTTGAATTATGCCACCAAGTGGAGCAGAACTAACCACCGTGATTGGATGTCCAAGAAAATAATGCTTAAGCTTTCGGCTGGCCATGAACACCCCAAACACCAGCTTCTGCCAATGTGGCAATCGTTGCTTGGACTTCGTGTGAACTTCACAGACATAATAAGCCGGCCGATGTATTGGATATTCTTTACCCACCTCCTTGCGCTCTACGACAACTGCCACACTAACGGCTTTATTATTAGCCGCCATGTACAGTAGCAAAGGCTCTTTGTTTATGGGAGCAGCCAAGATGGGCGGCTCAGCCAACTGCTTCTTGAGCGCCTCAAACGCCTCATTAGCTGCATCACTCCAGATGAAGTGATCAGTCTTCTTCATCATCTGATACAGGGGAATCGCCTTCTCCCAAAGACAACTTATGAATTGGCTCAGGGCTGCAATATGACCTGCCAGGCGCTGAACATCATTGATACATGCCGACTTAGAAAGAGAGGTAATAGCCTCAATCTTCTCCGGGTTAGCTTTGATGCCCCGCTCTGAGACCAGGAAACCTAGCAACTTGCCTGCTGGCACGCTAAAAACACACTTGGCCGGGTTAAGCATCATCTTGTACACCATGAGATTATCAAAGGTCTCCTTTAGATCATCAAGTAAGGTTTCTTTCTTTCTTGACTTAACCACAATGTCATCCACATAAGCATGAACGTTTCGTCCGATCTGCTTATGAAAGCAATTCTGAACACAACGTTGATAAGTCGCCTGGGCACTCTTGAGCCAAAAAGGCATAGACACATAACAGAAAGCTCCAAAGGGGGTGATGAAATCTGTCTTTTCCTGATCTTCCACTGGTACAATGAGCTGCTATACAAACGGTTTTTAACCCCTTTCCGCGACGACATTCTGAACCGTCGCCTGGTGAGTGTGGGCGATGGGGGGTCCTTCCCACATGACCCAGAAACCGTCGGGGATAGGCCCTTCGGTCACACACGCTAGGCAAAATGAGATCGTGTGCGACGGGCGAGCGATCAAATACAATTATACAGGCCCAATCGGCTCCGGTCGTAAGTACATCCCACACAGCCAGTCCCAGACAAACGTTTTCGTTTGTTATGTATATTCCACACAGCCAATCAAAGGAATATGTTTCCGTTCTTATGTACATCCCACACAGTCAATCCAAGAAGTACGTTTCTGTTCGTATGTACATCCCACACAGTCAATCGAGGAAAAACATTTCTGTTCGTATATAGATCCCACACAGTTTTATGTATAGCCTCGTGTGTGATAGGTGTAACGATCACACACGCTCTGCCTCGGTTAACCGTTTGCTTTTGTTCAACTCATCACACACAATTTGATGAAGAAAACTGTATGGCATTGGGCTATCCATCACAACCGCTTTTACTGCTAGAACCATTTGCAAAGTTCCATGACCCATTTAGCAGGTTTATTAGTTTACAATTAATAATTCCAGTATTACGCAAATTCATATTTCATATCAAACAGCTGTTTGCCAATGTCATATCAGGCACATAAATATACTTTAACATCACAGTACGATAGCTACCTGAAAACAGCACAGTACATCATATAGCTAGTTCACCTTCATAAGAACAATATTAGAACAATATATTCATTTCCCTAATCAAGATCATCCAGGCTCGTCTTATCCACCTCTACTTTCAGTTCAGTAAGAACCTGTTTTGCACTGACCAACTGGGAAAGTGCCTCCTCCTTCGCCAACACCATCTTAGCAAAGTCTAATTTAAAAAATCTAAGCTCATTCTCCATCTTCCTCTTTTTTTCCCGCATCTTGAAATATTCTCCAGCGTTGACAACACTTTCTCTAAGCCTACCTCTGTGCTGTTCCTCATACATGCTCCACAGCTTTGCTAGGCACATCTACAAAGACTGCGGCCACTCTTGATCAACCCACTCTAGGCAAGAACACTTCCGTTCATCCTATAATATTTAAAACTAGATCAGTAACAATTGTAGGGGAAATGGGTTTCTAGCAACATAGAGAATCACCAAATACATACTTTGAAAAACCAAAGAAACAGGTTAATTATGACATATCTTCTCAAAAAGATCAATGTGCAAATGAATTAATTGCTACTGAGACAACAACCAAATTCTGAAACATCAGAAGCTATAATTAACTACAACAACGCTACAAGTTCTTAGTCATGTACTATAAATAACAAATTGAACATTTTATGGGGAAGCTAAATATAACTGCAACAGCATAGCGATAGTGTTTGGATGACATCAAAGTGATACTAACAGGTGTGTACATGCACAAATTTACTAATATAGAACTAATATCACTAAGGTCATCCACTATGTATGCAAAAACCGGTGTCAACACAACTGTTGCTACATTTGGCACCAGCGCCCTGCACTGGCAAGCCGATGTGGCGAAAAAAAATCAGGGAACCGGACTCCGGAGCACCTAGTTGCTCTGATGCCTAGTTCCTTTGTATATAAAGATTTAGTATTTTACTGCTTGGCTGCTCGGATGTGTGGACCAAAGTTGGCTGCACAAACTGCTGAAGCGGTGCCAAATAATTTTCTAATGGCACCGCTAATGAGATGGCAACATTTTTAGATACTAGGTACAAACTGTGACACTGTCTTAACATCCAGAATAACATAGCATAGTGACAGTGTTTGAATCACATCTAACAAATGATTTTTAACAATGAAAGTGGGGCTAACCTTCTCTGCACATGCCAGAAACTTCCTCTCACTGTCCACAGATTCAAACACAACTAACTTCATGCATGGAGATTGATGGTGACAACAAGTAGGCAGATCTTCAGCCACCCCGCTCCATTCGTTGCAACTGATGGTCCTAGGGAGCTACAAGAGGAAGAAATGACTCAAATCGACCGCTGGGTTAAAATCCTTCATTCCAAGTCATAACCCGAGAGAGAGAAGAGAGCATACCCGGGTGGTGAAAGAGTCATCGTCGGAGCAGGAACCGCTGGAGAGGTCATTGAAGAAGACCATGGCGACCCCGGCGGTAGGATGCGAGACGGCGAGAGCGAGGAAGCAAGCGAGGAAGCAGCTATAGCTTCGGAAGGAAGGAAGGAGGAAACATGGGAAATGTGACTTGTGGTCGGGGAGAAAAGGGGTGGGGAAGGGGGTAGATATTTCGGCGATAGGCCAAAAATTTTGAAATGTGGAGGGAAACTTTGCGCGCGGTGCCGCCGGACACCATTCACTTTGAACGATTGTGTGCATCGCAAATGATTCTTCTGCTTTACGCGCATGGGATGAGTTTGGTAATTCAAATTTTGGTGGAAATTTCCCTGGGTACTGTCCCCATCCATGTCATTGCATAATTTAACATCCCTTGCTAATTTGGGCACACAAAAGAGCGTACAGCACACAGACCACACTTACTGAATCGAGCAATTTTAGTAATTAAACAGAGCCAGTTGACCTAAACATTGCTCTAACAAAAGACCAGCATTGTAAACAAAGCCTAAGTACGCAAAATTTTAACAAAGCTGCTGTCGCGCTGGCCTATGCATCGCTGGTGTGAGATGAGACATCGATGACTTGTCCTGGCGACATGCCCCCGTTAGTGGACTCTGTGTCCCCCCTGCTGAAGTCGACCGCGTCCTCGTCCTCGGCGCCGCCCTCAAGGTTGTAGTACTCGTAGTAGTGGTTGCGCCAGAGCTCGCGTTGGTACTCCACCGCCGATTCATGTACATACAGACTCTCCTCTACCTCGACCTTGGCCATGCGCAACTCCTCCTCCCGGCGCTCCTCGATCTCTGCCGCATCCTGCATCTCCAGCTCCCGCTCGGCGATCTCATGAGGAAGCAGGTGCTCCATGGCCACCGCCGCCTTTTCGGATGTCGGTTGAATTCTGGATTCCGAGGTGGCCTAGAATTTTTTGGTGTGTGGGTCCTCGATCTTGGCGTGGATGGCCTCAACCAAGGCCAGGGCGACATCGGCAGCACGGACGGTAGCTCGAGCGCTCTTGGCTTTTGCAGCCGCCGTCGCAGCAGCTGCGGCAGCTGTCTCGGCTGCTGCAGCTGCCCTATCGGCTGCCGCAGACGCCCTCTCGGCGGATGCGGCCGCGCTCAATGCGGATGCGGCGGCACTCTCGGCGTAGGCGGCCGTGCTCTCGGCGCAGGCGGCGGCGCTCGGGGAGGACGCGGCCACCGTACGGGCCCTCACGAAGCATTTCCACGGCATCATCTTTGCAAGAAGGGGTTGCGGGAATGGGGATCGGGATTCATGGGTTCGGGGGTTGACGGCACTGGAGCAGACGAAGCCAGCAAAGTTTAAGGAGGAAGACTTAAATACACCCACAAATTTTCATGGCAAACAGTTCCTACAAAAAAAAAATGTGTGTGATGTTATTGATATTTTTTATTAGCTGTGAAAGCCGAATTTGGAGTAAAGTGGCAACGGATGGTATTTTAAATGTACAAGAAAATTTGTAGTACTAATACAACTGTCATGTCAAAATTTGGAAAATTTCAGGGGTCATTTGACCTTTAAAGACATTTAAGTGATTTTCTAGCCATTTAATGACCATAATTCAAATTTGAACTACATGTACATGCAACAGCTAACCATAACGGTTTGAAAAGTCATATTTGTGTACTTGTGTGCAAGTTAATTCCATGTGCAGTAAATTGGAAGGAATTTTCAAACATATTGGTCTCACGGCTATGACACAAAGCATGGAGTGCCATGGCATTTAAATTCCAAAAGTTTAAAAAATGATCAGAAACCCATGAAACCTTGCTTGACGTAATGGCATGGCAACAAGATGGTGTGGCAAAGAAATTGGCATGTTTGATGAAAGTTTGGACACACAACCCTCACAACCCGGAGCAACTCACTAGAAGGCTCGTGGTTCCGAGAGGGAACAATGCATGTTTGATGACGAATGGCCGATAGCTTCCTCTTATGGCCTTCAAAATTTTCTACAGTTAATGTGCACTAATACAACTGTCATGTGAAAATTTGGAAAATTCCAGGGGTCATTAGACCTTTTAAAGATATTTAAGTGATTTTCTAGCCATTTAATGACTATAATTCAAATTTGAACTACATCTACATGCAACGGCTAACCATAACGCTTTGACAATTCATATTTGTGTGCTTGTGTGTGAGTTAATTCCATGTGCAGTAAATTGGAAGGAATTTTTAAACATATTGGTGTCACGGCCTGGACACATGCATGGAGTGCCATGGCATTTAAATTCCAAAAAATTAAAAAAAGATCAGAAACACATGAAGCCTTGCTTGGTGTAATGTCATGCCACCAACATGATGTGGTAAAAAATTTGGCAAGTTTGTAGAAAGTTAGGACACACACCCCTCACAAACCGGAGCAACTCACTAGAAGGCTCGTGGTTCCGAGAGGGAACAATGCATGCTTGATGACGAACGGGCGATAGCTTCCTCTTATGGCCTTCAAAAAATTTCTACAGTTAACATGCACTAATACAACTGTCATGTGAAAATTTGAAAAATTGTAGGGGTCATTTGACCTTTTAAAGACATTTAAGTGATTTTCTAGCCATTTAATGACCGTAATTCAAATTTGAACTACATCTACATGCAACGGCTAACCATAACAGTTTGAAAATCATATTTGTGTACTTGTGTGCGAGTTAATTCCATGTGCAGTAAATTAGAAGGAATTTCAAACATAGTGGTGTCTCGGCCTGGACACAAGCATGGAGTGCCATGGCATTTAAATTCCAAAAAAATTAAAAAAGATCAGAAACACATGAAACTTTACTTGATGTAATGTCATGCCACCAAGATGATGTGGTCAAAAATTTGGCATGTTTGACGAATGTTTGGACACACACCCCTCACAAACCGGAGCAATTCACTAGAAGGCTCGTGGTTCCGAGAGGGAACAATGCATGTTTGATGACGAACGGGCGATAGCTTCCTCTTATGGCCTTCAAAAAAATTCTACAGTTAACATGCACTAATACAACTGTCATGTGAAAATTTGGAAAATTCCAGGTGTCATTTGACCTTTTAAAGACATTTAAGTGATTTTCTAGCCATTTAATGACCATAATTCAAATTTGAACTACATCTACATGCAACGGCTAACCATAATGGTTTGAAAATTCATATTTGTGTACTTGTGTGCGAGTTAATTCCATGTGCAGTAAATTGGAAGGAATTTTCAAACATATTGGTGTCACGGCCTGGACACATGCATGGAGTGCCATGGCATTTAAATTCCAAAAAATTAAAAAATGATCAGAAACACATGAAACCTTGCTTGACGTAATGTCATGCCACAAAGATGATGTGGTAAAAAATTTGGCATGTTTGACAAAAGTTTGGACACACAAACCAAAGCAACTCATTAGAAGGCTCGTGGTTCCGAGAGGGAACAATGCATGTTTGATAACGAACGGGCGATAGTTTCCTCTTATGGCCTTCAAAAAAATTCTACATTTAACATGCACTAATACAAATGTCATGTGAAAATTTGGAAAATTCCAGCGGTCATTTGACCTTTTAAAACATTTAAGTGATTCTCTAGCCATTTAATGACCGTAATTCAAATTTGAACTACATCTACATGCAACGGCTAACATAACGGTTTGAAAAATCATATTTGTGTACTTGTGTGCGAGTTAATTCCATTTGTAGTAAATTCGAACGAATTTTCAAACATATTGGTGTCACGGCTTGGACACATGCATGTAGTGCCATGGCATTTAAATTCCAAAAAATTAAAAAATGATCAGAAACACATGAAACCTTGCTTGACGTAATGGCATGGCTACAAGATGGTGTGGTAAAGAAATTGGCCTGTTTGACAAAAGTTTGGACACACACCCCTCACAAACCGGAGCAACTCACTAGAAGGCTCGTGGTTCCAAGAGGGAACATTGCATGTTTGATGACGAATGGGCGATTGCTTCCTCTTATGGCCTTCAAAATTTTCTACAGTTAATGTGCACTAATACAAATGTCATGTGAAAATTTGGAAAATTTAAGGGCTCATTTGACCTTTTCAAGACATTTAAGTGATTTTCTAGCCTTTTAATGACATTAATTCAAATTTGAACTACATCTACTTGCAACGGTTAACCATAACGGTTTGAAAAATCATATTTGCGTGTTTGTGTGCGAGTTAATTCCATGTGCAGTAAATTGGAAGGAATTTTCAAACATATTGGTGTCACGGCCAGGACACATGCATAGAGTGCCATGGCATTTAAATTCCAAAAAATTAAAAAAAAGATCAGAAACAAATGAAACCTTGCTTGATGTAATGTCATGCCACCAACTTGATGTGGTAAAATTTTTGGCATGTTTGACAGAAGTTTGGACACACACCCCTCACAAACCGGAGCAACTCACTAGAAGGCTCGTGGTTCCGAGAGGGAACAATGCATGTTTGATGACGAACGGGCGATAGCTTCCTCTTATGGCCTTCAAAAAAATTCTACAGTTAACATGGACTAATACAACTGTCATGTGAAAATTTGGAAGATTCCAGGTGTCATTTGACCTTTTAAAGACATTTAAGTGATTTTCAAGCCATTTAATGACCGCAATTCAAATTTGAACTACATCTACATGCAACGGCTAACCATAACGGTTTGAAAATTCATATTTGTGTACTTGTGTGCGAGTTAATCCCATGTGCAGTAAATTGGAAGGAGTTTTCAAACATATTGGTGTCACGGCCTGGACACATGTGTGGAGTGCCATGGCATTTAAATTCAAAAAAAATAAAAAATGATCAGAAACACATGAAACCTTGCTTGATGTAATGTCATGCCACCAATATGATGTGGTAAAAAATTTGGCTTGTTTGACAAAAGTTTGGACACACAAACCGGAGCAACTCATTAGAAGGCTCCTGGTTCCGAGAGGGAACAATGCATGTTTGATAACGAACGGGCGATAGTTTCCTCTTATGGCCTTAAAAAAATTTCTACATTTCACGTGCACTAATACAAATGTCATATGAAAATTTGGAAAATTCCAGCGGTTATTTGACCTTTTAATACATTTAAGTGATTTTCTAGCCATTTAATGACCATAATTCAAATTTGAACTACATCTACATGCAACGGCTAACATAATGGTTTGAAAAATCATATTAGTGTACTTGTGTGCGAGTTAATTCCATGTGCAGTAAATTCGAATGAATTTTCAAACATACTGGTGTCACGGCTTGGACACATGCATGGAGCGCCATGGCATTTAAATTCCAACAAATAAAAAAATGATCAGAAACACATGAAACCTTGCTTGACATAATGGCATGGCAACAAGATGGTGTTGTAATGAAATTGGCCTGTTTGACAAAAGCTTGGACACACACCCCTCACAAACCGGAACAACTCACTAGAAGGCTCGTGGTTCCGAAAGGGAACAATGCATGTTTGATGACGAATGGGCGATAGCTTCCTCTTATGGCCTTCAAAATTTTCTACAGTTAATGTGCACTAATACAACTGTCAGGTGAAAATTTGGAAAATTTAAGTGGTCATTTGACCTTTTAAAAACATTTAAGTGATTTTCTAGCCATTTAATGACTGTAATTCAAATTTGAACTACATCTACATGCAACGGCTAACCATAACGGTTTGAAAATTCATATTTGTGTGCTTGTGTGCAAGTTAATTCCATGTGTAGTAAATTGGAAGGAATTTTCAAACATATTGGTGTCACGGCCTGGATACATGCATGGAGTGCCATTGCATTTAAATTCCAAAAAATTAAAAAAAGATCAGAAACACATTAATCCTTGGTTGATATAATGTCATGCCACCAACATGATGTGGTAAAAAATTTGGCATGTTTGACAAAAGTTTGGACACACGTCCCTCACAAACCGGAGCAACTCACTAGAGGGCTCATGGTTCCGAGAGGGAACAATGCATGTTTGATGACGAACGGGCGATAGCTTCATCTTATGGCCTTCAAAAAATTTCTACAGTTAACGACATTTAAGTGATTTTCTAGCCATTTAATGACCGTAATTCAAATTTGAACTACATCTACATGCAACGGCTAACCATAACGGTTTGAAAAATCATATTTGTGTACTTGTGTGCGCGTTAATTCCATGTGCAGTAAATTGAAAGGAATTTTAAACATATTGGTGTCACGGCCTGGACACATGCATGGAGTGCCATGGCATTTAAATTCCAAAAAATTAAAAAAAGATCAGAAACACATGAAAATTTACTTGATGTAATGTCATGCCACCAAGATGATGTGGTAAAAAATTTGGCTTGTTTGATGAAAGTTTGGACACACACCCCTCACAAACCGGAGCAACTCATTAGAAGGCTCGTGGTTCCGAGAGGGAACAATGCATATTTGATGACGACCAGGCGATAGCTTTCTCTTATGGCCTTCAAAAAAATTCTACAGTTAACATGCACTAATACAACTGTCATGTGAAAATTTGGAAAATTCCAGGTGTCATTTGACCTTTTAAAGACATTTAAATGATTTTCTAGCCATTTAATAACCGCAATTCAAATTTGAACTACATCTACATGCAACGGCTAACCATAACGGTTTGAAAATTCATATTTGTGCACTTGTGTGCAAGTTAATTCCATGTGCAGTAAATTGGAAGGAATTTTCAAACATATTGGTGTCACGTCCTAGACACATGCGAGGAGTGCCATGGCATTTAAATTCAAAAAAATTAAAAAATGATTTATAACACATGAAACCTATCTTGATGTAATGTCATGCCACCAAGATGATGTGGTAAAAAATTAGGCATGTTTGACAAAAGTCTGGACACACAAACAGGAGCAACTCATTAGAAGGCTCGTGGTTCCGAGAGGGAACAATGCATGTTTGATGACGAACGGGCGACAGTTTCCTCTTATGGCCTTCAAAAAAATTCTACATTTAACGTGCACTAACACAAATGTCATGTGAAAATTTGGAAAATCCTAGCGGTCATTTGACATTTTAATACATTTAAGTGATTTTCTAGCCATTTAATGACTGTAATTCAAATTTGAACTACATCTACATGCAACTGCTAACATAACAGTTTGAAAAATCATATTTGTGTACTTGTGTGCGAGTTAATTCCATGTGCAGTAAATTCGAATGAATTTTCAAATATATTGGTGTCACAGCTTGGACACATGCATGGAGTGCCATGGCATTTAAATTCCAAAAAATTAAAAATTGATTAGAAACACATGAAACCTTTCTTGATGTAATGGCATGGCAACAAGATGGTGTGGTAAAGAAATTGGCCTGTTTGACGAAAGTTTGGACACACACCCCTCACAAACCGGAGCAACTCACTAGAAGGCTCGTGGTTCCGAGAGGGAACAACGCATGTTTGATGACGAACGGGCGATAGCTTCCTCTTATGGCCTTCAAAAAATTTCTATAGTTAACATGCACTAATACAACTGTCATGTGAAAATTTAGAAAATTCCAGGTGTCATTTAACCTTTTAAAGACATCTAAGTTATTTTCTAGCCAATTAATGACCGTAATTCAAATTTGA
Organism: Thinopyrum elongatum; assembly: GCA_011799875.1. Taxonomy (NCBI): domain Eukaryota; kingdom Viridiplantae; phylum Streptophyta; class Magnoliopsida; order Poales; family Poaceae; genus Thinopyrum; species Thinopyrum elongatum. The sequence goes on from CM022301.1 coordinate 473,549,488, forward strand.
ACTACATCTACATGCAACGGCTAACCATAACGGTTTGAAAATTCATATTTGTGTGCTTGTGTGCGAGTTAATTCCATGTGTAGTAAATTGGAAGGAATTTTCAAACATATTGGTGTCACGGCCTGGATACATGCATGGAGTGCCATGGCATTTAAATTCCAAAAAATTAAAAAAAGATCAGAAACACATTAATCCTTGCTTGATATAATGTCATGCCACCAACATGATGTGGTAAAAAATTTGGCATGTTTGACGAAAGTTTGGACTCACATCCCTCACAAACCGGAGCAACTCAATAGAAGGCTCATGGTTCCGAGAGGGAACAATGCATGTTTGATGACGAATGGGCGATAGCTTCCTCTTATGGCCTTCAAAAATTTCTACAGTTAACGTGCACTAATACAACAGTCATGTGAAAATTTGGAAAATTCCAGGGGTCATTTAACCTTTTAAAGACATTTAAGTGATTTTCTAGCCATTTAATGACCGAATTCAAATTTGAACTACATCTACATGCAATGGCTTACCATAACGGTTTGAAAAATCATATTTGTGTACTTGTGTGTTAGTTAATTCCACGTGCAGTAAATTGAAAGGAATTTTAAACATATTGGTGTCACGGCTTGGACACATGCATGGAGTGCCACGACATTTAAATTCCAAAAAATTAAAAAAAGATCAGAAACACATGAAACTTTACTTTATGTAATGTCATGCCACCAAGATGATGTGGTAAAAAATTTGGCATGTTTGACGAAAGTTTGGACACACACTCCTCACAAACCGGAGCAACTCACAAGAAGGCTCGTGGTTCCGAGAGGGAACAATGCATATTTGATGACGAACAGGCGATAGCTTTCTCTTATGGCCTTCAAAAAATTTCTATAGTTAACATGCACTAATACAACTGTCATGTGAAAATTTGGAAAATTGCAGGTGTCATTTCACCTTTTAAAGACATTTAAATGATTTTCTAGCCATTTAATGACCGCAATTCAAATTTGAACTACATCTACATGCAACGGCTAACCATAACGGTTTGAAAATTCATATTTGTGAACTTGTGTGCGAGTTAATTCCATGTGCAGTAAATTGGAAGGAATTTTCAAACATATTGGTGTCACGGCCTGGACACATGCTTGGATTGCCATCGCATTTAAATTCCAAAAAATTAAAAAAAGATAAGAAACACATGAAACTTTACTTGATGTAATGTCATGCCACCAAGATGATGTGGTAAAAATTTTGGCATGTTTGACGAAAGTTTGGACACACACCCCTCACAAACCAGAGCAACTCACTAGAAGGCTCGTTGTTCCGAGAGGGAACAATGCATGTTTGATGACGAACGGGCGATAGCTTCCTCTTATGGCCTTCAAAAAATTTCTACAGTTAACATGCACTAATACAACTGTCATGTGAAAATTTAGAAAATTCCAGGTGTCATTTAACCTTTTAAAGACATTTAAGTGATTTTCTAGCCAATTAATGACCGTAATTCAAATTTGAACTACATCTACATGCAATGGCTAAACATAATGGTTTGAAAATTCATATTTGTGTGCTTGTGTGTGAGTTAATTCCATGTGCAGTAAATTGGAAGGAATTTTCAAACATATTGGTGTCACGACCTGGACACATGCATGGAGTGCCATGGCATTTAAATTCCAAAAAATTAAAAAATGATCAGACACACATGAAACCTTGCTTGATGTAATGTCATGCCACCAAGATGATGTGGTAAAAAATTTGGCATGTTTGATAAAAGTTTGGACACACAAACCGGAGCAACTCATTAGAAGGCTCGTGGTTCCGAGAGGGAACAATGCATGTTTGATAACGAATGGGCGATAGTTTCCTCTTATGGCCTTCAAAAAATTTCTACATTTAATGTGCACTAATACAAATTTCATGTGAAAATTTGGAAAATTCCAGCGGTCATTTGACCTTTTAATACATTTAAGTGATTTTCTAGCCATTTAATGACCGTAATTCAAATTTGAACTACATCTACATGCAACGGCTAACATAACGGTTTGAAAAATCATATTTGTGTACTTGTGTGCGAGGTAATTCCATGTGCAGTAAATTTGAACGAATTTTCAAACATATTGGTGTAACGGCTTGGACACATGCATGGAGTGCCATGGCATTTAAATTCGAAAAAAATAAAAATTGATTAGAAACACATGAAACATTGCTTGACATAATGTCATGCCACCAAGATGATGTGGTAAAAAAATTGGCCTGTTTGATGAAAGTTTGGACACACACCCCTCACAAACCGGAGCAACTCGCTAAAAGGCTCATGGTTCCGAGTGGGAACAATGCATGCTTTATGACGAATCGACGATAGCTTCCTCTTATGGCCTTCAAAAAATTTCTATAGTTAACATGCACTAATACAATTGTCATTTCAAAATTTGGAAAATTTAAGGGGTCATTTGACCTTTTTAAGTCATTTAAGTGATTTTCTAGCCATTTAATGACCGTAATCCAAATTTGAACTACATCTAGATGCAACGGCTAACCATAACAGTTTGAAAAAACATATTTGTGTACTTGTGTGCGAGTTAATTCCATGTGGAGTAAATTGGAATGAATTTTCAAACATATTGGTGTCACGGCTTGGACACATGCATTGAGTGCCATGGCATTTAAATTCCAAAAAAATAAAAAATGATCAGACGATGTAAATATCTGGTGTTCAAAAGAGAAAATGTAGAGATCTGGTAAGACAACTGGGCCCCACATGACTGGCACTCTATTTTGCGCCTCGGGGTTTGGAAGGTGAGTGGCGCGGCTTTTACTGCGGGAATCGTGTGTAATTCAAACTACAGTACCCGTAAATTCCGGGGATCGGCGTGTGTACTGTTCCCGTCGATCTAGATTCTGGCCGCCAATAAATACTACCTTGCTCACGTCGTCCCGCCTGCATTATCATCTACATCCTCCCCTCGCTTGCCCTCTCTCTCTCTCTCCCTCAAATCTCTGCCATGGCGTCGCTGATCTGCGCACGCGCCGGCGAGAAGGCGCCGCCCTGATACGTCTCCAACATATCTATAATTTTTTATTGTTCCATGCTGTTATATTATCATTCTTGGATGTTTTACAATCATTTTATAGTCATTTTATATCATTTTTTGGTACTAACCTATTGACATAGTGCCAAGTGCAAGTTGTTGTTTTTTGCATGTTTTTTACATCGCAGGAAATCAATACCAAACAGAGTCCAAATGCAGCGAAACTTTTTGTGGAATTTTTTTGGACCAGAAGACATCCAGTGGGCCGAAGAAGCGCCTGGGGGGTGCTCCGAGGGGAGCACAACCCACCAGGGCGCGCCTAGAGGCCCAGGCGTGCCCTGGTGGGTTGTGCCCACCTCGGGTGCCCCCTGAACCGCCTCTTTGCTCTATAAATACCCCAATATTCCAGAAACCCTAGGGGAGTCGACGAAAATCAATTCCAGCTGCCACAGAGTCCAGAACCACCAGATCCAATCTAGACACCATCATGGAGGGGTTCACCACTTCCATTGGTGCCTCTCCGATGATGCGTGAGTAGTTCTTTGTAGACCTACGGGTCCGTAGTTAGTAGCTAGATGGCTTTCTCCCTCTCGTTTGATTCTCAATACAATGGTCTCTTGGAGATCCATATGATGTAACTCTTTTTGCGGTGTGTTTGTTGGGATCCGATGAACTTTGAGTTTTTGATCAGATCTATCATTTTATCCATGAAAGTTATTTGAGTCTTCTTTGATCTCTTATATGCATGATTGCTTATAGCCTCATATTTCTTCTCCGATATTTGGGTTTTGTTTGGCCAACTTGATCTATTTATCTTGCAATGGGAAGAGGTGCTTTGTAGTGGGTTCGATCTTACGGTGCTTGATCCCAGTGACAGAAGGGGAACCGACACGTATGTATCATTGCTACTCAGGATAAAACGATGGGGCCTATTTCTACATAAATAGATCTTGTCTACATCATGTCATCGTTCTTATTGCATTACTCCGTTTCTCCATGAACTTAATACACTAGATGCATGCTGGATAGCGGTCGATGTGTGGAGTAATAGTAGTAGATGCAGGCAGGAGTCGGTCTACTAATCTTGGACGTGATGCCTATATAGTGATCATTGCCTGGATATCGTCATGATTATTTGAAGTTTTATCAATTGCCCAACAGTAATTTGTTCACCCACCGTTTGCTATTTTTCTCGAGAGAAGCCACTAGTGAAACCTACGGCCCCCGGGTCTCTTTTCCAATATATTTGCTTTCAAGATCTGTTTTGCTATTCGCTCTTTTCTTTATTTGCAACTCTTATTTTCAGATCTATTAAACCAAAAATACAAAAATACCTTGCTGCACTTTATTTTATTTAGCGTTCGATCTATCAATATTTACAACTCTCTCACGTCCGTTTGCCAATATTTGGCGCCGTTGCCCGAAAGGGATTGACAACCCCTTTTACACGCCGTGTTGCGAGTATTTGTTATTTGTGTGCAGGTGTTGTTTACGTAGTGTTGCTTGGTTCTCTTACTGGTTCGATAACCTTGGTTTCATCACTGAGGGAGATACCTACCGCCGCTGTGCTGCATCATCCCTTCCTCTTTGGGGAAATACCGACGTAGCTTCAAGCCGCATGAAAAGAAATTTCTGGCACCGTTGCCGGGGAGGATCTTCAACATATACCAGGTTCCTAATCACAAATCTCATCTCCTCGCAATTTACATTATTTGCCATTTGCCTCTCGTTTTCCTCTCCCCCACTTCACAAAAATTTGCCGTTTTATTCGCCCTCTTTTTCGTTCGCCGTTTTCTTATCGGATCTGTTTTTGAGTGCAATCTTGTTGCATAGTCACAATGACTCAAGAGAACACCAAGTTGTGTGATTTCTCAAATGCCAACAACAATGATTTTCTTAGCACTCTGATTGCTCCTCCCGCCACTAGTGCGGAGACTTGTGATATTAATACTGCTTTGCTGAATCTTGTTATGAAAGATCAATTTTCCGGTACTCCTAATGAGGATGCCGCGTCCCATCTTAACACATTCGTGGAATTATGCGATATGCAAAAGAAAAAAGATGTGGACAATGATGTTGTGAAGTTGAAATTATTTCTGTTTTCTTTGCGAGATCATGCAAAAATTTGGTTTTCTTCTTTGCCTCGTAATAGTATCGATTCTTGGAATAAGTGCAAAGATGCTTTTATCACTAAGTATTTTCCGCCCGCAAAAATTATTTCCCTTAGAACCCAGATCATGAATTTCAAGCAACTTGAACATAAGCATGTTGCACAATCTTGGGAAAGGATGAAAATGATGCTAAGGAATTGCCCAACTCATGGGTTAAATCTTTGGATGATCATACAATTTTTTTATGCGGGGTTGAATTTTGTTTCTCGTAATCTTTTAGATTCTGCCGCGGGTGGTACTTTTATGGAAATTACTTTGGGTGAAGCCACCAAATTGCTTGATAATATCATGGCAAATTATTCACAATGGCATACCGAAAGAGCTCCTACTAGTAAAAAAGTTAATTCGGTTGAAGAAATTTCTTCTTTGAGTGAAAAAGTTGATGCTCTTATGAAATTGGTTGCTAGTAAAAGTGCTCCTATTGATTTTAATGATGTGCCTTTGCCTACTTTGATTGAGCAAAATAGTGATGCCGTAGATGTGAATTTTATCTCACGAAACAATTTCAATAACAATGCTTATAGAGGTAATTTTAATCCCAGGCCTTTTCCTAGTAATTCCTCTAATAATTATGGTAATTCCAATGGTAATCCTTCTTATAATAATAATAGGAACACCTCTGATTTTGAGAATAATATTAAAGAATTTATCAATGCTGAAAAGAATTTTAACACTATGATGGAAGAAAAATTGAGTAAGATTGATGATTTGTCTAGAAGCGTTGATAAAATTTCTCATGATGTAGAAAATCTCAAGATGAAAATTTTTGTGCCTAAAGTTGAGGAATCAATTAAAGCTCTTTATGTTTCTATGGATGAAAGTAAGAAAAGAACCGCTATGCTTAGAGCTAGAAGAGAATTTTTAGAAAAGGCATTTTCTAGTGATTGCTTTCATAAAAGTGATGAAGATCTTAAAATGATTGGTGTTTTTTCTATTGATTCCTTGTTTAGTAAAATTAAGATTGATGAAAAAGGGACTAGAGAAGAGTCAACTTTAGTTAGAAGGCGTCCCGATAATTTGGAGGGTGAAAATCTTGTTGAAAAATTTGATAAAAGTGGTTTTGAAGAGGTCAAGACTTTAACTAGTGACGTGCCCACTATTTTGGATTACAAAGACTTTAATTATGATAGCTGCTCTTTGATTGATTGTATTTCTTTGTTGCAATCCATGATAAAGTCACCCCATGCTTATGAACAAAATAAAGCCTTTACTAAACATATTGTTGATGCTATGATGAAAGCTTTGGAAGAAAAGTTGGAATTAGAAGTTTAAATTCCTAGAAAATTACATGATGAGTGGGAACCTACTATCAAAGTCAAGATTAAAAATTATGAGTGTTTTGCTTTATGTGACTTGGGTGCTAGTGTTTCTACAATTCCGAAATCTTTATGTGATGTGCTTGGTTTTACCGATATTGAAGAATGCTCTTTAAATTTGCACTTCGCGGATTATACTATTAAAAAGCCTATGGGAAGCATTAATGATGTTCTTATTCTTGCAAATAGGAATTATGTGCCCATAGATTTTATTGTTCTTGATATTGATTGTAATCCGTCTTGTCCAATTATTCTTGGTAGACCATTTTTACGCACTACTGGTGCCGTGATTGATATGAAAGAAGGCAATATTAAATTTCAATTTCCACTAAGGAAGGGTATGTAACACTTCCCTAGAACAAGAATTAGGCCTCCATATGAATCAATCATGAGGTCATCTTATGGATCTCGAAACAAAGATGACAAAACTTAGATCCTTGCATTATGCCTAGCTAGGGGCGTCAAACAATAGCGCTTGTTGGGAGGCAACCCAATGAATAAAATTTATTTTTTCTTTTTGCTTTCTGTTCTTGAGTGTTTGCACAATTATGCTACTGTTATAATTGTGTTTTTTGTGTTTTAATTAGTGTTTGTGCCAAGTAAAGCCTTTAGGATTATGTTGGGTGATAGTTGATTTGATCTTGTTGGAAAACAGAAACTTTTGCGTTCAGTAAAACAATTTTCATAATTCACAGAAGAGACTAAAAATTCTGCATTTTTTACACAATATTCATATACAAATTTCCTATGTTTTCCTCATTTTTCTGAATTTTTTGACTTTCAGAAGTATTCGAAATATTCAGATTGCTACAGACTGTTCTGTTTTTTGACAGATTCTGTTTTCTTTGCGTTGTGTGCTTGTTTTGATGATTCTATGGTTTTCTTTGATGAGTTTTTGCCATAGAAAAGTTGGAATACAGTAGATATAATGCAAAAATAAAATATGAATTGGTTTTCTAGAGTACTTATAGTAGTGATTTGCTTTCTTATACTAACGGATCTCACGAAGGTTTTGTTGAGTTTTGTGTGATTGAAGTTTTCAAGTTTTGGGTTATCTTACGATGGATGAAGGAATAAGGAGTAAGAAGAGCCTAAGCTTGGGGATTCCCATGGAATCCCAAGCTATTATCCAAAGAGAAGCAAGCAACTAAGCTTGGGTATGCCCCGAGTGGCATCCCCTCTTTCTTCTAACAACCATCGGTATTTTACTCGAAGCTATATTTTTATTCGTCACATACTATGAGTTTTGCTTGGAGCGTCTTGTATGATATGAGTATTTGCTTGTTTTGCTTTGTGTTCTAAGTTATGAATACTTGCTGGACACATCTATTTGAGAGAGCCAAAATTATGCCATGACTTGTTAGAATTGCTCTCAATGCTTCACTTAAATTTTTATGAGCTATGGATTTGCTCTAGTCCTTCACTTATATCATTTTGAGCATGGCGTGCTTTAGTATTTTTGAAGAAATGCTCTCATGCTTCACTTAGATTTATTTGGGAGTTAATAAAATTTTAAGAAATTCTCTATTGCTTCACTTAAATTAATTTGAGAGAAAGAAGTATTATGCTCATGATCTTCAATTATATTTGTTTGAGCTTATCAAAAGCAACACATAAAAATTAGTTCCAAAGTGATAGATATCCAAGAAGGATATAATAAAAACTTTCATGAAGATCATTGGACAAAATAAACTTGATTCCTTGTAATAGTTTTGAGATATGATGATGTGATATGTGAGTTATGTTGATGAGTAATTGTGCTTTAGTAAGAATATTGGTGTTAAGGTTTGTGATTCCCTATGCAAGCACGAAAGTCAATAGTTATGCAATGAAATTATATCCCACTTGTGGTGCATTATTCGGTGTTAATTATGCTTAATGCTCGCTTATGAGATTATTCGTTTTTTGGTTGGTCGCTTCTCAATCTTTTGCTAGCCTTCATCTTGCATTAAGTATGATCACTACTTGTGCATCCAAAACCCTTTAAACCAGTTTTGCCACATGAGTCCACTATATCTACCTATATGCGGTATTCTTTTGCCGTTCTAAGCAAATTTGTATAAGCCATATCTAATTTTCAAAATAAACTTCTCTTTTGTGTGTTCGTACCGCTCACGAGGCGGTGAGGGGTGGCTAATATTTTCCATGCTAGATGTGTTATTTTCACGATGAGTGTTTATTCACTTGTCATTGCACGAGAGTAAGGCAAAGGTATTATGGATGCCCAGTCCTGAAATGAAAAATGAATTTACTTTATGTTGTCAAATAGTAAATTCCTTGGAAAGTGTTGGTATGGAGGGCACCCGTGGATACGGCTAGCCATGGAAAGTGAAAGAAATGGTGGAAAAAGGAATAAACTTTATTTTCTGTTTGGGAACCGCCTATGATATATCTAGCATGGAAAGTGTTGGGAACTCCAAGTCGTTTTCGTTGGTGGGAAAAGCACACCTCCCAAAATGTTTTTATCTCTAAGTTTTTCGCTTTGAGCTCTGGTACCTCTACAAATCCCTACTTCCCTCTGCGAAGGGCCTTTCTTTACTTTATGCAATTTTTATTTTTAATTTGAGTCTCCATCTTCTCTTATAAAGCACCAACTAGGAGGCACTATGATCATACTTGAGCATTGGGTGTAGTTAATATGCGAGTGTGTTTCATGAATGGATCAATGGTTGAGCATGATGGGCTAGGGATAACTTATTTTAGCGTTGATATTTTGAAAGACATAGTTGCTTGTTGATATGCTTGAGTATTTAAGTCATCATGTCAAAACTAGACTATTGCTTTGAATCATATAAAAGTCCAAATGTCCATGCTATAAAGGAAAGAATATGAGATGACATGTTAGGCAACATTCCACATCAAAAATTCTGTTTTTATCATTTACCTACTCGAGGACGAGCAGGAATTAAGCTTGGGGATGCTCATATGTCTCCAAAGTATCTATAATTTTTGATTGTTCCATGCTATTATATTATCATTCTTGGATGTTTTACAATCATTTTATAGTCATTTTATATCATTTTTTGGTACTAACCTATTGACATAGTGCCAAGTGCCAGTTGCTATTTTTTGCATGTTTTTTACATCGCAAGAAATCAATACCAAACGGAGTCCAAACGCAGCGAAACTTTTTGTGGAATTTTTTTGGACCAGAAGACATCCAGTGGGCCGAAGAAGCGCCTGGGGGGGTGCTCCGAGGGGAGCACAACCCACCAGGGCGCGCCTGGAGGCCCAGGCGCGCCCTGGTGTGTTGTGCCCACCTCGGGTGCCCCCCGAACCGCCTCTTTGCTCTATAAATACCCCAATATTCTAGAAACCCTAGGGGAGTCGACGAAAATCAATTCGAGCCGCCGCAGAGTCCAGAACCACCAGATCCAATCTAGACACCATCATGGAGAGGTTCACCACTTCCATTGGTGCCTCTCCGATGATGCGTGAGTAGTTCTTTGTAGACCTACGGGTCCGTAGTTAGTAGCTAGATGGCTTTCTCTCTCTCGTTTGATTCTCAATACAATGGTCTCTTGGAGATCCATATGATGTAACTCTTTTTGTGGTGTGTTTGTTGGGATCCGATGAACTTTGAGTTTATGATCAGATCTATCTTTTTATCCATGAAAGTTATTTGAGTCTTCTTTGATCTCTTATATGCATGATTGCTTATAGCCTCGTATTTCTTCTCCGATATTTGGGTTTTGTTTGGCCAACTTGATCTATTTATCTTGCAATGGGAAGAGGTGCTTTGTAGTGGGTTCGATCTTACGGTGCTTGATCCCAGTGACAGAAGGGGAACCGACACGTATGTATCGTTGCTACTAAGGATAAAACGATGGGGTCTATTTCTACATAAATAGATCTTGTCTACATCATGTCATCGATCTTATTGCATTACTCTGTTTCTCCATGAACTTAATACACTAGATGCATGCTGGATAGCGGTCGATGTGTGGAGTAATAGTAGTAGATGCAGGCAGGAGTCGGTCTACTAATCTTGGATGTGATGCCTATATAATGATCATTGCCTGGATATCATCATGATTATTTGAAGTTTTATCAATTGCCCAACAGTAATTTGTTCACCCACCGTTTGCTATTTTTCTCGAGAGAAGCCACTAGTGAAACCTACGGCCCCCGAGTCTCTTTTCCAATATATTTGCTTTCAAGATCTGTTTTGCTATTCGCTCTTTTCTTTATTTGCAACTTTTATTTTCAGATCTATTAAACCAAAAATATAAAAATACCTTGCTGCACTTTATTTTATTTGGCATTCGATCTATCAATATTTACTACTCTCTCATGTCCGTTTGCCAATTTTTGGCGCCGTTGCCCGAAAGGGATTGACAACCCCTTTTACACGTCGGGTTGCGAGTATTTGTTATTTGTGTGCAGGTGTTGTTTACGTAGTGTTGCTTGGTTCTCCTACTGGTTCGATAACCTTGGTTTCATCACTGAGGGAAATACCTACCGCCGATGTGCTGCATCATCCCTTCCTCTTTGGGGAAATACCGACATAGCTTCAAGCCGCATCACACCCCCCGAGAATGCTCAGTCGAAGAGCAGCGACGAGGAGGACCCCTACGCGGCACGGACTAGGTTGCGCCGGACCCCCCCCCCCCAACTTTGGAGTGGTTTTGGGACCAGTACAATCTTTGTCTATGGAAGTCGCTGCCGTCGTCTGAGAAAGCCAAGCAAGTGGTATTCAAGAAGGAGATGGCAGAGGAGAAAGCTAGGTACCAGGCGGCCTGTGAAGCCCGTGATGCCGCCTGGAAAAAATAGGCAGTGGAGCTTTAGGGGCGGGCGCGTCGTCGTGCGGAGGAGGTGTACGAAGACGGGTACTTTGCGAGGAAGGTCAAAGGCTCTAGGTGCCTCATCGCTGCGTGGAGGTGGGCCGATAAGGTCCAGCATGCCACCGACGAGGAGCTCCAGTGGGCGCCCAACGAAATGGCAAGATCGTTCGCGCTCGTCTGCCAGCAAGAGGCAGATTAGTACGTCAAGTGCGGCAAGGTGGAGGAGGCGGAGTACTGCCTCCGTGCTAGGAAGACGCCACGCACCAGGGAGCTGCTGACGAGGGGCTGCCGGAATACCACTAGTGCAGAACCGGGCTGTAGTGCCGGTTTGTAAGGGCCTTTAGTACCGGTTCTGCAACTGGCACTAAAGGGTGGGGACTAAAGGTCCCCCCTTTAGTGCCGGTTCAACACGAACCGGCACCAAAGGCCCACCACGTGGCACGAGCCCGCGCCGGGGGCTGGGAGACCTTTAGTCCTGGTTGGTAACACCAACTGGGACTAAAAGGTTTAGGGTTTATGGGTTTATGATTTATTTTTTGTTTTAGTTTTATGTTTTGCATTTAATTCTTTTTCATTTCAAACATATTTTACGCTACTACATATTGTACACGTTATGCATATATATAAATAGAATTTCTCGTAGAACCGATCATATATATATCATCGAATATCTCGCACGACCATTCACATACATATATATATACAATTTGGTATATACGATTTCTCCTTCAATTTGCAGATCATTACATGGAGGCATTAGGTCGATCTAGCTAGGTACGGTGTAATGGTATTCTCCTTTGGGATCTATGACCTGGTGGAGCAAATATCCCGCTATTTCCTCTTGAATCACTCGTACACGATTCTCTGGTAGGAGCTTATCCCGCATGTCCATCATCTTTAAAGAAGGAGATCAATATGCATGTATTAGTTGTGTGTGTATATATTAGATAATGATGTAAAAATTGTGAATAGTGTTCTAGCAAACGTACCCATCGGTTTCTATCATCTTTGCTCCTTTCGGACGCCATCATGCGAATATTCTCGCAAACGTAGTATGCAAATAAATTAGTCTCCGGTGCCTGCTTCAGGGCCTTTACGAGAATAGAATTCAATCAGATAATAATTAATCAAGCCTGATAATGGTATTGAAACTAGAATTAAAGAGATGTTAGCTAGCTAGTACTACTTAATTAATTACCTTGGGTCGCACCCATTTCAGCTGTTGTTTCCATTGGCCTTTAACCTTTTTGATGAACTTTTCCCAAGCCCTGCCCGCCGGCAAAGAAAATGAATAAAGGAGTTATTAATTAGTTGATATCAGGAAATGAACTAAAGAGGCCGACATAGTGCGATAATGATTGAAATTACCTATCGAGCGTCCCCTTCACGATTGAGTATTATTTAGGTTCTTTAAGTAGTGAGTCCAGTACTTGAACTTTTCCCTCGTCAACTTCAATGATTAACAAGATCCAGTGGAAACTGCATGCGCACACGTTTGTATAATTAAGCGGGCATGTGCATAACTCATCAACTACACTTATTAACATCTAGTAAGCAAAAACAGAATTTGTAGTACAAGACAGTGTCACTCACCCGAAGTTGTAAGGAAGTAGTATTTCTGGTTGGATATTTAGTCGCACCAAGAACTCTAGCAAGGTTTTCTCTGTGTATGGTTGATCATATTCACGTGACCATGTCTCTTCATTAATGGTATTTGGGTCAATGAACCCAATGCCATAGCGTCCAGCTTTTTTCATTTCATAGATCTTCATTCTGCATAATACCACAGAAAAGAATATAGTGGGGATAATTACAGTTAATGAACGAGCACTATAGCTAGCTAGAGACTTAACTTACAGAAAGAAATCACTTACAGACAATAGCAACTGACGATAGATTTGTTGAGTGCGTCTTGATTGAATAACTGAAACATTTCTTAAAACTCAACCTACAGATCTTTTTCATGGAAGTAATGCTCTACCTTGACTTTCACCATGAGGGACTCTTTATCGGTAGTCTTGGCTTCTCTCATGTACCATTGATGCAATTCATACATTCTCGTTGATAGACGCTTGATCTCCTCAGGCTTGACCATAGGTTCGCCGCAGACATATTTCCGTTTTAGTTCCTCCTCTTTAAATGCTTCGATGGGCTCGATGCCTAGGAGTTGTTCTACAGTGACACCGGCCTCTTCAGCCTGCCTTCTATGATCGTCGGTTATTACCATCTGATCGGCGCTGGTACTCACATGTGTTGGCATAATGAGCGGGGGGATCGATTGCACCACCTGTTCTCCCAGCTGGGGAACAGTTTTCCCGCTTTTTTTGGCAGCTGCTTGGCTCGAGCTCGAGCTCGACTCCTTTTTTTGTGCTTCATATGACTTCTTGATTTGGTGCTCATAGTCTGAGTCAATATGCTTGGGAGCTGGTGGTTGAGCCATACGAATAAAGTGGTCAATGACATGCTCAGGTACTTTCTCCTCTGGCAGCGGGGGCGGTTTCGGTCCAAAATGGGCCTTCACTTGGGCTTGCACTTCGATCTCGTTTTCCTCATCAGTCAGGTGGTAAGGCAACCTCGGAAGAGGCTTGAGGCTTGGACCAAATCTGTATTTCTTGCCTCCTGTTGTACCGCTAGCCGCCGTAGCTGCGGCGCCTCTCTTCCGTTGTTGCTTAGGCGGCGGAGCTCGCTCAGGCGGCGGAGATGGCTGACGTGGTGCCTGACTTGGAGGAGGAGTCGGCTGACGCGGTGCCGGACTTGGTGGAGGAGGAGGAGGCTGACGCGGTGCCGGACTTGGAGGAGGAGGAGTCGGCTGACGCGGTGGCGGGCTTGGAGGAGGAGGACTCTGCTGATGCGGTGGCGGACTTGGAGGAGCGGGAGTCTGCTGAGGCAGCGGCGAACTTGGAGGAGGAGCCGGCTGACGCGGTGTCGGTGGCCTTGGAAAGACGATGCAATCCTTTCTCCATAGAATGATACGATGTACGACCTCTCCCAGTGTGCGCTCGTCGTCACCTCCAGAAATGTCAAGCTCTAGACCTGAATATTGTGCCACCACTTCATCAACCCCGACACGAGCATAGCCAGCTGGAATCGGATTGCAATGGAAGGTTGCTTCAGGGGGATTTGTATAAGCAACGCCGTCCGCCACCTTCATGGATATGTTCTCCATTTTAAAGTGTAGCTCACAAGTTGTCGTATCTATGATATCATCCACAGGGTATCTATCCAGTAGTGCATCATCGCCTGGGGCGGAACCCACGCTGCTTCTCGGCATGGATGGGACGGTGCTATCCAATGCTGGATCCGCTAGCTGCTGCCGCTGTTGAGACCCCCTTTCCTGGCTAAGTGAGTCGATCTGCTGCTGCTGCCGCTGGAAAGCGAGTGCCAACTCCGCGTGCTTTGATTCTAGGATGCGAAGGTGGTCTGCTTCCTGCTTCCTCTCCTCCTACTCCAGCTTCCTCTTCTGCTCCTCCTGCTGCTTCTTTCTTGCACGGCTTCTGTAGTCGGCGTTCCAGTCCGCAAACCCCTCAAACCACGGCACAACGCCTTTACCTTGTGTTCTTCCTGGGTGTTCAGGATTCTTCAGGGCGCGCGTAAGCTCGTCGTTCTCTCTGTTGGGCTTGAACACCCCCATTCGAGCCTCTTCTATTGCAACAAGTATACGCACATCGGCTCCTTTAAGACTTGCCCGCTCCAAAACCTCGCCTATCTTTGGGTCCAACGCCCCCCCATGCGCATAGAACCAAGTCCTGGACCTGGGGGGCCAGCTCAATGTAACTGGAGTGACCCCTGCATCCATCATCTCTTGCTCAGTGAGATCCCACTTAGGCCGGGCCACCTCGTAGCCACCTGGCCCCAGCTTATGGTGCCACTCCTTTTTCGCGGCATTAATCTTGTTTTTCCTCGACCGTTCCTGAGCTACTTCCAATTCCTTGAATTTCACGAAAACGTCCCAGTGATCTCTTGCCTTCTCCGGTGTTCCCTTGAATGCTGGAGTCTTCTTTCCTGCATTGACGTATGCGACCCATATACTTTTCTTGTGGTTGTTGAATGCTATCGCCATATTCCTAAGAGCAACGTTCTTGGCTTTCTCCACATCTGCATCTGTGAAATGATCTGGTAGGGTGAAATGTGACATGAGAGATTCCCAAAGCCCATCTTTTGCTCTTTGGTCGACAAAAGTAACATCTAGAAGTTCCTTTGCTGGCTTTTTCCATTCTTGCGTGGAGATCAGGATTTGGCCCCTGACAATAACTCTGCATTGACGAATGAACTTGTTCGCATCCTTCTTAGGTTCGCGCGGGTCGCCATTAGGTTTGATGGCATCGATGTTGTACTTTATGCCATCCTTCAACTTTTTGGCCGGGCCTCGAACTGTCCTGCTGCTTGTAGAAGATTTGCTCGATCCGGAGGGCTAAAAGAAGAAAGATCGATTCGTTAATATATATACAAATCAGTTAAAACATGTGATGATCACCAGATGCCTGCTTATATAAATATACCTCGCCGGTCTTTGTTATTTCAAGAACAACATTTCCTTCATCATCGAAGGTCTGGACTTCATCTATTCGTTCGTCTTCATCAAATATCATACCCTCACCAGTAGGGTTCAGATATTGCGAGCCGTCATCTTCTTCATTCCCATCTAGGCTCGGGGAGCGTATTATGTCGAACATGGCCTCTTCTCCTTCTCTGCCGGTATTGTCCATAGCTTTTATTTAACTAATCCAGAAGAAAAATAAAACAATTTAGTATTCAAATTAGAATGCATGCATGCAATCAATAAGGAAAAACTGAATCATAGTAGATAATATGCATCTCGAATAATCCAGATAATTGATATGCATCATCGAATATAATCTCGAATACATCGTCTCAAATATTATCGAATAATTATAATCTTGAATACATCACTAGCTAATACAGATCGAATACTATCGAATAATCTAGTTCACTCGTGGTGGACACCCAAAGAGAATGAACCATCACAGGATGATAGCTCGGGTGAGATCCCTGAAGAACCTACCAGGTATTGGAGAACCTGACGTCCAACGCAATGATGTAGCGACGGACATGCTCGTCCTCCTCCCTGACGCGGTGACGTACCACCTCCGCGGGGGACGCCAGCCTCCGCACCGAATGTGGCCCACGTGCACGCCACCAAAGAAGCTCTGGGTCGACGACGGGACCCGGGTTCCTCACCAAGATGCGCGCCCCTGAAGGTAGCACCTCCCAGTGCAAGCCCGACGGAGCCCAGTCCCGGACATGGCGCCTCTGAAGCAGGACGTCGTCGCGAACGGGTCGACGACGAGGATGCGGACCGGGCATCATTGACGTCGAGAATAAATTCTATGCAAATGCAACATTTTTTAAATGTTTGGATTGTGATTTCTTAATATACTAGGAAAACCATTAGTCCCTGGCTAGGAACAGGATTCAGAATCATAACGGATTCTCTTAACCTTTAAGGGATTTAACAAAATGGCGCCATTCTGGATGTGCAGAAAATGGTCCATATTTTTCCTGATCTCATCTACCCTTCTATATGTCACATTGTCTAGTGTCAAAGGATTCAAGAAAACCATGGCTTCATCATTAGCCGGAAGTAACAGGCGCATGATGGTACGAAGCTCTCCAAATTGTTTTGGAACGGAGTCTCGGATAGGATAATTAGCTTTTTGGTACGAAGTTCAGCAAGAGCCTTCCGAATATCGCTATTTGGAAGGCCTTTGCTGAAATTCGTACCAAAAAGCGAATTATCCTATCAGGGACTCCGTTCCAAAACAACTTTGGAGAGCTTCGTACCATCATGCGCCTGTTACTTCCGGCTAATGATGAAGCCATGGATTTCTTTAATACTTTGACACTAGACAACGTGACATATAGAAGAATATATATATATAGACGAGATCAGAAAAAAAATGGATCAACTTGTGCACACCCATAATGGGGGCATTCTTGATAAATCCCTTATTAAAGGACTAAGAGAATCTATTATACTATACATACATATACTAATTAATTGCAAATACATAACAAACTTTTGTAAATACAACATTAAAATATGCAACTTTTGCAAATACTAATTGCTATACATTGGATCAAATGTCAAAATTCTAGTTACATTGGATGTCAAAATTCAAACTTCCTCACAAATGTACATCTATGTCATTCTTGCATCCATGTCAAAATTCAAACTTTGACATATGATCAAATGTTGCATATTTGATCATATTTCACTAGATCAAACTTTGACATATGATCAAATGTTGCATATGTCAAAATTCAAACTTTGACATATGTCAAAAAATTTGCATCTAGTTACATTGGATCAAATGTTGCATCGTGAAATATGCAACATTCAAACTTTTTCAATATACATCTAATCATCTAGTGAAAAAAATGTCAAAATTCATCTAATTAACATTTATATATCTAAAATTCATCTAACATTTCTATAACTAAAAGTATAAAAAAATAAAAAAACATTCATCTAACATTTATATATCTAATTCATCTAACATTTCTATAACTAAAAGTATAAAAACAGAAAAAACAGAAAATGAGAAAATGTGTGTGTGTGTGTGTGCGTGTGTGTGTTCATGCATCGATGGGAGGGCGGCCATGGCGGCAGGGGCTCACAGCGGGGCCATGGCCGGCGAGGCGAGGTGACGGGGGGCGGCGCTCGGTGGGGGCGGCGACGGGGGATGGCGCGCGACGGGGGCGGCGACGGCGTGGGCGGCGACGGCGACTGCGTCGGGGCAGCCTAGCGGCGCGTCGGGGGCGGCGGCGATGTGCTCTGTTCGAACCTGAAGCAGAGGGAAACTGAAAAATTCATAAGTGTTGTATATATAGGAGGCACCTTTAGTCCCGGTTGGAGCCACCAACTGGGACTAAAGGTCAATTTTGGCCAGGCCAAGCGGCGGGAGGCGACCACCTTTAGTCGCGGTTGGTGGCTCCAACCGTGACTAAAGGGGCCTTTAATCGCGGTTGGAGCCACCAACCACGACTAAAGGTGGTGCGCTGCCACAGCCGCGGTGCACGAAGTTTAGTCCCACCTTGCCCCGCGAAGGGCAGCCGCACTGGTTTATAAACCCAGCCGCGGCTGCTCCTTCGAACTCCTCTCTAAAGCAGGCCTTTTGGGCCTACCTCACCTGTGCTGCCCTGTGGGCCTACTGGGCCTTGCGGGACTGCATCCTGGCCCAATTGCAGGTTGGGTTTCTAGTCATATGCATGCCGTTGTGGCCCAGTAGGCGGACTTTTTTAATTTATTATTTTTCATTTTTTTTCTACTTTATTTATTTTCTTTTGTTTCTGAGTTTTTTTTGCTTTATTTAGAGTTTCTTTGTGAATCTTTTTGCTTTAGGTAAAAAAAATTATAAACTTTCTGTTTGTGCCAGTAGTTTTCAACTTTGAATAGTTTAAATTTGAATTATTTGAAATTTGTGTGAATCACTAGTTTGTGAATAACTTTACTTTAAAAATAGATTTTTCAGTTATTCTTTTTTCTTATGTTTAATATTAGTGTGTTTTATCATTATATTCAATTTGGTAATACTTAGGTTATTTAAAAAAATGAAATGCCTTTGTAACAGATGAGTTTTCGTCCGAAACCATGATACTTCGAAAGAGATTGTCCATTTTGTACACGAAGTGCATCCATTTTTTGTTGTAACCCTCTCAACTTTTTTGCACATGATATGTGGGTGAAATGATTATACGATGCCAACTTTCAACCTTTTCAGAGTTCATTTGTAGTGCTTTTCAATTTCAGGGTCATTTAGCTCAAAAAAATCAGTAAATGCATGAAAAATAGCAAATGAAGTCAGAAAGGGTTGAAAATTGATGACGTGGCTTTGAATGGTGCATACTGAACGCACAAAAAGTCTGGAGTTGAAATAAGTTTAAAAAAAATGAAATGCCTTTGTAACAGATGAGTTTTAGCCCAAAACCCTGATACTTCGAAAGAGATTGTCCATTTTGTACACGAAGTGCATCCTGTTTTTGCCATAACCCTCTCAATTTTTTTGCACATGCTATGTGGGTGGAATGATGATACCATGCCAACTTTCAACCTTTTCAGAGTTCATTTGTTGTGCTTTTCAATTTCAGGGTCATTTAGCTAAAAAAAATCAGTAAATGCATGAAAAATAGCAAATGAAGTCAGAAAAGGTTGAAAATTGATGACGTTTGTCCAAAGCACAAAAGTACACGTTCTAAATGCCAAAACACATAAGCACCCTAACTATTACAAAGATTCCCTACGGTTTGTCCAAAGTGGGACTTTCCAAAAAATATATATATATATAAGTCCGGAAACTCACTAGAGAAGAAAGTGATGACAGTGAAGCCGGTCACATCCCAGAGTGGGATCTTTGGGTGTAAAACTTTTTCTTCGTGTGTGTCCCTTTGCGCCGTAACCATGGACAATCTTCATCATTTAATTGGATGCTCGGGTCAATATTCACTTTGAAGGGAGCAATTTCATGAAACTTTTCGTAATCTTCTGACATGTCTGTCTTGTCATCCACTCCCACGATGTTTCTTTTCCCTGAAAGAACTATGTGGCGCTTTGGCTCATCGTATGATGTATTCGCTTCCTTATCTTTTCTTTTTCTCGGCTTGGTAGACATGTCCTTCACATAGAAAACCTGCGCCACATCATTGGCTAGGACGAATGGTTCGTCTGCGTACGCAAGATTGTTGAGATCCACTGTTGTCATTCTGTACTGCGGGTCTTCGTTACCCCGCCTCGTGTCAGATTGACCCATTTGCACCGAAACAAAGGGACCTTCAAACCACGTCCATAGTCAAGTTCCCATATCTCCTCTATGTAACCATAATATGTGTCCTTTCCCCTCTTGGTTGCTGCATCAAAGTGGACACCACTGTTTTGGTTGGTGCTCTTTTTATCTTGGGCGATCATGTAAAATGTATTCCCATTTATCTCGTACCCTTTGAAAGTCATTATATTCGAAGATAGTAACTGGGACAGCAAGTACAGGTCATCTTCAACAGTGTCGTCATGCATGGCATGTGTCTGCAACCAACCGGCGAAAGTCCCCATTTGTTCACGTGTAATCTAGTCGTCAGACTACTCTGGGTGTTTGGAGCGTAGAATATTCTTGTGTTCCTCGATATATGGAGCCACCAAGGCGGAATTTTGTAGAACTGTGTAGTGTGCTTGAGTGAGAGAATGCCCGTCCATACATATTATTGCTTTCGGTCCTAGCGTGCCATTTCCACCCAGTCTGCCCTGATGCCGCGATTCAGGAACACCAATCGGCTTAAGGTCAGGAATAAAGTCAACACAAAACTCAATGACCTCCTCATTTTCATGGTCCTTGCAGATGCTTCCTTCTGGCCTAGCACGGTTATGAACATATTTCTTTAAGACTCCCATGAACCTCTCAAAGGGGAACATATTGGGTAGAAATACAGGACCCAGAACGACAATCTCTTCGCATAGGTGAAATTGGACGTGCATCATGATATTGAAGAAGGATGGTGGGAACACCAACTCGAAACTAACAAGACATTGCACCAAATCATTCTCTAACCTTGGTATGATTTCTGGATCGATTACCTTCTGAGAGATTGCATTGAGGAATGAACATAGCTTCACAATGGCTAATCGAACGTTTTCCGGTAGAAGCCCCCTCAATGCAACCGGAAGTAGTTGCGTCATAATCACGTGGCAGTCATGAGACTTTAGGTTCTGGAACTTTTTCTCTGCCATATTTATTATTCCCTTTATATTCGACGAGAAGCCAGATGGGACCTTCAACTAAGCAGGCATTCAAAGAAGATTTCCTTCTCTTCTTTGGTAAGAGCGTAGCTGGCATGACCTTGATGTATGCCGTCTTTTCCGTGCATTTGTTGCTGGTCCTCCCATGCCTCTGGTGTATCTTTTGTCTTCCCATACACGCCCAAGAAGCCAAGCAGGGTCAAGCAAAGATTCTTCGTCACGTGCATCACGTCGATTGCAGACCGGACCTCTAGGTCTTTCCAATAGGGTAGGTCCCAAAATATAGATTTCTTCTTCCACATGGGTGCGCGTCCGTCAGTATCATTCAGAACAGATTGTCCGCCAGGACCATTTTCAAAGATTACCTATAAATCCTTGACCATATCATGTATATCATCACCAGTACGGTGGCGAGGCTTCGTCCGGTGATCTGCCTCACCTTTGAAATGCTTGCCTTTCTTTCTTACGGGATGCCTGCTTGGAAGAAATCGACGATGTCCCAAGTACAGATTCTTCTTACAATTATCCAAATATATACTATCGGTATCATCCAAACAGTGCGTGCATGCGCGGTATCTCTTGTTTGTCTGTCCTGAAAGGTTACTAAGAGTAGGCCAATCATTGATGGTCACAAACAGCAACGCATGTAGGTTAAATTCTTCCTGATTGTGCTCATCCCACGCACGTACACCTTTTTCATTCCACAGCTATAAGAGTTCTTCAACTAATGGCCTTAGGTACACATCAATGTCGTTGCTGGGTTGCTTAGGGCCTTGGATGAGCACTGGCATCATAATGTACCTCCGCTACATGCAGAACCAAGGAGGAAGGTTATACATACATAGAGTCACAGGCCAGGTGCTATGATTGTTGCTTTGCTCCCCAAAAGGATTAATGCCATCTGCACTTACACCAAACCATATGTTCCTTGCGTCATCTCCAAAGTCCCTCCACTTCCTCTCAATTTTTCTCCACTGCGACCCGTCAGCGGGTACTCTCAACTTCCCGTCTTTCTTACGGTCTTCTTTGTGCCATCGCATCAACTTGGCATGCTCTTTGTTTTGGAACAAACGTTTCAACCGTGGTATTATAGGAGCATACCACATCACCTTGGCAGGAATCTTCTTCCTGGGGCGCTCGCCCTCGACATCACCAGGGTCATCGCGGCTGATCTTATAGCGCAATGTACCGCATACCGGGCATGCATTCAAATCCATGTACTCACCACGGTAGAGGATGCAGTCATTAGGTCATGCATGTATCTTCTGCACCTCTAATCCTAGAGGGCAGACAGCCTTCTTTGCTTCATACATACTGTCGGGCAATTCGTTGTCCTTTGGAAGCATCTTCTTTAACATTATCAGCAACTTTCCAAATCCCTTGTTAGATACACCATTCTCTGCCTTCCATTGCAGCAATTCCAGTGTGGTGCCCAGCTTTTTCTTGTCAGCTTCGCAATTTGGGTACAACGATTTCTTGTGATCCTCTAACATGCGCTGCAACTTCAGCCTCTCCTTTTCACTTGCACAATTTCTCTTTGCATCGGCAATGGCCCGACCAAGATCATCAACGGGCTCATCTGATGCCTCTTCTTCAGCTTCTTCCCACATTGCCGGCTCAGCTTCTTCCCCCATTGTTGTACCATCGTATTCAGGGAACCCGTCATGGCCAGGATAGCTGTCGTCGTCCTCTTCTTCTTCATTGTCTTCCATCATAACCCCTCTTTCTCTGTGCTTGGTCCAAACATTATAGTGGGGCATGAAACTGGACTCAAACAGGTGGACGTGAATAGTTCTTGACTTAGAGTAATTCCGATCATTCTTACAGCCAGCACATGGACAAGACATAAAACCATCCGCCCGCTTGTTTGCCTCAGCCGCAAGCAGAAAAGTACACACGCCATTAACGAACTGGGGAGAGCATCGGTCATCGTACATCCATTGCCGGCTCATCTTCATTACACAGCACCGAAAAGACCAAATTAATACAAGTTCATACATAAAGTTCATACACACTTATTCTCATACAACAACATACAAACTCTTTAGCTAAAGCATTCAAATGGAACAACAAAATGCGATCAAGATCACAACTAAGGTAACAATTGATCCAACAGCATAATGATACCAAGCCTCACTATCAATGGCATATTTTCTAATCTTTCTAATCTTCAACCGCATTTTCTCCATCTTGATCTTGTGATCATCGACGACATCGGCAACATACAACTCCAGTTTCATCTTCTCTTCTTCAATTCTTTTCAATTTTTCTTTCAAATACTCGTTTTCATTTTCAACTAAATTTAACCTCTCGACAAGAGGGTCGGTTGGAATTTCCGGTTCACATACCTCCTAGATAAAAATATCTATGTCAACTTGATGGGCATAATTTGTCATAAACATGAAATGCAACAAATAGTTATAAAAGAGAATATACCACATTTGAATCATAAACCGGACGAGGACCGTCGTGGACGGATATCAAAACCATGCCACTGTGTATAACAAACAACGTACGAGTAAGAAAATTATTCAAGTAACTATATAACTAAATCACACAAACATGATTTTATATATATATAAAAGATAAGAACAAGAGGCTCACCAAGGTGGTGCCGGCGACGGGACGGTGTGGGCGATCGACGGTGGTCGTTAGGATGGGGACGGGAAGGCACTAAGTAAACCACACCTACATATGCAAACTAAGAGTTAATTTGAGTTCAAATTGCATGTAAATGAAATAAACTACCACATATAATTACTCCCAAACTAAAACCCACAAATCACTATACTTATAGAGCATTGCAAGAGCTAATCTAGCAATGAGAGATGAAAGGACAAAGTTGCTAACCTTTGTGATCACTTGGATGGATGGGGGGCCTTCAAATCTTGACAAATTTTGGCAAAAATGAAGGATGAGCTCGAGCAATGGGGAAGAACAAAGGAGAGGAAGGAATGAAAGGGGAAAACAGAGAGAAATGGGCTCGGGCTCGACGAAGGGTTTATATAGAGGCATCTTTAGTCCCGGTTGGTTATACAAACCGGGACTAAAGGTGCATCTCTAGTACCGGTTCGTGCCACGAACCGGGACTAAAGGGGTTGGTGGGGCCCCAGCCTGACACCAGCCTGCCACCACGTCTTTAGTCCCGGTTCGTGGCACGAACCGGTACTAGAGGTTCAACACGAACCGGCACTAATGAGTGTCGCCCGCCTAGCTGTTGGAACCGGCACTCATGGTCACATTAGTGCCGGTCGGTATTTGAACCGGGACTAATGAGGTGAACATTAGGTCATTTTTCTACTAGTGTACTGCCCCCGAGAGGGATTATTAGTTTTAGCATTGTTCGTTTTCAATTTTATGCATCATTGTACCTAGTAGTTAAGTATCATCACGTATATGTGATGATATTATATATTCTGTGATGAACTAATGAACAATTAATATATATTATGAATTCCATTTTCTATCTGTTTTCATATACTAATTTGTATCTAGATGTTATCATCCACATATATAGAATGGAAAGCATATATACACACATTGAAACAGAACATATAAGAACGGAAAATAGAGTACACACATTGAAACAGAGCAATATTATGATTGTTGTGAATAAATAGTGAATCACGTCGAAACAACTCAACAAAATAAAACACGTCCATGAGACTATGACCAACAGCCCTTGCCTACGGTAGCTCTTGGCTCTGCCTGAACTCGTGCGTGTGTTCGTCCAAGCGGTCGACATTCTCATAGTACATCTGGAGCGCAATCTCGAGCTCCAAGTTGGCTATTTCATCGGAGATCACCAGCTCGAGGATGCGACGGCCATGTTCCTCTACTGCGCCCAGGTGGACACCTAGGCCAAGGAGGCGGTCGAGCCTAGCGACCAGTGCGTTAGCATCGAGCGGGCCGCGGACAAGGCGAACGGTGCGACCCATGCGAACGGCATGGCGGGCATCCGGTGCAAGTACAGCGCGGCCGGCCTCTGGTGCATGTACGACGCAGACGGCCTCTGCCCACTCCTGGAGAGGTATGGGGGTACTGACGGGACGTGTACCCAGCTGCGATGCCCTGTCGACAGCAGGCAAGCGCCGATGGATCCGCTCTTGTTGTACGGCGCTCCGCGCCTCTCGCTCTGCGGCGCTCCAATGGTCTCGCTGTGTGATATGTCTCCGTCGTATCTACTTTTCCTAAAGCTTTTCCTCTTGTTTTGGACTCTAATTTACATGATTTGAATGAAACTAACCCGGACTGACGCTGTTTTCAGCAGAACTACCATGGTGTTATTTTTTGTGCAGAAATAAAAGTTCTCGGATTGGAACGAAACTTTGCAAGGATTTTTTATACAATAAAAGAGAATTTCTAGAGCCAAGAACCACCGGAGGGGGGCACCTGGGTGGGCACAACCCACCAGGGCGTCCCCCCTCCTGGCGCGCCTAGGTGGGTTGTCCCCACCTCGTGGCCCCGCAGACCTCAACCCTGACACTATAAAATCACATTTTCAAAGAAAAAAATTGGGGAGAAAGAATTATCGTGTTTCACGAGACGGAGCCGCCGCCACCTCTTGTTCTTCATCGGGAGGCCAGATCTGGAGTCCGTTTGGGGCTCCGAAGAGGGGGATCTTCAATCTTCATCATCACCAACCCTTCTCCATCGCCAATTCCATGATGCTCCCCACCGGGAGTGAGTAATTCCTTCGCAGGCTCGCTGGTCGGTGAGGAGTTGGATGAGATTCATCATGTAATCGAGTTAGTTTTGTTAGGGCTTGATCCCTAGTATCCATTATGTTCTGAGATTGATGTTGCTATGACTTTGCCATGCTTAATGCTTGTCACTTTGGGCCTGGGTGCCATGATTTCAGATCTGAACCGTTTATGTTATCACCATTATATCTATGTTCTAGATCCGATCTTGCAAGTTATAGTCACCTACTACATGTTATGATCTGGCAACCCCGGAGTGACAGAAGTCGGGACACTTCCCGGTGATGACCGTAGTTTGAGGAGTTCATGTATTCACTATGTGTTAATGCTTTGTTTCGGTTCTCTATTAAAAGGAGGCCTTAATATCCCTTAGTTTCCATATGGACCCCGCTGCCACGGGAGGGTAGGACAAAAGATATCATGCAAGTTATTTCCATAAGCACGTATGACTATTTATGGAATACATGCCTACATTATATTTATGAACTGGAGCTAGTGCCGTATCGCCCTAGGTTATGACTGTTATATGATGAATATCATCCAACGAATTCACTGATCCAATGCCTATGAATTTCTCTCATATTGTTCTTGCTAAGTTACTACTGCTATCATTACTATTTCACTTGCTACAAAATCATTGCTATCATTGTTACTGTTACTATTGTTGTTGCTACTACTATCAAAACTATCATATTACTTTGCTATTGATCACTTTGCTGCAGATAATTAATCTCCAGGTATGGTTGAATTGACAACTCAACTGCTAATACTTGCAAATATTCTTTGGCTACCCTTGTGTCGAATCAATAAATTTGGGTTGAATACTCTACCCTCGAAAACTGTTGCGATCCCCTATACTTGTGGGTTATCAAGACCTTTTTCTGGCGCCGTTGCCGGGGAACATAGCTATAATTGTTGAGTCACTTGGGATTATTATCAAATTGACACTATGAAGAATCTGAAGGACGCTAAGACTAAGATTTTTCCCTCTAAGACCAGGGGAGGTAAGGAACTGCCATCTAGCTCTGCACTTGATTCACCTTCTGTTATAAGTGACATGCAACAACACCACATGCTATTAATTCTGATATGTCGCAAGTTATTAATGATGCTACTTCTGCTATGAATGATACTCATGATGATGCTAGTACCCTGCTTGATGATAATGTGCCACTAGGTGAATTTCTTGATGAACAACTTGCTAGAACTAAAGCTTTTGAGAATGCTGAAACTGATGAAATTGTTGAAACTGATGAAGAGCTTGAAACTGAAAATCTTGAAACACCTATTAGATCTAGTTCTCCTAGATATGAATTGCCTAAGATACCAGAAGGCTATGTTATGGATGAGGAGACAACTAGAGACTTTCTTGCTTGCAATGATAGGGATGATATTAAGAAATTATTATGCAAACTGAAAGAAAAAACTTTGAATGCCAGAATGAAATATGATCCTAAGTTTGCTACTTCACCTATCTTTGTTGATGATAAGGATTATGAATTCTCTGTCGACCCAGAGTTAATTACTTTGGTTGAATCTGATCCTTTCCATGGTTATGAAACTGAAACTGTTGTGGTACACCTTACTAAGTTGAATGACATAGCCACCCTTTTTGCTCATGATGAGAAAATTCGCTATTATTATATTCTCAAATTATTTTCGTTCTCATTAAAGGGTGATGCTAAGACTTGGTATAATACTCTTGCTCCTGGTTATGTGCGAAGTCCCCAGGATATGATTTATTACTTCTCTGAAAAATATTTTCCTGCTCATAAGAAACAAGCTGCCTTATAGGAAATATTTAACTTTGTGCAAATTGAAGAAGAGAGTCTCCCACAAGCTTGGGGGAGGCTTCTCTAATTGCTTAATGCTTTGCCTGATCATCCTCTTAAGAAAAATGAAATACTTGATATCTTCTATAATGGACTAACCGATGCTTCTAGGGATTTCCTAGATAGTTGTGCTAGTTATGTTTTCAGGGAACGAACTGTTGAACAAGCTGAAGAATTATTGAATAACATATTGAAAAATTATGATGATTGGATCCTTCCTGAACCACCACTTAAACCTACTCTGAAGAAGAGGGGTATCTTATATCTCAGTCCTGAAGATATGCAAGAGGCAAAGAAATCTATGGAGGAAAAAGGTATTAAAGCAGAGGATGTTAAAAATTTACCTCCTATTGAAGAAATACATGGGCTTGAAACACCACCACCACTTAAGGTGGTAGAGGTAAATTCTTTACTAAAGTTCGATGAAGGTGATATTCCTTATAACAAACATCCTAGTCAATGCTTATATGAGTTTGATAATTACATTAGAATGCAAGATCACTTCAATGCAAATGTTATGAAACAATTGAAATACAATTCTGATATGATAGCTCGCTTAAGTGAGTTGCTATTTAGAATTACCAATGATGTTAGAGGTGTAGGAAAACATGCCTCTATGGTTCAAACTCAATTAGAACAAGTTGCTAAATCTCAAAGACAGTTGTTAGATGAAATGAATAATAATATCAATGATCATGCTGTTAGAGTGATGACTAGAGGAGGTAGAATGACTCAGGAACCACTTTATCCTGAGGGACACCCTAAAAGAATTGAACAAGACTCTCAAAGAGTCAACACTGATGCACCTAATCCTTCTAAAAAGAAAAAGAAGAAGAAGGATGGTAGGACTTTGCATGCCTCTAGTGAACCAGAAGTAGAAAAACCTCCTGTTAATGATAATGAAGTCTCTATTTCTGATGCTGAAACTCAATCTGGTAATGAACACTCACCTTCTGATAATGAAAAAGATAATGATGAGGTTCATGAAGACACTCCAACAAATTAATGATAAAGAACTAGACAATGATGTTGAAATAAAACCAGCTGTTGATCTTGATAACCCACAAGTCAAGAATAAAAGATATGATAAAAGAGACTTTGTTGCTAGAAAACATGGTAAGGAAAGAGAACCTTGGGTTCAAAAACCTATGCCCTTTCCACCTAAAGTAACTAAGAAGAAAGATGATGAAGAATTTGAAGGCTTTGCTGAAATGCTTAGGCCAGTCTTTTTGCGTACGCTTGACTGATATCTTAAAAATGCCTCCTTATGCAAAATACATGAAAGACATCATCACCAACAAGAGAAAAATATCGGAAGCTAAAATCTCCACCATGCTTGCTAATTATACTTTTAAGGATGGATTACCTAAAAAACTTGCAGATCTGGGAATACCAACTATACCTTGCTCCATCAAAAGAAATTATGTGAAACCCGCTTTGTGTGATTTAGGAGCTGGTGTTAGTGTTATGCCTTTCTCTCTATATAAAAGACTTGACTTGAATAAACTCACACCTACTGAAATATCTTTGCAAATGGCTGACAAATCAACTGCCATACTTATTGGTATTTGTGAGGATGTGCCCGTTGTTGTTGCTAATGTTACTATCTTAACTGACTTTGTTATACTTGAGATGCCCGAGGACGACAACATGTCGATTATCCTTGGTAGACCCTTCTTGAATACTGCAGGGGCTGTTATTGACTGCAATAAAAGCAAGGTCACTTTTCATATCAATGGTAATGAGCATACGGTGCACTTTCCGAAGAAACAATTCCAAGTGAATGGTATTAATGTTATTGAAAAATCTCTGACAATCACTATTGGAAGTTTTCAACTACCTCTACTACTACCAAAAAGAAATATGAAATGCTTATTGTTGGGGACGTTCATATCCCCGTTGAGGTAACTTAGTGTTTTACGAAAGTTCTTCGGTTTCATGCTAATCGAAGGTGGTTGTTAATAAGACTTGATCAACCTTATTAATGAATCATTTTTGAGAGGTATGAAGTTGATGAATTTAGTGAACACTACCTTCTGTCATTTACTTTTACTTCCTGTTTTTCTTAGTTAAATAAAATAAAATGCCATGCTTAGTATGTTTTCTGAATTTTCCATGCAATAAAAAAAATGACCCAAAAATAAAAGTTCTTAGAATGCTCTGAAAATTTAATACGATTTTTTTCTGAATATTTAAGAATTTTTCATGCAAATAACTTCACAGGGGGCGCACCAGGTGGGCACAACCCACCTGGGCGCGCCAGCACCCCCAGGCGTGCCCTGGTGGGTTGTGGCCCCCACGTGGGCCCCCTCACTTATCTTTTTATCCCATGTCATCACCTACCTCCAGAAAAAAAAATCACCATTGCTCTCTCTCTCATGTTCTTGCTCTCAAACCCGCGGATTTCGATCTCTTTGCTCGAAGCTCCGTTTCTGAAACTATTTTGGGGGATTGCTACTTGGTATGTAACTCCTCCATTGGTCCAATTAGTTTTTGCTTTAGTGGTTTATATTTTGAATAAATAGCTATTCTTGGTGTTGCTGTAGATGAGCTTGCATGTTGAATTCTCAGAGTTCTAAGTAGTTTGAATGCTTGATATGGCCTCTATGCATCCTTATGAGTAGCTGCTACCAATCTTGTGAAGTTTTGTTGAGAAAATTTTTGTGGACTAAAAATTTCAGAATTTTACTCATAGGAAA
The DNA here is from genome assembly GCA_011799875.1 of Thinopyrum elongatum. Lineage (NCBI taxonomy): Eukaryota > Viridiplantae > Streptophyta > Magnoliopsida > Poales > Poaceae > Thinopyrum > Thinopyrum elongatum. Next base: position 473,579,761 of record CM022301.1, read on the forward strand.
AAGATGAATATCTTTAGGAAGTTTGCTTCTAGGAAGAACTCCAAGGGGTTATTGGGGAGTCATCAGACAATGATCTCCGCACCCGCAGAATGGCGGAGGTGCGGCCGTGCGAATGGCTGCATAACCCATTCATGGATGGAGCCGGAATTCACCAAGAGTTTGCACAATTTGCTGCTAATGCCGGCCTCACCCACTTCATCGTAGCTGAGTGTGAACAGTATCATCTCCTCACAAATTCCTTTGTGCAAAGTTTCCATTTTTTGAGTAGGAATAACCCTCCTGAGGTGGAGTTTAATCTTTATTCTGAACCCCATCAAATACCACTTACTGAATTTTGTGACATATGCTTGATCCCTTCTGATGGGGAAATAAGGGAGCCTAGGCCTGTCGAGTTCGAGGAGTTTTATCATACTCTGTCAGTGGGAGATGAGAGAGGGGTGTCGAGTGTCACCGCCACTAGCCTGCAGTTTCCTTCTGTGCATTATTTTGCTCTATTTATTACGAAGGATTTACTTGCTAGAGAGAAGGTTGGTGCACTTAGTGCCCCCGATTTCGCTGTTTTACGTCATGCACTACACGGCGATGACACTTATAGCTTGGGAGCTATTGTGGCACGTTGCCTTCACCTTAACAGGTCCAAGGGTAAAATTCATGGCGGTATTTATGCTACTCGCTTAGCAAGTCACTTTAATGTCCAGATACGCCAGCATGACTATCCCTTGCCCAAGGTTTATTTAGATCGTCAGGCTATGGCACATCATCACTTTATTGATGGCGAGAACCTCACTATAGATATTCCCTACAACCTGGTTTTCAGCGAGAACACCCGTGATATTATTTGAGTGAAGTGCATCCTAGGTCCTCGAACTATTTCAATGGTGTCACATAGGTCCTCAAACTATGAAAAGTGTCATCTAGGTTCTCAAAAATCCTTGAAGTGTAATAAGTGTGTATATATGTGACACCTCTGAAATAGTTCAAGGACCTGCGTGACACCTTTGAAATAGTTTGAGGACCAGGTTAACACACATATCACACTTTGAGGATCTGGATGACGATTTTCATAGTTCGAGGACCTACATGACATCTCTGAAATAGTTCGAGGACCAATGATGCACTTCACTCGTATTATTCCGTTGCCTACACCTGCTTTGTTTGATTCTATTGCCAGGGGCGAATACAGGATCATGCCAGATGACATCATCGTCTACCGAAACAACCAGGCCGCAGCAGAGGAGGAGCCTCAGGAGTGGGACGCTTGGGTGCCCACTCCACAGCACTTCGAGGTGGGACCCGACGGTTACTACATGTGGTGATTACCAAGCTAGGCCAAAAGCCTAAGCTTGGGGGAGTACGTATGCCCACCGACATTACATTCATGTTCACACATTTCATTCCAGTTGTCGGTGTCCACACTTTTTCATCGCACACATAAGTAAAATCTGAACCGTGTTTGATGTATCCGCCATCGCAAACATTTTGCATCTTTTTTGATGGGTTTTTTACATCACCATTTGCGATTAATGCATCGCACACAGTTTCGTCGAAGGGTCTTTGATTGTAGTGTCGCATTAGCAGCATCTTGCAGTAGTGTTCCACTGCCATCTTGATCTGATGATAACCAGAATAAGCGTCCAGAAAGCACAAACTCTCACAACCCACCATGGCATCCACAATCTGGTCAATACGGGGGAGAGCAAAAGGGTCGGTTGGACAAGCCTTGTTGAGATATGTGTAATCCACACGCATACGCTAAGTGCCATTTTTCTTGAGCACTAGCACAGGATTAGCCAACCACTGAGGGTGAAAAACTTCAATGATGAACCCGGCAGCTAGGAGCCGGGCCACTTCTTCTCCAATAGCCTTACGCCTCTCCTCATTAAAAAGACGGAGGAACTGTCGAACAGGCTTCATCTTAGGATCCACATTAAGGCGGTGCTCAGTCAATTCTCTCGGTACACCTGGCATGTCAGAAGGTTTCCATGCAAAGATGTCCCGATACTCACGGATGAATTCGATGAGCGTGCTTTCCTATTTAGGATCCATCCCTGTCCCAATGGTGAACTGCTGAGAAGAATCACCAGGAACAAAGTCAACTTGTTGTGTATCCCTCACTGACTTAAACTTAAGTGGCGGGTCTGTCTCTGTGGTAGGCTTCTTCAGGGGCGTCATGTCAGCTGGGTCAACATTGTCCTTATAGAACTTGAGCTCCTCTGTAGCACAAGCCGCCTCTGCATAAGCGGCATCACCTTCTTCACACTCCAAGGCGACCTTCTGATTCCCATGAACCGTAATTGTCCCTTTTGGCCCTGGCATCTTAAGTTGCACGTATATATAACAAGGGCGGGCCATAAATTGAGCATAAGCCGGCCATCCAAACAAGGCATGGTATGGACTCTTAATTTTGACCACCTCAAACCACAAAGTCTCTGCTCTTTAGTTGTATTCATCACCAAAAGCTACCTCCAGGGCAATCTTCCCAACAGGATAAGCCGACTTGCCGGGCACCACGCCATGGAAGATTGTAGATGACGGCTTAAGATCTTTCTCCGTGAGATTCATCCGTCGGAAACTGTCATAATACCAGATGTTGATGCTGATGCCATCGTCCATCAGCGCTTTGGTGAATTTATAACCACCTACTTGGGGGGCTATTACAAGGGCTAGATGTCCTGGGTTATCAACCCGGGGCAGGTGATCCGCCCTGCTCCACGTTACTGTGTGCTCTGACCACCTTAAGTATTGCGGACAGCCGGCTCTACTGCGTGAACTGCCCGCTTATGAACTTTCTGATCACGCTTGCAGATGCTTGTAGTGAAGACATGATATTGGCCACTGTTTAACTGCTTAGGATTACTATGATACCCAGACTGGTGATTCTGTTGATTACCCTAACCAGATTGTTGGTTATGGTCACCATGGTTACCCTGACTCTGATAACCTGTGTTTGAGCCACCACCACCAAAGCTGGCTCCCTAGGATCCGGGGCCTGACCCGCCAGGCGGCCCATTGTCATTGTTGTGATGTTGTTGAAACGTCTGGTTCTTGAACTCCCGCATGATATAACAATCTTTCCAAGCATGCTTAGATGACTTGTTAGGATAACTGTGCTTTGGACAAGGTCCATTGAGCATTTCCTCAAGATTCTGTGACCTTCCTTCATTGAAGGGCTGCTTGCCATTGCCATTACGACATTGATTCTTATACCCAGTGTTGGTGTTAGCCACCAAATCTGACCAAAAATCAGGGTGTCTGCGCTTACCACCATTACCCTGGTTGTTGCCATTGTGTCCTGCCACATACTGTTGTTGGCCCTTAGCACCGCTTTTCTTGCCCTTGTTAGACTTATCATCATCAGAACTAGGGTCCTTTGTATTATCAGAATCCGCATATTTGGTGAGAGCACTCATGAGGTCACCCATGTCCTGGCACTTGCACTTGAGCTGCCCGAGCTTCTGCTTAAGGGGTGGGAAGCGACAGTTCTTTTCCAGAATCTGAACGGCCTGAGCCGCCGCAATGTTATCTGACGAGTGGATGATAGCGGAGACCCGCCGAGCCCAATGATCGGCTGACTCATCCTCACGCTGCACACAGTGATCCAAATCAATGATCGTCAGTGGCTGCTTGCATGTTCCTTGAAAGTTCTTGATAAAACGCGCCTTTAACTCCGCCCATGAGTTGATAGAATTAGGAGGCAGGCCTTTCAACCATGTGCGAGCCGGCCCCTCCAACATCATGGTAAAGTACTTGGCACACACTGCGTCGCTAACATCCAACATATCCATGGCTAGCTCATAACTCTCGATCCAACCCGCGGGCTCCAGATCTGTTGTGTAATTGGGAATCTTACGAGGACCTTTGAAATCCTTAGGCATGCGCTTGTTACGTAAAGCTGGTACTAAACACGGCACCCCCAATGCTTCTGGCATTTAACCCGGCACCTACTGAAGCTGAAGGAACCACAAGGGGCAACTCATAAGCCCCCTAGTTTGCTACCTCCACCTCTCGGTGGGCCCTCCCCCCGTTCACAATCGCCTGAGACTCAGTCCATGGCATAAGAGGTGGGTCAAAATGGGGCGGGTTACGGCGTCGCTCATTGCTGGAGACTGCGGGCGACTCAATACACCGGCTGTAGCTACGGCTTGGAAGGGGAGTTGAGTGCACATGCTCACAACTGTACGAGTAGGTAGCCTGTTGCGGGATGGCTGTTTGCAGGAGCTCAACCACATTCCGGGTTCCCATCGCGGCTGGTGACTCACCCGTGATAGGAATTGCTGCAAGCTGGGTTGCCGCTGCTACCATGTTATCCACCGGGTTGGAAAAATGCCCAGGTGGTGTCAGAAAATGATGTGCTGGCGTCTGAATAGGGGGCGGGTTAGTCCTCAGCTCTTCTCTTCGTGTTGGCTCGGGCTGACGGGGTTGAGTCACCGCTCGGTTTCCTAGCACATCCGGGTTTGACTGGAAGATAACCCATGCTTCCGGAGTGCTTGGCCCTGCTCCAGGCATGTCAAACAGGCGTGTTGGGTCATACACCAATGGTAAACGACTCTGGTGCCTTCTCCAAAACACTGCATTAGACACGTTCTGGTCTAGATTTAGACGCCAAGCCTCTACCTTCAGGCGTTCTGCCTCTGCATCAACCTGAGCTTTCAGCACAGCCATCTGGATGTTCTCAGCATTGATATCCTCCCGAGGCTTGGTCATCTGCTCATGAATTTTTGCAATCTCTGCATTACGCTCTGCTTGATTTGCGGCGGTGACTTCCATCGCTAGCAGGGTTGTCAAAGTGCCCATGAGGTCAGATAGTACCTGAGTCAGTGGCCTGGCTAAGCCGGTCGCTGCGGCAGCCAAGTCAGATGTGACAGCTGCAGTCGTTGAAGAATTTAGAACTGGCATCATCCCAGCCATAAAGATGGCGGCTCGTAGGGGTCCAAAATCATGTCGCCATCAGAACAGCCCCCAAGCCCGCCATCTTGAAGCTGGTAAATAGACTCAGTCTCACCGGTTGAGGACTCATCACCTGAGTCGATGAGAGTCTCTCCTCCAGATGCGGAATTTTCTGCAAGTTCCACACCTTGCGTGAAGCCCACAAAAACGTGCTTTCGTCCGGCTTGGACCCGGGCGGGTTGCGTGCGCCGAGCCGGCTCAACGATGTCGGTGTAGATGTCTGGCTCAGGTTCAGATTCACGGATCTTGTCGATGAAGACATGGATTCCGCCAAAGGGGACCCGGTACCCGTACTTGATTGAGTGGGCCTTGGGCCCCCAGCCAGCGTCGTCAATGTAGAGCTTGCCGTGGCGACTCTTGGTCATCCTGCCAATGGCGTATCCCTCGATCCCTGGGAAAGAGCCCTTCAAGAACTTGAAACCATCGTGCGCTGGCCCCATGGTGGGCGCCAACTGTCGTGGTTTTGTCACGGCACATGTCCCAGTGAAAGGACTTAGGTGTGAGGCCATCGCGATGGTGGTTAACTTGTCGGGGTTGAGCGGGATGAGAGACACGAGTTTACCCAGGTTTGGCCCCTCATGGTGGAGGTAAAAGCCTACTCTTGCTCCTGTTGCTTATTGCTTGAGTATCGATTACAAGGGAGCGGATTCCCTTGACCTGGCTATCGATCGATCCTCACTTTTTTCTATTCGATGCTGGGGACTCGCCTTTATATACAGGTCGAGGCCACCGGCTTACAAGAGTCCGGGTCGGGTCATGTTTCGTGACCGATCCTAACTCTAAGTCGCCTTGTCTTCTATGACAAGTCATCATCGGGCGGCTTACACCTTCAGGCCATGCACCATCTTCTGGCCTTGGGCCTTAAGCCGGCCCATCTTGTGAGCCGCCTCTCCGGCCCTGCATCTTGATCACTTGGGCATGTCTAAGGCCTAGCTTGTTGAGTCGCCAACGGCCTAATCCGGCCCTTTTAGGGCGGGTTATACCGCGGGGTTATATCCCCAACAAATACCAAACAGAACGAAACTTTTTGAGGATTTTTCTTAGACCAAAAGACAACCACGAAGCTTCGGGAGGAGGCCAGAGGAGCCACGAGAGGGCCACAAGCCCTAGCGGCGCGCCTTATACGTCCCAAACGTATCTATAATTTTTGATTGTTCGATGCTATTATATTATCATTCTTGGATGTTTTACAATCATTTTATAGCAACTTTATATCATTTTTTTGTACTAACCTATTGACATAGTGCATAGTGCCAGTTGTTGTTTTTTGCTTGTTTTTTACTTCGCAGAATATCAGTACCAAACGGAGTCCAAACGCAGCGAAACTTTTTGGAGATTTTTTTGGACCAGTAGACAACTTGGGAGCCAATGAAGCACCTGGGGGGAGGCCCATGGGGCCCACAAGACACCAGGGCATGCCAGAGGCCCCTGGCGTACCCTGATGGGTTGTGGGGCCCGCGGGGGTCTCCTCCACCGCCTCTCAGCTCTATAAATACCCAAATATTCCAGAAACCCTAGGGGAGTCGACGAAACACAATTCCAGCCGCCGCAAGTTCCAGAACCACGAGATCCAATCTAACACGATCACGGAGGGGTTCATCATCCTCATTGGTGCCTCTCCGATGATGCGTGAGTAGTTCACCATAGACCTACGGGTCCGTAGGTAGTAGCTAGATGGCTTCTTCTCTCTTTTTGATTCTCAATACAATGGTCTCTTGGAGATCTATTTGATGTAATGACTTTTTGCGGTGTGTTTGTTGGGATCCGATGAAGTTCGAGTTTATGATTAGATCTATATCCATGAAAGTTATTTGAGTCTTCTTTGATCTCTTTTATGCATGATTATTTATAGCCTCGTATTTCTTCTCCGAATCTTTGGTTTAGTTAGGCCAACTAGATTGATTTTTCTTGCAATGGGAAGAGGTGCTTTGTGATGGGTTCGATCTTACGGTGTCCTCACCCAGTGACAGAAGGGGTAGCAAGGCACATATGTATCATTGGTATTAAGGATAAAAAGATGGGGTCTATTCCTACATGAATAGATCTTGTCTACATCATGTCATCGTTCTTATTGCATTACTCCATTTCTCCATGAACTTAATACACTAGATGCATGTTGGATAGCGGTCGATGTGTGGAGTAATAGTAGTAGATGCAAAATCGTTTCGGTCTACTAATCTTGGACGTGATGCCTATATTCATGATCATTGCCTGGATATCGTCATAATTATTTGTTCTTCTATCAATTGCCCAACAGTAATTTGTTTACCCACCGTATGCTATTTTCTCGAGAGAAGCCACTAGAGAAATCTACGGCCCCCGGGTCTATCTTTTATCATGTTTCTTTCAGATCTATCTTTTAGCGCATTTGTTTTTAGATCTATTATTCCAAAAACCCAAAAATACCTTGCTGCACCTTTTCTTTACTTATTTTATTTCGTGTTTTATTCAGATCTATTTATCCAATATCATACAAACCAATCTATCTTTTTTACCATGGAGGGATTGACAACCCCTCTTACGCGTCGTGTTGCAAGTATTTGTTCTTTGTGTGTAGGAACCGTTTACTTAGTGTTGCTTGGTTCTCCTACTGGATTGATACCTTGGTTTCATAACTGAGGGAAATACTTACCGTAGCTATGCTGCATCATCCCTTCCTCTTTGGGGAAATACCGACGCAGTCTAAGCCATGTCAGCACCCCAGGGGGGCGCGCCCCCAAGGCTTGGGCCCCTCGGGACTCCCCTAACCATAATCTCAGCTCTATAAATACCCAAATATTCCCCGTATACCAGAGGGCACACCAACAATACTTTTCCGCCGCCGCAAGCTTCTGTTCTCGTGAGATCCCATCTTGAGGCCTTTTCCGGCACTCTGCCGGAGGGGGATTCGGTCACGAAGGGCCTCTACACCAACCTTGCTTCCCTTTCGATGATGTGTGAGTAGCTTACCACAGACCTACGAGTCCATAGCTAGTAGCTAGATGGGTTCTTCCCTCTCTTTGATCTTCAATACAATGTTCTTCTCGATGTTCTTGGAGATCTATTTGATGTAATCTTCTTTTGTGGTGTGTTTGTTGAGATCCGATGAATTGTGGGTTTATGATCAGATTATCTATGAATATTATTTGAGTCTTCTCTGAACTCTTTTATGCATGATGAAGATAGCTTTGTATTTCTCTCCGATCTGTTGATTTGGTTTGGCCAACTAGATTGATCTATCTTACAATGGGAGAGGTGCTTTGTTTTTGGTTCAATCTTGTGGTGTCCTCACCCAATGAGAGTAGGGGTAGCGAGGCATGTATTTGTATTGTTGCCATTAAGGATAAAAAGATGGGGTTTTTACCATATTGCTTGGATCTATCCCTCTATATCATGTCATCTTGCTTAAGGCGTTACTCCGTTCTTGTTAACTTAATACACTAGATGCATGTTGGATAGCGGTCGATCTGTGGAGTAATAGTAGTAGATGCAGGCATGAGTCGGTCTACTTGTCACAGACGTGATGCCTATATTCATGATCATTGCCTTAGATATCATCATAACTATGCGCTTTTCTATCAATTGCTCAACAGTAACTTGTTTACCCACCGTATGCTTTCTTCAAGAGAGAAGCCTCTAGTGAAAACTATGGCCCCCTGGTCTATTTTCTATCATATTATTTTTAGATCAATAAAATCAAAAATACAAAATTACCTTGCGGCAATTTATTTATATTTACTTTATTTTACACTTTTACTTATCTTTTATACCTATCTCTATTAGATCTCACTCTTGCTAGTGACCGTGAAGGGATTGACAACCCCTTTTTCGCGTTGGGTGCAAGTGTTTGTCAGTTTGTGCAGGTGCATCTATTGGAGACTTGTGTGTTCCTCCTACTGGAGTGATACCTTGGTTCTTAACTGAGGGAATACTTATCTCTACTTTGTTGCATCACCCTTTCCTCTTCAATGGAAAAATCAACGCAGACTCAAAAAGTAGCAGGAAGAATTTCTGGCGCCATTACCGGGGAGGTTCTACATCAAGCCTACCAAGTACCTATCATAAACTCTCATCTCTTGCATTACATTATTTTCCATTTGTCTCTCGTTTTTCTCTCCCCCACTTCTAAAACATTTTCAGAAAAACACAAAAATATTTTCCTTTTTATTCGCCTTCTTTCCGTTCGTCTTTTTGTTTACTTTTTGTTTGCTTGTGTGCTAGTTTGCATGCGTTGTCACGATGTCTCAAGGAAATACCAAGTTGTGTGATTTTTCCAACACGAATAATAATGATTTTATTAGTACTCTGATTGCTCCCGTCACTAGTGCGGAATCTTATGAAATTAATGCCGCTGTGTTGAATCTTGTTATGAAGGAACAATTTTCTAGTAGTCCTAATGAAGATGTTGCATCCCATCTAAATACTTTCGTTGAGTTGTGTGATATGCAAAAGAAAAAAGATGTGGATAATGATATTGTTAAATTGAAGCTATTTCCGTTCTCACTACGAGATCGTGCTAAAACTTGGTTTTCATCTTTGCCTAAAAATAGTGTTGATTCATGGAATAAGTGTAAAGATGCTTTTATTTCCAAGTATTTTCCTCCCGCTAAGATCATCTCCCTTAGGAATGATATAATGTATTTTAAGCAACTTGATCATGAACATGTTGCACAATCTTGCGAGAGGATGAAATTGATGATAAGAAATTGCCCTACTCATGGTTTAATTTTGTGGATGATCATACAATTTTTTTATGCTGGAATGCTGGATTGAATTTTGCATCTAGAAATCTTTTAGATTCCATCGCGGGTCGTACTTTTGTGGAAATCACATTAGGAGAAGCTACTAAACTCCTAGATAATATTATGGCAAATTACTCTCAATGGCATACCGAAAGATCTTCTACTAGTAAAAAAGTGCATGCGATTGAAGAAATTAATACTTTGAGTGGAAAGATGGACGAACTTATGAAATTGATTGCTAGTAAGAGTGCTCCTATTGATCCCAATGATATGCCTTTGTCTACTTTGATTGAGAATAATAATGAATCTATGGATGTGAATTTTGTTGGTAGGAACAATTTTGGTAATAATGCGTATAGAGGTAATTTTAACCCTAGGCCGTTTCCTAGTAATTCCTCTAATAATTATAGTAATTCCTACAACAATTCTTATGGAAATTATAATAAGATACCCTCTGATCTTGAGAACAATATTAAAGAATTTATTAATTCTCAAAAGATTTTCAATGCTATGGTAGAAGAAAAATTGCTTAAGATTGATGATTTGGCTAGAAACGTTGATACAATTTCTCATGAGATTGACTCTTTTAAGATTAGATCTATGCCACCCAAGATTTATATTAATGAATCTCTGAAAGCTATTAAAATTTCTATTAATGAAAGTAGAGACAGAACCGCTAGGATGCGTTCTAAGAGAGAATGGCTAGAAAAAATATGTTCTTCTAGTTTTCGTGAGAATAATGATGAAGATCTTAAAGTGATTGGTGTGACTCCTATTGAATCTATGTTTGCTAATATAAAACTTGATAAAGAAGGGACTGGATATGAGTCAACTTTAGCTAGAAGGCGTCCCAATAATTTGGAGGGTAAAGATCTTAATGAAAAAATTGATAAAAGTGGGATTAGCGAGGTCAAAACTTTAAGTAGTGATGAACCCACTCTTTTAGATTTCAAGGACTTTAATTATGATAATTGTTCTTTGATTGATTGTATTTCCTTGTTGCAATCCATTCTTAATTCACCTCATGCTTATAATCAAAACAAAGCTTTTACTAAACATATTGTTGATGCTATGATGAAATCTTTTGAAGAAAAACTTGAGTTGGAAGTTTCAATCCCTAGAAAGCTTTATGATGAATGGGAACCTACTATTAATATTAAAATTAAAGATTATGAGTTCTATGCTTTGTGTGATTTGGGTGCTAGCGTTTCAACTATTCCAAAAACTTTATGTGATGTGCTAGGTTTCCATAAACTTGATGATTGTTCTTTAAATTTGCACTTGGTGGATTCTACTATTAAGAAACCTATGGGAAGAATTAATGATGTTCTTATTATTGCAAATAGGAATTATGTGCCCGTAGATTTTATTGTGCTTGATATAGATTGCAATCCAACATGCCCTATTATTCTTGGTAGACCTTTCCTTAGAACGATTGGTGCAATTATTGATATGAAAGAAGGAAATATTAGATTTCAATTTCCGTTAAGGAAGGGCATGGAACACTTTCCAAGAAAGAAAATTAGGTTGCCATATGAATCTATTATGAGGGCTACTTATCGATTGCATACCAAAGATGACAATACCTTTATGCCTAGATAGGGGCGTAAAACAATAACGCTCTTGTTGGGAGGCAACCAGATTTTATTTTGTGTTTTTTTTGTTTTAGCTTCTGTTCTTGAATAAATATGCAATATTACTTGTGTAATAATTGTGTTTTAGTGTTTTAATTATTGTTTGAGCCAAGCAAGACCTTTGGGATGCTTTGGTATATCGTTGATTTGATTTTGCTGAAAAACAGAAACTTTTGTGTCCAGTAAAAGAATTATTAAAATTAACTGGAGTATAGAAAAAATCTAAATTTTTTTAAAAAATATTGATATATTAATTTCCTCTGTTTTACTAATTTTTCAGAATTTTTGGAGTTACAGAAGTATGACTAATATTCAGGTCTTTACAGACTATTCTGTTTTTGACAGATTCTATTTTCGATGTGTTGTTTGCTTATTTGATGAATTTATGGGTAGTATCGGGGGGTATGAACCATGGAGAAGTTATAATATAGTATATATAACACCAATATAAAATTGGTATGAGTTCACAACAGTACCTAAAAGTGAAGATTTGTTTTATCGTACTAACGGATCTCACGAGTTTTTTGTTGAGTTTTGTGTTGTGAAGTTATCAAGTTTAGGGTAAAGTTTTGATGGACTACGGAATAAGGAGTGGTAAGAGCCTAAGCTTGGGGATGCCCAAGGCACCCCAAGGGAATATTCAAGGACAACCAAGCATCTAAGCTTGGGTATGCCCCGGATGGCATCCCCTCTTTTGTCTTCAATCCATCAGTAAAATTACTTGAGGCTATATTTTTATTCACCACATGATATGTTTTTTGCTTGGACCGTCTTGTATTATATGAGTCTTTGATTTTTAGTTTGCCACAATCATCCTTGCTGTACACACCTTTTGAGAGGGACACACATTAATCGTGAATTTATTAGAATACTTTATGTGCTTCACTTATATCTTTTGAGCTAGGTAGTTGCTCTAGTGCTTCACTTATATCTTTTGAGAGCACGGCGGTGGTTTTATTTTAAAGAAATTGATGAACTCTCATGCTTCACTTATATTATTTTGAGAGTCTTAAAATAGTATGGCAATTTGCTTAGGTTATGAATTTGGTCCTAATATGATGGGTATTCAAGAGGGGTATAATAAAAACTTTCATGAAGATCATTGAATATATGAGAAGTTAGATTCCTTGCATTTGTTTTGAGATATGAAGATGGTGATATTAGAGTCATGCTAGTTAGTAATTGTGGATTAGTAAAAATACTTGTGTTAAGGTTTGTGATTCCTGAAGCATGCATGTATGGTCTCTCGTTATGCGATGAAGTTAGAGCATGATTTATTTTTTATTGTCTTCCTTATGAGTGGCGGTCAGGGACGAGCGATGGTCTTTTCCTACCAATCTATCCCCCTAGGAGCATGCGTATTAGTACTTTGTTTCGAGGGCTAATAAACTTTTGCAATAAGTATGTGAGTTCTTTATGACTAATGTTGAGTCCATGGATTATACGCACTCTCACCATTCCATCATTACTAGCCTCTCTAGTACCGTGCAATTTTCACCGGTGCATTAAATCCACAATATACCTGATACGTCTCCAACGTATCTATAATTTTTTATTGTTCCATGCTATTATATTATCTGTTTTGGATGTTTTATATGCATTAATATGCTATTTTATATGATTTTTGGGACTAACCTATTAACCTAGAGCCCAGTGCCAGTTCCTGTTTTTTCCTTGTTTTAGAGTTCCACAGAAAAGGAATACCAAACGGAGTCCAAACGGAATGAAACTTTCGCGATGATTTTTCTTGGACCAGAAGACATCCAGAGGACTTGGAGTACACGTCAGGAAAGCCATGATGCGGCCACAAGGTTGGAGGGCGCGCCCCCCACCCTTGTGGGCCCCTCGTGACTCCACCGACCTATTTCTTTAGCCTATATACTCTCAAATACCCCAAAACCTATCAGGGGAGCCACGAAACCACTTTTCTACCGCCGCAACCTTCTGTACCCGTGAGATCCCATCTTGGGGCCTTTTCCGGCATCCTGCCGGAGGGGGATTCGATCACGGAGGGCTTCTACATCAACACCATTGCCTCTCCGATGAAGCGTGAGTAGTTTACCACAGACCTACGGATCCATAGCTAGTAGCTAGACGGCTTTTTCTCTCTCTTTGATTCTCAATACAAAGTTCTCCTCGATGTTCTTGGAGATCTATTCGATGTAATACTCTTTTGCGGTGTGTTTGCCGAGATCCGATGAATTGTGGATTTATGATCAGCTTATCTATGAATATTATTTGAATCTTCTCTGAATTCTTTTATGCATGATTTGATATCTTTGCAAGTCTCTTCGAACTATCGATTTGGTTTGGCCAACTAGATTGGTTTTTCTTGCAATGGGAGAAGTGCTTAGCTTTGGGTTCAATCTTGCGGTGTCCTTTCCCAGTGACAGCAGGGGCAGCAAGGCACGTATTGTATTGTTGCCGTCGAGTGTAAAAAGATGGGGTTTTCATCATATTGCTTGAGTTAATTCCTCTACATCATGTCATCTTTCTTAATGCGTTACTCTGTTCTTCATGAACTTAATAATCTAGATGCAGGCAGGAGTCGGTCGATGTGTGGAGTAATAGTAGTAGATGCAGAATCGTTTCGGTCTACTTGACACGGATGTGATGCCTATATTCATGATCATTGCCTTAGATATCGTCATAACTTTGCGCTTTTCTATCAATTGCTCGGCAGTAATTTGTTCACCCACCGTAATAATTTCTATCTTGAGAGAAGCCTCTAGTGAAACCTATGGCCCCCGGGTCTACTTTCCATCATATAAGTTTCTGATCTACAATTTTAGTTTCCTATTTACTTTCTTTGCAATCTTTTACTTTCCGTTCCATAAACCAAAAATACCAAAAATATTACTTTACCATTTATCCATCTCTATCAGATCTCACTTTGCAAATAACCTTGAAGGGATTGACAACCCCTTTATCGCGTTGGGTGCAAGTTGGTGTTTGTTTGTGCAGGTATTCGGTGGCTTGCGCGTTGTCTCCTACTGGATTGATACCTTGGTTCTCAAAACTAAGGGAAATACTTACTCTACTTTGCTGCATCACCCTTTCCTCTTCAAGGGAAAAACCAACGCAAGCTCAAGAGGTAGCAGGAAGAATTTCTGGCGCCGTTGCCGGGGAGATCTACGCCAAGCCGAGACATACCAAGTACCCATCATAAACTCTCATCCTTTGCATTACATTATTCGCCATTCACCTCTCGTTTTCCTCTCCCCCACTTCTAAAATGATATTTGAAAAGATTTGCCTTTTCTTCGCCCCTCTTCCGTTCGTCTTCTCCGCTTGCTTTTTGTGTGCTCGTGTGTTGGATTGTTTGCTTGTCACGATGACTCAAGAGAATACCAAATTGTGTGATTTTTCCAACACCAATAATAATGATTTTATTAGTACTCCGATTGCTCCCGCTACTAATGTGGAATCTTGTGAAATTAATGCCGCTTTGCTGAATCTAGTTATGAAAGATCAATTTTCCGGCCTTCCTAGTGAAGATGCCGCATCCCATCTAAGCAATTTCGTTGATTTATGTGATATGCAAAAGAAAAAAGATTTGGATAATGATATTGTTAAATTGAAGCTATTTCCGTTCTCACTACGAGATCGTGCTAAAACTTGGTTTTCATCTTTGCCTAAAAACAGTATTGATTCATGGAATAAGTGTAAAGATGCTTTTATCTCCAAGTACTTTCCTCCCGCTAAGATTATCTCCCTTAGGAACGATATTATGAATTTTAAGCAACTTGATCATGAACATGTTGCACAATCTTGGGAGAGGATGAAATTGATGATACGAAATTGCCCTACTCATGGTTTCAATTTGTGGATGATTATACAAAAAAATTATGCTGTATTGAATTTTGCTTCTAGAAATCTTTTAGATTCGGCCGCAGGAGGCACTTTTATGGAAATTACTCTAGGAGAAGCTACTAAACTCCTAGATAATATTATGGTTAATTATTCTCAATGGCATACCGAAAGATCTTCCACTAGTAAAAAAGTGCATGCAATTGAAGAGATTAATGTTTTGAGTGGAAAGATGGATGAACTTATGAAATTATTTACAAGCAAGAGTGCTCCTATTGATCCTAATGATATGCCTTTGTCTACTTTGATTGAGAATAATAATGAATCTATGGATGTGAATTTTTTTGGGAGGAACAATTTTGGCAATAACGCGTATAGAGGTAATTTTAATCCTAAGCCGTTTCCTAGTAATTCCTCTAATAATTATGGCAATTCCTACAACAATTCTTATGGAAATTATAATAAGATGCCCTCTGAATTTGAGAATAGTGTTAAAGAATTTATGAGTTCGCAAAAGAATGTCAATGCTTTGATTGAAGAAAAATTGCTTAAGATTGATGATTTGGCTAGGAACATGGATAGAATTTCTCTTGATGTTGATTCTTTGAAACTTAGATCTATTCCACCCAAGCATGATATCAATGAGTCTCTCAAAGCTATGAGAATTTCCATTGATGAGTGCAAAGAAAGAACCGCTAAGATGCGTGCTAAAAAAGATTGGTTCATAAAAATATGTTCTTCTACTTTCCGTGAAAATAATGATGAAGATCTAAAAGTGATTGATGGGACTCCTATTGAATCTTTGTTTTCTAATGTGAATCTTGATAAATATGGGACTGGAGATGAGTCAACTTTAGTTAGAAGGCGTCCCAATAATTCGGAGTTTTTAGATCTTGATGCAAAAATTGATAAAAGTGGGATTGGAGAGGTCAAGACTTTAGGTAGCAATGAACCCACTATTTTGGATTTCAAGGACTTTAATTATGATAATTGCTCTTTGCTAAATTGTATTTCCTTGTTGCAATCCATGTTGAATTCTCCTTATGCTTATAATCAAAATAAAGCTTTTACTAAACATATCGTTGATGCTATGATGCAATCTTTTGAAGAAAAGCTTGAATTGGAAGTTTCTATCCCTAGAAAACTTAATGATGAGTGGGAACCTACTATTAAGATTAAGATTAAAGATTATGAGTGCCATTCTTTGTGTGATTTGGGTGCTAGTGTTTCCACGATTCCAAAAACTTTATGTGATGTGTTAGGTTTCCCTGAACTTGATGATTGTTCTTTAAATTTGCATCTCGCGGATTCCACTATTAAGAAACCTATGGGAAGGATTAATGATGTTCTTATTGTTGCAAATAGGAATTATGTGCCTGTAGATTTCATTGTTCTTGATATAGATTGCAATCCTACATGTCCTATTATTCTTGGTAGACCTTTCCTTAGAACGATTGGTGCAATTATTGATATGAAAGAAGGAAACATTAGATTTTAATTTACGTTAAGGAAGGGCATGGAACACTTTCCAAAAAAGAAAATTAAATTTCCTTATGAATCTATTATGAGAGCCACTTATGGATTGCATGTCAAAGATGATAATACCTAGATCTATTCGTGTTTTATGTCTAGCTAAGGGCGTTAAACAATAGCGCTTGTTGGGAGGCAACCCAATTTTATTTTTGTTTTTAAATTTTAGGTTCTGTTTAGTAATAAATAATTAATATATCCTCTGGTTAGATGTGGTTTTATGTTTAATTTAGTGTTTGTGCCAAGTAAAACCTTTGGGATGGCTTACGGTGATAGTTGATTTGGTCTTGCTGAAAAACAGAAACTTTTGCGTCCAGTCCCAGAATATTAATAATTCACTGGAGCGTTGAAAAACCCTGAATTTTTTTATAAGAGATTTATATAAAAATTTCCTATGTTGTCCTAATTATTCCGAATTTTTTGAGTTACAGAAGTATTAGAACAATTCGGATCTTCGTAGACTGTTCTGTTTTTGACAGATTCTGTTTTCTTTGTGTTGTTTGCTTATTTTGATGAATCTATGGCTAGTATCGGGGGGTATGAACCATGGAAAAAGTGGAATACAGTAGATATTACACCAATATAAATAAAGAATGAGTTCACAATAGTACCAAAAGTGGTGATTTATTTTCTTATACTAACGGAGCTTATGAGATTTTCTGTTGAGTTTTGTGTTGTAAAGTTTTCATGTTTTGGGTAAGGATTTGATGGACTATGGGATAAGGAGTGGCAAGAGCCTAAGCTTGGGGATGCCCAAGGAACCCCAAGGTAATATTCAAGGACAACCAAGAGCCTAAGCTTGGGGATGCCCCGGGAAGGCATCCCCTCTTTCGTCTTCGTCTATCGGTAACTTTACTTGAGGCTATATTTTTATTCACCACATGATATGTGTTTTGCTTGGAGCGTCTTGTATGATTTGAGTCTTTGATTTTTAGTTTGCCACAATCATCCTTGATGTACACACTTTTTGAGAGAGACACGCATGAGTCATGATTTATTAGAATGCTCTTTGTGCTTCACTTATATCTTTTGAGCTAGGCAATATCGCTCTAGTGCTTCACTTATATCTTTTTAGAGCACGGCGGTGGTTTTATTTTATAGAAATTGATGAACTCTCGCACTTCACTTATATTATTTTGAGAGTCTCTAAACAGCATGGTAATTTGCTTTGGTTATAAAATTAGTCCTAATATGATAGGCATCCAAGAGGGATATAATAAAAACGTTCATATAAAGTGCATTGAATACTATGAGAAGTTTGATTCTTGATGATTGTTTTGAGATAAGAAGATGGTGATATTAGAGTCATGCTAGTGGGGTAATTGTGAAATTGAGAAATACTTGTGTTAAGGTTTGTGAGTCCCGAAGCATGCACATATGGTAACAGTTGTGTAACAAATTTGGAGCATGAGGTATTTTTTGATTGTCATCCTTTGTGTGGAGGTCGGGATCGCGCGATGGTTAACTCCTACCAACCCTTCCCCTAGGAGCATGCGCGTAGTACTTTGTTTCGATGACTAATACATTTTTGCAACAAGTATATGAGTTCTTTATGACTAATGTTGAGTCCATGGATTATACGCACTCTCACCTTTCCGCCATTGCTAGCCTCTCTTGTACCGCGCAACTCTCGCCGGTACCATACACCCACCTTATACCTTTCTCAAAACAGCCACCATACCTACCTATTATGGCATTTAAATAGCCATTCCGAGATATATTGCCATGCAACTTTCCACCGTTTCGTTTATTATGACACGCACCATCATTGTCATATTACTTTGCATGATCATGTAGTTGACATCGTATTTGTGGCAAAGCCACCTTTCATCATTTTTTATACATGTCGCTCTTGAGTCATTGCACATCCCAGTACACCACCGGAGGCATTCATATAGAGTCATATCTTGTTCTAGTTTCGAGTTGTAATTTTTGAGTTGTAAGTAAATAGAAGTATGATGATCTTCCTTATTAGAGCATTGTCCCATGTGAGGAAATAAAAGAAAAGAAAGAAAGAAAGAAAAAAAAAGAAAGAAAGAAAAGAAAGAAAAAGAAAAAGAAAAAGAGAAAAAAAAGAGAAAAGAAAGAAAAAAAGAAAAATGAGAGAAAAAGAGAGAAGGGGCAATGTTACTATCCTTTTTCCATACTTGTACTTCAAAGTAGCACCATGATCTTCATGATAGATAGTCTCCTATGATATCACTTTCATATACTAGTGGGAATTTTCATTATAGAACTTGGCTTGTATATTCCAACGATGGGCTTCCTCAAATTGCCCTAGGTCTTCATGAGCAAGCAAGTTGGATGCACACCCACTTAGTTTTCTTTTTGAGCTTTCATACACTTATAGCTCTAGTGCATCCGTTGCATGGCAATCCCTACTCACTCACATTGATATCTATTGATGGGCATCTCCATAGCCCATTGATACGCCTAGTTGATGTGAGACTATCTCCCTCTTTTTGTCTTCTCCACAACCACCTTCTACTCCACCTATAGTGCTATGTCCATGGCTCACGCTCATGTATTGCGTGAAAGTTGAAAAGGTTTGAGAACATCAAAAGTATGAAACAATTGCTTGGCTGAAACCGGGGTTGTGCATGATTTGAGTATTTTGTGTGACGAAGATGGAGCATAGCCAAACTATATGATTTTGTAGGGATAAGCTTTCTTTGGCTATGTTATTTTGAGAGGACATAATTATTTTATTAGTATGCTTGAAGTATTATTGTTTTTATGTCAATATTAAACTTTTGTTTTGAATTATACGGATCTGAACATTCATGCCACAATAAAGAGAATTACATGGATAAATATGTTAGGTAGCATTCCACATCAAAAATTCTATTTTTATCATTTACCTACTCGAGGACGAGCAGGAATTAAGCTTGGGGATGCTTGATACGTCTCCAACGTATCTATAAGTTTTGATTGTTCCATGCTATTATATTATCTGTTTTGGATGTTTTATATGCATTAATATGCTATTTTATATGATTTTTGGGACTAACCTATTAACCTAGAGCCCAGTGCCAGTTCCTGTTTTTTTCCTTGTTTTAGAGTTTCGCAGAAAAGGAATACCAAACGGAGTCCAAACGGAATGAAACTTTCGCGATGATTTTTCTTGGACCAGAAGACATCCAGAGGACTTGGAGTGCATGTCAGGAAAGCCACGAGGCGGCCACAAGGTTGGAGGGCGCGCCCCCCACCCTTGTGGGCCCCTCGTGACTCCACCGACCTATTTCCTCAGCCTATATATATTCTCAAATACCCCAAAACCTATCAGGGGAGCCATGAAATCACTTTTCCGCCGCCGCAACCTTCTGTACCCGTGAGATCCCATCTTGGGGCCTTTTTCGGCATCTTGCCGGAGGGGGATTCGATCACAGAGGGCTTCTACATCAACACCATTGCCTCTCCGATGAAGCGTGAGTAGTTTACCACAGACCTACGGGTCCATAGCTAGTAGCTAGATGGCTTTTTCTCTCTCTTTGATTCTCAATACAAAGTTCTCCTCGATGTTCTTGGAGTTCTATTCGATGTAATACTCTTTTGCGGTGTGTTTGCCGAGATCCGATGAATTGTGGATTTATGATCAGCTTATCTATGAATATTATTTGAATCTTCTCTGAATTCTTTTATGCATGATTTGATATCTTTGCAAGTCTCTTCGAACTATCGATTTGGTTTGGCCAACTAGATTGGTTTTTCTTGCAATGGGAGAAGTGCTTAGCTTTGGGTTCAATCTTGTGGTGTCCTTTCCCAGTGACAGCAGGGGCAGCAAGGCACGTATTGTATTGTTGCCATCGAGGATAAAAAGATGGGGTTTTCATCATATTGCTTGAGTTAATTCCTCTACATCATGTCATCTTTCTTAATGCGTTACTCTGTTCTTCATGAACTTAATACTCTAGATGCAGGCAGGAGTCGGTCGATGTGTGGAGTAATAGTAGTAGATGCATAATCGTTTCGATCTACTTGACACGGACGTGATGCCTATATTCATGATCATTGCCTTAGATATCGTCATAACTTTGCGCTTTTCTATCAATTGCTCGGCAGTAATTTGTTCACCCACCGTAATAATTTCTATCTTGAGAGAAGCCTCTAGTGAAACCTATGGCCCCCGGGTCTACTTTCCATCATATAAGTTTCCGACCTACAATTTTAGTTTCCTATTTACTTTCTTTGCAATCTTTTACTTTCCGTTCCATAAACCAAAAATACCAAAAATATTACTTTACCGTTTATCCATCTCTATCAGATCTCACTTTGCAAATAACCGTGAAGGGATTGACAACCCCTTTATCGCGTTGGGTGCAAGTTGGTGTTTGTTTGTGTAGGTATTCGATGGCTTGCGCATTGTCTCCTACTGGATTGATACCTTGGTTCTCAAAACTGAGGGAAATACTTACTCTACTTTGATGCATCACCCTTTCCTCTTCAAGGGAAAAACCAACGCAAGCTCAAGAGGTAGCAATACCCTTCCTCAAAACAGCCACTATACCTACCTATTATGGCATTTCCATAGCCATTCCGATATATATTGCCATGCAACTTCCACCGTTCAGTTTATTATGACACATACCATCATTGTCATATTGCTTTGCATGGTCATATAGTTGGCATAGTATGTGTGGCTTGGCCACCATTCATATTTTTATACATGTCACGCTAGATCATTGCACATCCCGTTACACTGCCGGAGGCATTCATATAGAGTCATATTTTTGTTCTAGTATCGAGTTGTAATTCTTGAGTTGTAAGTAAATAAAAGTGTGATGATCATCATTACTAGAGCATTATCCCACGTGAGGAAAGGATAATGGAGACTATGATTCCCCCACAAGTCGGGATGAGACTCCGGACTTAAAATAAAAAAAGAGCCCAAAGAGCCCAAAAATAAAAAAAGAAGAGAAAAATGGAAAAGAAAGAGAAAAGAAAAAAATGAGAGAAAAGAGAGAAGGGACAATGTTACTATCCTTTTCCACACTTGTGCTTCAAAGTAGCACCATGTTCTTCATATAGAGAGTCTCCTATGTTATCACTTTTACATATTACTAGTGGGAATTTTTCATTATAGAACTTGTCTCGTATATTCCAATGACGGGCTTCCTCAAATTGCCCTAGGTCTTCGTGAGCAAGCGAGTTGAATGCACATCCACTTAGTTTTCTTTTTAGCTTTCATACACTTATAGCTCTAGTGCATCCGTTGCATGGCAATCCCTACTCACTTGCACCAATATCAATTGATGGGCATCTACATAGCCTATTAATTTTCCTAGTTAGTGTGAGAATTTCTTTCTCCTTTTTGTCTACTACCACCTTCTATTCCACCCATAGTGTTATGTCCATGGCTCACGCTCATGTATTGCGTGAAAGTTGAAAAAACTTTAGAATTTAATAAGTATGAAACAATTGCTTGGCTTGTCATCGGGGTTGTGCATGATAAATACTTTGTGTGATGAAGATAGAGCATGACAAGATTATATGATTTTGTAGGGATAACTTTCTTTAGCCATGGTATTTTGAAAAGACATGATTGCTTTATTAGTATGCTTGAAGTATTATTGTTTTTATGTCAATATTAAACTTTTGTTTTGAATCTTATGGATCTGAATATTCATGCCACAATAAGAAAGATTACTTGATAAACATGTTAGGTAGCATTCCACATCAAAAATTCTGTTTTTATCATTTGCCTACTCGAGGACAAGCAGGAATTAAGCTTGGGGATGCTTGATACGTCTCCAATGTATCTATTATTTTTTATTGTTCCATGCTATTATATTATCCATCTTGGATGTTTTATATGCATTAATATGCTATTTTATATCATTTTTTGGG
This sequence comes from Thinopyrum elongatum, assembly GCA_011799875.1. Lineage (NCBI taxonomy): Eukaryota > Viridiplantae > Streptophyta > Magnoliopsida > Poales > Poaceae > Thinopyrum > Thinopyrum elongatum. The sequence goes on from CM022301.1 coordinate 473,602,249, forward strand.
ACTAACCTATTAACCTAGTGCCCAGTGCCAGTTCCTATTTTTTCCTTGTTTTTATCTTTTACAGAAAATCAATACCAAACGGAGTCCAAACAAACCGAAACTTTTTGAAGATTTTTCTTGGACCAGAAGACAACCATGAAGCTTCGGGAGGAGGCCAGAGGTGCCACGAGAGGGCCACAAGCCCTAGGAGCGCGCCACAGGGGGGCGCCCCCAAGGCTTGTGGGCCCCTCGGGACTCCCCTAACCCTAATCTCGGCTCTATAAATACCCAAATATTCCCCGTATACCAGAGGGCACACCAAAAATACTTTTCCGCCGCCGCAAGCTTCTGTTCTCGTGAGATCCCATCTTGGGGCCATTTCTGGCACTCTGCCAGAGGGGGATTCGAACACGGAGGGCCTCTACACCAACCTTGCTGCCCTTCCAATGATGTGTGAGTAGTTTACCACAAACCTACGGGTCCATAGCTAGTAGCTAGATGGCTTCTTCCCCCTCTTTGATCTTCAATACAATGTTCTCCTCGATGTTCTTGGAGATCTATTCGATGTAATCTTCTTTTGTGGTGTGTTTATTGAGATCCAATGAATTGTGGGTTTATGATCAGATTATCTATGAATATTATTTGAGTCTTCTCTGAACTCTTTTATGCATGATTAAGATAGCTTTGTATTTCTCTCCGATCTACTGATTTGGTTTGGCCAACGAGATTGATCTATCTTGTAATGGGAGAGGTGCTATGTTTTGGGTTCAATCTTGCGGTGTCCTCACCCAGTGATAGTAGGGATAGCGAGGCACGTATTTGTATTGTTTCCATTAAGGATAAAAAGACGGGGTTTTACCATATTGCTTGGATCTATCCCTCTACATCATGTCATCTTGCTTAAGGCGTTACTCCGTTCTTGTTAACTTAATACACTAGATGCATGCTGGATAGCGGTCGATGTGTGGAGTGATAGTAGTAGATGCAGGCAGGAGTCGGTCTACTTGTCACAGACATGATGCCTATATTCATGATCATTGCCTTAGATATCGTCATAACTATGCGCTTTTCTATCAATTGCTCAATAGTAATTTGTTTACCCACCGTATGCTTTCTTCAAGAGAGAAGCCTCGAGTGAAAACTATGGCCCCGGGGTCTATTTTCTATCATATTATTTTCAGATCTATAAAATCAAATTGCTGCAATTTATTTATATTTACTTTATTTTACACTTTTACTTATCTTTTATACCTATCTCTATTAGGTCTCACTCTTGCTAGTGACCGTGAAGGGATTGACAACCCCTTTTTCGTGTTGAGTGCAAGTGTTTGTTAGTTTGTGCAGGTGCATCTATTGGAGACTTGTGTGTTCCTCCTACTGGATTGATACCTTGGTTCTTAACTGAGGGAAATACTTAACTCTACTTTGCTGCATCACCCTTTCCTTTTCAAGGGAAAAATCAACGCAAGCTCAAGAAGTAGCAGTATGCTGCCAACTTGCGCGGCGAGGTGGGATTAAAAACCAGCTGCAGCCAGCTCGTCTCCAGTGCCTTCGGGTGGCTGCAGGCAGATGTTTCGGGAGGATTCAGGGCCATGGTACAGCTACAAGACTTCACTGAACACATGCTAAGCAACGCTCAAAGCCCTAAAAGGATGCGCTTATCGACATTGTACGTTAATAATAGATAGTGCCAACTTAAATTCCTTGATACTAGTAATTTGCTCTAAACTAGTAAGTACTACTAGTAGATGCTCGTAATTAATTGTACAAACTTACGGTCGACACATGGACTAACTACTTCTCACATGCTGGCCAGGCGTAATCGTTCTCCTTCCCGGCCTTGCAGGTGGCGGCCCACCGTGCTTGGATCTCTGCACAGCTCTCACCAGCGTCGCAGTAGCTACCGCCGCGATCCTCACATGTGGAGGCATCAGGGCATGCTGTTCCCGGCCTTCTCGGTGGTGGCCCACTGTGCTTGGATCTCCGCAGAGCTCTCCTCAGCAGGGCGTGCGGCCTCTTCTTTCTTGCAGCGGCGGGACTCTCTTTTCTTGACTGCTGTCTGCCTTTTCCGCTCCTCCTGTGCGGCTTTGGTAGCCTCTTGCTCCACCACCCATTCGGCCATGGCAGCTTCGAAGTCCGCCCACGTAGATGTGCGGCCGCGGGCGGGGATGAACTCGGCGCGGCGGGATGCCACCGCTTCCTTACCATGTGTGCGGTCGCGGGCGGCGAGGAAGTCAGCGCGGTGGGATGCCATCACTTCCTTACCAGTTATGTGTGGCGCGGTGCCATGAATGACGCTTGGAGAGAGCTTTGGGGCAGAGTGGCCGGACAACCGTACAGTGCGGTGGTATTTTAGAGCTCAAGGACAAACGACGAAGGAAATTTGGCTTCCCCTACAATCTTGGTCATTCATTATCACACACAGTTCATCTCCGTCACCTCCAGAAATAGTTTACGCTCACCCTATTGTGTGTTGCGTTCTGATTGGCCGGAACCCCAGCCATGCGGATCGCGCGTGTGCACCGTAGGATGCACCGCGGTCGAACGGCAATCCACGTCCCTCTCATCACACCCATGCAGCTGTAGCTGGATTGGATTTATCTACGCTAAATGTCTAGAAAATGCACATAATCGCCAAAATATGGTAAATGAGCCCGGAAAAGTGCCAAATTTGAACACGATGATCTGCATGGTGCATGTTCATCGTACAAAAAAACTCAAGGACAAAGAATGAAGGAAATTTGGATTCCACTTCAATCTTGGTGATTTCCCTCTCGAAACCATGAAACTTCCTCGGTGATGGTTCAATTTATGAAGAGCGTGCATGACGACATAAGCCAAACCTTCTCAAATTTTTACCAGGGCCATATGTCGGGGTACACAAACAGGGGGTGTATGTTTCCCCCTAACTTGTGCACGGACAGGCACGTCACAGGCATGATAGCAACAAAGTAAGCTTCACCAAGGCCAAGCAGAAGAGATAGCTCTTTGAGGAATCAAAGGGCAGATCAAGAAGACCAAGACAAGCCAAGACAATAAGATATCACCAAGGGAAAAGCCTCCCTTGCCGGGCAGGCGAGCCTGGTCAGGTCGAGGCCACCTCAAGAGCAAGTCCCAAGACCTCCCCGGCAAGGGTTGCCGGGGCACCTGCGGCCTGCTATCCCGCCAGGGCTCCACCGCTCCACCTCACAGTGACGCAAGTCGCTTATAGGTGCGGTGTCGAGCCCCCAAGTGAATAAGTGGCAGTCATTCAGCACGTGGCAGCCATTTCTGAGGAAGATCACCCCTAAATGACACCCGTCCAGGGGCGTTTCACGTAGACAGGCGAGAAGGTGGTTGAATGGCATGGCAAGGCTTGCCGGACTGCATCCACAACGTGAGACTAAGCGGTGCATTTAATGCACCTTGTCCTGTCTGCAGAGTTAGGTATGATAGCACTGTGGCTATCTAATCGCTGGATAATGACTGTTTTGCCACTGTGGTAACCCCTTTACCTATAAAAGGAGGGTCGAGGCAACCTTAGAAAGGATTCGGACCCTTGTACACTCATACGCGCGTAGCTTCTCTCCCCGAGGCAACCTTGCCGGGCTTGAGCACTGCGCGTTCATCACGGTATTCCACTCAATCCACCAAAGCAAGAGTAGGGTTTTACGCCTAGCGGCGGCCCGAACCTGGGTAAAACCCACCCGCATCACTATTGCTGTGCTGTTCTACGACCTCCGCTCTCTATGCAACGTGCCCTTCCCCCTTGTCGAACCACAAAGGGGTCGATGGCCCCATAGGTGATCATGTCGAACCACGACATCTTTGGCGCGCCAGGTAGGGGGAGGCGCGTACGCGAACCTGATGCCAAGATCGGCGTGTTAATCTTCATCATGGTCGCCCCCATCGGCGACATCATCATCCACGACACCGCAGCACGGGAAGGGGGCGACGTCGCTCCTTTGTCCGTCCTGCCCAATGATACGTCTCCAACGTATCTATAATTTTTGATTGTTCCATGCTATTATATTATCTGTTTTGGATGTTTTATATGCATTAATATGCTATTTTATATTATTTTCGGGACTAACCTATTAACCTAGAGCCCAGTACCAGTTTCTGTTTTTTCCTTGTTTTTGAGCCTCGTAGAAAAGGAATACCAATTGGAGTCCAAATGGAATAAAACTTCACGATGATTTTTCTTGGACCAGAAGACACCCAGGGGACTTGGAGTCCAAGTCACAAGAGCCACGAGGCGGCGACAAGGGTGGAGGGCGCGCCCTAGGGGGGGTGCCCCCTACCTTGTGGGCCCCTCGATGACCTCCAGACCTAGGTCTTCCTCCTATATATTCACAAATATTCCAGAACCACCAGAGGCATCCACTAAAACACTTTTCCACCGCCGCAACCTTCTGTTCCCGTGAGATCCCATCTTGGGGCCTTTTCCGGCATCCTGCCGGAGGGAGAATCGATCACGGAGGGCTTCTACATTAACTCCACTACCCTTCCGATGATGCGTGAGTAGTTTACCTCAGACCTACGGGTCCATAGCTAGTAGCTAGATGGCTTCTTCTCTCTCTTTGATTCTCAATACAACGTTCTCCTTGATGTTCTTGGAGATCTATCCGATGTAATCTTCTTTTGCGGTGTGTTTGTCGAGATCCGATGAATTGTGGATTTATGATCAGCTTATCTATGAATATTATTTGAATCTTCTCTGAATTCTTTTATGCATGATTTAATATCTTTGTATTTCTCTCTGAATTATCGGTTTGGTTTGGCCAACTAGATTGGTTTTTCTTGCAATGGGAGAGGTGCTTAGCTTTGGGTTCAATCTTGCATGATTTAACCCAGTGACAAAGTAGGGGTAGCGAGACACATATTGCATTGTTGCCATCGAGGATAAAAAGATGGGGTTTTCATCATATTGCTTGAGTTAATTCCTCTACATCATGTCATCTTACTTAAGGCGTTACTCCGTTCTTTATGAACTTAATACTCGAGATGCATGCTAGATAGTAGTCGATGTGTGGAGTAATAGTAGTAGATGCATGCAGGAGTCGGTCTACTTGACACGGACGTGATGCCTATATGCATAATCATTGCCTTGGATATCATCATAACTTTGCGCTTTTCTATTAGTTGCTCGACAGTAATTTGTTCACCCACCGTATTATTTGCCTTCATGTGAGAAGCCTCTAGTGAAACCTATGGCCCCCGGGTCTATTTTCCATCATATTACTTTCTGATCTACTATTTTGCAATCTTTTATTTTCAGATCTATATACCAAAAAACCCAAAAATATTTTATCTTTTGTTTATCTATCTCTATCAGATCACACCTTTGCAAGTGACCGTGAAGGGATTGACAACCCCTTTATCGCGTTGGGTGCAAGTGTTTGATTGTTTGTGTAGGTGTTGGTGATTTGTGTGTTCTTCTCCTACTGGATTGATACCTTGGTTCTTAACTGAGGGAAATACTTACCTCTACTGTGCTGCATCACCCTTTCCTCTTCAAGGGAAAAACCAACGCAAGCTCAAGAGGTGCAAAAAGAATTTCTGGCGCCGTTGCCGGGGAGATCTATGCCAAGTCAAGACATACCAAGTACCCATCATAAACTCTCATCTCTTGCATTATATTATTCACCATTTTCCTCTCATTTTCCTCCCCCCCACTTCTAAAACGATTTTCAAAAAGATTTGCCTTTTTATTCGCCCTTCTTCCGTTCGTCTCTTTCATTTGCTTTTTGTTTGCTCGTGTGTTAGATTGCTTGCTTTGTCACGATGGCTCAAGAGAATACCAAATTGTGTGACTTTTCCAATACTAATAATAATGATTTTATTAGTACTCCGATTGCTCCCGCCACTAGTGCGAAATCTTATGAAATCAATGCTGCTTTGCTGAATCTTGTTATGAAAGATCAATTTTCTGGCCTTCCTAGTGAAGATGCCCCATCCCATCTAAATAATTTCATTGAGTTGTGTGATATGCAAAAGAAGAAAGATGTGGATAATGATATTGTTAAATTGAAGCTATTTCCGTTCTCACTACGAGATCGTGCTAAAACTTGGTTTTCATCTTTGCCTAAAAATAGTATTGATTCATGGAACAAGTGTAAAGACACTTTTATTTCCAAGTATTTTCCTCCGGCTAAGATCATCTCCCTTAGGAACAATATTATGAATTTTAAGCAACTTGATCATGAACATGTTGCACAATCTTGGGAGAGGATGAAATTGATGATACGCAATTGCCCTACTCATGGTTTAAATTTGTGGATGATCATACAGAATTTTTATGCCGGATTGAATTTTGCTTCTAGAAATCTTTTAGATTCAGGCGTGGGAGGTACTTTTATGTAAATTAATTTAGGAGAAGCTACTAAACTCCTAGATAATATTATGGTTAATTATTCGCAATGGCATACCGAAAGATCTTCTACTAGTAAAAAAGTGCATGCGATTGAAGAGATTAATGTTTTGAGTGGAAAGATGGATGAACTTATGAAATTGTTTGCTAGTAGGAGTGCTCATATTGATCCTAATGATATGCCTTTGTCTACTTTGATTGAGAACAATAATGAATCTATGGACGTGAATTTTGTTGGTAGGAACAATTTTGGTAATAACGCGTACAGAGGTCATTTTAATCCTAGGCCGTTTCCTAGTAATTCCTCTAATAATTATGGTAATTCCTACAACAATTCTTATGGAAATTATAATAAGTTGCCCTCTGATTTTGAGAATAGTATTAAAGAATTTATGAGTTCGCAAAAGAATTTCAATACTAGGGTTGAAGAAAAATTGCTTTCGGTTGATAATTTGGCTAGGAACATGGATAGAATTTCTCTTGAGATTGATTCTTTGAAAATTAGATCTATTCCACCCAAGCATGATATTAATGAGTCTTTAAAAGCTATGAGAATTTCTATTTGATGAATGTAAGGAAAGAACCGCTAAGATTCGTGCTAAGCGAGATTGGTTTGTGAAAGCGTGTTTTTCTAGTTCTTGTGAAAATAATGATGAAGATCTTAAAGTGATTGATGTGACTCCTATTGAATTTTTGTTTTCTAAAATAAATCTTGATAAAGATGGGACTGGAGATGGGTCAACTTTAGTTAGAAGGCGTCCCAATGTTTCGGAGTTTATAGATCTTGATGCAAAAATTGATAAAAGTGGGATTAGAGAGGTCAAGACTTTAAGTAGCAATGAACCCACTCTTTTGGATTTCAAGGACTTTAATTATGATAATTGTTCTTTAATATATTGTATTTCCTTATTGCAATCCATGTTGAATTCTCCTCATGCTTATAATCAAAAAAAAGCTTTTACTAAACATATTGTTGATGCTTTGATGAAATCTTTTGAAGAAAATATTGAATTGGAAGTTTCTATCCCTAGAAAACTTTATGATGAGTGGGAACCTACTACTAAGATTAAAATTAAAGATTATGAGTGCCATGCTTTGTGTGATTTGGGTGCTAGCGTTTCCACAATTCCAAAAACTTTATGTGATGTGTTTGGTTTCCGCGAATTGGATGATTGTTCTTTAAATTTGCATCTTGCAGATTCCACTATTAAGAAACCTATGGGAAGGATTAATGATGTTATTATTGTTGCAAATAGGAATTATGTGCCCGTAGATTTCATTGTTCTTGATATAGATTGCAATCCTACATGTCCTATTATTCTTGGTAGACCTTTCCTTAGAACGATTGGTGCAATTATAGATATGAAAGAAGGATTTCCGTTAAGGAAGGGCATGGAACACTTTCCTAGAAATAAAATTAAGTTGTCATATGATTCTATTATGAGAGCTACTTATGGATTGCATACCAAAGATAACAATACCTAGATCTATGAGTTTTTATGCCTAGCTAAGGGCGTTAAACAATAGCGCTTGTTGGGAGGCAACCCAATTTTATTTTTGTTCTTGTTTTTTTGTTCTGTTTTTCAATAATTTTTTCATCTAGCCTCTGCTTAGATGTGTTTTGGTGTTTTAATTAGTGTTTGTGCCAAGTAAGACCTTTGGGATGGCTTACGGTGATAGTTGATTTGATCTTGCTGAAAAACAGAAACTTTTGTGTCCAGTCACATAATTTTAATAGTTCACTGTTTTGTGTAAAAACCCTGAATTTTTTTACACAGGATTTATATGCAAATTTCCTATTTTTTCCTAATTTTTCAGAATTTTCGGAGTTACATAAGTATTATAACAATTCATATCTTCGCAGACTGTTCTGTTTTTGACAGATTCTGTTTTCTTTGTGTTGTTTGCTTATTTCGATGAATCTATGGGTAGTATCGGAGGGTATGAACCATGGATAAGTTGGAATAAAGTATATATTACACCAATATAAATAAAGAATGAGTTCACAGCAGTACCAAAAGTGGTGATTTTATTTTCTTGTACTAACGGATCTCACGAGTTTTCTGTTGAGTTTTGTGTTGTGAAGTTTTCAAGTTTTGGGTAAAGATTTGATGGACTATGGAATAAGGAGTGGAAAGAGCCTAAGCTTGGGGATGCCCAAGGCACCCCAAGGTAATATTCAAGGACAACCAAGAGCCTAAGCTTGGGTATGCCCCGGAAGGCATCCCCTCTTTCGTCTTCGTCTATCGGTAAATTTACTTGAGGCTATATTTTTATTCACCACATGATATGCGTTTTGCTTGGAGCGTCTTGTATGATATGAGTCTTTGCTTTTTAGTTTGCCACAATCATCCTTGCTGTACACACCTTTTAAGAGGGACACGCATGAATCGTGATTTATTAGAATACTCTATGTGCTTCACTTATATCTTTTGAGCTAGGCAATTTTGCTCTAGTGCTTCACTTATATCTTTTTAGAACACGGCGGTGGTTTTATTTTATAGAAATTGTTGAACTCTCATGCTTCACTTATATTATTTTGAGAGTCTTTCTAAACAGCATGGTAATTTTCTTTGGTTATAAAATTAGTCCTAATATGATAGGCATCCAAGAGGGATATAATAAAAACTTTCATATAAAGTGCATTGAATACTATGTGAAGTTTGATTCCTTATGATTGTTTTGAGATATAAAGATGGTGATATTAGAGTCATGCTAGTGAGTAATTGTGGATTGTAGAAATACTTGTGTTAAAGTTTTTGATTCCCGTAGCATGCACGTATGGTGAACCGTTATGTAACGAAGTTGGAGCATGAGGTATTTATTGATTGTCTTCCTTATGAGTGGCGGTCGGGGACGAGCGATGGTCTTTTCCTACCAATCTATCCCCCTAGGAGCATGCGCGTAGTACTTCGTTTCGATGACTAATGTTGAGTCCATGGATTATACGCACTCTCACCCTTCCACCTTTGCTAGCCTCTCTAGTACCACACAACTTTCGCCGGTGCCATACACCTACCTTTTACCTTCCTCAAAACAGCCACCATACCTACCTATTATGGCATTTCTATAGCCATTCTGAGATAAATTGCCATGCAACTTTCCACAGTTCCGTTTTATTATGACACGCTCCATCATTGTCATATTGCTTTGCATGATCATGTAATTGACATAGTATTTGTGTCAAAGCCACCGTTCATAATTTTTATACATGTCACTCTTGAGTCCTTGCACATACCGGTACACCGCCGGAGGCATTCATATAGAGTCATATTTTGTTCTAAGTATCAAGTTGTAATTCTTGATTTGTAAGTAAATAAAAGTGTGATGATCTTCATTATTAGAGCATTGTCCCATGTGAGGAAAAAAAATAAAAGAGGCCAACGAAGCCCACAAATAAAAAAAAGGAGGCCAAAGAAGCCCACCAAAAAAATGAGAGAAAAGAGAGAAGGGGCAATGTTACTATCCTTTTTCCACACTTGTGCTTCAAAGTAGCACTATGATCTTCATGATAGAGAGTCTCCTATGTTGTCCCTTTCATATACTAGTGGGAATTTTTCATTATAGAACTTGGCTTGTATATTCCAACGATGGGCTTCCTCAAATTGCCCTAGGTCTTCATGAGCAAGCAAGTTGGATGCACACCCACTTAGTTTCTTTTTGAGCTTTCATAAACTTATAGCTCTAGTGCATCCATTGCATGGCAATCCCTACTCACTCACATTGATATCTATTGATGGGCATCTCCATAGCCCGTCGATACGCCTAGTTGATGTGAGACTATCTCCTTCTTTTTTGTCTTCTCGACAACCACCATATTCTATTCCACCTATAGTGTTACGTCCATGGCTCACGCTCATGTATTGCATGAAAGTTGAAAAGGTTTGAGAACATCAAAAGTATGAAACAATTGATTGGCTTGTCATCGGGGTTGTGCATGATTTGAGTACTTTGTGTGACGAAGATGGAGCATAGCCAGGCTATATGATTTTGTAGGGATAACTTTCTTTGGCCATGTTATTTTGAGAAGACATGATTGCTTTATTAGTATGCTTGAAGTATTATTGTTTTTATGTCAATATTAAACTTTTGTTTTGAACCTTATGGATCTGAACATTCATGCCACAATAAAGAAAATTACATGGATAAGTATGTTAGGTAGCATTCCACATCAAAAATTCTATTTTTATCATTTACCTACTCGAGGATGAGCAGGAATTAAGCTTGGGGATGCTTGATACGTCTCCAACGTATCTATAATTTTTTATTGTTCCATGCTATTATATTATCTATTTTGGATGTTTTATATGCATTAATATGCTATTTTATATTATTTTTGGGACTAACCTATTAAGCTAGAGCCCAGTGCCAGTTTCTGTATTTTCCTTGTTTTTGAGCCTCACAGAAAAGGAATACCAAATGGAGTCCAAACGGAATAAAACTTCACGATGATTTTTCTTGGACTAGAAGACACCCAGGGGACTTGGAGTCCAAGTCAGAAGAGCCACGAGGCGGCGACAAGGGTGGAGGGCGTGCCCTAGGGGGGGCATCCCCTACCTTGTGGGCCCCTCGGTGACCTCCTGACCTAGGTCTTCCTCCTATATATTCACAAATATTCCAGAACCACCAGAGGCATCCACGAAAACACTTTTCCACTGCCGCAACCTTTTGTTCCTGTGAGATCCCATCTTGGGGCCTTTTACGGCATCCTGCCGAAGGGGGAATCGATCACGGAGGGCTTCTACATCAACTTCATTACCCTTCCGATGATGCATGAGTAGTTTACCTCAGACCTACGGGTCCATAGCTAGTAGCTAGATGGCTTCTTCTCTCTCTTTGATTCTCAATACAACGCTCTCCTTGATGTTCTTGGAGATCTATCCGATGTAATCTACTTTTGCAGTGTGTTTGTCGAGATCCGATGAATTGTGGATTTATGATCAGCTTATCTATGAATATTATTTGAATCTTCTCTCAATTCTTTTATGCATGATTTAATATCTTTGTATTTCTCTTTGAATTATCGGTTTGGATTGGCCAACTAGATTGGTTTTTCTTGCAATGGGAGAGGTGCTTAGATTTGGGTTAAATCTTGCGTGATTTCACCCAGTGACAAAGTAGGGGTAGCGAGACACGTATTGCATTGTTGCTATCAAGGATAAAAAGATGCGGTTTTCATCATATTGCTTGAGTTAATTCCTCTACATCATGTCATCTTACTTAAGGCATTACTCCGTTCTTTATGAACTTAATACTCTAGATGCATGCTGGATAGTGGTCGATGTGTGGAGTAATAATAGTAGATGCAGGCAGGAGTCGGTCTACTTGACACGGACGTGATGCCTATATGCATAATCATTACCTTGGATATCGTCATAACTTTGCGCTTTTCTATCAATTGCTCGAAATTAATTTGTTCACCCACCGTATTATTTGCCTTCATGAGAGAAGCCTCTAGTGAAACGTATGGCCCCCGGGTCTATTTTCCATCATATTACTTTCCGATCTACTATTTTGCAATCTTTTATTTTCAGATCTATATATCAAAAAACCCAAAAATATTTTATCTTTTGTTTATCTATCTCTATCAGATCTCACCTTTGCAAGTGACCGTGAAGGGATTGACAACCCCTTTATCGCGTTGGGTGCAAGTGTTTGATTGTTTGTGCAGGTGTTGGTGATTTGTGCGTTCTTCTCCTACTGGATTGATACCTTGGTTCTTAACTGAGGGAAATACTTACCTCTACTGTGCTGCATCACCCTTTCCTCTTCAAGCGAAAAACCAACGCAAGCTCAAGAAGTAGCACCCAATCTCAGTCACCCATCTCCGCTGCGGTCGCAAGCGGTGGCGGAGGCGAGGGATGGCGACGACGCGGCGACCCCGAGCAGCTCGGGCAGCATGGCCACCATGCGGGCCCCGTTCGAGAAAAAGGGCGAAGGGGTAAGGTGCATGGTTTCCCCCTCCACCACTTTCACTTGTCAACGATCGAGCCACACTGGGTTTTTAGCATCATTAACGTCGATAAGCCCGCGCGAAACTCGGTCCAGCATTTACCCTGCTAAGGGAAAATCCTGAGTAGAACGCCGGTGCAAATCCGTTGATTGACGCCCCGGCAAGCATGCTCCGGCAAGGCCGTCCGCTCTAGCGTGACCTTTGTGCCTACTGCCGTAAGATCATTGAAAGTGTAATGGGGACGAGAGCGCAACCAACCCTGCCTTGCGCCGAGCATTATCGACCGCAAAATGTTTGTGGTCCCCTCCGGCATTTTCCGGGGATCCAAAAATAGCTCGTGGAGTGTCATCCCCTCCCGGGACGTACGAATGCGATGAACGACCACAACCAGGAAGGGAGGGATGCGTGAACGAAAAGCTAAGTTGACGTACTCATTAGCTCTCTCTCCAGAGTTTACATTCGCTTATCCCTCGGACAACCAATGTTTTTCGTATGGTCAAGTCTTTCGTGTGATGGAACCTTGTCGGATTTGTCTGCGCCCTCACTCTGTTTCGAGCCTGCTCACGGAATGGGTGGCTGCATCAAAGACTCCTAAGGGAAAAACCTGCCGGGGCATGTCTTCGCCAGCTGAATGCTAAGGACCCGTTCCTCGCAGCAATCGCGACAGTATGCTACCGGCGGGCAACCAAAGCACATAAGAAGAAACTAGCCATACGAACATCCATGGATAGAACGCGAGAGGGATAGCACGCATTCGAAATTAGTTAAAACACTAGTTCGGGACAGACATAAGTGGCACTGGATCTAAACACGAGACATGAATAATGTTTTGTTACATGGAAATACGGCAATGCGAATGGTTCAGGGCCGTGCTTGGTGGCCTTATGGAGCCCTGGGGACGGAGAGCACCTTGTCGGTGAAAGGGGCAGCCTTCTCCTCGGCAGCAGAAACATCAGCGCCTGCCGGCAACTTCCTGAAGCCATCTGTGAGGTTGAGATCCGGGTGGCGGTAGGCAATGTTGCTCAAGACCATGAAGAGGGCGTTACGGCTCTTCCCTCCTCGTGGGCCTTCAGCCCTCCAATCAACCCATCAAAGAAGAGCGCCAGCTTGACGCTTGGGGCCTCATGTCCGCCAACTGAGAAGACTAGACCCTCCATGCCCATCGTTGCGATCTGGGCAGTGAGGCGCTCGACAATGTCGACCAGGTTCTTGATCCAAAGATCGCGCGGCTGGACCTGGTTCGCCAATTTGTCCTCTATGTCCTTCTGGAGTATCTTCATATTTTCCAAGTCCCTTATCAGCTGCTTCTCACAAACCCCGGCAGACTCAATCTTGCTCTCCAAAGTACCAATCCTCGCCTTCATGTCGGTGATGGTGCCATTGGCGGCATCAAGGGCCTAGACCTTAGAGGAGAGTTGTGATTGGACCTCTCTCAGGAGAATCCCTGCCTTCTGCGCCTCCTCCTTAAGGGCCACAACTTCCTTGGCACTCCCGGCAAGCTCCTCTGTCAGTTTGGCCACTTGTTGATTAAGATCAACTTTAGCAGTGGATGCAACGGCAAGTTCATCGGCGACCTTTTTCAGCTGAGCAGTGGAATCAAGGGTGAGCGCATCCAGGGCCACCTTGTGCTTGTCCTCCAGCTCCTTGGTGCGTTGCTGGACAAGGGCTTCAAGTTTTCCGTCCTTGCCACGGAGAGTGGCCTCGAGGTTCTCTTCCCGGGAAGAAACGTCCTTCTCCCTGGCATTAGGGAGCGCTATACGTTCCGCCAAGCGGGCTTCCCGGGCGGCGACATCCTCCTTTGCCATGGTAATCGTCTCCTGTTGCCGCATAAGGTCTAGGAATTGCTTGCCAAGCCACTCGTGTAGCTCGCTACCCATTGTGACGCCCCCGGCTCAATCGTGCACTAATCATACATGCAAATGCACACGATCAAGCCTAAGGACTCACGGGAAGATATCACAACACAACTCTAAAACATAAATAAAGTCATACAAGCTTTATATTACAAGCCAGGGGCCTCGAGGGCTCGAATACATAAGCTGGCATACAAGCATCAACGGAAGCATCAGATATCTGAGTACATATATGAAACAGAAACAGATAAGCCCTTAGAAAGGCGGGGCAAAAGAAAACACTACGATCGAAAGGCGCAGGCCTCCTGCCTGGGACCCTCAGAATCCTACTCCCGGTCGTCAGCCAACTCGTAGAAGAATCCACCCTCGGGGTAGTAGTAGCGATCGTCGGCGGGGGCAGCTGTATCCGGGGCTCCGTCATCTGGTTGCATCCAAAGGGGATATGGGGGAAAAAGAAAGCAAAGCAACCGTGAGTACTCATCCGAAGTACTCAGCAAGCAAGGATCTACACTACATATGCAACATTATCAAGGAGAGGTTGTATATGTGGACTGGGCTGCAGAAATGCCAGAATAGAGGGAAGGCCTAGTCCTATCGAAGACTAGCATCTTCAGTGGTCTTGCAGCAATAGAAGAGAGTAGATCAGCACAGTATAAAGTAGTAGTATAATTAAGTCTCAACCTCACCCAGAGATCCTTTCTTGACTCCCTGCGAGAAAGCAATCCCAGAGCCATACTGTCATCAACCTCGCCCAGAGATCCTTTCTCGACTCCCTGCGAGAAAGCAATCCCAGAGCCATACTGTCATCAACCTCGCCCAGAGATCCTTTCTCGACTCCCTGCGAGAAAGCAATCCCAGAGCCACATATCCAGGTATCATCTCAAGTTCTAGTTGTATCGATCGGGATACAACTCCGAGTGTCCTTAACCGTAGGACCGGCTATCGATAGATGTGTTCTTCCCTACAGGGGTGCACCAACTTACCCACCACGCTCGATTAATTCCAGCCGGACACACTTTCCTGGGTCATGCCCGGCCTCGGCCAAACGATACACGGCAACCCTACCTACAGCTCAGCAGAGAGGTCCCCATCGGTCTATATCCTAAGCGCTCAGGGGTCTTGGGCCATCGCCCTGTGCACTCTGGGTCGGTGTGTGCAGGGTCGGGATGAGCACCACCTCAGTCCTGGATGGTACTGGCCCGGCCCGGCCACGAGGCTGAACTGGACATCTGACAAAGCTTTCGGTTGATGCATACGATGCAGAGTGCTCATAACTCTTCCCACGTGATGGTTAGTGCTATCAGGCCAGAGGCCTGCTCGGATCAAATATCCAAATCGTTGGCGGACTAGGTGCTTGCGGTAACGAGCAGAGACTCATGATCGATGTGACCCCGTCGCCCCGTCTCGAGGACTTGCTGCAAGGGCTAAGAATGCCCGGCCGTGCCTCGTATTCATCACTCGGGCACCATCCAGGTCAACCTGTCTCCACAACACTCGCCACTTAGACTCACGCGGGTACCCCTCAGGGTCGACCCGCCTTTCCAAGTAACAGTGTAAAGTCCAAGTATCCGTGTGTCCATAACATTAGGGGAATCCGAGGTATCACCCTCGTTGGATTCCTACTCGATGTATCCGTCAAGGTGAACTCGGAGGAATCACCCTCAATGGGTTCACACTTGATGTGTTGCACGACAGCGTCGTTACCGGAAGTGGTGAAGGAGGAATCACCCTTGATGACCACGACCGAATAGCTACTCTACAGAGTTAACATCAGGAGTGCTATACGAGGTATCACCCTCGGCACTCGATAGTAACGCTGCAGTGTCGTACAACCAAAGGGGGGGTGTAGTGCAGTGCCGGGAGTCTGGTCTTCAATCCCGTTAACCGGGTCTTCTGATAATCCAGCGGGGCAGTCGGGTCAAGTGGGGTCACTGATAGGTCTCTACCCAGCCTATACTAAGCAGTTTAGGATAAGCAGGTACGGTTCCAATAGCAGGTTACAATAAACAGGCTATGCATCAGAATAGGTAAAGCAGTAGCAGCAGCAATTCTAATGCAAGCATGAGAAAATAGAATGGGCGATATCGGGATGATCAAAAAGGGGGGGGGGGGCTTGCCTAGTTGCTCTGCGGCAAAGGCAAGGTTGTCAACAGTGTCGTCAATCTCCGGAGCTGCGTCGGCCTCGGGGACGACATCGGTGTCAGGGTCTACCGAGAGAGAAGAGGGGGAAGAAACAATAAATATAAAGCAAACAAGAGAATGACATGACAATACCTAGAGCTAGGGGTGTTCTGACGCGGTGCTACATGATATATGTGAAGAGGGAAAACATCCGGGAATGTTTTCCCGAAGTTCGGCACCTTCAGACAGAGGAAACGGAGGGGGACGGTTGCATGTTCGCTATGCTAGGGACGTGTGGCGGACGAACGAAATGCGTATTCGGATTCGTCTCGTCGTTCTGATCAACTTTCATATATAAAGTTTTTCGATCCGAGCTATGGTTTAATTTATATGAATTTCTAAAGATTTAAACAATTTCTCAAATTATTTTAACTATTTAAATCAACATTATCCGGAACAGTGCGGGGGTGACGTCAGCATGACCTCAAGATGATGTCAGCAGGTCAACTGACCGGCCGGCCAGGTCAAACCTGGCATGTGGGGTCACTGGGACCCACATGTCAGCCTCTGTTAGCATTAAACAGAGTTAAATTTAATCTAACTACTTAATTAGGTGGTGGGCCCTACTAGTCAGTGACTGATTAGTATACTAATTAACTAATTAACAGATTTATTTATTTATAAAAATCATTTTAAATGGCGGGACCCACATGTCTGTGACATGGAGCCAGCCCAGTCAGCGTTAACTGGGTCAACAGGTCAACAGGACCCACCCGTCAGCGACACAGGGGGTCCCACACGTCAGGCCATGTCAGCAGTGGCCGACGACTCGTCGGAACCACGCCGGCGAGCACGTTTCGCGGCGGCGCGGCTCGGGAGGTGGTCGGGATTCGCCCCCCGGCCACCATTTCACGCGTGGTTAGTTGCGTTGGATCGGCCGCAGCGCGGCGCGTCCATCGATGGTGGTGGCGCGGTCGGGGACGGTGTGTAGCGACGGCGGCGAGCACATTGGCGGCGACCGGTCTCAGGTGGTGATGGCAAACGGCGATGCGTTCGCGCTCGAGCCGAACGAATGGGCTAGGAGGCACCTACGCGCGTGTGTGAGTTCAATGAGCATAGGCAAGGGGCCCAATGGTCGCCGTGGCTACGCCGGCGATGAGCTCGCGCGGTGACGGGATTGGGCACGACGGGGAATGGCGGCTAGGGAACGACCGAGAGGGAGAGAGGAGAGGGGAGAGGTAGGGGTGCTCACAGGGAGCCTGCAGGTGTGCGTAATGGGCTCGGGGGAGGCTCGAGGTTGCCGGAATCGGCGACGGTGTGCGGCGGCGATTCAGGGAGGAAGAAGGGCTCGAGGAGGCGCTGCGGTGGCTCCTGGCTTCGGTTCGTAGGCGCGGTCGAAGAAGGCGACGTCGGCGAGCACGGTGGGCACATCGGGGAGGCGAACAGGGCACGGTGGCCGCGCAGCTCAGCCGCAGCCGTCCATGGTGGCGCTCAGGTGCGGTGGGGAGACGACGAAGAGGGAGAGGGAGGCGGCTAGGGTTCGTCCGAGGGGTCGAGAGGGGGTCCTTGTAGGCGTCCACGGCGGCAGCAGCGCGCGTTGTCGAGCAGAGGCGAGGGGGGCCGGTGCGTGGCGTGCGGGCGCGGCGACAGCAGCGCAGGAGGAGCAGTGCGGAGGTGGGAGGTGACAGGCGGTGGGCTGGGCTACACTGTGCCACTTAGGCCCAGGCACATAGGCCTTTTTCCTTTTCTTCTTTTTGCTTTCTGTTTTCTCTTTTCTTTTCTATTTACAAAAATGTTAGGCCACTTATGGACTTTTGTAAAATATGTGACCTAACCCAAATACTGTAGTGCATTAATACCTTCCACCAAAAACTAGTTTGGGGAAAATATGACTTCATTTGGAGTTTTATTAAATGAAATGGGATTAAATGGGTGATGTTTGTTGCTGTTCTAGGCTGTTTGAGTCACATAATTAATTTAGTAAATGTTGATGATAATTTTAGAATAGTCTCTGGAATATTTACAACCTTATGAACATTTTAGTTATTGGATATGAACAACTTTTATTTGCACTTTGAAATTTAATTGAAGTTTGAATTTCCATTTGAATTTGAACTAAAAGGGATATGATCCAAATGATGTTTAAGCACTGATGATCATGATGACATGGCATTATCAAAGGGGATTACTGTAGCTTAATACATGGGGTGTTACAAATCTCCTCCACTAACAAGAATTCTCGTCCCGAGAATTAAGAGGTAGAAGGGAAAAGATCGGGGTATTCAGCACGGAGGTTATCCTCGCGTTCCCAAGTGGCTTCATCTTCAGTATGATTTGACCACTGCACCTTGAGGAACTTGGTAACCTTATGATGGGTTCGACGTTAAGATTCATCGAGGATGCGGATCGGATGCTCCTTATAAGAAAGATCATCATGCAATTCGAGCATCTCGTGATCCACTGCGCGGTGCGGAGATTCCTTGAAGCAACGACGAAGTTGGAACACATGGAAGACGTCGTGGATATGAGAGAATTGCGGTGGCAACTCCAATTTATACGCAACCTGACCACGTCTTGCAATAATGCGGAAAGGACCAATGTAGCGTGGAGCTAACTTGCCCTTGATTCCGAAGCGGTGAGTGCCCTTCATAGGAGTGACACGCAGATAAGCTTGATCACCAGGTTGATAAGTTAAACCCCATCATTTGCGATCATAATTGCTCTTCTGACGGTCCTGAGCCGCCTTGAGATTTTCTCGAACGATACGGACTTGTTCTTCGGCGTGTTGAATAATATCCGGACCCACGAGCGGTCGTTCCCCAGTTTCTGACCAATTCAGAGGGGTTCGACACTTACGTCCATAAAGTACTTCAAAGGGGGCCATCTTCAAGCTGGCTTGATAGCTATTGTTATAAGAGAATTCGGCATACAGAAGAGATTCTTCCCACTTCTTGCCGAAACAAATAACGCAAGCTCGCAGCATGTCTTCAAGCACTTGATTTACTCGTTCGACTTGGCCTTGGGACTGGGGGTGATATGCTGAACTCCAGGTGATATGAGTTCCCATAGCTTCTTGGAAACTTTCCCAGAACTTTGAGGTGAAAAGACTGCCATGGTCCGAACTGATCTCCTTCGGAATACCGTGGAGTGATACAATTCTGGAGATATATAATTCTGCTAACTGACTAGCAGTGATCCTCTCCTTGACAGGCAGAAAGTGTGCAACTTTAGAGAGTTGGTCGACGACGGCAAGAATAGCATCGTGTCCCTTCTGTGACCTGGGAAGGCCAGTAATGAAATCCATCTGAACCCTATCCCATTTCCATAAAGGAATAGGAAGTGGTTGCAGAATTCCAGCTGGTTTCTGATGTTCTGCTTTAACGCGACGGCAAACATCACATTCAGCAACATACCAAGCAATATCTTGTTTCATTCTAGACCACCAGTACCATTGACGAAGATCCCGATACATCTTGGTGCTACCCGGATGGATAGACAGCGGTGTATCATGTGCCTCCTTCATGACCTTGTCAGTCATGAGTTCGAAGCGAGGTACGACAATGCGGTTTCTAAAATACAAGGTTCCATCCTCAGACAGCAAGAAATCCCTGTACTTTTCCAGGTGAAGATCTTTCTTCATCAGATCAACTTCAGCATCTTTAGCTTGTGCATTCTTAACAGCTTTCTCAAGATCTGGTTGTATCACAAGGTTATTAAGAGAACCCTGTGGAACAATACGTAGATTCAGCTTGCGCAGATCTTCAAAAAGACGAGGTTGAGCTCGCCTAACCATGAGGTTGTCGCAATAGGACTTGCGGCTTAAGGCATCAGCCATCACGTTAGCCTTGCCAGGGGTATAGGAAATACCCAAATCATAGTCCGCTATGGCCTCCATCCATCTTTGCTGACGGAGGTTTAGAGATGGCTGAGTGAACAAGTACTTCAGGCTTTTATGGTCCGTGTAGATCTCACAACGATTACCGAGAAGGTAATGTCGCCACAACTGCAACGCATAGATGACAGCAGCTAGTTCTAGATCATGTACCTAGTCCTGGCCATGGGCAGCCCGGCTCGGTCGGCCCGACCCGGCCCGGTCAGAAAAAGCCAGACCCGGCCCGACCCGACCTTGCCCACGGGCCGGGCCAGGCCCGGGCCCGCCATTTTTGTGATTTGCTGAAGAGGCCCGGCCCGAGCCCCGAGGCCCGGTGGGCTTTTTTGGTGATGGTCCAGGCTTGGGCCTGGATTCTAGGCCCGATGGCTGGGCCGGGCCGGGCTCGGGCCTAGCTTTTCTGCGCCGGGCTTGGTCGGGCCCAGCCCGGCCCAAGTTTTGGCCAGGTATACATGTACCGGATAATTCTCTTCATGTGGGCGCAACTGACGAGAGCCATAGGCAATCACTTTATGCTCTTGCATTAGGACACAGCCTAATCCTTCACAGGATGCGTCACAATAAATCACAAAGTCTTTGCGAGAATCTAGAGGAGCAAGTACTGGGGCAGATGTCAGCTTGTCTTTGAGTGTTTGAAAACTTTCCTGACATTTTTCTGTCCATTCAAACATAACGCCCTTGTGAAGCAGATCAGTCAAAGGCTTAGCAATCTTTGAAAAATTCTTGACAAAACGTCGGCAATAACTTGCAAGGCCGAGAAAACTTCTCACTTGCTTGACGTTCTTCGGAGGAGTCCAGACAAGAATAGCCTGAACCCGCTCCGAGTTAACAGCAATTCCATCCTTGGAAATCACATGCCCGAGGTAGGTTACTTCAGAAAGCCAGAATTCGCATTTGGAATACTTGGCATACAACTGGTGTTCTCGGAGCCTTTCCAGCACCAGACGGAGGTGTTCAGCATGTTCTTCTTCATTCTTAGAATAAACCAGAATATCATCCAGATATACCACAACGAATTTGTCGAGATAATCCATGAAGATGTAATTCATTAACCGGGAGAAGGTAGCTGGGGCATTAGTCAAGCCGCAAGACATGACGGTGTACTCATAAGAGCCATAACGAGTAATGAAGGCTGTCTTCGGAATATCCTCTTCACGAACTCGGATCTGGTGGTATCCCAATCTCAAATCAAGCTTAGAGAATACTGAGGAACCAGCAAGTTGATCATACAAATCGTTGATTCTGGGAAGCGAATACTTGTTCTGAATTGTTGCTTGGTTAATGGGCCGATAATCCTGAACCAATCGATTCGTACCATCCTTCTTCTTAACAAAGAGTGAAGGTGCTCCCCAAGCAAAGGAACTGGGGCGGATGAAACCCTTCTTAAGTGACTTGTCGATTTCCTCCTTAAGCTCGAGAAGGTGGTGCGGAGGCATTTTATAAGGACGCTTCGCAATAGGAGTCGTGCCTGGTTTCAAGTCGATGACAAACTCGACAGCTCTAGCAGGGGGTATTCCTGGAAGTTCTTCTGGAAAGACATCTTGAAAATCATGAACAACTGGAACATTCTCGATGCCTTCGAGAGGTGAGGCGTTCAAAGCATTCAGAGCATAAATCTGGCTCTCGACATTCTGTATTATCTTGGCTGAGTAGTTGATCACCTGACCAGAAGGGTGTGTGAGCTGGACTGTCTTAGTAGCACAATCAATCAAAGCATTATGGGCTGTCAACCAATCCATACCGAGAATGATGTCTATGTCGGAAGGTCCAAGAGCAATAAGGGAAGCAGAGAACATCAACCCTTCAATTTTGATCTGATTGTTGTGACTTACCATCTTGGTTTGCCACGTGGAACGGGGAGTGATAATCTCTAATGGTGTGGGTAACAGCTCTAGATGTAATTCATGCAGCTGAGCAAATTGTTGAGACACAAAGGAATGTGATGCTCCCGAGTCGAAAAGGACAGAAGCTGCAACTGAATTAATCGGGAGGGTACCCATCACAATGGTCGGTTCTTTCTGAGCCTCTTCTGTATTGACATGGTTAGCATGGCCCAGTAAAACAGCAGAAGGTCTTGCATTGGGATTCCTGGGCTGACGAGCTCGGGCATTTCAATTTTGGTTCGGGCGGCAATTGGTAGCACGGTGCCCTGGCTGACCACACTTGAAGCAATTCCCATCATTATGGGGAGGAGCTACAGCATTGGACTATCCACCCTGAGTCATTAGCTGTCTCGGCGGCGGAGGCAGACGAGGTGCAACATAAGACGGCCTTGGTGTTGGAGCAGGTCGATGATGAACATTGTGTGGGATCCAGACTCGACGTTTCTGAACAGGCTGACCCGAGGATGAGCCCACATCACGAGTGCGCTTGAGCGATTCCTGGTGCTTAATCAGAGCAGTTTCAACTTAGAAAGATTGGCTGACAAGCATTGCGAAGTTTGTGCAATCATGGACAGCAAGTGCAAGGTTTATATTAGTACGCAGTCCTTCACGGAATTTCCCCTGCTTGCGTGCGTTAGTGCAGATGTCATCTTCAGCATAGCGGGACAATTCAAGGAATTTCCTTTGATATTCATCCACAGTCATGTTACCCTGAGAGAGTTTGCGGAACTCCTGCTTCTTCTGGTCCATCAGACCCTGAGGAATGTACCGTGCACGAAAGGCTGACTGAAATTCCTGCCAAGTGGTTACTGTTTCAGCAGGCAACATACCCTTGTGGCTTTCCCACCATTGGGCAGCTGGACCCTTCAGGTGGAATGTCGCAAAGGTGACGTAACTGTCAGGAGCAACATTAGCTGACTCCATTTCAAACAGGATGTCACGAAGCCAATCATCAGCATCCATAGGGTTGGTGGAGTTGCGGAAAACGGATGGATTGAGGCACAAAAATTCTGGCAGAGTTATTGGAGCAGTCTGTTGCTGGGCATTCTGATTAGGGAACTGCGCCAATATCCCGGTCATAACCTGACGGTTCAGTTCAAACTGTTGCATCATTGCGGCAATATAAGGTGGAGGTAGGGGATCGTCAGCCATCCTGCCAAATCAACAGGGGCAGTTTAGCAAGAAAAACTGCAGGTGTATGGAGTTATTCATGATGTAACACGGGAAATAAATAGCAAAGGCATTAGATATATGATAGTAGTCGTTAAAGACATACCTATCCATGCACAGAGTTAGATTCAAATGGATAGTACACGCCCGGGAACGCTCGCAGCTAGACAAACTAGGCGGCGCGTAGGCACATGGTAAGGAAGCACACAACGAGACATAGCAAAGGCTACATCCACGTCGGAGAAAACTGCTGGGGCGAGGAGTCTGCAAGTGACAACACAGGGTACCCTCGATAAAAGGATCCTGTAAGCAGAACCTGGCCCGCAATCTTGAAGGAAGGGGGGAAATTTCAGAACACCGGGTGGATGTGATCACGAGAACCTAATGTTGGAGTTAGTAAAATTTAAACCCGAATAGAAGAGAGATCAGAGTCCCAGAGTATAGACGAGAAATAAAAGATCCTAATACCACCCAGTTGGCGACGTGGGCCCGTAAGCCACACAGCCAAGTTAGTAAAATAGTTTTCGGTTACTAGACTCAACTTCGGCCAAGGAGTTGGAAAGGGGGAATTCCTAGAGGCAGTCGGCTCTGATACCAACTTGTGACGCCCCCAGCTCAATCGTGCACTAATCATACACGCAAATGCACATGATCAAGCCTAAGGACTCACGGGAAGATATCACAACACAACTCTAAAACATAAATAAAGTCATACAAGCTTTATATTACAAGCCAGGGGCCTCGAGGGCTCGAATACATAAGCTCGCATACAAGCATCAATGGAAGCATCAGATATCTGAGTACAGATATGAAACAGAAATAGATAAGCCCTTAGAAAGGTGGGGCAAAAGAAAACACTACGATCGAAAGGCGCAGGCCTCCTGCCTGGGACCCTCCGAATCCTACTCCCGGTCGTCAGCCAACTCGTAGAAGAATCCACCCTCGGGGTAGTAGTAGCGATCGTCGACGGGGGCAGCTGTATCCGGGGCTCCGTCATCTGGTTGCATCCAAAGGGGATATGGGGGAAAAAGAAAGCAAAGCAACCGTGAGTACTCATCCAAAGTACACAGCAAGCAAGGATCTACACTACATATGCAACATTATCAAGGAGAGGCTGTATATGTGGACTGGGTTGCAGAAATGCCAGAATAGAGGGAAGGCCTAGTCCTATCGAAGACTAGCATCTTCAGTGGTCTTGCAGCAATAGAAGAGAGTAGATCAGCACAGTATAAAGTAGTAGTATAATTAAGTCTCAACCTCACCCAGAGATCCTTTCTTGACTCCCTGCGAGAAAGCAATCCCAGAGCCATACTGTCATCAACCTCGCCCAGAGATCCTTTCTCGACTCCCTGCGAGAAAGCAATCCCAGAGCCACATATCCAGGTATCATCTCAAGTTCTAGTTGTATCGATCGGGATACAACTCCGAGTGTCCTTAACCGTAGGACCGGCTATCGATAGATGTGTTCTTCCCTACAGGGGTGCACCAACTTACCCACCACGCTCGATTAACTCCAGCCGGACACACTTTCCTGGGTCATGCCCGGCCTCGGCCAAACGATACACGGCAACCCTACCTACAGCTCAGCAGAGAGGTCCCCATCGGTCTATATCCTAAGCGCTCAGGGGTCTTGGGCCATCGCCCTGTGCACTCTGGGTCGGTGTGTGCAGGGTCGGGATGAGCACCACCTCAGTCCTGGATGGTACTGGCCCGGCCCGGCCACGAGGCTGAACTGGACATCTGACAAAGCTTTCGGTTGATGCATACGATGCAGAGTGCTCATAACTCTTCCCACGTGATGGTTAGTGCTATCAGGCCAGAGGCCTGCTCGGATCAAATATCCAAATCGTTGGCGGACTAGGTGCTTGCGGTAACGAGCAGAGACTCATGATCGATGTGACCCCGTCGCCCCGTCTCGAGGACTTGCTGCAAGGGCTAAGAATGCCCGGCCGTGCCTCGTATTCATCACTCGGGCACCATCCAGGTCAACCTGTCTCCACAACACTCGCCACTTAGGCTCACGCGGGTACCCCTCAGGGTCGACCCGCCTTTCCAAGTAACAGTGTAAAGTCCAAGTATCCGTGTGTCCATAACATTAGGGGAATCCGAGGTATCACCCTCGTTGGATTCCTACTCGATTTATCCGTCAAGGTGAACTCGGAGGAATCACCCTCAATGGGTTCACACTTGATGTGTTGCACGACAGCGTCGTTACCGGAAGTGGTGAAGGAGGAATCACCCTTGATGACCACGACCGAATAGCTACTCTACAGAGTTAACATCAGGAGTGCTATACGAGGTATCACCCTCGGCACTCGATAGTAACGCTGCAGTGTCGTACAACCAAAGGGGGGGTGTAGTGCAGTGCCGGGAGTCTGGTCTTCAATCCCGTTAACCGGGTCTTCTGATAATCCAGCGGGGCAGTCGGGTCAAGTGGGGTCACTGATAGGTCTCTACCCAGCCTATACTAAGCAGTTTAGGATAAGCAGGTACGGTTCCAATAGCAGGTTACAATAAACAGGCTATGCATCAGAATAGGTAAAGCAGTAGCAGCAGCAATTCTAATGCAAGCATGAGAAAATAGAATGGGTGATATCGGGATGATCAAAAAGGGGGGGGCTTGCCTAGTTGCTCTGCGGCAAAGGCAAGGTTGTCAACAGTGTCGTCAATCTCCGGAGCTGCGTCGGCCTCGGGGACGACATCGGTGTCAGGGTCTACCGAGAGAGAAGAGGGGGAAGAAACAGTAAATATAAATCAAACAAGAGAATGACAAGACAATAAGTAGAGCTAGGGGTGTTCTGACGCGGTGCTACATGATATAGGTGAAGAGGGAAAACATCCGGGAATGTTTTCCCGAAGTTCGGCACCTTCGGACAGAGGAAACGGAGTGGGACGGTTGCATGTTCGCTATGCTAGGGACGTGTGGCGGATGGACGGACCGCGTATTCGGATTCGTCTCGTCGTTCTGATCAACTTTCATATATAAAGTTTTTCGATCCGAGCTACGGTTTAATTTATATGAATTTCTAAAGATTTAAACAATTTTTGGAATTATTTTAACTATTTAAATCAACATTATCCAGAACAGTGCGGGGTGATGTCAGCATGACCTCAAGATGACATCAGCAGGTCAACTGACCAGCCGGCCAGGTCAAACCTGGCATGTGGGGTCACTGGGACCCACATGTCAGCCTCTGTTAGCATTAAACAGAGTTAAATTTAATCTAACTACTTAATTAGGTGGTGGGCCCTACTAGTCAGTGACTGATTAGTATACTAATTAACTGATTAACTAATTAATAGATTTAGTTATTTATAAAAATCATTTTAAATGGCGGGACCCACATGTCTGTGACATGGAGCCAGCCCAGTCAGCGTTGACTGGGTCAACAGGTCAACGGGACCCACCCGTCAGCAACACAGGGGGTCCCACATGTCAGGCCATGTCAGCGGTGGTGGCGACTCGCCGGAACCACGCCGGCGAGCGCGTTTCGCGGCGGCGCGGCTCGGGAGGTGGTCGGGATTCGGCCCCCGGCCACCATTTCACGCGTGGTTAGTTGCGTTGGATCGGCCGCAGCGCGGCGCGTCCATTGGTGGTGGTGGCGCGGCCGGGGACGATGTGTAGTGACGGCGGCGAGCACATTGGCGGCGACCGGTCTCGGGTGGCGATGGCAAACGGTGATGCGGTCGCGCTCGAGCCGAACGAATGGGCTAGGAGGCACCTACGCGCGTGTGTGAGTTCAACAGGCATAGGCACGGGGCCCAATGGTCGCCGTGGCTACGCTGGCGATGAGCTCGCGCGGTGACGGGATCGGGCACGACGGGGAACAGCGGCTAGGGAATGACCGAGAGGGAGAGAGGAGAGGGGAGATGTAGGGGTGCTCACAGGGAGCCTGCAGGTGTGCGTAATGGGCTAGGGGGAGGCTCGAGGTCGCCGGAATCGGCAACAGCGTGCGGCGACGATCCAGGGAGGAAGAAGGGCTCGGGGAGGCGCTGCGGTGGCTCCTGGCTTCGGTTCGTAGGCGCGGTCGAAGAAGGCGACGTCGACGAGCACGGTGGGCACGTCGGGGAGGCAAGCAGGGCACGGTGGCCGCGCAGCTCATCCGCAGCCGTCCATGGCGGCGCTCGGGTGCGGTGGGGAGACGACGAAGAGGGAGAGGAAGGCGGCTAGGGTTCGTCCTAGGGGTCGAGGGGGGTCCTTGTAGGCGTCCGCGGCGGCAGCAGCGCGCGTTGTCGAGCAGAGGCGAGGGGGGCCGGTGCGCGGCGTGTGGGCGCGGCGACAGCAGTGCAGGAGGAGCAGTGCGGAGGTGGGAGGCGACAGGCGGTGGGCTGGGCCACACTGTGCCACTTAGGCCCAGGCGCATAGGCCTTTTTCCTTTTCTTCTTTTTGCTTTCTGTTTTCTCTTTTCTTTTCTGTTTACAAAAATGTTAGGCCACTTATGGACTTTTGTAAAATATGTGACCTAACCCAAATACTGCAGTGCATTTATACCTTCCACCAGAAACTAGTTTGGGGAAAATATGACTTCATTTGGAGTTTTATTAAATGAAATGGGATTAAATCGGTGATGTTTGTTGGTGTTCTAGGCTGTTTGAGTCACATAATTAATTTAGTAAATGTTGATGATAATTTTAGAATAGTCTCTAGAATATTTACAACCTTATGAACATTTTAGTTATTGGATTTGAACAACTTTTATTTGCACTTTGAAATTTAATTGAAGTTTGAATTTCCATTTGAATTTGAACTAAAAGGGATATGATCCAAATGATGTTTAAGCACTGATGATCATGATGACATGGCATTATCAAAGGGGATTACTGTAGCTTAATACATGGGGTGTTACACCCTTGTCCCTTAGCTTCTGATCCACGCTGTTGGCACAGTTGCGCTGCTCCTTGAGTGCCTGCCACTTCTGGCCGTACCGGTTCTACATCTCCTTAATGCCTGCCGCCACGGACTCCAGGAAGGATAGGTCCATGACTGCACTGACAAACTCATCAGCTTCTTCAACTCGCTAGGACAGTGGCACTATGATGCGCTGGATCTCCTCATCAAGATCTGTGCCCTCTGCCGCGGACGAGCCGGGGGCTCCCAGCCCAGGTTGGGTGAGAACCAACGCCAGACTGCTCGAAGATGGCTGCGGGGCTGCGACCTAGGTGCCAAATTGGGGAGGGGGACTCATGGTTTGGAGGGGAACCGTCTCTTCGACCACCACCCCCAGTCCTGGCATGCTGCCGGGGGCTCCCCCTGGGACTTCTCGGATTTTCCTGGCAACATGTTCCTGGCCTTCCGCAGTGGTGATCTTGGCTGCCTCTACAGCATCATCCTTGCCGATGCTGGCCACCTCTTCCAGCAGCTCTGGTTCCTCGGCTGCCAGGACTGCAAACAAGATTGGCAAGCCATGGCAAGGAAAGAATATGCATCAGAAGGACAGAGACTGGAAGCAAAATGATGAAGACAGCAGAAAATAGAAGGATAAGCGAATTACCCAGAGTTGTTTGCCGTGGAAGGGCTTCGGTTTCCCCGGCAATATTAGTTGCCGGGACGCGACCACCGCCCTCTTCCTTAGTAACCACGGCGTCGGCTTGGGCCGATCCTTCTGTGGAGGCCCTTGCCGGGGACCTCTCGGCTCGGGTTTTAGGAAGGGTGGGCCCCTCTCGAAGAACCTCAGCAAGGGAATCTCTCCTTCCTCCTTAGCTGGAGATGGGGGGCAATCCTCCATGCCACTCTTCGCGGGGGAGACCTGCCCCGTGCCTCCATGCCGGGGGCTGAGCTGGGGCCTTGGCGCCGGATTGTTCGTGCTACTCCCCGCCAAACCCGTGCCCTCCGAAGGCCCTGATGGCTCCATCTGCTTGAGCGGCTTGGACCGATGGATGAGGGTTTTCTCCTCCTCTTCCCTATCAAAGGCTGCAAACAAAACGAAATTAGCAAACCAACAAATATGCGAGACTCGGATGGGAGCAGAAAGTATTTTCCTTACTCCGAGTCCATGAGCATGGAGCCCAGCTCGAACTCGCTGGGTGGCGGAGGCGCTCTGCCTCTCTTCAGGACCAGGGGAACAGTACTCCCCGGTAACTTCAAGTCCTGCTTGGGCAAAGGGATCTTCGGCGAGGACGAGCTGCTCGAAGAGCTCGAATCTGATTGGGAGCTGGAGTCGACTCCCGTGACTTCCCGTCGCTTGGCGGGAGGGGTCTTGGCCTCGAAAAGGCGAGACGAAAGCCAGCACTCCACGTCCGGCTTATTGCTCTTGGAGGCGATCTTCTTCACCTTCCTGACAGCAGGCGCAGGGGCAGGAGCCGCTGGTCCCCGACTAGCCGCCCGCCTACGAGGGTGCTGGTCCAGGTCTGGCTCGGGGGCTTGTGGGCCCGCTGAGAGCCACTCCTCTTCGGGCTCCTCCACTGCCTCGGCCTCGTCCCCTTCCTGGTTTTCTGCTGCCGCGGCATACAAGGCTTCAATCGCGGAAGGTTCACCCCCGGCAGGGTCTTCCCCGGCAACCTCCTCCATGGTGTGCACCTCGCTCCTATCGTGGGAGGAGCCCTCGCCCTCGCCCTCCCCTTCCTCTTCCTCCTCCACCCTTCTGGGCCTTGCCTTCCCGGCGGCCCGGGCCGCTTTGTCCTCCTCGATCCGCCTCCTGATGAACTCCGCCTCTACCGTGGAGGTGCACTTGAACATATTGCCCTCCACCCTGACGGCTCTTTCCTCTAGACTGGAGAATCACTTGACATCCGCGTCGATGTCGGGCAGTTGCCAATCGCTCGCAACCCCATAGGCGTTGCAGTCGGACATCTACTTCAGGATCTGATCCAGGGCAGAATTGACATTCAGCGGAACGACCCTTGCTGGCAATTTGAACGGCCCCAGGCTGCCGAATAGTTGTTCGCACAGCCAGCCATGGACGTAAATTGACAAGTTGTTGGTAAGGCCTGGGTACAGACGCATCCTGTCTCCGGCGTCTCCGTACCACCAGGCAAACCTATCCCTCTTCTGCAGCGGTACAATGCGGCGCCGGAGGAAATCGGCTCCCACCTGTTCGATGGTTAACCCAGCAGCTTTGAGATGAGCAATCCTGTTCAGCACCGGGCGAAGCCTGTCATCAGTGAGGCCCATCTCCGTCCAGTCATTGCCGCGCACAATGCACTTCGTCCGTGCCTGGCAATACTCTGGAGCTTCCTCATCTTGGATCCAGCACCAGTCCGCCCTCCATTCCTCCCATCTGCCGCGCTGCTGACCAGGAAGATAATCCCAAACCTCCCTCCTCTCCCGGGGGATCCAGCTTATGTTTCCAGAGCGATGATCCTTGTTTTCTACCCGCGGGACAAAAAAATGCCTGAACAGGTCCACATTGGGGGCGACCCCGACGAAGTTCTCGCACAAATGGGCGAAAATCACCATGCACGCCATTGCATTTGGCGTGAAGTCCAATATGTGAAATCCATACACCACCATCATTGCCTCAAAGAAATCCGAGAAAGGGGGACAAAGGCCGGAGAAGAAATACATGCAGAAAAATCGATAAGAATCCGGCGGATCCTCTTTCCCCTCCGGCAGAACCTTGGGCGTGCCATGCCCCTGTGGGAATTCCCTTCCCCACATATATCCATACCTTGCAACCAGAGCATCACTATCCAAGCTCCACGGGAAGAAAACCACATCTCCCCGTCGTTTCTTGTCCAGCTCCGCCGCCCTCTTCTTGTTCCCTTCTGCAGCCGTCTCCTTCGCGGCGGCCACCTGCTTCCCCTTGGCGGCGGCGGATTTCTTACCCATCTTCAGGAGCCCTGGAAGGGATGGAATGTTGGGTGAGGCGTCGGAGGTGAATGTGGGCGCGGGAGCAGTGGCTTGTCTTGAGGAGGAAGATGGTGGAGAACGGGTGCGAATAAGCCGCACCCCTTCATGTTTTTCCTTTTTATGAGGAACGAACGCGGGGGAGGGGCGACTCTTCGCTGCTTTCCCTCGGAAAGTTACCGTTTTACATTAACTACTACAATCCCATGACCCCACAACTTGCGGTAATTACGCGGAGTGGACGTTGGTTTGACTAGTCATCACAACCGCTGCACGCGCAGCACTCCTTTGACGCGTGTCCGTGCACTATTTAGGGCCTAACCCAATGTGCCCGGCGACACATACAGATCAGGCCCGGGGGCTTCTGTCGGGGTACACAAACAGGGGGTGTATGTTTCCCCCTGACTTGTGCACGGATAGGCACGTCACAGGCACAACAGCAACAAAGTAAGCTTCACCAAGGCCAAGCAGAAGAGATAGCTCTTTGAGGAATCAAAGGGCAGATCAAGAAGGCCAAGACAAGCCAAGACAACAAGATATCACCAAGGAAAAAAGCCTCCCTTGCCAGGCAGGCGAGCCTGGTCAGGTCGAGGCCACCTCAAGAGCAAGTCCCAAGACCTCCCCGGCAAGGGTTGTCGGGGCACCGACGGCCTGCTATCCCACCAGGGCTCCACCGCTCCACCTCATAGTGATGCAAGTCGCTTATCGGTGCGGTGTCGAGCCCCCAAGTGAATAAGAGGCAGTCATTTAGCATGTGGCAGCCATTTCTGAGGAAGATCACCCCTAAATGACACCCGTCCAGGGGTGTGTCACGCAGACAGGTGAGAAGGTGGTTGAATGGCACAGCAAGGCTTGCCAGGCTGCATCCACGACGTGACACTAAGCAGTGCATTTAATGCACCTTGTCATGTCTACAGAGTTAGGTATGATAGGACTGTGGCTATCTAATCACTGGATGATGATTGTTTTGCCACTGTGGTAACCCCTTTACCAATAAAAGGAGGGGCGAGGCAACCTTAGAAAGGATTCGGACCCTTGTACACTCATACATGCGTAGCTGCTCTCCCCGAGGCAACCTTGCCGGGCTTGAGCACTGCGCGTTCATCATGGTCTTCCACTCAATCCACCAAAGCAGAAGTAGGGTTTTACGCCTTGCGACGGCCCGAACCTGGGTAAAACCCACCCGTGTCACCATTGTCGTGCGACCTCCGCTCTCTGTGCAACGTGCCCTTCCCCCTTGCCGAACCACAAAGGGGCCGATGGCCCCATAGGTGATCGTGTCGAACCATGACACCATACCATCTCACCATGCCAGGCATCATGTTTTTCAAGCATGTCTTTCATTTTTCTATAGTTGAAAAACCAATAAACAACACGTTTGTGGTTGACTCTTGCCACACATATCCTTGAAATCTCTGTCCATTCCTTGTAAAAGGCGTGAGAATTTACTAAATACCACGAGCATGGTTTTCCACACCATTTTTGTGCACTTTTTCATCCACCGATTGTTTGAATTTGAATTATGTGCATTAATGCCAGCAAAATGCACATAATCACCTAAATATGGTAAATGAGCCCGGAAAAGTGCCAAATTTGAACACGGTAATCTGGAGGGTGTATGTTCATCGTACAAAAAAACTCAAGGACAAGGACAAAGGAAATTTGGATTCCCCTTCAATCTTGGTGATTTCCCTCTCGAAACAACGAAACTTCCTCGGTGATGATTCGATTTATGAAGAGCGTGCATGACGACATAAGCCAAACCTTCTCAAATTTTTACCAGGGCATGGTGAGGCCATACCATGACACCATGCCAAGCATCATGTTTTTCAAGCACGTCTTTCATTTTTCTATAGTTGAAAAACCAATAAACTACATGTTTGTGGTTGACTCTTGCCACACATATCCTTGAGATCTCTGCCCATTCCTTGTAAAAGGCATGAGAATTTACTAAATACCACGAGCATGGTTTTCCAGACCATTTTTGTGCACTTTTTCATGCACCGGTTGTTTGAATTTGAATTATGTGCATTAATGCCTAGAAAATGCACATAATCGCCTAAATATGGTAAATGAGCCCGGAAAAGTAGATTTGAACACGGTGATCTGCATGGTGCGTGTTCATCGTAGAAAAAAACTCAAGGACAAAGGACGAAGGAAATTTGGATTCCCCTTCAATCTTGGTGATTTCCCTCTCGGAACCACAAAACTTCCTCGGTGATGGTTCGATTTATGAAGAGCCTTCATGATGACATAAGCCAAACCTTCTCAAATTTTTACCAGGGCATGGTGAGGCCATACCATGGCACCATGCTAGGCGTCATGTTTTTTAAGCATGTCTTTCATTTTTCTATAGTTGAAAAACCAATAAGTGACACGTTTGTGGTTGACTCTTGCCACACATATCCTTGAAATCTTTGTCCATTCCTTGTAAAAGGCAAGAATTTACTAAATACCACGAGCATGGTTTTCCAGACCATTTTTGTGCACTTTGTCATGCACTTATTGTTTGAATTTGAATTATGTGCATTAATGCCTAGAAAAATGCACATAATCACCTAAATATGGAAATGAGCCCAGAAAAGTGCCAAATTTGAACACGGTGATCTGTAGGGTGTATGTTGATCGTAGAATAAAACTCAAGGACAAAGGATGAAGGAAATTTGGATCCCCCTTCAATCTTGGTGATTTCCCTCTCGAAACCATGAAACTTTCCTCGGTGATGGTTCGATTTATGAAGAGCGTGCTTGACGACATAAGCCAAACATTCTCAAATTTTTACCAGTGCATGGTGATGCCATACCATGGCACCATGCCAGAGGTCATCTATTTCTAGCATGGTTGTCATTTTCTATTGTTGAAAAACCAATAAACGACACGTTTTGTGGTTGACTCTTGCCACACATATCCTTGAAATCTCCACCCATTCCTTGTAAAAGGCTTGAGAATTTACTAAATACCAAGAGCATGTTTTTCCAGACCATTTTTGTGCTTTTTTCATGCATCGATTGTTTGAATTTGAAGTATGTGCATTAATGCCTAGAAAATGCACATAATGGAGTAAATATAGTAAATGAGCCCGAAAAAATGCCAAATTTGAACACGGTGCATTGGAGGGGGTATATTGATCGTAGAAAAAAACTGAATGACAAACGAGGAAGGAAATTTGGATTCCCCTTCAATCTCGGTGATTTATTATCGCACACGGTTCATCTCCGTCGCCTCTACGAACCATGTGTGTTCACCCATAGGTCCAGAACGAAAAATATAACCCTCACACCCTACCCACTTCGTCCCTACTCACTCACCGAACACTCCTCCGCAACTCTGCAACTCATCAACTTTTCTATCGCGACGGCCACCCTTAAGCTCGACGGCTGTCATCGGCGGGCGGCGGTCGCGCTCCAAATGGCACGGGATTTCGCCCCTACCGCTTGCCGCCTATCTGCACCGACTTGCACTGACTGTCTGGACTCTGTCGATTAGGGTTTTCTGCCGGATTGAGCCGGGTATTTTCTCATGGATAAGGTAATTAATTTAGCAAAATATTCACTCATCTCTTATCGCAGTCCGTCTGTCCCTGTTAATCAACCGGCGGAAATCGCCGTGGGTTCATTTTTCTTCTAGCTGATTTGAGGGTTTTTATTCAAGTGTCCACAATGCGAGCACAAATCAGGCCAGTGTGGTCGCGGCCAGTCGGAAACGAAGTTCTATCTCACCATACCAGATGGCTTCAGGGAGGGCTTGGTATGTTCAATCTCACCCTACCACGGTTGGCATGGCCTAAATTGATGAACATATACCGTATATTGCTACATTTGGATAAAAGGTACGGTGCCACATGCAGCCTAGACGTCGAAGATGATTTTTTCCTTCTAAATTAGGCAAATTAATGATGTATTGTTCATTCAGTTACTCTCATTTTTGCATGAAATCTTTGTTACATTATCTATTTAATAATATATTTTTGTACTTTGCTTTTAGCTATATATTGTTCTGTTCTCTGAATTACTCCCATATATTTGCATGTTGCTCTGTTATTTCAATATATGTAATGATCTTAATTTTCATTTCAAGCAGTATATCCCTTGCTTTGCAAGAACATGTGTAGAAGGAAATCTTGGCCTTTACTTTGTTGATGGCTCCATGGATGTCATATTGATAACGCAACATGGATTTACAATGACAGTTAGGGTAAAACTTGATAAAGAAGGTCACTCCTATTTTGATGCAGACCTTTGGAGAAAAATTTCTAAGTTTTATGAACTGAAAGTTGGCAATTAAATTCTAGTGCGTGCACCACAGCCTAGTCTAATTAACATAGATGTTTACTTCCCCAATGTCATCAGCCAATCATAGTCTGATCGAGGTTAGTGTTCTTTCAACTTTCTCCATGTTGGCATATTACTTAGCAAAAACGGGGTATTTGTTCTGACTAACTGATCACCATTTAAGCAACCAATTGTGACTTCATTTTCTGACTATGTTCCTAGTCAGTAACAAATTCTAATTACCAATTTGTGCCCACTATTCTTCTTCCATGTTCTAAATAAATAATCACTTTCCACCTTTTAAGAAGGATATGTTGCATGCATAGTTAATGATATGTATGTTAATCGGTGCACCAAATTTCACTGAAAAGATTTGAAGCATGTCATAAAATTTGCTGATAATCTGACACACTGGAAAGATTTGGGATGGTATTAATTCTACCACTGGTGCACACATTGAACAAGACCAATTGTGTGCACAAAATGGTGGTACAAAGTCTTATTTTTATGTTGATGCTCATAAACCATATATAGGTTCAACGATATGTTACAATTGGTATTTATTCTACATTGCAATAGAAATTGCCCGTTGTAGCTGTTCCTGAATCGATTTACCGGCGTGGTCAAATTACACTTGTGCCTACTAATAACGCCAAAGTGATTCCAAGGTACCGCATTTCCCGCAGAAATGGAACCCTTCAAATTAACAAGTTCTCGCTTGTCGTGGCAATGCATCCACATTGGAAAATTGGAGACACTGTTCTACTCATGCTCTACCAAAGCACAGAAGGGTTCTTCCTTTTCATTGGCGAGATGCCGAGTCGCCCTGACCAAGCTGCTTCCAGCGGATAGTTGTGGTTGTTGGCTCTCTGCCTCTTAAAATGTGCTAGTTGTTACTATGTTAAGTATGTAGATATGTACCACATGGTTGTCAAAATTGTTAAGTACCATGTTACCTAGATCCTCCTTTTGTTGAATAGTGTCACCACTATATATATGTTACTCAAATGATGTTAGCCAAGTTCTTAAATTTTCATGGAAAGTATTAGTATCGTACACAGTTCATTCCGTTTAAGCGTGTGCCCGATAGAGTTGAGGATGTCCATGTTTTCGATGTGGCGATCAGCACTGATGTCCAGAAGGCATTTGCATATAAATTGTCCATATTGCAAATTCAGATAATATACAGATAGGTCAGCCCATACAATCGACATATTTGACATGCATGAACAAATCAATCAAGCATATATATATGCTCAAATTATTGGTCCAGTGCCTAGTTCGACGAGTAATTTACAAACCATTTGCTCGCTAATTTACAAGAATACAACGAACCGCGCACGCACAAAAGAGCTACGGTGCACCTGACGCCGATCCAGCATGCACAGCTGCCATCGTCCATCAGCGTGTTGATCCTAGGCTCAGCAGGAGTGGAGGCCGCCAAGTCGACAACCTACACACCTTGATCGATCGAGGTTGGGATAGCCTCAACATCAGGGGTCACCAGTATTGCCTCAGGCGCAGCACTCAACAGGGCTATCGCGATCGCCGGGTCTGCCCTGGCGACGTCCGGCGAGACAATGTTGGCTCTTGCCAAGGCTGCCGTCACGGCCCCCAAGCATGCCCCGGCGATGTCCGGTGCTGCGCCCTCCTCCATCTGGGACATAAGCATGTGCCTCGTGCGGCGGCTGCCACTACTGCAGTTGTCCTTGCGTCATCGCGGTTCCTGCTCCGCTGCCCGCACCATCCACCGCACTCTGCGCCAAGCCAGCAGTATCGCCTGTTGGCGATCCTTGTCCGCTTTTAGGATGACCCTGGCTAATCTGGCGGCTTGCTCGTACCACATTTCCTGCTTCCTCAGGCCGTCGTCGGGAGAGACGACGGCATGGCCATCACCGCCAAGCCGACCATCGTGCCGCCAGCCTCGATTCCGCCATCGCCCAACTCCATCCTGTCGTCGGCCGTTGGGGGGTATGCCGGTATGTGTAGGTAACTAGAAAGGGATCAATAGTAAGTCAATGCCGCCAGCCATTCTTGTGGTTATTTTTAGCTAGCAGCTGGCAAGGAGATTGAGGGTTTTACAATTTACCCCTGCGGCTGTGTGAGAAGTCTTCGCTGGAGCGCGGGAAGACTAAGTGGAGCACACAATTCCCATTACACAACCGTATGTTGTGTCACGTGCTATCACACACGTGTTAACATAAGGACACGTATGTGTAACTTACAAATCATCACACACGAGTACTCGCACCACGCATCGTGTGCGATGCTCCTAGCCATCACAAACAACTCGTTTGCATTTTCAAAGTTTTTTACACACACAATTGCACACAAAACAACTATAGCAACTGTCAGCAAGGGTTAGGGACACCATAAATATCATATCTTCGCTCTCTATCATCTCTTTCCTCTCGCAGCCCCCAAATCCAGCCTTCTCCCCTCTGTCCTCGCCTCCACAAAATCCTCCACATCGCACATGTCCTCAGAAACTCGAACCACCCTCTCCATCGTAGAAGGCACGGGGGAGACGCAGCTCATACGTGCGCCGAAGCCCGCGGTGGTGGCGGTACGCGCTAATGAGGGTGCAGTGGCCTTGGCGGCAAGTGTGGAAATGGTGGCGGTCAAGGCCGCGTCGTACGCATGTGTTTGGCCGTGGACGGGATTTTCCCTGAGACAGGAGCAACTATGATGGAGCAGGAGCAGACGAATGGCCAGGCCTATGAAATGTTCAAGGACATGGTCGTCGCTGACTCGAATCTCGACCCTTCCTTCCGAGAGAGGATTTTACATCAGTGCAGAGAATATTTCAACATCGTCGCACCAACAGGCCTGCAGCCCCGCAACAACGCTGACAAGTAGCTGTTTATATTTTGCTGTTTTCTAAACCTTGTTGATATGTAATGTCGCTATTATGTTGTTTGGTTGATTATGTACAAGTACAAACGATAATTTGTGCAATCATTTTCTGAATCAGGTGCTTATTAGCACGAATCATATGTGTTATTGTCAGTCCGTGTAACTACACAACTCTGATTACTGACCTGTTTGTCGGGTATCACACACATATTATTACACCGAATCATTTGTGTTATTTTTTATCATCGCAAACAGTTCACCCGAGTGAGCTGTTTGCCTGTTATCACACACATAATGTCACTTCTAAATGTTTGTGTTATTTTTTATCATTGCAAACAGTTCATCCGAGTTGCCTGTTTGCCGCGTATCACACACATCTTTTTAAGTTGAACCGTTTCTGTTGTCTAGGCTCATCGCAAACAGTTCATCCGAGTGAACTGTATGTCGTTTGTCGCACACACCTTGATCTGCCCGACCGTTTCTGTTGTGTTGCCTAATCACAAACAGTTCATCCGGGTGAACTGAATGCAGTATATCGCACACACCTTCATTTGGCTGACCGTTTCTGTTGTTAAGCTCATCGCAAACAGTTCATTCGAGTGAACTGTATGCCACGCATTGCACACACAACTATAATCTGAATCGTGTTTGATGTCTCCGCCATCGCAAACATTTCGTATCATTTTTGACGGTTTTATTACATCACTGTTTGCAATTAATGCATCGCACACAGTTTCGTCGAAGGGTCTCTGATTGTAGTGTCGCGTTAGCAGCATCCTGTAGTAGTCATCTACTAAGTGTATCACAAGAGGACTACAATGGTGCTCCTTGAGTTGTGTTGGGTGGAGGAGGAAGAAGAGTTAGCTCTCTACTTCTCCTTGCGTGTGTGGTGTGTGTGTGGATGAACTAGAGGAAGGAGAGAACCCCCCTGCATGGAGGGCTCCCGGGGGGTCTTATAGGCCGGCTCCCCGGGGTACAATAGTAAAGCTACACAGGCGCGAGGCCCTGGTGTCATCGTCTTGGTCTTCGCGTGGGACCCGTCAGCTGCTGAGGCCCGCCGGTTGCGGGACCCACCTGCAGGACATCACTGTGGCACGTCTCCGGCCGCGTCACGGAGTAGTTGCTATAGTGCCAGGCCACGTGGATGCCGGTTGCCCGGGTCAACGGGACGGCGCGCATTGTAGCCCCGCTTCCTCTGATCAGCGCTGAGGGGCGCATTGTAGCCACGCTCTCTCCGTCGTGGAGGGGTTTTCTTATCATACAGTCGGATGGGACGGGCGCTGACCCGCCATCTGCCGGCCGTGGCTAGCCAGCCATGGCATCGCGCCGTGCCCAGTCGGACCGCCCGAGCCGGCGGGCTGGTTGGAGAGCTAGCCGGACTGAGGGGCGCTTGCCGCCCTGAAGCTTTTGAAAATGGTTAAGTGTGGATGCGCCTACCCGGGGGTTATTCCCCCGACAGGGATAAAGATGAGACTGGGCGCAAATTAGGGGGGAAATGGAAATGTCCCTAGTAATAAAAATTACTTGCAAAATATTCACTCAATGTAAGCTAATAGTTAAAAAATAATCATCTAAATGTTGGAGTGACCATTCCTAAATAGGGGAGCGTTTCTTTCTAAGTATTGGAGTGAATGTTCCTAGAGCAAACTAAACATGTGCCTTGAAGAGAGCAACGACACCTTAGAAGGAGATACAACTGGTACAATAATGCATCAACAATGCAAAGTATGGTTCACGGTAAACCATGGTATTTTAGTTTAAGCTTGTCTAACTTTGTTTCCCAGTAACATGAAATTATCCTTGATGCATTTGTTGATGTTTTCCTGAATCCATTAGAAACTTTTGGCATGGCCTTGAAATTTTCCTACTCAAGCATGGCCTTGAACACTTTCGACAACCCTCTGCAACTCATTCTCAACTTGCAGATTATGTAGATATGGATAGTGCTCAACCCTTAGCATGATGGCACTGGTGGTGGGTGGGAAAATTCTTCTGCATTAGACATAAGAAGAAAGAACCAAGTTATGCATTGGCAATATGTGAACTAACAGTTAAAATATTTAGACACTGGTGATCTCAAATTGTCCTTTAAGCTCTTCAACATTTACGTACCATAATTCAATTTGTTCTAAATTATAAGAAACTCAAGGGTTAATCACTTCTACATCAAAGAACAAAAGAGAAGCTATTATAGGGAGGGTCAAACTCAGTAAGTTACAACCAATAGAAGCTACCAAGGCATTTTATTGCCCATTGTAATATGGTGTTGTGTAGGAAAAAACTCATAAGGGTTTGAATAATGTGATCTACATACTTGCAATATAGTAGAACTACATTTAACACCACATGTGCAAACCAATACAAATAGACTGGGACATGATGGCATCTGAAGTCCTAGAATAACAATTCTCATTGTATAATTCTCTCCTACTATTGTTGCACGAAACAATAAGTTTACCTGCACCCAGTATTGCCATGCCATCACCATCTTCCATTTTCCAGACTTCAGTAAGATCAACCCCACTATTAATCTGCATTAAAAAGGACGCACACCATGCTCAGTATTAACACCATTCATAGGGGAACTAGTATTAGTGAAATCATGATAGCTAGGGAACTTTCCCACCAACACCAAGTAAAATAGATCACATCACCTTTGCCATCACTGATCCCATGTAGTTCTCCAAGAGTTTTGCTTGCGCTTTTCTTGAGCCCCTCAAGATGGATAATCCCACATCTAGGATAGGCTTAATTTCCTCCCTTGATTGAAGAGGTCGACAGGTTTCCAATATTTTTTTCACATGCATCATCAAGTTTGTTTTGTTATCACACCACCTGCAGTAATATTGCATATCCAAGAAAGTACCTCCTCCAACAGTTCCAGCCATCAGACCTTTAAGAGCACAGTGAAGGTGCCCAACATGCCCACATTTGGTGTTCTTACCAACAATAGCCTCACACTTCATGTAGTCATAACCTCCAGAGGAATATTCAACAACCATGCCGCAGATAATACAACAACATTCAACATGGAAATTAGGCTTTGTGCAGAACATGTCATAATCATGTGCTAGTGATGATTTAATCAATCGTAATCTCTTTTTAGTTGGATTTGCCAAGAGATTTTCAAGTTCAAGGCCCCTCAATTGCTGAGTTCCTGGAGATATTAAGGTGTTATAGAACAACACAAAAATGGACAACAAACATGGAGAAGACTGAATAACATCATATAAAGTGAAGAACTATTTTCCCCTTATGTGATGCCACCACGGTACTAGCTAGATCTTCAAGCAGTCTAGGTTATATAATAAGAAAACTATGGAAGAATATTAATCTGGATTTGCTACGTTAAATGCGAGTCATGGATATATAAGGAAAAAATGTCTTCCTTTTATGAATTAGGACATGATTGGGGTAAAAAATACCATTTGAATGTGTCAAGCGAAGCTCAACGTCACTTGGTCCACATAACGAAAAAGGACGCAATCGACAATAAGAGTAGGAAGGAAGCAGAGTAGGATTATATTCAACATAAAAAGTTCAACAGAAAGGTCTGACCTCCTTGAACCACGCTTCCTTCATGAATGATATTCCATAAAAACATAGAGAAGAATGTGTTAGGGTCGATATCCGGAAATTCTCTCTTGATAAACTCCCCAACTTCTTTTTTACTTCTTAATACTATCCTTTTACCAGTAGCATTTCAAAAACATGTGGGGGGGATAAGATACCTAAAAAGTTATATCCACAAGATAAGTCAAAGTAGAGATAAAATTTATTTTTCCAAAGTAATTTATTTGCTAATTTTGACTGGTCCTGGGCTATGACTAAATTGAAAATATATACACTACACTAGTTTGTGCATCTTTTGGGAGGGAAAATGCTATTGAAATTTAGAATAAAATCATTTACCTATCCGTCCAGTGAGCACTAAGGTATCTGGTTCCTACTTTCCATTTCCACTCGTCTCCAGGACATGGCCAGTTTATAGGAGCATAGGGCAATCCCTTGCCATATCCATTAGCCTGAACGGGTATTGCAACAAGGACATTCTCACTTTTCCACAGTTCCGATAAATAACGCTTCTTGGGCATGTTCTTTTTTGTAACCATACCATCACAGACCTGAATAGAAAAATAAAAACCTCATCAACACATAGCTCAAATTCTATTGAACTTGGCTAACATTGATATATACTTTCCCACCACTGAATTTGCAAGAGAAAACGTGAAGAAAATGCTTGTAATTCATACATTGGTGATATTTTTTTGACGAGGCAATTACACCCGCGCCCCCATAGCTACACCTGCTCAAGTTCCAAAAATATAAGGACCAATCGCTAGAGCTCGTGCATGCTAACTTAAATACATGGTGCTTTGATGTCTAGGAACTTTATCCGGAGCTCATGAGGATAGATGTTGCATATATAATGAGGGAACTAGCATGGACAAAGGGGGTGTAGATGGTATCAATTAGACAAGAATGGTGACTTAGCTTCAAGAGGAAATTTCAGGACATTGGGCCTGCCATAATGACGTATGAAGGCATGGATGAAATATACAAGATGTTACTTCATAATTTTGGGCCACCTCAAATTTGGACCACGAGAATAAAGACACCAGGTGGTTTTTAGAGTCCTACATAGGGAGGAAACCAACCTAAGGATGGATCCCCCTAGGCCATTGTACAGGGTTGGGTTTTGACTAGTTACATATTATCATTCTTGCAATTTCGTGTAAACAGACATGTCCAATGACTGTCGTGAACCGCTTTTTGGAAACACAAATAGGATTGATATTCATAGTTCTTTCTTGTTCTCAATTGCGTGCAGGTATTATAACTTCATGGTTAGACTAATCGTGCCTTCGAAATCATTGGTAACCTCCAAGAGATTTAGCGATTGCTAAGGTGCACCATAGAATGTATGTTATAGTCATATTGTCTAGGTCGATTTCCTCCCAAATCGAAGGGGTGCCTCTGATAAAAAGATCGGGACACTCTAGAACACGTCACCTTTTCAAAGGCAACAACCAGGAATCAACCCCCAGAGCTTCTGTTCTTGATGTCTTACTGATGTAGTGGCACGTCAGTGAGGTACTCGTTCATCTCCTTGGCCCACATCTCACACTCCATGTC
The DNA here is from genome assembly GCA_011799875.1 of Thinopyrum elongatum. Lineage (NCBI taxonomy): Eukaryota > Viridiplantae > Streptophyta > Magnoliopsida > Poales > Poaceae > Thinopyrum > Thinopyrum elongatum. The sequence continues at coordinate 473,645,498 of CM022301.1, forward strand.
AGCTGACCTGGAGCCACCTACATTGTTTTCGCTGGAGCTCATATGGTTCTTTGAATCACTAATCACCTCCCAACTCCGTCCCTAAAAAAATCACCTCCCAACTCCACCAAACGCCCTCCTACAGACATCCCTTCGCATCCGCGATGCAAGTTTTCTACCCCTCCTCCCAAATAGTGAAACTACAATGCTAATATGAGATTGGACCGAATGAGGAAGTGGGGGGGGGGGGGAGTGAGAGGAGCTGGGAGGTTAATACTTATTACCACCCTATGATATGGTTGAACGTATTACATCAAGTCAGAGTTCATTTGGCAAAGTGTACATAGATGAGTTTCGAATTAGATCGAGACACGGAGGACAAATGATGTGGCAAGTGGATAACCCAACCAGGACAAATAGGACAAGAGGCGTGTCCAAACAGTTGGAACAATTTATGGACATAAGCCATTTTGTAGGGAAAACATAGCTTGGGCTTTTCAGTAATGGGACTTTCTATATGAAAGGGTAAATATTCCACCAATATATGTGATATTTATTCTTGCTAATTTAGGAAGGCATTTCACATGCTTGGCACACGACTAAAAGGGGTAAGAATAGAGGCAGTCCCCGGATGAAGTGGTGTTAGAGATAGAGCCGCCTGACTTAGAGTCTAGAGCTAGGGTTGGACAAGTTCTCGACACCAATGAAGATGGTGGCACCGCGGATGGTCGTCTATGTGTTCCACGCTCCTCCATTAGGAAAATCGTGATGGCGCCTGCGAATGACCTCTATGTCCCTCGCTCCTCGTGTCAGTCCAAAGGCGGACGAAGTGGCGATTAAGGAGGAAGGTGATGGAGAGATGACACAAGAGGAGCACAACCCTAACCCTAGTGTGCCGCCGCCACCAATCACACACAAAGCACAACCCTAACCCTAGTGTACTCCCCCCGGCGCGTGCTTTCCCCATCCGTTGCGACGCTAATCTTGCTAGAGCCTAGTCATATTCAATCGCGCCTTCTCCTTAAGGACAAGTCCACTCCTCCGAGCTGGATCTGGACTTGGCGCCCTAAATGGAATGAGTCCCTATAGAGGAGTCAGTTCGCGGTGCACGACGCCAAATATGAGAAACCCGTGAAGATAAGCGAGACCTAAACGCATCCTAATCGTTCAAGATCCGATACCATTAAACACCGAAGCAAAACAAATGGCGAATCAAACTTTTGCACCTAAGCACGAATGACAACACGATTGTGCACAACACTGCCAAATCTAGATGTTGACGAAGCAAAATACCTGTGGACACTCGAAGGCAATGCAAGGTGGCCGAGGGGAAGGCGATGCAGGGTGAAGGTGGCGGAGGCGTCTCGCTTGCGTTTCACCCCCATTGGATTTTGCTTCGTGATTGAGCACATGAGGCATCTCGAGGGGCAGATGCAGGGAGGAAACCCAAATGAGAATTTGGAACTTGCGCTGCCCTGCCGCGAACGACGAGCAAGTATTTGACGGCCTGATAGGACTGGAGGGGTCCCGGTTTTGATGTCCTTATTATTTCAAAGGTGGATTATATTCAGATGTCTTGTATATTTCCACTCTTCTTACATAGCAATGCGTTCTTGCGAGGAAAAAATCTATTAGACCAGATCTAACACGTTGGAGAGCTATATACCTAAAATACAATCCAATCTATCTGTACATACTAATTAAAGAAATATGTATTCTTAGTCCATTTTGCTATTTTATAGAAACCCCCTAATGTTTCTGACATTAAACCTGCAATGCATATCAAATATTCTTTTTAAATACTCACATCTTCTAAACCGTAACTCCAAATTTAACATGTTATATATGGAATTTGATTAGAAAAATATGTAGAATCTGAATATGATGTTATTTTACCTGTTAACAATTAAAAAAAATACCATCTCAACAATGCATTATCTGTCTTTTTTTCATACCGGTATTGATTTAGATTAGGGATGAACACCTCAGCAAAATCAGGATTGGACATGAAATTAAAGATAAATTTGCTAGAGATACCCAATAAATAAGGACATGCATGACAAGAAATAAAAGAAGGACCCAATAAAGATGGGATGTACGCTATAAAAGAAATAAAAGAGAAAATACAAAGGAGATCCGATAAAGATGGGATGTTGCGCTATTCTCCTATATATAAGAAAAAAAAAGAGGACATGCATGAAAAAAAAGTAAAAAGGAGGCATGCATGACAAAAAATAAAATACAAGACAAGTTTGATAAGATATAAATAGTGATGAAACATGGACCAATACCCATGACATGTATGATAAGAAATAGCGATGAAATAGGGGCGCAAATACCTGCGTCCACAGGAGACCATACAAAAATGTTCTTTTTCAGACAAAAAAACTCTTTTTATGATTAAAAAAATGTGTATCTTTTTAACAACTCTTCATGTATTTAAGAAATATGCATGTGAAAAAAAATGTTCAAGAGTTACCATAGGTTGGTGATTTTTAAACTGAAAACTGCCGTTGATGCACACATGTCTCCGTAGTGTGATAATGTGTCATCGTTTGTTTTTGTCATTTTTCTTTACTCGTCCGTAACAACTCCCCATTCCGAACATGACATGAATAAATGCATGAACACTTATCCGTTTCTTTGTACGGATTAAATCTACATGCAAGCCGTGTTGAAATAGAACACTTGTAGAATTTTAAACTGCGCTTTTATAGGTTAAGACCATCTTTGTTTGGGCCGTAGCTACAAATTCTCATATTATAAATCATTTTTTGTAAATTAAGAGCGTGTGGTATTTTTTCTCCCGTTGCAACGCACGGTCCTTTTTCTAATATGTCAAAAAACAGCCCAACAGACTAAAATAATATGCGTCTCAGCGTGCCACGAGCCGGCCCGTTTACTAATTGTGTTATGCCTGGGCCGGGGAGAGAGACACATGGCCCGACATGGCCCATCTAATAAATGTGCATGTGTGGGCCGTGCCGTGCCAGCCTGTTTGGCCAGCTTTGCTTGTATGTATACGTGGAAACCGCCACGCAAGCAGGTAGTGTCAGTGTCTGCAGCCAAGGACACGTCATCCCAAGCCACGGCAAACTATTGGACACGGCCACGCGCGCAGAAGGTCTACGTGGCCTCTCGCGCATCAGCGGCCGATCAGCGCGCAACGGACGGCACAGATAAACCCACGTACGAAACCACAAAATAAATAAAATCTCTCGTAATTAAAGGTCAGCACGAAGCAACCCCTCCTCAAATGGCAACTCCCCGATCCCGAAGACGACGCTCCGAGTCGGCTCCCACTGATCGCTTCTAGAAGCTTCCACAAAGCTCCGGCCCGCCGCCATGGCCGCGCCCTTCTTCTCCACCCCCTTCCAGCCCTACGTCTACCAGGTCGGTGCTGCCCCCTCATCTCGCACGTTTGTCGTCCCCGCGTAGATTCTAGGTCTTGATTCGAGGTCGCGGGGCTGGATCCGCACGATCCGTGTCGCTCTGCTCCCGATTGGCCCCCCTCTCATGATCTGATTCGGTTTGAATTGCGTGGTTCCCTTTTTTCCAGAGCCAACAGGGATCTGTGACGGCGTTTCAGATATCCGGTGGGGATGTGCAGGTCCTGCAGGTAGTTTCCGGTGCCTAATTCTCACCCGCCTGTTCTGTATTCAGATGGATTGAGTTGTCATCATTTCTAATTACTTGTGGGGAAACAAAATGCTTTTTAGGTGATGGTGAAGTCGCAGGACAAGTTGACTGCGAAACCAGGTAATTGAACCGACTCGTTTCTGTTCTGCGGCTGAAATTTGCAGCTTGCAAGCTTAACAAGGTGACATGCCGAATACATGTTTAGTTACTACTCGGGTCTGCTAGCCTGGTATTCATGTGGCACTTGGCAGAAATTATTAAAAAGTCACCCCTAGTTTCAATTGTATAGTAGTGTCATTAAACCATCTTAATGCTTTGTATACCTATTTGGCATGTCCACTACGGTTTTGTTCAATAACGCCTTGAAAAATCATTGCGCATCAGACGTGTGTTGATAGTTGTTACTGCAAGGTGCTTTATCGCATCACTTATTTTCTTTCTATGTATGATGTGTCAATGTTCAGGATTTTGATAACTGGTACTCCCTCCGTTCGAAATTACTTGTCTCGGAAATGGATGTATCTAGAACTAAAATACGTCTAGATACATCCATTTCTGCGACAAGTAATTCCGAACGGTGCCGAGTAGGGATTAACCGGCAAATCAGCCTATTAACTGAATTATCCATAACCCATTTCTCGGTAGGTTAACTAGGGCCGTATTGATATATCCTAGGCTACATGGCAACATACAATGTACTAAATGTCTGAATATGCAATCCTGGGCTACATAGTTACATACACATCACCAATCTTCATAGATCACATAGGAGAGGGGAGATTACCTTGATGCTTGAGGAAGCCATGGACAGAGGAGGGGAGGAGCAGGCGACGAAGCAGGAAGAAATAGCAAGCTTGGGGAAGCAATCTGGAGGACGGCGCCGTCGGCTGGTCGGTGAGGAGGCGGCGAGCTCGGGGGCGGGGGCACTGGCTGCTCCTCGTTGCTGGATGAGCGGAGGCCAGCGGATGAGGGAGGCTCCTGGAGGAGGGGAGGCGCTGGCGGGCTGATGTCGCTGGCGGCTGCTTGGGGCGGAGGCGGTGGCGGCGGCTGCTCCTCTGGAGAAGGAGCGGGAGCCCTAAATCTGGAGGACGGCGCCGTCGGCTGGTCGGTGAGGAGGCGGCGAGCTCGGGGGCGGGGGCACTGGCTGCTCCTCGTTGCTGGATGAGCGGAGGCCAGCGGATGAGGGAGGCTCCTGAAGGAGGGGAGGCGCTGGCTGGCTGATGTCGCTGGCGGCTGCTTGGGGCGGAGGCGGTGGCGGCGGCGGCGGCGGCGGCTGCTCCTCTGGAGAAGGAGCGGGAGCCCTAAACCTAGAACGGGAGAAGGGAGGGATATGTGCGGCTGGGAAAGGGTTGGAAACAGGCTATATTTTGGGCAAAATGAGCTATGCCTCCTCTGGCAGTTAGTCCGCACACCCAATAATTTGGGCCTTAATTGGCTATCAGAACCGAGAAATCAGCCGGCCCAGTTAATGGGCCGAATAGGGAGTATTTGGTTCAGAAGGGTGCCGTGCAGCAGTTAACTTAAAAATCGTGATATTTTTCAACATTGATTGCTGTACTTTTTACCTTTTTAGGTACAATGTGTTACATGTCCGGGAACATTCAGATGGACAACAATTACTTGCCTGAAAACGATGGAGGTGTGTGGCAGTGGATATTTGGAAAAAGCATAACCAGCACTGTTTTCTTCAATCCTGGCCCTGATGATGGATATGTGGGGATTTCTGCGCCATTTCCTGGGAGGATACTGCCTGTTAGTATATCTTTTCTGTGAAGTCATTACATTGTTTAAGTCTTAGCTTCATCTTCGATTTTTCAGCTTAGCTCTGAGTTGTTTCTATACTTTCCATGCAAAGCCATAGGTTGCCCGTGCCAATTACATACATCATTATTTCTGCTCATCATTAAAAGTTTACAAATCCTTTGTTACCAAAATAGAATTTTGTCACTTGTTTGTGTTACTAGCTGTGTGGTTACCAATTATCCTTGGCTGCAGACATTGTATTTTCGTCCTTTAGAAGTAATAATGAGATAAATTCTTGGTGGTAATAGGATGCATTAACATTAAAGTTACATTTAAGTATGAATTTGTTTCTCCTATTTGCCTATGTTGGTATTAAGAATGTCTTTGTTGAGTTAAGAAAGAGGTAGCTGCAGTTTTATCTTGTCAAACTAGTAATAATACACTCATTGCGAATATGTATATCTCATTTTAGTGGTCATGGTATCTTCAATCACATTACTTGTATTGTCAACCGAAGCTGTTGTCTTAGTCTCACCATAATTACTTGCTTTGTTACAGATAGATCTGGCGAACTTTGGTGGAGAACTACTTTGCCAGGTAAATTATCTTGAAGTCTGTAATCTGCTTTAAAACAGTCGCATGATCCTTGTAATGTACCAAATTGCAGGCAGATTCTTTCCTCTGCTCAGTCAATGATGTGTCAGTCACAAGTACAGTTGATCAGCGGCCGCGGAACATTGAAATTGGTGCAGAGGTAGGGTAATTGTTGAGGTACCTTATTGATTATGAGGTCATGTGGATCCTGCAAGTTTGTGTTCAGTTCATTTGGCATGCTTCTGGGAACTTGCTTGCCAGGAAATGAAAGATGCACATTTTTCTTCTACAGATGATCCTCAAACAGAAGCTTAGGGGTCAAGGGATGGCCTTCCTTGTCGGCGGTGGATCAGGTACACTTCACCCCTACATCGCAGTGTTGAGTGTTAATGTAGATATTTTTAGTAATTAAAGGCTTAAAGCTTCAATGCTATTATATTGGGTAAGTTTAGACCTGAATATTTTAGGTCTTAAATATTACAGCTGTGATTCTGTAAAAGCTCTAGGACATGTGGATGTGATATATTGCTGAAGCTGAAATATGTCATGGCAAACTTTACTTTTTTACTCAAATATGGATGTTGTTGACATGGGAGTACTTTGTACAGCATCTGATTCAGTATACTTGCAGTATTTTGTGTTAAACTGTTACCAGCTAGATTTTCTGGGAGCACCAAATCTCTATTTTATTTCACACAAGCATGAAACCTGTTGTCTGATGCTTATTTGGTTTAGCACTAGCAAAATATTGCAACTTTGGTAAATTCGACAGGGTCCTAACTTTGGGAGCTTTCGCTCTTTACCTTTGTTAGTAATGCAGAAAATTCTTGCTCCCCGGGAGGTGATTACTGTTGATTGTGCTTGTATTGTGGCTATGACAACCACCATTAACTTTCAGTTACAGAACCCTACCCCACATAGAAGAGCAGTCCTTGTATTCGGGGTGAGTATATTCTGCTTCTCCTTTTCATACTAGTTCAAGAGGAGCAGTATGTTTCCTTTGTGTTGAAATTTCCTTTGTTTCGTTGCACTGAGAATCATCATCTTATGCAGGGTGTCAACCAGCTAAAAGCATCTCTCACAGGACCTGGCGTCGTTTTCATTCAGAGCCTACCCTTCAATCGGCTCTCGCAGCGCATCGCAAGGTAAGAATGCTGCCACAACACATCTCTTCCCAGTTCACTCAGCCCTCTTGCTTGTCACTGACTTGAAGTTCATTCATGTATTCTCAAGCAGTAGATCGGTGGGGGCCCCAAGCTTAAGAGACAACCCCAGGTTCTTCATCCAGATCGTCATGTTCTTCTTCCTGGCCTATGTCATGATTGTGTCGTCAATAATTCTGACGGATGTTTAGGCGATGCCGCGACGAGCATCTTGGTGTAATCCTTTTAGGATGTTGCCTGCAAGTTGGAAGAGTCAAAAGTTGTTGCACCTTACAGACCCCCCCCCCCCCCTCTCCTCTGTAGATGCCGTGTCGCGGGCGTGAGTAAGCCTGAGAAGAAACCGCACAGCTGTTGTTAGAAAACATAGTGGAAAGTTTGTCAGATTTCTTTTGTATTATGGTTTGCGACGAGCACCCCTTGTTCGTGTGTAGACAGCAAGCTCAAGTTGCACAGCATAGGGTGAATATTACCATTGACATTGACTTAGATCCCATTGAGCAGTTCGGTCGATAAAGTTGTTGGTGTATTTCTGTGCTCCATATCTTTATCAATCTGCAAGCTCGTATATCTGAATCCACTGTCTGGAAAGAGGATGGCGACCAAGGCAGGGAGAAGCGGTCGCAAGAAAAAACCGGAGTACCAATCTAAAATGTGCCGGCTTTGCTATGCCTTATGCAACCGAAATCTTTCTCGGTTTCAGGGGGGCCATCGTGAAGTTTCCTATAAGAACTTGCCACGGCCTCACCGATGCATCGCAGCCAGAGGGGGTGGAAAAAACGTGGGTCGCAGGGGCAAAGAGGGGGAGGCTATAATTTGACCTAAATTTAGGTGAGATCATCGGATCAACCCAAAAAATTCATATTTGACCTTGTAGGTAAGTTTACAACTCCAAAATCAGCTCCAAACTCGATCTACAGTAAGAGATTCAAATAAGAGAAATTCGACTATGAATAGTGCCAGCTTTTGCATGAATAGTATTTGACACTATTCACATCCGATCTTGTCTTTTTTGGTTCTCTAAGAGTAGTTTGAATTAGGAGTTGAAATTTTTTGAGGTTGTACATCGAACACGGATGTGTGTCTACAAATATTTTCAGAATTTTTGGACATGTTTTGAGTTCTTTAAAAGATTGATCTCATCGAAGGTTCAGGTGCGGACGCAGGGTTGGCCGCTGGTGCCGGAGAGTGGGGGTGGGGTTTGAGGCTTTAGAGGGTAGTCAGGGTGGCGGTGTCGTTGGCCGTGGGAGGCGGTTAAGGACGGTGGAAGAACAATGTATGTTGTCGGCCGGGGAAGGCGGTTCGGCCTTGGGTCAGAGAGCAGTGGTGGAAGAATGTCTTTTTAAGTCGGCCCCAAATGATCTCGAATTCGCTAAGTAAGAAGAGAGTTGTCTGGTTAATTAATAGAAGACCGGACGAACACCGTCATAGCATGCCCGTAAAAGCAAGGCACTTCGAGCCACCTGGCGGCTCACGCAAGAACGCACACACGCCGCCGAGAAGAAAAGCATCACCGAGGTTGCAACCCGGTGTCATCGTCATCACACCTCTGAGAGGGTGACTCGACTTTATCATCGATGACCACTAACTAGCTCGCACCACAAAAGAAATGCCGAGACCTGCGCAGTCGGAAGCCAAACAGTCAGTCGCACGCGTCAGTGACGAGGCAGTTCCGACTCTACCAACGAGGATTGCAGGAGAAATGCAGTGGGCCTGCGCCAGGCCAATGCCAAAACCGACCACCCACCTCGGGTCATCGTCCCTGCAATGTCCACCTCAGCAGCTCCGACTTCATAGAGACAAAGTGAGGCATGACGACCCATCGAACATGCTGGATGAGACCGACTACCAGAGCACAGCTGCACCCTGCCTCCGCCTGAAGCCGCATTCGTTGCCACATACAGGAAACCGACATCCACATCACCGGACGCCCACCTGCCGACCACAATGTCGCGAGCGTCCAGCCCATGGCGCAAACGGGATCCGAAGTTCTTGAAGTTCTTCAAGGAGACACCCCAGAGAGGGAAGTCGTGATGTCGACACCGTCGTCTTAACCCGTGCAGGCCTTAGGCTTTCATCCGAAGATCAAGATCCAAAAGTGTAGGAGGATACGGGGCTCCACGGCGATGCCTCAGGGAGGTGAAACGATGCCCACAGACGTGGACACCGCCGACCATCACCGGGCAAGGTTTCGCCCGGAGCAACCCAACACCACCAACACCCCGACGCACAACACCCTGCTGCTCGCCAACCTCTCGTAGAGCCACCGCGTTGGTAGCACCGGAGAGCCACCAAGCAGCACACCTCCCGCCGGCCAAACACCAACGAACCAGATCTGGCATCCCACCACCGCTGCGCCACCATAGGAGCCACCAGGGCCCCGGCCCGTGCGAGGACACGACCCACGGAGCAGGAAGGGGAGAGGGGCACACCCGCCCCTATTCGTCGGAGAAGAGAAGCTGACCGAAGCCCCGGAGCCCGCCAATGAAGTTGCCGCGGCTGCCACCCGCGAGAGACACTGCTAGAGAGTCGCCATGCCGGAGAAGAGCAGACGAGGTCCGCCAGCGACGCGGTCGACCTACCTAGATCCGTCGTGCTACGCAGAAGAAGGGGATCGAGCCTTCCCACCCCGAGCTCAAACGAGAGGAGGACGACCCCGCCGCCGTGCTACGCAGAAGAAGGGGATCAAGCCTTCCCACCACCAGCTTCTGTGGCCAAACGGGAGGAAGACGACCCCGCCGCCGCTCGGGCTTAGCCCGGCGGCCTCCTCCGGCGACGGCGAGGTAAGGAAGGGGGCGGGATGGCCGCCCGGGCTAGGTTTCCGCCCGTGTCGCCTTGGACAAGAGGACGAGGGGGCATTTTGGAACCGCACCAACGAAAGATTCGGTGGAGGAATGTGGGAGGTTGAAGGGCGGTGGGGGAAGAACGTGAGAGGATGGACATGAACAGTGCACATCACGGGATTTGACTGAAAGTCAAGGAAACAATCTTCAGGCGGTCCCAAAATGTGCATTTCCAGGCCACAGTTGGACATAACTTCGGTAATGTCCAGAGATGTATCAGCATCGGTCTTGGCGTCTCAGACTCGGAAAGACAGACAAGCGTGTTCCCAAGAGTTTGTTTAAAGTTTAACGCACATGTTATTGTTTTGCACACTGACACTGCAGATCTTACACATACTTCCATTATATACTTTACTACAAGAAACGACTAGACGAGCACGTCACAAAAAAAAAAAACGACTAGACGAGCACACCATTTTATTCGTACAAAGTACAAACCCAGAACCCTGCACCGCACCGCTGCGTGCCACCTCGGGCGTACGCTCGCTGTACAACTCAAGATGGAGGGACGAGAGGCGCCACGCCTACGGGCGCTCCTGGTTGAGCCGCGCCGCCGTGGTCACCGCCTCCGCCACGCCGCCGGGCGTGGTCGTCAGGTCCAGCTTGTTCCGCATCTCCGCCGACACGACCCTCTCCGCGTCCTCCCTCGTCGCCCCCTTGTCCGCCGGCAGCTTGCTCCTCGCGTCCTGTGGTCAGTTGGTTGCCACGGAGTAATGGACAAATGAATCAATCATGGAGGAGGAAACCAGTATAACAACGAGCTGTAGAGTTTTCAGGAGCTTACCGAGAGGACGTCCCGGAGCTTGACCTTGTCCTCCTCGCGCGCGGCGCGCTCGTTCTGGTCGGCGGCCGCCTGCACCGCCGCGGCGACGCCCCCCGGGACGGTGAGGTTGGACCCCGTGGCGCGCATCTCGGCCGCCTGGACGGCCGCCGAGTCGCTCTGGTCCACCGGCTTCGCCCCCGCGCCGGCCGCCGCCACGGCCTCCAGCGCGCGCCCGATGGTCACGGCGTCCTGGTCCAGCGCGCCCGACGGCTCGGTGGCCGTCACCGGCGGGGGCGCGACGAACCGGCCTACGACCTGCCCGGCGACGGATTCGGTGACGACGCGGCGGCCGGGCAGGTCGGCCTCGGTGACGGTGACGCCCGCGTCCGCGACGGGGCCCGTGAGCTGGCCGCGGCCGACGTGGCCGGCGCGCGCGTTGAGCGTGGCGGCCGACTGCATGACGGCCGCGGGCCCGCCCTTCTGCGTCTGCCCCAGCCCCAGCACCTCGTTCTCGGCGGACTGCAGCATCGCTGCGTCCCTGGGAGCCACGGGCTGCGCCGCCAGCTCCCCGGAGACGTCGAACACGTCGCCGTACTTGATTGGCCGGTCGGCCTGCAGGGCCTCCCCGCCCTCGGGCCTCCGAGGCTGGCCCTGGCTCATGTCTGTGTGGGTGTGGGTGTTCCTCGATTGGAAGTTGCTGCTCTCTCGGACTGACTGTGTGATGATCCGGCGGCGCGCTGTGGCCTGTACGTGTGGGCTTTTATCCGGGCTGCGTGGGGCGGCGCGGCGGCGGAGGAGGGGACACGTAGGGTCGACGAGAGGTGGTACGTGGAGTCTTGGCCGAGTTGCACTTGACCGTGCGCGTCCGTGGCGCCTGCATGTTGTGATTCAGATCGACGCGCGTCAGCTGATGCTTATCGGGTCACTGTGCGCGCAGCCGGGGGACAGTGAGAAGATGGCCGCCCCGACGAGAAAAGAACCGCGCGTCGCGTAGTTCTCGCGGTGGGGAATTCGGCTGCGGCGTGTCCGGCTCGCATTGTCTTTCGCCGCTCAGCGGCGGGAGCGCACTCGTGCTCATTGATCATTGATGGCAGTGGGTTCCTCGCGGGGGTCCGTTGCCTGGTCGTGCACGCCGCAGATCGAGCTGAGGTCAACGATAGACGTGGACGGCCGGCCTTGTTGTCGGAGTTGAATCCGACAGATCTCGGATAGTGGTTCTCGATCTGATAACCTTGTCATGATGGTAAAAAGAGACATCGTGTTTATTCAAGTACAGGTCAAGAGGTAAAATTTTACGGCCTGCTTTGATTATATTATTTGGATTTGCATGGGGTACAAAGTAGAGGTGATCAACCGCGGGATCGTATCAGCATGAGTTCGTCCGTCTACACCCCTGGCACCTCGGTTTGTATAGATATTAAGGGTTCCTAGGGTTACACATAAGTCGATTGCATTTACGAGTAAACCTGCTGGAGACTGCCTCTCAACCTTACACTATGCACAACTCTTCGGGTCATCTCTTCTTGGCGTTTCTAGGTTGACGAACGAGGCCCGCCGGTTGATAATCTTAGGGGGGGGGGGGGGGGGGGGGGGGGTCGGCCCAGCCCGAAAGACTGATGACCGACATGCCGAACACCCCCTAATTCAGGACTGCGTCACTCGTGGTCATCGCGGCCCGTCACGAACTGCGTGGGCGACGCAAACGACATGTAGCTGTCGACGTTGGCAACAACGTTCCTGTTCGCGGTTGCCTGCTCCGCCTCCGCATCTGCCTCCGCGTCAATATCCGCGAACAGGGCGTCACACTCCATCATGACGCATCACTATCGCTCGCGGCGGATGTCGTGGGTGCTGCCCATGGATTCGTACAACGCTCGCTGTTCATCCCCAAAGGCCGGTTTCTCCCATGGCTGCGACGACCTCCTCGTTTGCTTGCTCGCGACAGATCTATCCCTCCGCGAGCTGGTGCTGCTCAAGGAGACGCATGTTGTACCACTGCTCCTCCTGCAGCATCCGAAAAACAGAGACCGGCGCATGCTCCTCCTCCACCATGATGGCCTCGTAGTGCGCCTGCGCTCGCGCCTTGGTGAAGCCGGCAATTTGCATGGGCATGGGCACCGGCTCCTCGTTGGCCGTCTCCTCCATCATCGGGTCATCGTCGCTACCCAATGGCGAGCTCATCGATCGTTCGAACTCTATCCATCGCGAACGATGGGCTTGCCAGCCGGTTGCAAGGCCGACCAAACCATGCTTTTGCTCCATCGAGAGGCTCTCCTACGACGCGGTAGAGCTCGCCGCTTAGCGGAGATAGTGCACGGAAGAGGAATGAAAGCGGACGTGGTGTGGTGCGGATCATGTTGTGCGCGGCCACGTATAAATAGCGGTTGCCGGCCAGGCCAATCGACGGGCTGTTTCAATGTGAGCGCCAGAGTGAGTTTCTCAGTCGTCGTGCCCGTTGAATGCCGGCAGGTGGACAGACGGGCAATCGGCTTCAATACATAAGATAGTTGTCCTGTCGCTCCCACATTGAAGAAGCGCGCAGACTGAGACATGGCGCGGGGGACGCTCTCGGCCGACGTGTCGCTTCAATACCGGCTTCAGTGACCGGTCGCGTCCGCTCTGGAACGACTAATGTGGCGCGGGGAGCGAAGGAGCGGTTGCGTGAAAGAAGACATGGGCATGAGAGATGTTTTTGGGTTGGACTGGTGTGTCGGGCGCGTATGTGGCGACGGTCTGGACATCCGTAAATCTTTCTGGTTTGTGTTCGGTTTACGGGAAAACAGATGTGCGGACTCCTTAGACAAATACGGGTTTGTATTGAATGGCAAACTATGTCTGAATAATTCGGTCCAAATGTTTACATGCTATTCAACAGTCCGAAGATGCCCTTGGAGCATCTCCAATAGCTGCCCTAAAATAGGACACTAAGCCTTTCTAAGGGCAATTGGGGACAAAAAACCTCTCCAATAGCTGTCCAATCCTATTTTAAATTTTTTTTGCAAAGAAAACTTTCGGGCATCCCAAAAAGAGGCACCAAGTTTTGCAAATATACATCACTTGGGCGCTGCGTAAAAATGAACGACCGCACCCGCGACTCCCAACCGCTGCTTTATTCTTCCCGCGCGCGATCAAGCGCCCGCCACCATCAATCCGGCAAGCGCCGCCGCCGGCCGCCGCCTCCCTTCGACCTCGACAACCCACAATTGAGTCCCTAGACCTTTCCTGGTGCGGAGCACCCTACAGTGATGCCCATGGATACTACACTGACTACCCAAGCACCAAGTGGACCGATGACAAGAGCACATGCAAGAGCTATCGAAACCGAGATTACCTCTCTCCTTAGTGAGTTTCCTCTTGATTCACTTGACACATGGTTACTACCTCAAACGGAGATGCTATGTGTGCTTAGTTATCATGAAGACAACCTCGGAGACACTCGGATTGAGGAGCAAGTCACCACGGACGCGGATCAAGGAATGCAATAAGTGAAAACGCCGAAATGCTACAACTGCCAGACATCTGGGCATGCCCCGGATATCCGGCGATGACAAATGCCAAACTAACAATTGTTGGGAGATGCTATATGACAAATGATACATTCTTTGCTCTTCCTTTCGAATATAAAAGAACTTTATGAACATGATACATTCTTTGCACTTCCTTATGACAAATGCCAAACTAACAATTGTTGGGAGAGATACTATATGAACGATCGATATCTTATGCGTGCTAACAAGCTTAGCATTCTCGAGTCTTCTTTGCGTTTATTGCTTTTGCAAGAGGTACATGGCGGAGAACTCATCGGTCGCGACAAGATCTTTGCGACGCTCTCCACCAACTACTTTTGTCCAAAGATGATCCGTGATGTGGCATGCTACACCAACCGTTGTTCCATATGCCGCAAAGCTAAGTCTAAAACTCAATCCCATGGATTATACATGAATCTTCCAATTCCATATGCACCTTGGGAAGATATAAGCATGGACTTCATACTTGGTTTGCCTAGGACTAGAAATGGCAAAGACTCAATATTTGTTGTTGTGGACCGTTTTTCAAAGATGGCACATTTCATTCCATGCAACAAGATAGACGATGCGTCACATATTGCAATTTTATTTTGTAGGGAAATTATTCGTCTTCATGAAGTACCCAAGAGAATTGTCTCTGACCGTGACGTCAAGTTTTTGAGTTACTTTTGGAATACCCTATGCGCCGAGCTCGGAATCAAGCTCATGTTTTCTTTAGCCTATCACCCACATACGGATGGCCAAACCGAGGTGGAGAGACGCACACCCTCCATGCTTCTTCGAGTACTTATCAAGAAAAACATCAAAGAATGAGAGGAGTGCCTACCCGTCCTTGAGTACGCCTACAATCGGGCAAGGCATTCGACCACCAACAAGTCTCCTTTTGAGGTGGTCTATGGCTTCAACTAGTTGTTCCCATTGTACATCCGCCTGCTACTGCTAGAAGAAAGAACGAACATGGATGCGAGCGCATGGGCTACATACATGAAGAAGATGCATGAAGACACAAGGCTCATCATTGAGCGTCAAGTGCAACGCCTCGCCTCCAAGCTAAACATCAACAAGAAACCCATGGTCTTCAACCCCGACGATCTCGTATGGATCCACCTTCTCAAGGATCGATTCCCCAACGAGTGCAAGTTGAAGCTCTTACCTCGAGCTGATGGTCAATTCAAGGTATTGGAACGCTACAACAACAATGCATACAAGATTGACTTACCAAGTGACAAGTACAACGTGAGGGACGTCTTCAATGTTAAGGACTTGATCCCTTTCCATGGTGATCAAGATCACGATCCGAGAGAGGATCTTTTTCAAGGGAGTGGGATGGAGGGGAGCACCCTACGGTCATCCCATAGATACTGCACTGACTGCCCAAGCACCAAGTGGACTGATGACAAGAGCATGTGCAAGAGCTATCGGAACCGAGGTTACCTCTCTCCTTAGTGAGCTTCCCCTTGATTCTCTTAAGACGTAGTTACTACCTCAAGGGTAGATGCTATGTAGCTTAGGTAGCAAGAAGACAACCTCAGAGACACTCAGAGTGAGGAGCAAGTCACCCCGGACGCGGATCAAGGAGTGCAACGAGTGGAAACGCCAAAATGCTACAGCAGCTGGACATCCAACCATGCCCCAGATATTTGGCGCCTGGCGCCGACAAGTCCAAGCCAAGCGCCAAGAATCGGCGCCCGACGACCCTTCAGCGACCATACATCCGGCGACCCATCGATCAACAGACATCCGGCCCTTCCCCGGAAATCCGGCTACACATGTCTAGAAGAGCTCAAAATGGCCAGACATCCGGCGAAGAGCCGGACATCCGGTGCCCCTTTGTTGCCCGGCCATCCGACACATTCCTAGACATCCGGTGTGGGCGTGCGCGAACTCGGGCCCAAGGGTGGTGTAACCCCTCTTTCTCACACCTACTTCGCCCTAGACTATATATAGACCTTCCCCTCTTCCTCCTAGGGTTAAGTTGGATTAGATCTTGAGAGAGCTTTGCTCATTTATCACTCCTTGGAGTTCAAGACCTCTAGGAGAAGACCCCCTAGTGGATATCAAGGCTTCCTCCCTTAGGGATTGAGAAGCCTACCCTATCAAGACCTCAATCCCTCTAGAGATTGGGAAGAACTACCTTATTTGCTATTTTCTTTGTTTGATTGTGGATCTACGTTCTTGTATGGATTTGTGAGATAGTAGATGTGTATCTCGGTTCTTATTGAGAGATTTCTTTTTTCCTTGTGTTCTTGTGTGTTCATCTTGATTTCCTCCAAGAGTGAGAAGGTCACAAATCTAGGATTCCACCACACATCATTTCCCCTCTTCCTTGGGCTCGATTTCATCTCCATCCCAACGAAATTCGGCTCCGTCCATGCCATGGTTGAGCTCGGCGAGTTCTGGCTACGAGAGGAGAAGAACGAGGAGCCCGGAGCCCAAACGCGCCCAGCTACGAGCCCCGTACGTGGGTCGTTACTAGATCCGTCGCTCACCATTACCGGCTGCATCGGCCCGTACGCGAGTCAGGCTAAATACGCCGCCCACCATCGGGCGTTGTCCATGGCGACCGTGGCTTCCCTTCCTGCCCCCTCGTTCCCTTGGCCGTCACTGCTGGACACGGGCCTCTGGGCAAGGTCCATGGCAACCGTCACCGGCAAGCCACGGTCCAGGGGATGTCGCTGCCCTTCACTGGACGATTGGAGCGCCGTCACTGGGAGATTGTGTGCCCCTAAAGCATAACCACGTTGGTGCAGTAGAAGCGCAAATCCGGCGGTGGTCTCCGGTTTACTTCTGTTGCCGCAGGCGCCAAAACGAAGGCCTACCAAAATGAAGCTTTCCTTTTATTCAGTACTTCTGCGAGAATGGCGTTTTGGCTCCCGGAAGCACGCTCTCCTGCGTGAATAGTAAACAAAAAATATAATAAATATTTTTAAAAAATTCTGAAATTTTCTGTAGATGTTCGTGTTAGTATCACAAGAATCCTTGAATATTTTCATGCAAAACGGAGCAGCGGTGTTTCGCCGATGAAAAAAACAAATTTATGGTAACATTTGATGTTTATTTTGCTTTTTTTTGGCACGGGCCAAAATGTTTAATCTTTTTTTTCCTACAAATTTGTATGTAGCATTTGAATATGAGAAAGAACACATAGAATTTTTGTTGAATTTTTTTTGACATTTCAAAAAATATTTTCGCGCGCTGGAGCGTGTGCTCCCAGGAGCACCAACGGATTTCCGGTACTTATGCCTTGTAAGTGTTTGATGATATGTGGGGAAGAAGGATCGCGACCTTGAAGCGGTCGTGCTCTACTATAATGCTGTTGTTGGTGCTCTATTATAATGCTGTTGTTGGAGACAATGCGTTTTTGTGCAAAAAAAGCATTTTTGGTGTCCAATTTTTTTACTTGACTTTTTTAGTGCCCTATTTTAAGGCTGCTACCCCTACGCAATCGGAAAGCAGTGATTATGAAGGGCAAAAGCACCAACTAAAGACATGTAGTACCCCGAACTGAGCCTCAAAAGCCTTATGGTGAAACCAGTCTACCAGTGTCCAAGTCTTAGAGCATCTCCAGCCGTTTGGGCTCTCCAAAGGCATTTTTTCAGTCGGATGGGTTGCGCCGGCGGAATTTTGGCTCTGGGGTCCGGATATTTTCCAGCCGTGCCCCCGCCCAAGAAGCAGCAGAGCTTCATCCAGCGGACACGTGGCACCGTGTCCAGGCGCCTCTCCTCCTAGGCTCTTCGCCGAGCACCTCCTTGAGTCGGACCAGGCCGCGACGGCCGCGGCGCTCGCGTCCACGCGCTTAGCTCGGCCGGTCTTTCAGGACGCTCAGCTCGGCCAGCCTCCAGCCGTGGCTCAGCACCTGCTCGACCTCCGGCGTCCATGCGCTTGCTTGCTCGACCTGCACGCGACCTGAGCTCCGCCCCGGACGTCGGCCACCACGAGGCCGAGGAAGGAGAGTGGCCTGGCTCGTCCGCGGCCTCGGGCTCGGGCGTGCTCCTCGGGCTGGAGTGTTGTGGCGTGGGCATGGCGCGGAGCTAGTCCGGCGTGTGGGCGAAGAAGCAGACACGGCAGCGGCAGGCCGTGCCGTCCTTCCATGGCTGCGTGCCGTAGCGCGCCGGGTGGAGCCAACACTCGAAGACGCCCCGACCAGCGCGACCGCCCCACGCGCCGCCCGGCCTCCCGCCCTGGCTGCCGCGCTCGCCTAAGGATGGCAATGGGTCGGGTTTGGATCGGGTTGAGCAATATCAAATCCATATTCATATCCATGAAGACAGTCTTTGCCCACCCATGAAAAAATCATTGGGTGAAAAATTGTGTCCATGTCCAAACCCGGTGGATATCCATACCCACTGGATATCCATTGGATCCTCTCGAGACATATAAATAAGACATAACACAATGTTAACATAAGCTCTTCCATTCTTCACCTCGTGACGGGCTAGGCCTCACTTATGGTAAATCAATGTCCACTAACAACCTAAGATCATTTAGTATTTTTTCTAATAGATGAGAATGATGAGTCATTTAACAAGGAGATAAAAATAAAGGAAGGGGCGTTGGAGTATGTTTTGGAGGGGATTGAATGTCAACTCATAAGAGTTACGACAGGGATTGTGCAATTTCTTTTGTATGTTTTAGATAACAAAGTGTAAAATCATAGTGAGACATGTGACTGTGGGGTAGGGATAGCAGATTTTTGCCCATTAAGTCATACTATCGAGTCGGGTTTGGGTATACCCACGGGTACAAGATTATATCCATGCCTTATCCATGAGCAATCGGGCCGGGTTTGGGCGCCGCCCATGGACACAAAAGCATATCCAAACCCTATCCATTCGGGTCAAATATCCATGGGTATCCATGTCCATTGGTAAAATTGCCATCCTTACGCTCTCCCAGGCTCCCCGCTGGCCGCCACCAGCCGTGCCCGTGCGAGGGCTGCGCCCGCCGGTGCGTGGCTCCGGGCCGGGGCCGCCCGTGGCCTCAGCGCTCGGGGCCGGCCGTGGTTGCCATGCTCGGGGCCGGGGCCGCCTGTGGCCGGCGCGCCCGGTGTCGGGGCCGCCCGTGGAGGAGAGAGAGTGAAGAGAGAGGCTGAATTGTGGGGTTTTCGCATGTGAAAAATAGCACTGTCGCCCCAGCTGCCCCCAGCTCCCTGAGTTTGGGTTGGGATCGCCGGACGTAATTCTGGCCAAATCCGGCGCTATTTGAGCTTTTGGGGACACGAGTGGGTGAAAAAGTGTGCGCCGACGATAAAAAACGCCTCCTGGGGGGGCTCTCGGGGGGACGGCTAGAGATGCTCTTAGTCTTAATTTTGATATAAATTATCATATTTTTTGCATTTATTTTAGATTTTTGACTATGTTTGTTAGGGAAGGCGTTTTCGTAACTATAAAGTGGTCTGTGATGTCGGCCTTTTTTTTTAAAAGAAGGATTACCCCGGCCTCTGCATCTGGACGATGCATGCAGTCATTTTATTAATTATTAATAAAGACCTTACAAAGTAGTATATCAGGTAGTCTGAAGCCACCATCTTAACAACATCTGTCGCTACTCCTATCCACTTGATGAAGGGGTGCCGATAGTCCGAGCCTAATACCAAATAGACATCGCACCAAACCTAACATCTAAATCCGGAGGCCCCAACCAAGCCACATACCGGGTTTGGGGCACACACCGGTTCGACGCACTCTCACGTGTCGTCGCCGCCATCTTCCACCAATCAATCTTCAGAGCAGATACTAACGCATCGATCTTGCCAGACCTCTCTGCCATCGACGCCACCATGATGCCAGACAACTTCCTCCTCCTGCGCGAGTCCATCTTCGTGCATCGGACGCCGAGTCTCCACTGCGCCATATGCCGCCGAGATCCGCCGCCATCAATGTGTAAGCTGAAGCACTGCTCCACCAAAGAAGCCTTCCATTGGTCTCTCGACCCGTGTACACCTCCAAGAATGACGTCCCCAAGGGGGAAACGATACCAGAGCGTCGCCGTCATCTGATCTACTAATCTAGGGTTTTCCTCGAAGGTAGCAGAGAGTGGCCTTGAACTTCTCCACGGCGATGCCTTCAAGAAGAGAACGACGCAAACAGCGCCGCCACCGCCGGCCTTGGCAGCTAGCCGAGAGCAGGGTTTCACCCAGATCTATTCGAAGAGCCTCCCTCAAGCATCTCGTGCACGGACTGCCGCCATCTCTGCCAGGGACTGGACGAAAGCGATCCAGGCCGCCGCTGCCTGACCGGCCATGGAACCACCACGGTGCCTACTGTTGGCGCCGCCAGGCCCACCACACTCGCCTGCAGATGCACACCGGAACCGCCGGCCCGTCCAAGCCCATCTGGGCAAGACAAGACCCACGATCCCGGCCGCCGCCACAAGGGCGCCTCTGCCGCGTGGAGGTCGCGGCTCCGCTGACGCCGCCGTCACGCACGCCGTAGGGATCCCGCCGCTCCTTGCCGCCGGATCTCCACCGTACCATGCGCCGACGCCGCCTGGAGATCTCGCCACCACCGCACGAGGGAGAAGGCCCCGCCGCCGTCATCATAGGCTAGACTTCGTCGTCCAGACCTCAGACGGCGGCAGGAGGGAGGAGACGAGGGGAGGAGGCCTAGGGCCGGCGGCGCGATCGCCCCCCGTGTCGCCTAGGGTTGACGACGCGGGGGTAGGGGTGGAGTCGAAATTGGGGGAGAATGATCCGTGATGCCGGCCTGCGTGTGTTATTGAGATGAATGTAAGTATGTAGGTGAGCATCTGCGTTTGAAACTGAGAAAAATGCATATTATATACTACTCCCTCCGTCCCACAATATATAGTACTAGTAATGTAGAGATAATACCAGGTGATACCAGTTCTTACATGATACCATAATATCAACCTATAAAATTCAAATTTAAACTTGTAAAAAAAATTAAGAAAATAATCATGGATGTTCACAAGAAATATGTCGACAATCGCAAAAAAATTTAGACCAGAATTCAAAATAGAGAAGGAGAAGAAAAAAACAAATCCATCATTCAAAAGAAGACAAAAGCAAGAATGACACTATTCATATCTGAATTTGTCTTTTAGGTTTCTCTTCGTGTATTTGGAATTTCGATCTGAATTTTTAGAGGTTATCGACTTATGTGTTGTGAACATCAACGATTTCTTTTTCAGAATTTTTTGGCATGTTTAGATTGAAGTTTTGCAAGTTGGTATCATGATATCACGTAAGGAATTGTATCACCCTATACTTTTCCATGCATACTTTATTCCGATCGGTCCCAAAATATACACGCCTGTCCGGCTATTTACGGCAAGTCCCCTCCTGATTGCGCCTCGCGGCCTCTGTAAGCGCCGCTCCCACACCGTATGGCTTGGTCGCGTTGCCGGGGGCATGGGCCGCCTCCGCCTCCACCGCGGCAGCCGCGTCCTCCCTCGTCACCGCCTTGCCCGAAGGCAGCTTCGCCGTCGCGTTCCACTGACACACACAACAGACATGCCTCCTGTGAGAGATGCAAGACAAGTGACTGCGCCGCAGATGTATGTACGCATGCATACTGCATGCATGTTCGTGGTCGTGCGGAGGACTGCACGTACCTTGAGGACGTCTCCGATGGTGATCTTGTCCTCGGCGTGCGCGGCCGTGGCGTTGGCGTCCGCCGCAGCCTGCGCCTGCGCGGCGATCCCGGCGGGGATGTCCACTGCGGTGCCGACGGCGCACGCCTCCGCGGCGCGTATGGCCGCGGCGTCGGATCTCTCCACGGGGTGGTCCCCGACGGCCCGCGCCGCCGCCTCCAGCGCCTCCGAGATCTTGACCTTGGTGTCCTGCTCTTCGTCGACGACCGCGCGGCAGCCCCCGTGCGCAAGCCGCTCGTCGTCGCTCGGGGCGACGGTCACGGCAGCGTCGAACACCCGGCCCGGGCTACAGGTGTCGATCTGGGCGTAGGTGTGGCAATCTACTCCGCATTTGGCCTGAGCCATGGCTCTGGCTTCTGTGTTCAGCTGCCTCTCGCGCGGGCGCTTCCCGTCGTGTGCGGCGGCCGGTGTACACTAGCGGCTGAGTTTATAGAACGGCCGCGGCAGTCCAGCCGGGGACGTGGTCGGGAATGACACGTGGTGATACGTGTCAGCTGGGAATCTACTGCCGTTTTGTGGCAAGGGCATGCTCGGCGACACCTGGCTCGAGGCAGAATACCCTTGATACAGCCGCGTCACCTGAGCTTTTACTTTGACGAAACCACCCACGTCGAGCCATTTCATTGTCACCGCTGAAGAACCATCGAAAGGTGGCGGGGTTTTCTGTTCGGATTGGGGAACTATCAACGATGTGCAAGTTGTCCACGAAAATTGATATTTCAGTCGTTAGGTTTCGATCCAACGGTAGGGCGGCATTTTCTTCCTCCCAACGGTAAGCCTGGTGCTGAACCGCGGCCACGCTTCCGCCTCTACGCATAGGTGCACCGCTGCTAGTACTTCATGGAGCCGATGAACTCGGTGCCGTGGCCTGACGTGAACCTGCCGTATGGGTGTCTCAGATTGAGATAGTTCTTACTCCCTCTGTAAACTAATATAAAAGTGTTTAGATCACTATTTTAGTATTTTAAACGCTCTTATATTAGTTTTCGGAGGGAGTACTATTGTTGTTATGGACAATCGATAGAATTTACAAAATGATCCACTAGTTGTGTTTGCTCCATTTTTTTTCCATATGTATATTCTTTTACTATGAATAGGTAACACAAAACCTCAACTTTAGGGGAATTTACAACTCCAGAATTAGTTGGTAACAGAAAACACAAACAAACCAGTTTTATCTTACAAAAACTGTCCAAATTTTAAATGGCTGGGCTAAATTGGCTGAAGATTCCCTAGATTGATCATTTCAGAATTCAGATGTGCCGAATTGTTGTAATTTACTTAGCTTTTTTAACTTTGATTTTTTCAAGGAAAATTACAAAAAACTTTCCAAATTTAAAATGGCATGGCTAAATTGGTTGCAAATTTCCCAAATTGATCATTTAAGATTGAACCCACACACTAGTAGAAAACAGGGCTTTGGTCCAGGCCAGCCCAGCCCATTAGTCCCGGTTCAGTCAGGAACCGGGACACATGGGGGCATACGTCCCGGTTCGTGCGCCCAGGGGGCCGGCCGAGGCTCGTGGGGCATTGGTCCCGGTTCCAGACACGAACCGGGACCAATGGGCCTCGCTCCTGGCCCACATCCATTGGTCCCGGTTCGTGGCTGGAACCGGGACCAAAGGGTGGCCTTTGGTCCCGGTTCCAGCCACGAACCGGGACCAATGTTGTGCCTATATATACCCCTCGCCCGCGAGCAGAGCACTCCACTACTCTGTTTTTTCTGGCCGGCGAGGGAAGGTGTTTGTGGTGCTCTAGCTCACCTCCTATGCACATGAGGTGTTCGATGAAATGCCCGAGCAACACTACTTAAGCTTTATCCTCTCCAAACTCGACCTTCAAGCTCCATTTTCCTCAAGATTTGTCTAGGTTTAGCGGTCCGTCACGTCCCGTCCCCGTCTTCACCGCCGTCGATCGCCCGCGCCGATCTCGTCGCCGGCATAACCGTGGTGAGCCTCTTGTTCTTATCTTCTTTCTAAAAGAAAAAAATTCTTACTTGTATGATTTACATAGATACTTGTATAATTTTCTTACTTTTATTATTGTTTGTTATTATATAGTGCGATGGTTTTGGTATCCGCCCCCGTCGGCCCTCGTCCTGTCAATGATTCGGATGTGGTATATATATTATATTTTATAACTATTTGGTTCATTTGTTGTTTATGACAATTATGCCGACCAACGTGACATAGATTTTTTTATCTAGGAGGTATGTGAACCGGAAATTCCAACCGACCCTATTGTCGAGAGGTTAAATTTAGTTGAAGAAGAAAACAATTACTTGAAGGAAAAATTGAAAAAAATTGAGGAGGAGAAGATGATATTGGAGTTGCATGTTGCGGATGTCGTCGATGATCACAAGATCAAGATGGATGCAATGCGCTTCAAGATTAGAAAGTATAGAAAATATGCCATTCATACCGAGGCTTGGTATCATTATGCCGTTGGATCAATTGTTACCTTGGTTGCGATTATGATCGCATTTGTTGTTGCATTGAAATGTTTTACATAGTTTCAATAATGTATGGTTTAATTAGATGCTCTGAAGAGCAATATGTTGTTCAATGAGAACTATGTATGTACTTTGGTTTTAATGTGATGATGAACTTCTATTAATTTGGTCACTTATCTATTCATGATGTTTTGTAATGGTTTTTGACACACTTAATTATATATAATGCACGCAGATGAACCGGCAATGGATGTACGGTGACAGACGCACATCCGAGTATATTAAGGGCGTGCATAATTTTCTCGAAGTGGCTGAGGCAAACAAGCAGAATGGTTTTATGTGTTGTCCATGCCCTATATGTGGGAATACGAAGTCTTACTCTGACCGGAAAATCCTTCACACCCACCTGCTTTATAAGGGTTTCATGCCACACTATAATGTTTGGACCAGGCACGGAGAAATAGGGGTTATGATGGAAGACAACGAAGAAGAAGAGGATGATGACAACTATGTGCCCCCTGAATACGATGATGCTGCAACGGGGGAAGCTGAAGATCAAGAGGAACCAGACGATGTGCCCGATGATGATCTCCACCGGGTCATTGTTGATGCAAGGAGACAGCGCGAAAGTGAAAAGGAGAAGCTGAAATTCGATCGCATGTTAGAGGATCACCAAAAAGGGTTATACCCCAATTGCGAAGATGGCAACACAAAGCTCGGTACCGTACTGGAATTGCTGCAGTGGAAGGCAGAGAATGCTGTGCCTGACAAAGGATTTGAGAAGCTACTGAAAATATTGAAGAAGAAGCTTCCAAAGGATAACGAATTGCCCGACAGTACGTACGCAACAAAGAAGGTCGTATGCCCTCTCGGATTGGAGGTGCAGAAGATACATGCATGCCCTAATGACTGCATCCTGTACCGCGGTGCGTACGAGGATTTGAACGCATGCCCGGTATGCGGTGCATTGCGGTATAAGATCAGACGAGATGACCCTGGTGATGTTGACGGCGAGCCCCCCAGGAAGAGGGTTCCTGCCAAGGTGATGTGGTATGCTCCTATAATACCACGGTTGAAACGTCTGTTCAGAAACAAAGAGCATGCCAAGTTGATGCGATGGCACAGAGAGGACCGTAAGAAAGACGGGAAGTTGACAGCACCCGCTGACGGGTCGCAGTGGAGAAAAATCGAGAGAAAGTACCGGACTGAGTTTGCAGGTGACCCAAGGAACGTATGGTTTGGTTTAAGCGCGGATGGCATTAATCCTTTCGGGGAGCAGAGCAGCAATCATAGCACCTGGCCCGTGACTCTATGTATCTATAACCTTCCTCCTTGGCTGTGCATGAAGCGGAAGTTCATTATGATGCCAGTACTCATCCAAGGCCCTAAGCAACCCGGCAACGACATTGATGTGTACCTAAGGCCATTAGTTGAAGAACTTTTACAGCTGTGGAATGGAAACGGTGTACGTGTGTGGGATGAGCACAGACAGGAGGAATTTGACCTGCATGCGTTGCTGTTTGTAACCATCAATGATTGGCCTGCTCTCAGTAACCTTTCAGGACAGACAAACAAGGGATACCATGCATGCACACACTGTTTAGCTGACACCGAAAGTATATACCTGGACAAATGCAGGAAGAATGTGTACCTGGGGCATCGTCGATTTCTTCCGACCAACCATCAATGTCGAAAGAAAGGCAAGCATTTCAAAGGCGAGGCAGATCACCGGAAGAAGCCCGCCATGCGTACCGGTGATCACGTACTTGCTATGGTCAATGATTTACACGTAATCTTTGGAAAGGGTCCCGGCGGACTATCTGTTCCGAATGACGCTGAGGGACGCGCTCCCATGTGGAAGAAGAAATCTATATTTTGGGACCTACCCTACTGGAAAGACCTAGAGGTCCGCTCTTCAATCGACGTGATGCACGTGACAAAGAACCTTTGCGTGAACCTGCTAGGCTTCTTGGGCGTGTATGGAAAGACAAAAGATACACCGGAAGCACGGGAGGACCTGCAACGTTGGCACGAAAAAGACGACATGCCTCCAAAGTAGTATGAAGGTCCTGCCAGCTACGCTCTTACCAAAGAAGAGAAGGAAATCTTCTTTGAATGCCTGCTCAGTATGAAGGTCCCGTCTGGCTTCTCGTCGAATATAAAGGGAATAATAAATATGGCAGAGAAAAAGTTTCAGAACCTAAAGTCTCATGACTGCCACGTGATTATGACGCAACTGCTTCCGGTTGCATTGAGGGGGCTTCTACCGGAAAACGTTCGATTAGCCATTGTGAAGCTATGTGCATTCCTCAATGCAATCTCTCAGAAGGTGATCGATCCAGAAATCATACCAAGGCTAAGGAGTGATGTGGCGCAATGTCTTGTCAGTTTCGAGCTGGTGTTCCCACCATCCTTCTTCAATATCATGACGCACGTCCTAGTTCATCTAGTCGACGAGATTGTCGTTCTGGGCCCCGTATTTCTACACAATATGTTTCCCTTTGAGAGGTTCATGGGAGTCCTAAAGAAATATGTCCGTAACCGCGCTAGGCCAGAAGGAAGCATCTCCATGGGCCATCAAACAGAGGATGTCATTGGGTTTTGTGTTGACTTCATTCCTGACCTTAAGAAGATTGGTCTCCCTCAATCGCGGTATGAGGGGAGACTGACTGGAAAAGGCACGCTAGGAGGGGACTCAATAATATGCAGGGACGGGCATTCTTGGTCTCAAGCACACTACACAGTTCTACAGAACTCTACCTTGGTGACCCCGTATGTCGATGAACACAAGAACATTCTGCGCTCCAAACACCCAGAGCAGTGTGACGACTGGATTACATGTGAACACATCAGGACTTTCGGCAGTTGGTTGGAAACACATCTCAGAGGTGACAACACTGTTTCTGATGAGCTGTACTCGTTGTACAGGGGACCATCTTCGACTGTATTGACTTACAAAGGATACGAGATAAATGGGAATACATTTTACACGATCGCCCAAGATCAAAAGAGCACTAACCAAAACAGTGGTGTCCGCTTTGATGCAGCAACCAAGAGGGGAAAGGACACATATTATGGTTACATAGTGGACATATGGGAACTTGACTACGGACATGATTTTAAGGTCCCTTTGTTTAAGTGCAAATGGGTCAATCTGTCAGGAGGCGGGGTACAGGTAGAGCCACATTACGAAATGACAACAGTGGACCTGAACAATCTTGGGTACACAGACGAACCATTCGTCCTAGCCAATGATGTGGCGCAGGTTTTCTATGTGAAGGACATGTCTACCAAACCGAGAAAAAGAAAAGATAAGGAAGCGAATACATCATACGATGAGCCAAAGCGCCACATAGTTCTTTCAGGGAAAAGAGACATCGTGGGAGTGGAGGGTAAGACAGACATGTCTGAAGATTATGAAAAGTTTCATGAAATTCCTCCCTTCAAAGTCAAGGCTGACCCAAGCACCCTGTTAAGCAATGAAGAATATCCATGGTTACGGCGCAATAAGCAAAGGACACAAGCGAAGAAAAAGTGAAGACAGATGAAGTCAGAAAGGGTTGAAAATTGATGATGTGGCTTTGAATGGTTCATTTTGAGCACACAAAAAGTCTGGAGTTCAAATTAGTTCAAAAAAATGAAATCCCTTTGTAACAGGTGAGTTTTTGTCCGAAACCCTGATACTTCGAAAGAGATTGTCCATTTTGTACACGAAGTGCATCCAGTTTTTGCCGTAACCCTCTCAACTTTTTAGCACATGCTATGTGGGTGAAATGATGATATCATGCCAATTTTCAACCTCTTCAAGTTCATTTGAAGTGCTTTCCAATTTCAGGGTCATTTAGCTCAAAAAAATCAGTAAATGCATGAAAAATAACAGATGAACTCAGAAAGGGTTGAAAATTGATGATGTTACTTTAAATGGTTCATTTTGAGCACACAAAAAGTGTGGGTTCAAATAAGTTCAAAAAATGAAATCCCTTGAACAGATGAGTTTCGTCCGAAACCCTGATACTTCGAAGAAAGAGATTGTCCATTTTGTGACATGAAGTGCATCAGTTTTTGCCGTAACCCCTCTCAACTTTTAGCACATGCTATGTGGGGTGAAATGATGATACATGCTCATTTTCAACCTCTTCAGAGTCATTTGAAGTGCTTTTCAATTTCAGGGTCATTTTAGCTCAAAAAATCAGTAAATGCATGAAAAATAACAGATGAAGTCAGAAAGGGTTGAAAATTGATGATGTTGCTTTGAATGGTTCATTTGAGCACACAAAAAGTCTGGAGTTCAAATAGTTCAAAAAAATAAAATCCCTTTGTAACAGATGAGTTTTCGTCCGAAACCCTGATACTTCGAAAGAGATTGTCCATTTTGTACACGAAGTGCATCCAGTTTTTGCCGTAACCCTCTCAACTTTTATGAAACTCTATAGCAAAATAATAAACTAAAAGAATGAACTAGAAAACTTTGATGAAACTCTAATAGAAAAAGAATGAACTAGAAAACTTTAATGAAACTTTAATAGCTAAAGGAATCAACTAAAAACTTTTTAAACCTCTTGTATTATTGAAACTAAAATTATATAAAATTTATGCCAACTAAAATTATCAAAGTATTTTCTCTTCAAAACATTAAAAGAAAAAGAAGTTCATAAAATAAATAAAAAAAAGCCAAAAATAAAATAAAATAAATAAGTAGAAACAAAATAAAATAAATAAGTAGAAAACAAAATAAACTTTAATAAATAAGTAGAAACAAAATAAATAAAATAAAATTTAATAAAATAAATAAAAATAGCAACAGAGAATATTTGTTGTAAGTAGAAACAAAATAAAATAAATAAAGCAACAAAGAAAACAAAATAAAATAAAAAAGTGCCGCCTACTAGGCCACCACGACCTGAAACGACTAGAAACCCAACCATGGGCCAGGATTCAGACGTAGCAGGCCCAGTAGGCCCACAGGCACATAGTGCGAGTTTAGGCCCGAAAGCCTGCAGTTGAGAGGAGCTCGAGAGAGTGGGCGCAGCAAGCGTTATAAAACCACTCTCGAGCTCCTCAACTAGCGAGGGTGGGACTAAACTTTGGCCGCCGACACGGGCAGCACAAGGCTTTTTGTCCCGGTTGGTGGCGTGGCACCAACCGGGACCAATGCACGCCCTTTAGTCCCGGTTGGTTCCACCAAACGGGACCAAAGGTCCCTGCTTCCCGCCTTTGGGCGCTGAAAAAAGACCTTGGTCCCGGGTGGTGGCACCAACCGGGACTAAAGGGGGGCATTGGTCCCGGTTGGTGCCACGAACCGGGACCAAAGCCTTTGCTATATAAGCCAGCACTTAGGAAATTTTTAGATTTTCATCGCCGTTCGTTGCCCTTCCACCTACGCACAGTTCCAACGTCTATCATCTCCAACACCCGTAATACGCCATTCACATCCCTCCGGGAAGAAGCAAAGAGAAAGAGTAGAAGAATTGATGCGCCAGTCGTCGCCATGCCTACGAGTCGTCGCCGCCGCCCCGCACCGAGCCTAGCGCCAGTCGCCGCCCGATCCCCGCACTCATCGTCGTGTCGCTAGCGGCCACCTACCCCCGACAACGCCGCGCCGCGCCGGCCCCTGCCCGACGCCCAAGCACCTACCCCGGCCCGCCCCGCCGTCGCCGTCGTCGGTGTCGCCGTCGCCATCGCCGTCGCAAGCCGCCCCCGCTGTGAGACAGCCGCGCCGCCCCCGTCTCTGTTTTTTTTCATTTTTATTAGATTAATTTTTTGTTCATAATGTATATAATGTATATATTGTATGGTGTGCCTATATGTATGTAGATGTCATAATGTATTAATTTTTTTGTTCAGAGCATGTTTTTGTTCATGATGAGGGGGGTGGGGGTCGATGTACATAGTATATATATGATGTAATTTTTTTGTTCATATATATATATAATGTAATTTTTTTCAATGTATATATGTATGTGGTAGCTATATATGCATGATGAGGGGGGTGGGGGTCGATATACCCCCTCCTCGATAACTTTGACATGAGGGGGAGGGGTCGATATACCCCCTCCCTGATAACTTCGACATGAGGGGGGGGGTCGATATACCCCCTCCCCGATAACTTCGACATGAGGGGGGGGGGTCGATATACCCCTCCCCGATAACTTCGACATGAGGGGGGGGTCGATATACCCCCTCCCCGATAACTTCGACATGAGTGGGGGGGGGTCGATATACCCCCTCCCCGATAACTTCGCCGCGTGCTCCCCCGAGCTCGGCCTTGCTCTGCCACTGCTCAAAAGTTTCAAATGACCAAAGTGGGTTTTTGCATAAAAATGATCTATAGGCATCAGAGGACTTCTCAAAAAATTTGTGGCATTTGAAAAGAATTATTTGAAATAGTTCTAGTGCAACAGGGTCATTCTAGAGTTTGAAAATACTAATAAAAGAATTTTTTGAGGTCAAATCATTATAAAAATAATTACTACTGATGTGTTTGTTCATAGCATTTTTTTCAATGTATGTATGGATGGATATAGAAAATGTTCATATATGATGTTTTTTTTGTTCATAGCAATTTTTTTCCATGTATGTATGTATTTTTTTTAGATGTGCTATGTTTTTTCAGATGAGATGAAATGAGATGAGTTGTCCATTTGTTGTATAAACATAACCCCGATAACTTCAATTCCCCTCGGGCTTATATTTTTGTGAGCATAGAAATTTTTGTAACTTGTATGTGTTTGATCACCGCGGACTTATATACTTGATTGGACTATGGAGTGCATATTTAGTCGAGTCCAACATCAATATTTGTGAATGATTTCATATTGTTGGGCACCGCGGATAGTTGTGAGAGGAGTTTTTCCTTTGATTTTGAGGCATGTGATCTAGATAATGTCCAATGCCTCATATCGCGAACATAGTTATATTGGACAATTGATCTTCATATAAATGAAGCATAAAAGTTTAGCAAACAGTTTGGCAATCACTTAGAAATTTTCATGTTGTAGGAGTACATGTATAAAAATTTAGAGTTGTTCATTCACTTCGACATGAGGGGGGACGTCGATCAACCCCCTCTCGCCCGAACAAGTCTATGTATTATTTTATATCGCGGTGGACATATATCAAAGTTTGATCATATGTCAAAGTTTGAATTTTGACATATGCAACATTTGATCATATATCAAAGTTTGATCATGTCAAAGTTTGAATTTTGACATATGCAACATTTGATCATATGTCAAAGTTTGAATTTTGACATATATAGATTTATCAAGAATGCCCCCATTATGGATGTGCACAAGTTGATCCAATTTTTTTCTGATCTCATCTATATTTATATTCTTCTATATGTCACGTTGTCTGTCAAAGTATTGAAGAAATCCATGGCTTCATCATTAGTCGGAAGTAACAGGCGTATGATGCTACGAAGCTCTTCAAAGTTGTTTTGGAACGGAGTTCCTGATAGAATAATTCGCCTTTTGGTACGAATTTCAGCAAAGGCCTTCCAAATAGCGATATTCGGAAGGCTCTTGCTGAACTTTGTACCAAAAAGCGAATTATTCTATCGGGAACTCCGTTCCAAAACAACTTTGAAGAGCTTCGTACCATTATACGCCTGTCATTTCCGGCTAATGATGAAGTCATGGTTTTCTTGAATTCTTTGACACTAGACAACGTGACATATAGAAGGGTAGATGAGATCAGGAAAAATATGGACCATTTTCTGCACATCCAAAATGGCGTCATTTTGTTAAATCCCTTGTCGGTCCGGACGTCGGACATTCATGAGAGAGGCGGTCCGTAGAAGAGTTGTTGAGGCCACCCCAAACCGTAGAAGCGTCGAGCTAGCTAGGTCTACGTTTGTACTAATATATCCATCTGTCATGTTTGTATATTAATTGCCATGTTGTAATATTTGCAGAAACTATGGAGCATCGAGACATCGAAGCAGAACAGTTGTTGGGGGACATAATCCTCGGCGGAGGTGATATCTTGTCGTATCTCAACGACACCGATGGTCTGGAAGGAGAGGGTGAAGCAGGCTCCAGTGATCGAACAATGGAGGTGGAAGGACATGATTATGATGGCTCCGATGAGCAAACGGAGGAAGGAGCTGTTGCAAAGTCCGGCGAGGTATATATATTAATTAAGCCTGTGCTGACTAGCTAATTGATGCATTAATTGTTTTGGTATGTACACATATTAAGTCTCTTCTTTCTTATTTTCTAGCCCTCCGGATCGAGCCAAACTTCGGTAACGAGATGAGGCCTGAAGAAAAGGTTGCGCCAGGATGAAAGGTTCACGATCACAGCAATCAAGGGCGATGGCCAACCGATTGAACCCAGCCGGACCAAGGAAGCATTTTCTGCTCAGTGCGGGGTTCTTGTTAGGGACATGATCCCGATGAGCATCCACCAATGGAATAAGCCTAAGAGCGAAGACCCTCAAGTGTCTTTTGTCAACGATAGACAGAAAGATGATCTTTGGACCGCGCTGAAGGCAAATTTCACCCTACCGCTAGAGGAGGATCCGGATAAGCCAGTTATAGAGCCATTGGTCAAGGCTCATGCTCTTAAGAAGATGGCAGATCTATTCAGGAGGTGGAAGAATGAGTTGAAATCAACGTTTGTTGACAAAGGGAAGACTCCAGAATTCACCGGCCGATTTGAGAAGATAAGAGATCACTGGCCCGCATTTGTGGCCCATAAGACATCGGAGAAGAGTAAGAAGATGTCAGCGACAAACAAGAAAAATGCTGCAAAGAAGGAGTATCACCATCGCACGGGGTCAGGTGGCTACCTCAAAGCCCGGCCGTTGTGGGACAAGGCTGAGAAGGACCTGCTTGATAAAGGGGTCGAACCAGAGACATTGAACTGGCCAGACCGTTCAAGGACTTGGTTCTTCGGGGTTGGGGGAACCTTGGACCCTGAAACAGGGAAGTGCCGTTGGACGAAGGAGCAACTTGAAATACCCGTCAAGAAGCTTCAGAAGTATATCGCCGCAGCGCAGGAAGGGACGTTCGTTCCCGACAGAGAGAACGACGAGCTCACACAGGCCCTCGGGAATCCTGAGCACCCAGGACGAACACGAGGCACGGCAGGCTCCGTTGCGTGGAGGGTTGGGTTTCCTAGTGCAGGCGGTTACAAAACCCGGGAGAGGAGGAGGAAAGTGGAGCAGACGGAACTGCAGTCGCTGAATGCAAGGGTACGAGCACTAGAGGAACAAGCACTACTAGTTCAGAGCCAGCGACCTGCCGGAGCTACCCCAGAAGCTACCCCTCCATCTCAGCGGAGAAGCAGCGTGGCTTCCACCGAGGTCTTTCAGCAGCCTGACTTCACGGCTCCCAGCTACCCCGTGGATGCTATCATGGAGGCTCAAGATTGCCACCTTATGGCGCAATGGCAGCACCTCAAAGTCAAGGCGGCTGTCGGCTCTGTTGCACCTTCTGGACCCGGCGCAACTTTTCACTGCCTTCCGATTCCACAAGGCTATGCTGTTGTGATGATCGATGAAATAATGGAGGGATTTGAGGAGCTCCAGCTTGACCACCCTACCGGTGAAGGGGAGACTCAGCTGGGTCTTGCTCTGAAGACTCCATGTCTATGGCGGAAGGAGCTCATCAACCTTCCGAACTGGACGCCTCCGCCTCCTCCTCCGGCAAGTCAGGGCACTCCGCCTCCTCCTCCGCCTCCTCCTCCGGCGAGTCAGGGCACTCCGCCTCCTCCTCCGCCTCCTCCTCTGGCGAGTGATCAGGGCACTCCGCCTCCTTCTCCGCCTGCGCCGGCGCGTCCGAGCAGCCCGCCTCCTTCTCCGCCTCATCAGCAACAGCGGAAGACAGCCGCCGCTGCTCCGGCTGCTCCGGCGCGTCGTAGCACTCCGCCTCGTAAGCAACGAAGGAAGACAGCCGCAGCCTCTCTGACTGCTCCGGCGTCTAGCAGTACAGCCAGAGGCAGGAGGCAATACAGATTCGGTCCGACTCTCACGCCTCTAGAGAAGTTACCATACGAGATGACCGACGAGGAAAACGCGGAGATCTGTAAAGCCCAAGTGAGGGACTTTTTTGCAAAGGAAAATCCACCTCCGGAGGAGAAGATGGATCCGGTGAAATTGAAGCGCACTGTGAAGAACCTGAAGCGACCACCACCGCCTCCGCCGGATGACAACCATGTCCGCGCTCTTAAAAAGGCAGTGGAAGGAGCGCGCCGGTCGGGAACTACTTCAACTGACAAAAGGTTCCAAGAACGAAGAAGTGGGAACAAAATTCCCCAGCTCGGCGAACAGGCAAACTAATCGTGCCCCCCGCTCAAGGTGTCTAGCGATATCGTCGCAAATCTGCCGGGGATGCTGCCCGGTACCAATCCTGGTGATTACCTGCCCGACGATGCACATTTTGGTACAATGGAGGTGGACGAACACAAATACCAGTACGGGAAGCCTCTCGTCAGACCTGGTGATCCTCCTCTAACAACGATGATGCGAAGATTCCATAAGTGGTACATGGACACCTGCAAGTCTGGGAAGGATATTTTGACGCTGAGAGTTAAAGAGGAGCACGACCTCGTTGGAATTGATCTGTTGTCTGTTCCATTTGAGGTGTTCTTCCAGTTTTTCAATCAAAAGGACCTCGATAAAATAATCATCACTTGCTACTGTCTATAAGTACTATACTTCTGTAATTAAGTCTCTATATATAGCTCAGCTCTTTCATTGCATGTATATATAATTATCCTCACTATATTATGCAGATTGAAGATCGTCGAATGCAGAAATGCACAAATCTATGATATTGGGTTCATTAACACAAATCTCATAGATGAATGGACGGTTACATATAATCCGAAAGAAACCGAGGCCAACTTGCTACAATCGTTGCTTAAAAATCAAAACAAAGATAAAATACTCTCCTTACAACTTCAAGTGAGTGTTACTGTCTTCTGCATATTCGGTTTCCATTATTACTCGAGGTTATTAGTAATGTAATTGAGAGTTATGCATGCGTGCGCAGCTTCCACTTTATTCTCCTAGAGATTAAGCTTGAGCAGGGACTAGTAACCGTCTTAGACTCAGACGAAAAGATCCCAAGGAGTATGCGGCCATGACTGAAATGCTCCAGAAGTAAGTTCAACGATCATTATCGCACCATATGGCAACTTGTTCATTTCCTGATATCAAGTAATTATTTTCTTTGTCTCGCAGGGTTTTGAAGTGTTCACGCAGAAAGTTCGGGACTGCCGGGGGATCTGCGATTTACACACCCGAAAGTAAGTACTACTAGCTAGTTTGCGCATCTCCCATTGATTCTAGCTAGTTTCATCAATACCATTTATAATGCTTGATTATCAGTTTGATTGACCTCTATTTCTCGTAAAGTGGTTGTGGCAGGAAGGCGGGAATAATTTTTGTGGATACTACGTTTGCGATACATCTACAACGCAACGACCTCTAGCGGGGCTACTCTGAAAAACAATATGAAGTGTGTAAGCAATATATTCACAATTTTATTTTATTACCATCATTTGTGTTGAGTTTCATTCATATATATGTATGACCCCCTTTTCAAATTAGATTTGGCAGATGCGGGATGAACTCCTACCACAAGATCGCTTAAAGGCAATTCAAGAGGAATTGGCTGGATCTTTCTTGACCACGTCATCAATCCAGCTGGAGAATACCATGTGGAACTTGACATCAGATGTTAGGGATCTTATATTGTATATATGTAGGCTAGTAGCGTCGGATAGATATACGAAAACTTGTTGTTCGACCAATCTCTCGGAGAAGGAGGAGGTCGATCACTTCTCTCTGTATATGTTCATGACGATCTTGTGTACTTAATGGTTTCCTTCTTTTGCTTACTAGCTAGCGTGCGAGTCCTCTCTAACGTATAGTACGTAGCGTCGACCAAGCACGGAGATAAGAGAGGACACTTCTCTCTATTAGCTAGCTAACACAATATATGAAACCCCTAAATTAAACACAAAACCCCCAAACCCCCCCCCTTCAAAAAAAAAACAAAAACCCTAGCCTGAGCTGCTGACACGTGGATGATCTTTGGTCCCGGTTGGTGTTACCAACCGGGACTAAAGGCCCTCTTCTCTGGGCTCGCCGCAGCGGCCACGTGGAGCCCCATCTGTCCCGGTTCGTATAAGAACCGGGACTAAAGGTGTTGGGCTTTAGTCCCGACCCTTTAGTCCCGGTTCCCGAACCGGGACAAATGGGCCTTATGAACCGGGACAAATGGGCCTTTTTCTACTAGTGACATGTCATAATTCTCCGTATAACTGACTAATCAGAACAAATTTGTGTCCTTTGTTACCGATTGAGTAGTTCTGGAGTTGTGGTTTTCTGTTAAACTTCTATGGAGTTATGGTTTTGTGTTACCACAGCCCCAAATATTTGTGCAATTTCCTCAAAGGGAATATATTTTTGTTATGTTTTCATCGGTGCAAATTTTTAAAACATGGGTCTAGACGCACCTGTTTGGTCAAAAAGGAAAATAAAAAATAGTAAAAAATAAAAAAATTGGAACTTTGTGGGAACAAGCATTGTCTAGTGTATCACTCATGTGAAAAGTTTTAGGACAAAATGACTTCACTGGTATCATTGGCAAAAAGACAAAATTACTCCTCCACCTCCTTCCACCCGCACCCTAGGCTCTCCGGCGATCTCCTCCTCCAACCAGTGAATCTTGGTTCTCCTCCACTCATCTACTCCGGCGTCTTCTGATCTACTCTCCTATACCCATCTCACATGGGTGCCCCTGGTGGATCGACATTGGGACTGGATTTCTCTAAAGGCGTCTACTTTGCAGATGAGGTTTTCAAATCTTGTGGGAGATCTATCCATCCCACGGATGACACAGGCCATTTCATCATGGTCGTGTCTTTCAGTAGGCATGATTTCCGTCTTAATGAAGATTCGGTGGCGGCTGCCTTGGAGTCAGCAATTGGTGGATCTGCAATTGATTTGTCTGTCCAACTCATTAAGGACAAGGTATTCTCATTCTTTGTTTCTTGCAAACAAGTTGGTCTCTATATACTCCAGTTGTGATCATTTGCTTGCCCGCATTTCAAATGTTATTTTCATTTGTGGGGAAATGGGGCCCTAATTGGAAACGTGAGTTCTTGATCTGGAAAAAAGAATGTGATGCTAAATGAATCTTAGTCAGCCCTTCTAAAAGGCGTGCTGCCCTTGGATTGCTTGCAATGCACAAGCCCCCCATCAAGTCCTCAATGCATTCTGGTTCATCGGCGAGGAAGAAACTTTCTTTCGCTACGTTCCAGCAATATGCTGCTTGCAAGGGCTATAGATACCCAGCTATGCAGCTTTGTGTTGATACAATTGTTGAGGCAGGTTATGAAGTAAATCCACGTGAGAGAGTCATTCTCCTCTCGCCGCCTGCGACCAACCTCCAATGGACGGTGGCGACGCCACCCATCACTTTCGGAACTGTCAACGTCTCGGCCAAATCCCCTGCCGTGATTTCCGAAACAGCCTCAATCATTCTGGGAAAGAATCTGCATGTGCCCCAGGGTGACGCTAACCGTGGCGTTTCGAGTGCACCTGAATCACCGGCCCATCATGGATCGCCGGCCCAGCAGGGATTATCTACGGCCCAAGCTCTGGCCCAACTGCGCTCTCCGGAGGATTCCTTCAATATCTCTCCAATTTAAAAATCTACGCAGGTGGTTAAGGATAAACAATCTATGGATTCATCGGGGGATTCTACTAGGTTAAATGATCTCATTGATGATATGGTGTTCAATGTTTGGAAGTGTCAAAATTTCCTGTCTATGCTGCATATAACCAGCTTGTGCACCAACCGGGTTCGGTGTCGTAGATGTTTTTGGCTGGGTCACAGGGCCAAGGGTTGTTCTGGCTCCACCCCTTCTCCAACTTACAAGTGGGTCCCATGGGTCAATACTGATTTCCCGTGCCGGTCAGCACGAATATCCTCGCCTGACGCCTCGGTTTCCTTTCAAGCTTGCTCAATTGGGTCTTTGCCCAGTCCCGTCGCACCTGCCACCCCGCCGCATCCACCATGACCCACCGAGCCACCGCCCACAACGCCTCCGCCGCCCATCACGCCCCCGCCGTCCATCTCGCCTCTCCCTCGCCCCGCCACAGATCCGCCTACTCCACCCACCTCCACTGCAACCTCGACGCCGACAATGGCCAACTTTGCACTGGATCCTTTGGAGTTTGCTCCGCTGGGCTTCGGCATCATCGATGGGGGTCCGCTGCGACTTCCACGCACTTTCTTCTCTCCTGCGGTGGCACCTGATCGGCAACATGAAGATTATGCTATCGCCATTGTCGAGCTAGCTCCCTTACCTGAGGAGATTCTCATCTACCGCAACATGGTCAGTGATTTTGTTGTTAACAATCTTGGGAGGGCTGTTCTTGATGCATAACCATGGATTCAAGGGGTCGGGCTCTTTCGTTTTCGTAGTGCTGCTGCTAGGCAAGCTTTGGTTGGTCATCCTCCTTACAATCTGGCTAATGATAGATTTGTCCGCTTTGTTCCGCATGATGAGGGTATCAACTACAGAGCCACTCAGGGATTTCGTCGTGGATGGGTCATGATACTGGGCATACCACTAGATTACAGGCGTACATAGTATATTGCGGATGTGATTAGTACTTTTGGACGATTTCATCACTAGCATCAAGATGATCCAATGCTGGTCCGCACCATGGCATATGTTTCGTTCCTGGCTCCTTCCTTAGTGCCGCGTGATGTGGTCTATCGTGAATATGCTGATTTTGGGGGGGGGGGGGGGGGCTAGGATTTCTTGGACTGCCCCTATTTACATTCTCTCAGCAGAGTTTGCGGATGTCATGCCGGCTGATGAGGACCCCATGCCGTTCAATGGCAATCCTCATCCCCTCCCTGCTCACATGCAGTTTGATAAGCATAACTGGGCTATCCCTGAGTTTCCCGAGCTAGGTTGGAATGATGTGCCGCCGCCTGTAAATGAGCAGCCCCAAGATGATATAGTTCCACCAGGACAGGCTGATGATCAACAAGACCAAGTGGAGGAGATCTAGTCTCAGGAATCAATTATTCTGCAAGTGTCTGATGAATCTGTTAACAATGAAGCTCCAGTTGCTGATGTGGTTGTCTATCAACCACCCATGGCCCCAGTGAAGGAAATATGCCCTAGAGGCAATAATAAAGTTGTTATTTTACATTTCCTTATTCATGATAAAGGTTTATTATTCATGCTAGAATTGTATTGATCGGAAACTTAAATACATGTGTGAATACATAAACAAATACCGTGTCCCTAGTATGCCTCTACTAGACTAGCTCGTTGATCAACGATGGTTAAGGTTTCCTAACCATAGACATGTGTTGTCATTTGATAACGGGATCACATCACTAGGAGAATGATGTGATGGACAAGACCCATCCGTTAGCTTAGCATAATGATCGTTAAGTTTTATTGCTATTGCTTTCTTCATGTCAAATACATATTCCTTCGACTATGAGATTATGCAACTCCCGAATAGCGGAGGAATACCTTGTATGCTATCAAACGTCACAACATAACTGGGTGATCATAAAGATGCTCTACAGGTATCTCCGAAGGTGTTTGTTGAGTTGGCATAGATCGAGATTAGGGTTTGTCACTCCGAGTATCGGAGAGGTATCTCTGGGCCCTCTCGGGAATACACATCATAAGCTTGCAAGCAAACGACTAAGGTCTTAGTCACGAGGTGATGTATTATGGAATGAGTAAAGAGACTTGCCGGTAACAAGATTGAACTAGGTATGAAGATACCGACGATCGAATCTCGGGCAAGTAACATACCGATGGACAAAGGGAATTACGTATGTTGTCACAACGGTTCGACCGATAAAGATCTTCGTATAATATGTAGGAGACAATATGGGTATCCAGGTTCCGCTATTGGTTATTGACCGGAGAGGTGTCTCGGTCATGTCTACATAGTTCTCGAACCCGTAGGGTCCGCACGCTTAACGTTCGATGACGATATAGTATTATATGAGTTATGCGATTTGGTGACCGAATGTTGTCCGGAGTCCCGGATGAGATCATGGACATGACGAGGAGTCTCGAAATGGTCGAGAGGTAAATATTGATATATAGGACGATGGTATTCGGACACCGGAAGTGTTTCGGGGGTCACCGGGTACTTATCGGGTCACTGGAAGGGGTTCCGGGCACCCCCGACAAAAGATATGGGCCTTATGGGCCAAGAGGGGAAACACACCAGCCACAAGGGGCTGGTGTGCCCCCCATATGGGCCGGCCTAGGAGGAGAAGGAAAGAGGGAAAGGGAAAGGAAAGAGTGGAATAGGATTCCCCCTTCCTTCCCTACCCCCCCTTTCCTTCCCCCTCGGATAAATATGGCAGGGGGGCGCCACTTGGGGAGGACCCCAATTAGGATTCGGCCTACTTGGGGTGCCTCTTGGCTGCCTCCTCTCTCCCTACCACCTATATATATGAGGAGGGGGGCGCCTAGCACACACCAGACAATTGTCTAGCCGTGTGCGGCGCCCCCTCCACCGTTTACAACCCCGGTCATATTTTCGTAGTGCTTAGGCGAAGCCCTGCGGAGATCACTTCACCATCACCGTCACCACGCCGTCGTGCTGACGGAACTCATCTACTACCTCGACATCTTGCTGGATCAAGAAGGCGAGGGATGTCACCGAGCTGAACATGTGCAGAACGCGGAGGTAGCGTGCGTTCGTTACTTGATCGGTTGAAGCGTGAAGAAGTTCGACTACATCAACCGCGTTGTGAAGTGCTTCCGCTTACGGTCTACGAGGGTACGTAGACACACTCTTCCCCTCGTTGCTATGCATCTCCATGGATAGATTATTGCGTGTGCGTAGAATTGTTTTTTGTTTTCCATGCAGCGATTCCCAACAGTGGCATCATGAGCCAGGTCTATGCGTAGATGATATGCACGAGTAGAACACAAAAAAATTATTGGCGGTGATGTTCATACTGCTTACCACCAACGTCTTATTTTGATTTGGTGGCATTGTGGGATGAAGCGGCCCGGACCAACCTTACATGTCCACGTACATGAGAGTGGTTCCACTGACTGACATGCAACTAGTTTTGCATAAAGGTGGCTGGCGGGTGTCTGTTTCTCCTACTTTAGTTGAATTGAATTTGACTACGGTCGGTCCTTGAAGAAGGTTAAAATAGCAAACTTGATAATTCACCGTTGTGGTTTTTGCCGTAGGTAAGAACAGTTCTTGCTAGAAGCCCGTAGCAGCCACGTAAAACTTGCAACAACAAAGTAGAGGACGTCTAACTTATTTTTGCAGGGTATGTTGTGATATGATATGGTCAAGACATGATGTGATATACATTATTGTATGAGATGATCATGTTTTGTAAGATATCAGGCAACCGGCAGGAGCCTTATGGTTGTCTGTAACACCCTGGATTTTGCCCATTTTCTTTTTCTTTTGATTTTGGTCCGGATTCGCTTTTCTGTGGCTTAGTAGTCTTGCAACCTGGAGGGATCACTCTTCAATCTTCTTCCCTAGTAGCTTGCCAACCTTAAAACCATCGTAAGACCATGTCATTTCCATCTTGGACCAATCCCAATATTCTTTTCCTTGGGAAAATTCTTTTTTCTATTAAAGGAATAACCTTGTTTGTCCTGGGTTGTGAAGCAACCCACATTTCCATCATTCCCAAGATTCCCAAATAATTCTCATAAATACTTTGGGACATATCTTCCTCAGATATGTCAAGACCCTTCGTTGCCATGTTCAAAAATATTTCACAAATATTCCTTTTCTGATTCTGCCCCAGCTGCCAAGTTGAGAAGCAAGTACCCTTTATATTTGCTTGCTTGGTCTCAAACTTTTTGAGAATTCTTTCCTATCCATATCATTGGCACATGCCAAAATTCAACTTCATTTGGATATTAAATCTTCCTTGGCTAAATTCCAAAGTTTCTGGTCAACTGGAAGCTTTGTGAAGCAAGTGCTAGCTAGGAGTATCCAAATGAGTTGAAATTTTGCAAGATTCTTCATATGCTCAAATGATGACTCTCCACCAAGTTTCAACCCTATCCAATCATATATGTGAGCACAGCCTCAAATCTTAGTTTCTGGTCAGATTTTCACATTGTGAAGCAACTATATTTTATATTGCTCCATAATTGCTGAAAATTTACCAGAGCATTATCCTACCCATATAACCTATCTCCATAAAATTTGGGCTCATTTTATCTTCCCAATAACTCCCTAGAATTTTTCTAAGATTCTGGTCAGAGAGGTTCCTTGTGAAGGAAGTACCATTTTGGCTTGTCCAAATGGCATGGAATTTTTATGGCACTCTCATATGAACAAATCATCATGCTATACCAAATTTTAGCCCAATTGGCTACTCCATGTAAGTGGCACATCAAGATTGAGCTTCTGGACTAGATTGGTCAGTTGCAAAGCAACTATATTAAATCTTTGTCCATTTCTCTCCAAATTTAACAGGATTGTAGTCCTTCCTACCCTAAACCTCCCAGACATCTTATTTGCCTCTTATCCCTTCTCTGTTCATCACAGAGGTGTGGCCAAGTTTGCTACAGCAAACTTCAGATGATCACTCCCATCCAACCACAGTGAGTTTCATCGAGCCATCACATCCCTGAGACTGTGCCTTGGAAGGACAACACTCTGGACATGACTTGGCACACCAGATGCACAACATGCGCTAGTGCACGCAGTGACCACGCGTTTGGCATGCCAGCCAGAGCGCTCTGGTGATTCAACCGCTCGGTTTCGTCCGTTCCTACGCTCCCTCGCCACCTCTTCATGTCCAGGGGCTTCCCCTCGTCGTCGCCTTCGCTCTAGACCCATCTCCCCCTCTGGATTTCTCCTTGCCGTGCCGCGACGAACGCCGCCGTACCCACTCTGTTCATCTACAGCCGCCGCCATATACGGACGAGCTCGAGCCTTCCCGACTACGCTTGAACCCTCTTCGCTCCTCCGCAAAGCTCCTCGACGCCGCAAAACGCCAGCCACGTCGCCTGCAGCTCCAGTATCCGGCTAAGCTCGCCGCCGTGGCCGTCCCTATCCACCCGTGTTGCCGCGCCTATTTATAGGCTGCCCCGAGCGGTCCCGAGCTCACCATCGCCACCACCGTCCTCCTCTGGCCCTCCCCAACCTCTCGCCCAAGCCCCGGAGCCTCCCCTCGCTTCCCACCACCGCCATGGCCGCCGGTCGTGCCCGGCTAAATTAGCCCGAGGCAGGGCCCCTCCCTTCGCTCTTCCACCACCAGAAGACCACCCCTACACCGGCGCCCCTCTCCCTGTCACCGGAGCAACCTTGGTCGCGCCTCCCCACGTTTTGCCGCCGCCCGTGTCCACGGCCACCTCGAGCCGCCGCGGCCGCAGCTCTCCCCGACGCTCGTTTTACCACTGGATGGATGCGACGTCTTCCACTGAACACGCCAGTACCCTCCACTCGGCCGGAGACGGCCGGAGCCGCCCG
The DNA here is from genome assembly GCA_011799875.1 of Thinopyrum elongatum. Classification (NCBI taxonomy): domain Eukaryota; kingdom Viridiplantae; phylum Streptophyta; class Magnoliopsida; order Poales; family Poaceae; genus Thinopyrum; species Thinopyrum elongatum. The sequence goes on from CM022301.1 coordinate 473,689,294, forward strand.
CGCCCTTCGCCGGCGCCCGCCTCTGCCCGACGCCATGGCCGTCGCCTCCATCTCTCCCCAGCCGCCCCTGAGGTCTCCCCTGGACGCGGCGCTCACTGGCGCACCCGCCGGTACCGGCGCCCTCGTCGAGGGTGGACGGAGACGGCCGGGCCGGCGCCTGAGTCGCCGCTGCCTCTCGCCCTTTCCTCCGTTCGCTGTCGGGCTCGAGGAAGAAGAAAGCAGGGGAGGAGAGCGAGAGGGTCAGCGCGGGGCCCGCGTGTCATTCTCAGTGCGTTGACCCCGCACCCGCCATGTCAGCTAAGTGGAAGCGTACTCCACTGGAGTACGTTTTCCCTGCTACGGAGGAGTATTCCCTGAGAATGCGCGATCCAGTTTTCAGTCAGGGGCTGGTTTGTGAAGGTTTTATTTACAGATAGGTCCCTGGCAGAAAAACTATCACAACTTTCTAACCGAGACTCTGATCGAGGTGAATCCAAAGCCCACTTCTTCGTCTCGACGAGCCCGTCATGTTGGTATCATTTTTACTATGTGGTCCCATAGTGGAAATGACCATTTTGCCCTTGCCCGTAAAAAGCCCCCTCCGAGAGAGAACTGTTTCCGGCAATCATTTCCGCGGACTCTCCGCACTTCTTCCCGATGGTTCCTTCATCCCCAGGCAAGCCAAAACTCTCATCTGCATAAATGCATTGCAATATCATAGTCACACTAATTACTTCAACAACAAGTATGAGTTATTTGTGAAATGAATTGGATTATACAATGCTTGAGTAAATTCTTGGATAGGTGACTACCATGTTGAGTACCGGATTGTAGTGACTAGCAGTTTACTCACTAGTTGATGCCATGATGTTGAGATTACCGTCTATGATTATTTTGGATTTCATCCGGTAGTTCGTGGAAATGAGTTAGTAGCAGTGGCTTAAGCATACTGGTTACCAGATTTCTAGCCAGATATCGTTTTGACTTGGATTGCTATGATATCGGAGTGTCAGCCATGACAGAGATTGTTCGGAGATTAGATACTTCATGGTTGATCCAGAGTCACCTGTCCGGGCTTACCCGTGCAGCCACATTTGCCGGTATGGGACGGCCTTGACTTGGTCTGGCTCCGTGATTTTTCATCGGTACCTCCAGACAGGGAGGGTTATGCGTGCGTGCTGCCCTGATCAGGTAGACGGTGATAACCCTGTGAGCCCAGTTGAGTTTTGTGCCGGCGTCCCCGTTTGGGATAGTTTAGTTTGGCCACGACTATGGCAGGTGTCACGAGGTGACACAGGGGGCCACCCAGGGCAGGACTTCGGGGGAGAATGAATGCCGGTGGTATGATGGGAGAGTCACGGGTCAGGCAGGTTTCGTTGGAGCAACGCTGGTCTACCCGAATGGGATCATGAGGTCAGGTGCTCCATAGTGTGGGTAAAGTGCGCAACCTCTGCAGAGTGTAAAATCTATTCGAATAGCCGTGTCCACGGTATTGGACAGTCTGTCCAGACCTCTTTAGGTGGTCAACCATAGTAGTGGTAATGATGGAAGAACTCGTCTTATGATCGGAAGTACTCGATGGATCGTGAGTATTCCAAGGGTTGTGAGGCAAATCGGAGGAGAGTAAGTTTGTCAGCCTTATGGTACAGTTGGTATCAGGGATATGCTATGTATGCTATGGGATGGCAATGGGATGAGTGGTCGGATGACTACATGATTGGACTTGGAGCAGGTTCGGATTGGAACCTGAGGTTATTCGGAGTATGAATTAAACTACTTAATATGCTTTACCTTATTGCATCTACTTTGCTATGATGTTTTCTTGCTTTAATGCTGATGTTTGCTGTGAGCTTGCGAGTACATTCAAAGTACTCACCTGGCGTGTCATTCCAGTTTGCAGGTCATGCCAAGATTGCTTGCTTGTCGAGGATCCTGAGTTTGCGACCTAGGATACGCGTTCTAGCCAGAGTCCCTGCGGAGTGGAGTCCATCACCGCCGTCGATGTTCCGCTGCCGAGAGAGTTACTCCGTTGTTAGCATAGAACTACCCGGGCAGGCGTAGTATCGTCGTGCCGATGTAATCCTTGTACCCTTTGCAACCATATCCATTGTAATAAAGAGCTGATTTGTTCTATGCCAACAGTGCCGTATTCCAGAGGACTTGTCCCTGGGCTGGAATACGGGGCGTTCTGGTCTTCTCTGAGCCGGGGTGCCACATTGTCTCTTTATTGTATGAAATGCAAACGCCATGTAATTGCTTTACTTTATCAGTATGCGTTAGCGATAGTTGTAGAAGCAATAGTTGGCGAGACAACCACGACGCAACGATGGAGATCAAGGTGTCGATCCGGTGATGATGGAGATCATGACAATGCTTTGGAGATGGAGATCAAAAGCACAAGATGACGATGGCCATATCATGTCACATATTTTGATTGCATGTGATGTTTATCTTTTATGCATCTTATTTTGCTTAGAACGACGGTAGCATTATAAGATGATCCCTTCACTAAATTTCAAGGTATAAGTGTTCTCCCCGAGTATGCACCATTGCGAAAGTTCGTCGTTTCGAGACACCACATGATGATCGGGTGTGATAGACTCTACGTTCACATACAACGGGTGTAAGACAGTTTTACACATGCAGAATACTTGGGTTAAACTTGATGAGCCTAGCATGTACAGACATGGCCTCGGAACACTGGAGACCGAAAGGTCGAACATGAGTCATATAGTGGATATGATCAACATAGAGATGTTCACCATTGATGACTACCCCATCTCACGTGATGATCGGACATGGGTTAGTTGATATGGATCATGTATCACTTAGACAACTTGAGGGATGTTGATTTAAGTGGGGGTTCATTAGTAATTTGATTAATTGAACTTAATTTATCATGAACTTAGTCCTGATAGTATTTGCAAATCTATGTTGTAGATCAATAGCTCGTGATATAGCTCCCTTATTTTTGATATGTTCCTAGAGAAAAATAAGCTGAAAGATGATAGTAGCAATGATGCGGACTGGGTCCGTGATCTGAGGATTATCCTCATTGCTGCACAGAAGAATTATGTCCTTGATGCACCGCTAGGTGACAGACCTATTGCAGGAGTAGATGCAGACATTATGAACGTTTGACAAAGCTCGATATGATGACTACTTGATAGTTTAGTGCGCCATGATTTACGGCTTAGAACTGGGACTTCAAAAATGTTTTGAACGCCACGGAGCATATGAGATGTTCCAAGAGCTGAAATCGGTATTTCAGACTCATGCCCATGTCGAGAGGTATAAGAACTCTGACAAGTACTTTGCCTACAAGATGGAGGAGAATAGCTCAGCCAGTGAGCATGTCCTCAGAATGTCTAGGTACTACAATCGCTTGAATCAAGTGGGAGTTAATCTTCCAGATAAGAGAGTGATTGACAGAGTTCTCTAGTCACTATCACCAAGCTACTAAAACTTTGTGATGAACTATAATATGCAAGGGATGACGAAAACAATTCCCGAGCTCTTCGCGATACTGAAATCGGCGAAGGTAGAAATCCAGAAAGAGCATGAAGTGTTGATGGTTAACAAGACCACTAGTTTCAAGAAAAAGGGCAAGGGAACTTCAAGAAGAATGGCAAGCAAGTTGCCGCTCCCATGAAGGAGCCCAAAGCTAAACCCAAGCCTGAGACTGAGTGCTTCTACTACAAAGGAAATGGTCACTATAAGCGGAACTACCCCAAATACTTGGCAGATAAGAAGGATGGCAAAGTGAACAAAGGTATATTTGATATACATGTCATTGATGTGTACTTTACTAGTGTTCATAGTAGCCCATGGGTATTTGATACTGGTTCAGTTGCTAAGATTAGTAACTCGAAACAGGAGTTGCAAATTGAACAGAGACTAGTTAATGGCGAGGTGACGATGTGTGTTGGAAGTGATTCCAAGGTTGATAAGATCTCCATCGCATACTCCCTCTACCTTCGGGATCAGTGTTGGACCTAAATAAATGTTATTTGGTGTTTACGTTGAGAATGAATATGATTGGATCATGTTTATTGCAATACAGTTATTCATTTAAGTCAGAGAATAATTGTTGTTCTGTTTACATGAATAAAACCTTCTATGGTCATACACCCAATGTAAATGGTTTATTGAATCTCGATCATAGTTATACACATATTCATAATATTGATGCCAAAAGATGCAAAGTTGATAATGATAGTGCAACATATTTGTGGCACTACCGTTTAGGTCATATTGGTGTAAAACACATGAAGAAACTCCATACAGATGGACTTTTGGAATCACTTGATTATGAATCATTTGATACTTGTGAACCATGCCTCATGTGCAAGATGACTAAAACTCCGTTCTCCAGAACAATGGAGCGAGCTAACGACTTATTGGAAATAATACATACCGATGTATGCGGTCCGATGAGTGTTGAAGCACGCGGCGGGTATCATTGTTTTCTCACCTTCACTGATGATTTGAGTAGATATGGGTGTATCTACTTAATGAAACCCAAGTCTGAAACATTTGAAAAGTTCAAAGAATTTCAGAATGAAGTGGAGAATCATCGTAACAAGAAAATAAAGTTTCTACGATCTGATCGCGGAGGCGAATATTTGAGTTACGAGTTTAGCCTTCATTTAAAATAATGTGGAATTGTTTCACAACTCACGCCACCTGGAACACCACAGCGTAATGGTGTGTCCGAACGTCGTAACCGTACTTTATTAGATATGGTGCGATCTATGATGTCTCTTACCGATTTACCACTATCATTTTGGGGTTATGCATTAGAGACAGCTGCATTCACGTTAAATAGGGCACTATCTAAATCCGTTGAGGCGACACCATATGAACTATGGTTTGGCAAGAAACCTAAGCTGTCGTTTCTTAAAGTTTGGGGATGCGACGCTTATGTCAAAAGGCTTCAGCCTGATAAGCTCGAACCGAAATCGGAGAAGTGCGTCTTCATAGGATACCCTAAGGAAACAATTGGGTACACCTTCTACCACAGATCCGAAGGCAAAATCTTTGTTGCTAAGAATGGGTCCTTTCTAGAGAAGGAGTTTCTCTTGAAAGAAGTGAGTGGGAGGAAAGTAGAACTTGATGAGGTATTTGTACCTTCTCTCGAATTGGAGAGTAGCACATCACAGAAAACAGTTCCCGTGATGCCTACACCAACCAGAGAGGAAGCTAATGATGATGATTGATGACCCACAAGTATAGGGGATCAATCATAGTCCTTTCGATAAGTAAGAGTGTCGAACCCAACGAGGAGCAGAAGGAAATGACGAGCGGTTTTTAGCAAGGTAATGTCCGCAAGCACTAAAATTATAAGTAATGAGTAGTTTGGTAGCAAGATAATTTGTAACGAGCAAGTAACGATAATGGTAACAAAAGTGCAGCAAGGTAGCCCAATCCTTTTGAGGCAAAGGACAGGCCAAAACGGTCTCTTATGATAAGCAAAGCGTTCTTGAGGGTACACGGGAATTTCATGTAGTCAGTTTCATCATGTTGGTTTGATTTGTGTTCGCTACTTTGATAATTTGATATGTGGGTGGACCGGTGCTTAGGTGCTATTCTTACTTGAACAAACCTCCTACTTATGATTAACCCCCTCTCAAGCATCCGCAACTACGAGAAAAGTATTAAGAATAAATCTAACCATAGCATTAAACTTTTGGATCCAAATCAGTCCCTTACGGAATAGCGCATAAACTAGGGTTTAAGCTTCTGTCACTCTCACAACCCATCATTTGATAACTACTCTACAATGCATTCCCTTAGGCCCTAATAAGGTGAAGTGCCATGTAGTCGACGTTCACATGACACCACTAAGGGAATCACAACATACATATCGTCAAAATATCGAACACATATCAAGTTCACATGATTACTTGCAACAAGATTTCTCCCGTGACCTCAAGAACAAAAGTAACTACTCACTAATGATAATCATGCTCAAGATCAGAGGGGTATTAAATAGCATAATGGATCTGAACATATAATCTTCCACCAAATAAACCATATAGTAATCAACTACAAGATGTAATCAACACTACTAGTCACCCACAAGTACCAATCTATAGTTCCGGTACAAAGATTGAACACAAGAGATGAACTAGGGTTTGAGAGGAGATGGTGCTGTTGAAGATGTTGATGGAGATTGCCCTCCCCAAGATGGGAGAGTTGTTGGTGATGATGATGACGATGATTTCCCCCTTCGGGAGGGAAGTTCCCCCGGCAGAATCGCTCCGCTGGAGGGCAAAAGTGCTCCTGCCCAAGTTCCGCCTCGAGACGGTGGCGCTTCGTCCGGAAAGTCCTCCCCTCATTTTTTCTAGGTCAAAATGACTTATATACCAGAAGAGGGGCACCGGAGGTGGGCCGAGGAGGGCACAACCCACCAGGGCGCGCCTGGGCTCCCTGGCGCGCCCACCTAGTGGGCCCCCTTTGGTACTTATTGGCTCCAATAATTCTTATATATTCCATAAAAATTCCTTGTGAAGTTTCAGCTCATTTGGAGTTGTGCAGAATAGGTAGCCTGACGTAGCTTTTTCAGGTCCAGATTTCTAGCTGCCGGAATTCTCCCTCTTTGTGTGAACCTTACATATTATGAGAGAAAAGGCATTAGAATTACTCCAAAAAGCATTATTATGCATAAAAACATCATAAATAACAGTAGGAAAACATGATGCAAAGTGGACGTATCAACTCCCCCAAGCTTAGACCTCGCTTGTCCTCAAGCGAAAACCGAAATCGAAAAACATGTCCACATGCTTAGAGAGAGAGGTGTCGATAAAAACAAAATACGGACATAGAAGCATCATGTATATTATTATAACAGCAAAAACTTTAGCATAGAACTTTATCATTGACCTTTTATCATATAACTTCTCATGAACAAGTAACAATTCATCACAACACCGAAGTATAAAGCATAAACTCTATTGAAAACCAACAAACTATGTTTTCAGTCAACTTTGCAACTACAATTCATCATCTTTTCAGGAAGGGTCACGTATCGGAGCCTTTTTGGCAAGTCCACATACTCAACCATCATATAGTCTTCTATGATTGCTAACACTCACCGCATACACATGAGCAAAACGTTTCAACCGGACACATAGAAAGATAGGGGCTTATAGATTCGCCTCCCAACATACTCACCTCGAGGGTGATGTCAACAATAATAACTCATGCTACTCATATCCAATTGGATATATGTGCCTAGATCTTTCCTCACCACATGATGCTTGCCAAAAGAGAAAATAAAAAGGAATAGAGAGAAGAACTTTGACTCTTGCATAAAAGTAAATACATAAAAGTAAAAGATAGGCCCTTCGCAGAGGGAAGTAGAGGTTGCCATGCGCTTATTTGTTTGTATGCTCAATCTCTTACTGCAAAAGAATGTCACGTTATATTGCCCCTTGTGATAGCAACCTTTATTATGCAGTCTGTCGCTTTTATTCTTTGCCATCACAAGTTCGTACAACGCTCAATTTTCTCTTACACTAAATGATCCAACACTTTTAGAAGCAATTTTTATTGCCCTTTTTGCACGGATGACAACTTACTTGAAGGATCTTACTCAATCCATAGGTAGGTATGGTGGACTCTCAAAATAAGATTTGGGTTTAAAGGTTTTTGGATGCACAAGTAGTATCTCTACTTAGTGCAGAATTTTTGGCTAGCAAAGATGGGGGCAAGCACCACATGTTAAAGGATCTATGACAATATAACTTCTATGTGAATATGAACAAACATAAATCATTACGTTGTCTTCCTTGTCCAACATCAACAGTTTTGGTATATAATATTTTGATGGGGGCTCACAATCACAAAAGATGTCCAAGATAGTATATTTGCATGTGAATCTTCTCTTCCCTTATTAATTCTTTCATGAATTGCATCATTGACCAATGCTATGTTTGTCAATCTCCAATAAAATTTTCTACTTATACTCTTCCTTATGTGATGTCATTACTTACCATAAAATTAGCATATGATATTTTTCATTTATTTCCTTTCTTTTTATTGAACATGAAAGTAAAGAAAACAAAACTCAAACTAAACTTTATTATATATATCTTGCACACGATTACAAAGATAGATCACTAAGCAAACACTCGAAAAGAAAGGATCGAACTAAACTTTTATTCATCTAAAGCAAAAGATAACTATGGATCGAACTAAGATAAGTAAAGGCAAAAGATAGTGGAGGTGATACAATACCGGGGCACCTCCCCCAAGCTTGGCACAAGCCAAGGGGAGTGCCCACACCCGATACTCAATTTTCCTTTGGTGATAAAGAAGGAGGTGGTGGTGATGAAGTAGAGGGTTTGTCTTTCTTCCTTAGCTTACGCTTGAGGACAGAATTTTCCTCTTTTAAATCACCGATCTCCTTCTCGAGCTCTACTATCCTTTTGCATAATTCTTGCTTGTTTTCCTGCAAGAGACGAAAAGGGATAAACTGCACCTTAGGTTTCTTTGCTTTGATGGGGAGACTTGATTTCTTGAATTCCACGTGCATGTCCCCAGGTTGAGGCAATGGAACTTCAGCTTCATCTGAGCTTGTCTCCTCCTCCTTTTTAGGGTCATAGTCTTCTTCCTTCGAAGTCCAGCTATAGTGTTCCACATCCCCATAAACCTTGGGGTTTGCGATATAATCAACAACATAGCTCTCACCTTCCGAGTCTTGGGATGACATATTTTCAGATCTGTCAGGAAAACAACGAGAAAAGAAGAACAAAAGATTTCTCCGCAATACGGTGGTCAATAGGTTCGGGGGGTATATAAAGATTTTTTTATCTTGGGAAACAAGCAAGCTGAAGAAAAACGGAGTCCGGAAGGTACCCGAGGTGTGCACAACCCACCTGGGCGCGCCTGGCAAGCTAGGCGCGCCCTGGTGTCTTGTGCCCACCAGGGTTGCGTTCCTGGTTGTTTCTTATTTTCCTAATTTTTTTTATATTCCAAAACGGACAGAAAATATTTTTGCAGATTTTTCAAAGTCCATTTACTTACCGTATCACGTACGTCCCCTTTTTCAGTTATTCTGGAGTGTTCCGGAAGGTTTCCTTATGTGTTCTTCCGGTGTTATAGTTTGGATAATATTGCTTTCAACATTAATGGGCGTACCTGAGATATAATGTTTTATTCGTTGCCCATTAACAACCTTCGGGTTAGTACCTTCGGCATTATTTATCTTGACGACTCCGGATCGATAAACCTCCTCGATAACATAGGGTCCTTCCCATTTGGAGAGGAGTTTTACTGCAAAGAATATGAAACGAGAGTTGTACAAAAGAACATATTCTCCAACTTTGAACTCACGCTTTTGGATTCTTTTGTCATGCCATCTTTTAACTTTTTCTTTAAATAACTTGGCATCTTCATAGGCTTGGGTTCTCCATTCATCTAGTGAGCTAATATCAAATAACCTCTTTTCACCGGAAAGTTTGAAGTCATAGTTGAGTTCTTTAATTGCCCAATATGCTTTATGTTCTAACTCAAGAGGCAAATGACAAGCTTTTCCATAAACCATTTTATACGGAGACATACCCATAGGATTTTTATATGCTGTTCTATAAGCCCAAAGTGCATCATCTAACTTCTTAGACCAATTCTTTTGGGACCTATTGACAGTTTTTTGTAATATTAATTTTATTTCTCTATTGCTAAGTTCAACTTGACCACTAGACTGAGGATGATAAGGTGATGCAATTATATGGTTAACATCATATTTAGCAAGCATTTTACGGAAAGCACCATGAATAAAATGTGAACCACCATCAGTCATTAAATATCTAGGGACTCCAAACCTTGGGAAAATGACTTCCTTAAGCATTTTAATAGAGGTGTTGTGATCAACACTACTAGTTGGAATAGCTTCTACCCACTTAGTAACATAATCAACAGCAACCAAAATATGTGTATACCCATTAGAGGAAGGAAAAGGTCCCATGTAATCAAATCCCCAAACATCAAATGGTTAAACAGCAAGAGAATAATTCATAGGCATTTCCTGACGCTTACCACTATTACCAATTCTTTGACATTCGTCACAAGATAAAACAAACTTACGGGCATCCTTGAAGAGAGTAGGCCAATAAAAACCAGATTGCAATACCTTATGAGCAGTTATATCTCCCGCATGATGTCCTCCATAAGCTTCAGAGTGACATTTTCGTAGGATTTGTCCCTGTTCATGCTCAGGTACATAACGTCTAATAATACCATCTACTCCTTCTTTATAAAGATGTGGGTCATCCCAAAAGTAATGTCTTAAATCATAGAAGATTTTTTTTTCTTTTGTTGGTATGTGAAGCTAGGTGGTATTTATTTAGCAACAATATAATTGGCATAGTCAGCATACCAAGGAGTGTTATGAGAAACATTTATTGCAGCTAATTGTTCATCAGGAAAATTATCATTAATAGGTTGTGGGTCATCAAGAATATTTTCTAACCTAGACAAGTTATCAGCCACGGGGTTCTCAGCTCCCTTTCTATCAGTGATATGTAAATCAAATTCTTGTAACAAAAGAACCCACCTAATGAGTCTAGGTTTAGCATCCTTCTTTTCCATCAGATATTTTATAGCAGCATGATCGGTGTGAACAGTCACTTTAGAATCAAAAATGTAAGATCTAAATTTATCACAAGCAAACACACCTGCTAAATTTTTTTTCTTCAGTAGTAGCATAATTTCGTTGAGCACTGTCTAGAGTTTTACTAGCATAATGAATAACATTTAATTTCTTATCGACTCTTTGTCCTAGAACAACACCAACAACAGAATCACTAGAATCACACATAATTTCAAAAGGCAAGTTCCAATTAGGTGGTTGAACAATAGGTGCAGAAATCAACGCTTTCTTAAGTGTTTCAAAGGCTTCCACACAATCATCATAAAAAACAAATGGAACATCCTTTTGTAAAAGATTTGTAAGAGGCCTAGAAATTTTAGAGAAGTCTTTAATAAACCTCCTATAGAAACCAGCATGACCGAGGAAACTAAGGATACCTTTGATATCTTTAGGGCATGGCATTTTCTCAATTGCATCAACTTTAGCTTTATCCACCTCAATACCTCGTTCAGAAATTTTATGTCCCAAGACAATACCTTCATTAACCATAAAGTGGCACTTCTCGCAATTCAAGACGAGATTAGTTTGTTCGCATCTCTGCAAAACTCGATTAAGGTTGCTCAAGCAATCATCAAAAGAAGTTCTGTAAACAGAGAAATCATCCATGAAAACCTCAACAATCTTTTCACAAAAATCAGAGAATATAGCAGTCATACATCTTTGAAAAGTAGCAGGTGCATTGCATAAACCAAAAGGCATACGTCTATAAGCATAAGTTCTAAAAGGGCAAGTAAAGGTGGTTTTCTCTTGATCAGGTTGTGAGATAGGTATTTGAGAAAAACCGGAATATCCATCAAGAAAGCAAAAATGTGTGTGCTTTGATAGTCTTTCTAACATTTGATCAATAAAAGGCAGAGGGTAATGATCTTTTCTAGTAGCTTTATTTAGTTTTCTAAAATCAATTACCATTCTGTAGCCAGTAACAATTCTTTGTGGAATAAGTTCATTCTTATCATTAGAAACAACGATAATACCTCCTTTTTTAGGGACACAATGAACGAGACTTACCCATCTACTATCAGTTATGGGATAGATTATACCTACTTCCAGAAGCTTCAGTATTTCTGTTCTTACCACTTCTTTCATTTTAGGATTTAAACGTCATTGGTGATCAACAACGGGTTTAGCATCAGGCTCCATATTAATTTTATGCTGACAGAGAGTGGGACTAATGCCCTTTAAATCATCAAGAGTATATCCAATGGCAGCTCGGTGCTTCTTCAGAACCTTCAATAATCTTTCTTCTTCATGTTCTGAAAGGTTAGCACTAATAATAACAGGATAAATCTTTTTCTCATCAAGATAAGCATATTTCAAAGTGTCTGGCAATTGTTTTAATTCAAACACAGGATCACCTTTAGGTGGAGGAGGACCTCCTAGAGTTTCAATAGGCAAATTGTGTTTAAGCAGAGGACGTTGTTCAAAGAAAATCTTATCTATTTCATTTCTTTCATGCAGATGCATATCATTTTCATGGTCTAGCAAATATTGTTCTAGTGGATCGGTAGGAGGCGCAATAGAAGCAAGACCAATTATTTCATCCTTACTAGACAATTCTTCCTTATGATGTTTTCCACTAAACTTGGAAATATTAAACTCATGAGACTCATTACCAAAACTAACACCAATGGTTTGTTTCTCACAATCTATTTTAGCATTGACGGTGTTCAAGAAAGGTCTACCAAAGATAATGGGACAAAAGTCATCTTGTGGGGAACCAAGAACAAGAAAATCAGTAGGGTATTTTATTTTCCCACACAAGACTTCAACATCTCTAACAATCCCAAGTGGTGTGATGGTGTCCCTATTAGCAAGTTTAATAGTAACATCTATGTCTTCTATTTCAGCGGGTGCTATATCATTCATAATTTCTTGATATAAGGTAAAAGGAATGGCACTCACGCTAGCACCTATGTCGCATAAACCATGATAACAGTGATCTCCTATTTTAACTAAGACAATAGGCATGCCAACAACGGGTCTATGTTTATCTTTTTCATCGGGTTTGGCAATTCTAGCAGCTTCATCACAGAAGTAAATAACAAGCCCATCTATATTTTCAACCAAGAGATCTTTAACCATAGCAACACTAGGTTCTACTTTGATTTGTTCAGCAGGTTTGGAAGTTCTAATATAACTTTTGTTGACCACAATTGAGACTTTAGCATGTTCCTTTATCCTAACAGGGAAAGGTGGTTTTTCAATATAAGCAGGCACAACTGGATCAACATTGTAAATAATAGTTTCATCTTTAGCTATTACTGGTTCTTTAATTTCTTCTTTGATAGGTGGGTGATATTTAAACCACTTCTCCTTAGGGAGGTCAACATGAGTAGCAAATGATTCACAAAAGGAGGCTACTATCTCAGAGTCAAGTCCATATTTAGTGCTAAACTTTTGAAAAGCATCGGTATTCATAAAAGATTTAACACAATCATACTTGAGCTTAATACCTGACTCTTTACCTTCGTCGAGTTCCCAATCTTTAGAGTTGCATTTAATTCTTTCTAAAAGATCCCACTGGAAATCAATAGTCTTCTTCATAAAGGAACCAGTACAAGAAGTATCAAGCATGGATCGATCATCATGAGAAAGCCGAGCATGAAAATTCTGAATAATAATTTCTCTTGAGAGCTCATGATTGGGGCATGAATATAACATTGAATTAAGCCTCCCCCAAGCTAGAGCGATACTTTCTCCTTCACGAGGCCAAAAATTATATATGTAATTCTGATCATGATGAACTAGATGCATAGGATAATTTTTTTGGTGAAATTCCAATTTCAATCGATTCCAATTCCAAGATCCAATATCATCGCATAGCCTATACCATGCCAATGCTTTTCCCTTCAAAGATAAAGGGAAAACCTTCTTCATAGCTTCATCTCCGGGTAAACCTGCAAGCTTAAATAATCCAAAAATTTCATCCACATATATCAAGTGCATATCAGGATGTTCGGTTCCATCTCCTGCATAAGGATTAGCTAGTAGTTGTTCTATCATACCCAAAGGAATTTCATAACCAATATTTTTAGTAGATGTAGTAGGTTGAGGGGTAACTAATTGTGGTTCTGGTCGAGGTGAAGATACCCCGAACAAACCCCTCAAAGGATTGTTCTCCATAGTAGCAAGTGACAATAAATTTCAGCACGTAGTAATAATTTTTCCTAACCGATTTCCACTTACCAAGAGCGCTTCACTCGCCGGCAATGGTGCCAGAAAAGAGCCTTGATGACCCACAAGTATAGGGGATCAATCGTAGTCCTTTCGATAAGTAAGAGTGTCGAACCCAACGAGGAGCAGAAGGAAATGACAAGCGGTTTTTAGCAAGGTAATGTCCGCAAGCACTGAAATTATAAGTAACGAGTAGTTTGGTAGCAAGATAATTTGTAACGAGCAAGTAACGGTAATGGTAACAAAAGTGCAGCAAGGTAGCCCAATCCTTTTGAGGCAAAGGACAGGCCCAAACGGTCTCTTATGATAAGCAAAGCGTTCTTGAGGGTACACGGGAATTTCATCTAGTCACTTTCATCATGTTGGTTTGATTTGTGTTCGCTACTTTGATAATTTGATATGTGGGTAGATCGGTGCTTAGGTGCTGTTCTTACTTGAACAAACCTCCTACTTATGATTAACCCCCTCTCAAGCATCCGCAACTACGAGAAAAGTATTAAGAATAAATCTAACCATAGCATTAAACTTTTGGATCCAAATCAGTCCCTTACGGAATAGCGCATAAACTAGGGTTTAAGCTTCTGTCACTCTCGCAACCCATCATTTGATAACTACTCCACAATGCATTCTCTTAGGCCCTAATAAGGTGAAGTGCCATGTAGTCGACGTTCACATGACACCACTAAGGGAATCACAACATACATATCGTCAAAATATCGAACACATATCAAGTTCACATGATTACTTGCAACAAGATTTCTCCCGTGACCTCAAGAACAAAAGTAACTACTCACTAATGATAATCATGCTCAAGATCAGAGGGGTATTAAATAGCATAATGGATCTGAACATATAATCTTCCACCAAATAAACCATATAGTAATCAACTACAAGATGTAATCAACACTACTAGTCACCCACAAGTACCAATCTATAGTTCCGGTACAAAGATTGAACACAAGAGATGAACTAGGGTTTGAGAGGAGATGGTGATGTTGAAGATGTTGATGGAGATTGCCCTCCCCAAGATGGGAGAGTTGTTGGTGATGATGATGACGATGATTTCCCCCTTCGGGAGGGAAGTTCCCCCGGCGGAATCGCTCCGCCGGAGGGCAAAAGTGCTCCTGCCCAAGTTCCGCCTCGAGACGGTGGCGCTTCGTCCGGAAAGTCCTCCCCTCATTTTTTCTAGGTCAAAATGACTTATATACCAGAAGAGGGGCACCGGAGGTGGGCCGAGGAGGGCACAACCCACCAGGGCGCGCCTGGGCTCCCTGGCGCGCCCAGGTGGGTTGTGCCCACCTGGTGGGCCCCCTTTGGTACTTATTGGCTCCAATAATTCTTATATATTCCATAAAAATTCCTCGTGAAGTTTCAGCTCATTTGGAGTTGTGCAGAATAGGTAGCCTGACGTAGCTTTTTCAGGTCCAGATTTCCAGCTGCCGGAATTCTCCCTCTTTGTGTGAACCTTGCATATTATGAGAGAAAAGGCATTAGAATTACTCCAAAAAGCATTATTATGCATAAAAACATCATAAATAACAATAGGAAAACATGATGCAAAATGGACGTATCAATGATCATGAAACTTCAGATCAAGTTACTACAGAACTTCGTAGGCCGACCAGAACACGTTCCGCACCAGAGTGGTACGGTAATCCTGTCCTGGAAGTCATGTTATAAGACCATGGTGAACCTACGAAATATGAAGAAGCTATTATGAGCCCAGATTCCGACAGATGGCTTGAGGCCATGAAATCTGAGATAGGATCCATGTATGAGAACAAAGTGTGGACTTTGGTGGAATTGCCCGATGATCGGCAGGCCATTGAAAATAAATGGATCTTCAAGAGGAAGACGAACGCTGATGGTAATGTTACTATCTACAAAGCTCAACTTGTCCCAAAAGGTTTTCGACAAGTTCAAGGGGTTGACTACGATGAGACTTTCTCACCCGTAGCGATGCTTAAGTCGGTCCGAATCATGTTAGCAATTGCCACATTTTATGAAATTTGGCAAATGAACATCAAAACTACATTCCTTAATGGATTTCCTAAAAAAGAGTTGTATATGATGCAACCAGAAGGTTTTATCGATCCTAAAGGTGATAACAAAGTGTGCAAGCTCCAGCGATCCATCTATGGACTGGTGCAAGCATCTCGGAGTTGGAATATGCGCTTTGATGAGGTGATCAAAGCATATGGTTTTATACAGACTTACGGTGAAGCCTGCATTTACAAGAAAGTGAGTGGGAGCTCTGTAGCATTTCTGATATTATATGTGGATGACATATTATTGATTGGAAATGATATAGAATTTTTGGATAGCATAAAAGGATACTTGAATAAGAGTTTTCAATAAAAGACCTCGGTGAAGCTACTTATATATTGGGCATCAAGATCTATAGGGATAGATCGAGACGCTTAATAGGACTTTCACAAAGCACATACCTTGACAAGATTTTGAAAAAGTTCAAAATGGATCAGTCAAAGAAAGGGTTCTTGCCTGTGTTGCAAGGTGTGAAGTTGAGTAAGACTCAAAAACCCGACCACGGCAGAAGATAGAGAGAGAATGAAAGTCATTCCCTATGCCTCAGCCATAGGTTCTATAAAGTATGCCATGCTATATACCAGACCTATTGTGTACCTTGCCATGAGTTTGGCAAGAGGGGCACAATAGTGATCCAGGAGTAGATCACTGAACAGCGGTCAAAATTATCCTTAGTTACCTAAGAGGACTAAGGAAATATTTCTCGGTTATGGAGGTGATAAAGAGTTCGTCGTAAAGGGTTACGTCGATGCAAGCTTTAACACTGATCCAGATGACTCTAAGTCTCAATCTGGATACGTATTAAAAGTGGGAGCAATTAGCTAGAGTAGCTCCATGCAGAGCATTGTAGACATAGAAATTTGCAAAATACATACGGATCTGAATGTGGCACACCCGTTGACTAAACTTCTCTCACAAGCAAAACATGATCACACCTTAGTACTCTTTGGGTGTTAATCACATGGCGATGTGAACTAGATTATTGACTCTAGTAAACTCTTTGAGTGTTGGTCACATGGCGATGTGAACTATGGGTGTTAAATCACATGGTGATGTGAACTAGATTATTGACTCTAGTGCAAGTGGGAGATTGAAGGAAATATGCCCTAGAGGTAATAATAAAGTTGTTATTTTATATTTTCTTTATTCATGATAAAGGTTTATTATTCATGCTAGAATTGTATTGATCGGAAACTTAAATACATGTGTGAATACATAAACAAATACCGTGTCCCTAGTATGCCTCTACTAGACTAGCTCGTTGATCAAAGATGGTTAAGGTTTCCTAACCATAGACATGTGTTGCCATTTGATAACGGGATCACATCACTAGGAGAATGATGTGATGGACAAGACCCATCCGTTAGCTTAGCATAATGATCGTTAAGTTTTATTGCTATTGCTTTCTTCATGTCAAATACATATTCCTTCGACTATGAGATTATGCAACTCCCGAATACCGAAGGAATACCTTGTGTGCTATCAAACATCACAATGTAACTGGGTGATCATAAAGATGCTCTACAGGTATCTCCGAAGGTGTTTGTTGAGTTGGCATAGATCGAGATTAGGATTTGTCACTCCGAGTATCGGAGAGGTATCTCTGGGCCCTCTCGGGAATACACATCATAAGCTTGCAAGCAAACGACTAAGGTCTTAGTCACGAGGTGATGTATTATGGAATGAGTAAAGAGACTTGCCGGTAACAAGATTGAACTAGGTATGAAGATACCGACGATCGAATCTCGGGCAAGTAACATACCGATGGACAAAGGGAATTACATATGTTGTAACAACGGTTCGACCGATAAAGATCTTCGTATAATATGTAGGAGACAATATGGGTATCCAGGTTCCGCTATTGGTTATTGACCGGAGAGGTGTCTCGGTCATGTCTACATAGTTCTCGAACCCGTAGGGTCCGCACGCTTAACGTTCGATGACGATATAGTATTATATGAGTTATGCGATTTGGTGACCGAATGTTGTCCGGAGTCCCGGATGAGATCATGGACATGACGAGGAGTCTCGAAATGGTCGAGAGGTAAAGATTGATATATAGGACGATGGTATTCGGACACCGGAAGTGTTTCGGGGGTCACCGGGTACTTATCGGGTCACTGGAAGGGGTTCCGGGCACCCCCGGCAAAAGATATGGGCCTTATGGGCCAAGAGGGGAAACACACCAGCCACAAGGGGCTGGTGTGCCCCCCATATGGGCCGGCCTAGGAGGATAAGGAAAGAGGGGTAGGGAAAGGAAAGAGTGGAATAGGATTCCCCCTTCCTTCCGCCCCCCCCCTTTCCTTCCCCCCCGGATAAATATGGCAGGGGGTGCCACTTGGGGAGGACCCCAAGTAGGATTCGGCCTACTTGGGGCGCCTCCTGGATGCCTCCTCTCTCCCTCCCACCTATATATATATGAGGAGGGGGAGCGCCTAGCACACACCAGACAATTGTCTAGTCGTGTGCGGCGCCCCCCTCCACCGTTTACAACCCCGGTCATATTTTCGTAGTGCTTAGGCGAAGCCCTGCGGAGATCACTTCACCATCAATGTCACCACACCGTCGTGCTAACGGAACTCAACTACTACCTCAACATCTTGCTGGATCAAGAAGGAGAGGGATGTCACTGAGCTGAACATGTGCAGAACACGAAGGTGCCGTGCGTTCGGTTCTTGATTGGTTGAAGCACGAAGAAGTTCGACTACATCAACCGCGTTGTGAAACGCTTCCGCTTACGGTCTAGGAGGGTACATAGACACACTCTTCCCCTCGTTGCTATGCATCTCCATGGATAGATCATTGCGTGTGCGTAGAATATTTTTTTTATTTTCCATGCAACGATTCCCAACACCAAGTGCAACCTCCTTTGCATATTGGGCAAGTTTTCACAGTATTTGGGCCGGCATTACCTCCAGTCATGTAGTGGCACCACAACTTTGAGAGGATGATGCCTTTCATGTGGGTTTCTGAGATTCCTAAGTCTGTTTTCATACCTGCCATGGGGCCAATTCTGCTTGCTAAATGATCCTGGGAGATCAGTTTTAATGAGTTAGAGCTCAGGTTCTCTCTTCAGCCTTTGTCTGCCAATACCCGAAGCCCTGTTCGTCGCCTCTCGCCAATTAAAAGGCCTGTTGCACGTGCTTTATACTTCGATGATCTTTCTGAACCAGTCACTGAAACTTTTGAGTTTACTGCTGTTCCTAAGGAGACTAGGAAGCGTGAGCGCAAGGTGACTGCTTCTAAGATCCTGGTTGACACAGATGTACACTGAAGTGCGCGTCTTAGTGCTCTGCGTGATGGTTTTCGTAAGGTGCAGAACAACGTCCCAAGCCCTATGAGGATGTCACACGCTATGAAGAAACGCAAGACCAAACCTACTGCACAGTCTGCTGACAGCCCTTCAGTGCCGCCTCCAACTGCTATTGGTGACCTTCAGCGTATTGGGGCGCATCTGCGCATCGCTCCGGAGAAGATCACGGTGGAGAAGCTTGTAGCTGATCCTTCCCACTCAAAAAGCAGCAAGAGTTCTGATGATTAGTACTTCCATGCAAGGATTGGGTCCCTGGTGTACCCTCTTAATCGCCACCTATCTTTATTTATGCTTTTATGTGTTGAACTCTGTGGCAATGCTCTATTTAGCTGGATTGTGTAGGTCACTACGTGATCTACTTTTGCTGCTCTTTATTTTGGTTTGTAATGAATCAGTATGGTTTTAGAGACTGGAAGGTTCTATGTTGGAACATGCGCGGCCTTAATTCTGAAGCCCGTCAGCTCGCTGTTAAGCAAAAGATTGATGAAAGTGGTTGTTCTATTATTTGTCTCCAAGAAACCAAATTCATGCATATTGATCAGCGGTTCCTTAGGAAATTTTGCCCTCGCCGTTTTGATAATTTTGTCTATATGCCATCGTCTGGTGCCTCTGCTGGAATTGTGATTATATGGAATTCTTCCTTCTTTGGTGGCAAATTAATATAAGCAAAACCTTATGGTATCATTGTGGAATTCAGCTCCAAGCATACATCTAAAACTTGGACATTGGTCTTTGTCTATGGTCCGTGTTAGGGTCCAGCCCGAGATGAGTTTGTGCAATGGTTATATAACCTTGATATCCGTTTTGAGGACAAATGGCTACTTCTGGGTGATTTTAATTTCATGTGTTCGCTTGAAAACTGTAATTTACCTGGTGGCAATGTTAATGACATTTTTCTGTTTAATGAAATTATCGGTCATCTGGGCCTCGTTGAATTGCCAATCAAGGGCCTTCAATACACCTGGTCCAACATGTAGATGAACCCTTTACTTGAGCAAATCGACTGGTTTTTCACTTTAGTTGCTTGGACCACAGATCATCCTAATACTCTAGTCATGCCTCTTACACGCACTGCCTCGGATCATGTGCCTTGTGTAGTTACAGTGGCCACTTGCATACCCAAGGCAAATGTGTTTTGATTTGAAAATTATTGGGTTAATCTGCCTGGTTTTATTGAGTGTGTTTCTGAAGTTTGGAGCAGGCCAATGAGGAAATCATCTATTGCCTCAACTATTTCTGCCAAATTTAAAGCACTCCGTTATGCTCTTAAAAGATGGCATATGAACTTGTCCAAGGTTAAGACCCTCATCTCTGATTGCAACAAAGTCATCCTATACTTGGATGGACTAGAGTAGCTTAGGCCCTTGAGTTGGCCGGAATCAAATTTCAGAAAAATTGTAAAGTTCCATCTTGAGGAAATTCTTCATTTGTAGTTCATATATTGGAAGCAACATTGTACAATCAGATCTATTAAAATTGGTGAGGAGAATACCAAATTTTTTCATGCAATGGCAACTGAAAGGTACCGGAAAAACACCATCTCTTCGATCAAAAATGTTGCAGGAGATGTGATCACTGATCATCAGCAGTTGGCGGGAATGTTCTGGGCCGATTTCAAACAGCGAATGGGCCACTCTAAAGGTATTCAAATGGGCTTTGACTTGGACTCACTGATCACTAAGGTTGATGGGCTGGAAGATTTGTCTCAGCCTTTCACTGATGCTGAGGTGGAGGAGGTAATAAAGCACATGCCTGCAGACCGAGCACCTGGGCCGGATGGCTTCACTGGCCTTTTTATGAAGAAGTGTTGGCCCATTCTGAAGGATGATGTTAGGCAGCTAGTTCAGTAATTTTATTATGGGAAATGCAACTTAGAATGTCTTAACACATCTCTAATTGCTCTCATCCCCAAGAAAATAAGCCCTGAAGTTGTTGGAGATTTTCGGCCCATCTCGAAAACAAACACTTGTTTGAAATTCTTAACAAAACTACTGGCTAATCGTCTGCAGAAAGTTATTCTTCGGTGCATACACTGTAATCAGTATGGTTTTGTACGTTGTCGATCCATTCATGATTGTCTTACATGGTGCTTTGAATATATACATCAATGCAAAGCTTCCAAGAGACCTATTGCTACTTCTTGAGCTTGCGTTGGTTTTTCCCTTGAAGAGGAAAGGGTGATGCAACAAAGTAGAGATAAGTATTTCCCTCAGTTAGAGAATCAAGGTATCAATCCAGTAGGAGACAATGCACAAATCACCAATACCTGCACAAACAATCAAACACTTGCACCCAACGCGATAAAGGGGTTGTCAATCCCTTCACGGTCACTTGCAAAAGTGAGATCTGATAGAGATAGATAAAACTAAACAAAAGATAAAGTAAATATTTTTAGGGTTTTAGTTTATAGATCTGGAAATAAAAGATTGCAAAATAGTATATCGGAAAGTAATATGATGGAAAATAGACCCGGGGGCCATAGGTTTCACTAGAGGCTACTCTCAAGATAGCAAATAATACGGTGGGTGAACAAATTACTGTCGAGCAATTGATAGAAAAGCGCAAAGTTATGACGATATCCAAGGCAATGATTATGAAATATAGGCATCACGTCCGTGTCAAGTAGACCGACTCCTGCCTGCATCTACTACTATTACTCTGCACATCGACCGACTCCTGCCTGCATCTAGAGTATTAAGTTCATGAAGAATAGAGTAACGCTTTAAGTAAGATGACATGATGTAGAGGAATAAACTCAAGCAATATGATGTAAACCCCATCTTTTTATCCTCGATGGCAACAATATACGTGCCTCGCTGCCCCTACTGTCACTGGGAGAGGACACCGCAAGATTGAACCCAAAGCCAAGCACTTCTCCCGTTGCAAGAAAAACCAATCTAGTTGGCCAAACCAAACCGATAGTTCGAAGAGAATTACAAGGATATCAAATCATGCATAAAAGAATTCAGAGAAGATTCAAATAATATTCATAGATAAGTTGATCATAAATCCACAATTCATCGGATCTCGACAAACACACCGCAAAAGAAGATTACATCGGATAGATCTCCAAGAACATCAAGGAGAACGTTGTATTGAGAATAAAAGAGAGAGAAGAGGCCATCTAGCTACTAGCTATGGACCCGTAGGTCTGACATAAACTACTCACGCTTCGTCGGAAGGGCAATAGAGTTGATGTAGAAGCCCTCCGTGATCAAATCCCCCTCCGGCAGGATGCCGGAAAGGCCCCAAGATGGGATCTCACGGGAACAGAAGGTTGCAGTGGTGGAAAAGTGTTTTCATCGATGCTTCTGGTGGTTTGGAAATATATGTGAATATATAGGAGGAAGATCTAGGTCACGGGGTCACTGAGGGGCCCACAAGGTAGGGGGCGCGCCCTCCCCCCCTTGTGGCCGTCACGTGGCTCTTCTGACTTGCACTCCAAGTCTCCTGGGTGTCTTCTGGTCCAAGAAAAATCATCGCGAAGGTTTTATTCCATTTGGTATTCCTTTTCTGCGAAGCTCAAAAACAAGGAAAAAACAGAAACTGGCACTGGGCTCTAGGTTAATAAGTTAGTCCCAAAAATAATATAAAATAGCATATTAATGCATATAAATCATCCAAAATAGATAATATAATAGCATGGAACAATCAAAAATTATAGATACGTTGGAGACGTATCAAGCATCCCCAAGCTTAATTCCTGCTCGTCCTCGAGTAGGTAAATGATAAAAACAGAATTTTTGATGTGGAATGCTACCTAACATATTTATCCATGTAATTTTCTTTATTGTGGCATGAATGTTCAGATCCATAAGATTCAAAACAAAAGTTTAATATTGACATAAAAACAATAATACTTCAAGTATACTAACAAGGCAATTATGTCTTCTCAAAATAACATGGCCAAAGAAAGTTTATCCCTACAAAATCATATAGTCTGGCTATGCTCCATCTTCATCACACAAAGTATTCAAATCATGCACAACCCCGATGACAAGCCAAGCAATTGTGTCATACTTTTGGTGTTCTGAAACCTTTTCAACTTTCACGCAATACATGAGCGTAAGCCATGGACATAGCACTATAAGTGGAATAGAATATGGTGGTTGTGGAGAAGACAAAAAGAGGGAGATAGTCTCACATCAACTAGGCGTATTAACGGGCTATGGAGATGCCCATCAATAGATATCAATGTGAGTGAGTAGGGATTGCCATGCAACGGATGCACTAGAGCTATAAGTTTATGAAAGCTCAAAAGAAAACTAAGTGGGTGTGCATCCAACTTGCTTGCTCATGAAGACCTAGGGCAATTTGAGGAAGCCCATCGTTGGAATATACAAGCCAAGTTCTATAATGAAAAATTCCCACTAGCATATGAAAGTGACAACATAGGAGACTCTCTATCATGAAGATCATGGTGCTACTTTGAAGCACAAGTGTGGAAAAAAAGGATAGTAACATTGCCCCTTCTCTCTTTTTCTCTCAATTTTTTTGTTTGGCTTCTTTGGCCTCCCTTTTATTTTTTTCCTCACATGGGACAATGCTCTAATAATGAAGATCATCACTCTTATTTACTTACAACTCAAAAATTACAACTCGATACTTAGAACAAAAATATGACTCTATATGAATGCCTCCGGCGGTGTACCGGGATGTGCAATGACTCAAGAGTGACATGTATGAAAGAATAATTATGAAAGGTGACTTTGCCACAAATACGATGTCAACTACATGATCATGCAAAGCAATATGACAATGATGGAATGTGTCATAATAAAACGGAACGGTGGAAAGTTGCATGGCAATATATTTTGGAATGGCTATGGAAATGCCATAATAGGTAGGTATGGTGGCTGTTTTGAGGAAGGTATATGGTGGGTTTATGGTACCGGTGAAAGTTGCGCGGCACTAGAGAGGCTAGCAAAGGTGGAAGGGTGAGAGTGCGTATAATCCATGGACTCAACATTAGTCATAAAGAACTCACATACTTATTGCAAAAATCTATTAGTCATCGAAACAAAGTAATACGCGCATGCTCCTAGGGGGATAGATTGGTAGGAAAATACCATCGCTCGTCCCCGACCGCCACTCATAAGGAAGACAATCAAAAAATACCTCATGCTCCAACTTCGTTACATAACGGTTCACCATACGTGCATGCTACGGGAATCACAAACCTCAACACAAGTATTTCTCCAATTCACAATTACTCACTAGCATGACTCTAATATCACCATCTCTATATCTCAAAACAATCATAAGGAATCAAACTTCTCATAGTATTCAATGCACTTTATATGAAAGTTTTTATTATATCCCTCTTGGATGCCTATCATATTAGGACTAAATTCATAACCAAAGTAAATTACCACGCTGTTTAGAGACTCTCAAAATAATATAAGTGAAGCATGAGAGTTCAATAATTTCTACAAAATAAGGCCACCGCCGTGCTCTAAAAAGATATAAGTGAAGCACTAGAGCAATATTGCCTAGCTCAAAAGATATAAGTGAAGCACATAGAGTATTCTAATAAATCAAGATTCATGCGTGTCCCTCTCAAAAGGTGTGTACAGCAAGGATAATTGTGGAAAACTAAAAAACAAAGACTCAAATCATACAAGATGCTCCAAGCAAAACACATATCATGTGGTGAATAAAAATATAGCCTCAAGTAAAGTTACCGATAGACGAAGACGAAGGAGGGGATGCCTTCCGGGGCATCCCCAAGCTTAGGCTCTTGGTTGTCCTTGAATATTACCTTGGGGTGCCTTGGGAATCCCCAAGCTTAGGCTCTTGCCACTCCTAATTCCATAGTCCATCAAATCCTTACCCAAACCTTGAAAACTTCACAACACAAAACTCAACAGAAAATCTCATAAGCTCCGTTAGTATAAGAAAATAAATCACCACTTTTGGTACTGTTGTGAACTCATTCTTTATTTATATTGGTGTAATATATACTATATTCCAACTTCTCCATGGTTCATACCCCCCGATACTACCCATAGATTCATCAAAAATAAGCAAACAACACATAGAAAACAGAATCTGTCAAAAAACAGAACAGTCTGCAAAGATCTGAATTGTTCTAATACTTATGTAATCCAACAATTATGAAATATTAGTACAACATATTAAATTTGTATATCAAACTTGTGTAAAAAAATTCAGGGTTTTCCACGCTCCGGTTAATCTAAACAATTCTATGACTGGACGCAAAAGTTTCTGTTTTTCAGCAAGATCAAATCAACTATCACCGTAAGCCATCCCAAAGGTCTTACTTGGCACAAACACTAATTAAAACACAAAAACACATCTAAACAGAGGCTAGATGAATTATTTATTGAAAAATAGAACCAAAAAGCAAAGAACAAAAATAAAATTGGGTTGCCTCCCAACAAGCGCTATTGTTTAACGCCCTTAGCTAGGCATAAAAACACATAGATCTAGGTATTGTCATCTTTGGTATGCGATTCATAAGTAGCTCTCATAATAGATTCATATGGCAACTTAATTTTATTTCTAGGAGAGTGTTCCATGCCCTTCCTTAACAGAAATTGAAATCTAATGTTTCCTTCTTTCATATCAATAATTGCACCAATCGTTCTAAGGAAAGGTCTACCAAGAATAATAGGACATGTAGGATTGCAATCTATATCAAGAACGATGAAATCTACGGGCACATAATTCCTATTTGCAACAATAAGAACATCATTAATCCTTCCCATAGGTTTCTTAATAGTGGAATCCGCAAGATGCAAATTTAAAGAACAATCATCAAATTCACGGAAACCTAGCACATCACATAAAGTTTTTGGAATTGTGGAAACGCTAGCACCCAAATCATACAAAGCATGGCACTCATAATCTTTAATATTAATCTTAATAGTAGGTTCCCACTCATCATAAAGTTTTCTAGGGATAGAAACTTCCAATTCAAGCTTTTCTTCAAAAGATTTCATCATGGCATCAACGATATGTTTAGTAAAAGCTTTGTTTTGATTATAAGCATGAGGAGAATTCAACATGGATTGCAACAAGGAAATACAATCTATCAAAGAACAATTATCATAATTAAAATCCTTGAAATCCAAAAGAGTGGGTTCATTGCTACTTAAAGTTTTGACCTCTCCAATCCCACTTTTATCAATTTTTGCATCTAGATCTATAAACTCCGAATCATTGGGACGCCTTTTAACTAAAGTTGACTCATCTCCAGTCCCATCTTTATCAAGATTTATATTGGAAAACAAAGATTCAATAGGAGTCACATCAATCACTTTAAGATCTTCATCATTATTTAAAGACTCCGGTTTAGCGGCCATCTTATTTACTAGGGTAGCTTGTTTATCAGAAAATTGGCCTACTAAATTTTCAAGATGAGCAAACTGAGATTTCAAACCATGAAATTCCTTAGATATCATCGAGCCCTTTATTCATGTACTCCATAAAAATTTTCTGCTCCTTAAGCTCGTTTCTAAAGAAATTATTATGCTCAAATTGTAAAGACATGAAGCTCCTAACATTATTTTCAATTTCTTCCAACCTCCTAAAGTGAGGATCAACATTCCTTGGTTGCGCCATAAAGGCAGGCAAGCACACCAACACACGGGCAAACGAAAAGCAAACAAAAAAGACAAACGGAAGAAGGGCGAATAAAAAGGCAAATCTTTTCAAAACTCGGTTTAGAAGTGGGGGAGAGGAAAACCAGAGGCAAATGGCGAATAATGTAATGCAAGAGATGAGAGTTTATGATGGGTACTTGGTATGTCTTGACTTGGCATAGATCTCCCCGGCAATGGCGCCAGAAATTCTTCCTGTTACTTCTTGAGCTTGCGTTGGTTTTTCCCTTGAAGAGGAAAGGGTGATGCAGCAAAGTAGAGATAAGTATTTCCCTCAGTTAGAGAACCAAGGTATCAATCCATTAGGAGACAACGCACAAATCACCAATACCTGCACAAACAATCAAACACTTGCACCCAACGTGATAAAGGGGTTGTCAATCCCTTCACGGTCACTTGCAAAAGTGAGATCTGATAGAGATAGATAAAACTAAACAAAATATAAAGTAAATATTTTTAGGGTTTTTGGTTTATAGATCTGAAAATAAAAGATTGCAAAATAGTAGATCGGAAAGTAATATGATGCAAAATAGACCCGGGGGCCATAGGTTTCACTAGAGGCTTCTCTCAAGATAGCAAATAATATGGTGGGTGAACAAATTACTATCGAGCAATTGATAGAAAAGCGCAAAGTTATGACGATATCCAAGGCAATGATTATGAAATATAGGCATCACGTCCGTGTCAAGTAGACCGACTCCTGCCTACATCTACTACTATTACTCCACACATCGACCGACTCCTGCCTGCATCTAGAGTATTAAGTTCATGAAGAACAGAGTAACGCTTTAAGTAAGATGACATGATGTAGAGGAATAAACTCAAGCAATATGATGTAAACCCCATCTTTTTATCCTCGATGGCAACAATACAATACGTGCCTCGCTGCCCCTACTGTCACTGGGAGAGGACACCGCAAGATTGAACCCAAAGCCAAGCACTTCTCCCATTGCAAGAAAAACCAATCTAGTTGGCCAAACCAAACCGATAGTTCGAAGAGAATTACAAGGATATCAAATCATGCATAAAAGAATTCAGAGAAGATTCAAATAATATTCATAGATAAGCTGATCATAAATCCACAATTCATCGGATCTCGACAAACACACCGCAAAAGAAGATTACATCGGATAGATCTCCAAGAACATCAAGGAGAACATTGTATTGAGAATCCAAGAGAGAGAAGAAGTCATCTAGCTACTAGCTATCACTACAAGAAATATGTCAACTTGTGACCTTCTCTTAGTGACCCCAGCTGAATTGGTCGTAAATCCACGGCCATTTCGCTTGGAAGGGCTCAAACCCTAAAATTGCCTTACACCAAATGGTCATAAAGCATACAACAGTGGTCGACGACCTTATTTCTACCTGATTACGACCAATATGAATGGTCATGAGGTTGTGAACGTGGATGCATTGGTACTTAAGGTGTCGCAACAGGTGGGCTTGGGCCTCGGTGGAACAAGGCCACCTCCTTTTTTCTTTTAAAATTTTCGTGTGCCATGTAGGCCTTGGGCCATCCAGGAAGAAATGTGGGATGCCCTCATATTTCTCAAAAAAAAAAACATATATTCGGCCCAAAAAAAAAAGAAGGGAAAATAACAAGTTTTCATTATTGTCTAAAAAACAGGTTTTTCATTGTATAACTCTAAAATGGTTTTTCCTTATAGAAGAATCTCCAAACCAATTAAAAAATATGAAATCATAAGAATAGGAAAATAATGAACTCCTTCGTGAATCTTGCTATATGGTTTAGCAATTAGAAAACTAAACATGTAATTCAAAAAAATGTTAATGTTAATACGTATTAAAAAAATGTAATAATGTGTTTAAAAAACTAAATGTGTGTATTTGAAAAGTTTCATGCATATAAAAAATGATAATCATAAATAATATTAGATAGGTATAAAAAAAGTTTCATGTGTATGAAAAAATAGTCATCAGTATGTATATATGGAAATTTTACAATATATATATATATATATGAAAAAGTAGATAACAAAACAAGATTTTCTAAAAATGTTAATCATGCATTTAAATTTTCTTAACGTATATAAACATGGTTTTATATATATACAAAAAATGTACAATGTGTAAAAACAAATATAGACATCAAAACGTATGTATGAAAAGATGTTTTTTTGTTGGGAATATATGAAAAGAAGTTAATCATGTATTTGAAAAATGTTAAACATATATAAACAATTTGTAAAATTTGTGTTAAAAAATGTAGACATGTGTTCAAACTATTAGACATCGCAATATTTATTAAAAATGTTAACGATGTTTCTAGTGTACACAAAATTGTTCATAAAATGTAGTCTAATATGATATCATTTGAAAAAACTATGCCCATTTTGAATTTTTTATGCCCAATTCAAAATGCGGTCAAAACGGCGGGCACGACCGTTTCAAATTTGACCCGCTTCCTACTGAATCGACGGAAATTTGTTTTTTCACGAGAGGCGGATCAAATCTTTTGACACCCAACCATTTGGTCAATTGTGCATCAAATATGGCCTATTATTTTAGAAAATTGATTTGGTCCAATTTTGCAATAATTATTTGGTAGGCTCTTAAAAAAAACTCATTTTGGTCACTCGAAAAATGGAAAACGAAATTTCCGTGCAAAGAAGAAGAAAACTTCCTTAGTCAACTTTGTTTGCCATTCCAATATGCATCCTTGTGCACAATATTAGATCATTTAAACAAACTATGTCATGAATGTGGCCATAAGATTGATCATTTGGCTTGAAAGCCATGAATCTTCACACATGATAGCTCGTTTCTGCGAACACTTTTTTAAAATAATTGCCGGATTACAAGTTTATTATATTTCCTGATAACTTGGTCACATATAAAGACACAACGTGAAGGTTTGCCAATTTTTTGATTTTATTTTTATTTTTCATGCCCGTTTCAAAATGCGGTCAAAACGGCGGGCATGACCGTTCCTAGCTAGTGGTTGAATCTTGGAAAACTTTTGGTGTTTCTATGATTAAATAGATACTTATGTACCTAGAAATGATTTTTGGAAAAAATAAATAGCAAACTATAAGGTAGCTGCAGTTCAAATTTGACCCGCTTTCAACTGAATCGACGGAAATTTGTTTTTTTCACGAGAGGTGGATGAAAACTTTTGACACCCAACTATTTGGTCAATTGTACATTAAATATGGTCTAGTATTTTAGAAAATTGATTTGGTCCAATTTTGCAACAATTATTTGGTAGGCCCTTCACAAAAAAAAACTCATTTTGGGCACTCGAAAAATGGATAATAAATTTTTCGTCTAATGAAAATGAAAACTTCGTTAGGCAACATTGTTTGCCACTCCAAGATGCCCCCTTGTGCATAATATGAGATCATTTGAACAAACTATGCCATGAATGTGGCCATAAGATTGATCATTTGGCTTGAAAGCCATGCATCTTCACACATGATTGTTCGTTTCTGAGAACACTTTTTTAAAATAATTGCCGTATTACAAGTTTATTATTTTTCCTGATAACTTGGTCACATATAAAGACACAACGTAAAGTTTTGCAAATTTTTTGATTTTTTTTTGAATTTTTCATGCCCGTTTCAAAATGCGGTCAAAACGGCGGGCATGACCGTTCCTAGCTAGTGGTTGAATCTTGGAAAACTTTTGGTGTTTCTATGATTAAATAGATACTTATGTACCTAGAAATGATTTTTGGAAAAAAATAAATAGCAAACTATAAGGTTGCTGCAGTTCAAATTTAACCCGCTTCCTACTGAATCGACGGAAATTTGTCTTTTTCACGAGAGGTGGATGAAAACTTTTGACACCCAACCATTTGGTCAATTGTACATTAAATATGGTCTAGTATTTTAGAAAATTGATTTGGTCCAATTTTGCAACAATTATTTGGTAGGCCCTTCACAAAAAAAACTCATTTTGGGCACTCGAAAAATGGAAAATGAAATTTTCGTCCAATGAAAATGAAAACTTCATTAGGCAACATTGTTTGCCACTCCAAGATGCCCCCTTGTGCATAATATGAGATCATTTGAACAAACTATGCCATGAATGTGGCCATAAGATTGATCATTTGGCTTGAAAGCCATGAATCTTCACACATGATAGCTCGTTTCTGAGAACATTTTTTTAAAGTAATTACCGGATTACAAGTTTATTATTTTTCTTGATAACTTGGTCACATATAAAGACACAACGTGAAGGTTTACCAATTTGTTGATTTTTTTTGAATTTTTCATGCCCGTTTCAAAATGCGGTCAAAACGGCGGGCATGGCCGTTCCTAGCTAGTGGTTGAATCTTGGAAAACTTTTGGTGTTTCTATGATTAAATAGATACTTATGTACCTAGAAATGATTTTTGGAAAAAATAAATAGCAAACTATAAGGTAGCTGCAGTTCAAATTTGACCCGCTTCCAACTGAATTGACGAAAATTTGTCTTTTTCACGAGAGGTGGATGAAAACTTTTGACACCCAACCATTTGGTCAATTGTACATTAAATATGGTCTAGTATTTTATAAAATTGATTTGGTACAATTTTGCAACAATTATTTGGTAGGCCCTTCACAAAAAAAACTCATTTTGGGCACTCGAAAAATGGAAAATAAAATTTTCGTCCAATGAAAATGAAAACTTTTTTAGGCAACATTGTTTGCCACTTCAAGATTCCCCCTTGTGCATAATATGAGATCATTTGAACAAACTATGCCATAAATGTGGCCATAAGATTGATCATTTTGGCTTGAAAGCCATGCATCTTCACACATGATAGCTCGTTTCTGAGAACAGTTTTCTAAAATAATTACCGTATTACAAGTTTATTATTTTTCCTGTAACTTGGTCACATATAATGACACAATGCGAAGGTTTTCGAATTTTTTGATTTTTTTTTAATTTTTCATGCCCGTTTCAAAATGCGATCAAAACGGCGGGCATGACCGTTCCTAGCTAGTTGTTGAATCTTGGAAAACTTTTGATGTTTATCTGATTAAATAGATACTTATGTACCTAGAAATGATTTTTGAAAAAAAATAAAGAGCAAACTACAAGGTAGCTACAGTTCAAATTTGACCCACTTCCAACTGAATCGGCGAAAATTTGTCTTTTTCATGAGAGGTGGATCGAAACTTTTGACACCCAACCATTTGGTCAATTGTGCATTAAATATGTCCTACTATTTTGGAAAATTGATTTGGTTCAATTTTGCAACAAATATATGGCAGGTCCTTCACAAAAAAACTCATTTTGGGCATTCGAAAAATGGAAAATGATTTTTTCGTCCAAATAAAATGAAAAATTCCTGAGGCAACATTGTTTGCCATTCCAAGATGCACCCTGGTGCAGAGTATGATATAATTTGAACAAATTATGCCATTTCAAAATGCACCCTCGTGCAAAAAATACAAGAGAAACAAATAGAAAAACACAATTACATAAGCTTTGTTCTCATTGGTTGAAATGTTTGTGCCATGGATCGATGACATGGCATCCATCCATCCATCCCATTTATCTAAAGAAAAAAAGAGAAAGAAAGAAAAAGAACCCCCCACCCCCGGGCAGCCCAACCACCCAAACCCTATCCCCTCCCCAGATCCATCGTCGCCGCCCCCTTCTCCCCAGATCCAATCTCGCCACCGGCCTCACTCTCCCCCCTCATCCTCTCCTGCTCGCGCACGCTCAAGCCGCTCGCCGCCACCACGTCCGCTGCTGTGGCCGCGCTCAGGGCACAGCGGCCTCCTCCCTGCTCGCCGCCCTCCTCGCAACCTCGCTACCCCCTGCGAACCTCGCTGCCGGCGACCACCTCCAGCAGGACCCCATGCGCCTCCTGCATCCTCGTGTTCGACGCCGCCTGTGTCACCGTGGCGCCGCCGCTGTCGTTCCGCTCGACCGCTGCCTCCAGTCGCTGGTGAGCAGTAGCAACAGGCAGCCGCATCCCTTCCTTCCTCTCCATTCTTTTGATCTCTCTCGCAATTCACCTCCCCCTCTCCGTTTCCTGCAGGAAGCATCGCCCGAGGCCGCAGCCTCGCAAGCCCGAGCCTCCCCTCGAGCTCCTCTGCCTCTGCGCATGCAAGTCAAGCAACTGAACCAGCAGGTCCTCTGCCTCTGCGTAGCACATGAGAAGGAGCAGGCGGCGGCGGTGCCCGAAGACGAGAAGCACGGCGACCTAGCCCGAGCTCGCAATCATGATGAGCGCCGCCCCTTTCCCCATATCCATCCCTCCGCGTTCTTCCTTGCCTCTCATTTGAAGATCCAATCCGTAGCTGCCTCCGTTCGAATGCGGTAGCGCCGCCGGCTCTCTGTTGTAGAGATCATTCGGTGGCTTGTGCTGGTACTTGGCTCGGTAGATTTGCTCGTGTTTTGCCTAGGGATTCATGTGGTTGATGGGTTGTAGCGTGTACTGCTATTGGGTTCCATGCCTGTCCTTAGATAGATTAACTCTCGACTCATGTAGCGTTGCGTTGATTCATGATCTAGAGGTTGTTACTGATGTGGCGTTGGGAGATTTAGCAGCCTGATTTGACGAGACTGGTATATCTTATTGTAGATTGCAGATCAGTTTCGTATGTTGTCCATATGTGTTCCAAAGTATTTTCCGAATATCATGTTGTGCTCGCTGTTTAGTTTTGTTTGTCCCAAAAGGCCTATGCTATTTAGTTTTGTTTGTTGCATTAATCATAAATGGTAGATTTTTTTGTTATTCAAAGCTGTTGAACGATGTAGTTAGGTTTGTTTTATTGCTGCATTAGAATTACAGCAATCGTCCTAGTCTTGTTTTGTTGTAGACATGGCATTGTTAGAACTTCGGATGCAGATTTTCATTAACTGTTTCTGTGATTTTCCACTAGAAAATGTATATGCATTGTTTATTCTATTTTAAACTTCATCATGGTATGGTCTGTTTCTATTCTACTGGCTTGATTCTGTTGACACTAGCATGCTCTGTTTGTTTTGGAGCCCAACCATGGATTGTACGTACTAAGCTAGCTCAAGCACACACACACAGCCAACTTGATTGATGTCTGTAGATACTAGCAGTAGCACGTGTGTGTGTCTCCTATACTCGCTTGCTTAATTTCTGTACTAGATCAACAACACTAGCTCTTACTTCTTTGTTTGATTCGGAGCAGTAGGCATCCTCTGTGGACGATGACGACAACCAGGGCATCCACCACCACGACGACGCTCCGCGCATGGTCCAACTCGGCTACAACCTCCTCTACCGCGGGACGAAGACCGTGGCCGTGTGCGGCATCGGCTACAATCTCCTCTCATGTGAGTTCGTCTCCTACCTTCTAGCCCCCTCTCTTGTGCTGCTATAGTAGTACCTTGCTCTGTTTCATGTGCATGGGTGATTTTGTTTGTACTTTCTGTGCTTGTGTCATGGAAAAAATCATTCCTATTTACAAGTGATGATGATTTGGAGTAGCACACTTGTTAAATTCTGCTCTTGTAGTAGACCCCATTTGTAGTTACTGTGATGCGCATTGACTCGGCCTCCTAGTACTGCAGATCATGCATGTTAATAATTTATAGTGGCCTTGTTAGTTACTACAGCTAGGCTGTGTTAACTGCTGGTGTTTAATCTAGCTAGCTTGTTTGTACCATCAGGATTGCAGCAAATTACAGCTAGCTAGCCTATTTGAAATCTATTTTTTTTGCTTGGTATGCTGCTGGTCTGAATCTATTTACATGCTTGACTGAATTTAACTTGGTGCTGAAACAAGCATCTGTAGTGTCTGAGCGAGTGAGCGAGTGTCTGTCTGTTGCGAACTTACACTTTCACAGCCGCGTTAAATAACAAGCCATGCATATTCATACTGTCTCTATTGTCTTGTATGAGTATCTCATTTTAACTAGCTCAACAACAAAAATCATGGTACTAGCTGAAATTGTGTTTATCATTCTGTAAAGAACTGTTCTTTACTCCTTTTTTTGAATGGAATGTTCATATTATATTGGCTCCAATTTTTCTGATTCTTCTCAGTTGATTCATGTAACAGATCGACTGTGGAAGGCATGTTGCCGTTCTGTTAGCCCAGTCCAGACTATGGTCGTCCAGTGAGTCTTGCATGTGATCGCTATCAAAGGACCTCCATGCTGAAGAAGAAAACACTTGTAGAGCTTGTAACTATGATTGCCATACTTGTAGAACTTGTATCTAGCTATTACACTTGTAGAGCTTGTAACGTATATGTAAGAGCTTGCATTACGTGTCACTTGTAGAGCTTGTAAAGTATATGTAAGAGCTTGTATTACGTGTCATTTGTAGAGCAGGAGATCCATACTGAATCTTACTGCTTTATTTCAAGTATTATGTGTGTTCTCTATCTACCAATTTAAATACCAGTTATTTTTGTATTGTCAAATTGAAATATGAAGAATCTGAGCATAATACCTGGGACCCACTTATCAAAACCTGACAATAGGTACCCATTTGACTAGTGGACCCATTTTATAAAAAAAGAAATCAATTGGGCTTGGCCCATGTAGGCGGTAGAATTGATAGGAAAAAATAAATAAATGGGCTGAATTGTTGGGCTTGGCCCATATAGATGGCTGAACTGGACCGGGCTGATTCTAATTAGAGACCAACTTATTTGGTCACAATTTTGCCACGTCAGCTTGCCACGCTGGATCCGATGTGGCCTGAGCAGACAACCAATGACCAAAAAATTGGTCGTTGAACCAACGACCTTTCCCATTTCAGAAAAAAGGTCGTTAGTTTCCTTTAACGACCGTCAGCTTTTGACCATCTATTTTTGGTCACAAAAAGGTCGCAAATGAAAAACAATGACCTTTCAGCGACCAATAGTGATGGTCGCAAGTTGACATATTTCTTGTAGTGTATGGACCCGTAGGTCTGAGGTAAACTACTCACGCTTCATCGGAAGGGCAATAGAGTTGATGTAGAATCCCTCTGTGATCAAATCCCCCTCCGGCAGGATGCCGGAAAAGGCCCCAAGATGGGATCTCACGGGAACAGAAGGTTGCGGCGGTGGAAAAGTGTTTTCGTCGATGCTTCTGGTGGTTTGGGAATATATGTGAATATATAGGAGGAAGATCTAGGTCAGGGGGTCACCGAGGGGCCCACAAGGCAGGGGGGCACGCCCTCCCCCCTTGTGGTTGCCTCATGGCTCTTCTGACTTGCACTCCAAGTCTCCTGGGTGTCTTCTGGTCCAAGAAAAATCATCGCGAAGATTTTATTCCATTTGGATTCCGTTTGGTATTCCTTTTCTGCGAAGCTCAAAAACAAGGAAAAAACAGAAACTGGCACTGGGCTCTAGGTTAATAAGTTAGTCCCAAAAATAATATAAAATAGCATATTAATGCCTATAAAATATCCAAAACAGATAATATAATAGCATGGAACAATAAAAAATTATAGATATGTTAGAGACGTATCACCTATCATCCTGCTCAAGTTAGATTTCACCAAAGCTTTTGATACAATCGAGCATGATGTTATTCTCAGAATTCTACAATGCAAGGGTTTTGATAGCCGCTGGACTAGCTGGGTCAATAGCCTGCTATCTTCTGGTTCTTCATCGGTCCTACTCAATGGAGTGTCGGGCTAGCATTTTGTTCGTAGAAGTGGTGTCCGACAAGGTGACCCCCTGTCTCCACTTCTCTTTATACTTGCAGTTGATCTTTTACAATCGGTGGTCAATGAGATGTGCTCCAGAAACATACTCACGCTGCCAATCCCGACAGATCTAATGATTATCCGATTGTTCAATACGCTGACGATACACTTATCGTTCTAACTGCGATTGATAGCCAGCTTATTGCTTTCAAAGAGATGCTGGACACGTTTGCTGTCTCAATGGGTTTGCGTGTCAACTTCAGTAAATCCTCTCTTATCCCAATAAATATGACCGATGCTGAGGGCGCTAGAATTGCCAGTTTGCTTGGGTGTGAAGTTGGCTCTATGCCTTTCACATACTTGGGGCTACCTATGGGAACAACCCGACCAGCAATTTATGATCTGATGCCACTGGTGGATCGCATTGAGAGACGTTTGTCTGCATCCTCATGTCTGCTAAACCAAGGGAGCCGTCTTCAACTACTGCAATCAGTACTCACATCCATGCCCATCTGCTTCTTGTGCTCGCTCTCTCTTCCTCAAGGCATAATTAAGCAGATTGAAAGGATTATGCGCCAATGCCTTTGGAGAGGCAACTCTAACACTCCGCGCCAATCATTGGCTGCTTGGGATTTGGTCTGCAGGCCAAAGAAATTTGGAGGACTTGGAGTTATTAATCTGGGAATTCAAAATGAGGCCTTGTTGCTTAAGCATCTATTCAAGTTCTTCAACAAATTAGATGTGCCTTGGGTTACCCTAATTTGGGATTCATACTATGGAGCCTCAGCCCCACAAGTCACCTAGAGCTGTGGCTCCTTTTGGTGGCGGGACGTGCTGAGCTTATATGATAAATTTTGTCAGCTGGCCGTGCCGCAGGTGCATGCGGGTGACACTGTGGTCTTTTGGTTAGACCGATGGAAATTGGATGACAATGCTATCTCGATGCAGGAACGGTTCCCACGGCTTCATTCCTTTGTCATTGATGATATGATCACGGTTAAGGAATTTTTTGCGCTGCCTGAACTGACTGATAATCTCCACCTACCTCTGTCGTTGGAAGCCTATCAGGAGCTCACCCAGCTTCAATCCTTACTGCCCCTAATCAATCTAGACCTGGAGGGCAAGGACATATGGAGATGGCCATCTAAGTCTGGAGAGTTTCAGTCAAAGATCTACTATGAGTTTCGATACTCACATCTGGTGGTTGATCCTATATTTAAGTGGATCTGAAAATGCTCATGCACTCTTAAGTTTAAAGTGTTTGGTTGGCTTCTTTTGATGGACCGTTTGAATACCAGAGATATCATGCAACGCCGACACTGGAACATTGAAGATGACACGTGTGTAATGTGCCATACTTCCAGTCATGAGGATCGTGTCCATCTCTTCTTTGCTTGCAACTTCAGCCAACGTGTTTGGAGCTACCTAGGGATTTCTTGGATCGCCCAACCAAACCAGTCAACTTATGAGATGGCCTTAGCTACCAGGAGGGACTTTGGCTTCCCTTTCTTTTCTGAAGTGGTGTTCACTGCCACATGGAATATTTGGACTCAAAGGACTGGAAAGATCTTCAGAAATGCGGCTCCTAGTTTTAGATCTTGGAGGAGAAACTTTGTACATGATATTTCTCTTTTAGCTCATAGGATTAAATGTAAATATAGAGACAACCTTCTCTCTTGGATAGCTTCCCTCCCATAGGTTCTTTGTAAGTATCCTTTTCTCTCTCCCTGTAATTTGTAACTTTGTGGTTTTAAGTTTTAATAAAGAGCTGTGAGGCTGTTGCCTTGCAGTACATAGTAAAAAAAAGATAAAATTACAAAATTGTGTGAATATTAAGCTTTATATAGTATCGGTTTTGTTTTTATTCATTCCGAAAACTCAAAAGTCATTTTACGGTGAAACCTTACACGAGAGTAATACACTAGACAATACTTGATCTAGAAAGTTTCAGATTTTTTTTTTCAATTCAGGTGCGCCTAGACCCAAGTTCCGTTGTGTATTTTCGTGTATTCGTAGATTATACAACATTTAGCTATGGAAGGTAACCTCAACATCTCTATATAGAAGAGGCGAGCTGAATCAAATTTGACTCATCATATCTCTCGCGCCAAGTGCATGAATGGAACCGAGTTATTTCATTTTTAAAGTTCCAACGTAATGTGAAAAAGGAACCAATCGATTCCACTAGAAGAGAACCATGACATTTCATTTCATTTGGTTCGTTGACTAAACATGTCCCAAGTCGTTGGCCCACTGAAGCGTTTTATTGTTTTGATCTGAAACAAATGGTTCAATCTCAAATGTTGGGGCTGACGATGATCTTGGTCTTCGTGATCGCCTGTTCGTCGGTCTTCTTGTGCTTAGTGGGGATGCAGTCGTAGGTCTTCGGCGTGGAACCGAATTACAGTATCAAACATTCAGACAACAAAAGGATATCGACCAGATTGTACTACCTCCGTCTCCAAATATAAGACGTTTTTACAATGAGATAATATTTCATTTTAAAACTGAAATGTTTATTAACACTGTATTATTCGGAATAATCATATCCGTACAACACATGCACATACCCTCGAAATTTAAAATAAGCTACGTGTAAAAATCAGGAAACCATATGTGTAGGAACAAGAAGCTTATTATTAGTCCAGCTGACAATGCATCAGTCGTGGCGGAGATGGATCTTGTACTCGACGGTGGCGTCGCCGGTCTTGGCGTCGAACCACTGGGTTCGCAACTGGCAGTAGCCGCGCGCGAACCGGAAGACGCCGGTGCCGCCGATGACGGGCATCTCCCGGACGGTCCGGTCCGCCTGGTTGGGCCCGATGATGGCGATGCTGCTCCCGTTGTAGGCGCCGTCGACGAAGACGAAGTTCATGGCCATGAGCAGCGACAGGCTGTCCTTGCCAGCGCTGACGTACATGCCTTGCGCGCGGCCGAGGAGCCTCGACGTCAGGTTGGGCCCCTCGGTGAGCGGGTCGTCGATGACGAGCACGGTGCCGAAGCCCGTGGCGGAGGCGTTGGAGGACGGCGCCTGCGCCACCTGCACCACCCTCGCGTTCGGCCCGCCGCTCACCACGTCGTGCCAGTACACCCGCAGCCGGGTCTCCTTCTCCGCCGCCGACGCGGGCGCCGCGGCCGCCGCGAGGAGCAGGAGCGCGGCCAGGCAGGAGAGGGCGGTGCTGCT
Organism: Thinopyrum elongatum; assembly: GCA_011799875.1. NCBI lineage: Eukaryota > Viridiplantae > Streptophyta > Magnoliopsida > Poales > Poaceae > Thinopyrum > Thinopyrum elongatum. The sequence goes on from CM022301.1 coordinate 473,728,855, forward strand.
CGCCATTAGGATCAGCTAGCTAGTAAGCTAGGAATGGATGTTGGTGATCTGATGCGATGCTATTGCTTATTAGCTCTTCCTGAGGAGCTCTGGTTTGTGCTGCTTGCTCTCCAATGGTGCAGAGATGGGTCCATTTAACGGCAAGTTGTGACACTGTCTGGCCGTGTGTTCGGTTTATCTTCCATGCGTGTGCGAGATGTAGTAGTTGATCTTACAAGTCATCGTGGACTTCGTCGGCTGTGACTTGGAATAAGAAGCTGTGCGCAGTAGGTGAAGGTATGACTGAATTAACACGCTATAGTTGGGTGGTGCAGGCTGCACTTTCCATGCATCCACACACACACACGCTCGTCCTCCGTCAAATTCGGAGAACGGGGTGCTCTAGAAGGTTGACGCGGGGACTCGATCGTGCCATTAACCAACAATACAGGGGTCCGGCCATTGACCGCGGTTATTCTAAGACGATTGACAGCGATTGACTAGTAAAAAACTAAAACGACGGGTCCATTTTTTAACTATGCATGTGACTGCGAAAATGGATTATTTGCCCGAGATTGATGGGTGTGGTCGGGACCACTTGTCATTCGGACAACCCTAAAGCAAATCATCAAACTCTATGTAAAATGGGGCAAATGATTCAAATCCTCGTATGTGAATCGCACATATAAAGCGGGCGGCCGTTGTATTGACATGGGACTCTGGGTCACTTCTGCCTCTAGCCGGCTGATTGGCATAAAGCCGCTCGTTGAAACTGTCTTCATGCACCCCTAAACTACATTTTGTACAATCATGACCTAGCAGGGCACATGATTTACAAAATCTTGCCAATTTTTCATACGGGCCAAATAGACCTGCCTTTTCGTTGCTCTCACAATACTTACAAATTTGGTGAAGGGTTCATGGACATCCTTGTGTACCCAAACCCTTATGTAACCATCTTGATTATTTCCAGCTAGTCTCATCTCCAGGATTGTGCTCGCTTTCTTGATGAGCTTCTCCACCATATCGTAATGACAGTACCCCTCCGGAAGCTTCTGAATCTGAAGTGAATTGCATATAGTTTTTGTCATTTTCATGGACTTTGTGAAACCATCGTATTGTTCCAAAAAAACTGAATAGAATTTCAAAATGGCCAATTAAGGCCATTATCTCTCAAATGGCTCATTTTCTTTGGGGAAATCTTAGTGATGTGCATAAATATCATTTGGCTAATTGGAGTCTTCTGTCCCAAAAGAAGTCCTTTGGTGGTCTAGATATCCCTAATTTAAGGGAAGTTAACATGTCACTGCTATTGTGGCTAAGAGATCTTTTTTCGGTGATAACAAAAACTGGGTTTCTCTAGTGAATTATAAATACCAAACTAACAAACCTAATATTCTCTCGTCTAACAAAAATGTGGGTTCTCCTTTCTGGAAAGGCTTTACCTGGGCCATGGTCGGGGTCAAGCCTTTCTATAGGCGGAAATTGGGCGGTGTCTGCAATATTTACTTTTGGCGTGATGTTTGGGCTAGAGATTCTTCTCTTAAAACACAATTTTGGGACTTGTTTGACATTTGTCAACAGTAAAACTCCACTGTAGTTTAGGTATGGATGGCCATATTCTTAAAATAACTTTCATAAGATGTGTAGATGCTTCTCTATTGGAGAAAAGGGATATTCTTAGATGTGTTATTAGCAAATATATTCGAAATAATGTGGCTGATAAGCCTATTTGGACTTTGCATGCTTCTGAGAGTTATTCCACTAAATCTTTCTATAAGAAAATCAACTGGGGTGGGGTCTCTACCCCCATCTGGGACAAATTCTGGAAGATCATGGTTCCCCATAGCTACTTGATATTCATTTGGTTAGTGATTCACAATAAAATCCTGACTAGAGACAATTTAAGTAAAATACAACATCTTGATGATTTGTCATGTCTTTTCTGTTGTGAAAATGAAATAGTTGATCATCTTTTATGTGATTTTATTATTGCTAGAAGTGTCTGGAAAGATATAGTTGGTGCTTTTGGTTTTTACCTCCTAATAGTTTAGATGAACTCCCTACTTTATGGGATAGAAATAATAAGAATTCTGTTATAGGTATGGCTTTGATTTTATCCATTTGGAGCTTATGGACTATGCGAAATGACTTGTGTTTTTAGGGAGTTATATGGAGGGATACCCAGATTATTCTGGGGAAGGCAAGCATGCTTCTTCATCACTGGACAATGTTGTGCTCGGATACACAATCAAGACAAATGAAAAAATGCTGCTGCTTCTAGATCGAAGAAGAGGGGAACTTCTAAGGATCGTCTAGTGAGGGACAATAGGAAGTGCAACCTGGGAGATCAGCCTAGCTTCAATCTGCGAGCCTATTCCAGCTAGACAATTGATGATCATGTAATTGTTAGCTATGTTTGATGCACTTTCATGTTGCTTGTCATGTCAATTTTGTGTTAGGAACTTTAAAACCCTATTTGCCTCAGTTACTTTTTCTTTCCCGAGCATGGTGAACAGTATTGTGTTTTGGTTGCCTCATTTTAATAAAATGGGGTGGGGGAAACCCCTGTTCGTTAAAGGAAAACTGAACAAAATAGGAATATCCACGGGCCCTCATGCATGATCCTCTCCCAATCACCCAATGAGAAGAATTGCATAATGAATAAATTTTGCACGATTGGTCGGAATGGAACATCATGCGTCAAGTTCCATGTCGTAAGCACCTCTCTAAAGAAATCCCCATGACTGAAATTGACATCCGTTCAAACCTTGGCCAAGACGAGGCACCTGAAGTTTTTCTTGATCGTTGGTTCTTACTCATCAATCTCCACATCGTCGAGATCCTCCTTCTTGAGTTTGAACTGTTCAAACATCCCATCTAGATCTATGGGAACCCCGCCCTCCACTTGTGGCTGACTGGCATCACAAATTGTCGTCTCCGTCACTTCCTCCATACCACTGTCTTTCACCATGTCGTAAACCATAGAGACCAGCAAACCCTAGCATATAGGAGCTGCGAGAGAAGCCCCCCTCCCCGATTAACTTGGCGTTGAAACCTTGGAATGGGAACGCTAGGAAATCTATAGCCATTGGGATCACCGAGATGAAGCTAACACTAGTGCAAAAACCCTTATAGATGATCTGCATAATTGCATTAGTTGCGTACCACAAAAATTCCATGCCACTGTTATTTGCCCAAAATACCATTGGCGTGTCAAAATAAGAACACACCACCTTGTACCTATTACTAGTGGCGTGCAGACAATGGAGCACACCACAAGTGCATTGGACCTAGGAGTGGGACATGACAGAAGTTACTACTGTTGGAAATATGCCCTAGAGGCAATAATAAAGTGGTTATTATTATATTTCCTTGTTCATGATAATCGTTTATTATCCATGCTATAATTGTATTGACCGGAAACTCAAATGCATGTGTGGATACATAGACAACAACATGTCCCTAGTAAGCCTCTACTAGACTAGCTCGTTGATCAAAGATGGCTATGGTTTCCTAGTCATAGACATGAGTTGTCATTTGATAACGGGATCACATCATTAGAAGAATGATGTGATGGACAAGACCCAAACTATGAACATAGCATATCATCGTATCGAGTTTATTGCTATCGTTTTCTGCATGTCAAGTATATGTTCCTATGACCATGAGATCATGCAACTCACTGACACCGGAGGAGTACCTTGTGTGTACCAAACGTCGCAACTTAACTGGGTGAATATAAAGGTGCTCTACAGGTATCTCAGAGGATGTCTGTTGAGTTGGCATGGATCAAGACTGGGATTTGTCACTCCGTATGACGGAGAGGTATCTCAGGGCCCACTCGGTAATACAACATCACAGTAGGCTTGCAAGCAATGTGACTAAAGAGTTAGCCACGAGATCTTGTATTACGGAACGAGTAAAGAGACTTGTCGGTAATGAGATTGAACTAGGTATGGAGATACCGACGATCGAATCTCGGGCAAGTAACATACCGATAGACAAAGGGAACTACATACAGGATTAGCTGAATCCTTGACATCGAGGTTCGATCGATAAATATCTTTGTAGAATATGTAGGAACCAATATGGGCATCCAGGTATCGCTATTGGTTATTGACCGTGGAGGTGTCTTGGTCATGTCTGCATAGTTCTCGAACCCGCAGGGTCTACACGCTTAACGTTTGGTGACGATATAAGTATAGTTGAGTTGTTTTGGTGATGACTGAAGGTTGTTTGGAGTCCCGGATGAGATCCCGGACATGACGAGGAGCTCCGGAATGGTCCGGAGGTGAAGATTTATATATAGGACGAAGGGTATCGGAGTCCGAAAGTGTTCCAGGGGCACCGGGTTATGGCCAGGATGACCGAAAGGGGTTTCGGGGGCCCCCGGCAAGTGTTGGGGGGCCTCATGGGCCAAGAGGAGGGGGCACACCAGCCCACTAAGGGGATGTGCGCCCCCCTCACCCCATCCTACGAGGCCGGCCAGGAAGGGTGGTGCGCCCCCTAGGGCTGCCTCCCCATTGCATGGGGGGCAAGGCACCTAAGGGGGCCACCCAAAACCCATCTAGGGTTGCCCTTGTGGCCGCCGGCCCCCCTAGGGGAAACCCTAGGGCGCCTCCTCCTTCCCCCTATATATAGAGGGGTAGAGGGAGGGCAGCCGCACCCCATCTATGCCACGGCGCTGCCCTCCCTCTCCCTCATAGCCCTCTTCCTCTTCGTAGTGCTTAGCGAAGCTCTGCTGAGATTCCACCACCACAACCGCCACCACGTCGTCGTGCTGCCGGAGGACTCGAGCTACTACTTCACCATCGCTCGCAGGATCGAGGTGGTGAAGGCGTCATCAAGCCGTACGTGTGTTGAATGCGGAGGTGCCGTCCGTTCGGCACTTGGATCGGGAGTTCGCGGGACGGATCGTGATTGGATCGCGAAGACGTTCGACTACATCAACTGCATAGGAAATTTCCTAGATTGATCTTGGTGAGCGTAGGAAATTTTTTGTTTGCCATGCAAAGTTCCCCATCAACTACTGGCGTGGACTTATACTGGCACACCACTAGCACATTTACTATTGTTGGCATGGGTTCCTAACAGGCATGCCACTGGTATTTTATCACTTAGTAGCGGAGTTGGATTTTGTAGCAACGCCAGTAGTGAGCAACATACTAGGGCGTGTTCCCGGACCCACACGCCACTAGTAGAGTGCGCCAATAATTGAACTTTGGGGACATCTCTCCATCTTCCTCATCTCCCTTCACTTCTTTCTCCCCTCCTCTCCCCCTTCACTTCGCCCTCCTCTCCCTTAGTTTCTATTCTTCCTCCTATCTTATTTCGCTTTCCCTTTATCCCCTTAACCTTCTCTTCTCTCCCACCTCTCCCCATCACTGTTTGATCCCTCCCCGCTTGTTTTCTCTGCTCCCATTCTTTCTTCCTCTCCTAGTTATGTGGTCGAGAGTGGACCAACCAGAGCTTGGAGATGCGATAGTATCCCCGCATGTGAGCCCATGTCGGCCGAGGGTGACGACATATTGGGCCTTTATCACCATGGCCAAGCTCCCCGCCGCTCACGTTGGCTCGGCCATGAGCTCACTATCGTGGCCCATGCAGCCCGTGTCTGGTGAATCACGCTCGAGTGGCTCCTTCATCAGAGCCGCTGACAAATCATAAACCAATGCCATACCCCCCCCCCTCCCCAAATCCTTCAAGGCCGCTCATGCTCCTTTGTGGCTGCATACATGTGTTATTCATAGAACCTCACATACACCATGGAATCCAAATCGAGACTTCTTCACTTGAAATGGTCATGGAACCAAGGTATAACCGGAATCACTTCCTCTTAGCAATTGGGCATACAGATCTAATTGCTCACATCATTATGTATACACATGCAGAAAGGATTCCCTTGCAACACATGGATATGGGTTGATCTAGTACTGAGTTACGTAAGTGAGTTGTTCGAGTACTACTATGGATCACTGAGATAACAACTGGATGATGCGCTGATAGATGCACGAGAGAAACAAGTCAAAATTGATGAGATGCAAGCTCAAAACCATGAGATGCGAGCTGAGATAAGGAAATTTGAGAAGCTTAAATTTGCACTCCTAGTTGCTGCTTTGATTTGGTTTGTATTCCCACATGGATTGGTAGCATAATTTCTTCTAGCGGTAGTTGCAGGGATGATGTTCTTAGTTTTGGAAATTAGCTATAGTAACAATTTGCAGTTATTCTTTAGCTTTGAACTATTATGTTTCCTTAGTAATGTGTAACCTGGATCAGTAGCAACCTTTTTCTTGTGGGAGTCATTGCATGGATGATGTTCTTAGTTTAGTCAATTAACTAGAGTAACAATTAGCAGTTATTGTTTAGCCTTGAACTATTATGTTATTAAACAATAAAACAATCAAATAATCTTGAATATAGTAAATAACGTTAAATATGGAAATATACCATAAATTAAAGAATTAGACTAAAATGCCAAAAAAATTAAAAAGGCGGAATACTACTAGTGGCGTGCGGCCGAACTCCACATGCCCCTAATAATGTGTGACCCAAATTACCCCCCAACCCGCTCTCCTCATCCTCCTCTGCCGCCGCTCCGGATCTACCGCAGCCACACCCTATCGGCACCATCGTCGCCATGGATCCTCCCCAAGCGCCCCTCCATCCCGTCGTACCCCAGTCGCCACCTCCACCTCGTTGCCTCTAGAAGGTCTCCACCGCCGTCGAGCTCATCCCCGCGCCGTGAGTGAGTCCTCTCTTTTTTCCTGTTTTTATTTTCTATTTCTGAAATACTGTTTATATTTTATTTTAATTGCTATTGATCTATACATGTTATTGGTGATAAATACACATGCTAGAAAAAACCCGTAGAATACTCTTGAGTTGGTAAGTGCTATGTTGAATTTGCTAAGTGTCAGGTGAATTTGCTATGTATCACGATAAAAGTTTAATTAGCTATACCTCTATGCCATGTAAAATTGTCCAAGTTTGGAAAAGATCGGCACAAAAAATATAAAGATAAAAACCTAGGTTAGGGTTAGGGTGAAAATATGTCGAGTTGTCGAAGGCGGGCCTTACACGTAGGTTATGATGACATGGTGTCGAGTCATCGAATCGAGACTTGTATGCTTGTTTGCATGAGTGTATTGTGATATCTCGGGCATCGAGTTGTGCTTTTAAAAAAATCAGGTAGTCAAGATGAGTTTAATATTTTGGCAAAACGTTGATTAATTTTCATTTGTCAAACTAGCACATATGCCCGTGCGTTGCAACGGGGGAGATTTTTTTTTTGCAAGAAGCAATGGGAAAGATAATTGATGTGTCATCCAAAAAAGGGTCTCCATAATGGTAGGCGACAGAGTAAGAAGTTATGGTCTTCTCGCTGGACATGTTTGACAGGCGGAATCTTGATAGTGGTGGGGTAGGTCGGCATGGTGGCGAGCATCCAACTCATGCCTGTTTTCCTCCGGGTCCACCACCATCTCGGAGTTATGCTTGCCTCCTCATTTGGTGGCTGCACGGCGACCTTCGGGATACGGTTACTTCAACCACTCTATCCTACGACGGCGTAACCGGGTGATTATTCATAAACCCCGTTTCATTAGCATAATCAGGCATGAATGTCCCTTCTTTTCTAAGGTTTATTCCCTTTGATTATTTTAATGCTCAAGTGCCCATAATTTTGCTCTAATTAAGCTTAAACAACATATTCTCTTTTCTTGGCACGTGCCCATAATTTCTTTCATTTATAGTCAACCAACACAGAATGAACGCGCACCGCTAACCAATGGCCAGCGCGAATATTTAAGAAGATACTATAGCGTTAGATTAGAAATATTTTTATTTTTCAAAAAAATATGAATTGATGAATATTCTTGGAAACGTGAACAATTTTTTAAATCCCGAACAATTTTCAAAAAATACGATTGTTTTTTGAAAATTCTAATACTTTTGGAAAAACACGAAACAAATTAGAAACATTAATAGTTTTTGACGTTCACAAATGATATTTTGAAAACATGAAAATTTTATAAAACATTAATATTTTTGAATTTTTAAAAGGGGAACATTCAAACAATTTTAGAAAATGTTTTCTTAGACGCAAATATTATTTAGGATTCATGACCATTTCACTAAAACAAGAATATTTGAAAATATGGAACTTTTTGTAAAATGTAGTTTTTATAAAAAAATCTCAAAGAATTTTTGAAAAACCCAAACATTTTTAAAAAATGAGAACATTTTTTGAATGTTCAAAAAATTTCAGAAAGAGTATTTTTTAAAAGTTTTGAACATTTTTGAAAACAGGAACAAAATTTTGGAATTCTGACCATGTTTTTAATATTTGAAAAAAAATGAAATTCTGAATATTTTTCTAAATTTTTACTTCACAGAAAAATAAAAAATAAAGATAAAAGAGAAAGTGAAAGGAACAGAAAAAACAAAATATAAATAGAACAACGAAAAAGGGGAAACGACCGGCCACTTTTAGGTGCCATTGGTAGGCACCATTGGCTTGGCACGTTCAATAACGCGGATCGGGCAGCGCTTGCCTATGATTCCATGGCGGTCAAGTGCTAAGGGACAAGGGTGATCCTTAGCTTCTCGGGTCACGCAGACGTTGTGTGATTCCTCGGGGCTGAGGCGCAACTCCATGTCTAATGTGCAACAAATTCCTTGGTGGTACAACTCCTTACAAAGGATCCGCATCTCCACGCCGTGAACCACACATTCTTCCAGCCCACGGAGGACGAGCGCTAGAGGAAGCAAACGGCCGAACAGATCGCTCGCGAGGACAGTGAGTTTGACAAGCTGTCCGAGAAGACCCTCGACACAGGGGCGGAGCTAGGGGGCACGAGCGGGGGCCACGCCCCCCCCCCCCAACCGCTGCGTCGTACCTACCATAGGCTACGTCAGGTAGACTAGCACAAATGTCCATGCGTTGCAACGGAAGAAAAGAGCAGACTTCACATGAAGAGACATCGGCAATGAATCAGCTAAAGCGCAACAAAGGCCCTGGTGAGTCGACGGAGGTGTGGGCAAAGAGGAGGGAGCCATTGACGGTGAGTCATACGAACTCACTGGGGAGACGACGAATGACATGCCGCACAAAGTGGCGTGGGCGAGGTCGGCTTGAGGGCTTTGACGTTGACGGATGCGTTGGCCAGTGGCGTGAACAGACTCCCTCTTCTTGTGCTTCATGGCATTGCTCTAATCCACCGTAGTGTGTTCCATGACTTCCATCATCCAAGTGATAGAGCTCGTAGCCATCGAAGCCCTAATCATCCATAATTACCGCCGCTGCATATAGGTTAGAAGTATCTTATGGTATATAGGTTAGAAGTATCTAAAGAAACGTATAGGTTAGAAGCATGTGGTCAAGTAATTTAGGTAAACTAAAACTTAGACTGGTCTGAATCTTATGGTATATAGTCCAAACTTACTTAACATCTCATCTCTTGTTTAAAATCCACTTGATCAAACTGGTGGCTCGCCCGTCACCTAACGCTTATGTTTTTGACATTTTCTAAGTCTAACTCATCCAAATTAATTCGTTCCTTTATATCTTTTATTAAATTTTTGTACTCAGCGACCTACTCTGTTGTGCAGGAACGCGTGACATTTTTCGTTACTTTCTGGTCTTAATTTAATTTTTGAGAAGCTGTATTTTTTCGTGTATGGAGAGATACATTACGAAATTATTGAAAAGAAAATAAAAAATTATATGCATAATATGATTAACCATATGGGAGCATGCTAAACAAATACACCTAAAGGAAAAAAAATGTTAAGGAAGGAGAATTAATTTTTTATGAGAAATCGTAAGATGCATGGAGTAAATATGTATACTACTTGTGTACTGCATGCTGCTTGTTGACCGGATTCAACTTATTCTAGCTCTCGAGGCGTCCATGTCCGAGTGGGCCAAGTTCCCGAGCGGTGTACGTCCACGTTCGATTCTGGATACCAGCACTTAATTTTATTGGGCCACCGCAGCACACACACTTTTTTTGCTGGGCCTGATTTATTGGGCCACCGCAGCACACGCGCGAGTTTTAGTTTTGAGACGGACGAACGATCAGACACGCACATTATTTTAGTACCACCTCGGATACACATATGATTTTAGCGGCTTGACGACGGACGAAAAATGGACGAAATTACGGTGGTAAGAAGCAATAGCCCCTTTATTATTAGTAGGTATAGATATAGATTAAGGGCTACGTCAGGAAGATTTAGGACTAATTGCCCCCCTAACTGTGCGCTTAAGGCTTGAAGCCCAGGAACTTTGCATGTTAAAGCCCATGTATTAGTTAGTCAGCCCACACTACACGAAACAAACTACCAGGTGGTTTTTGGAAGCTGACGAGGCCACCAGGGCATCCTCTATCGATTGTTTCGGCGCAGACGCAATACGTGTGGACGCAAGTTCGACTAGGGCATCCTCACAACCGATCAGCGCCGGCGGCGATGACAGCATACTCCTGCGGTGAGTCCCCTTGATTCCTTTATTGATTTATATTGTGCAACAATACTGATGAACTGATCCGCATCTGGCTTGAGAAGACCAGAAACTTCTTGCTTCAGATGAAGTTAATTAAGGGCGACAATTTCTTGTTTTCTTCTAGAAAATTGGTACACTAAATTAGGCATTCGCTGTCTAGATACATCCATTTCTGCGACAAGTAGTTCCGAACGGAGGGAGTAAGTTTCAAATTTCACCCTTAGAACAACACATTATGGCTCACGCCAGATTTAAGAGCTAGGTGTATCATCTGCTAGAGGCTCATGTCTAGCCTATTGCAGGTTATTATTATTAACAAACTGCTAGATGCTAGTTTCTGTTTTTCAGGCCGATTAGTTGATGTACAAACTACCGATCAAATATTCGGGCTCAAGTAAAATTTACACAACAAGCTAGAATCGAAAGCGCACCCTATAAGATTGTCGACTTTGTTCTATGTGTTTTAGGCATAAGAGCCACATTAAACTAATGAAAAACTACATTTTTCTAGTTACAACATACAAATTATCATGTGTTTCTCTTTGTATAGTCATTATATGAAAAAAAATGTTCATTGTCTTCTTCACCCCCCTATGGTCAAATCCTGGCTCCGCCCCTGCCTCGACAAGGAGTCAGCCCACCGCCAATGACCATGAGGTCGGCCACTTCGGGAAGAGGGGGGGGGGGGGGGGTGAAGAAGGCCCTCTATCAATGACCACGGCTAGAACTTTGAGTCATGTTGGTTCCATAAAACGCGAGCTTTGGGCCCGATAGTTAGTTTTACTGCAACGTAGCTAGTGGTTGATTTTTTAAAACTATCTAGTACTATTTAATTTAGGCAAGTTTTATGTTTAATGTGCAACTGATCATACTAGACTGTTCAAATTATGCAATGAACTGTATAATTTTTCTTCATGTTTCCTTCAAAATTTGTTTTCTTCATGTTTCTTTAGCATTTTGGGTTCATCATCTTTTATCATCAAAGCTGTTTTGACAACATAAATGTAGCAAATGGATCGTGTGTGCCCAGGTGTGGTGACCGCAAGCTAGGTTCGTGCTACCAGGTCGTTTAGTACTCCGAGTTTAAGTGCCTAATGGACAACTCCTACATAGAGCTTCCAGAGAACTTTCTACCTAAGATGATACCTTTTAATTCAACTTGTTGTGGCTGAGTTGTTCATAGTTGTGCGTAAGAAATGTCTAATTATTGTTTTCTTTTAATTTTTCTCAGTACATCCGTTGCATGGCAAGGCATGAAGTCCTACAGAAGTAAACTGTTTGCATCGATGATGAGATCACAACTGTGGCCGGCATGATCATGTTAACAAAGGGCAAGGTCTTCATGGTTTCACAAATGAAGCAGACTAAACCTACTTCGGTTGCCCTCGTTGGAAAGAACTTGCTGAATCATATGGGTTTGAAGTTGGGAAGAGCATCAGCTTGGACCTTAACGAGCCTGATCAAGATATCTTGGTGTTCTACTATGTACCGAATCACCATAGTTCTCGGTGCTGAAGAGTTCGTGGTCATGCTTCTGTTTACTTTTGAAGATGCATGTGTTTGCACTTGTTAGTACTACATGTTGAACATGTTATATGGTACTGGTGTTACTATTTAAACTTAAGAGTTGTTATTTAGACATGATATATAGTACTATTAAACAAAAAAATGTTGCCATGACAAAAAAAGCCAAAGTACTCATTTTGGTTATTTTTGGCTCTCATGTGCCTATAAAAGCACACCACTAGTGTGTTCTGTTACTAGTAGTGTGCTACAAGAACACCACTTGTATGTACCGTAAAACAGAGTTTTTTTAGAATTGACCTATACCCCTTTCCTTTGCATCAACCAAAATAACATTAGTTCGTACATAAAATGAAATGATGAAAAGGAAAAAAAGGGTAAAAGGTGTTCAGGCACTTATGGGATACCCACTGCTAGATGCTTGCTCCAGAGATATTTGCGGCATAGGAGACGTTACCGCAAAACTGGGATGCTATCATACGATATTATTTATCAATAATCATAATCGACGAAGGTGCTAATTTTAGGGACATGGCCGAATGGTTTTTTTGCCACTCGATTTGCACCTAACACGCGTGCAACCGCTCGATCCTGTCCCGCATAACTTCTACCTCTTTTTTCCTATCTCTTCGATTTTTCTACCGCACGCTCGACTGACTTGTTCGCTTCTTCATGTTTTCTTCTATCTATTTGTCCGCTCTCCCCCACTTTCTCCCTATGTCGGCTTCACCCCGTTTCTCTCTCCCTCTTTTTCATGTTTTTTCACATGATGTTATCTCTGCGCTCCCTTCAGTTGTGCTTGTCCAACTCTTAAGAAAAACATACAAAGGTGGGGGTCGAACCCACAACCTCATTGTTGAGGATGAATCCAACAACCAACTAAACATGACAATCTTTTTTGTGCATTTACTAACTAAGATCCAATCTATATACTAGTGAGTCACGATTGAACCAGGTAAATGAACGAACGGGGTGAACCGGGCATTGTCTAGAGAGAGGCTCAGTGAAATAGACTTCCCGAAGAACGATGAACTGAGAGCTTGACTGGTACGGTTACCAAATTGCTCATACTATAGCACCATGTTGTTTATGCTAAAATTATCGCGCTACTCATGCTATAGTTATGTAGTGATCAGGCCGCTCGTGCTATATCTACCAACATACAGCCTGCATGTGCTATAGTTGCCGACATGGCTATTATATAATTATCAACATAGCAATTATGTAGTTACCAGACTGCTCATGTTATATTTATCAGACTGCTCATACTAAAGTTACCATGATGCTCATGTTATATTTACCATATTGCTCATACTAAAGTTACCAGGCTGCTCATGTTAAAGTTACCGCAATGCTCGTGCTATAGTTACCAGGATGCATGTGTTATAGGTACCAACATGTCTATTATGTAATTACCAAACATGTCATGCTATAGGTGTGATGCTGCCGATGCTAAGGTTATCACTTCTCATGGCATAGTTTTTTTACTCATGCTATTTTTTTTAAAAGAAGGTTGAAACCCTCGACCTCTGCATCGGTTGATGCACACAACCATCTTTATTAACGTTGATGCAAGGCAACAAGGCCAAAATCATCAAGAAATAAAGTACAAAGCATAAGAAACTACATGGAACCATTACAAGATATGGATTTATACATACGACTAGCTCGACTTCTTCCGCAACAACACTTTCACGAAGGGCTAGACTCTGCTCATGCCACCGTCGTCATGTCCAGCTCGTGATGACCAGGATAAGGATTTTCATACTGATAGCCGAGACCAACCAACTAAGGTGAGGACATCAGCAAGGAGACAACATCTTCAAGAAAATAATGACCCAAGTTTTTCGTTACTAAACCCAACCAGTAAAGATGAGAACAAGGGTATTCACGCGGACACGAAGTGCGTTGCGAACACAGTCTTGAGGACAGATCTTCTGATAGTCGCGATTGTCAGTGCTTCACGCTAGGCCGGAGCGGCACTAGCAGATGAGTGCGGCGGATTCCCACCATAGACCATCACCATGGTCATCAAGAGGCCAGCCATGCCGCGGTACAGATTTGGCCGCTATAATTAGTGGAATCATTGCTCACTGTAATGAATATAGAGAAGAATATACGTGGAAGGGGAGAAATTGTTTGGTTTCATCCCTAGAAACCCAACAATCATGAACCAACTTGTGGTTGTATGGTTAGGAGGACAGTGAATCCCCAGCCCACCTGGATTCAAGTCCTAAACTTGACATTGTTACTCGCATTATTTTTGGATTTATTTCAGGCTTCAGGCGATGTTCGTTCAATGGGAGGAGACGTTCCCGTTGACTGCGAAGTGCATGTGGTGACTTTGCAAAATCTCAAGATGCTTTGTCGGCTCAGTGTCTCGGATGTGCTCATAGGAGTAGGGTGTGCCTGTGTGTGTTCATAGGAGTGAGTGTATGTGAGTAATTTTGATTGTACTCTGTTAAAAAACCCAACAGTCGCTAGTCAGGGGAATCCATTATTCATTTCCGAATAAATCAACTAAAAAACATATACACATACCCACGAAATGCAAATAAGCTATTGATAAAATCAGGAAATTATATATTGGAACTACAGGCTTATTAATCCAGTTAACAACGAATTAGCAATCAAAGAGTTAAAGGGAGAGAGGGATTTGGTGGAATAGTTGTTGTATTGCTTGAGCCTCGTGGGCATATATATATATATATATATATATATATATATATATATATGGTACTTGGTCTACTTGGAGTATAAGACAAGCCAGAATACTTCCTAGTCTATCCTATGTTTCCAATACAATTACGATACTCAACATCCCCCCGCAGTCACAACGGTAGCGATGCAGACGGACACCCCCCACAGTCGTAACGGTCGATGCATCGCGGAAGTCGTGGCTGGAGTGGAAACCGACGAGGTTACTCAAGCAAAGCGGTAGCCCTTTGTGTCGTTTGTCGAGGTAGCCGAGAGTGTAGGGTGGTGTAGCCGTGGTCGAGGTAGCCGTGTGCGGGACGCCGTGGTCGATGTCGAGTCGGGGTGGCTGGTGTCGAGGTAGTCGTCGTGGACTGGGAAGAAGAGCGGTGGCGGCGGCCTGAGAAGGAGGCGGCGGCTAGGTCAGAAGCGCGTCGACGGTGCTCGAAGTAGGCGAGGAAGAACCCGACAGCATGACGAAGACCGGCGTGGACGGTGGCTTCCCGCGCCTAGAGAGGCGTCGTGACGCATACCACATAGAAATCGACGCGCGGGGACGGCGGAGTAGACCGCGCGCCGCGACGCTACGAGCTGAAGTGTAGGATCGAAAGTAGGTCTAGAGGGGGGGGGGTGATTAGACTACTTGACCTAATAAAAATCTAGCTTTTTCCCAATTTTAAGTCTTGGCAGATTTTAGCAACTTAGCACAATTCAAGCAATCAACCTACACATGCAATTCTAAGAGTGTAGCAGCGGAAAGTAAAACATTGCATATGAAGGTAAAGGGAAGGATTTGGAGAAGGCAAACGCAATGTAGACACGGAGATTTTTGGCATGGTTCCGATAGGTGGTGCTATCGTACGTCCACGTTGATGGAGACTTCAACCCACGAAGGGTAACGGTTGCGCGAGTCCATGGAGGGCTCCACCCACGAAGGGTCCACGAAGAAGCAACCTTGTCTATCCCACCATGGCCATCGCCCACGAAGGACTTGCCTCACTCGGGTAGATCCTCATGAAGTAGGCGATCTCCTTGCCCTTACAAACTTCTTGGTTCAAATCCACAATCTTGTCGGAGGCTCCCAAGCGACACCTAACCAATCTAGGAGACACCACTCTCCAAAAGGTAATAAATGGTGTGTTGACGATGAACTCCTTGCTCTTGTGCTTCAAATGATAGTCTCCCCAACACTCAACTCTCTCTCACAGATTTAGCTATGTTGGAAAGATGATTTGAGTGGAAAGCAACTTGGGGAAGGCTAGAGATCAAGATTCTTGTGGTTGGATTGGAATGTCTTGGTCTCAACACATGAGTTGGTGGTTCTCTCTCAGAAAATGAGTAGTGAAAGTGTAGGCACGTTCTGATGGCTCACTCTCAAATGGAGAAGGGGATGGAGGGGTATATATAGCCTCCACACAAAATCCAACCGTTACACACATTTGACCCAACTCGGTCAGACCGAATATAAGAACTCGGTGAGACCGATTTAGTTCAAAATGTGAACATTAGGAATCTTGATGGGACCGACTGGATCAACTCGGTGGGACCGATGTGCTAGGGCTAAGGGCAAACCTCATCTCGGTGAGACCGATTGCATGAACTCGGTGGGACCGATTTCAGCAATGAGCAAACAGAGAGTTGGTCAGGCAAACTCGGTGGGACCGATCGCTCATTTCGGTGAGACCGAAATGTTACGAAGGGAAATAGAGAGTTTGTCATGCAAACTCGGTGGGACTGATCGCTCATCTCGGTGAGATCGAAATGTTACGAAGGGAGACAGTGAGTTTGCAATGCCATCTCGTTTAGACCGAGATCCGTATCAGTGAGACCGAATTGTCTAGGGTTTCTGGCAGTGGCTATGTCAACTGAACTCGGTGGCGCCGGATAGATCAAATCGGTGGGGCCGAGTTTGACTTTGGGTTTTGGACATATATGGAAAAGAGAAAGTGGCTGAGGGTTTTGGAGCAATATCACTAAGCATTTTGAGCAAGTAGACCATTAAGCAACACCTCATCCCCTTTTAATAGTATTGGCTTTTCCTATGGAGTCAATGTGATCTTGGATCACTAAAATGCAAATGAAGAGTCTTGAGCTTTTGCCAATCTTTGTCCTTAGCATTTTGAGGGGTCCACATCTCTAGTCCATGCCATGCCAATCATTGAACTTTCTGAAATATTAGACTTGAATGGATATTAGTTCAATGAGCTATATGTTGTTATGAATTACCAAAACCACCCGGGGATTAGTTGCACTTTCAATCTCCCCCTTTTTGGTAATTAATGACAACATATAGATCAAAACTTCGACAATTGATAATATGAATGAAATACATCGTCGCTTTGAGAAGTATGTGATAAGTAAGAGCTCCCCCTAAATTTGTGCATTATTTAGAATTTGCTTTTGAATGCAAATGCACAATCGATTAGGATCATGGGTCACTCTTCCATGTCACATACATCTTGGTGGAGCACTCAAAATGATAGAATATAAAGAACATGCACTCATCACCAAGGGAAAACGTGATTGATCATACACAAGTATCATAGATAGCATCACACAAGCACACATTAAAGTATAATATGATCAAACACATGATCACGAGAGTATCTCACAAACAAGCACAAATATTGTAGCAATAATCAAATGAGCAAACGATCAAAGATCAAAGTAGCAAGAGAGGCAACAAAAAGCAAAACACGCAAAACACACTCTCTCTCTCGAAGCCTAATGATTTATACACTTTCTCCCCCTTTGGCAACAAGTTACCAAAAAGTTCGAAAATGCATAGTGCTATGCGGCACTCTAGGCACGATCTCCAGGAGCTCCGGTGTGCGTAGATGGCGTGGAGAGGAGTCCGTCTGCAAAAACTTCAGCTGAAGTCTGTGGAGCTGGAGGAGTTGAAACTGGAGGTATGACTGAGGCAGTTGCTGCAGGTGCTGAAATGTTAGTCCTGGAGTCTCTGACAACTGGCACAGCTGTAGACCTTTGTGCCCTTGGCACTCACTGAAAAGCATCAGTGGTTGGTCTGTCACTTCTATCCTCAAGTTCTTCCTGGAGCTTTTCCACAGTAGTCTGGATCTCTATGACCTTGACATCTAGATCATGGAATTTGGTCTCAATGATCCTTTCAAGACTTTCTTGATTCTGAGTCAGGGTGGCCAAGCCCTTCTCAATCCTCATAGTAGCCTCAAGCAGATAACTGAGTTGATCTTGCTTGGTCTTGAGCATCACATTTCAAGCATCTAGTGCAGTGGCTGCCTTTGCTGCTTTTGTAGCTTTTGCTCTCTCTCTCTCTCTCCCTTCTCCTGGGCTTCTACACAAGTTGGATGAGATGCATCCATGACAACCTCGTTGTCCTCAAATTCTGGCCTCAGGGGAAGATGCTCTTTATCTAGAAGATATGTCCCTGTCCCCATCTTGGAGTTGATTAGCATCTGTATGTGAGGGGCATATCCACATGATCTCTTCTGATCAGCTGCAGTTCTCTTCACTGTCTCAACAATTAGAGTCATCACTTTGAACTTCTATGGCACATCAAACATATGGAGCAAGTTGATGGAGTGACCCCGGATCATTCTATGATCTCCTGACTTGGGCAAAAGAGTATGCCTCAGAATGGTGTTGATGGTGGTCAGCCCTGACAGTAGAAAGTATATCGACCCAAGCTTGTGAGTCTCCAAGGCATCATCAGGAATGGTCTTGTACATATTTGCCATGGAGTTGTGATCTTTACTTGGCTTGGCATATACATCTGTATCATTTTCATCTTCCTTAGGGGCATTGATCAACTTGGCCCATTCAGAGATAATTGATTGGTACCTTGTACCTTCAGTCATCCAGACAATCCGTCCATCCGGATAGAAATGAGCAGTGGAGTAGAATTGCATTATCATCTCATCATTCCACTTGGTCAACTTCTGACCAACAAACTTGTCCACGTCATTCATCCTGAATCTCTCATGCACACCTGGGAAGTAGTCCTCATTGTCATCAATGTACTTCCAGTCAACCCACCTCATGTCACTGACAATGAGTTTCTTGTCTAACAAGACTGTCTCATAGAAGTCCTGCTGTTCCTTGGTGTGGAATCGATAATATACAGCAGTCCTTCTCCTGGTGGCATAGGGATCTGTCTGTCTCCATAATCTCATACCAGCATCCTTCCTTTCCTTCATGTTTTCAGCAACAGGATGGTCATCACTATGATCAGGAATCTTTGGCTTCAACTTTCTGAGCACTTGTTGTTCTTCATCCTCTTGAACATCAGTCACTGGGGCCTTGTTCTTCTCAGCAGCAGGGATGTTTCTGGTGGATCTCTTGGGTGCAGCAGGTTTTGGAGCTTGAGCTTGAGTTGGAGGCTTGGGGGCTGATTTGGGCTTAGATGGAGCAGCCCCTGATCTTATAGCATCCCCCATGAGCTTCTGAGTCTTTGGAGGTGGTGCAGCTGGCTCTTCCTCCTCCTCTTCTTCATCTGAGTCTCTCATCATAGATGGTTTACCAATAACTCTGGCAATAGTCTTCCTCACTCTCTCCTTCCTCTTCTTTCCTCCAGCAGCATCTTCTTCTCTAGTAGCACTTGGTGCAGCCGCATCAGCTTGAGTAGAGGCTCTGGCTTTTGACATAGCATTTCTCTTGACAGGAGCTTTCTTTGGCATACCAGGCTTGGTGGCAGCAGCTGCAGCATACTCCTTCTTCAGCACTTTCTTCTTGGAGGTCACCTCCTCCTCAACAACAAAATCCTCATCTTCAGAATCTGAGGTTCTCTTCTTCCTTTGCCTAGTAGCAGCCTTAGGCAAGTTGCTTGGAGTGCTTCTGCTACCTTCATCATAACTAATGTTGGAGGGACTAGTGCCCTGACCGAGATTCACTTGCTCTTCAGACCTGTTCTGGCTGTCACTGCCCTCTGACATCTCTGAAACTGACCCTGTGAATAGATGGGTATAGATAGAGTGGATGAGCATCACAAAGCTCAGCTATTTTGCAAAAACATTGAGACAAAAACTTAACTTTAGTTTTCTGCAGAAAGCATTTCGGAGCTACCGATATGACTAACTCGGTGACACCGAAGCACAAACAGAATCTAAACATACAAATTCGGTCAGACCGAAATACAGTTCGGTGACTCCGAGTTGCTAGGGTTTCACAGAGTATGAGATTTCGGTCGCACCGATTAGTACGCTTCAGTTAGACCGAGTTGTACTTGTGCAATGGTCTAAGCCAAATCGGTGAGACCGAGATCCTCAGATCGGTCGGTCCGAGATGAGTTCGGCGGAAACCTAACCCTAAGTTTTTGCATCAAATCTATTCTAATGGAATTTTTCGGTGGATAGATTTATCTCATTCGTGGAAAGAATAATGGCAATGATCTTTGTGCAAGAATCGGAGTAAAAGGACGCACAAAGAGACTGAGTTCGTACCCTAACTTGGCGACGAACTCGCTACGGCGACAACGGCGGTGAGATTCCCGTTGACGGCGGCGAGCGGCAGGAGGCACTGGCGACGACGGCGACGATCCGAAGACCAAGGGGCGGCAAAACTGGGCAGGCACGGTCGAGTGGTTTGGAGAGTTTTCCAAATTTTCAACTCACAGAATATATACCCAGTCACTGTCGGTGTGACCGAGTGGAACGACTCAGTGGCACCGAGATGGAAAACTGCTAGCAGTTACTGCAACTGGGTGTGACCGAATTGTTCGAATCGGTTGCACCGAGGTGAAAACCTAGATCAACTTAATGAATTCGGTGAGACCGAGTGGAGTGAGTTGGTCTGACCGAGATGCATTAAGAGGTTTTGGAAGTTTAAGCCCTTGACGGATCGGTGCCTCCGAGTGCTCCTCACCCGGAGGGTCCGAATTCGACTTGTTCAAACTTTGTGATGTAGCATGAAAAGAGTTTGAGACGAGAAAAGCATAGTTAGCTAGAGGGAGTTCTTAGGCATTCTTGTCCATCCAAAGATGTCCTCGAACGGAGAAAATTATGCATCCAACATGCTCACACAATAAGATGGCAAATAAAACATGTGGCAAAGCATGCACAAGCACTCTAGCATCTATCAAGCAATTGGCGATGACTAGGTCATCTATATATGAGTATATTGACTTAGGAGTCAAATGAGAACATTTGATCATAGGTCATACTCATTGTTTAAGCACAAGTGGGGTTACCACTTTTACATAAAGCATTGTTGTGTTCACATCATTAGAGTTGCTTTAGCTCAATTCTTAGAGCAAAGCTCCCCCTAGATGTGATATCCCCCCTAAGAGGGATGAACTAACCTTGGGTTTTGTCGAAGATGACTTCATGTAGATGTTGAAGATGTGGATGCTCAATGCTGATGTAGATCATTTGGAGCAATCCATTGGAGTGAGTTGCACTTTCAAAACCTACATGGGTTAGTCCCACAAGGAACACACAAGGATATCCATAGACATAGAGTGAAATACACATATGATGATGTCCATGAAAGCATTAGGTTACCTTGTCCCTTGTCTTACCAACAAGAGGGTTTGTGATTCCTTGAACTAGTGCAAGATATGGAAGTTGATTGCACTTGTCCTTGCCAAAATGGATATGAGTGAAGTATGTTGGCGGAGTCACCCTCAAGAACTCTCTAGTTCTTCTTCTTTGGGGTCCACATCAACTTGATGGGAATCCTTGGAGTTGTAGTCGTACTTGATGAAGTAGAACTTGATGTAGTCTTGGGAACCCACTTGACCAAGGCCTTAGGAGCTTCTTCAAATGCATCAATCTTCTCTTGAAGCTTGCCCTTGCCTTTTAGCTTGTGGTCTTGTGGTGGAAGATCATCTTGATCTTGTGTTTCCTTGGAAGAAGTGGGGTCATACTTCTCTTGTTGAGAAACAAACTTCGTCTTGGGGTATTGATATTCTTCCCACTCAACTCAATTGGCATTGAACTTGCGTTCAAAACCAACACCTTGCTTCTTCCGGTGCCTTCCTTGCTTCCGTACAATTTTCTCAAATTGCTTACTTCCGGCAAGGCTCTTGTAAACACCTTTCTCTATAATTCCCTTCAATAAGCTATTTTCTTGCTCAAGTGTAACTTGGCTAAGAGAATCATTAGTGGAATCAAGAGAACTACTAGAAGCAACAATATTGGATTTAGCATGATTATTGTTACTACTAGAAGAAGAATCTTTCTTGCTCTTGTTACTAGATTTTACTTGTGGCATATAAGTAGACAAGAGTAAATGCTTGGCAATGTAAGAAGAACTTTTCTTTCGAAGATCATCATTGATTGCCTTTAAGAACCCATGCTCTTGCTCTAAATTGAGCTTCTCAAAGCGTAGCTTCTCATGAGTCTTTAAAAGCTCTCGATGATCCTCTAAGGTAGTTTCATGAGCTAACTTAAGAGTGTTTAGTTCTTTAGTTAGACGCTCAATCTCCTTCTTGTCATTGTCATTCGTTTTATCTTGATTAGCATGATTAATAGCAATTTCATCATGGTTTTCATCACTAGTATTGTCAACAAGTAAATCATCATCACCTAGCAAATCATCTTCATCACTATTGAAATCAACATACTCGGGGTGTGATACCTTGGGGACTTTAGCCATGAAGCATCTTCCAATTCCTTCATTTGGTGAGTCAAATATGTCATAGGAGTTGGATGACACAAGTGCAAGACCGGCAACACCTTCATCTTGAGTATATTCGGAGTCGAAGTGATAACTTCTCTCGGAGTGGTTGTCGGAGTCGGAACCGAATACCCATTCACCGACATGAGCTTGATGTCTTCATCTTGTGTAGCTCTTTGATGACTTGTCTTTCCTTTCCGGATCCTTGCTTCTACGAGAGGGTCTTTGTTCATAACAATCATCTCTACTCCTTCTCTCTCTTGGTCGTGATTCTTCTCTTTTACTTCTTCTCCTGGGAGAATCTTCTCTTTTCTTGTAGGGAGCCGTACACTCATTAGAGTAGTGTCCGGGTCTTCCACTATTGTAGCAATTGCGATCATGACTAGAAGATCTTTTGTCATTGTAGGAACTTGACTTGGAACTTCTCTCTTTGCTTCTACTCTTGTAGAACTTGTTGAAGTTCTTCACCATTAAGCTCAATTCTTCATTGAAGACTTGTTTCTCACTTGATGTTGTAGGAGCATCACATGAAGCTTTGTAAGCACCACTAGATTTGTTGTGTAGCTCTTCCTTATCCTTGAGTGACATCTCATGAGCAACAATTCTACCAATGACTTCCGTTGGCTTGAGATCTTTGTAATTGGGTATCATTTGGATCAAGGTGCACATGGTATCATATTTTCCATCCAAGGCTCTTAGGATCTTCTTGATTATGAATTTGTCGGTCATCTCTTCGCTTCCTAAGCCGGCATTCTCATTTGTGATGAGAGCAAGCCCATAGTACATTTCAGCGACTCCTTCACCATCCTTCATTTTGAACTTATCCAGTTGATTTTGAAGCACATCCAATTTGGATTCCTTGACGGACTCGGTACCTTCGTGCATATAAACCAAAGTATCCCAAATTTCCTTTGCATTCTCAAGATGGCTGATTTTGTTGAATTCTTCGGGGCATAATCCATTGAAGAGAATATCGCAAGCTTGAGCATTGTATTGCAACATCTTTAATTCTTCTACGGTTGCTTCACGATCCAGTTCTCTTCCATCCTCGAAGAATTCACCTTGCAAGCCAACACGCACAATAACCCAAACGGCGGGGTTATGACAAAGATATGCATTTTCATGTTACGCTTCCAACTAGCAAAATTAGTACCATCAAAGTAAGGACCTCTACGGTGGTAATTTCCCTCGCTAGACGCCATCTTCTCCTAGGTTGTGAAACCAAGGCTATGATCACCAAAGCTATGAAAATCAAGGCTAATGGAGACCAAAGCTCTCATACCACTTGTAGGATCGAAAGTAGGTCTAGAGGGGGGGGGGTGATTAGACTACTTGACCTAATAAAAATCTAGCATTTTCGCAATTTTATGTCTTGGCAGATTTTAGCAACTTAGCACAAGTCAAGCAATCAACCTACACATGCAATTCTAAGAGTGTAGCAGCGGAAAGTAAAACATTGCATATGAAGGTAAAGGAAAGGGTTTGGAGAAGGCAAACACAAAGTAGACACGGAGATTTTTGGCGTGGTTCCGATAGGTGGTGCTATCGTACGTCCACGTTGATGAAGACTTCAACCCACGAAGGGTAACGGTTGCGCGAGTCCACGGAGGGCTCCACCCACGAAGGGTCCACGAAGAAGCAACCTTGTCTATCCCACCATGGTTATCACCCACGAAGAACTTGCCTCACTCGGGTAGATCTTCACGAAGTAGGCGATCTCCTTGCCCTTACAAACTTCTTGGTTCAACTCCACAATCTTGTTGGAGGCTCCCAAGCGACACCTAACCAATGTAGGAGACACCACTCTCCAAAAGGTAATAAATGGTGTGTTGATGATGAACTCCTTGCTCTTGTGCTTCAAATGATAGTCTCCCCAACACTCAACTCTCTCTCACAGATTTGGTTATGGTGAAAAGATGATTTGAGTGGAAAGCAACTTGGGGAAGGCTAGAGATCAAGATTCTTGTGGTTGGATTGGAATGTCTTGGTCTCAACACATGAGTAGGTGGTTCTCTCTCAGAAAATGAGTAGTGGAAGTGTAGGCACGTTCTGATGGCTCACTCTCGAATGGAGAAGAGGGTGGAGGGGTATATATAGCCTCCACACAAAATCCAACCATTACACACATTTGACCCAACTCGGCCAGACTGAATATAAGAACTCAGTGAGACCGATTTAGTTCAAAATATGAACGTTAGGAATGTCGATGGGACCGACTGGATCAACTCGGTGGGACCGATGTGCTAGGGCTAAGGGCAAACCTCATCTCGGTGAGACCGATTGCATGAACTCGGTGGGACCGATTTCAGCAATGAGCAAACAGAGAGTTGGCCAGGCAAACTCGGTGGGACCGATCGCTCATTTCGGTGAGACCAAAATGTTATGATGGGAAACAGAGAGTTTGTCATGCAAACTCGGTGGGACCGATCGCTCATCTCGGTGAGACCGAAATGTTACGAAGGGAAACAGAGAGTTTGCAATGCCATCTCGGTTAGACCGAGATCCGTATCGGTGAGACCGAATTGTCTAGGGTTTCTGGCAGTGGCTATGTCAACTGAACTCGGTGGCGCCGAATAGATTAAATCGGTGGGGCAGAGTTTGACTTTGGGTTTTGGACATATATGGAAAAGAGAAAGTGGCTGAGGGTTTTGGAGCAATATCACTAAGCATTTTGAGCAAGTAGACCATTAAGCAACACCTCATCCCCTTTTAATAGTATTAGCTTTTCCTATGGACTCAATGTGATCTTGGATCACTAAAATGGAAATGAAGAGTCTTGAGCTTTTGCCGATCTTTGACCTTAGCATTTTGAGGGGTCCACATCTCTAGTCCATGCCATGCCAATCATTGAACTTTTTGAAATATTAGACTTGAATGGATATTAGTTCAATGAGTTATATGTTGTTATGAATTACCAAAACCACCCGGGGATTAGTTGCACTTTCATGAAGGGGCGACGCAGCGGCAACACGCGGGTCCGGGCGACGACGGGGAAGACCTCATGGCGGTTGCAGGGACCGCGTGCCATGCTCACTACGGCCCGACCGGGCGACGCCGCGGCAACGCGAGGGTCGGTGCAGCCTCGGGGACGGCCTGGAGCGGACGACCTCGGGGCGGCGGTTGACCGCGGGCAGCGGCACTACGGCCCGAAGAGGCAACACAGCGGCAGCGCGGGGGTTGGTGCAACCACGTCAACGGCCTCAGGGCCGCGGCGAGGACCACGTGCCGTGGCGCTACGGAAGGGGCGACGCAGCAGCAGCGCGGATCGTTGCAGCCACAGAGAGAACCATAGGGCGGCGGCGCTGCGGCCCGATGGGGCGACGCAGTGGCAGCCCGTTGCTCGATCGATGGTGGGGCGCGCTGAACTCGGGAACAGGGCGGTGATGGCCGGCGCAGGGCGACGGGCGGACCGACGTGCGGACGGCGGCTGGCCCTGACGGGCCGCCTCGACGCGCGTGGCCACCGGGTCGATGAAGAGGCTGGCTGGTCGCGCCGGGGTCGAAGTAGAGGCGCGCGGGGGTCGACGACCACGATAGGCGACGCAAACCGATCAAGCATAGATCGAAAAACCAAAAAGAAAACGTCGATCAAGGGTGACCAACGGAAGAAAGAAAAACCGGAGTAAGAGCTCAGGAAAAAGACTCTCTAGGGCAGCCGGTCAACACGACCGGTGGACGAACCCTAGGTACGAGCGGCGCGGCCCCGGCGGCGGTCATGAAGGCCAACCGCCCCTGGGGCGGCGCGCGGGTGCGGAAGCGGCGGCGGCTATGGTTTAGGATCGAGATACGGCTGATATCAAGTTAGAAGAAAGAGAGATTTGATAAAATAGTTATTGTATTGCTTGAGTCTTCGTGCGCATATATCCTATGTTTGCGATACAATTGCCATACTCGACAAAGTACCGACCGGGCACGAAACAAGGATGCATGCATCAGTCGTGACGAAGATGGACCCTGTACTCGACGGTGGCGTCGCCGGTCTTGGCGTCAAACCAGTGGGTCCGCAACTGGCAGTAGCCGCGCGCGAACCGGAAGACGCCGGTGCCGCCGACCACGGCCATCTCTCTGACGGCCCGGTTCACCGGGTTGGGGCCGACGATGGCGATGCTGCTCCCGTTGTAGGCGCCGTCGACGAAGACGAAGTTCATGGCCATGAGCAGCGACAGGCTGTCCTTGCCGGTGCTGACGTAGAGGCCCTGCGCGCGGCCGAGGAGCCTGGAGCCCGTCAGGCTGGGCCCCTCGGTGAGCGGGTCGTCGATGACGGAGACGCTGCCGAAGCCCGTGGCGGAGGCGTTGGGGGACGGCGCCTGCGCGACCTGCGCCACCGTCGCGTTCGGCCCGCCGCTCACCACGTCGTGCCAGTACACCCGCAGCCGGGTCTCCATCTCCGCCGCGGACGCCGGCGCCGCGGCGGCTGCGAGGAGCAGGAGCGCAGCCAGGCAAGATATTGCGGTGCTGCTCGCCATTGGGATCCGATCAGCTAGCTAGCTAAGCTTGGAATGGATGTTGGTGGTTTGATGCGAGTGCCGAATTCTTCTTCCGAGGAGCTCTGGAGGTTTGTGCAGTTTGTATGCCCAATGGTGCAGAGATGGATCTGTAACGGCGAGTCGTGGTTGTTGGGTCTTGACAATTTCTGGCCGTGTCCCCAGTGTTTAGTTTAGTGTTTCTGGCCCTGTCCCGTGTGTTAAGTTTACTGTATGCGTATTTTTCACATTCGTCTTGTTCTTGTAGTATGCGTCGCAGAGAGAGAGATAGTTGATCGTGGACTTTGTTGGTTATGAGATTTGAATAGTAAGAAGCTGCGCAGTAGATGAAGGTATGACCAAATGAACACGCTATAGTTAGGTGATGCAGGCTGCACTTGCCATGCATCCCCCCCCCCCCCCCCCCCCCACTCGTGGCAATAGGAGGGCGGCAATTGACCGTGATTATTTCTTGGTTATTTACTAGCACATATACCCGTGCGTTGCAACGGAAAAGAAAATTGATTTGTCCATCAAAATACCCATCAACACAACGCGGTGGGGGCACAGAGGCGCATGTCAAGGTATAAAAGAAATACATATCATGCTTGTCTATTACTGCGGTGCATGCATATATGGCCATTGAATAAGCATGAATCATTACCTGTATTGGTCACTTTCTCTTTGACGTTGAGAGCAACCTCCGATTGAATGGTTATGAGGGCAGTGGTACATTAATCCCACCAGGGATTAAACCCGAGGTTTGGCACATTGGTGTCGCATAAAGAGAATATTTTTTTTTCAGTGAGAGATGACGTTCGCATCGATAGTGAGGCGTTTGTGGTCACTTACTCAATCTCAAGACTCGTCAGCTCAATCTCCTCGGGGTGTTCATAAGGGCATAATATGCGTGTGTGCATTCATAGGGGCGCTTGTGACTTGTGAGCATCTACGTCTGTATTGTGTTTATAAAAAAAAGTTTTCTTTTAATCTTTGCATGCATCAATAATGTGTTTGTGCGTTGAACCGAAAGAAAGAAAAATCATGGCACGTTTCTAGTGATTCATTTATGTTGCCACTTTTAATGTTCACCACGGTCGTCGATGATGGTAGGAATTTTGTCGTCCGTAATGACAAAAATTGCGACACCACATTCATGTCTCCGACGGTGCCTCCTTTAGCTTCGCGCTATCATTGGACGGAGTGAGTTTTTTTTTCAATATTCGAATGCATATTTTTTTTTTGCATCATTTGGACTTGGTCCAAACACAAGCATTTCACGTATAAGGTTTTCTCCAAAAAAGATACACACATCTCATACCCAACATCCGTGCAACACCTACACGGATTCACGCTTGTTGTAACACCCCAAGCTATTATTCCATTATTTGATACCTGTAAACACACTTGCAATTTAAATCCCTTTTGTTTCTATTTTTGTAATTCATGCTCTATTCTCCATTACTCAATTCAATTTGTAGAGCTTTGATATATTTCAGAGTAGCCACATGCAAATTTTCAGCTCAGTCAGAAATGGGAATGCACAGTGGAGTGGGCCGGCCCAGTGAATAGTGCCAGCCGGCCTCAATTGGCCAAACTGGACGAATGGGCCAGCTGTACCTGCGAAAGCTATTTATCGCATTAAGCGATCATACAGGCTAGTCTCGCGTCAAGGTTTTCTGCGGAGATCATTTACTGGGCTGGCCCATGTACGCGCAGAAAAATGGAAGAATCAGGGATCGATACCCAGGTCGCGCACGAACAAACGAAGCGCACCAGCCACCGCGCCACGCCAGCAATTTTTCAAATACTTGTTCAACATTTCTTTAAACTTATTCAACATTTTTTCAAATACTCGTTCATTTCTCTTTTTTTTTTGTTTTTTATTCTACATTTCATATACATATTCAACATTTCTTCAAATACTTGTTCAACATTTTTTAAATACTTGTTCAACATTTTCATATACATGTTCAACATTTCTTCAAATACATGTTCAACATTTTACTTTTTTTTTCATTCTACATTTTTGTATATGTCAATAACATTTTTTTAATAATTGATCAATATTTTTTGTATACACGTTCAACATCGTCCCAACGCTTATTCAACATTTTCAAATATTGTTTCAATATTTAATACTTATGTCAACATTTTTCAAATACATGTTCACATTTTTAAATACTTGCTCAACATTTTTCAAATACTGGTTCAACATCTTTTAATACTTATTCAAAAAATTCAAATACTTGTTCAACATTTTATATCTTATTAATCATTTTCAAATTGGTCAACATTTTTCAAATACTTGTTCAATATATTTTTTAAATACTTGTTCAATATTTTTTTAAATACTTGTTCAACATTTTTTCAACATATATATTCAAAAAAACACTCTTCAAAAACACATTTGAAAAATGTTGAATGGGTATTTGAAAAATGTTGAACAGTATTTTAAGAAAAAGTTGAATAAGTATAAAAATGTTGAACAAGTATTTGAATTTTTTTCGAATAAGTATTTAAAAATATTGAACAAGTATTTGAAAAATATTGAATAAGTATTTAAAATGCTGAACGAGTTTTTTGAAAATGTTGAATAGGCGCTCGGACAATGTTGAACGTGTATACCAAAAATATTGATCACTTATTAAAAAAATATTTTTGACATATACAAAAATATAGAGTGAAAGAAAAACTAAACATAAGAAAAAACAAAAAATGGAGAAGAAAAAAGAAAATCAAACAAAAACAACAGAAAAGGGGAAAAAAGAAAAAAAAAACCAGACAAAACCAGAAAATGAAGAAAAAGAAAAGAAAAGAAAAGAAAAAGTAAAAACAGGAAAAGAATGTAAACATGACAAAACCCGGCTCATTTTTCTTCTAGTAGGCGCGCTCTACATAATATACAACATGTTGAGTGTGGCGCATTGGTTAGCATCGCTGGGAGACTAATAGTCGATCCTAGGTTCAATTCCCCGCGGTAGCCGGCCCGATATTGTAGCGATCGACGCGAAAGTTCCCACTCGTCGCGCTTAAGGAGAGAAATAGGGGTGCCCAGTTGTACCCCCCGCTAACCCTAGCGGCCAAGCCAGGGAGATCGTGTTTCTCAAAAGAAAAAAACAGGGAGATCGATCCCAGTCGCTCCCCTCCCCACTTGATCCCCACGAGGCGCACCCGCCGCCACCAGGGAACACCTACCTCGCGCCTCCTTAGCCCCGCTCCGGCGAGCCACTTATTACCCGCCCACCCGACCAGCCCTCCCCTTCCTTCCATGCCACGTGACACACGCACCCACCGCCGCCAGGGCACCCACCTCGCCTGATCTCGCGGGGCGACCCGCTTCTTCCGCATCACGACCGACCCTTCCCTTGCGCCCCTTCTCCTCTGTCCGACCGCCATCGCTTCTCATGTGTGCCTCCTCCGACCTTGCGCCCCTTCTCTGTCCGGCAACCATCTTCTCATGTGTACCTCCTCCGGCCACCGGAGCACCCCCGCGCAGAGCTCCCGTCTCTAGCAGCACTCCGCATGTTCCATTTACTTCTCTCTTTCCATTACACACTTTGGAGTTTAATTCCTCCTTCACTATGTTCCCTTTCCTTTGGTCCCTTCTCTTCTAGTGCGGCTTGATCCTCGTGATAACTTTTGTACATATAAACTGGCGAGAATAGATGTAACTCAGCGAGGCGGGACTATATTGGTATTGGAAATTTGGAATTTGGGAAGAGAGCTGCTTGTGAGGAGGAGGCAGCACGGGTTAAGGCCTAATACAGGCCGAATACAGCGCCTGCCAGCAAAAGGCCCAATAAACAGAACGAATCATTAACTAATAAACGTATGGAAAGACTAAAAAGTAATAAGCGTATGGAAAACTATGAAAGCCTCCGTTCTTTAATATTAGGTAAAGATAGGCGATTGACCATTTTTTTTTTTACATCGATTGACCTTGTTTTCAACTGGTTACATTTCATTTACCGAGGAAAAAACCACCTGGTGTAACTTTTCTTTGTAGAAACGAGTCTGTTGTCCGGGTTAAACTTAGGCCCAAGATCGAGTTACCGAAAGAAGTTTGATACAAGGTCGCGAAGACCCAAACATGCGTCGCAACACATATGATCTGAAAAATAGAAGAGAAAGTGTGACACAAGGTCACGATGACATGATACAAGTGTCGCAGTGTTGTAATGCGGAACTATAGCCAAAGCCAAACATTACTCCCACGAGGCTCCCGTAGCATGAATCGTCTTGATGTGTCCCCATTCGCAAGGCTATCACCCTTGCACGTATGCTGACGAAGAAACGGTCAAGTGGCGGTAACTCTCGATGACTCCCAAAGGCCTCCAAAGCTGTAGAAGGGAGAACATTTTGTAAATGATGTCAGTTGGATGGTTAAAAGAAATCCCCTCGGATAGCCTTTTATTCCCAACAGTCCATAAGGACGACGCAGGTGCAGCAAACGCCTTCCAAGCTAATGTCCAATCGCCTTGAGTTCCCATCACAAGAGAGTGGGACTTATACAAGATTAATTGGCAAAATTTGATTAGAGAGGATTGGTCCAGAGTGAAGTTGTGGGGAAAGGTTAAATAGGGGGGCACGTACCCCCGTGCCCTCTCTTATGTAACTATCTCATGTAGGTTTAGGATTTTCGATACCCTCCTCCCCACCT
This sequence comes from Thinopyrum elongatum, assembly GCA_011799875.1. Lineage (NCBI taxonomy): Eukaryota > Viridiplantae > Streptophyta > Magnoliopsida > Poales > Poaceae > Thinopyrum > Thinopyrum elongatum. The sequence goes on from CM022301.1 coordinate 473,760,280, forward strand.
AGGAATTGGTACCCCATTGTCGGGGGTGGTGTGTAGGAAGTACGTACCATGTGTGGTCATTGTGTTATCGTACTCTGCCGCATGCACCTGATGGGCGAACCGCTAGGGATGGCTGCTCCCCGGACAATGACGAATAACCGTGTGCGCGATGTGCACAAGTAATAGAAAATAGTAACAGGGCCAGGAATGTTTATGAAACGATAAAAAAATTGAGATCCTCTTGGATGAAGAACAATTGCTAGGCTCCACTTTTTTTTATGGATAAAGAAAGTGAATTCATCAGGTGATACATGAGTCCCTAATTCTGAATCAAGAGATTTGTTGTGGAATTTGTCAATTGAGGAAAGTAATTATATTAAGAACTAGATCATCTAACCCCATTGAATGGAAAAAATGAAATTTGATTTTTAGGGAAATTTTTGAATAAGAGATAAATAAACAATTGAATTTGAAAAATAAACTTCTTTCTATTTTGGATAATTTCTTTTTCAATAGGACCCTCTTTTTGGAGTGAACAATCGAATATTCCCCTATTCCTTCTTATTTGAGTAGGCCGATGTGCTTTGCATCATATACATACATATATAAAAGCACCTACCATTTGGTTTTTCTCGCTTTTTGGATTTTTTACTGCCTATTGGGGGATTTACGTGATGGTCATAATTTGGCCAGCAACTAGATTTTCTTGATATCTCTATGGAGCTCTGATATGTCTTCATCGTATCTATAAATTTTTATTGTTTCATGCCAATATTCTACAACTTTCATATACTTTTGGCAATAATTTATATTATTTTTGGGACTAACATATTGATCCAGTGCCAGTTGTTGTTTGTTGCATGTTTTTTGTTTCACAGAATACCAATATAAAACGAAATCCAAACGCGATAAAAATTTACGAAGATTTATTTTGGAATATATATGATTTTTGGAATAAGAATCAACGCGAGACGATGCTCGAGGGAGCCACAAGCTCAGACGGCGCGCCCCCTACCCTCGGTGCGCCGGGCAGGCTTGTCAGGCCCCTGTAAGGCGGTTGGTGTCCTTCTTTCTCCGCAAGAATGATAATATCCGAAAGAAAATCGTGTTAAAATTTCAGCCCAATCGGAGTTACGGATCTCCGGGAATTTAAAAATCGGTGAAGGGACGCAAAACAGAAGAGAACAGAGAGAAAGATCCAATCTCAGAGGGTCTCTCGCCCCTCCGGGTGCCATGGGGGGCAAGGACTAGAGAGGAAAACCTCCTCCCATCTAAGGGGGAGGCCAACGAAGAAAAAGAAGGAGAGGGGCTCTCTCCCCCTCTCTACCGGTGGTACGGGAACGCCGCCGGGGCAATCATCGTGATGGCGATCTACACCAACAATTTCGCCGCCGTCATCACCAACTCTCTGCCCCTCTATGCAGCGGTATAACACCTTTTCTCCCTGCTGTAATATCTACTTAAACATGTTTCTTAATGCTATATATTATTATCCAAAGATGTATGGCCATCCTATGATGTTTGCGTATATTCCTTTTGTCTTATAGGTTGATTGATGATCGTGATTGGTTTGAGTTGTATGTTTTATTTTGGTGCTCTCCTATGGTGCCCTCCGTGTCGCGCAAGCGTGTGGAATTTGAAGGAAATATGCCCTAGAGGCAATAATAAAGTTGTTATTTTATATTTCCTTGTCCACGATAAAGGTTTATTATTCATGCTAGAATTGTATTGATCGAAAACTTAAATACATGTGTGAATACATAAACAAATACCGTGTCCCTAGTAAGCCTCTACTAGACTAGCTCGTTGACCAAAGATGGTTAAGGTTTCCTAACCATAGACATGTGTTGTCATTGGATAACGGGATCACATCATTAGGAGAATGATGTGATGGACAAGACCCATCCGTTAGCTTAGCATATTGATCGTTCAGTTTATTGCTATTGATTTCTTCATGTCAAATACATATTCCTTCGACTATGAGATTATGCAACTCCCGGATACCGGAGGAATACCTTGTGTGCTATCAAACGTCACAACGTAACTGGGTGATCATAATGATGCTCTACAGTTATCTCCGAAGGTGTTTGTTGAGTTGGCATAGACCAAGATTAGGATTTGTCACTCCGAGTACGGGAGAGGTATCTTTGGGCCCTCTCTGTAATACACATCATAAGAAGCCTTGCAAGCAAAGTGACTAAGGTGTTAGTTGCAAGATGATGTATTACGTAATGAGTAAAGAGACTTGCCGCTAATGAGATTGAACTAGGTATGAAGATACCGACGATCGAATCTCGAGCAAGTAACATACCGACGGACAAAGGGAATTACGTATGTTGTCATAACGATTCGATTGATAAAGATCTTCATAGAATATGTAGGAACCAATATGGGCATCCAGGTTCCGCTATTGGTTATTGACTGGAGAGCTGTCTCAGTCATGTCTACATAGTTCTCGAACCCGTAGGGTCCGCACGCTTAACGTTCGTTGACGATATAGTGTTATATGAGTTATATGATTTGGTGACCGAATGTTGTTCGGAGTCCCAGATGAGATCACGGACATGACGAGGAGTCTCGAAATGGTTGAGAGGTAAATATTGATATATAGGACAATGGTATTCGGACACCGGAATAGTTTCGGAGTGCATCGGGTAGACATCGGGTCACCGGAAGGGGTTCCGGACACCCCCGGTAAGTGTATGGGCTTAATGGGCCAAATGAGGGGACAAACCAGCCCACTAGGGGCCTGGTGCGCCCCTCTACATGGCTGGCCGGCCCTAGGGGAAGGAAAGGGGAGGGCTGGCCCCTCCTGCCTTTCCCTCCTCGTGAGAGAAAGGAAAGGGGGGGGGGCGCCTTCTCCTCTTGCCTTCCTCCCGCACTCATATATGGAAGAGGGGGGGCGGCTTGGGGAAGTCCCCAAGTAGGATTCGGCCCTACTTGGGGCGCCCCTTGGCCTCTACCCTCTCCCCCACCTATATATATATATGTGGGAGGGGGGCGCCACACATAACCACGACAGTTGCTTAGCCGTGTGCAGCGCCCCCCTCCATCGTTTACACCATCGGTCATATTTTCGTAGTACTTAGGCGAAGCCCTGCGGAGATAGCTTCACCATCATCGTCACCACGCCATCGTGCTGCCGGAACTCATCCACTACCTCGCCGTCTTGCTAGATTAAGAGGGCGGAGGACGTCACCGAGCTGAACATGTGCTGAACGCGGAGGTGCCGTACGTTCGGTACTTGATCGGTTGGAGCGCGAAGAAGTTCGACTACATCAACCGCGTTACTAAACCTTCCGCTTACGGTCTACAAGGGTACGTAGACACACTCTCCCCTCTCGTTGCTATGCATCTCCATGGATAGATCTTGCGTGAGCGTAGATTTTTTTTGTTTTCCATGCAACGTTTCCCAACAGTGGTATCAGAGCCAGGTCTATGCGTAGATGATATGCACAAGTAGAACACAAAGAGTTGTGGGCGGTGATAGTCATACTGCTTACCACCAATGTCTTATTTTTATTCAGCGGTATTGTGGGATGAAGCGGCCCGGACCAACCTTACATGTCCACGCACATGAGACCGGTTCCACCGACTGACATGCAACTAGTTTTGCATAAAGGTGGCTGGCGGGTGTCTGTTTCTCCTACTTTAGTTGAATCGAATTTGACTACGGCCGGTCCTTGAAGAAGGTTAAAATAGCAAACTTGATAAATCACCGTTGTGGTTTTTGCGTAGGTAAGAATGGTTCTTGTTAGAAGCCCGTAGCAGCCACGTAAAACTTGCAACAACAAAGTAGAGGACGTCTAACTTATTTTTGCAGGGCATGTTGTGATGTGATATGGTCAAGACGTGATGTGATATATGTTGATGTATGAGATGATCATGTTTTGTAATATCGACAACTGGCAGGAGCCTTAGGGTTGTCTCTTTATTGTATGAAATGAAAGCGCCATGTAATTGCTTTACTTTATCGATATGCATTCGCAATAGTTGGCGAGACAACCCCGACACAACGATGGAGATCAAGGTGTCGAGCCAGTGACGATGAAGATCATGACGATGCTTTGGAGATGGAGATCAAAAGCACAAGATGATGATGGCCATATCATGTCACATATTTTGATTACATGTGATGTTTATCCTTTATGCATCTTATTTTGCTTAGAACGGCGGTAGCTTTATAAGATGATCCCTTCACTAAATTTCAAGATAAAAGTGTTCTCCCCGAGTATGCACCGTTGCCAAAGTTCGTCGTTTTGAAGCACCACGTGATGATCGGGTGTGATAGACTCTACGTTCACATACAATGGATGTAAGACAATTTTGCACATGCAGAATACTTGGGTTAAACTTGACAAGCCTAGTATGTACAAACATGGTCTCGAAACACTAGAGACCGAAAGGTCGAACGTGAGCCATATAGTAGATATGATCAACATAGAGATGTTCACCATTGATGACTACCCCGTCTCATGTGATGATCGGACATGGGTTAGTTGATTTGGATCATTTATCACTTAGATAACTTGAGGGATGTTTATTTAAGTGGGAGTTCTTTAGTAATTTGATTAATTGAACCTAATTTATCATGAACTTAGTCTTAATAGTTTTGCATATCTGTGTTGTAGATCAATAGCTCGTGATATAGGTCCCCTATATTTTTGATATGTTCCTAGAGAAAACTAAGTTGAAAGATGATGGTAGCAATAATGCGGACTGGGTCCGTGATATGAGGATTATCCTCATTGCTGCACAGAAGAATTATGTGCTTGATGCACCGCTAGGTGACAGACCTATTGCAGGAGCAGATGCAGACGTTATGAACGTTTGACAAGCTCGATATGATGACTACTTGATAGTTTAGTGCACCAAGCTTTACGGCTTAGAATCGGGGCTTCAAAGATGTTTTGAACGCCATGGAACATATGAGATGTTCCAAGAGCTGAAATTGGTATTTCAGACTTATGCCCGTGTTGAGAGGTATGAGACCTCTGACAAGTGCTTTGCCTACAAGATGGAGGAGAATAGCTCAGCCAGTGAGCATGTACTCAGAATGTCTGGGTACTACAATCGCTTGAATCAAGTGGGAGTTAATCTTCCAGATAAGATAGTGATTGACAGAGTTCTCTAGTCACTATCGCCAAGCTACTAGAACTTCGTGATGAACTGTAATATGCAAGGGATGACGAAAACAATTCCCGAGCTCTTCGCGATGCTGAAATCAGCGAAGGTAGAAATCAAGAAAGAGCATCAAGTGTTGATGGTTAACAAGACCACTAGTTTCAAGAAAAAGGGCAAGGGAAAGAAAGGGAACTTCAAGAAGAATGGCAAGCAAGTTGTCGCTCCCATGAAGAAGCCCAAAGCTGGACCCAAGCCTGAAACTGAGTGCTTCTACTGCAAAGAAAATGGTCACTGAAAGCGGAATTGTCCAAATACTTGGCGGATAAGAAGGATGGCAAAGTGAACAAAAGTATATTTGATATACATGTTATTGATGTGTACCTTACTAGTGTTCATAGTAGCACCTGTGTATTCGATACCAGTTTAGTTGCTAAGATTAGTAACTCGAAACAGGAGTTACAGAATAAATAGAGACTAGTTAAGTGCGAGGTGACAATGTGTGTTGGAAGTGATTCCAAGGTTGAAACGATCACCATCGCACACTCCCTCTACCTTCGGGATTAGTGTTGAACATAAATAAATGTTACTTGGTGTTTGCGTTGAGCATGAATATGATTAGATCATGTTTATTGCAATGTGGTTATTCATTTAAGTTAGAGAATAACTGTTGTTCCGTTTACATGAATAAAACCTTCTATGGTCATACACCCAACACTACTGCAGGATGCTGCTAACGCGACACTATGATCAGAGACCCTTTCATGAAACTGTGTGTGATGCATTAATCGCAAACGAGGATGTAAAAAAACCGTCAAAAAAGATGCAAAACGTTTCCGATGGCGGAGACATCAAACACGGTTCATATTTTAGTTACGTGTGCGATGCGGGGCATACAGTTGATCCAGAAGAACTGTTTGCGATGAGTCAGAACAACAGAAACGGGCAGCCATATCAATGTGTGTGCGATATACGGCATACAGTTCGCTCCGATGAACTATGTGCTATTAGGGAATGCAACAGAAACGGTCAGCCAGATCAAGGTGTGTGTGATATACGACATACGATTCACTCGGATGAACTGTTTTCGATTAGGGAAGAGAACATAAACGGATCAACTTAACAAGATGTGTGTGATATGTGGCATACAGTTCACATAGATGAACTGTTTGCGATGAGCCAAAAGAACACAAACGATTCATGTAAACAATATGTGTGTGATACGCAACAAACAGCCCACTCAGATGAAATGTTTGCGATGAGAAATTATAACACAGACGGTTACTATAGTTAGTTCGTGTGCGATTCTGTTCGTACAAAAAACTTTGAAAAATGCAAACTAGTTGCATACGGTTGATCCAAAAGAACTGTTTGCGATGAGCCAGAACAACAGAACGGGCTTTGTAGGCCCAGAACCATCAATAAATTTTGACCTTGTTTCTCGTCACATTGCAGATTACAACGCAATAAGTAATTGCAAATCTGTTCACACCTATCAAACTAATATGTGTTCACACTTAGCACCGGGCTATAAAAACTACCCACTCGGAAATTACTTCATAGTTCCTCTCCTCATCACCCATAAAATTGGTCTTTCCTGTCAAGTAGTTCCGCCATGACCGGTAGGAGGAGTTTCGGGTGGACATATAACAAGGAAGCAAAGACCAAGGCCGCGGAAGCACTAGAGAGGTCCCGCCGCGAAGCTGCAGCCGCAGCAGAGATGTCCCGGCGCGCCGCGGAGCCCTTGAACGAGCTCTCACGGGCACGCAAGGGCTCTCACAAGCGCACTCGCCGCGTCGGCCATCACGACGAGCTGGCGTTCCTGAAGTCCTTGGCCGGCGACGACGACATTCTCGCTGGCCTCATTAAGCAGCAGGAGCTGGTCGACGGCTTGATGAAGCTGCTCGAGATCAGCGATGCCTCGGTTGACAAGGCGACCGGCCTCGTCGAGCAACTCATGGTTGACAATGCGAAGCTCGTCAAGGCGCTCGCCGAGAAGGAGGAGGAGGCCGCCGGCTGGAAGATGATGCATGAGCAGAGCAGTGCCTCGGGGATGACGCTGACAGTGGTCGTCGAGGAACTGATGGGTGACTTGCGGAAGCTTCGGATCGAGCGCGAGCAGGAGGTGGAGGAATCCGTGGCTGCTTTCAAGCAAAGTCGTGAGGAATTGAAGAAGGAGCTGGAGGATGTCATCGCCCGGCGATCCATCGACGAGTAGAGACAGTAGCGACCCAGATCGTTGTCTGCGATTTCCTTCTTCTCTTGCCCCCGTGTCTTCTGGGTTTTGCCGCATGTGGCATTTTAAATTATCCGGAATATGTAAGACAATTATTAGCTGCGCCATTGTAAATTTATCGTGGTATTATCCGTTGCCATTTTATTTGTCGTCGTATTATCCGTTGCCCTATGTGGCAATTTAAATTAGGCCGGAATACGAGTTGGAAACACGAACAAAGCAAATGTTGCCATGGGATCACAAGCAAACACCCTCCGTCCAGGTGCTTTAATTAACCCATTAATGTAGAAGTTGTGAGCGAGGCGGGCGGTGGCTGGTGCATGGAGGTCAAAGAGCTCGCTTCCCGGTGAGCATGGGCGGCCTTGCTGCTCGCATGTGTCCCGTCGAGCCTGCGCGGCAGACTGCTCACACGCGTCCCGTTGAGCCTGCACGGCGGACTTCTCGCGCTCGTCCCGTCTAATCAAGCAGCTGCACGCACGCCACCGAGTATGGTTAAATTTTGACACGGTTCATATAATACAACCGTTTGTGATATTAATGTGTCAGCTATTTGGTTCAAAAAGGACTTCATTGGCTATTAATGTGTGCGCCTTGTCTCAAACTGGACGATTTTTTTTACCACGACATATATGTGCCATGTCATGAAAGCATGCCAAGTTTCATGTTTTTTGGGTGAGTTTTTGATTTACTGGGATTTAAAAACCGAGATTCTCAATGTTTCATGACGACGAGAACTTTGTAATTCATTCCCATTCCTTAAAGCAGACCTAAACATGCACCCAATGACACATGTACGATTTCCCACCCATTTTGCTTCACTGGAGCATGTGCTTGTAGTTCAAATTTGAATTATAGACTACATTAAATGCCTACAAAACTTAATTAATATATACAAAGGCCAAACGAACCCTGAACAATTTCAAATTTCAGCACAACACTCCTGTTATTCTATGTTGCCTGTAGAAAACAAAGTTCAAGGCGAGAAGAGGCAGCGATTATCGTTTCACCCACAAGAGGGGCATGTTTCCCTACCGGAACCACGATGGTTGCGAGAAGCTTCGATTTGTAAGAGGCTTGTAATATAGCTTCGCCCAAATTGGTCAATTATATGTACCATGTAGTGACACCATGCCAAGTTTCATGATTTCCTGGTGAGTTTTGGATTTACATAGATTTAAAAACCGAGATTCACAATGTTTGTGGCCAAGCCAGGACGGCAAGACGGTTGAATTCATTCCCATTCGTTCCATGGGACCTAAACATGCACCCCAAGGACACATGTACATTTTTTCTAGCCATTTTGGTGCACTGGAGCATGCATTTGTAGTTCGGATTTGAATTATGGACATTAAATGCCTAGAAAACTCAATTAATGAATAAAAAAGGTCAAACGAACCCTGAATAATTTCAAAGTTCAGCGCGAATCTCCCGTTGTTCCGTGTTGCGTGTAGAAGAAAATACGAGGCTAGAAGAGGGAGCGATTATCGTTTGGCCCACAAGGGGACACGTTTCCCTATCGAAACCACGAGGGTTCTTGCGACATGCTCCGGTTTGTAAGAGGTTTGTAATAAAGCTTGGCCCAAATTGGCAATGTTTTTACCACGACATATATGTGCCATGACGTGACACCATGCCACCTTTGATGACTTTCTGGTGAGTTTTGGATTTATGGAGATTTAAAAACCGAGATTCCAAATGTTTGAGGACGAGCCAGGACGCCGGTACGGTTGTAATTCGTTCCCATTCCTGCCATGGGACCTAAACATGCACCCAAGGACACATGTATAATTTTTCTAGCCATTTTGGTGAACTGGAGCATGTATTTGTAGTTCAGATTTGAATTATGGACATTAAATGCCTAGGAAACTCAATTAGTGTATAAAAAGGCCAAACGAACCCTGAATAACTTTAAATTTCAGCATGGATATCCTATCGTTCCATGTTGCCCGTAAAAGAAAATACAAGGCGAAAAGAGGCAGTGATTATGTTTTGCCACAAGGGGAACACGTTTCCCTATCGGAACCACGAGGCTTCTTTGAGAGAAGCTCCGGTTTGTAAGAGGTTTGTAATAAAGCTTGGCCCAAATTGGACAATGTTTTTACCACGACATATATGTGCCATGACGTGACACCATGCCACCTTTGATGACTTTCTGGTGAGTTTAGGATTTACGGGGATTTAAAAACCGAGATTCCAAATGTTTGAGGACGAGCTAGGATGCCGGTACGGTTGTAATTCGTTCCCATTCCTGGCATGGGACCTAAACATGAACCCAAGGACACATGTATAATTTTTCTAGCCATTTTGGTGAACTGGAGCATGTATTTGAAGTTCAGATTTGAATTATGGACATTAAATGCCTAGGAAACTCAATTAGTGTATAAAAAGGCCAAACAAACCATGAATAAGTTTAAATTTCAGCACGGATATCCTGTCGTTCCATGTTGCCCGTAGAAGAAAATACAAGGCAAAAAGAGGCAGTGATTATCGTTTCGCCCACAAGGGGGGCACGTTTCCCTATCAAAACCATGAGGCTTCTTTGAGAGAAGCTCCGGTTTGTAAGAGGCTTGTAATAAAACTTGCGCCAAAATGGACGAAAAAAAATTCATCAACATATATGTGCCATGTCATGACACCATGCCAAGTTTCATGATTTTCGGGTGAGTTTTGGATTTATGGGGATTTAAAAACCGAGATTCTTCTCACGAAATGTTTTCAAATAGCACACGGTTCACTCACGAAAGCCGTGTGCCTACCAAACCTAGGCCGATGCCCCCCCGCCCCTGCTGCGCGCGCGATCTGAGTCGTGTGTTCTAATTGGCCAGAACCCAAACCCCACGGATCGTACGTCTACACCGTTGGATGCTCCCAGATCAAACGGCAACCCTCAGCCCTTTCGACAGCACATGCAGTACATGGGTAAGCACTGTGCACATGCGTCGTGCTAGCTCACGCTTCCTTCTCTACTACGTTTTCTAAACAGGCTACCATTTCCCGCCACTCCTCTCATCGGTTTCCCGCCTCTTCTCCCATCGGTTTCCCGCTACCAGTGTCAGTGCTCATTGAAGGCTAGGCGGCGACACACCGGCCATGTAAATATCGCACATAGTTTCTAAAAGCACAAATGTGTGTGATAGGAGGGAGTAGGTCCCATAGGGTGACCAGCGTGAAACGCCTTAATGGCAAGGAGGCAATTCCTATCAGCAAGGGGCGACTTCCCATCCGCTAGCCTAGTCGAATAGAACGCAGAAGTTAAGCGTGCTCAGGCTGGAGTAGTTCAAGGATGGGTGACCCGGTGGGAAGTTGCATATCTCAAGCTTCATTTAAATGCCATGACACGGTCATTATAGAGATATCTCTATATCTCTATAGTGACCTATCATGGCAATTATATAAACCTTGGGATCCTTGTTTTGCTAATTTGTAGACTATGTTTTTATTGGTTATTTTTTGCTCTAAAAAAATTAAAGAATGATTGGCTTGACCTGTCATGGGAATTATATAAACCTTTTTCAGGTCGCATGCAGGGTATAGGGGGCAGTGTGTTCTGATCGAGCATGTCTCCCTTGTGCGGTTTATAGACGCTGCACATATCTGTGGGCTCCCCGAGGTATATATATTATCCTTTACCGACAATGAGGGGGGCCCACACAATCTATCCCTTTGACCCAACAACGAGAAGGGTTTGACCATGATGGTTTCCTATTGATACTAGTAAGGTACACATGCATTGCACGCATGAGATTTGGTAACCAAATTATGAATAAATACCACACTATAGCATGTAAGCTTTGAGTCATATATGCATGATGTAGATGTTCGTTTAATTCTTATAGTTCATCTCATTCAAAATCAATTAGTTTTATAAAAAAAATCTATTTTAAGATTCATGGAATTGTGCATTGTAAAGCATAAAGTAAAAACAAATAGTGACAATTCATTTAGAAAAAAAGTTTGGGCAATTAAGATATGGAAGATTCTAGAACAAAGGAGAAGTGCTTGTTTTTTGAGGTTTGTGCATTATGCTTAACTTCAACCATGGAGTCTTCTAGATTGTACATGTGGCAGAATCTGGTGGAATGTAGATGATATCCAACGGCCAGTAGTGCTCGGATTTGCCATCTCTATACCGTCGGATTGGCTTCATCCAACGACCAACTTTCAAAGTTATTCGCACACTATATAGGGGTATAGATGTGTGCCATGCTAGACCAAATAAAGTTTGAGCGCATGCGTGGGACGACCCCCCCCCCTCGCTACCTCGAAGTTGGGAAACCGACATCGTACGTATTGAACCAGACTTGGAGTCGGGTACGGTGTTCGGTTTGTAATGTAGTTGGTGGCCCATCGAAGTTGTGCATTCAGGATTTAAACACATCACACACCACCGTACCCATACATATTTTTCGGGCCGCATGCAGTGTATATGGGGTCTTCTGATCGACCACGTCTCCCTTGTGTGGTTTTTTGTGACGACACGCATATCTGTGGGCTCCCCGAGTGTATATATATCATCCCTTTGACCGATAACGAGGGGTATGTGTTGGCCATGAATGGATTCCTCCTAGTTCGTGTTAGGGCCGGTCACCGTCACATGTCGCTCAACCAAAGCTCGAGCTCATGCGTTGTCAGGATTCCCTCCCACATGCTCGGATTGCTGGGTTTGACCTACATCGTACCCTGCGTATCTCGTCCTTAACTACCTTGCCTTCATGGTTGTTGTCTGTATCGAGAGGTAGGCACCACATCTAAATTGTACATTATTCTATATTGAAAACACACATCACCCCTTCCCAACGCACATCATTTTGGGCCGCATGCAAGAGGTGCTGGTTTCCTCTTGTGCGATTTTTATGATGGTTTAATCTATTGACCCAAGCAGTTTATCGACAACAACAGTTGTCGTTTGACCAAAAGATAGATTCATTGGTCCGTCTTATGGTAGGTCATGGCGACATGCATGTATGACCAAAGTATCATTACGTGCATCCGCCCCGCTGACACGAAGTGGGAGGTGGTGGGCCAAGCATCCTAGCTAGCTACGACATTATGTCATTATAGATATATCCAAGGGTGCTTTCGGGTTTGCGAGGCAGGTGCCACCAAAGTTGTGCATTGTGTATTTAAAGTTTTAAACATCACACCCAATATTCCTACATATATTTGGCCACTTCCAGGTTGTTCTTGACTTCTGGACCCTCTCATCGATCTTCGACAACGCGCCCAACCGTGGGCCCGTGCGGCCAAAGTTGTGCACTGGAATTTTGAACATCACAGACCACCCTTTTCACTCTTATATATTTGGGCCACATGCTGGTGTGGCTGTCTTCTGACCCTCTCTAACATTCTTTTTTTGCTGCAAAGACTCTGATGACGCTCAATGGACACGGGTTTAATGTCTTAACCGTGTGCGATGCAAGTGCGCTGTGAATCACATCGACTGCACAAGTGCGAGCAAAGGTGGAGGTACTGGCTCAACCGTGTGCGATGCAAGTGCACTGTAAAATCACCATGACTGCGCAAGCACGAGCAAAGGGTGGAGGTGCTGGCTTAACCGTGTGCGATGCAAGTGCACTGTAAAATCACCACCTGCGCAAGCTAAAGGCGGGTAAGTTTATTTAGAAATTAGGACGAACCATGTGCGATAGACCAGCTAGCTAGAAATATAAAAACAAACTACCCGCCTTGAGCGTTGCAAAAATCGGCGGTTCTGCCACTTTTCCTTATTATCATACACGCATATTCTTATTGGACCGTGCGCGATCTTGGGCACTCCCGCCCCGCATCAATTCCTTTACCCAAATTTTAGTAGCCGCCATACTTCAACCGTCGCCCACACTGCTCCAGCACCGACCTTATAGTAAAATTGCAGTAGCTGAGGCATTTGAACTGTCGCCCTCCCTCGTCCACCACTATCTCCACCCACCATTACTAAAAATTTCAGTAGCCGCGGTGTATCCTCAAACACCACCCCCCCTCCACAGTCCCCCCACCTGGCCACCTCCCCCCCTCGAACCCTAGCTCGCGGGCGCCGCCGCCGCCAACCCCTACCGGTCTGCCCGTTCCTCCTAGCTTAGATAATAAAGTTTAGGTTACCCAGCGATTCCCATACCGTCGCCCCACTCCCCTGAGTTTTTAGATGAGGCCTGCGGTGTCCCTTCCCACTAGATCCACATCCCCTACTCCAGAATGTCGCAGCCTAAGCTCGACCACGTATCCCGGGGAGCCCGACGAGCGTTCGGCCAAGAAGAGGTTTATCATGGCCTCTCCGGTGGACATTGGCGAGGTGGCCGTCGTTCGCCCCGACCTGTCGATCCCGGAGCAACACGTCACCGTGAAAGCCGGTGAAGACGTTGACTACGTTGCCATGTCGAAGGCTTCATGTCAGCGGGCTTGCGTATTATTGTATCTCGGGAAAGCTGGCTACGACATCAAGCTTGTCGACAGCGACGGCTTCACGCGGGCCATGTCACAGGTTAAGTGGTCCATCCCCAACCCCTCTGGTTCAACCGCCGTCGATCTCTTCGACGGCCCTGCCGCTGATCTCCTCCGCCAAGCAGTCAAGGATTTGCGATCCTTATACGCCATCGAGCCCATTTTGTCATTTCTGAAGGACACGTTCTACGGCGGCGGCGGCTTGGGATCCTCAATTGCCGAGTCAGATCTCATCGACCACGACCACGACCATGAGGAGGGCACCCACAAAGGTTCTTCCAAGGTGAAACAGCCCATCTGTGACATCAGAGAGCGCACCATGGGTATGTGCTCTTCCAACTGGAAGGATCCCGTCCATGAAATGTGAGGCAACATCCTATCAGCAAATCTTACCTTTTCTAGCTTGCCAACCCGTACCCTTTGTTGTAGTAGCATTTGCCGTGCGGTGCTTTAACTGTGCCGTGTTTAATTATTTCAGTTATGCAAAAATGTATTGTTCAATAGGGCTATGTGATGTTTAAGTATGAATTGTCCACTTCAGTTTCACGAATGGCTATATTTGGTTGTTTATAGTGAGTAGATGCCTTGTTTATCTGTATTTGGTTGTTAGGTTGGTTATAGTGAGCATTTTTCCAGTTATCGAGCAGATGCCTTGTTTATATGTATTTGGTTCTTAGTTTGGTTGCAGTGAGCATTTGTCCAGTTATCAAACAGATGCCTTGTTTATCTGTATTCGGTTGTTATGTTGCTTTTTTTAGCATTTGTCCAGTTTTCAAGCAAATGCCTTGTTTATCTATATTTGCTTGTTAGGTTGGTTGCAGTGAGCATTTGTCTAGTTTTCAAGCATATGCCCCGTTTATCTGTATTTGTTTGTTAGGTTGGTTGCAGTGAGCATTTGTCCAGTTTTCAAGCATATGCCCTGTTTATCTGTATTTGCTTGTTAGATTGGTTGCAGAAAGACTATGTCCAGTTTTCAATGGCTATATTTGGTTGTTATACTGATCATTTATGCCTTGTTTATTTCAGTCATTCACAATGTGTTGTTCATTATGTGCAAGTCGGAACTGTGCCGCTCGACTGCATCAATACCAGTTTGAACGGCTATATTTGGTTCCAGTTATGCCTGGTGTAGTTAACACATGCCCTTTATTTTAGTTTTACACATTTATCCAGTGTGATGTTTAAGCATTACCTACGTTCTATTCATTTTCAACAATACCAGTTTGAATTGCAATATTTGATGGTTGTTAAGCCTGCTGTCGGTAACATTGCCTGCCATTTTATATCTACTTTAACAGCATGCTGAAACCAACACATTCAAGCTATCATTTGGAGATGATGTTGTTTACCTTTGCTATATTTGTTTGATGTTAAGGTTGTTGTACTTATCATGCCTTTCCACTACTTATGCAGGACAACAACGGGAGTGGCCACCATTTTTCGCCAAGGTTAGCTTCATCCCTCGGCTTGTACTCCCCCCGTCGTTCCATAATGTAGTACATATAGATCTAGGCCTGGACACTTGTTAGCTTCTAATATTGACTTGTTGCTTGTAGGTACATATGCCCTTGGCAAGGATCCACGCATCGACCCTTTTTGCGTATGGGGCAATGAGATATCCATGAACAAGCATCAAGTGAGGAAACTGATAAGGATTGTTAGCAAAAAGATACGAATGGTGGCAAGTAAATTATTTGTTTATGCTCTATCCAACACAACAATGAGCTGTAGGATGGTAACTACAAACTCTGCAGCCTTCTCTTTTTACTGCCCATAATGAGTTGTTAGACAACAATGTCTGAATCTTTTTCGTTCGCAGTGCTTCCCGAAGCAGTTCACTCAAGATTACCTTGCAAAGTACATGATTGGTGGACACACAATGAAGGTTAAAGTATTTCATCCAGACTACAATGAGCATCGAGAAGTCGTAATGAAGACAGTGAAGGATGGACAGGCAGCCATCACAAGGGGTTGGCCTAGAGTCGTGCGCGCATTACCATGGAGGAGGGCACAATATGGGCATTCCACTTCACCTTCTCCAGCAACCAGAATGTCTTTCGCCTCTCTCTTTACAGTCTTTAGTACAACTGAGGTTCATCATTCTTTACTTGGTGCTTCTGTAGTTCTTCAGTATATGTACCCGTGCATCGAATTATGCATTCATGGTTGAACCTATATTTGTAATAAACATGGTTGGATATGAAATAAGTGATTGCCTACTTTCAAATTCAAAACATGTGATTTTGAAATTAGGGATTACACTGAACACGGTTTGCGAAAGCGAAACGTCTGCGATAGACGTGGAGATCAGACACGTTTCTAGGATCCACTACGTGTGCGATCCATCTCCACTTCACACACGACCAGCCAAGAAAAAACGTGTGCAATTAACAACAACATCGCACACCGTTCTTTCTTATTAAATATTTGCGATAGTCACCTTATCACACACGCTTCAAAATTATAGACTGTTTGTGATGTTGTGCGCATCGCAAACGTTTGGGCATAGAAGAACGCGTGCGATGTACATACTAATGGAAACGTACTCCTTGGATTGACTATGTGGAATGTACATATGAATGGAAACATTTAGCAGGGACTGACTGTGTGGGATGTACTTACGACCGGAAACAATTTCGCCTGTATAATTGTATTTTTTTAGCACTACTGTACGCATAACCATATTTGAGCGCTCGCCGGTCGCACACGACCTCATTTTGCCGAGTGTGTGTGCTAGGAGGGCATATCCCCGACGGTTTCTGGGTCGTGTGGGAAGGACCCCCCTATCGCCGTCACTCACTTGGCGACGGTTTCGAACGCTGTCGCGGAAAAGGGTTAAAAACCGTTTGTATAGCACCGACGCGTACCGGTGCAATGTGAATGATTTATTGAATCTCGATCGCAGTGATACACATATTCATGATATTGATGCCAAAATATGCAAAGTTGATAATGATAGTGCAACATACTTGTGGCACTGCCGTTTAGGTCATATTGGTGTAAAGCGCATGAAGAAACTCCATGCAT